>OW052112.1:8690000-11190000 GCA_932526535.1 Caradrina clavipalpis | reverse complement strand
ATACATCCAATTTTATCAACACTAGCTAAGTGGGTGACGTCATCGGCCGCGCCGCCGACGCATGATACGATTTTTTGTTGACTCTGCGCGGGGAGCAAAGTTATTGTGATTACATTTTGTGCAGCTTACAGCAAGATCGGTTTTCTACCTGAGTTGCGTTTTTTTTTAAAAGGCTTCAATACTGGTGTAAACATGGTAATAACAATTGCCTTTACTTGCTTTTTTCAACGAGTGTCCCACTGATACAATATTATAGTCTAATATGAGTCATATCTCTCAGGAAGTACTTAGTGAAGGCATTTCAATTTAACTTTGTTAAAATGTAATTAATGGGTTTCGTAGGAAAATATAACAAACTTCACATTTTCATTATAACAACGGGAAAATTTTAACAAAATTGATTATTTGTAAGCTTTATTTCATTAAACAAGTTGTGAAGTCAACAAATGAAACACTCGACAAGTCTCACAACTATGAAACTTTAAAATTCTCCAAGTTTTACGAGTTCGGAGGCTGGCAGGCTCGCCAAGTTTTACAAATTGGAAAAAATCTCGGAAACTGGCAACCCCATCCCTTCAGCGGCTTCACAAGTTTGAGGGTCGCAGTTTAAAAGGTTCGCTGAAAGTAAGCCTCGCTCAAGTGCCCAGGAGTGTTTGACTTGACTTGATCATTGAATTGCTTATACCCGCGGTTGCTAACTTTGCTAGTGTAGTCTTCACTAGTTTTTTCCTAGTGTGAGTCTTCGAAGATTCTTTTAAGATGTTATTTAAGATCTTAATTAATACAAACTGTTATTCTACATCTACTAAATAACAAGTTACCAACTCACTTCATAAAGAGTGCAAGTTTGTCAAAGTTTTCTGTAAAATGACGCAAAAGTATTTATTTTTTGCTAACGAGGGAGAATTTTAATAAGTAAATAAAAATATTCTACAAATAATACCTAGTAAACTAGCAATATTTATCGATATATTTTTAATAAAAACGCTGCCCTCTCACAGCCTCTCACTCTATCTCACAGATATCCGAGATATTACAAAAATGTCATAATAAACCGCAATGGAGGTCTGTATACGGCATATTTTCGGGCGAACCGATGATAATGGCCGTTGATCCCTTCCGTATGAGGGTCGCGATGGCACTCTCACTACTGTTTTGAATATATTAAATTGCGAGTTATTTTACGACGAGGGTATGAATTTAATCGTAGTGAGTGATATTAATAGATATACCTTTTTCAGTCGGACTTGAATATGTTACGTTGTAGACTGAATAAGTGATTGAATATTAGTTGAAACCGTACTGGACATAGTTTATTTATAATTTGAGTGTAAATCAGCAAGGTGACAATTTGTTCTCCATGGAGAAGTTTAATATGGATTTAGTTGTTATAAAATCAAACTCACCTAAATTAAATAAAAAATCTACTTTCGCAGGTCGACGTATAATAACCAAGCTTCTAAAAAGAACTTACGACAATAGGTAACACACCCAAAATGAAGCGTCACACCATCCGCACGCCATCCACGCGCCATCAGCTTCAACAAAACTGGTACTTTATTATTATTAAAATAAATTAGTCGCTCACCTCAATGTACTGAAAATATCGTAAAAAGCAACTTCCCACGCGTGTTCGTACGCAGTAATATAACATGACACGCGACGCGATCGTTACGATATTTGTACAACCGTACGTCACGGCGACGTGATGCGACGTGAGGATGTGAAATATTATTATTTTGCGTTATCTTATTATCGCGCGGCGGTGGAGGGTTAACGTCGAGTTTGTAGCTACAGCGTGAAACATTTTGTGTGACGGAATTTCGTAATAGATAATGTTATTTTATTATTTGTTTATGCTGCCAGTTTAGTCCCGGAGGGTGGAAGCGCGCGGATAACTTTATACATATTTTATTTTATGACTCATTTGAAATATTTTTGTGGTTTTTATTTATTTTAGAATTTTGGGGCATGATGTTTAGGTTTCCTAATATGTACAGGTATGTTTTATCGTTATCTAAGAATAAACAACTAAGTATGTACATATTGACAAAAAAAAACATGTAATGTACCTACTAGGTTTTAAATCTTAAGCGCAATATACACTAATGTAATAAAGCTGAGAAGATGTTTTGCTTGTTTGTTTAAACGCGCTAATCTCTGGAACTCCCAGATTGAAACAAATATTTGTGTACCTATATGATAGCCAGTTTTATGAGAAGTAGTAAAATATAGGCTATATAACAGAAAGCTAGGGCACACGGTAGCGTACCTAGCAGTAATAAAAAAACGTAAGATAAAGCGGGTAAAAAAAAAAACCAACGCAAACATAAAATTGTAACATTTCTCATCCAAAATAAAGTTTAATAAAACAGTAAAGGCATTCGTATGGATACAGCACACTGGTCATCAATATTTTCTTTTGTCAGAATAAAAATAAATTCAGCTAACAGCTTCAATAAATTCGTTGCCGAATACAACTGAATAAAACATTGTTCTCCACTATTTTTCTTCCCGTATTCCTGTTTCAAAAACACATCGTGGAAACATGTTCCTCGAATAAAAATATGTACATACATGTTTAAAAACATTTGTGTGAATATGTATGTAGCACGCCTTCGCTCGTGTTCTTCACAATGTTAGACGTTATTTGGATGGACCTCGGGTGTTCATAGAAGATTAAAGTGTAGCCATTTTGTGTTTTACGCAATAGTTCCAAACGTTGCTGCCTCTTTGGGGTCCGTACTTCAAAAGGAAAAACGGAACCCTTTTTACCCGTCTATTACAAAGGAGTTTTCCTCAAGATCTATGAAACGTTAGTATTTGAATGATGTTGGTATAAAGCCCGCAGTTGCAGTCAAAGATTTTCGAAAATTTCGTATTCGGGAGCAGAAGCTGGTTAGTTAACCTCTATGTCTTTTTTGTATTGTGTAAACTATGTATATTTAATTTGTATTTTATTTACAACTGCCTCGTTCGATACCCAGGTCGAGCAAAAAGTGTTAATTGTTTTTTTCTATGGAATTGTCAGTAGCAGCTCGGGGTTAAAATTTGGGCCCAGTTAAGGCTCGCCCCGTATTACATGGGACCTAAACATACTGGCGAACTGTGTACACCTCTGCCTAACCTTTCGTGGAACATCTAATAGGCGTGTTGGTATGTAAGTTATTAACTAGATTGTTTCCCTTTATACCTCTATCTATTAGAAGTATTTATTTTTATTTTTCGCAATAAACTACATAACTGTACTACACGGTGAGGCCTGTGCATACTCAGTTAAACTCGACGCGTGTCTAATCCCTGAAGACAGCAAAGGTGTTCGGTTGTACATCTTCCGACAATTCATCGATAACAGTATTAGGTTGCGTCCCGCGTGGGGCGAGGCTGCTCTCGTAGTCTCCTCCTAGTTACGCATACTTGTGACCTGTCCTACTGGTAGGTACTTGTCTTGTGTCTAGGATATGAAAACGTTTTTATACTAGCTGAAGAGTTTGTTTGAACGCGCTAATCTTCAAAATTACTAGCCCGGTTCAGATATTTTTTTCGGTAATACGAAGCTACGTTATCCCTGAGTATAAAGGGTATATGTTTTTATAAAAAAGTTGGGGATTCGTAAGATCTACGCAATCGAAGTCACGGGCAAAAGCCAGAGTAGTTGTTAATGTTCGGGGTACTTATCAAGTCTCTCATGTAATTGGTTATTTGATCAACCAATCACGATCGCTAGCATGTAGGTACAGTGGTTTTGTGGTTAGGAATAGAGAGTACGCTACGCTATTATGTGTTAGCCATTGTGGCGCCACCTATTGCGTCATATGCGAATTACAGCTGACGTTTTCTACACAGCTAAATCAAAGTTCTTAGAGATTTTTGCATATATGTCAAATCCTAAATTGTTGTCTGGCAGTAGACCATCAGACACAACAACTGTCTGTTCGGACGATTCTCCTTTTCAATAGAGGATGACGAACTTTCCACCCTGATCATAGCTTTAATTTATTTTCCGAGAAAAAGATTGTACTATTCCCCTGTATAGCTCCATCTCTCTCTCGCACGGGAACAACGATGACGCTAATATTTCGTGTTGAGAAGAGATGGTGAGGCGATAAAAACTCGTTCAATACTTCAGTGCCTTCATAAGTTCAATATAGTGTCCTTGTTTAAAACAAGGGAGGGCCGCAGAGAACGAGGACAAGGTCACTTCACGGTCGATACTGTGAAGAAACCGACCACCACTCATTTCGTTACTTTGAAACACATTAGATAAATTGTTTTCACGGTAAGTTTGAAGTAAAATGGAGATATTTACTGAAAATGTCTTTGAAGAATTGCTACAATGCTGCAGACGTCGGGTTTGAGTTTATTTGTGATTTCTTCCATGAATGCTTTGCCTTCTACGTGTGCTCTGAAAGACTAGAGCGCATAGCTTTTCAGCTATTCGGAAAATCTCTTTCAGTCGAGTTGAGGGAATTTCTAAGAAATTACAGCGACCTCCTTAAACTCTGAGACAATATTGATTACAAAAATGACTAAGGTACTCTTAGGTAGGTACATCATTATGAATAAAAATTAGCATTTCTACCATATCTATGTAAATACTACTTTCACGTAATTCTTTCGGAGGACAAAATATATTTGCCAAAAAATATGTGCACATCTCCTATTATTTACTTATTTAACTTAAATCAAAATGAAATCATTATTACAACTAGACCATTAAAAGGCACTTTTGAACGATATACTTATAAAAAAAACAAGATCTTTTTGCCCCTTTCAAAAGGTAGTTTCGTATGAGGGAAAAATAGACACGAAACTAAATACTTACTCTTTAAAAAAACAATGTTTTACATTATTTTATGAGTTACGTGAGACAGCCCAGCGCCGGCGCCGCTGGAAGCCACTTACATTAAGTAGGGGCGTCTTATAATTACCTGTTAACAATGAAAAATGTATGAAAACACTCGTTTAGCTGAATAAACGTGGAGTATAATAGCAGTATTTACAGTTTACAGGTTTATTTAGCACGTTGTGGGAATGAAGGCTCACAATCGAGCATGGGCAAGTATTAATGTTACCTTTTCTATTTCGTGTATAGTTTATCTTAGGCATCACTGACATCAATAAAAGAAAACATTGTGAGGAATCTACCTGAACTTTTAAATTAATAAGTCTGAAATCTCCAATCCGCCTTAAACAAGTGAGGAGACCAATGCTCATGCCTTCTCTGTATGAGAAGAGGCCTATGCCTTGCCGTGGGGCATAAATGGCCAGTATTATTTATAAAAAAAAAAACAAGCAATTTGCAATGTCAACGACCATAGCAAAGCACAAAATTAGACTTTATTCAGTTCATAAACTTGTACAGTCAGACACAAAATGTAGTACAGAAATAACTTCGTCCTTATTTAAAGCATCTTTCGCCATAATATCTGAGGTATAAATCACGGGCCGCGTCTGGGCACGTAAACCTATGAAATACGCCCATTCCGCTCTTTATGACTTTTCACTTTATGCCGGGACTGCTCCAGTCGAGGAATGGGAGTGCTGGGGTGTTGACACGGGCCAATGTCAATGCATGCTAAATGTATTGTTTAATTATAGTCTGTCAAATGCTTTTTGGTCTGGTAAGTAAAGCTGCTAAGTTTTTGAAGAATGTTTAATTATTAAAATCTATACAAATAAATAAAACTAGCTGTTCCCCGCGGTTTCACCCTCGCTGCTCAGCACCTGTTGGTCGTAGCGTGATGTTACATAGCCTATAGCCTTCCTCAAGAAATGGACTATCCAACACTAAAAGAATTTTCCAATTCCAACCAGTAGTCCCTGAGATTAGCGCGTTCAAACAAACAAACTCTTTAGCTTTATAATATTAGTATAGATTATAGTGTCTGTGTCTAATGTCTAAATATCTGGCTTTTACTAAATGCTTGTGAAGGTTTGCAGGGCAAATACACAAACAAAAACCACTCTTAAAAAAGTGTCTATCTATGTCTGATTGTTCCAACTAAACACCGAAACGATTAGACCGATTTTGACGGGACTTTCACCGGCAGATAGTTGATGTTATAAATCAGGTACGATTTTTTTTTTAAATCTTAGGATTCGGCGAAAAATATTAAAACTCTGCAGATAAATAACAGAAACCCGCGGAAATAATCTAGTAACAAATAAATCTTGTCCATTTTCTATAACACCTATATTGTATGTAGTTACATGATAAACCTAGAACACACGTATCGTCTTATTTTCATTGATTACATAGCAACACATGTTGACCTATCACACTCAGGCCAGGTCTGAGCCCCGTATACATAACACAATCACAGAATCACTATTTCTCGAAACGATTATTTTATTTATAGCTCATGCCTGTACTGGAAGCTCGCCCACACAACGTTATCAAATATTTCTCCCTTAAGAATAACTTTGATCTGTGAAAATATAATATTTAGTGATTTTTACTGTATTTCTGGGACCGAAAAATATCGTAAATACAGTATAATGAATGATCTTTTTTTTTTCTTTTTCTTATAAGCCGTTTCTCGTGAACTGACCTAGTTGCTATTTTTGGCTGAAAGTTCGATGTCGCCTGCATTTCTGGCTAATTCTGATTCTGATATCGGTGAGGAAGTAAATCCCTTAAGATCGAACGAATCCGTTTCCTCAATAATAATAATAAGGTATCGTGTTCCTTGAAACCTGGCCTCGAAGCTCCGCCCTAAATATTTGGAACATTATTTTATCAAATATTGAAATGTACGAAGCCCGGTCATATTATTGTTCGTTATATTGTAGCCTCTACTTACATTAACGTGGCTATAATTAATGTTTGAAAAGGCTTTTATAAAATTGGGTTCGTGATATTTTGTTATTACATATTTCTGCTGTTTGTGAATGTTTCGGTTCAGCAAACATACACGCCGCGCTCTCAGATTAATCAGCCCTTCTTTTTTTAGCGTAGTCGGGCAATGGATAGGGTATATCCATTTAAATGCTAATTGTCTTATTGTGTCTATAGTTATTAACAGTATATGTGGTGGGTGGAAAGGACATTTTAACGAGAACTTATGATGTTAGACCGACCAGGGTAAATATTTTCGTCTAAAAGCATCAGATTTACCATACGTTTTCATCGTGTAGGTATTGCTTGTCCTTTATAGCCGTGGTGTCTTAAATCATGTACTAAATCCTTATTACCAGTCATTGATCTTTAATAGACAAAGGTCCCCCAGAGGTTATAAAGCTATCTTCACTGGGTATCAAGCAGGGGAAGCGAACAGATGAGCTAAGATACAAGAGCCAGTCTAATTACCTTAAGGAACGCTAAACTTAGTGTTTTCTCTGCAATACTATTTTGAGACTGTTTTCCTTATGATACCAATTTTGTCGAAGGCAACTTTTTAAATCGTAGACCCGTTTTGTGACTCCATATCCCTTTACCGTCCTTCACACACGCAGTCTCCAAACGCACCTACTTCGCCACCTCGGCTCGACCCTTCATTAACCTTCAACCTCCCATTACCTCAGCTACGCTCCTGTCCACCCCAGCTTGACAGATAGCGCGCAGTTTATTCAGCGCCTTCTCAATGGGCCCTTTTAGATTGCGGCCGCGCGAATGTGGGTAAACTATCAGTGGAACTGACTGTACTATGTCAGGCTTTATCTGATCGTGGGCGGACTTGGAGGTTTGTTTGTGAGGAAAATATCAGGTACCTAATGAGATCATTAATAATTGAACGGAATGATTCCCTCTACGTCAATACTCGTTACGTCGACTTTTCAGTATTTTCGGTTTCATTATTATTGAGTGTTTACTGAGATGAAAGATTTCTGTGTTTTCATGAGAAAATATCATTGAAATGATTAAAGAAAGTTTGTGAAGTGTACTCAATCATGAAAGATGATAGAAAATACGCAAATATAACGTTATTTGCTCGACATAAAATTACTTCAACATTTATGAAAGCTTTGATATCGAAACTCTAACATTTTTGCAAATGACTGTACACACTGGCATCCCCTTCAGTACACGACATATATTTGCGAAGTTTAGATTAGATTTTCTTACAAACACACATTCAGGAACCTTTTTATAAGGGTCTTAACTAAATGAACAGTCCTTAAAAGTTTAACATGAAACAAAAAACGACATTTAAAAACAAAAATGTGTGACGGTTTCCTAGTTTGACCTACGTGTATATTGAAACCATGATATCGAATCAGAAATGAGGATACCGACAGCTCAGTGAAATAGCAAGTGGAAGTGGCAGTGGGCAGGGCACATGGCACGCAAAGCTGATGGCCGATAAGGTCGCAAAGTTCCCGAATGGAGACCACGCACCGGCAAGCGCAGCGTAGGACGTCCAACCACAAGGTGGACGGACGAGCTGATTAAGACCGCAGGAAAACGCTGGATGCAAGCCGGTTCCAAGCAAGACCTTTTGGAAAACTATGGGGGAAGCCTATGTCCAGCAGTGGATATGATGATGAGGTATAACTTTAATCGACTACATTTGTTTTGAAGATCTTACTTATAAAGATTAATTTACACTTATAAGAATCGTGCGAAGTTGACCGATTGCGTGCTATCACCGACGGATGGCGCTCAAGGCTTTATACAATTAAAAGGGCAAGAAACTACGAGCGGTATTCGTGTTTGTACTTGAATAATTACTTTAAGGGCTTTGCCCTGGCCGGTCGACCTGTGGTGTAGTAATTAAAGTTTACATTTTAACTTGGATCAACAGCCCTTGCGGTAAATAGTAACCGAATTAACAAAAATGGTTATTTTAACTGTACTTTACGAAGAGGTTTTGCTTATCTCTAAACATTACACATCTCAGCTTCTATAAACTGCAGAAACTTAACTGTATACCAGTTAACTTAACCATCCATTTGATTCCTTAACCAACTCAGGAAATTATCTGAAACTAAATCTGTTCCTGTCGGTTTCCGAGCGCCTGCGGTTAGTCCAACCTGTATTCATGTAACGTGACTACTTGCTATGATATTTCGGACAGGCGTTTAGTTTCATCCGAAATTGGCGATGTTTCATAGATCATTCAAAATGTATTAAGGACTGTAATTATGTAGGTTGTTTAAAAGTACTGTCAAAATGTATTTTTGGTAAAGAAGTTTAGATAGATAAATGAAAAACAACAAACATGCTCTCTTTGAGAAAAATTGTTGTAATACGTACGTATGTTTATAGTACGTACACTACAATGCCTATATTGTGACATTGACCCAACAATGACAGACATAAAATAAAAGATAAGATTGTGTATCAACAAGCGGCCAATAAAACAAAAGGTCGTAAAAATATGGCCGCTATGTATTGTGGCTGAAATTCAGCAAACGAGATGAAACCCAATGATTACAGCGATCGTTCTGTCTTCACTATGTTCATAGTTATAATAATATAATTCAACATACAATCACGCCTGTATTCCCCGAAGAGTTAGGCAGAGGTGTATCAATGTACACCCACAGTTCGCCGGTAAGCTAAGTCCCATGTAATAAGGGGCGAGTCTATTGCCATTAACCGGGCAAAAATCCTAAATCCAGTTAACATATTAACTATGATAATATAATAATATAATATAGAGTGCGTTTAAAAAAACGTCGCCATATTGAGATAACCTCATGATTGTTATTATTATGGTAATAGTCTGATAGTCTTCATTGCAATTTTTTTTAGTTTTTCGTATGCAAATGTTATTAAAGTAAGTAAAGTTTAGATGTCGCACAATCAACATCTAAAGTAACTAAGTGTTGTTCAAACTCTTAAAAGCATTTTAAATGAAAGCTTGTTAAGTATTTTAAAATAAAATGCTTTTGGCTACTGAAAAATAATTTGATTAACTATTAAAATTTTAAAATAAAGAATACATTTTATTTAATAGCGCTTACTTTCGCGTGATCTCCAAGTCGTAAAAGCGCTCTCCTTTTTATGCAATATTGCAGGTTCGAAACCAGGCACGGGCCAATGAGACGTTTTCAATTTTTAAGTATTTTTTAACTTCATTTTGAACATAAACGACATTAGTAGCATACACCATGCAAAAACCTAAAGTAATCATTAATATAAGCCTGAAATTGCCAATTTACCTCGAGCAAGCGTGTTGATCATTGCTCATGCCTTCTCAATAAAACCAAAAGCCCTAGCTCTACGATGAAATAATAATAGACAAAAAAGTAACTAGAAGAAAAATAAGCGTAAAACTAACAAGGGCTCCTGTGTACCTCGTACTATTGACACTACACATGTTGTGTCGCGTGATATTGCTCGTAACCCTGTAGATTAGAAAACTGTCTGCAGTAAAAATATTATCGTAATAAATTTTAGCTGAATTTCAGCACTCCGCGGTTGAAAATGTAACTTGATAATGATAGCGCAGTTGTCTCAAGCATGTGGGGTCCTACTGCTAGCGGGGCGACAATTAATAGCGATATTAGTTTGTGAACTTAGTAAATTTTCTATAAAGGTGGATTATGTTATAATTGTTATAAACCATTTTAAAAATATGATATTGACAGGATGAGAATAAGTTTTGTTGTGTTCACGAATTCCCACAGGGACTTATAATTTTTAACTATAGCATACATTTTTTATAAAACCAACAGCCATGATTTCTCCAGAGACTGCATTTACTATTTTTTATTTTAACATTTGCGTTTAATTTAATCTTATTATGTTCATTATATCTGAAAGCTTACAACAAACAGTATCTGTCAAATTAATGAGTGAAATAAGTTTACAAAATAATAAAGAATGAAGGGCAGAATACTCTTTCTCTATTTTTAGAATTTTTTGTAAATTGGAATGCTTTCAATATGGCGAAACTCTTTGACAAGGAGCCTCGTTACAAACCGAAGTTCTCTTCAGAAATAAGGCTTTAGGTATACTCGTAAGTGCCATTTAACACGCAATTTTCTTATAAGGCCCACTTTTCACTATTAATCAGATTCCTCTTAATTGAAACGATACAATTAAGATTTAATTTTGTTTTATTCAGGACTGTTACCATTATTCATCTCTCATTTAATTACACCTGTATTTAATAAGGGGCAGCAGTGGAGCATACTTAGTACCGCCATAATCTTAAAAAGTACCTAGGTACCATTTTGTCCAACCGGGTAAGAATCTACGCTCAGAATTCTGGCTCGGGACCACTAGACCAACAACGCAGTCACCATTAAGGCATTAAACATGAACTTGCTTTGAATATGCTCCATAAGATCTCCCCGCTAATCGCCCACACTGGAACCCCACCCTTAGTAAAACAATAGCTCAGATCGATGCCGCTAATGGATGCGATGCTTAGCAGACGTTACTCTGCTGTTATTATACTGCTCAGTCGCGAACTCGCGGAGCAGTCTGTGATGATAGCGGCGTGCAGTCTAATGATATCACAACAGACGAATCATATCGGGGAGATAATTAAAGAAAAAATTAGGGGGCGGGCAGTAAGCATCTAACGTTTTGAAATAGCTGCTACTTTACTGCTGCGAATAAGTTGCGTACCTATGACTGCCTCAATAGCCTAGTGGTCCTAAGCGCGACTGCTACGCTAGAGGTCTTTGGTTCGATTCCTAGGTAGAGCAAAAGAGCTATTGGCGTTGGGTTTCTCTTTGAGACTCTCAGTACCAGCTCGGAGTTAAGATTTGTGCCCGGTTAATGACAATAGGGCAGCCTGTTACATGGGACCTAAACATACCGAATTGTTGGTGTACATTATTACACCTCTGCCTAACCCCTTCGGGGAATTCAGGAGTGGTGGTAAGTATGTATGTAAGCTGTGTATGCAGAACCTACCCTTTTTTAACTGTCCACATGATTAAACACTCGAAAGCGAAACAAATTCAAAGTAAAAGTAAACCAACTTGTATTGTACGTCTACCAATCACTTGAACATCCTTAATTGACAAAACGCTAATTAGATGAATTATTCTAACAAGAATTCTGATTCCCGATCAAGAGATCACTACATTCGCTCGAAGATCTTCATTCTCAGATAAACGTACCTAGTAACAGACGATTGTCAAACTGTCAATAAATCACTAAAGAAAAACAAATGAGTAAAAGTAATATAAATAATTAAGTACAGTAGCTTCGAGTAAAACAAAGTTGTTTGACAGAGCGACTGAAGTTGGGCAATAATAATGAGTTGGTAAACTAAGCGATAATGCTGCTAATGCCCCTGATGGCAGTTAATTAGCACCGCTTTGTAAAGCGTTATGAGCCAAGTTTAGATTTAGCTCACGGACGATATTTATGAATTAAAAGTGATTGTCGAAGTTTTGCGATTTGTTTGGGGCTCCACACCACCCACTATGTACGGCCAGCAAGAAAAGCCGATTAACAATGTTACTTTACATATCAATTATATAGATTGTACTGACTGACTGACTGTACCTATAGCATGTATAGTCAACCAACTCACCACCGATACTAAAATTTATTTTTAACCGACTTCAAAAAAGGAGGAGGTTCTCAATTCGTCTGTATGTATATGTTTTTTTTTTGTAACGTACCCTATCATCGTGTCATAAACTGCTAGTCTGTTCTGTAAAAAATATTCTGGCTGGTTTATCCATCATCATTATCATATGAGCCGAATCCAATGGACAAAGGCCTCTGGTAAAAATAGCCACATTGACCGGTCCTGCGCTGTCCGCATCAATGTCCGAAAATGCTTGTATGACCAGATGAACGTGCGCGAGGCGAAAGGAGTATGTAAGGATCGTAGTAGGTGGCGTTCTATGGTTTCTGCCTATCCCCATGGGAAAAAGGCGTGAGTTTATGTATATAGGTAACAGGGAAAATAAGTTACAACTAAGTAGAGCAGAGTGGACCCTATGTAACCGTAATCAACTCCCAATGGTTACAGTACCTACCTATCCTATCCTATACATACATACATCACCAATTTATGATACCCCAAAAAACTCCGACAGTCAGATTTAACCATTCATATTTGTCGTCCCACCTGCTCCACAGGCTATTAAATCCCGTCTGACATGAAAGCTACGACAAAAACATGCACAGCTCCGGATTACTCGCAAAGAGACCAATTAAAAATGTTTGTTATCAAAGGGTCTTACTGATTCGTGTATTTGGGGTGTTGATAACAACCCCGGGGTTGAAGTCTCCCCTTAAAACTGGGTAATGGTGAGCGGAACCTGTCCTTGGAAAGTGCTCTTAAAAATATTCTTAGTATTTCTTTCTTACTGAGCGATAATGAATCTTGAGTAAGGGTAGTTAAGTTGCTTTTAGTGTGAAGTGGTTGTTGGAACATTTAAGCTGCTGTAAGCTTGCAATATTATCGTCGAGGAGACTTGTTTAATTAACAAACTAAATGATCTTTAGTGTATGCTAAATTCATTACGCCTAATTAGTTAAGCTATAAAACTTAACCTCTTCTCAAGGAACTGCGTTGGTACTCTATACGTAGGTGGCGTGATGTTTCTTGCTTGACCCTACAACCCCATATCGAAGCATAAGGGTGTGGGTGGATGGGTGGTGAGGGTGTGAGTTCTGAAGAAAAGACATGGGAGCTTGGTCGATTTGGTATCTAAACAGTTACGTTCCAAAAGTTCTTCAAACAAAAGTTTAAAAAAGAACTTTTCTCAAAGTTAACAAGCTAACAAGCTCAATCCTATTAAATATTTCAAGAAGTTTTCTACTTCAAAACTCATTTTCTTATTGCCAATTTAATCCGTTAAGCCGTTACTGCAATTATTGAAAATCATGCATAAATTATATCATTGCATCCATGTCTGAACAAAATCATCATTAAATGTCAGCATCCCCTAAAAGAAAAACTATAATAAAAGGAAAAAGTGGACACCCCGCGTATACATGTGTGCAGGCCACGCACACAAGCATAGCCTATGTGTGCAGATGTCTACACATCATACACGCACAGGCAAAGCCCGCGTGTGTGGACAAGGTATTTTTAGTAGGTACCATACCAGATGCGGTGCCGAAGTGTGATCGGTACCTCATCAGGTATGGTACTGACGTGCGTGCCGCAGAACGGCGCCCTCACTGAGTCATGCGGGGGGCGCGGGGCGGGGGGGAGAAGGGATGGAAAATGGAGGGGCGCGAGATTCATCAGAGAAGCCGGACGGATATTAATTTTAGCACATAATGGACGACGCCATCGATTTTCGAAGCTGCAGTTTTGAATTACGAGCTGACTATTTTTCGGATAGTGGAATTTACGAAATAATGTAAAACGTTACTGCTTGACCATGCGACGTGAATATTTAAAAGCAAAGAGGCAAAAAGAGAGGTGTAATTAAGACACCTGTCAATCTACCGTAACGCGTAACATTAAAACAATAATAAGCCCAAATATAAGGTACTGTCCGGGCTTCTCTGAACAAGGGTTTGGATTAAACTACAAATAATAGGTGGCGACGACCGAGACGCACCCTCTACTATTTGTCACTGACGGTCAGATCGCGCCCGCGCGGCGGAGAGATGTACTGCCGGCGAAGGGCGCGAGGGGGAGGGGGTCGTTGCTCTCTCCCTCTCACCCACGCTGTCTGTCCCTCCCGTACGCCATCCACTCCAAGATCAAATGTCGCTCGAAACAGAACTAATTGGCTAGGTAGACTGTTGTTACTTCAAAGGTAGAAAAGTTGCATTGTATACACTCAAGTGTTCGATGAATATCTTTGTGAGGCGGCTCATCTAAAAGTACCATCCATATAGTTATCCTATAGTACAGTACCTAACTCTTCTGCCAAGCAGAGCTACTATGTCCCTGTCTGGAGAGGTCATCCAGAGTGTAATTATAGGCACTTGAAACATTTCTAAGAACCGATACTTGTTTATCATCCGATACCATACAGTTACCACATACGACATACTAAAGCAAATTGTCACAGACGAATAGAAAAATCCTATCTATAACATTCCAGCCGACTGGTTTTTCTACGGAAATGCCAACTGCATGGAGAATATATCGGGGACCGAATATCGTACCAACCTTATGTAGTGTCTGTATTGTACATTATTTTGCTCATATATCAGGCAAACTGGCATAATCAACGTTTTCTACTAGTCTTGTCTTCTTGTGTTCGGTTTATCTCCTTCTAAAGGATAACTGGGCCTGTAGCCATGTAACAAACGATAAACGCAAACGCTGAGTAGGCTTTAATAGATTTTCAACTTTATGTGCTTGGTTTTAAGTTCAAGATCTAGTGAAAATTGCATAGCGTTTTCGTTCTTTCCAGTCGCTAACGCTTCGAAATCTTTAATAGATTTTTAACTTAAGGCTCTGGGGTATAAAGTTGAAAATCTATTGGTACCGAGCGTTTACGATTATCGTTTGCGACTTGGCTAGGGGGGCTGAAACCTTTGCCAGGACTAGTTGTTTATCCTTCAGACTCCAGACGGGCGGCCATCCAACTTCAGTTACATTGGTTGGTGGTCTTGTCGGGCAAGTACCAATGTGACTTTTTCTAACTCATATGTACTTTCTAAGTTTTCTTGGACATCACTGACATCGGTAACCATGTCAGAGGCCCTTGAGGCGGTTTAGAAACTCTGACACTAGGGTGTGTGGGGTCGTTAGACCTACTGCCCATACGTTAAAGAAGATTGGTTGTTAGGCACCATGCTTATAAACGTACCAGGATACAGATGCAAGAGAATAAAAACCTTACATTAATACGCATCTTTTTGTCTTTCTAATAATTTTAGAAAGATAGGCAGTAAGAGGCGTAGGTGACGACTATGTTGGTGGTCTTTTTTCACCTCGTACATAAATGTCGATGATGGATATTTGACACTATCATTATAATTAATTATAACGGTCCAGTGAACCAGTAGTCTTCACATGTCGCACGTGGCGCTACCTATGTTTATCAGTAAAACCATGCGGTACTTTAACTGTTCTGTTAATTACCGTTTCAATACAGACAAACATGAATGTAGTTAACTAGCTGGTGGTGGGAGTGGGCAGAAATGTTGGCGGTTTGAGTTCTATTGGAAAACCTATTAGGTAATTGTAGTTTTCTTGAGATTTTGAATTGATTTATATGCGTCTGTTATGTTGTTGTATGAATTGATTACGTAAAGCGATAGTAATGGACTATGGCTTATGTTGGCAAATAAGCTGCTATTAGAATTTAATTTTTTAAGTTACTGCCACTCTTACGTGTGAAAAACAAGACATGTTTAAATTGCAAGGGATTTTGTTTAACGAAAAAGATTTTTCGTAAATTACACCAGAAATCCTAAAAATAAACAACATTAATGGTTTAACACTTTTTCAATAATTTGCTCAAATCTCACGCTCAATTTCGGCAACCAATGAGGAAAACCAAACATGAATTTTAAGCAAAAATCTATAATATAATCATCTGCCTAAACATGCTCCTAATAAATTAAATCTTAACAGCTAATTTTTAAAGATTATTTTCGATCGACCTACATAATATTTCTATGAGAATATTTTTGGTCGCATGGTGTTCTTGAGTGGAACCACGTGTGTTAGCGGATTCCTACTAAATGTATTATAAATATATTTACATAATCGTGTCAACGATCTTTGTTGCATAAACACACACGTAGAAAAATAAACAGAATTCTTTGCATTTGTGAAATAACATCTTCGTTTACTTATTAGTATTCCTGTGCTCTGCCTAGCACAGACACAACAACAAAATATACCACCATCAGGCCTGTATTCCCCGAAGGGTTAGGCAGAGGTGTACCAATGTACACCCACAGTTCGCCGGTATATTTAAGTCCCATGTAATAGGGGGCGAGCCTATTGCCATTAACCGGGCACAAATCCAAACTCCGAGCTGCTACTGAGAATTTCATAGAAAAACCCAATAACACTTTTAACAACAAAATATTAATCTTTAAAAAACTTGATGCTATCCTACAATATTTCCTCACCATACCGTCGTATTATAAAATAAGGTTTATTTATTAATTGTTAATTTACAATGGATAAACCAATTTGACAACGTGATTAGAACAATTCAATGGAACACTTCGATCGGCAATTCTCCGAACTATTAGCAACGATCGCAATCTTATCTCAGTCCTAATCTGTCAACAATACCTCTCTATTAACCTTCGTTGATTGTCACTGAGATGAAATTGCGACTAGATTTTGAACGTTTTAATTTGTAGAACTGACCTTAAGTTTGAGTCAGACCAGCTAGCTTTTGTATTTAAAACTTTACTAAAGTCGGAATAAAGTTCGAACTACAAAAACGGGCTCGAAGGTTGTTTTGCAATAAGACGGCCAGTATTATTTTTACTTTTAGGTACTTATTCAGCTTCCCACTTGTTACCAAAGCCCATTAATTTACCATCAGCTACTTCTATTTCAGCGCCTGACTCACCCGAGCCCTTTAATGGTTTCCAACGCGACGTGAGATGGACTCAATGTAAACAAACTGCCAAGGTTACTACAGTTAATTGAATCAGGCGCTGATGAATATATGGCGATGCTTTTGTTTACAGGATGAGACTGTACTTTACTATCAGTTAATGACGGTTTTTACGGTTTGAAGTGCGAGATTAAGCCTCGGTTCCAGCTTGTTTTTCTTGCTCTATAGAATCTACGCGTGTGGATGCGAATAATGAATTACACCTTAAATTCTAATGATATAATGGTTATTTTGCATTATGGCTGCGTATTCATCAGTAATACGAGCCTATTATGTTCCACTGAAGGACATAAGCCTCTTCTCGTACAGAGAAGCGATCACGACACATGCTAAAGGCGGATTGGCGACTTTAGCTTCTAATGAAGTCTGTACGAGCTAAGACAATCGATAAAAACTATTACCTGGCTTGTTCCCATGTCACTTGGGGTCAGCGTAATATATTTTTATTTTATTCCACTTTCAGCTGTTAAATTATCATTCACACCCTTTTCATTTTTAACTTTCACACAATTCATGACTCTTAACTGTCTACACTTACAACACATAATTCTGCGGCCTGCACAAGACTACACTATTACTGACAATTCTCATTTACGAAACATGAATCCATCACCATCACGCCTGTATTCCCCGAAGAGGTGTACCAATGTACACCTACAGTTCGCCGGTATATTTAGGTCCCATGTAATAGGTGCGAGCCTATTGCCACTAACCATTAAACATGGATCCATCCAATGAAAACTACAGTTCAACGATCACACATACTAATTGGTTAACTAACTCAAACCTGGATGGAAATAGTATCATACTAACCAACGTGACAACTCAGAAACACTAGTTAGTAACATCATTAGAGAAACCACTGAAGCTAAAACAACCACGTCGTTACTGAAAGTGGATGTCAAAGAACAGGACCAAAGTATTGAATTTAATTAGTCACTCCAAAATAAGGCCCCATGCGAGGTGGAAAGACGACCTGATGAAGGTCACGGTAAACCGTTGGAGGCCGGCAGTGCAGGACCGGTTATTATGGCGATCTTTAAGGGAGGGTTACATCCAGTAGTGAACATACAAATTACCCGAAAATACAACGTTTCAAAGGTCATAAAAAACAGTTGGATCCACAAGAACTAGAACAGTCTATTGGTGATAAACGGAAGGGTCAGGAAGAGAAAGTCTTGATACTCTAACTCACCAGATATTTTGGGCTAAATTGGCAGTGTGATCTTTATTTTCATAACTGAGATGAACGCAAAAGAAACTTGGTTACTTACTTACTCTTTAAAAGAAACTTTAGCAGTATGCCTACTCGTGTCTAGCTGTCAAGTTCAAGAATTTTCCATAAAACTCTTGTACAATTTATCCAGTAAGTAAATCCCCTGGCCGCAGCGGAGCTGGCAGACTCTTTACTTATTCATTAGACAGGAATTCAATGATGGCAGCCTGTCCCGGTTTAATTAATATCAGCAAAGAAATCCCTCGTATTCCCCATAGAATGGAACCTGAATGTCGTTCAATTAACGCTTGGTTATTTAAGAATTTTTCTGAAGGCTTTTGTCAAATTGTTAGGAAAAGGAAGAATTGTTAGGAGGATGGAGCTATTATTATGTCATCATCATTTTCGTTGCTATCTGATGTCTTCATTTATTGATGCTGTACTGTCTTTATTTGCTAGCTTATGATCAGCATCACAATCTCTCTGCCATTGTCCCAATTTTAGTATGGTAGAAGCAGGAATATTTGTTTTATCCAAATACGTAAACTGATGTGGCTTATAATGTCTTGCAAATATTAAGTTTGTTTTAGCGTAAGATAAAAATAATCAGAATCTGCATAAATTGCAATTCAATTAAATCCCATATCTTACAAAGAAACACACGCACAAAGATTTAGACTAAGAGTTTATCTATAAACACTAGCTCTAACAACTACTACGTACAATTTAGAAGCGATACCTAAACCATGTACCACAGCAGACAGACACTTTACAACTGCCTCTAACAATCGGAAAAATATCAATCTCAAATCAGGCCAGATGAAACGTCACAATTCCCAGGAAACTTGCATAATTTGAGAAACCAAATCGATTAGGGTTTTACAAAAAAACCTCGTTTGTGACAGAATTCCCTAAACTTGTGCACATTACGCGCTGCGGTCGTCAGCCGGCCCATTAAGGCGTCGTTAACTTATAATTAGTTTTTGATATTATAGAGGTATATAAGATAGGTGTATTGTCGTTTTGGACATTGTGTAAACAGCTGTGATACAATTAAGTGACAATGAAGTGCATGGTAAGTTGTCTCAGTATTACCTCAATCTGATTTTCAAAAAATATTCTTTTACTTCACTATTTTAAATCTTAAGACCAACTTCCCTATTATGAAAGTTTTTCCTCAGAGACTTCCTTAGGACTAAAACCAGAAGAATAAAATATAAAACCTACATCTGTAGGTTTTATATTTTTGCTTCTGACCCGTTATTTCTGATATACTTTGTAACTTCGTCCATGATAAATCTAGAAATTGGTTATTTGCTATACTTTTTGCAATAACAATCGCGTAAAACATTGTTAAAACATGAAAAGGCGAATCAATAATTGTAATTGTTGAGCCCTGGAGGTCCAACCGAAACATTTACTTGGAAGACCAAGTTAACTTTAACTAATTTTCCATTCCTTCCACTAGATTATCGCAGCTCTGGCCCTCGTGGCCGCAGTCCAGGCCAAGCCTTACGGCGGCATTGGGCTCGGTGGCGAGCTGGGCCTTGGAGGTGGAGTCGGTGGCATCGGCGGAGGTATTCAATATAATGTACTTTTTCTAAAAATCATACGAGTGCTGGAGGGATAAAATGTTCTTACCTATATTTGAATATGATGTATAAATAGACCGCACTCAAAGAAGCAATTGAAGTTCTTAAATAATTGCAAAAAAAAAAATACATTTTGTTATCAATTGTGCAAAGACGAGTTAAACCTAAAATTATAAAAAATAAAATAAAACCCAAACCTAAAACCAACCCGACAAGACCCCCGCCCGCCCGGCCCGACGAGTTAAACCTAAAATTAAGTTTCCTTATAGTGGTGAACTTTGAGCGATATATAGACATAACACCAACAGTTGTAACGGGTGTTAGTATTTGCTTATAGTCAAAAATTATGACACCAGCCGTTTCTTCTAGGTCTCGGAGGAACACTGGGTCTCGGAGGTCTCGGCCTGGGAACTGGTCTCGGCCTGGGAACTGGTCTCGGCCTAGGAACTGGTCTCGGCCTGGGAGGCAGTAGCTACGGCTCAGGCGGTGGATACGGGCATGCCGGCTATGCTGGTGGAAGCAACGGATACGGCGAGAACGGCTATGGTGGAGGAGCCGTGGGTGTCCACCACAACATCGGACACCAGGAGAGCGACTTCGATCAGGTGATTACTTGACATACTTAGTAGTAGATCCAGCTTAGTATCAGTATCATTGATTTGATATGGGATTTATATGTCATAGGACTAAGTAGGTACTAAATTAATAAAAAAATATAAAATATACCATCACGCCTGTATTCCCCGAAGGGTTACGCAGAGGTGTACCAGTGTACACCCTAACTAAATTAAAATCAAGGAATGTCAGTTATTTTTTTAAATCCGTATAAAGAGCATAACTAAGACACTGACTGTTACGTTAGACGTCTTGGGTTCGATTCCCAGGTCAAGCTAAAAGTATTTTTGAGTTTTTCTATGGAACTCAGTAGCAGCTAAGGATTTGTGCCCGGTTAGTGGCAAAAGGCTCGCTCCCTATATTACATGGGACTTAAAACATACCGGCGGATTGTGGGTATACATTGATGCACTTCTGCCTAACCCGTCAGGGACAGGCGTGATGGTATGTTATTATAACTAAGATGAACCTTGACTAAAATTTAAAATGAATACCCGAAACCACCACCACCGTCAACTTTTCTTAGTGTTTGACCTAAAAAGAAGTCAACTTTGAATATAACCTCGTATCCCTAATTCTTAGGAGACCCATCACCACCAGTCCTCCGGGCACGACGTCGGAGGGCTCCTGCAGTCCGGCCAGGGAGGGCACAGCCTGTACGGGCACAACAACTACGGCATGGGTAACCAGGGTTACGGGAACGAGTACAACCACGGAGGAGGATACATGGTTTAGATACTTGAACAGCTGCATGTTCCGCTGACAATGTCGACCCCAAGATTGAAGTTGAAATAATAAATATTTATGCGTATTTAATAAGACTTTTACTATTTGATGTTTTGATAAAACAAAATTTAACCAAGGTTCAAAATTATCTGACAGGATTGCAAACGCGAGATGAAAATGGGTATATCCTATGTGTTAAGGTAGGTATATCAATATCTATATGCGTTCCAAATTTCCGTTCAGTAGTTTACACGTGAAAAAAAAAAGATCCAATCAGTCTCACAATATTTGTCGTGTTAATAATAAGTTGCTACTGCTACTTTTATGGACGGAATTACACGGTATAGATCACACTTACATTTTCATTTTGTCTGTTAACCCGGCGGCACTCGCTACTGGGTAAAAAATACCACATAGTACCTAAATCACGTGATATTTTTATTACTAAACATTGTGGCAACTCACGACTTTAAGTACCTTCTAGCCAATAGTTAACACGCGCGTGAGACGCCGGGCGGCCAGTTCGCGCGCGGGGCTTGGCGACAACAGACGTGTAAAGTGAGTATGGGTGAAAAATACCCGGTAGCGACGGTTCTTGTTACAATTTTTTTTTATGTTATTGGTTATCTTATTTTGTTTTAGAGCTGGTTTATGATGAGTTCCCTAGTGACGGATCAAATTATAGAAGAATGTCTAGAACAAGGAGATAGTGAAGAAGAAAATGTGTCAGAAATAGAAGATTTTGAGGAGCATAGTGATCATGAAAGCGGAACAGAGCAAGAAGCAAGTGATTCAGATGGGTCTTCAGTGTCGGAAGAGAGTTTTCCTCCGAATTTACATATTGAGAATACTGAAGATGAAGAATATTTAGAGGATGGAAATTGGGGTCGTATGGGACCCCAATTTGTGGCGATTGTTATGTCAAAGCAAAATAGTTAGATTAGGTACAAGTTTTTTGAAACATAATGTTTGACGATTATTTTCTCGATGTTCATTTAATATTAACAGTATTTTATTTTTTGTTGTTTTGGTAGAGTATAAGGTCGATTAATAATTTTTGATCTCAATTTTACGTGATACATAAGAAAACAAAATTTTTTGTTGATTTTTCTAAGACTATGAAGAATTTTTGATAAATTTTGTATTTATTTAGGATAAGCTATAATTTGAAATAAATAATAATTGAAACTTTTAATTTTCTTTTATTTGTTAGACATTAGTATTGATAAACTAAATACACCATTAAAGTCTGTAATGCAAACTTGTTTTCCAAGATAATGTCATTTAAATTATGTGGTATTTTTTACCCGGTAGCGAGTATTCGTGCATGTAAACACCTAGCGAGTACCGCCGGGTTAAAGAATTTTGTTTTTCATAAAACAGTTTACATTGTCATTCCTTTCTTTACTAGCATAAACCTCATTACCATATTTTTTTTGTAATATGCGGATAATGTAGTAGGCCACAATATTGTCAACACGCCATATGTTTTTTTTTCAACATGTCACATGTATATTGTAGCTGTTTATTATCTCTCAATAAATAAAATAAAGCCTAACTTCCCCTTTCGTTCCTTCCTTCTCAATGTTGTGCAACGAGAGAATGTAAATCTGTTTGTTACTTATCCAACTTAAGTTCTTCCTGTTATCTTAGACAGCTTGATCACTCCTTTGTTAACATACCTGTAACAAAATAAAAGGCAATTAAGTATAATATCTTAATAGACATTACTGGCACACGTTAAAATATGATAAGTTGTAAATAGATGAAGTTATTAAAAATCACTTTATTCTAAACATTATAATGCAATTTTGCTGTGATTCAGTAAAAATGACTACCAATTAAAACTGCTTTATATATTTTTGGATGAACGCCGCTGCCAACCGGTTCTTTTGGAAATCTATGGGGGAGGCCTATGTCCAGCAGTGGACGCTCTATAATATGATGATGATGATGAAATTGCTTTAACAGAGAGATCGTACCTTTAAAGACCAAATCAATGGCATGAATACCAAAAGAATGAAATAAACTACAGCCAAACTCTCAGGCATTGGAAAAACTTATGCTTTTTTTAAACAATGTTTCACAGCCAACATTTCGACACAATATATGATGTCACCTCTCCCATATATGGATCAGCAGCGACCGCACTGAATCACATTTGGGATTGGAAAACGAGCCATTGTCGACCGGCTTTTTTGAGGTCAATTCATTTTTTTTTGGCGCCATTTTATGAGTCTGCTGAGCGTCCAGTGTTACTTGACACTTCGAGGTGGCGCTGCTTGCTAAACACAAATGTCAATTAAGAGTCAAATTCCGTATGTTTTATTTTAGTCCCATATTTCACCACGTCTCAGATTATTTTGGTGCCTTATGAGGTTTTACGTGCACAATCTTTATTTTGATATGTTAATATGTAGTTGTATGTGTATTCCCTTTAAGTAACAATGGCTGTGGTTTCTTATATTGTAGTCTGAGACCATAAGTATAATCATACTTGGAAGAACTAGGTACGGATTTGGAAATGAAAGAAAAAAAACGTAAAATATTTAAGTTATGTATTATGTTTATGTTTATAAGTAAAAATATCTCAGCATTGCGTGATTATAGTATTGTGATCATACCATACGACATACTTAATTTAAACTTTATACCTAGCATACATTTTATTCAACGAACACAATCAGATATTTGAGACCAAAGCCAGTTAACAAGAAGCTAGTTTTAATACAATTCAACGTAAAATCACAAAAGCAGTAAACCTACAAATGTGTAGTCAAATCACGGAATATCAAAGATGGCGGCACGGCTTTCAAATAAGACGCGGGAACGGTGCGACACACAAATACAAGCTGACACCTTGTTTCGCAGTTCCATATAGTAGCCACAACTCCACCAAGAACATCTGCTGCACCCAAAACGAGTACCGACTAACTTTAAGAAACTCGTTACCTTAAAAGCTCAGGAACGCAAAGTGCATTCCGAATTCCAAAACGTATTTCACTGGACTTTACTTTAAATATTTCCATACGGAACCTCAAATTCTCCAACATTCTAAACCGTCCCACAATAAAAATTCTGCATCAAAGTATTCATCATATCTATGTTGCCTTCAACATAACTCACTATACTAGTATACTGCCATACACCGCATTGCTGACGGCTAGTTCTGACGTCAGGCACTAAATAGGACAGACAGACAATGCCACGGTTCTAGCTTAGCTTCTTCACGAATTGTTAAGGAACTAGTAATGTAGCTCTTTCGTGCTGTGCTGCCCTGGTACAAATGATTGTAAATGCTTTGTGTTTATTGCTCTGAGTAGGTCAGGTAGACATTGTACGAAATATTACTGTGAAACTACGAAATGTTAGAACTCTTTCGTGCTATGGTAACCTGGTATTTATTTATTATTCACAATGCTTCGGGTTAGCGTGCTTGAATAGGGCTAGGAGATCAATACCACGGCAAAATCTATAATGGATGGGTTATTGAAAATGTATAAAAGCAATTATTAGCACATGATGCTGTGGGCTACATTATTAGTTAAGTAAGTTGTTTTTCTATTTGTAATATTCATAATGTAGCTGATTGTTGTTCCTATTTAATAAAATAAATAAATAAATGATTCATAATTCTCTTTGAATTTAAGCATTTTATTTCTGATGTTGACTAATTATTAAGTCATTAGTAAAAAAAGTCAGCAAGCGACGAAGTAGATCCACCACAGCAATGTCTCTGTTTGTAAAAGACAACTCTATCTAGGAACAAAGCAAAGACGAAAAGGAACAATACAGTTAACATTACCCTAATTTATTCATTGGAGCCAGGAGAAACTCCACAAGCATTGTTTTATTCGCTAATCCGTACGACGCAAACACGGCAAATAATTGAACAACATTAATTAAAATAAGTAAAACTTCGAATCTAATCATTAATCAGGTTGACGCGTTCGTCGCAGGTGTCCAGACTTAGTTCTGGCGAATTAGCATAGATTCAATAATTCATTCACTAATACCCACCCACGTGGAGACGGGGTCTGGTTATTTACATGGAGACTGCGAGCGTTGGCTCCAATGTCTTTAGGCTGGTGGAACACGTGCTATTGATTGGCTACAGTTCGATGATGAGTTGGCAAGGTTATGTCCTTCATTTTCAGAGCACAAGTATTAACTTTCATATGCACAGAACAAAACATTGTGTGAAACTTATAATAATAGGTACCAGTCTATTATTGTCTCACTGCAGACCAAAAGCATTGGTCGGAGCATTGATCACAACGCTTGCTCAAGAAGGATTGGCGATTTCAGACTTACATTAATTTTAAGTTCTGGTTTCCTAACGATGTTTTTCCTTCACCAATGTCAGAGACGTCCAAGGTAAGCTTACTTATAATAAAATAAACTAAACTTTAAGATATGGTGGTCAATGGATGTGTTGTCTGTATAGAAAAAGAAAGGATGAGAGAGGAGGCCTTAGCTATGCAGTGTGACAATAATAAGCAGATGGACATGAAAAAACACGACGACAAAGGGATAGAAGAAGCCTGAGAATCAAGGATTGTAGTACCTACAGCTTGTGTGCAGAAGGAAAAGCTAATATTTGACCGACTTGGAAATTAAGGTCAGTAGGATTAAGTAACCATTGCTTCAATCAATAAATACTAAGGAACAATACCTGTAATAAAATTCAGTTCACGTAGGTACGGTCGGCCTCAGAAAGATGTATAAGTACACTATTCTAGAGCCAATAGATGGAGACGTTTTAATGGGTCCGAGTGTACCGATGAAAAACTGAAATATAAATGTAAAGTCACCTTTCATCAAATACAAAATAAAGCTTATGTTAGTAATTCTTGGAACACATTAGTCGGCCTTCTTCTTAAACTTTAAATTCGCTCTTCAAAGAGTACTTCGAAGAAATACATTTTGTAATAAGTACTTAAAACATTATAACGAAGTGTATTATTTATTTAGATGTAGACTACTAAAAATAAGCATCTTCACGAGAATCTAAAATTAGACACACTTAGACATGACGATTATAATTAGAATGTAATAATTAGCTTTTCTTGGTTATATTTAAAATTCAATCATGATTTGAAAGGCACGTGGCGCCATCTATTATCATAAAAAAGAGGTAACAAACTTATTTTCGCATTAAATAATCAGTTGAACTAGCTACTGCCCGCGACTTCGTGCGCGTCAAAGTTAATATACTATTCCTCGGGAACCGTACATTTTTGGGATAAAAAGTAGCCTATGTGTTATTACACACTACAATCTATCTCAGAGCCAAATTTCATTCAGATCTATTAGCCGTTCAAGTGTGAAAGAGTAATAAACATCCATCCATCCATCCATCCTCACAAACTTTTGCATTAATAATATTAGTAGGATTAGTGAGTATAAAAACTACTAAATAACTCAAAATAATGGCAGTAATTACGCTTGGTGGCCCGGATATTATAAATGGGTGAAGGCAGCCGGGATTCCGCGCAGCAGTTCAAGGCGGTCGTATAAGCGCACCGTGACTCATGTCACCTATATCTTCAGCTACGAGGTAATGTGTTGTGGACTGTTACTGTGTTTTTTCTTCACTTTAATAAGTTTGTTGTCGCTTAAAAATGATTTCTAATAATGATGACCCTCCAGACCGTGGAGGGCAAATTTTTCGGAGAAATACCAAGACACCCAGGTCGCCGCCCGCGCCGACCTCCGCTAATAGTAACACTAAACGTTTGTTCAGCGACATGTCTCCGACTTACGTGTCGCCCGAGGATAGATCCAAACGGTTTCAAACATCCGAATCCTTTGAAAAGTCCTCGCCAATATTAAACATTAGTAATGCAAGCATCTCAATAAATAATAATAGTACCGACTATTGTGACTTAGTTTCCGAGGCATCGTCGTACTTGTCAAAGATTAACGACCTCGTCAACGACCAAGGGTCCCGCATTAACGTTGCAAATAAATCTGCGATCATGGACATGACTCAGCGAGTTACGGCCATTGTTTCTATGCTAGCGCTAAAATCTTCGTGCAATGAAACTAAGTTAGCCAATACGGAACGAGAATTGGATAAAATCAAATTAAATCCCGGTGTCATTACTACGAGTACGAATAATGAACCCAAAAAAATATCTTATGCGGATTCATTAAAACTTCGCTTGCCTAAGGTGGCTCCACCGATGGAGTCGCGCGCTCCGCTGCCGTGTGTCGTCGCGTACCCCACCGCCGAGCGCTCAGCTGATTATGCGTCGTCATCCGCAACTAAACAAGCCCTTATGAAGGCGATTAAACCGAGTGATGACGGTTTTCAAATTGTAGGCGTTAAAAAAACCGCAAAGTCTGGCGTTGTACTGCGTGTCGCTAACGAAACGCAATTAAAAAAACTTGAATCTGTCGATGCTATTAAATCCGCTGGTTTACGTTTAGAGAAACCTAAAGGCCGTAGGCCCCGCATATTAGTTAAAGACATCCCATCTTCAATGGAAGAGAGCGCATTTATGCTCGCATTATACCGGCAAAATATTAAAGACGAATTAGCCATCAAAGAGGATGAGTTTTTAAAATCCACTAAAATCATTCGCAGGCGTTCTACTGATAATGGTCGGAAATGGATAGGAATTGAAATGGATTCTGAGGTACGTAAACACCTAGTATCTACTAAAGATAAACTGTTCATTGATTGGGCCACGTGCCGTTTTATTGATGATCTTGAGGTAGTTCGGTGCTTGTTTTGTCAACAGTTCGGTCATGTTAAAAAACACTGCACTAACAAAAAACCTGCCTGTGCTAACTGTTCGGAGGCACATGAATCGAACGATTGCCCCCATAAGGACAATGTAGATTACACGCCGACTTGCGTGGCGTGTAAGCGTTTTAAAAAACCGTTTGGCCATCGTTGCGGGTCTGAAGACTGTTCCACCTATAAGCTGAAACTTGAGCAACTAATCCTGAACACTAATTACTAATAAGATGGATAGTTTAAATATAGGACAATTAAATCTTCACAATGATAGAGTGGCGACTTCCGAGTTAGATAGATTAATCATCGAGTACAATTTAGACATAGTTCTTGTCCAAGAGCAATATCAAAACGCGCGCTTACGTCACAAGGTAGTACAGCTGGATTGCAAAGCACGAGCCGGTATTTACGTAGCACGTTCTGCTAACTTTACTGTAACTTCTTTGCGTAACCTCATGACGCCTCACTGTGCCGTTGCGGAGGTCTCATCGGCTTCCTATAAAGTTTACGTTGTGAGCTGTTACTTTCAATATTCTGACCCTGTTGGTCCTCATATACACAACCTCCGTCACGTCTTGCGGTCGCTCGCGGGCTGCAAAGTTATCGTTGGCGCGGACGTAAACGCGTCATCGTCCCTGTGGTATGGCAAGGTTCGGTGGACGGATTCCGAACGGCGACGCGCTGTTGAAGATTTCATTGCCGAAATGAACCTTTCAATTCATAACACCCCTGACGCACCACCTACTTTTTGCAGCCAAATGGGCGAATCTAGTATTGACGTCACACTTTCTAGTGTAGACGTTCGCTTAGTTAAGTGGCGTGTCCTACCGGACGCATCTTGTAGTGATCATCGCCTGATCGTGTACGAATTTGTTCCTATGTTTACTCAAGGTTCGTCCCACGTTACGGGTAGTTTTAGATATAAATGTAAAGGCGCGAACTGGGAATTTTTTAGCTCGCTTTTTGCTTGTCACGCCAAAGACTTCACTCACGACGGGCTGTCAGCTGAAGAAAGTGCTGAGATTATGTCAGAAACTTTTATATACTGTGCTGACATCGCCATTGGTCGCGCATCTATGACCAATATTCGTAGATGTGATTGGTGGAGTGAATACCTAGTTGAACAGCGTAAAAGTTACCGCAGAGCGCGTAGGCAGTTTAATAAGCTTAAAAAGCGTAAGGTTACCGGAGACCTGCTTGCTCTTGCTTCAAATACGCTTAGAGTTGCCAGATCGCGCTACAGAGCAGCAGTCGAAAAATCTAAGGGCAATTTAATGCGCAAAATTGTAGAAAAATTAGATAAAGAAGGTCCATGGTCTCCCTTGTATCACGAGTTTAAGGCTAATAGATTGGTCGATCTAGCATATATCGAAAACATAAAAGTAAATAATAAACATACTACCGGTATCGAAGAAACAACGGAAGTACTTCTCAATACTCTTATACCCGATGATTCAGCGGTAAACGACAGCGATTACCACCAGCAGATCAGGGCGTGGGCTGCTGTGCCACCTGAATCACCAGCGTCAGATTTACCATCCACTGACGAGTTCTTAAATGTGGTGAAGAGGCTACCACTCAATAAGTCATCGGGTGAAGATAAAATATCTAATAAAATGATTATAGAGGCGTGTAAAACCGCGAGTGACGCAATTTTAACAGTGTATAACCGATGCATTGCGGACGGCGTTTTTCCTGAAATTTGGCGACGTGGCTTTATACGAATAATTCCAAAGAGTGGCGACAAGCCCCCGGACGATCCAAAGTCGTATCGACCCATAACCCTACTACCATCTTTGGGGAAACTGCTTGAGCGCCTTATCGTACCACGCTTGCTGCCAGACGGGCCGAAATTTCACAGCAATCAATTCGGTTTCACAATAGGTAAATCTACCGTCGACGCGGTACTTTCTGTAAGGGAAACTGTAACCTCATCCGAACATAAATATGTACTTGGGATCTTCCTCGATATTTCTGGGGCTTTTGATAACGCATGGTGGCCTATGCTACTACTTAAAATAAAAACCCGTGGTTGCTATAAAAACATCTATTCTCTTGTTTCCTCTTACTTTCTCAATGGCTCCGCGAAGCTCAAACTTGGACACTATTCCGCATCGAAGTCATTAACCATGGGATGTCCTCAAGGTTCGGTTCTCGGTCCTTATTTATGGAATTTAGGTTTTGACGATTTTCTTGCGATTCCGCTACCATGCGGCTGTTCTTTAACCGGTTACGCGGACGACGGCCTTCTGCTCATTCAGTCGAGTACTCGGGCTGGACTTGAGAATTTAGCTGACACATGCCTACGTTTAATATCTCAGTGGGGCGATCGGAACCGTTTAACCTTTGCACCGCAAAAAACGTATCAACTTATGTTAAAAGGTGATCTTAAATCATGGCCTAGTATTAAATTTAATAACGTTCCCGTTAAACGAAAACAATCCGTATGCTACCTTGGTATGGTCTTAGAAAAGAACTTTTCTTTTATTGACCACATTAACACAGTCGGAGAAAAAGCTAAAAAGAATTTTTATGCCCTAACGAGAATATCTAAAGCTACTTGGGGTCTGTCTTTCTTAACTCTGAAAACTATTTATGCAGCTACCTACCTAGGTTGTATGTGCTACGGTGCACCTGTTTGGGCCGATAGGGCCACCATAGGGGCGGTACGACGTAAATTGCTTCAAAGCCAACGGTTAGCTTTAATATTTTTATGCAAAGCGTATAGGACCGTTAGTACTGAAGCACTACCAGTACTTGCAGGTGTACTTCCAGTCGATCTCGAGGTGCAGCGACGTGCTGCAATGTACTATTCCGCGCGAGAGACCATGGACGCAAACTTTCTAACTCAACGTGACCGTGCTAAGATCTCTAGATTATTTAAACCGCAGACTGATGTCTGGGAGGAACTTTTATCTGAATGGCAATGTAGGTGGGATAATTCCATCAAGGGCCGGCACCTCCATCAGTTCTTTCCTTCAGTTCGCGAACGGCTGGCCAGAACATGGCTGGAGGTGGACCACTGTGTTGCCCAATTTCTCACAGGTCATGGCAACTTTAAGAGTAAATTATTCTCTTTTAAGCTTGTTGCCTCTCCTTTGTGTCAATGTTCTACATCTGACTGTGAATATGAACAATCTGCTCATCACATCTTATGGGAGTGTATTCTTTGGCAGAATGAGCGAAATATTATGTTAGATAGTGTACAGGTTACATCCGGTGTTGTTTATTATGCGGACCTTGTAGAAACTAGAACTAATTTCCGTGCGTTCAAGCGTTTTTGCCATACCTATTACTGGAATCAAATGTAACAGTTCACATTAGGACCCATTAAAGTTAATGATAATTGCAATCCGTGGTGCTTGGCAATCTGGGCTTCTCCCAGTTGTAAATAATCCCTTTGTGCCTATTGGCCTAATTCTGTTCTGTCTCCTGCTTGTTTGGAGGGAAGTGGAAATTATATTTTTCCTACTCCTCCGCTAATCTTTTCTGATTAATTTCGTTGCGGGATCCAAGACAGTTAAATCGTTTCTCTGGGACTCGTCGAGCTTCATTGTCTCGGCGCTTTTCTTGTGGTCGCCACTGTTGATTCTGGCTTACAGGAGTTGCAGTGGTTTGGGAACAGTGTGGCGGGCTTGTCCCAATTTAAAAGGACTGTTACGTGTTAGTAGAGCGACTATTTTAAAAATAGCAAGTAAGAAAAACCAACCAGGCATAAAAGTACAGCAGCAATCGAAATTGACCTTGGAAAAGGTTACTGAAAAAGTTAAAAATGGACTCTTAATTTGCATTAAGAACGCGAAAGTTTGTGAGGATGAATGGATAAATGTTACTAATACAGGATTAAATTGCTGTACGGAATTGCACATTGTCCATTTTTTCCCCGTTGTTTTGTTCCCGTAGGATACAGACTTCGGCTTAATTATAAAGTCTACGTGGACAGTCGCAGGCCGAGAGAGTAATCAATAATAAAGTTTTCCTGCACCGCGCTTCGCCACATCGTAGGCACCTATCAAATAAAATCTAACGGGCAATAGTTGGTTTCGATTCGGTAATCGAATCTGCAAGTCCAATAGATAGCCGTAACCATATTTTGGTCTATCTACCTACGAATATTCCCGTATCAAAATTCGGATACCACTCAACTCTCTAAAAGCTTTCACATCCAAACTGCACGTAAATTTATAAAAACAATGCATGTAGGTCGATTCTGTAAAAATCTCAGGTGAAGTAAGTTCGATGTAGGCTGTCATCCCATGGGACGCTAGGATTTGAAAGCTTACTTCAAACTCGCTTTTCCAAAATTCACCAAGGTAGATTTTTACAAAATAGACCGGCTGGAAATCATCCCGAAATACACAGCATCAAACGTAACTGATTCTTCTTAACAATAAGACCCCTGCAGAAAAACAACAAGCCCTTTCTCAGCAATTCTCAGAAATGCAAGAGAAAGGTATTGCAAATGCCTAGGTGTATATATCTGTGACTTTTACGCTATGCAGTGGCAATATAGAAGCTGTGACAACATTGCACAAGCGCTTACTAGACTAAGCTTACAGGTGGGTAGGCAGCTTAACCCACGCAGACATGCTTGGTGAAATCGGACGGCTAATGGCTGTTATGAAGACAGACCGTTTGTCAGAAGATATTGTGTGAGATTTAAATCAATTTGGATTATACATATGTTTACGTTTGAGAGAGTTTGTTCGATTGCGTTAATCTTCCAAACTACTGGTCCGATTCTGAAAATTATTTCGCTAATAGGAAGCTTTATTATACCAGAGTGCTATAGTATGTTTTTTGGTATACTTGACATTCTTGCGAAGGAAACCGCGGGCAGTAACTAATTCATTATGGACTTAGTTGTCACTGCCATGGCTTACTTCTTTATTGTTTTTTTTTTGTTCACTTTCATTGTTTTCACTTAAAGAAGCAACAAGAATATTGCAACCTAGATTTTGTAAAAACCAAATTGAAAAGAGTGTCCATGGAGTATCTTGCTCTTTCTTCTCCATAGAGACCTACGTTTTGGAACCAGCAACAATCTTCAACTTTCTGTATAACTTCTTGACAATTCAAAAATGCCTGTAAATGGTCTAATTGAAATAAATACTTAGAGCATAGGTTCATAAGTGTAGTCAGACTGCCTTTGGCCACCTTCACGAAGCCAAGTTTAAAAGGCCCTGTTCGTTGAGGAGGTGGAGAAATGCAAACACAAGCATATTACAGAACTCCACTAGTTTCTCGTCATGTTTTAATTGGAAATCTATTAGTTAGGTAATGTTTGACTTAACCGTTCTACTTTTAATTGTTTGAAAGAAGTTTATTATGTTGCCCGAAGCTAAAATAAATTAATTAAAAGCTCTTGTACGCACACAATCAGACGCTGGGCAAATATTATTATTCCATTAACTAAGAGATCTAAAACATCATTCAAAATGCTGGTTGGTCTGTGATCGCAGTTCGAGGCTGCTTCTGAGTCATATTTAAGATCTAATGTACACAGAAGGGGTTGGCAAATCTTAATAAATAAACTTTTGTTTTTTAATCTAGTCTATTATGTCCTACTGTTGGACAAACGCCTCTCTCATGTCCTTCCAAAAAATATTTTATTGCGGCACCTCGAACCAATGCACTAGATAACAAAAATCTTTTACTACTGCACTTTACATACTTTTACCCGTTTGAATTTGAAATGAGTTTTGTGTCTGTATATATTTTCTTCTTTTCAAATTGAACTGTTTCTGTTAAAAATTTTGATAAGTTCTAGATTTCAAGTGAACGATGTGGTCTGAAAGCGCACACAAGTAATCATTCCCATATTTATTAATTTCATGCAATGTCGTCTCTCCTCTACTAGAGATCCACATAAATAGATCAAAACGAGCCATTGATCCTTTCATTTCAAGAACGCCATTATCCCAGTTCTCCAATGGAAAATCAACCATCTCCACTGGCTGACCCAGTAATTAGTGGCATACTGTCCATTCCTCTGGCTCAGCGTGAATGCCTAATGCCAGCACATGCAGGCCCATTGTCTTAAGATGGCGCGCTCGGGTGGACGCCCTAATGATCTGGCTGACTACCAACATGGCTGGATGATATAATTATACTCTTGGAGAGCACCCGTGTGGTGCATAATTAACTGGAAAATGTATTTGAGAGACTGAGGCTGAGGAGCTATTTGGTGTGAAAAGGTCAAAAGGATTTTATATGAAATTACTACCCACGCATAGATGCTGTCATCCAGTGAACCTATGCTGTGTGTGTGTGTGTGTCTGTGCCTAGTTAATCACCATTTTGCAGTTCACTCACAGTTTTACAGTTGAGTAAAAGTAACAAGGATACTACTTAGTCAAAGCACGTGCTCAATAACGTCTTTTTTTCGGTTTAAGGACTTTTTACCAAATTTTTGTTCATTGCAGGATTGGGTGATGCACTTAACTCAGTCAGATACATCCTCTATCGAACAGCTTTCATTTCCCTTATATCTGTAAATCTCATCACTTTGTCTGTTCTTATACATTTGGTCGTTATAATAAACAATATTTCTCCCTTTTCATTGCTTGGATGGCATCTAATCCAAGACTCCAAATATAGCTAGTTGATAGTGATAGAAACTCGAGTGTAGCGCACTCGACCTACTGACTCAGCCTCGAGCCGCGTCGATAGTCCGCCATTGTCTCGCTTGTTTTATATAACTTACAAGTATTCCAGTGAAAATGTTATTAATAACGTGTAGGTAATTAGCTAAGTGACATTCTTATGATTGCTTTTAATCACATTTCAATTATATACCATCCTTTGTAAGTTTATATTACTGAACGGCTATTGAAAATAACAATCTTTAGCAGCATTATTTTTTATACGTTTTCCCTGGTTTTCCCACACTAGGATTCGCTCTTTTATTGTGGTAATTGTTGCTATTCTTTCAAAGGCTGTTTCATTATATACACAACAGATTTGATTTAATATGTGTGCTAATTTTCATCAGTGGATATACCGAATTTATAAAATCTATAAGTTAGTTAAGATTTTATTTGAAAACTACACGCTCAGTTTGTCTCTTTATTTATCATAAACACGCATTCTGTCTACCAAAAGACCTAAGAGTCGAAAATATCGCCAGCTGTGTGCCTACGACTCATCTATGTAACAAACTGCCCAAGTTCCCGACCTATTGCCGCCGACTTGTCAAGACAAACCGTCCATACTTCCCTTCTGTCCCTTGTGGCTTGTTTCAGAACTCAATTAAATTGTAACTCGACTTGTTTTAATTGGTTTCATAACAACTGGACGGCGCTGTGGCCGAATTTGTCGATGATTTAAAGCTTTTATTAATTCTGAAGTTTTAACTTTATCCTTTTTCATCTTCTATGAATTTCCACCGCAGATTTTCTATCTACTTCTTCTACATTTTCTTCTTATTTATATTTTCAACTAGCTTTTGCCCGCGACTTCCACGTGGATTAATAGTTCCCGTTCCCGGGGGATTTCCGGGATGAAAACTATCCTATGTCCTTTCTCGGGTCCCAGACTATATCTGTACCAAATTTCATTGAAATCGGTTCAGTGGTTTAGGCGTGAAGAAGAGACAGACAGACAGAGTTACTTTCGCATTTATAACTTCCTCATTGAGTGTATCTGCCAATGACTCTTTATCCTCTATCGTAAGTAAATACTCTTAACAGTCGCTAATTTTATAATCCAACCTTAGTCCTTGATGTCATACGCTAAAAACATTATTAAGTCATGTTTGAGAACTCTGGTTACCATGATGTCATGATTACGCAACTGTTTTGCTCTGTGGCTTATTGAATTGTAACTGGAATGTGACTTGTGTAGTAAGCTTTGTCTGTGCTTATTTTATGCGTCTTGTTACTAGGTTTAGGAGTTAGAATCCTTGACATTTTGTCCACACCTGCCTATCTAAATTCTTCACTGTTGTTATAAAAGCCGACTAAATTACGTACATTAAAATATAGCTTTTGCTCGACATTTCGTCAGCAATTAATTTACTTACAAATCGTTAAACTTTTAATTAAAAAGACAGCCTATAGAACACAGGAATAATGTAGCTTACTATTAGCAAACGAATTTTCAGAATCGGACAACAAGTTTTGAAAATTAGCTTGCTCAAACAAAGAAACAAACTCTACAGCTTTATAATATTGAAAAGAAGAATAAACACAGCAAGATGTGTCATTGTCACACACAAAACTTTTATAAAGTTCTTATTAATTAAACTTAGCTTCACAAGTTCCCTTTACAAAGTCTGCGAATATTTAATTATCCCTAAGTTGACCCCTGACAGAACTGGGAGCACTTTAGAAAGTAAATCAGTATCACTTTTTTAATGATGGCAAATCATCAAATGACTTCTTCCGCCCTGTGTGGAGCAGGAGAGAGTCAGTCTCTTACTGACTAAAACCCATCCATGTTCCTCCTAATGCCTTTTGCGTTCCAGGGCCACGGTGCCCGGGCCACGGGCCAACACTGGCAGGATCACTTTTCTCCTTTACATTTCACAAACCAAATCAGCTGACTATCAAGTATCTACTACACATTCATTAAATGTGAATTCAGTGCTAGTGATCTAGCGCCAATTACTTCAACTGAAGACTAAGTTGTTTCTACGATAGCCGAACATTTGCCTCTTCACTTTGGCACAAATTGATTGGCAATTATTGGATGCTGGTGAAGCGTGTTTTGAGTGGTGTAAGTTGTGATTGGTCGAGTAATGTGGTCCTTGGGGAATATATTATACCTACTATATATTCGGACATGATACAGGAGCTATTTGAGAGAATTAGTGCCGTCAGCTAGACGATGTTGGGCAGTAATGTGACCTAAGCTCTGTTGGGATAGCCGCAAAACCTCAATATATCAAGACTTTAAAATATAGCAGTATATCCTATAGTTATATATCAAAACTGTTTAGTTCTTTGTATCCACATACATAGCTATTCAGTGAAAAAGAATTCTTCCTAAAATTGTGCTTAACTTCAATTTATAACATAATACCCAACGATATTATTATGCTACAATTTTCAATATGTCGCAGTATCACCAATTAACAAATGAAACTGTAATCACTTCGAGCGATCACGAAAGTTTAACTACAGCTAAATGGTAAATACATTGTCCAAACTGCCAAGCCTTAGCTTAGACGGTTACGTCAATGGTGAGACCATCATTTAACAAAACCGACAGTTGAGTTTACCACACCGTTAACTCAGTAATTGGATTACAACACAATTCAAATATCCACAGCTATTGTTTAAGTAAAAATAGCCTTTTCAAACTTTGTAAAATAACAAGATTTGTATTATTCCAACGCCTTCACGTTGGCATTTAGGAAAGGTTCTATACCACAGTCGGTTAAAATAACATCGGCCCCTAGGTAATCAGGAAATTCTGAGAACAGTACGAAAGCTGTGGGACAAATACGAGAGACTAAAGAAATTCTAGAACGAAACAAACTAATACTAGGAAATCCGTTCCCTTTGAAACATTAAATAAACTTAGAAATTGCTGAAGGCCCATTGCGCACAGTAAACGACATGCCTCCATATTCTAGGCTTCTCAGTTCTCAGTAACCAACTCAATAAAAGTTTTCATTTTTTGAAGTACATCTATAAAGCAATTGAAATTTCAAAAATTCTACTTTTACAATATACTTTACAAAGAGATCTCCTTTAAGTATAGGAAATACCTATACGTTGACACGTACCAGATTAGCTACCGATTATGTCTTCCATTCCAATTGCCATAAAAGATTGTTAGTTTAACCGAATCTTTCCTTCTGGTCTATTTCAATTTATGTTATGTTATCATAAGACATGCGACATCATAGACCGGATTTACTAAAATCATTTTATTATAGACCGTATGCGTGTTCATTTTAAAGTCACAATTTGTCTCCCACCCCTAAGATCCCGGAAAGGACAGTGTTCTCCGTGTTATCTGTTTAAACGGGATCTAAATCACGGGCATGGGGCCCCGGGGAAATTAAAACGAATCAACTATTTATTATACACACTAATGATTTTGTTGAAGATACTTTAACAAAGGAAAATGTTGAGAATGTCAGTTGGGTTTATGTAAAAAGAATTCTGGATTTTACACCTAAAAAAGCATTTTTTAAGGTTCAATTTGGCACGTTGACAATCAACCTTGGTATCTTAAAACCGGATCTAGGTCTCAAATCTGCCAATCAAATCACTTCACCAAAATGTCAAAAGGAATTTGGTGAGGTTTTTGGGTTAGATTTGGAAAGATTACCTAGAAAAACAAATTCGAAACTTAGGCCGCATCAGATCCCCAAATCTTGGATAATCCAAACCTTGGATAATCATGGAAATCGTTTCGGTGATCGACTAGTTCATTCATTTCAAGTTTCAAGCATCCTTTTACTAAAAGTAAACAAGAAACATCAAGTTTAATAGAAAAGCTATGATGTAAGAGATATAGAATTGTGAAATATGACGCGATTCCAGTAATACTGTTTGATGTATTGGCGAGGACGTCGCACACATATTGCAATGTATCTTGTTGCTATATTTAACGCCATTTCTAGAATTTTCCATAACCCTATTCATGAGATGAAGTTTATTTGAAGACTCTACATAAGCTAAATAAAATAGGGAAATATTTCTATTGAAAAATCTTTCTTTCCATCGAGGGCCGACGATAGTCTTAATATCTTCTCCAAAAGATTACTGCATGGAACGTTAACTGGTAAAATGTGGGTGAACAATATCTATGGGTTGGGTACACCTCTATCTATCTACCCAATCGAACAATACAGGCGTGATTTTATGTAACACGGTAAAAATCTTCAATGAATGCTAAAGTAAGTTCAGCTTTCTTCGAATTCCTTTGTTGTTTTTTAGCTAGAAATACTCCGGTTCAGGTAAACAAGAAGTAGGCTTCAACGCTTTAGTATCAGAATTAGCACCTACTCAATAAAACAAACAGTAAAAGCAATCACCTTTTCCCGAAGACTTAGAAGAAAACAAAAAACAGCAGCAATTTAAAACAAATCCAACTCATTAAGGGTTTCAAAAGGTTTCGCGAGGAGTCCAAAAGAAGCCACTTAAGTCACATTCCGGTAATATATCGGAGGCAATTGGCTATATCTATTGCCTCGAAGCCACTTTAAAAGCCTCTAGATAGATTCGCGGATATTTTTACACCTGGCAACCTTTTTAGCTGCTTAAGGTGGAAAGAGAAATGGGATGCCAATATATTTTCTTTCGTTTAGCCGAAATTAGTTAACTGATTTTGATATATTCTTTATTTTATCAGTGCTGTGAAGATGGCGGACTTTTAAACCTACATATTTCATTAGTTAGCCTTCCTAAGTTTCCTCCCAGGAGGTAGCGTTTATTTTTTAATCTTAGAAAGAAAATAACTTTGCAAAACTTGTAATTAGTTAACATTTTTATTTAAAAAAACTACGTTCTTCTTAATTAGCTGTAGTATTATATAAATGACTATAATTTAAAAACAACACCTAAAACTTTAGATATCTGTTAACGCTATAGAAAAATAGCCCAGTTTTATGAACGTCAGTGATGTACTGAAAGTCAATATCGATAATGCGATTAGGGGAGTCGCTCACAGCGCGTTATGTCCGGGCTATTGCGTCGAAGGGTTATTATCGCCATCCAACGCAATAAGCATTTTCATTTGAAGCGTTTGCACGTTGTTGTGATCCGGAATAGGATTTTATTGGACGCTGAAATTGGTTGTAGACCGGATTTAGTTTCGGAATAGAAAACATAATGAGAAATGTTACGCAGTGGGGTGATCAATGTGTTTTCCGCCTCGAATGAGAGGAGGTTTACTTTGCAGAGGGTAAAGGTAACATAGTAGTTAGCAGTGGGGAGGTCTCTATACAATTCGATTCGGCTTCCTTTCGGAAATTCGCGACAACTATACCGCCATTGAAAAATTACACAGTCAGTAGTCTAATACATATTGCTAAACAATATGCGGTTAACCGTCAAATATTAATTAGACAATTGAATTCCAACTCTAGGAGACTGCCCGACAGTTGTTACAGTTGCTGGGACAATAGGGTCTAGGTTCTTAGCAAAAAAACTTTAAACCAGGCTTTAGAGGCCCAAAGAGAGGCGTCTAAGGCTTTGAAAACATCGTTAAGAATTAGGATTGTTTTTCATAATCTCAAGACGGCCAAAACGGTTCAGCGTTTTTTTAACATTAGACATTTCTCATTTGCTGTCTGAAGTCTGGAATTGATGGTGCGGACCTCCGTACCTCAGAAAGCACGTCGAGCCAATGGTCCTGAGAGCGAGGTAACAAGGAGTGCCCTTCTTTTTGCGCAAACACTTGGGCACTACAATATCCTGCGTACTTGGCTGGTTTCCGTTCATATTCCGTCGTAACGTGACCGAAATTCAGTCAGGAGAATACGATTAGTTTTAACACTGTTTCTATGTTACACTAATATTACGAGCTAACACAATAATGGTAGTTGCTCGCAGGTGTTAGCGCTAAATGTTGTAGAATATGAGTTTGGTGCCAAGTACCACAATAGTGGGTCATTTGTGACATGCACAGCAGCCGGGTCCGCATGTTATTGGCTGCATTGATGGGCTCGTCAATGATAATAGTTTCTGTAACTTATTGCTTAACAAGCTCATTCCCGCGATTTCGTTCGCTTGAACGTCGGTGACCATGAGATCTTTTTGAGCAGAAACCTAATCATTTCTTTTTCAAATAGAAGTAGCCTCAGTTACTCCTGATTACACCAGCTATGTGCCAGTGAAAGTCCCGTCAAAATCAGCCCAGTCAGTTTTGAGATTAGTCGTAACAAACATACAAAATTGAAAGCTAAAAAGTTTGTGTTTTTTCGGGTAAGCTGTTATTTTAACTATAGTATAGAGCTTTCATTGTTAGCATTTTTTAAGGTCTACGGTTTGGATCGTTGGATGTGTATGTGTGTGGGTGAAAGAGTAGGTGGAGTATTTTCTATCAGAGAAAAGGTTACGTAAAGGCTGTTTAAATTGGGACTATATTAGATTAAAGCTTATGTACGCTACATGACGTACGATTAAACACCGTTATTATCACACTGGGAGACTTGATATTCACTGTAACTAGGTAGGTAGGTGCTACCTATACCGTAAAAAAGGCATTAAACTTTGCCTTCCTAAACAAACTTTCTAGTAGAGCCAGTATTTTCCTTTCAGATGTTGTAAAGAAAAGGCAAACTGCGACGGGAGCCCAAGATAGCGTTAAGAGAAAAAAAAACGAACAAGCGACTTCCGACTTATATTCTGAAGGTTCCGTACAAAGTATGTAGATAGTTAGTCTATCATGGGAATAAAGTTGTGTCTCAAAATGAGTCCTGGATAAGACACAAAATTGTTATAATATAAGTTTAGTTGGGACTAAAGTTCTGCTACAAGGCCGCGGCTACTCGCCTAAGTTTAGACCTGGATGTTGACAAGCTTATAAAATTTGCCGGAGGTTCTAAATTGTCGTAGTGAGTATCAGACACAGGGGGATTGAGCGTTGGACTTGAGGGTCGGCAGTGTCACGTGTGTCAGAGTGAAAAGAAGCAAGTCCCGTGAGCGGGTGTCAGGGCCGAGTGTCACAAGTGTCAGGGTTGCTAGTGTCAGTCATTTGTGAGGTTTCTCCGTTCGAGGTAGGTACAGAACTCGACAATCCAATAGTTAGCTTTAAATATTATAAATCACACAAGACATTACAAATCGGAAATGCTGAATTCTAATAACACAAAAAGACTATACAATGCGAGGTCAGCATATACTGGAAACGTATAACTTGATATTGTCGCCTTATGTACAAGCTAGTGCGAATGTTATCGTTATCCAAGAAATATGAGCCTGTTACGGAAAGTGTTGATATAAGCGTATTTATGCTGATATTTTGTTATTTGATTTTATGATAGAAAGAAATACGCTACGTAAAAAGTTGATCGGGGAATAACATACAATATGTTTATTGCGAGCTCCATATTCTTCAATAACATTGATAAGGGTATTTATTATACCTACAATATCTAGGACAAATAATATGGTTTCTTGTGAAAGAGCTCAGATTACCTACCCACAATACCTACGTAGCAGAAAAATAAATGAGAAACCTTTGAAACACTAAGTCTACCTTCATAACGTAATTTACTTATTTGGTTTTCTGGTTACAACCAGGATTACTAGATTTGTTCCAGATCAAAAAATCTGGATTAGGTACTTAGAAAAGAGAGAGATGTCGCTAGCGACGCAGTAAACACTAAGCTCGTATATAAAAATTCTAAAAAATTGTTTACCAAGTGATATTTAAGTAAAGAACTAGTGCAAACTACGAGTTAACCTGCAATTAAGCTCGGACAGTGTTATCTCCGAAGACTTTCAGTGTAAAGTGGAAAAAAACTACAAAAACAATATAAGTGATACAATAACAAAAACTTTGTAAATACAAAAGTGAGAAGTGTTGTATGGCCATACTTGGTTCAATATTTGACTGTTTACCATATTCCCGTTAACAATCAAGCTGTTAAACCTAATTACGATTAAGTTTTTATAAAAAACAGAAACAAAAAGCGGTTAAGTGGATTTAAATTTTGAACTTTGACCCCAACAACTAGCGCTAGTGAACTCGAGTGGTGAATAGACGAACTAATAACTTAACTTGTGAAACAACTACCGCCATTACAGCCCCAAGTGTTCAATAAACAAACTAAAAACAGTAGTACCAACCATCTGACACTGATATCATTCACTCATTTGCAACACTACTGCCACTATAGCCCCTAGCGGGCAATAGATGAACTAGAATCAGTGCTACCAACCGTCCATAGATAAATTTAGTACTGGTAACACTTATAAATTTTCTATACTACTGCCATTGCAGACCCTAGTGGGCAATAGCCGAACTAAAAATAAAGCGCCAAATATTTAAAATTTGAAATGGCTTCTACACCTACTTGCGCTGGATGTAAACAAAAGTTACCTATAAGGGAAAACATTATATGCGTTCTTTGTAAATGTAGATATGATTTCGAATGTGCTGGTGTTACCAAAGATTCTAAAAAGGTAACACTAGAAAATAAAAACACCTGGAAATGCCAAACATGCATCTGTAAAATACCCAAGACAGGAAACACTGATACGCCTTTGCGTCCCCCCAGAATACTTGATACAAACAAATGTCAATCATCACCCTCCGAGGAAGCTAACGTTACTTTAAGAAGAAAGCCAAAAGATTCCGACAACGACACAATTTGTTCAGAAGATCTCAGCTTCTTTGGTGATACTATACCCACAGAAAAACCTGATAAAGTTAATCTGGAAAAAAATTTAACACTACAAGATTTAAGTGAAATAATAATTACACATCTGAAAGAAAATAACAAATCTATTGTACAAGAACTACAGAAAACTATAAACACAGAAATATATAAAGCAATTCATGAATTTAAACAAGATATAGATTATAAAACAAATACCTTAACAATAGAAAATTCCCAAAGAAAGCAAGAAATAGTAAACATAAACATAAAACTGGAAAAACTACAAACAGAAAACGAAAATCTGAAAAAAGAAATAAGGACGTTAACTACAGAAGCTTCTAAAATACCTAATTGTCTGCAAGTAAACCACCATAGAAAGATCGTGCTCTACGGCCTGGCGGACTACAATAAAGAGCCTGAAAATGCACTCCACTGTAGATTGGTTGAACTGTTTCGTGAAATAGTAAACGTAGACGTTTCAGCATATATTGAAGATCTGTATCGTATTGGAAGACCAGGTGGATCTAAGAACCGACCACTCGTCATCGAATTCATCAGCAAGAGAATGGCAAAATATATTATAAACAATCGAACTTTCTTTCAAGGAACTGGACTATTCATTTCAGAATTTTTAGATAAAAATGAACGAAAGTATAGAGCACAAATGCGAGAGGAACTATTTACGGCAAGAAATAACGGATCGCACGCAGTCATCAGAAATAACAAACTATATATAAACGGACAATTATTTAAAATAAATAACAGCATAAAGGAATACGCACATAACACCCAAAAACAAGTAATAACATATAACAACATGACGCAGCCCTGCACTACAAACGAAACTGATGAAACTGAGAACCAGACATTTCGTAAACAACGAACAACCATTTAAACTATTGTTCCAAAACATACAAAGTCTTAATAACAAACAAGACATACTTGAAGCGTTTATAGACGAAGATCCATCCTACAAAGCTATATGCCTTTCAGAAACATGGCTAACTCAAGAAAGACTAGACCTCATACAATTTAGTGGATATAAATTTGCTTCGTCATATTGTCGCAGTACTAGAACCGGAGGCGGCGTATGTATACTCCTACAAGACTATATTGAAAGCATACAGAGGGACGACATCACCGATAGGTCTGCAGAATATATAATAGAAATATGTGCCACAGAATTACCAAAAGAAAACTTATTAATCATAATTATATACTGGAATAGGAGAGAGGAGGAAGTTTTTTATGAAAAATTAAAGCAACTATTAAAATACATAAATAAAAAATACTATAAATTAAATATAATAATAGGAGGCGATTTTAATATAAATATACTACAGGATAATCTAAAAACTAATAAATTTATAAACCTCATGCAAGAAAATAACTTTACTCAACACGTAAAAAGCGCTACGCGTATCACACCAAACACCGCAACATGTTTAGATCTAATATTCACGAACTTTAACCACAAAGACATGCACGTAACTATAGACGACTTAGGCTTCTCAGACCATCATAGCACAGTCCTACATTTAAAAATACCAGAACAACCCAGTACAAATAATTGGTACACAAAGAAAAGGTTATATAATAATACAAACATATTAAAATTCAAAGAGGAATTACAAAAAATTAATTGGAATGATATACTTAAAACTGATAGTAATATTAACACAAATTATAAAACTTTTAACGATAAACTTACCTTAATCCTAAATAAGTGTATCCCACTACTTAAAATTAAACTTAAAACCAAATATAAGAAATATTGGCTCACTGTTGGTATAAAAAAATCCAGTATTAATAAAAGATTGTTAAAAATATTAATTACAAAAACAAAAGATCCTACATTAATAATATATTACAAAAAATATGAAAAAATACTGAAAAAGGCGGTTACAACAGCTAAAAAACTGCACTACAAAAATAAAATGACTAAATCGAATAATAAAGTTAAAACAATGTGGGGAATCATAAATGAACGCTCAAACAAAAAGCGTAAAACCGAGAAACATAATATAACATTACAAGTAGATAATAGCTTAACGGCGAAACCGCAAGAAGTAGCCAACATATTTAATAATTTCTTTGTCTCCATTGGTGGGAAAACTACAACACCAACCGGCAGCAAACCAAAGGGGCTACCGGCAACCTTAACTACACAAAATACATTATACCTTAACCCAGTTGATCCTTATGAAATAAACATAATTATTAGAAACCTAAAGAACAAGAACAGCCACGGAATCGACGAACTCCCACCCAGTCTGATAAAACAGTGCGCTGATGAACTTACCTTGCCATTTTATATACTCATTAACCAATCCTTCGAAGAAGGTGTTTTTCCTGACTTACTCAAAAAGGCCCTCATTAAACCTATTTTCAAAAAAAACGATAAAACTGACCCGAACAATTACCGCCCCATTGCCCTACTACCAACAGCCTCAAAAATATTCGAAAAAGTCATGTGTAACCGCGTTTATGCGTTCTGTGAAAAATATAGTATTTTCAATGATAGCCAAAATGGATTTCGCAAGAACCGATCCACTGTTTTGGCCGTCTACAAGTACATACAAGAAGCACTCAAAATTATTGATAATAAAAAATTCGCTATTGGACTGTTATTAGACATGACCAAAGCGTATGATAAAGTACAATTCGATATATTATTAAATAAACTTTACAACATAGGTATCCGAGGAAAAAGTCATGACTGGTTTACATCTTATTTAAAAAACAGAGAACAAGTCGTAGAAATAGAACACTACAATACACAAACACAACACATTGAACTAATTAGATCACAAAACATACCTGTAAACGCCTCCATACCACAGGGAAGTGTCATAGGATGCCTATTGTTCTTAGTCTACATAAATGATCTCCCTAACCACATAAATGAAACGTGCGTATTGTTTGCCGATGACGTCTCTATTTTAACATCATGTAAAAATAACCAAAACCTAAACCAAACACTAACATCTATACTTGACACCACAACATACTGGATGAACGAACATAACCTTGAAATTAACTTTAGTAAGACAAAAATAGTAACTTTCCACCCGCGACAAAAAACCCCAATAAATATAAATTTTGAATACAAAGGATCCAAGTTAGAAATAGTCAATAAATTCACCCTTTTAGGCCTAGACATAGATACACACATAGACTGGAAACCACACATACAGAAAGTAAAAACAAAGCTATCCAAATTTGCATATGCCCTCAGAGAAATAAAGAAAACTACAGATCTCAAAACAGCGATAGTAACATACTATGCGTACGCGTTCGCTTGGCTTAAATACGGAGTAATATTATGGGGTAACAGTACAGACGCACCTTCGCTATTTACAATACAGAAGAAACTTATAAGAACATTGGTTAACATAGAAGACACCGACTCATGTAAACCACACTTCAAAGAACTAAACATCCTAACACTACCAAGTCTCTATATATTTGAAATTTGTAAATTTGTAAGGAAGTACCCACAATTCTACAGCAAAAGAGAAGACATTCAAACAGAAATCAAACTTAGACATGGAAATAGACTCAACCTGCCAACTTCACGATTAAAAATGCACTCCTCTAGTGCGTTTGTCACGTCAATAAAAATCTACAATAAATTACCTGAATACATAAAAAACACAGAAATAAACAATATATTTATAAATAAACTAAAACGATTTCTCTTAGATAAAACCTACTACACAATTGATGAATACTTCAAGGATAAATTCCTCCCAGAGAAACGAAGATAATTAGAATAACCAAGTAGTACCTAATACATCTATTTACCTTATCTACCGTGCAATATCTTTAATTACTTACTATTTAGTTAATAATAAATTACAGCTAATATATTAATAAATATATAAAATAATTACCTAATATATAATTTAATAATAATAAATTAATAATAAATAAATAAATATATAAATAAATAAATAAATAAATACAGAAATATTAATAATAAACAAAATTAATATAAATCTACTCATAAATAATAATTATCTACTTAAATATCTAAATATAAGATCTACTTCCTTAATTCCAATATTATTATGTTTTTAAACAAAAAGCGCTTCATCCTCTCCTCTAAAAACTAACTTGCTGTGCCCGACAGGGTCCATAATTGTTTCTCTATAATTTACCTACCAGCCTTGTATACATTATGGAATGCAATAAAGTATTGAGTATTGAGTATTGAGTATTGAAATGTCGTCTCTTAGGGCACTCCCTCACCTGTACTTATTGTAAACAACAAGAATACTGTAACCAAGATTTTGTAAAAACTATATTAAAAAAAAAGAGCGTCTGTGGAGTTTGTTGCCTGTATGTACTTCTCCATACAGAGTTACAGACCTACGTTTTGGAACGAGCAACTAGTTTCAACGTTTTGACCTAAAAATGGTGTAATTGACATAAATGCTTTGATGTAACATTCCAAGATTGGATTTTGAGCATCACATTACAATACTGCCTCACTGACTGACGAGCATTCGCTTAGAATGTAACCGAGATTCGATTTTGAGTTGGAATCTGAACTGTTATATATTACAATTTACAAGCAATTGCTCCCGGCGAGGGAGCGCCTGAATGTTACAAATTGTATCATTAGGTACAGGTTGCGCACTGCAATTATCGGTTCCCCTCACTCACTTATGTCATGTTTGGGTTTGATCGATTGGTTATGATCGGATTTCGGTGAGACATAGTATGGAGCAACAATTTTTAAACAACATCTTATTGTATCCTGTGTTCATCATTATCAGCCGTACGGCGACCACTGCCTACCCCTTCTCTCTTCGAGGTTGGAAGCGGCGTATGTTCACAAAATAATTAAATAATTTTAACTGCTGGAGTGCAGGCAAATGCTCCGGTTAGGAAGCGTATTTAGGACAATTAATGGTAATCCCATAATGTTAATTTCCAGACGACACAGGTAATTTCAATTCGCTTCTTTGATGACAAAGATTATTTCTGTGAATACACTACAAACGCACTTAAATAACTATACTTAATATAACATCAATTGATATAAGTATATTACAGCTTCTACAGAATCTAAACCGTTTTCAAAATCTCATATCAATTTTCCAGTCCATCGCTACAAAAACCGTCTTACAAGCAATATTTCAATATTTTCTATTATTCAAACATGCAATATCAGGACTATGTAAACCTCGTATAATACGACGATTTAGGGAAGGGCATAATCTGATGCACCGGCTTTCGATCGTTATTGCAGTAGGGGCGGCTCTCATATTTTGCAGGATTGCACGAATCGAGAAGCTTTGTACCAATATCGGAAAGCTTGAAATCGCCATGTTGAATTTGTATTTGAAAACGTTTTTATTTATTTATTTTAAAAGTCGGGGGTTTGTTTTGATAGAGAAATATAGCTTTTATTTTACGCATGGAAAATGGAGTCTTATTCTAGTCAGCACCGTTTTATGGTCGAATTTGTACGTGGAATTGCACTATAGGTACCTACATGAATTTATTGCATAAATAAAATGAGAATTTCAATACAATTTACAGTATTATGTACCCATACATAGGCAATTCAAGTATATATCTATATACATATGTATAGTTCGTAAGTGCGCAAACTATAGAAATAGCCAGCAAACTTAAAATACCGAGACAGGCTATAAAAGGCGCAGATTATGACACACATCGTACGCAAGTGGTTTACTCTTGAAGATAATTGTAATTGAGGCGCAGTGCCCGCCCCACTCAGAGATAATCGTAGCCAGACCTATATTAGGTCATCTACTGTTAGTAAAATCTGCCCCAAAAGGCTTATGAAACTGGGCTACAAAAAACCCGCTCCATCGAAAACTATCGATAAAGAAAATCGATTATATCCGCCCATAAGCGGTAGTAATCCGGAAAATTCCGGTTCAGAGCGGCTCTCGCCTGAATAAGCCGACGCCGGCCGGAGAAAGCCATGAATATGCATCGCTTTTGTGATTTAATGCCCACGCTTAGTTCAATTTCGATAATACGAAATTCTGCCGGAGAAATATTAACTTCAGCTTGTCGATAAACAGAAAAGCTTAAGTGCTAGCCAAGTAAAACAAATGGAGTTTGCAACCAATCATGTGCATAATAGTGTAGCCTCGGCTTACATCCAACGATTTCTCAGTTCTACTTGAGTGAATGTAGTGATTGGCACAATATGGACTTTGCGATCGGATTTTGCGGCCCTTTTATGTGAATGACAAAAATGTATCGTATCTACACCCAAAAATTGTCGGCAACCTAAAAAGAATGTGCGTAATAACGGCGCTGTCACTAAAGGTTGGGAATCTATTCAAAGGCTCGAAGACAAAAGGCTCAATGTATGAGCAAAAAAGCAAATTAAAAAACAACCTTTGGGAGCCTTTCAATCCGTATTTTCATTAAAGCAGGAATTTGTAATTAATCCATCTTGAAAAAAGGGGTATTTTCCTGTTCGAACCGGTTCAATCTGGTTTGCGGCGGTTTGTACACAGAGAATAAATGCTAATTGTACAAATAGATAGATTTCAAAGAAAATCTTTATTAAATCTGTGTGTTGGCAAAATTAGTCATAAGCAGATGTTTAAGTTGGAAGGCCAGGTGTAACACAGCTGTTCTTGAGAGCAATAATTTAATTTAAAATCTTTAATAAATGCATAATTTAAAGCTCCTTATGAGGTCGTTGTCATCTTAATTAGTTATGTAAACGATAATCAAATTATAGATATCGAATTACGAAATCAATATTATAGGGCTTGGCTTGGCAGAGGTGACATCATCATAGTATCGGTTAAAACTTCAACAACGAGATTAGCATCTCAGACATTTCTATAAACAGTCACGAAGTATACGTATAGAAACTAGAAACCCCATATTTGGCATATACTTAGATGGATTAAATGATAGGAAAGATGTACAAGTATTGTTGTAAGGTGCACGGAGGACCTAAATGAAACCGCAGGAAGCAGAGAGCTGGATGCAGGCCGCTTCCAATCGGTCCTTTTGGAAATCTATGGGGTAGACCTATTTCTAGCAATGGACGTCCTGCGGCTGATATGATGATGATATCAAGTATTGTATAAGTTTTAGGTCAGTTAAGAAACTCAGAAGTAAAACTATTTTAAGAAGAACTGTGGTGAAAATGTAACCAAGAATAATGATAAAACAATCAATCAACTAAAAATATCAGAACACACAAAAGTAACCAAATAGGACCACACGAATACAACTCAAGTATTTTATGAACTCACATTTGGATCAGACATTTTGTGAACTTGAAATACCATTCAGAATACTAATGAAGGTGCGGCAAGTCGAAACTTGAACTTATGAATCAGGAGCTTACAATGCACGGGCGGGTCACAGGCAGGTAACAAGCGGAGAAATCAAACAAACATAAAGAGCATATACTATCACGCCTGTATTCCCCGAAGGGTTAAGCAGAGGTGTAACAATGTACACCAGTACAGTACGTTACAGTACGTTGATATGTTTAGGTCCAATGTAATAGGAGGCGAGCCTATTGCTATTAACCGGACACAAATCCTAACTCCGAGCTGCTACTGAGAATTTAATAGAAAAACCCAATAACACTTTGCTCGACCTGAAAATCGAAGACCTCAAATGAAGCAGTCGCGCTTAGGCCCACTAGACTAACGAGATAGTTACACATAAATAAATAGGAAAAAAATAATAAAACTGCAAAAGGAAAAAGAAATTCCCGCGAAAAAAGCGCAGACCAAAGAGTATAATCGATAATGGAGTGTTTAAAAACGTCTTTTCGATCGAGTCTCAGTCAACTCATATGTGAAGCGCGGCGGGAAATTAAGTGTCTGTCATTGGACGATTCGCCGGCGTCGCGTCAAACGGCTCGTTTCCGATTGGCGAGGGGCGGTGATATGAGCCGTATTTTGCGCCATACGTGCTTACATAATCATTGCTTATGCATTTGCCCATTTGAAACGACAAAACTGTCGAGGTCCTTTTCAAAATTTCGTTCGCAATGTCGTAGGGATGTGATATTTCTGTCTTTTGCCTATCTACTATGCATAGTCAAAACATTTTTTTTGTATTATTGCTGAAGTTGTTCGAGTTAGTTATCACGGCCCTGCAAGTGCATCGCAAAGGGCATAAGAAGAAACAAGGAAGGGGTGGATACTGACACTCCCTTCTGCTCTACTCTGAGCGGAAGAAGTCATTCGATGATTTACCAACATTAAAAAAAGAAAAAAATGGGGACGTCAAAATTGACGTTTTACTATTTTTAAAATTTTCGTTTATAATTTCATAAAGATGTGATCTTTCTGTCTCCTATACCTATGCATAATCAAAACTAATTTATCATGCGAAAATGCCGGCTGTATGATATCCTGTGTTAGTCACTCTGCGTGCTGAGAATACACTGTATCTACCTGATACGCATCTAGTTAGTGACGTCAGCATTCGTATTTCCTTTTAATAGCTTTAGGTGTATAAAACCGGATGGTTGTGGGTATGAAGATTGTTTTGAAGTTGGCATGAACATGTAATATGGTGATGTGCAATCATTGCTACATAGCCATTTGATTATTAGTTAGTTGTGCTATAGGAAATTAAATTATTTTACATGTCACCATGATCATCTTCATCATCATTATCATATCAGTCGCAGGACGTCCACTGCTGGACTTTATCCTCCCGAATAGCTTTCCAAAAGCCGATTGGAGGATTGGAATCTTACATTATACACCTAACAAATGTTAGATATGCCTGTGAGACAGTACTAATTATTTTGGTGATTTGTACTAAATTTTTAGAGTTACTTAGGCATTTACTTGCATCTACTTTCCAATCACTGCAGGACTGGATTCAGCGCTTTTTAATCAGTATTAAACAGAAACTTTACTCCCGTCGTCTCAGATCAGCCGGCTCTCCGCTTTTTGCATCTAGTTGGAAACAGCTGCCTCCATAGAGATTTGAATAGAAGGATATTTTTAGAAAACTGAACGAATACGGAATGGATAAATGTTTAAAAATAAATGTTTGCGTAGTATGAAACGAAAAGTTAAGTTTAGCCATCACTGCGATTGGTTTCTTCACATTTGAGATTTCAATTTGTTTGCATTACTGAGGAGCAGGTCCACGGTAATACATAAAGTGATACTTTCATAATGTTTAGATTTGTAATAATCTGTTAGTTTATCAGGACTACTAAAGAGAAATGGCTTGTAGATTCCAACGACATTAATTGAACAAAAAACAGTGTCATTTCTAGGGATTTACCCTAGAAATGACACTGTTTATTTGTTGTTTCTACCACAACCAATAATTGGTGGCAAGGCATTGTGCTCTGAGTATGACATTATTTGCTCATAGACTCATAGGACTATACACCATGTAACATCATGCTAAATTAGAAACACCCACAAAATTCTAGTACAATATTTAACCAATTAATCACTATTAGTGGTTCAATTACTCCACGTGGTTCCATCTCCCTGGTCCTTGTCTCCGAAGCTCAGTGCAATACAGATTGATTGTCAATTACCCCGCCCGGACCGAAGGGCTGTTAAATATAAATGACGCACATTTATCGAGATTCGATACTCTCCATGTTTTTAATTAATGGGAACTTAATAACTGTTTGCAGTTGAGTGGATAATTTGTGAGTGGTTCGGGTTATGAAGTTTTGGGGGTAGTGTTTACTATGTGACCATATGACATGTTATTTTTAATTTGTACCTTTTACCGGTTTTGGGGACGCCTATGTCCAGCAGTTGACGTCTTGCGGCTGATATGATGATAAACCATGATTAAAACAAGTTGTTTCCAAAATGCTATTTTCAGTGAATAGTTACTTTGCTTTTACTCTGTATTTTTACAATAGATGTCTTTGTTACAATTCATACCGATTTGTTTAATAGTAGTGGTAAGTAAGATACTTTATGAAATTTGAAACGAAATGAATTATGAAAATCGCGAAAACTTTATGAAATATGATCTGCAAAACCATCATTAGTCGTCCTCGTCCCCAACTGCGAAATCCACGACACTTCACAACGGAGTCCGCTCAACAATTTCAACTCTCTTGTCATTCTACTTACGTTAAAATGCAGCTACAGAAAAGTTGTCCGACGCCATTATCGAGTTATAAAATACAATTTCATCGCGATTCTGAACTTGAACTAAATTAATTATGAGTAATAAGAAAGTTGGGGCGAGAAAGACACGTGCAGAAAAACAACTGCACTAGAAGTAACTAGCTATACCCCGCAGTTTTACGTAAATTCAGTTACCCCTATTACAGGGGACTTAAAACATACTGGCGAACTGTGGGTCAACATTTGTACACCTTTGCCTAACCCTTCGGGGAATACAGGCGTGATTGTATGTTATGTTAATATAATATAAATTAATTAAATTAATATGAGAAGTGAGCCTTCTGTAGTGTCTTATTCTGTGTGGCCTAAGAACGACAACGAACATAATGTAGAAGTTAGTCTACGTTTTGGGCAAAGACAACATTGTAATGTGCTATGAATGTGCTGATACCCTTTGTATAAGACACAATGTTTGAAGTTGAGGAATGATTACAGCTTCTGTGGTCCATAGAATCTTATGTTGAATACGAGTTTAAGGATTTGATAAGTTTTGATAATAAGCACACCAAAAGGCTTATTTGACTCTGTATTTTCTTTTATTGGTACCAAAACAAAAGAAAATGTTTAATTGACGATATGCTATTTCATAGTCTTTCGATTAATAGATTCCCTAAGTAATGGATTTAAGAGAGAAGGTAATCTTTCAAAAAATGTGCGACTTTTTTTACACAGAGTATGTATATATATATAGCACTAAACAAAGAAGGCAGCGCATACAGATGAGAGGAAGAATATAGGGGAGACCTTTGCCCAGCACTGGGACAGTACAGGTTGAAGAAAAAAAGCAAAATTTCGACAAGATGTCAAAATCGTCCCGTAAGCCAATTAAACAACATTAAATCCAAAAATATCTACAGAAATACCATATTATAACCCAATTTCATCTCATAATTTCCTGTCACCTAAGTCCCTGCTGACTGGGCAAAGCAAAGAATCTCCGGGCAAAGTGCCAAGTAGCTTCCCGGTACCACGAAGTACCACCTGCGTAGCATCTGTCACTATATGACACTGTGTAGTGTCAGACACTGCTTGTAACCGTTATGTCAGTCTCAGGTAGTAAAATTAACGACACCCCGGGATACGAGGTTGCCGGGGATTTTTTTCGGTGTCTGATCAAAATGTTTGTCAACAAAGAGGTTAAATGGATCCCACGTGGTGTTCCCCAGAATGGTGTGTGGTTAAGATTTATGCTGTCAAGCGGTCAATTTATGGGATATTTAGTTATAATAGATAGCCCTTTTTTTGCTGTTTCTGGAATTATGTTATTTAGAAAGGACGGAGACGATAGTTATAAATCTTTGTTTAAGTATTGTTGACTTTCTTCTTTTAGTTATTTATAATAATGGCCATTAGAAATAAAAGATACCTACCCCTTTTGTTAGAAATTGCCAGACTATAAATTCCAAAACTAAAATATTTTCTACGCAGGTATTTTTTGTTAAGAAATCGAATTAATTTTGAATATCTTAATTAATTAACTGAAGGTTACCTTTCCGCCATTATTCTTCACATCTTATTAAATTAATGAAGCCCCTATTCTAATATATTTTACGAAAGATTTGCGCTGTCTTCGTAAGAGAGACAAATACACAGCTGACAGTAAGCCCCTCATCACCATACGAGATCCATCTCATGTTGATGAGTCGCCTGAGGATTATCGACGGCATTTGCCACCAGAATCTAATTATACTAATAAGGATGGGAACCAGTAAAGCTGTCGATGGTTACGTGTTCTAGTCTTAAAGCAGAATTTAATTCTATCTTCTATCTCTACAGAATTGGGTACCATTTTCGACTGGGAACCAAAGACCGACTGGAAAGTAGAAAGTCGCCAAAAAAATAATGGTAAATCGGTCAAAGCCTTTGGAATATCTTTCTCGATGTTGAATTGTAAACGTTGAGGCAACTGTAAAAACCTGAAACAAGTTTTTCTGTAACAAAAACAGGAATAGCAACAAACATTATAGCTGTGAGTGCACGAGCCATGGTTTTTGCTACACTAACAGAATTTCCGCCTCAAATAATGCGACCTATTCGTTATCACAACGTAGCTACGTGAGCAAATGAAATCTACTACCCGGTCCAAACTTCCAACACTCACAAATACACAGAAAATAGTTGGAAAACTCGATTTGCACACGCAGATTGGCACAAAGCGACGTTCAAAATGTCAAGCACGCTACGGCACTGTGCTTTGTTAAGTGTTAAGTCAACAAAAAATAGGGGTGGAGTTGGGAAAACTGTCGCACTGGAAATGTTCGCCTTTTTTGAGCAAATAACGAGGTTTTCTTGATCTAAATATTTCTGACTTTACTTAGGCTTTTCCAGATTTTCAACATAAGTATTTACTTAGGAATCTCAACGCGTTGAAGCAAAATTTCAGAAAGCTTGTCGTGTAGGTAAATATTTCTGTTTGAAAATGTTTTTGCTTTTAAGTCTAACAGAGTAATGAAAGAAAGATTACATAGTTTGGGAGATTCGCCGGTTGTTTATAAACACAGAGAATGTTTCGAGAGACATTAACGTTATCAACTCGGTTCTGCTTTTAATTACCTTTTTTCCAGACTTATTTTCGAGTAATTCCACGGAGTTTAATGCTGAAACTTTTCAAAGGAATTTTTATCTTGAAACTTCCCAACTGAACAAACTTTAAAGGATTTTTGTATAACAAAAGACTCGGGAAAGAAGAACAGGTACCTCACTGGTATTGTTATTGTAAAAATTAGCTCGGAAGAAAACGTGTGACAATAGACAGGCAAAGTTAGGTACCTACTCCCTTTCAAACTTTAGACACGAGTTATCTTTTTATTCACATTTTATTGTTTACAACAAAGAAATACCGTCTGTTTACTTGCAAGCTTTAAGTATCTTTTCGCCAATAAAAACCCGAATGAAGAACAATAATTAAACAACTAAAACAAATAGTGTTTTCATAAAAAAATAACCCTTTAGGACCGATAGACATTTATAAATTGTCAAATTGTCTCGAATCGGTCTCCCGGGCGATGCTCAGAGCAATTTTCGTGATCAACTGAGTGGATGATTGTTTAAATTGCTCGTCTTGTCTTGATGCGTAACAACATTGCTTTAGGCAATTTATGTAGCGTTTTTACGGTTTTTTCTTTTATAACTGAATACGTTGAATATGAGATGCCATTACGTTTCGAGTTTATGGATATAATAAATTGATATTAAATGAATAAATTACAATTGAGTGGTTTATAGTGACGATCAAAGCGATTTATTACACTTTTGTAACTGTCGATATTATTGATAGGTAGGTACGTTTTGACCCAGTTCACCCGACTCAAATATTAAACCGTCCTAGCTTTCTATTGTATTGTGCAAGAAATTAATGGGATTCATTATTTTATACCTAACTAGAATATTATTTACTGCTTCAGTAATTTTAGTTCCTCGTTTAGTTCGTTTTCAAATCTACAACCGAGAGAGAATTATTTAAATAGTAGTTATAATGAACTGCAGATAATATGTACTTCCATAATCATATTCTGTAAAAAGCAATATCCTTAAATTCGCCAATTCAGTCGGCACCTAGCTGACTGCCAAGTCCTGGCTTGTAAAACAAATAGTTCCCCGGTCCAGCAGATTATGCAAAACGGTTTATTTAAATTTTATATGCGACCGCCATTATGATAATGTTTTAGCGTTTCCCTCCAAAACCAAAGGATTCAGTTAGTCCGATATTTTGTTGACATTAGGATGATGACGTCACGGTTTGCGGTTGTCTGCTTACCTGGAACAAAGAAAAAATAAAATGTTAGAATTATTGAATAGTCTTTTTGCTTTTGCAAGCAACTACGGCAGGGGACAGAATATATTCAAATTGTTGTTTATTTATTGTACAGGTTGTAGATGTTATTTCCTTAGTCAGCCTCGCTTGTTGGCATTTTCTCAAGAGCGGAGAAATTGGGTCTGAACTTTGTGACCTAGTTCAGGCTCAATTTCTTCGCTTTGTGTGCATTATTTTATAATATAAAATGGACAGTCCTATACTACGCAGTCTCGTTGCCATATTTGCATAAAGCTCATAATATACTGTCGAGAACTATGTATTTGGAAGGCGGAAAACGTTTCTATTATGTAAAAAAAAATAACTTTAAAACATTCATTGTTTGTTTTTCGGTTTATTTCGTTACTAAAGTATATAATAATTATATTTGTATTACATAGAAAAACGAATAGACAATGTGTTGGACATTACTTTTCTAAAACACTTATTATATCAACCACATTTTAACAATTACACAAATAATTTGTATGGTATTATTATATTCGCTAGGGCTAGGGGACGAGCAATAGTAAGAAACCATATAGAATTACGTGATGTTTCACAAGGTATTTCTTTTGACGCTTCTCATCTATTCATATACCAAATGATCTTAAAGTCATACAAATCCTCAATTAAGTACTATCATAGGTAGTTAATAACATCACTAATAGGTACCTACTAACCTCAGCACTTAATAAGCGGCGAACAAGCACAAAATCGCGTTCTGTTAATGCAATATGCATAAGTACCACCAAATGGGTTTATGCATATTAATGCATATAGCCGCCATTATACATCTAGTTAGACTGATTTGTAGCCAAGCTCCTTAGACTCTGGTTACTTATGTAAAGTCTAGATAGGGAAATAGTTTTAAACTATATGTTATGCTGAATAACAATATCATTATTGTTATAACATCACGCCTGTATTCTCGGAAAGGTTAGACAGAGGTTCACCAATGTACACCCACAGTTCGCCGGTATGTTTAGGCCCCATGTAATAGGGGGCAAGCCTATTGCCATTAACCGGGCACAAATCCTAACTTCGAGCTGCTACCAAGAATTTCATAGAAAAACCCACAAACACTTTTTCTCGACCTGGAAATCGAACCTATCATTATTGTCATTTCGTAATTCGCAATGATCATAGCAATATTACATTACACGAAGCAAAGCTTAGCATAATCCTATTGGCGGACAAATTCCCGGTTTATAATATCTCTGTTAAAATGCCTGACGTACTTACTGGTCCTTTTGACAATATTCTGAAAGCAAGGCCGGCCACTGACGATTCAAAAGGATGCTCTATTGTCATTCAGGAAACTGAAAGACCATTTCTAATCCTATCGTATTAAGAATGCCATGTGAATCACCACCATGCCATATTGAATCTATAATAATGCTATTGTTTGTAAGAGGTAAGCTCTGAAAGTACTGGTCACTTTAGAAGCTCTCTCTGATTGAAAGTCACACTATTGCCGAGTGTCATAGGTTTTTTTAGTTTTTTTTTTTTTTTTGGAAAATCGTTGTACCCTATTGCACTTAAAATTGTAGCAGTCGGGACCCATTCTAGAAATGGAGGCTTAGTGAATTCAGAGCACATACCTATATTACATTGCAGATGGTCCCGACTGCTACAATTTTAAGTGCAATCGGGTACAACGATTTTCTTGTTTTAGGGCTTTTTCATAAATACTTAGAAAAGCAGTCGGGTTTTTTAGTTTTTTAAATTACCGTTTTTTGAAATACTAGGTACCGCCCGCGACAACGTTCGCGTCTAAGTAAATATTAACATTTAACACCTTTTCCGGTGTAAAATGTAGCCTGTGTACTATATCACACTAATCTATGTTTGTGCCTTTCTGGAGTGTTTAAGTAACAAACATCCATACAAACTTTCGAATTTATAATAGTATAAGATTTGACTTCCACGCTTCCTCCATTGGTGAAGTGAAGAGTGGTAATGCTTGCAACAAGGGCACAACAGTAACAAACTTTAAGTCAGACATTACTAACTACTCTACAGCAGGCCTCATAAGACTGCGCAAAACCAGTATCCAAGGGAAACGGTTTACGTAACAGTAGCTTTAACCTACTGATTACGTTACTCTGTGGCTGTCGCTGCGCGTTACTGCGTTTCTAACTGACACAGACATAGTAGTAGCTACAGTCACAGTTCGTGGTAATACAAAAATCGAAGTAAAAAGTTTGAAACGAAAAAATATTCCTACCGTGGTTGTACAATTTTTATATCAATGAGTTACAAATTTTCCTTTTTCATGTGAAATCCTATTCGAAAATGAAAATACGAAAATTCAGCGACCCGTTTTTTTTTTTGTGACTACTGCCATATTGGATTTATTTGTATGAAATGTTTGAATGTTACCTGGACCATAATGACGAATCAATTGTCACGGCTATGGAACATTATGTAAATACAAAGATACATACATAGACTGCTAAAAACATATCCCTTTTTGTTTTCCCGTAATCGGATAGAAACGGTCGGGTTATTAGAGTGTCGTCGTCGCCATTTTGTTTTTGTAGCTCAAACCTGTGTGGTTCTCTTTTTAAAAGCTTGATGTGTCGTATTTACGCCCAGGTGGGTGTGCTTTGTTGTTTTACCGACATAATACCTACGCACCTACGACAAAATGGCGTAAGCTGGGCACTGGGCAAGTGGTCGTGACTCATGGCCGGTCGATTGAGCTTCGATGTCGCGCCTTAAAAGGGATTATTTTATTGGCTATTTGATACAGGCTAACGATTGCGTAGTGTTGGTGTTTATTTATTTATTTAAATAATTATGGCACTCCAACGACTTATTCACTAATACATATTTTTTGGGGTCCTGTAACAATTGAGCTTAAAATCTAATGAATTTATGAAAATAACTGTAATGTTTTTTTTTAGTCTCTCGGTGAAGTGAGCTTGCCACGAGCTGTCACTGGCATCATGAGATGACAGATAAACCTTAATCTCACTTCACTGTTTTACAAAATAGTCGGACTTGTGCTTTGTGTGATTGTGTGTTATCCCTCTGGTTCGGCAATCCAGAAGTTCGGCGTTAAACTCTTGATTTGGAAGATAAGAAGATAAATTTGATGATCCACGTCTGTCGTGATTGTCGGATTGAACTAACAACAGCCAATCGAATGATTTGACTTTGAATTGGACGAAAGATCAACATGAATAGAGACTGGAAGTTTTTTGTCGTCGTCATATTGACGTGAAGAAAATTAAACGAGACACGGTGAATAACAATCAAGTCTGTATTTTTAACCGACTTAACCAAAGGAAAGGCAAATGTAGGTGGTTCTTCAATTGTTTGACTCAATAACTTCAGCGCATTTGCACTGTTGCACTTTTGCGTTGTTCACTAAATCTAGCACAATGGTGGGGAGGGCAGCTAATAACTAGCATAAGTAGATAGCACAGGTCCTAGACATTATGTTTTTACAAGTGTAGGTACTACACTTACATAGTAGCGCGGTGTGTAAAGTGGGGCGCCTCAAACTAGGCTATCACGACATCTGATACCGAAGGAATGTCACTTGCCGATAGGGTTGCCACACTTGATACATTGCAGGATAGAACTTAGGAAAGTCTATTTTGTTATTTTTTCAAACGGAAGAAGGATTAAAAAAACAAATTCTTAAGTTATTTTTTATTTTTACAATTTTATTGAAAAAGAAAAGAATATCTACCTACTGGAAAAGAAAGAAAGAAAGAAATCATTTATTTGTGAAACATAGGTACACATTAAAGATCAAAGAAATGACTGGACATGATATCTTTTGATAATAGGTACTTATTATTACTGGCCAAGTGATTTTCAATATATTTTATTGAGATAATTGTTTATATAGGAGTATGCACGTTAAATAAATAAGATATTTGGGTGAGTACCTTACTTTTAAAAGCTAAATAAATTGTTAAATAAAATACTTGGTAAGTATAAAAATATATAAAAATTGTCTTTAAAAAAAAACAGTAATATCTATATACTAAAACCTAGCCATATTTAAATATCCAGTATATTTGAATGTGGCAACCCTGCCGACTGCAAGCGCTGCACTGTACGCAGGTAGGTACTCAGTAATGTATGCGTCGCATTCCTCATACGCCTCGATAGTACGTGAGCAGGAATAATCTGTTCTATTGCGTATTTACTTCATTATGGAAGATATAAAACTATTTTATTGCCTGTTTAGTAGGCGCCATAATTGCAGCCGCAGAATTGATGTCGATTGAAGTTGTTGGGTACTTAGTCTTTGGTATATTAACTGTGTTTAGATTTATTTATGTCAGATAGGCTTTCAATAAAATTCATAGTCGTTTTTATACTAGTTGTAGTGGAGTTGATACTTATGCAGTTATTTCAACCTCTTAGGCTCAATTCACACTGCTGCGAAATTTGCTAAGAAATGATTTCGTGCACATTGCATAATGAACTTTACGGACATTATTTAACGTACAAACTACAAACGCCAAAATCTGATCGCTCGTCTTCCGACGATTTCTCACTCGCAGATTCCGGAAAATAGCTTCCGATTTGCGCGCGATGGTGTGATTATTTATTCCCATACCGTATTTAAGGCTCAATAGCCTCAGATACGCTGATAAGTAAATGAATTAATTTGCAAGTAACTGCATTACTACAGGCAGCGAGACTTCCTGTTAACTTCCTCAAACAACAATCAGATAATACTTGTTTCTGTTGAAGAGAACCGTAGTTAATCGGGGAAAGATTTACGAGCGGCTCCGGACAAGATCTAGTTAGATGCAATGCATACAAAGTAACTAGCTAATTCGTCAGGGTTCCGTATACCATGGCTGGTGATGATAGACGCTCAATGTCCATTACTGGGAATATTAGTTCTGCTTCGAAGCAATCGATATAGTATAGCTTGAGGTCGAAAATTGGATTTCTGGGTAAGGAACTTTTCTTTTCCTGTAAGACCTTTTTCAGTATCAGCCGTTGAAGATTGCCGTGCGGTAATTGATGTTAGGCTCCCAAGGTTTAAGCCACGTGCGGGAAAAGTACGGACGCGATCGGTTTTTGAACCAGGCGGCCCGCGACATTTAGAAATTTCGATATATCTACAAGGTTACTTTTCATTCACCGGCCATATTTCAGGGGGTGAAAGTATTCATGAATATGAACAACTTTTGCTAAAGGACCAACCCAGAAATATGAAAAAAAAAACCGCTGTTCCGTACATTTTAATAGTGTTGTAGTGCAGTTTTGTACGGAACAGCAGTTTTTTTTTTTTCATATTTCATAGTTGGTTCCATTATGAAAGTTATTTATATTCGGGGGTACTTTCACTCCCTGAAAAATGGCTGGTGAATGAAAAGTAACCCGGTATACATAATATAAAGCTGAAGAGTTTATTTGTTTGGTTGACTGAACGCGCTAATGCCAGGCACTACTGGTGCGGAATGAAAAAGATCTTTTTTTTTTAGTTAGACCTTTTATCGAGGAAGGCTTTACATCACGCTACGACACTCGGGAGCGAAACAGTAACTAAAGTCGTTACAAAACTTGAGTGATTAAAACCACGCCAACGAAGTCGTTGGCAGAAGCTAGTTTTTAGATATTGATTGATAAACATGTTTCTAAAGTTCCAACACGAACACCACATTAAACAGTTAAATATACCTAAATAAACTTCATTACTAACCCAATAAACATTAATTAACCTTTTTTTATTTCCCGCTATGGCTCGCGAGCATAAAGAAAAGTTGCCCATGCCTGGTTTAGTATTATACAAAACCTATAAAGAAATTAGTGTAAAGAGCCCTGAAAAAATCGCATGAGAGAAAGTGATTGATTAGTGTCAGTAGGCAGTATGTTTATAAACTCGTGTGTACAAAGATAAGCGATAAACGCACCAAAGTATAACAGTGATCTAATTGTCAGGTCAACAACCTGCCCCGCTCTATATGATTAGTGATTACATAAGTCTGTGACCTTCAACGTTTTTATTGCTAGACCATTTCACATTACGATCCCTAATTAAACCTATATATAGATAGAGGTAAAACAAGGTGACTTATTTTCTTTTATACATTCAGCCAATAGATAATAATTATTATTATCGTTGGAGTATAGTAGAAAAGCTTCTTTACATAAGCTTGCATTTTATTGATCGTTAATTTGGTTGTTACTTGGAGTAAGAAAAGCTATCTATCAATTACTGAAAAGAAATCATTTTCTCTTTTTCCAAGTAATGTTAGATGAAATGAAAAATGTATGTCATGTCATCCATCATGCATGACAGGTAAAAAATGGTGTTGCCAGTAAATAAAAATCTATTTGGTATTTAAAATACATGTTCTGAATAATTGACACTAAAACAGTAATAATAATTAAAACAGTAATAATTTAGTACATAACATCAAATGATAATCGGATAGCATCGTGCAACCATCCATTAATTTCGTAAAATCATTATGGCCGACACGCCAAACGCAAAATAGCGGGAAATGCTTTTCACTAATGAGTTGCTTTCCACGTTAATGTGCTTGTAATTTTGTGTGTCCGATGTTGCAATATTACTAAGTTAATCTGGCAGATAAACAAATAATATTCTCCTATGGACATATTAATAAAACGAAACATCCTGATCTGGACAGGATAATGTAATGTTTTGTTTTTGTTAGTAAATTGGCAGAGCTTGATATTGTCTCTATTACCTAGAAGGCAAGAGCATGCCTCTATATAATCGTTAAGGCGAAACATACGAATTATTATTTAATAAAAAAATAATAAGAAGACTATAAAGACTGGTTATCAAGAATTTGTAGATAAGAAACGCGACTGCGATGTACCTTCGCCATTTTGCATTTAAGAATATTGCATCGAATTACAGTTTCTATCTATGTTTGCTTAGGTATAACGTTTAACTAGAAGTGGTTACAGTTCTCGTACTTCATTATCTTAACTGCATTAGTTATTGTTCGTTCTGTAATTGACTGGTTGACGTTGAGTTACGCTATAACAGAGTTAACGCAACATTGACATATCTAGTAATATCCGTAACAGACTCATTACAGCTTACTCAAGAACTTGTAAAAAATAGAACAGGCAGAGAAATATGAACGTTAAAAATATCCCTGGTGTACACTGTCCCACTGTTGGGCAAAGGCCCAACCAAGTCCTTCCAGGCACTCTATCCCGCTACATCACGAACCAGCACACTAGGTAAGGATCTAGGTCATTTTGCCACCTCGTTATGGGCCGGCCTCAGCGATGCCTTTCATCTTCAGGCACCCATTGCGTATAGTCATTGGAGCTTTACATACTCTTTGCAATAACAATGTAAGACGCACATGTCCCAACAGTAGCTAATATTAACAGAGGCTTTTTAGTAAAACCGTTGGGGAATTACGCTTCTTTAAAAAGAATAAGACAAAGAAAAACTCACGTCCTTGCTCAATAAGCGACTGATATTTCCACATCAGCCCTTTAACACCCCGGGCACGTTCTGTACCAACGGGTTGGGTATAAATTAAAAACTTTCATAAAACAAGTCTTTTTTGCAATGGCGTCCATTAGCGTTCCGTGATTTACGCGAATATATAAATTTTTAGAGGTTTATTAATTAATGACTATGACTATTAAATAATATCATATACGTGTTTCCAAATATATTTAGTAGTTCTGGTCTTAACTATATGGGAATATAAATGAATCAGCAATTGGTCTGACTATGGCAGACTTTAATATATTTTAATGGATATGGATATTTTTGCTAACTTTTAATAAAGTTAACAAAAACTAACGACTGTAAGCATTAGTCTGACAGCCCGCACTACCACTATTTAGAACAAGGTATTTTTACAAATGCTTCAAAACTTTTTTGATCAGTGTAAAAGTAGCGGTTTGTAAGCAAAATATTTAATGGGTTCTACTTACTGTAACGAAACTGGGAGTGAGCTCAAATAGGCATATTAATTAATGCTGACACATTTATTCCACGGAAAGCCGGTATACATTTAAAACGATGACAGTACCTCATTCATTAGTCCGGTTTTCAGAAATGCTGAAATCAACGGAAAATGTCTATTCTTATCACTTAGCTATTATTATTTTCTTCGATGCTAGTAGATTATTATTTATACCTGCTACGACAAACAAACATTCTGAATAAGTCACAGATCCATTATCTCTGATGTGATGTTTTTACGAATTAATACGACACGGAAATGACACAACTCCATGTTAATAATTCTGACAGCGGCCATTGTTATTTTTTCGTGTGACAACACTGTTAACAAAAGTGTCATGGCGTCGCTCTCTGTTATTTTAATTAATTATGGATTGCATGTTTTTTTGTGTCGTATCATTTTGTGGAATGTAAATTGAGGTTTTAACAAACGAAATTACTAATTAAAGTGCTGTTTTGTTTCTTTTGAATGTAATTTGCCAAATAAATGCTTCGTTTCATTATGTTGTTTCTATCTGATCTCCCCTTTCGAAAGTCTAAGGAGCTCGTGTTTCGTTTAAGATGTCCTGAAGCATTCATTCGTCCTTTGAACCGTTGCGAGACGATCACAATGAAGAAACTCATTTAAATTCCCAGTATCTACTTGCATACGTGTGCAATGTAATTGGAAACGGGGAAAATATATTGAGTTCCTCGTAACTCGTATAATGGAGCAGATATATTGGACATTTTGGTGATAAAACGTTTAATATTAAAAGGAGTTAAAATGAATATACGAATCCAAGTTACATTTACTTCAATTTCCGATATATTCCAGTTTGCAGATACGGCTGTAAAACCACAATATCCGGTTAAGCCTACTATTATTTCTATCTAATACCACCAACGTTACTCTACAGCTTAGGTCCATTTTCCCATAAATAGATATAACAAAGCCATGCCAAATCGGCGGGTGGTCCAGCTCGCTATTAGTTAAGCTTAGAAAACCTGCATATTGTCTGCTGGACACGCTTTAGGGTTCTGTAGTCAAGAAAGAAATACTTAATAATTAGTTAAACTTGAATCATCTATATTAGATAAGTAGGAAGAGAATTTGGAAAATTGGCTTCAATAACAATTCACCAAATACTGAGTAAAAATATCTAAAGGAAACGACGATCGAAGATCAAATAGGTACTTGTAGCTCTATAGATTCGAATCTACAAAAAAACTTCATCCATTTATCTTAGGCAACCCTAAAAACTAGCTTTGTTTGCCGATAATTATAACGATCAAGTCTATAAGTCAATGAACTTTAGACTAGACGCGCCAGACCGAAAAGAATTAGCATTGAGCCTTGACTTTGGACAGAATTAGCAGACTGTGAGTAGTGTGAGTACTTGGAAAACAATACACAGTGGTGTTAGTTGATGGCCTATAAACAATGAGAATACTCCCAAGTGCTTTCCAGTTATCATTATAATACATTTGTGGAACTTTTAAGTGTTATTGCTCCCACTGGCACCACCGATAGCGTGCGTGGTGTTACATCACTAAACTTTTTATATCTAAAGATAGCATCTTCGATTGTAAACAAATTGGGACTTGAATGAGATAAGTACTTAGCTATCATTATCATCATATCAGTCGAACGACGTCCACTGCTGGACGTTGGCCTACCCTAAAGATAGCCACAATGACCGACTTAGAAGTTCACGTGATTTGAATATATTTTATTGTTTTCATTCACGATTTTTATTTCAAAACGATCCAAGATAGTCATCTTATAAGACTAAAGTAATTAGAAAATAAAACAATGCATAATAAACGCTGTGGCTAACATAATAAGTACGCTATTTAATCTATTCTTGTTATTTCTAAATGTCATGTCGTGACTCAGTTTTTATTATGGAAGTATCGAGCTTAGTACAATGCGGCAGCAATACTTAATATCTACTTCTAACTATAAAACCTATTCTCTCAAGAAGCTGCAGGCTGAAAGTACCGATGCGTTGCTAATAATGGCGCTACACTATGATTCAATGTCTAAAAGCGGAACAATAGCGGCTCTAATTCCTATTGTTATATGAATGGTTATGTGATTGTTAGTAACGACTCGCCTGATCGTAGACCTGTCAAAACTAATCACGAAACAATATCAGTTTGACATCTGACAGATAGGAAGCAGCAGATGATCGATTACTGATTATTGTGGGATGGCAACACAGTTCTATCGTTTTCGCGGTATTTTTCTAAGGGGCACAAGTAGGAAGGAAACACAGACTTGACACAAATCCATCATTTCTACAAAAAACGTAACCAAATACTGATACATGCACATAGTATGTACCTATATGTTGATGTGTCGATGATATTTTAAACTTACGAGATGTAAAAGAGTTTTCAAATTGGCTCTCTCCAAATTGTTCAATGAAATAGTCGTGTTTTATCCAAAGAATAAAACAGTCCCATCATTTATGGTAGTAACTTAAGAGACACTTGAAGTTAACACTGAAGTGACAAAAGCACACAATATTACATCGGAGGTCACAGTTGGTAAAACATTGCGCTTTCTGTTAAAATCAAATAAAGATGGCGGGTTACGTCTCGTACTACACTTGAACAAACAGCTCAATTTAATTTTACTTTTATCGTCGAGAATTCGCTGTTATCTTACAAACGTCTAGCTTGTTACAAACATGGTTACACTGAAGTCTGCCAATCGATTGTGGCCCGTAGGTACTACCCTACTCTTCTACGTTTAATTAGAAATTATTATGAAATCTGAAAGCTTAAGTTTTCTATAAAACTGGCGTATCGATTAATAGAACCGGTGTTCCGTTTAATAGGTAATAAAACCTAGTTTGAATCTCACTCTTTTTGTAGAAAGAAATTTTATATCTATTAAAGAATCTTTCAAGTAAGACCACATTATTAGATAGTCGAGATAAATGAAGAAATAATCCGAATACCGAGGCGATTCCCGACCGATAGTGGTCTAGTGGTATTTGATCCAATATTCAAGGAAACGTTCAACGTTTTACAACCTTTGTGAAAGTACTTTGCTATGTTCATTGCAGTGTGAGGTTTAGTACCTAAAAGGTAGAGAATTTTGTAGAGTTTAAACTTAAATACGGTTATAAGATTGGTAACAGATGTTCAGAAACATTATCATGATATTCTTTTACTTCTACGTAAATACGAGTAGAAAAGGGTTCCATTTTCATTTCCATATCACATGGCACGTAATAAATTCTCTCAAATTACACAAATATATGCTATATTTTACATTGCCCATTTGTCGCGAAAGCTAACAGCGAACACAAAAGTACCATTATAAATAATATCCAGCAAAACAAAGGTCCGCCATGTTTTTGACACTTTGTTGGAATCAAATTAGTTTCGCGGGATAATTTAGTAACCTTATACAAAGTCCTGCCGTTTTTTACCTTTGTTACCGTCGGGGGAATAAGGGCTAGGGTACACTGTGGCTGAAGGGCGTTGACAATGGTGGGGTATCGTGTGTCTATGGGTTATGCAGAATTATTGCGTTTCAGCGAAACCGAGGTGTTGACTTAGGAAGATAACGTCGTCGTTTATACGGAGATAATGATGGCAGATAATAAGGTACCTATTGAAGAGCATCTGAATACACAATTTGTCTATAACATATTCTGCTTGAAGCGTAGAACGACAGGACGGCTAACTTAATAACCACCTTTCAATTACACCCAGACTTGAGTATTATTTTAATTTAATCCAGAAACCGAAAACGTCTGACTGAATCCACAATAAACAGTTAACTCGATAAAACCAAGTCTTGTAACAAACTTATGTTCGGGTCGAAACTGGCTAACTGAATAAATGGTACCTGCACGACCCCAGTTCGAGGTGGACTACTTTTTATTCCGCGAACATTTACTACATTTATTCACGAACCCGTGAATAGTGGACTTAGTATAAACAAGGTTTAGGGACTCAGGGCTGGTAGTTTGGTACCTAAACAATTGCAGAAATAAAAGTTATAGATTAATAATAGTACCAACGCATTATGTATGCAGTAAGCGTAAATCCGCTTAGAACGTATGTTGAAAAAACAAAGTGTTTGTTGACATGACAACTTCAGTGTTAAGAAAATAGATCACTTTCTTAGTTTCTTGTAACATGGTATTGAGTCGACGTCGTCAAAAACAAGGACAAAAACACCCACTACACGGTCGCCGGATCATTTATCATCGGCCCCGGGTCTGCCGACACGGTCACTGTCAGCCCTGGCCGGCCGGGTACGAGCCACACCGTATTAACATTTCCGTTAGCCAAACAAAACCCATTTTACTTCGGAACACCTGTAAAAACTCGGAACTCGATTTCGTTATCAGCGCTCAAGGGATGGGAATTGCCTTAACAATTTTCTCCCTAAAATTAAGGCCGTCCGCGCGTTAGTCGCAGATGCTCCTCCGCTGGCGAATTTCGGAAAATTCCCGCAGTAATGCGCCTCGTTATACCTGTATAATCTTTCAGTATTAAAATTTTCTTGGACACGAAGATTGGAACTTTTAGAGATGCCATTGATTGGATTTGTGTTTTGCTTACTGATAGTGCTGTTACAACTAACAACGCCTTATTTGGATAACGAAAACAGTTCTATGGGTAAACATTTCCCACAAACAACAATGATTATAGAAAAAAATATCTAAGTACCTAAATCAAATTATTCCGTAAAGTATTTAAGATAAAAAAGTAACACCAACTGGTATTCTAACTTCGAATACACAAAGAGGATCGATAAAACAAAAAACACGCCTTAATTTATCAAGACGACTTTATTGCTGAAATTAATTTACGTTCGAAACATTAATCAAGGAAAATTCTCGCCCATGGGAAATTATCTCAATTAAGACGTGATCAAATTAATTAGATACATATTATATGTAAATGATTACCTAACAAAAATAAACACCCATTTTATACTCTACCGTTTCATCTGGTCGAGGAAGCAGGCTTAGGTATTCTCCACAGTTTAAATCGAACATGAATTCTATCACCGCCATTTTGTTTTTTTTTTCGCAGGGTATTTTTTATGCCATTGGATAGTATACAAGCTCACAACACACCTGATTTTAGGTGGAGCCCTCTTATTAGGCTTGCAGATGCGTTGCCATCCCGAAGACAAAGCTGAAACGCCCCAAGTGCATGTAATTACGGCAACGCTGCTTTGCGGCAGAAATAGGCATGGTGGTAGTACTTCCACGGACGAGATCCTTTACAAAGAGCAGTTGCTCACTACTAGATAGGTATGTAAATGCAAAATGGCGGTGGCAGTTTATTTTATAAAAGCTTTAGTTTTTACAATTAAGCTTGAACGTAATGTCTAACAATGTTCTCGTTCCATAAACTTTATAACAATAATGAGTGTTATCTAATAACAGTCATTATTCCAGACGCAGACATTTTATTACAGCTTTACTAAATAAAATGTCTGAACATTTCAACGCAATAGTAGGTAATTAGAAACGAGAGTTTATTTGAGGTCTCAAGGGTCAGTAATCAGGGTCGGAGGCAGCCAGACGAACCCTTATTTGAACCGAGGCTCAGAGGTACCAACAAAATCTAATGTTTGTGTTATTATGCAGAACGTTGCTGTTTCTTCCAACGAAAATTAGATATTTACTGGGTCAAATCATTTGGTGTTGTCATTATTAATAAACGTTTGAAGTTATTTTGTTTTATTTGGGAGATACAGCACTCTGTTTGACGTATAAGTTACTTCGTTTTGGCGCTTTTAATAGCGATGTTAAAAAGACCAATTTTTCGCTGAAAAAGGAAACAAGGTTGAATAGGAACGAACTCCATTCCTCCGATAGCTAACCTAATTAACCGTAAGGTTGTTAACTTATCGATACAACGAATGACTAAGCATTGTATCATGGATTGTACACGCCAACACTGATTGTACACAGTCACATTGAATTTGAAGATCAATAGTACGCAAATGGAAACTGGTTGCTATGGCAACCTACCTATGGGCACCGCAGTAACCCGTTTTCCCATACTTATTATTCATGAATTAAGGATGTAAGGAACCAGTTATTTATTAGAAGTCACGTCTTGACCAAATAACCCTTTTAGAAATTCTAACATGATAGCCTGCAGGTCGGATATGACTGACCTGATTTCTATGATCAGCAGCCTTGACTAAAATATTGGTGCATGGGAACCCTAAATTCAATTTATTATTTCATGAAGTTCAATTTGTAAAGCAAAACACAGTCAGAACCTATTAGATAGACAAACAAGAGAGCAAATAGCAATTTGACCTACCCGCAAAACCAGTGTTAATATTTATGAATGCATACCGCATAAATCAACGATATCTACCTATTTGGATCGCTAGTTCAATAACAGGTAATTTATTTAGGTACAATAACAGCTAGTATATTAGACGATAATAGCTAAAGTTTTATTAGAGTATCGATCGTGTTTCTGTATAAATAAGTACTTTAACTTGTATTGGACACAGTCTAGATTTATTTTCTGTGACAAAATCGAGATATAAAATATTTAATGTTAGTACGTGCCTACCTAGAATGAATAAGAAATGTCTGCAAGGTGCTAGAGGTCACCGACCGGGCAGACTGAAACTAAACCCAAGAATTCAATTTGATCACCTCCAAAGGATCTTTTGTGTTTAGGTAGTAGAAAACACTATAAAGCGAAACTGTTGTAATTTATGAGATTTTCCTCAAGTAAAACTTAAGCGTTGATAGCTTAGGAGATCTTTTCTTCTTCTAAAATTGTGTACTGTCTAATGCTGTCGGGTCTACTTATCATGCAATAACAGTTGATAACCGAAAAATCGATAACCATAAGTTAAAAAAGATGAAGCGACTAATCCATCTAATTTTCCTATCACCGACAGACGAGCGTGAAATTACCTCTCAACGTCGTCATAACTAACTACAAACTCGTATAATAACATTTCAGACACTTGTTTATTTTTATTATATAAATATTCATAATACAAACTCCAAGCCCCTTCATATTAAAGCTATTTATAACTGCGGGATCCCGGGACGATGGTGTTTGCTTCCTTGTTTCCCCATGATACACCATAAGCAGCTGCGGCTTTATGGAAATTGGTTTCACGTTTACAATTTTCCGGATTCGGCTTTCGATTTGTGATTATTCGAGTAAAATCATTTCGGATGCTGTCCTTACCGAGGATTTGGATATAGATTTGGGTCTGGAAAGTTGTGTTCATTTAAATATCTAGCCTCTTTAAAGTAAAACGATTAAGTGCTAATGACTTCAGACTACTGATATGAATTTCATTAGTACTTTCACTACTAGGTATGAAAATGAGGAAGTAGATAGATGGGCTAATATAAAATGCAAAGAAAAGTCACTAGAATTATACAAATTTTAGACTTATTAATAAGTGAAGAAGTTAGGAAGCTCTGATGGTTAAGTAATCTGTATAAACTGGAGTCTAAAAACTTTAACGGCTCCATAGTTTATTTAGGTACTCCTTGAAAACAATTGGCATGACCAGATGTAGTATTTATAAAGCTTTTATAAATACCACAAAGTGTTTTGAGGCCTGGCTGGTCTATAGGCACGTACTTAGCTTAGGTGCTTTGTTTTTTGTAATACCTATCTAAAGTTCTGTTATTTCCCAACGTCTAACTAGATCACGAGTCAACATTTAAGTTTTTTATCAAATAATAAATTGCGGTCAACCGCACAATATGTCATCAAAGCGATCAAAACGCCTAACTAAAATAAATGTTGTGAAAAAGATGTCTCCAAAAAAACGACATAAAGCGAAGAGGGAAACGAGTGATTTATTTGCAAACTTGGCGGCCATTTTGAAGCCGAGCTCATGGGCATACTGCCTCCTTGATCAAATATTAAAAAGTATGAATATGAACGGATGAGTTTTTTGAGAATTGGGGTGGAGTATTTTTATAAAAAAGATGTTTTCCATGAAAATATTGGATATTTACTTAGCTTGATCGTGCGATTCAATATTGCGCGTTCTTCCGATGTCAAATGCAAATGATTACTTAAAAAACATAATGACATGTTGGATCAATTTAGCCAGAGGAAACTACATTAAATTAAAGATAACATGATTTTGCCTCATCCTTCATCACTCAGCCGCAGAAAACACCGGCTAAACAGCCAAGATTAGTGCCCTCGAGGTTTTCCCTTTCAAGTTTTAAACTTTTTTTTATTTTTATCTGTACATCAAAAGCAAATTTTTCCACTCAATTAAGTTGGGGCAGCATTTTTTACATCATATTCCTCCATCGCCATCACTTAGTAACGGAACCATGATGCTTTGTTTTTTCCCGCCTCGGCGACACCGCGCCATTTTCAACGCCATTTTAAAAGCATTGGGCAGGAAATGTTTTTTGACAATAATTATCTTGTAGAGCAAGTGCCTACTTGTACATTAAGCTTTTAATTTAAAGTCTGTTTAATTAGCATGAAATTGTAAATGGTTTCTCTCAGTAACAATGTTTTTCAGCGAGAAAGATAATTTTACAAAAGATAGTCTGAATAATTTTACGGTCTTCATCCTGAGTGAAATAATATGGCCTGTAAAAGCATATCGCATAATCCGTACAATATAATTAAGAAAACAGCTATCTATCTCCACCATATAATTTTAAATAAGTTTGTCCCGAGAGCATTCCGCTGGGATCCTGTTGATATTATACATTGTGTGTGAATCTAGAGTTCTAGACTAGGTTATTTAATACGTAAGGTTCACTCTGGTTAATAATTTTTTTTTAAGTTTTTTGTTAGTATGATACTTTCAGCGTCACAAATATCGTAACTTTTTCCATTTCAATGACAATGATCATTTTTCCAGAGACTTTTCACGATACAGACTTTCATAACAAACGTTCCAAATCACGTTGATATCATAATTTCTAACATTCCCAAAGTTTGTGAACCTTGAAGTAGCACTCGATCCCAATCAACGTCTCTCAAGTTTTCGATAAAATCCATCGTTTGGACTTGTCACATCGAATAAGGTTCTAAGGAAAGTAAAGTGTATTAAAGTGCTGAGCGAGAATCTTCACAAGCGTCATGAATTGAATTCGTTATGAATATTTTCTTTAGCACTGATGAGATCCACTTTTCGCTGGATAAGAAACATGTGTTAAGTTTAAAACTTGGAGTTCAGAAGAAGATAGGTATATCGTACACGAATATGTATTGAAAATAACATTGAAGTGTTCCTTTAGGTGAGATTATAATAATAGTCAACCCAAGGAATTTAAATATTTTCATGTTCTGTTCTTCCACACTGTTTTCTGTTTTCTTTGCAGCATTCACAGTAAAATTATTAACTTTTCTGTAATGTTTTACTTCGTTTCCAAACCACAATAACTAACTTCAAAGTACCAACATATCATTCAACACAAATATCGTATTAAAACCAACTTCGAGGTGCATTTACAACCTGTTGGTTAAGAGTGTCGCAAGCTGCGGCCTGACCGCAAGTACTCCGGTCCAGTCTTAGCCACTAGTTGCACTGGCTTACTTAGGTTATCTTAAACGGATTATGCAGTAATATTTGCTTAGCCTAACTCTGTTTTCCCATCTCTGCTCGTTGTCTTGGCTTTATAGCTGGCATTACGTAAGGCGTGCAGAGACAGAGTGTGTGGCGACATTGCATTTATAGCTTGGCTTACAAGATAAGCGGTATTTCAAGTGATGTGTCGGGGAAGTTGGTGTGATTAACATGCTCGTTTGTACTTAATATATTTAATGTTTAACTTCATTTACGAGCTCTGTAATGTTTGCTGTGAAATCCAACTGTAATAAACCTTTTTCACAAATTGCAGATGTAAAACTAATTAAAAATAACTGCTTTTATACAAACAATGTAACTTCTATCGACTATGGTAATATTGCAATTACGAATTCTATACCTAATTGACCAAAGGATTCAGCAACCTATACAAAGAGAACGAGGGAAAAGCAAATTTCTAAATATGATTCGATTCGTTCGTTTACTCGTTCATTCATTCATTCGGTTCTGCGTTGAATTGAAAATAACCATGTAATTCCATTTCAACGGTCTCAAAGGGAACACGGCTTTGAACAAAAATTTGTCCGATTCTATTTTTCAGACAAGAAATTTTAACTTCTTCAACTAATTATAATTGTTGGGCGTCTTCAAACTTCTAAAGAACTTCGTTTGGGAGGATTTTTTACAAATGGGACTATCTACTTTGTGTACTTTGTGTGTGTTTTTGGTCACCAAAAAGTGCTTTCATACCATGATAATGCAGAACCGAGTTGTCTCACGTTTCAAACTCCCTACTTAATAAACAAGAGCTGCTTTGGTCCAAATTGTCATGAACTTAGTGAGATAAATGGTAGGTTTCAAAAATATTTTATTCAGTAGGTAAGTACCTTTTTCGAGCTTAATTTTTTGTCAAACCAACTGGGCGCCTCTGTCCTATTTACTCTTCAGGGTTTATATTTATAAGGTATTTACACAAGATAACTTAATTGGCCCCTATTTATTTCCAAGCAGATGGATAAAATTAACATATTTCGTGCTAATTTCACGCCAGCCGGGTCAGGGAACTGATTACACAGTCCGCCCACGTTTCTGCTATTTTTTACGTTTGCACTCATCTCGCTATAAATTATACATCCCATACCTGAAGAGCTTATTAAGCTGAATTTATAAGGGCCCGGATCAAAGGTAGAATCGTTTTGGAGCTCCATTGATGTTGGCGACTGAATCCAATGACCTGTTTGGGCATAAATTGGGTGATATACACGCATCCCGCCGGCAAATTTATTCCAACTCCGATTGGATTGTGTCGCAAAATGTCAAGTCAGGGTCGAAATACCTTTTGGTGATTTGTCAAGCAAGTCGTAAAAAATCTGAAAGTCATTAAGGTGGTGAGGGTCAGAGGTTAGCAAGTCATCCTTATTAACAATATTGGAGTTAAAAACATGACTTGCTGCTAGTAGCAACAGTAGAGTAATTCTGCTTGTTCGGCCTTCAAAGCCAAATTCCAAGACAATACATTCTCGAGACAATAAGAAGCTGGAGATTACAAAGATTAATATTAGCCATAGGACGTTTATTTTACGTCTTAAATTAAGAATTTACTGTCCATTGCAGACGAAATGATTTGTCTTCATTTCATTCTGTGCGCAGAGAAAAATTCAGGTCTTTTTATTTATGATTAATGTTTCTATAATTACAAGGTAGAATGAGACTCGGCAGATTGTGGGCGTATCAAATGTATATTGTTTATAAAAGAAAGATTGATTATGTCTACAGTGGGCTTCTAAGAACTGCCTGGGCGAACTGGGTCTTATTTCAAGACTTCCTATATCTTCAATCTTATCGTCGAAGTCTTTGTGAAAAGGACGCGGAATTCCCAGGGAAAGAAAAACTGTAAAACAAAAGAAAAAAATCTAAGCTAAAATTTAAAGAAAAAAACAAACAATATAATTCGCATTTTGCATCATAAACCTTATTTGTTCAACAGCTCAAAGAGAAGCACTAAATCATGAACCATAACTTCAATGTCAGCTTAAAACTGTAAACGACCCATAAAACCATAAACGTCTACATATACAAATAAAATCAGTCAAACTAAATGTCAAAATAAATCACTATTCTACTTTATTAGTTCAAAACTACAACTACAGAAGCTTTTTTAAAGCTAAATCGGATTACTCGAGCAATATTTTGCATAAACACCGCCCACAGCTTTGTCTAGAAGTCTGGAGGCGTAGTTGTTTACAAAAGCTATTAAAAGCATCAATTAAACTAATGAAATACATGGAACCATTTCGTCGTGAACAGTTTAAAGCTAAGCAGAGTCTGAATACGTAATGATGTCGTGAAACTTGAAGACAGAACTAAAAGGTGAGGTCTTCGTCAATTACGAATTCAAAATAATGTCGCTCCTTGCGTCTAATGAATTCCTTGGAGATTTGTTTGTTTGAATGTTGAATAAAAAATGTATTTACGCCAGGATTAAATTAATAACAATGGTTTGTTAACTGCGGTATTGTAAATACATACATAAATTAATATAGAAGGGGATGATTTACCGATTTCTTAAAACCAAATTGCTTTTTCCATTTATGAGACTAAAATCACAAAAAGCAAACCCATTACAACATGGCCGCCCTAAACTAACTATCCAAATTAATTCCCACTTTCAATACGCACACAAGCCTTTAATACCGTTTACAAAACACACAAGAGCAAGCAGTGACTAGCACTTTGGCACGAATCCTCAATTCCAATCGTGATCAAGCAGGAATTGATTCAGTGAACTCGAAACACTTCGTTTTGTACTAAAATTACCAACACAATGCGTTCATTGGGATAGTGGAGTCACTATGGCATTCGAAGACACATTCCTTCTTCTGATAATAAAAGTAAATATTTGACAATGTGAGGGAAAAGGTGCCTTAAGTTATGGTTTGAAAACGTTGTATTATTGTAGACATAGCAACGCTTAAGAGATACAATATTATCAATGTTTGCCTTACTTGATAAAAGTTGACATAAATTAATTTTATTTTTAAATAAGTACATTAAACTAGGTATTATTTACAAAATAAAGATTTTATTAACATCGAAACCAAATATAAATTATGAATTATTAGTCCTCATAAAAACATAAATAACACCCACTTCGCAAATTTTGTACGAACAAGCATAATTTTTGCAAAAAAAAAGTTTTCCTTTTAAAACTCCAGTCATTATACATGCAAAAGCGCTCGTTACTGCAATCAAAATTCACAGTGGTTTTATAACGAGAATCAAGTGACCTACAAGCGAAGCCCAAGACAAGTGTTAATTCTTGAAACTATGCAGCTAACAGCTATTGAACCAAGCATTCTGTTTGATCAAAGCCCCACTGTTTGCTCACGGTAGAATCAACACGAAAAAACTAACATCCACCTTTAGCACCAACTGATATTTTTAACAATTTCAATCCTACCGTAAAAACCTACCTATATGAACTGAACCACTCAAATGAGATTCAAAATGCCCGATAAAATATATCAAACACAAAAGATGGGGAGAAAAAATAACTTCAACAAATAAAAAACAGGTTCGGAGACTCGTTAATTCTAGGTCTCGTTTGACACACGAATATGATTTATGTGAATTTAAGCCGTATGACAATGGAAATAACGCTCAAAGTTCTGATGCACACAAAGGAAACGAATTCAGATTCAAAGATGTCTCTTAGGAAACTTTTATGAATTGTTCCTTTTAGTTAAGGAGCTAAAAAAGGCATTGGCGAGATTCAGAATACGTTATTAGTTCGTAAAAGATAAATTAAAAGGCTAGAGTAACACGGAGCTTCAGCAAAATAATGAAGTCTAATTCTCATTAAATCTTGAGGCTGGATAACACCTGTAAAATAAGCTTACAATGCTTTGTTGGTGTAAAACTTGGCAAGTGTTTTAATCCGCCAAATTACAGAACAAAGTACTGTGAGCTCAACAAGCCTAAAACAAGTTCCAGCCAACAATAACGCGGCTCCCTTCAAATTTGCTTAGAACCGCAAAAAACAACTTTTAGGGACTAAAACAACAGCCGATTAAGTACAAACTTAAGTGGCTCACGAACAAAAATAATGCAATAAAGTAAGCTAAGCAGTAAGGTATGCAGGCAACGACGGGATCATTTAAATTCCATGGCCACGCCAATCTGCCACAGGACGAAGGCAATCAAAGTTACCAAATGAAAAAGTTGCGCTCAACCGATCCTCTGGCACGGTTTGTTTGTTTTCTTATTCTGTCGCGTTTACGTTTTCTCTTTATTATTTTTTATAGGATTGTATCTTCCATTTCCACGAGGCTCGATTGTCGTGCATTGCTGGGGGGCGAATTTATCACCGAATGTGTAACAGAAGCCGGGTGTATCCAGAAACCAAACTGCTTCAAGTGACAAACAAGATTTATTACATTGACTCCCGCTGCATATACAAGTGGCTTACGCTTCGCATTTGTCAAGAAATCATTACATTGGCTTCTATTGAAGACAAATGGTGGGCATGTGTATTGGGAAAGGAAAATGTACTGTATTGACTTTACTCCACCAAAAGCTTTCAGGAAAAAATGCGATCCAAGCAAGAAAAGTAACGGATTTTGGCAAGCACCAGTGGTTCCCTTTGATTTATAACCAGTCTTAGGTTTTTATAGAAGATATATAGTGTAGTCAAACGTAATTTAGACATATTGTTTCAATTACAGCGATACCAAATCATAACTTATTCTGTTATTTGTCATATTCGTTTTCTTATAAGAGGAGTTTGGAGCTTAACGGCTTCACATCTATTCTTATATTATCTACTTATTATTCTACAACGACCAACACAAATTATTCCAAAATTAGAGAAAGTCCATAAAACTGACAATTTGAACGAGTAGGCTTGGTCATAATTGGCCGCCCACGATCTACTCCATATCAGGAAGTTTTGGTTATCTGTCGACTACAGAAAGAACCGTTTTACAACCATAATCTAAAAGAAACAAAGCTCGATTGGAGACGTGGCTATAAAAGTATTTGTTTGACCGGAACTCACACAAACATAAAAGTGAGGAAACTTGAATGCTTCTACACTTAACAGATCAAATCGTAGAATGTTGGCATCAAAACAAATTCCTTATCAGCAGCAACGTCCTGAAATTGAAGCGGAAAAGCTCACCCCCATTGTATCCACCGTTATTTATTGGGAGCCGGATATCAAGGGACACTCCCCCGTCTTTGTTTATTTGAAATCTTCTGAACTTAACCCCAAAGTATGTAGTTAGTTCTTTTTCCCTCAATAGTTCTTGATAGTATTGGTTAAGTGGGTTGGGTGGACAATAAGGCTAAATCGTCGGTCGATTGTAACTGGGTCACGACCCACGCTTCTTCAATCTTACGGATCGACTATTGATTGGTCGGCTATTGATAATCCGATCAAAAATATTTGACTCAACAAAGACAATTCTTTGGCGTGTCAAATCATTTTGAGCGGATTGTAATATACCACTGCGGAGCCTGCAGTCAATTACAGACTTTTCCTATTAGCATTTTTGTACAGTTCGAAAATGGTGAGCAATTTCTCCGCTATTCAAAATGTTCGGTTGACTTCTTTGCTATAGAAAGCTCGATGAAAGGAATATTCTTTTCCGTTAGTTCGTTCCTTAACAGTGACGTGGTATATTTTTAAATAATTTGTTCTGTAAGCTGCAAAAGCTAGGTCGAAAAGTGAGATATCGATTAGATCCTACAATATTTCAAAGAGGAAAATGGACGTTCATGCGGACGAACTCGCGCGTTATTCCCGCTAGTTGTAAATATGTTTTGAATAGCTCGGTAATTACTTCACGAACGTATACTCCAAAGCAATCACAGCCTTAACATAGTTTCAAAGTACTACAAGCTTGCAATATTATGTACATTTGACAATTACCAGTGCCGTTCCAAACAGCTTCAAATGTTTCAGTTCGCTTTGACTACTATTATAGCGCATACGGGCCACTTGCATCAACTTTGTGTAGCAGTATCATTGTACTGCCACAGCACAGTTCAGATTCGTTATTCAGTTTAATTTTCAAATTGTTTCAGTGGAATCAAAGGCGAGCATTTGTACTTTGACTTCATAATTAATATATGTTGTTAAACATGTTCAGACAGCTAGATTCAGCTATTATTGAAGATTACAACATCAAGCCAGTTTTTATTCGGCTTTATTTTTCACAAATAGCCATTGTTAACGTTTAGAGACGAAGCAAATAACACCTCAATCGTGAATATAATACAAAGGTTTTTTGGGTATATTCTTATATTATTATTTTCAGATGTCTTATCTTGTATAAAATTTTAAAACCCCAAACATCTGATAAAGGTAAATTAATTAAACATTTTGCTCATTGAAATTGATAAGATGGTTAAGAAGAAATATAAAAAAAACGAATCTCATCCTATAAAAACAGTCTCGGCGATGAATAAAAATAGATAAAAAAACAGGTAGAAAGTTAACTAAAGCTTCGTTCATTATACGTAAGATTATCTTAGAACATTTAGGAGCAAGAAAGTTAACCTTTCAGCTTGCACTTAATAGAAGTATCAGATAGAATCCTATGTTTACACGAAGATCCCGAACAGTTTCCAATGAGTCTAAAATACAAGTTATTTTCTAAAGGTAACTCTTAGATGGTAATTACTGGCTCTGATAGCTGTAATGAAAGGTTTGTCCTACATTAAGGTTATTACACCGCCCGATGTCCTTGAGGATTTGACTGTCTGTCTTATTTTTTGTTTTATTAGCGTCATCTACCGATATCCAGTATGCTACGATAAACGGAACTTAACATTAAGCAAGAACACAGATGTGTCGCAGAGTTGTCATTGTTTTTGCCTATTTTATTCGCTCTCTGAGAGATTTAATACCTACATTTTGTTCTTATATTATGTATTATTTGGTACATCGTAATTTATATTTATTTTGTTATACACTCTTACTTTTACATCGTTCTGGAACCAAAAGCCATAAACTCTGTCATAGTAACAGAAACTATTGGCTATAGATATTATTTTCAATAAATACCTAACATGAAAATTTAATTTGAACTGCCTCGTTAGCCTAGTGGTCCTATGCACGACTGCTACTCTAGAGGTCCTGGGTTCGATTCCTAGGTTGAGCAAAAGGTGTTATTGGGATTTTCTACGAAATTCTCAGTAGCAGCCCGGAGTTTGAATTTGTGCCCGACAAATGGCAATAAGCTCGCCCCTTTTTACATGGGACCTAAATGTACCGCCGAACTGTGGGTGTACATTGGTACACCTCTGCCTAACCCTTCGGGGAATACAGGCGTGATGATGATTGTTTAATTTGTGAAATAGTGAAAACTCGAAGTAAACGCTTCTTTGCAGTCCATGCATATTTGTGTGTAAACCTTATCGACTATACAAATGCGAACGGTAGCCTTTGAAAAATCTATTAATCGATCAGGCAGAAACGCACTAATATCTCGAATGACAAAAACTTTGACTTTGACTTTGACTCTGACTTTGACTTTTGACAAAAAAAGTCACAAATTTTCAAATTCTTTGAGACGTGTTAAAAAAAATAACGCCAATAGTAATTATTACTTTACTGGAGTTCCTGTGTTTCGGCTCCCGAATGATGTAAAAGTAACGGTGTAAATAAAATATTCACTTATCGGTTGTCGGAAACGAAAATAGTTAGGATGACCTAGCTTTCAATATTTATCTAACTAAGCACGGGTGCTACTATGTGGTACATTGTAAAGGTGATGGCCAAGTACGTGCTTATCGGATCTCAGTAACGGAAATAGTTGTGCTCATACATGATACATTCTGAAAGTTTGGTAAGCAAATAATTAAAAAAGAAACACCTAAATCTATATTCTCCGTGAAACGAAATTCTTAAGGGTAAAAACAATAATAAAAATAAACACCAAAGAAATAATGTATCTACTAAAAGAGTAGGTATTACCATAGACATCCGTGGTATTTTCCAATAATTTTGGAGAGCTCGGTCAAGCATTTGTTTTTATATGTATATAGGCATAGTAGTCAGGCTTACTCTATGATAGATTCAAAAACTAAACGAAATTACAAATTTGTTTTTATGTATTTACGAACTTAATTTCAATTCTTATTTTACGAAATATTTACATTTGTACTATTTAAAATATTGCTTCATTCATAAATTACTCGAAAAGTGAACTTTTGGTTTTTATTTTGGAAAAAAAAACATGCGTATAGTCCACCCTTGACAAGAGCCATCAAGGCACTGAAGTTTGGCGTCTCAGGCATCGCGGGGGTGCCTCGTGGGGGGAATTGATGAAATTTCGAGTTTTTAGTTATTATTACAAAATCTTAACAGAAACAAGAAAAAGTAAACAATGCGAATTGTTTGATATGTCATTACATATTTTTAGGTATAAAATTCATGTCGAACTATTCAGCCGTTTTACCAACAATTTGCAATTTAGATTAAAAAATTACCTGTTTAAAATATTTTTTTCCGAAATTTGGGCAAGTTTATTACAATTCTAATCAATGCGAACTGTTGAGGATGACTTTAAGTATAACATATATTTTTTATATGGAAAACGTACGGAAGGATTCCTCAACAAATTTCGTTAAACATAAGGTGTTTTTAGGACTTGAGCGATGTAATACCCTTAAGTGGCCATAACATTTTACGGACGAGAAAACGACCTAAACATTGTTTGAAAACTCCTTATGTTGTTTAGCTGGGAAACAACTAAAATAATAATTATCAGTTAATGCCTTTATTTCCAAAATGATTCTTAGGAAATAATGAATAATTTGAAGAAAGAAAACTCATCGTTCTTTCTAATCAAACTAATTATGGCAAATGCCTGGCTGCTCATAAATCAAATTTAAGTCCTCATCTTTGTTCCGAACAATGCGATTCTTTGAAATAGAATTATATCATTACAGTGGAGAATTCGAACGAAAGCCGACCCATACACCCACACAAATGGTTCGCCGTACTGTGACCACCTGCTATCCTTTCATACCAAAACATACACGGCACAGGGGTAATGTAATTCAATATGCTGCGTGCGAGCAGATGCGGAACCATACAAAAACTACGCCACCTGCTTGTTTGGCACTCGACAGGACGTAAAAATCTGGGGCAGCCAAAGGTGCTGAAAGATTGCAACCGTTACGTCAAAAGCTGTAGCTTCCCGATAAAACGACACCGTAGATAAATTTTTGAAGCGAACTGATCGATTCTAAATTGCTTTGTAGATTGACAACAAGAGAGATCGTCAAACCTGTGCTTTGGAAATATGGCTCGAACTTTTCCTTTGTGACGAGGAATAAAACTTTTATATTTGGAAATCATTACAAGTTACGACGACATCCAAACAATGATAATAATAGGCACAAAGAAATACGTTCAAATATTCAAATATGATTCAGAAATCTGAATTCGCAATCGTGCAAAACGAACGCTAGACATCGTGTCCTAACGTGGTTTGAAAAACATACCGAACACACCCGATGAAATAGCAAAATTGATTGCGCTGCGAATGCTGCGATAGAACTCTTTATGAATTCAGCCAAATTCAACCAACATATCACTGTGTGCCAAATATCAAAGCAAAAACGTGTGCGCTATGAAACCGAAAAATCAAGCTTCTTTCACACAACCAAACAGCTGAAAATCAAGGGCGCGGTTAGATCCTCTTTTTAGACGACTGTGGTAGACCCCAAACGAGGGGTTATATTTTTGATTAGAACGTATGTACTCGTATGATATCTGTATCTTATAGGGACAAAAGGTGTGTAAGGATTTAAAAAAATAAAGAGGTGGCGTTGAATTCATATTGACGTCGAGAATGGGACCGTTTAATCTCAAAATAAAGATTATGAAAGAAATATCAACATTTAAGCTCCCAGTAAGTTGATCTGTATTCTTTTTTTTTGTTACATGCTCATGCGAGCTATCAAAATAAAGGATTATAAAAATAAATACATATTACACTACTAAAGAGATAAAAAAAACGTTATCACTCTTTCCAATCTGTGTTGCAAAGTATGCATATAAATAAAACTGAAATCCATTTCATCGTAACACAACATGTCGCACATTGGGAAGCGTGAATGAATGGTGACGTTTCAGCGCTATCGGCCTGATTGATAGTAACAGCACGTTGCTTTTTATCTCCAAAAAAACCAGGCTGTCTATCGTTAGATCTATTTGTAGATAATCCGATGCGTCAGACCAATTCACTACTTGCATTTCCTATCTGGCAGTCCAAATATCGTCATGTTGATAAAGGGAATTAGCCCGAGTTTCCATTGACACAGATTTACTTATCTATCTGCCGACAAAAGCGTGATCCAATTTTATCATATCCCTAAGGTGGTTCCTATATAGTTCCTTTTTCCGCTGAATTTAGTCCTAAAGCTGCGTATCCAATTTAAAAAACATTCTTCTACATCTTTGTATGAAAGAATCCATTTGGAGAAACCGTTATCGGCGGCCCCCTGGAAAGCGAAAGCTTTTTTATTTATACACTCAATATAATAAGGTAGCCTCTTTTAAATAAATGCCCAAGTTATCAAACAACTTCCCAAAACGGTTTCGTATCGTTCACGTCTCTAACCTCGAGGGACTGCGACTGTTCCAGATACCTGTGAATTACTACCATTCATGTAGATTTGCTTTTAATACAATCGATATTGTTGTCTAGACCTGAATAAAGCACTAGAAACAGTCGTCTCGAAACTGTTTGCAACAGGTAATCTGTCTCTGTATTTATAAAGCTATCTTTAGTTTTCTCAAAGACAAAACTTACAAATTCGGCTTGTAAGTTTTTTAGTTCTTTAGGTAACTTTGATAGAATCGCTTCGCCTATTCTCAGACCGCATTAACAAGCATTGATGACAATTAGGAGAACATTATAATAATTCAGACACACCCAAATTGCTCCTACACCTACTCTTAAACTGAGACAATAATTCTACACATAATCTTAACTACAATCTAATCCTTTTACTTAGTGAAATTGGTGTAGCAATTAGCATAAATTTAACTCCAGTAGTGGCCCTTTCATCCCAGGCTAAATTCAGCAATGTACTAAGTTTATGGAGGCAACAATAGAATCGCCGACAATGTAGAAACGTAATACAAGTGTGTGTATCGTCGGAACCATTGTTTGAGGGAATGTTATGTAACTTGAATATTAAATAGCCGTTTTCGTTTAAATAATAGTTACGTACTTTGTCAGTAATTTGAACTTTGGCATTGTTTTTCGCCAACATGCGTCTCCTGCACAATCTTGGTTCTTGTCGTCACATCATAACGAACATTCCGATACTATAACAAGTTTTCATTTCTCTCATGAAAAAAAACATTTTTACGAACAGAAAAATCAGTAGCGACTTTCAAAGAGTTCATTTATTTGATTCCCTTTAAGATTTCTATCTTCCACGGACTTCGTTTATTCCTGACAGATACAATCTTTTCGTCATAAATTCTCTTATCTTACGGCACTTTGTCCACAATTGAGCAACCGTGTTGAGGATGCCAGGGCTCCGTGAAATTGATTTTGAGAGCGTCGAGATTGTGAGGCGGTGCAGCGAAGACACGGAGATAGCGGGACACTTGAATGTAGAAAACGTGCAGTCGTGCTTATTAAAAACTTTGCAAGAAAATAACGAATCGTTTCTTGAGAAGGTAGTTATACAAGTACAATTTCTTTGGAATCAAAACAAGTGACTGTTTTAATCCTATCATAATTATGTGGAATACAGTCGTTATCTGGCCCATAAGTCATCAAATTACTTGGAGTAAGACTATAGAACTGGCCACACACCGAGGTTTCATCACCACCTCATAACATTGTACCTAGCGTTTACATTTATTACATCGTAGTCACAGACGACGTCCTCCGACTAAGTCAGGATTAGTATTCAGGACCTCCAGCCAGTTACGTGCTAAAGCTAGACCACGGATCATTGTCCTTTATTCCTCAATTTAAAATTGGCTTTTCGTTTCCCTTTTTAGTAACGTTTTGTAGTCTAATCTAATTACTTAAATTGTTTCTTCAGTCGACTAACGATATCTTTGTTTTCTCCTGCCTCTTGAAGGGTAGTTGAAAGTTTTATCAGTCGAGAAAAGTAACATTTTCATTCAAAAAGTAGCCATGTAGTTTTTCTTAGAAATTCCGTACAAAAATAACACCTTTGTTATCGACATGTCATCATAAAACGTATGAGGCTAGCTAGACAATTAATTCCTCGGTTTGTTTTCATATCAAACATAATTGTGAATAACATTTAAGAGATCAAGTTTCATCTTTAATCGAATGCAGTTCAATATAAATGAAGCGACATTATAATGCGTGCTGACATTGTCAACTGAATTCGCATTGAGTCACCGACGTGCAGACATTCAAAATTATGCTAATATCTAATTAATTCGTTTAATGCTGCCATTTGTAATTTCGACCACCTATTCAGCTCGCGAGGAAGTCTAGAATCTAAATGTTGCCTAAATAATGGTACGTTGGCTTCTATGGTGTATGATATAATTATTTGCGGTTAGAATATTGAGTTGTCGATCAATGAAGCGTTGATTGTGTGTCCTTTGTGTTACAATGAAGATGTAAATTGGATGGGTATACTTATATATTTCTTATGCAGCGGTTTCGAGCTTCCTGTTCATGTCGTGCCTTTATATGGTGTAGTTGAGGTTTATCTGTACTTGTAAGGCGTTAAGATAATGTTACGATGCATGTTGCTATCTAGATGGGAAGTGATCTAAGATTTTGGCGTCTTTGAATTATACGGGCGCCTCAAAAGGGATGCGTTCTTGTAATGTAAACAAGCGCTTATATTATTATATCGCGATCAGGGTGGTACTTATTCGTGATAGAGATTTTTTATCGTCTTATTTGGAACGTTGTGTTATTGGTGTTTTCTTATGATTTATTTTTATAGACCTTTCTTTACAACGTAGTAATTTGTCCTTTCATGCGTAGTGTTACGATTTTACTTGTTTCAAGAACTATGCGAATTACTATCTCAAAGTCGCTTCCCGCCGTCTATTCTTCTGTACGCATACATATTTCAAGCTACGCAACGGATTTTAATGCGGTTCTTCGCAATAGATAGAGTGATTCAAGAGGAAGGTTTATACTATATGTATAGGACGCTACGACCAACGGGAGCGGAGCAGTAACACTTAACAGAACGCGGGCGACATCGCGGGTATATCCCGCGATGTAGCTATTGGCTAATTTTAGATAAAAACCAACAATCTTATCACACTTCTTACTAAAAGCAACATACGATGTCAGTCAATAACAACTGTGTACACTACACCTACCTAACTAAATATCCAAAAAACTTCAAATTTACTTATTTGCTTCTATGAATCAGCAATTCTACGTCAATGCTATTTAGACTTCACATGGCAACACGATTTTTTGCCGCCACTATTTCGTATGTTTTTTGTGCATGACAAGAAAAGTTTTAAGAATAAATAAGGACATTATACCACGGTCTATTTGACGTAGCTTTTCAAATAAGGAAGGTAGAAATATAACAACATGCCTAATTAGGCTTTTTGTCCTTTTTTGTGAAGAGAAGGAGGGTTTGTGTGAAGAAGAAGAAGAAGTGATTATTTAATTTTAGTAATCTGTGGTTTACCTGGATTGTGAAAGACACAGTTCATAAATTAGTTGTCCTTTTTGTATTTAAGGATTGTGGTTGACATTTAAAACTTAATAAATACTCCCACAGTTTCTGTGTAGTTTCAGTAAGTAATAAAAGCAATAAATACTAGGTACGTAGTACAAGGTACCTAGCATATGTAGTACATAATACACATCCTTTTAACTTTGAACATAAATCAATTGAGCCTATCACAGGCCAGGGGGACACAGCTGTCTCATAACTTAGGTATATCGAAAATTAATTATTCATGGCCATCCAATGCCTCAATATCACTTAACAAAATACCCTCTAGCCTTACCACAGACAGACCTACCTTCATCACAAAGATTATCATAAAGCCTTGCTGTCTATCATAAATATACCATTTTAATAATATCTGATAAAAGTATTGTTTAGTATGTGGTTACTATGGCAACAAGGCTAGTTTGTAACATATTCATAGCAGCCTTGAATTGTTAGAAGTTCTAGACTGTCAGACAAGGTATTTCTGAGGTCATTTCATGTGTTTCATATTCTATGACATTAAATATTTTAATACAAGGTATATTGGTAGGGTATCACTTAATGTTATTCAGGTGAAGATTATGGGCTTTTGATATGATCATGGCTAAGCTAAGTTGCCTAGAAGCTTGTGATAAAGTCATACTGTGTCTGTGTCTGTTATTAGATTTCCAAAAATCACGACTTGTGCCCTGCTTTAGTTTTAATTTTAATACCTTTATATCTTTCTATATTTTTTTTTAATTTTAATTTTTAATTAAATGGTTTTAAGTTTGTTTTTATCTTTATTTTTATTTCTATCTAGTTTTTTGTTGTTTTTTCTGTCTGTGTAATGTTATCACTTATTTTTTGTAAATGTTGGTTAACCAGTAATTGGCAACTATGTGAGTCCTAGACTTATCAACCAATACCTATACTATGTAAAACATGGAAGCTGTTGGTGGACCTTTTTTAATAAATAAATAAATACTGAATTATGTATAACATGAATGTTACCCTAACATAAAGTTGTTGGTAAGAAAGACATGAAAAAGGGAGGCCTAAGGCCCTTGCCTGTACTGATATACTAACCAGATAGATACATGAAAACATGGTTATTTACAAACTGGTCTCTTAGAGCAACTTTATTTAAGAAGACAACTTTTAATCTGATTAAGGTTACTAGATAAAATCTATTTTGTCAATTATTGATATTTTTGATACAGTTTAACAATTATTACTTTAGAAAACCATAAAAAAGATTAGGTTATCTTCTTTTTATAATGATTTTATGATCATAAAAAGTCTACCTACCTACATAGTCAAACTTTTACACTTTTCTGACACGGAAATGCAGTGCCTAATTGAAGGATTTAGACATATCATGCTAATTGTTCTAATTTATTGCTAATTGTGTTTACAAACATTGTCTGTTGCATTTGTGAATCATGATTTCTTTTTAGATCTTACAAACATACATTTTTGAAGAATAGGGTAGGATCAAATTATGAGAAATTGCTTTTTTAACTTACGGGACCTGTTTCAAGCTTTTTGATACTGCTTTTGTGTTGTTGGTTTCTCTAATATAGTGTTACAGGTAAGGTAAAATGATGGTACAATACATTTTAAGTTCATTTAATGTCATCTAGGTACGTTTTCTACACATGATTAAGCTCAAGCTCGAATTTGATGTGGTTCTGTGTACAATTTATAGGTAACAAATGTTGTGTTTTAATTAAAAATAAGATTGTGGATTATCAAAGTTATCTAGGTTTCATCATAAGCTTTTCTCGATCAGACATACTATAACAATGAAAAAAGTGGATGAGCACATTCATTTTTAGATTTATACCTCCTAAGAACAATAAAAGTGATGGTGATTATTACACACATGAGCCTAGGATCCAGTAATAGATGTTGTATGTAGCTGCATGATAAAAACAGTGAGTAACACTCATAAAGTGAATGAATCAACTGCAAAAACGAAGCCAGCAGCGGCCGCCCACGGCACGAGAGGTGCCGCGAAGCCGCGGCGCCTGCCAGTGTGTGTGTATGCATTGTGCATGGCAAGAAGTCGTCAAGCCGGTCCCACTATCTAACACCCACTCGACACTCAAAAGCCACACAGTACCGCATACACCGTCAACCATTCCCACCGATGCTTCACACACGAGTTTCAACCATTTTCAATAGGTATGAAAATAAATTCATAATACGAAAAAAAGAACAAAACTACATCTCGTATTTAGATCGCACCGTTATGTTATTTCTGAATGAGAAATGACTCGGGCCAACAACAAAAATTAATTCATCCCAAAAACCCTATTAAACACGCCGGTAAAATTGGGTAAATGATAACAAAATAAATAATGCACACGTAAAAATTACGTACCTTCATTGTCGTTGTTTCCCTCAGCGCTGAACACCGAAGTCGCCAAAACTCCGACGCACAAAACGCTCAGAAACCTCACAATCATTTTAACTGATTATTATCTCACACTGAGTTCACAGTTTTATCGAAAATAACAATTTATACACTCGACATAATCAAACCGATGACACTCGCGCTGCTGAGCAGCGATCAGCCTTTCGCAAATGGCGGCGGATGACGGATGTATTCATCGATTGCACTCGAGCCTGCGCGTTTACGAAGCCTTTTATGAACAATGAGATTTTACTGGCAACACTGACCACGTGGGTGTATTATCAAAAAAACTATTAGAGGACAAAATAAAATTAAAAAATTAATAAAACAACGTCATTTTCTTTTCTAAAACTTATTTGATTGCTCAGTTCTGTTTAATGAATCAATTTGTAGCCATATTGGAGAATGAATATTCACGTATGGCAACTTTGCTGACAACGAAGAAAAATAGACTTCAACGAAACTAGTTGAGACTTCTATTTCTTTCTCCTTCGTTCTCGTCAGGTTAGTGATCTCTAAATAGTCAACTGAAAGAGACAAGTTGCTTTTGATATTACTACTATTATTTTTACAATTTACCCCGATTATGAGTGAAAAAATGATGTTTTGTGGAAATTCAATGTTGCTAGCCGTTATTTATGTGCAGTTTTTTTGCAGATGGAGCCTAGAAAAAGAATAAAATCATTTAACTAAGAGAAGGTGCAATGGAACCAATCAAAACTCGAAGAGTTGATGAAGTCAATTAAATTCATGGAAATAAATTTGACCATGCATTTTTGTACCTATGTCAAGAATTATAAAAAAATAAGGAAATTTCAGAATCCAATTTAAAGTGTCGTTTTTTCTATAGAATAGAAAATGGTAATAAATAACTGTATAGCATTCTTTTTGGGGGGATGTCATAGTGACTAAGGCTCAGGTTTCTTAACAACTCCGTACACACACAGTCAATTAAGTCGCGCGGTAGTGGCGCATACACATTATTATTATTTTTATTTTTGTGATATGCGTCGCTTTCGCAACGAATAAATGGTTTTTCTTTCTTTCTTTCTTTACCACTTCTGCTGTCGGTTCCTGGGGCTAGAAGGATCTACATCGGAGGGTTCCTCCTCCCTCCATACCCCAGAAACTTAGTTAAAAATCAATTTTATCTAAACAAAATAACTCAACACCGGATAGAAAGGGAATCAGCTTGAATCGTTCATCCGTCCTTATATGGAATGAACATAGAAATTGTATATAGCATAAAAACATGAGGAAGCTATATTTAGTACAACGCGTAGTAATCAGCATTCGTAACTTCATGCGGCATCGCCTTTGGTGACACGTTTATTCCTTCGGGCGACACTGCAGAGGTACTGAACAGCTCTAGGTTACGCGACTACATAGGCTTGATTGTCGCGGTAAACCAATGAGGAGAGGTGATGCCGAAGCTAATACGTTGTAAAATTTTGTGTACTAAAATCTAGCGTCAGTCCCGGTTGATTGAATTCATAGATCTTTGATAATCATAGTACATATTTTGAAAGAGAATAAATTATTTGTCTCAAAACATTTTCAACTTTAACCCTTGGCCTTTATTACGCTTTTGGGGAAGAGATTAGAAATCCACTTCATCACCATCTAAGGAGGACTTCGTAAACGCACCAAGTAAAATAAAAAAAAATACACAGCACAATGATTTTATTTTTTGCTTGGCAACACCGCAGTTTCGAAAGTTCAATTTCGCATGGCGGACGTGCAAGTGAACTCTGTTATTTGTTGGTGATAATTTCATTTATTATCTCGTTGTGATTCCCTATGGAAAGACAAATTCTGATGCTTCTATTTCTTTGTGGACGTGCTTTATTCATTCCTTAACATTAGATGATGCTAAAGTTTTATTTATAGTTGCATTTGTGTGAACTGCATAGTGTTTCTCAAAAATGGGAAAATGTGACGAAGCTAACGTCGAAGTTAGCATGGGGGACTCGGCGTCCCCTACTATGAAACCTGATAATTTCTCGTTCACCCCGCCTCCAGAGGCACCAGTGTTCGAGCCCACGCCAGAGGAATTCCTGGACCCCCTGGCATACATCAGCAAAATACGACCAATCGCCGAGAAATCGGGCATTTGCAAGATAAAACCTCCAGCGGTGCGTAAATTTCTTTGTTTCGAAAAGCTGTGTGTCAGTAAATAGGCCCTAAATAGTGCGTTTCTATCGATATAACACGAATATTGAGCAGTTTTCTAACCATAAAACCACTCGCGAATTACGTGTGATGCAACCATATTACCTCGAGTTATTATGCTGCTCGTTATCTAAATTTAATTTTTGCCTTCTAATCCCGTGTAATACGTGTCAAGTGTCGTCTGAATACGGTTTCAGGCATCATACAGTGATTATTTAGTCCAAAATGCAGCTGCATATTGTATTGTGGAGGCTGGTTGCCATTTTGTGTCGTGCCCTGCTGCCTACGATAGTTAAGATAAAAAAATAACTATTGCGACTTTTTTGTCGTGACTAACTGTAATGCCCACAGTGGTTGTTGAATGCACACTAGAATTTGACAATGAAGCCTATTGTAGAAGTATTATCACCATTTGAAATGATTGCAAAGACACCAAAAGAATGAATAAGCACAATGCTAAAGATCATCAACTAAATTATTGGTATGCAAGACCTACTTTCTGTATATTTGTCCATGAAATTACTTGAAACACTCACATGGACAAGACTGCTTTGTCATCCATTTCTGTAAAACTAAAAATAATAATCAAACAAAATGATGGTGGTATTTGTAGAAAAATGGCAGACAATTAGTGCACTAGAGTCGATTGGTTGAACTCAAAATGTTTATGTGTTGCATAACATATATGATAAATCAATGATTTACAATTTATCTCCAATATTTTGTTAATGTACACAAAGATTATCTGGCATGCATTCAGCATTACAATTTGCATAATCATAAAACAACCATATTAATGGTACATCATGTACTTAATTAATGTAAAATTAATTTACACAACTATAAAATTCACATTCTAAAAGCTGTAATATATATTATATCCCAAACTATAAATATTTTTTCGACCGAATGGGCGATAAAGAGGAGATATATATTTTACCTCACGTCCCGGACAACGCACCCCCCCTGCCTCGCCCTCACTTTGAACGGAACGGTGCAGTCTGTAGAACTGTTTGAACCAAATATATATCTTTCAGTGTGAACAGCAACTGCGGGATGTAATATATATTCCAGGATGTAATATATATTACATCCCGCAGTGAAAAGCCGGCTTAACTGTAAAAAATAACAGTACTGTAAATATCTGAAGTTCTAAATTTGAAAAGTAGGAGAGATTTATCACAGAGTATAAATAGGTTTTCTATTAGTTGATTTAACCCGTTGAGTATTCACCCCCTGGACAGGCAACAGAGTAATCTATGATCTGATATTACTGAGTAGGTATTTTCAACCTTTAATTCATAAATTGCATTTTAATTACCACTTCCTCAGTAGTAATGAAAATGGTTATAGCTCAATATTACATTCACAGTGAAATAGAATTGTAAGCATTTCACAAAATTACACAATTTCTATTTTGAGAGCCAATTATTTGAAGAGTTTTTAATTAGTAGTGCCAAAAACAGCTAATCTAATATCAGTCAGCTAGTTGTTACATTTTTAACTTGCAAGAAATAATCTGCGGTAATTATGTGTGGATTTTCCTCATTATAGTTTACCCCATTAATTGGATTAGTGAAATCATGTCACTAGGTTTTTACTGGAAGTGGCTATTCTTCTTGATAGATATATGACACAGTTGAAATAAATAGTATAATTTAAATGGTTTCTGTAACATTAAAACTTGAATATAATCCTACTATGATAATTATAAAAATAAGAGTGATCATTATTGAGAGTATTGCTGTTATTTATTTGAACATAGATTGATTTACTTAGTTACCTACTATAGTTACACCTCTGTCTAATGTTTTAAGATTTATTTATAAACTACTTAAGTAACAGTGGTGAGGAGTTCATCAAATTCAATTCATATTAGCTTCCCTTCAGAAGTCAAAAACAACAGCTGCTTTACCATTATTCAGAAATGGCTCAGTCATATCTACCGTCTACTATGAAAAATAATACAAATCTTTAAATTCCCATAATTTAAAGAGCATAAAACCATAATGTTTCATTTAAAAGAATAAACAATTTTGCTTTGGTTTCCATCTTACTAAAAAGTCGAAGTCAAATCATTTATTTCAATTAGACCATTAAAAGGCACTTTTGAATGTCAATTACACGAAAAAAAAAGAAAGAAAATTGAATCTAGTTACCCAAAAAATGACCCTTCACCATTGCTATGTAGCTTCATTTTATTTACTAATAATGTGTGGTGAATTAAATTAAGAGAGGTGGATACCCCCCAGGATGGGTTAACCTTTACACCTTCCATATAATTTGCATCCTTAACAAAGGTCATTAAAGATGAGAATTGTGCGGGAGGTGTGAAGGTCAGTACAATATTCTGTTGTATGTGCCCACCCCTGTAGTTATGTGAGAATTGAAATCAGTAGGTACACATTTAGATCAAAAATTTTTATGTCAAAATAGAATAAATTTATTTTTAGAGTTAATTAAAACAGTGCAGCACCAATTACAATAATTAACATAGAAACAAGTAACATGGAACAAAAGATCATGGATCTAATGTTGAGAATAAGATTTTGGTACCTAATTCTTTATGCTCTTTTGATAAATGTCCATGCATGAGGAACATAATGGTTGAAACACAGTAACAGGGATCTTGAACAATTTCGTATGTACACATACCCATATACCATTAAGGCGGGTCCTGCTCAATCTTTTATCAAAATGATCAGAACTGACCTGCACACCAAAATGATAAATATTAATCAATCTGCCAGGGTTAAATAGTAGGTCATTCATGTCAATTTATGTGTTAATTAGACTGCTAACTCATTTTTGCTTCATGACACATATATGCAACAGGTTTTTGACACTAGTATTTATTATGGTAGTGATGCTAAAAGGTATTTTTACTGTTACTTATATAGTACACATGACAGCATAATATCAAGTTACATTTCCAGTATGAGGTGGCCTTGCATTGAACCAAAAACCTACAACACAAGAGACCAATTTATACTGGAATTGTACACACAATTGGAAATTTAGCTGTCTGTCTTTTCTGTTTGTAACCATCTTACTGCAAAAACGCTGAACCAATTATAATGAAATTTTTCTAAAACATAGATCACTTTTAAAGCAGCACAGGATGATACTTCAAGTAATCGCTTTTTCTCTTTGATTTTTCTTTGCCGTAGAAATCTATAAAATGCACTGCAGGCCATTTGTTTGTATTGTTAGGAGAATAAAGGGGTTCGCACAGGAAGCTTCAATAAGCTTGCTTAAGTGGTCTTCAAAGCAGTCTACAAGAGCAGGAGCACTATTTCTTGTAAAGTAATGTCAATTTGATAAAAATATACTATGATTGCATTAACAAATTATAGGAAACAGTAAAAACTTAACTTATTTTTTGCAAATTATGACTTGTACAAACTAAGGTTGAAAACTAAACTTAACTATGTTTCACAACTCCTTAGTGTATGTCAGTGACCTATAGAATAGAAGCAAAAAATATTTGAAGGTTAGAAGATAGGCAAGTATAATTATGTTATAAACTTATAACCTACTGACCAAATTTTGTTAAAATAAGTGTTTAATAAAAATGGTTAAAACAGGTAGAATTGTTACTCACTCTCATTAGTGTTGTGGAACTTCCACTGCTCATAAAGCAGGATGAACAATCATGTATCATTTCGCTATCCTCTAAGAAGTCGGTCAGTGGGTCGTCTTAGGGTTCACACCATAAGACAAACCACTTTCTTAGGGTTCACTACATTGAGATTGGAACGCAAAGGGCATTAGCAGGAACACGGATGAGTTTTAGTTAGTAAGAGTCTGACACTCCCTTCCACTCCACCGGGGCAGAAGTCAATTGATGATTTCCCATCATAAAGTAACCCTCCTTCTGTCGCAGTCGGGTAAAAAAAGGATTTATAATGTAATTATCTTATGTAAAGAAACTGTAAAAATATCCAAGTAGCAACATCACATATTGGTGAAAATGGATATATGAGCCAGTTTATTATGTTTAGAAACCGGCTATTATTATGTTATGTTTAATTTTGACCGTCAAATATTACTCCTACACATTTATCCCATTTTTGCTTTTTACAGCTGTTTGTGATTCAGTTATTTTTTTATTATTGTCGAAGACAATGTTCCTAAGTAGGTAGCTAAGTATCATGTTCTGTTGCGCTGAAACTTATCTACCTGTGTTGTTACTTGGCCACAGGACACTAAAGTGTCACATTACTAATTACTCTAACAGTTTTAGTGTCTAGTCTATGGGTTTAGCCAGACAACTCAAAACCCTGATCCTTGCAAGAGCGAGTTTAATGTATCTAGATAGATTGGCCCTACAAGTTAGATAGTATAAGTAAGCCAGCACTTTATTTAAAACTGCTTTCCATATAATTATAAAACATTATGTTACATAATAAATAGCTCCATTATTGTTTATTCTTTTAAAATAGGAAATGTTTAGAGTTGTCATAGTACCGGGGGTCTATTTTTTTGTCATAACAAAATTTATGTTCATGTAGGTAATATGTGTGTGTTATTATGGGACATCGTAACCGCCCAAAAGACGTAATTTTCGTTGGTTGTTAGCAGAAAACAGCAGGTTTTTTAACTTATCTTATTTTTTTAAAACAAAAAAATAATAATATGAAGCAGCAGGTATTTTTAAACACATTCTGCTGTGTAATGTGTGAAGTTTGGTCCCAGGAGTGTCTACATTCATGATGTACTAAATCCATGGTAAAAAGTTTAGTTATGACCTCTCTTCCACTCTATAGGTATATACAGGTAAAATTGATTATATCAGAGTATTAAAAGGCCAGCCACTTCAGTATGCTGATTATGGTATAAATCTAATATCCAATGTAGTACTTCAAACTACATAGTATTATCTATTTAAATTATAACATTATGATGCAGAGACCTTGATTCAATTTCAAGATTCCGTCTATAGTTTTCTATATTCTCATAACATTAATATTTTTATTGCTTTGTTACAGCATTGGCAGCCCCCATTTGCAGTGGATGTAGACCGGTTACGATTCACACCGAGGATACAAAGGCTAAATGAATTGGAGGTAAGGGTACTAATAAATAAATAATAAATGAAATATTCTTTATTTTGGATAAGTACAATCTATATTACTACTACTACTAATATTTCTTATACTAGTTGTGCTCTGGATCACAGATTTTGAAGTTTCTGATGCTCTTGGTTATACTTAGTGTTCTTGATCTTGAAATATCTCTTCTTATACCTTTTATCACTGATCTTTAATCAGATTTAATCAAATTCCTGTGTATCACAATAAACAAGGCTTTTAAGGGCTTGTTATCAGAGATTTTATTTTGATTCTTCTTTTTAATCCTTCCGACTTTTTATCATAAGTACAATTGCAAGTTTGCACTTGATAGGTAGAATAGGACATGTTGATAATTTTATCATGATTATTCAAATTAGATAGGTTTTTGTTAAATTGATTAGCTCATATGTGGTTACTATGGGGACTTGTTTAAACTTGTGTGAACATGTTAGTTAGTGAACTATCATGATTGTCTAATCAGGGATTATGGATAAGTTAAACTATGTGTACAATGCTGATCACTGTTTAACTATCCTACTGCAGAAGTACAATTATGTACCTACATGTACAGCCTCAAGCATGATATATACATGTATATAGATGTACTTAGATGTTAATTATATTTTTATAGTTTTCAGTATATCCGCCATACCATTTTAGCCTCTATGAATATCAACAAGTAGATTGAACATTAAAGAAATATTTAATCTACTTGTTTACCAACAACTTTAAGAATTTTTTATGCTGCTTGACCTAGTTTCGTTCAGGAAATACCTATTTATGAATTTATTGCAGACCAAGAGTTTGAGTTCACAGAATATTTCAGGAAATATAAATTTTAATATATAATTGCTTGAGTATTTAGTCAGTCACTGAGCATGTCCTAAATGTGACTATACTTGTGCCACGTTCAATGCAGAATATTCAATAACAAACAACTGTCAAATTAAGGTAATCCTTAATTTGACATTTGATATCTTAATTTGACACAAACATTTTAAAATGTTTTATTGTATTTTATAAAACAAACTGATGAGGAGACACATGTAATAGTACTTACTAAATAATACATAATATACTATCTATTTTTTTTGTTTTTAAGCTAGTGCTTACATACCTATATTTTTTAATGTTTGTTGATAAAGCTTATTTTTCGAATTTAGCTAAAGTACTTATAGACTCATAGTAATGTGTATAAAGTGACGCGTTAGCAGGCTTCAGTTAGCTAGTTTGTAATGATCTTGTAACTGCCCTTGAAGTTACAATGTTTGAGTTAGTGTCCATATTAATTACTAGCTTCCGCGCGGTTTCGTTCACGTTCGGTTACGTCTTTGATTACTGCTCCGCTCCCGTGTACCGTAGCGTGATGGTATCTAGCCGATGTTACTCAGGAATAATGTACTTATCAATTGCTGAAAAAAATATTAAAATTGGTGCGGCACTTGTGGAGCTTATTCGGTACAAACAAATAAAAAAAATCTTTCCTCTTAAGTAAGTAACATAGGCTATATAACATCACGCTACGACCCACGGGAGCGGAGCATTAACCAAAGACGTAACTTATGGCGGGTGAAATAAGCCAGGCGGACGAAGTCGCGGCCAGTTCGCTAGTTCTCAACACACAGCTAATTCACGGATGAAAATTACTATGTATGAGTAACAGTTAGCATCGCAACCTAGGTCGTCTACTACACGTGCCCAGATATCGATCTAGCCCTATTGTTAGCTAGACTCGGCACACCAATTCCGACGAGCGTATTTCTGTAACGATTATTTCTAGCATTTAGAATAGGCTTCGATCTGAGAGATATTTTCGCGTTAACCGGTATTGGGGGACTATTGTCACTTACATAAGGGATAAGCACATTGTGCACTGTGGAGAGGGAGCGGGTTATGTCAACGGGTCCATGATGTCAGCATTGTCATTGTGGATGGTAACGCACCAGCTATGCCTTTAGTATTATTGCAGATCGTGGTCGCAAGCGTCGCTCCTGAGCGCGGGTTCGATTCCCAGGCTGGCCAAAGCATTAGGTCCAATTAGAAAGTTAGTAGTATGATACCCCTGTGTCTCAGAAAGCACGTAAAGCCTTTGGTGCTGCGTCTAATATGTCCGCGATAGTATCGGATTGCAGTCCTATCGTACTATGAGAGTGAGGGAAGAGGGATTGCGTCTTTGAGTTTGGCAACTCCAAAATTTATTTTATTTATTTTGGACAATAAATATATGTTTATTTATCTTTGGTGACAGGCTATTACCCGGGTGAAGCTAAACTTCCTCGACCAGATCATCAAGTTCTGGGAGCTGCAGGGCTCCGTGCTCAAGATCCCCACGGTGGAGCGGAAGCCGCTGGACCTGTATGCTCTACACAAGATTGTCAAGGAAGCAGGTATGTGCCCCAAACTTTCATTACCAAGTGTATCTACAACAATGCTTTGACAGTTCAACTATTGGTAATGTTTTTAATTCATAGCGCATCTTTCAGATCTATATACCATCACGCCTGTATTCCCCGAATACTTAGGCATATATGTACCAATCTACACCCACAGTACGCTGGTATGCTTGGGTCCCATGTAATAGGGGGCGAGCCTATTGCCATTAACCGGGCACAAATCCTAACTCCGAGCTGCTATTGAGGATTTCATAGAAAAACCCAATAACATTTTGCTCGATCTGGGAATCGAACCCAAGACCTCTAAGCGTAGCAGTCGCGCTTAGGACCACTAGGTTAACAAGGTTGTTAAAATGTCAGATCTATTTTAAATATAATGAAGTTTTATAATGGGATGTTAAAAACTAAAAAAAAAAATATTCTACTGTTCATGTTCATACATTTTGTTGTAGTGCATATTTGTAAGGAACAGTAGATTTTTACTTTTTTTTTTGTATAAGTACTTTTTTTCTCTAAAACAGTCGATTAATTTAATTACTCCATTTGTAATTTAGGCATTATTGAAGCAAACTGGTTTTCATACAATTTTCCTTATTCATTGTCTTTGTTCAATTTAACTAATCTTGTTAGTAACAGTAATTTGCTTACAAGTCTGAAGTCTTAAAAGTTTCAATGTAATGCTATGTAAAAGTGATTCATATGTAAAATTTGTTAATTAATTCAATTCATCAGGCCCGTTTCAATCATATGATCAATTAATATATTCTGAAATAGTCCTTGTATTCCCAGAAAGTGTAGGCAGACGTGACTGAAATTTGTGATTTTGTTGATCAAACCACTACTGGACAGAGACTCACCCAGCTATAACCAGCCACTCTGCGAAGACCGTCGCTCCATCCACCTTCAAGACGCACTATGTACGTTTTCCACCAAACGGGTGGCGCAGGAGTGCATTTCACACTTGCTGAAGAAAATTGCCTTTCTACATAATAGTTAAAGTTCATATTTGCATGGAACTTATACTGCTTGGAACAGCAACGCGCGGACCTAACCGAGTTCCAGGCAGTATAAATTCCATGAAAACACGAACCTTAAGTATTATTTAGAACCCTAAATTTTCTTTAGCACAGTGTGAAATGCGCTCCGCCGCGGCGCGGTTAGTGGAAATCGTAAATTAGGGTCGCTATACACAAACGCTGGTTGGCACATTCGGTCCAGCACTTTTCATACAATGTTATCAATGGTTGTAGTGAGAATGCCGAACCCGTTTATGTGAAGAGCGACCCTTACATTTCGATCGGTCGTACACTGCCCAACAAGTTTATCTTAGACATCAGATCAGTGACATCGGTGACCATGTCAGAGGCCCTTAAGGTGGTTTAGAAACTGACACTAGGGTGTGTGGGGTTGTTAGACCTTACTGTCCACACGATAAAGAAGAAGAAATACAGTGCCCGTGTCCAATAATGATTTAGATATTCTTTCAGCAAACGAATACATTCTCGCATCCAACAGTTCATGGGATAAGTCAACAGGTACAAAAAATACTTAACATAAACATATCCTACAGGTGGTTTCGAGGCATGCTCGACGGAGAGAAAATGGTCGAAGGTGGCGCGGCGCATGGGCTTCCCGCAAGGCAAGGGCATCGGCTCCATCCTCAAGAACCACTACGAGAAGATCCTCTACAGATACGACGTGTTCAAGAACAACGGCGCCGTCGATAATAAGGAAACTGTAAGTTTTAGTGTTATTAGTGGTAACTATCTACCTTAGGTGGTACCTTAGAACCTAAATGGTCCCGTACGGTACGATTTCAGAAGAACTTCCTAACGCGTACGCTTAAGTTGTAGAATGCGCTCCATGCTAAGGTTGTCCCAAGAGACTACAGCACGGGTGTTCAAAAAAGGAGTTTTGAAGTTTTTACGGGGACGGTAACGCACAAGTGATGCCTCTGGTGTTGCAAGAGTCCTTAGGCAGCCGTAACCGCTTAACATCAGGCGGGCCGTTAGGTTGCTTGACACGTTCTGTTGTATAAAAAAACTATAATGTAGGTACTTGGTAGGAAGGGCTCTTCGCTTAGAAGCTTTTCTTTCATGATCAGTTGCAACTTGTATACTTTGGAGGTTGGAATAGTCAGGTCTACCTAGGCAAGGGGACCTTATCTGGACATGTCAAAGGTTTACGTGATAACTATCAGTACATAAGTGAACAAAAATATCTGTCAGTTACCTTCAGGTATTAGATATTTTCTTCTGAGTTCTTTGTTTCTATTAAAAATTCTTAAACCTTATCATTTTACCAAACTAAAAGTCTTACGCTCACCTCCAGGATATCAAAGTAAAAGGCGAACAAACGCCAGAGAAAGCGAGCGGCACTCGGAGCCGGTCAACCAGCAAATGTACAGCCGCCGCCACCCCGCCGCCGGCGCGCCGGTTCAAGCCGGACCCGGACGGGCCCACGCCCTCGGACACCGTGCCCAGCGACCGGACGCCCCATCAGCTGCAGGACGACGCTATGAAGACGCCCATTAAGGAGGAGAATCCGGAGACTAGGCGGAGTAAGACTTATTTGTTTTTTTTTTGTGGTGATTCTTCTTGATTTTATATCCGACTCAAAAAGAGGGGTGCTATTAGTCTGACGTGTCTGTTTGTGACACGGGTGAACCGATTTAAATGGGCGTTTGTTTTAAAGCTGGTTTTCGGTAAGCGATGGTGCTTAGATATTTTTTATCAAAATCAAAATTTATATCCACAAGTAACTCTCAGTCTACACGGTAATGGTTATTACAGTCGGTAGTTCTTGATCTATAGAAGTCTACACTACAGTCATACACCACGGTGACCCGGTTGCTCGTTAGGGGGCAAACAAGCCTTGTACAATTTTTAAAATTATGTACAATGTTTACTCTTGCTTTGTGTCTTTCGTGGAAGAGTCACCACAATTCAGATAACGTCACGCTCCATGGTACACCATATCTAACCAGCTTCGTTCCCAGGTCCCCGCGAGAACAAGTGGATGTCCGCGGCGGCTGCGTGCGGCGCGCGCTCCCGCGTGACGCGCGCCACGCGCCTGCGCGAGCACCGCATGTCCAACATGACCGTGTCCGTCACGCCCGCGCCGCCCACCACCCACGCGCTGCATCCCGACGACCCGGTAACACTACACCACTTATCTTGTCTTTAGGGGATAATAGAGTAAGGGATTCAGGAGTTGCAGAGCTTGGGAAGTTCTGCAACTCTTGAAAGCCAGAATCAACTGTGGTGAACACCAAAAAAAGTGCCAAGGCAGCTGTCTTGGATCCTGTAAAGAAATTTATAACAAAAAGAACAGCGGAGGAGAAAAAAAAGGGAAAAAAAGTGGTTTTCGCACTTAGTCCTTCATTGTGGGCTATTGTGCGTCAGCCATGGCGAACGTTATTTTAACCAGCCCACCTCCATCCAGAAGCAGATTAATCCTCTTGTGCTCAAGGCATCTGCAAGAGACTGGTGAGCTTAAGGTCTCCGATTTTTTCGACCTGCATGCAAGCCCTCACAGAGGACTTGTGATGCTGTTAGTGTGGAAGTATTTGTTTAGCAGAGGAGCCCTTGGTGACGGAATCTCTAAGGTGTTACTTACAGGTGCATGTTAACAGGAGCTGCTGTAATTGGGTTCAAATCTTCACTAAAGTCATTAAACATATACTTAGGTCTCTTGTTGACGTAAGACTGCATTCTGCACACATAGCTTTATCGTCATATTGAGCCGTCCTACCGCTGCACGAAGGCTTAGGATTGGTAACTTGCCAGACAAACTCCTCAATACAACAGATGGAGCTCTAAAACTCACAAAAGAACTTGTAGCATCAGCAATAAGAAAATAAATTGTAAACGCGCATTATTTATACCACAATCAGACGCGACGCTAAGCCAATTATACCAATTACTAACTAGACTAAAATCGAGATTATAGTAAAAAAAACTCACTTTTTTCATCTGAGCTTTTTTAATGAGAGTATAATATCTCCACGAATCATAATTGAAATTAGGCTCCGAATTCCTATTCGGAAAGATTTGCTTGGCAGTTTCAGTAAAATAGGTGAGTATTTTACTTGATTTGAAAACCAAAGGAAATTAGACTTTATTTTAATATATTGATGTCAATGTTGCATGATTTACTTTTAGTATTTAATTGGTGGCAGTAGGCACTATCCACTTCCTTTCATCCATTGGGGGCTTTTTTTCCAAAACCCAGGGTAAGAGTTGTCCGGTGTGGGGGTCAAAACGGTGTTGTAAATAATTACTTGTAAAGAACAACAGGTAAATACCTGAGCATAATAAAACAGTTTCTATATTGTAAATATATCCATAATTTAAATGTCGAAATGTACAAAAAACTGTGTGCCCTTTTTACTAATCCTAGCAATACAATTTGTCATGGCTCTTTTAAACAAATTCTCAAAATATGTGGGATATATGGGGCAATTTTGAGTTGCGCTTTCGCATTTCTGTCGTATCCGTTATTCGGAAGCAAAGTTATGGTTTACAACAATTAACAGTAAACCTTATCATAATGCTTTTATTTAAATCACAAATAAATCGCTTTTTTGTTTGATGAGATTTCTTAAATCGGGGTTTTAACTAACTTAATGATTTATATCTCATCTAAGTAAGCTACAATAAGCTTCCGAGCTTACATTAATTGTAACAAAGGGTGGGGATTCACAGACAGTTGTACATACATACAACATACCTGTCATACATGTCTCGCAGTTCGCCGTTTGGCCAATACCTAAATAATGGAACAAACGGAAAAAATATAACAAAACAAATTTCTTTTTGTCCCAGCTTGCGAAGTACATGTGCCATGTGTGCGGGCGCGGGGACGTAGAGGAGCAGATGTTGCTCTGTGACGGCTGCGACGACTCTTACCATACCTTCTGTCTGCTCCCACCGCTCGCCGACGTGCCCAAGGGAGACTGGCGCTGCCCCGTGTGTCTGGCCGAGGAGGTACGTGCTCGACACCGCTTCACAACAAAACAAAAAGAAATGGGTAGTAGGCACCATTAATAATAGGATAGTTGACACCACTAACCAATAATTTCAAGTCACAACTTCTCTAAAAAAGCACTATATTTTACCCATGAAAACCGATTAATTTTCAATTTATTGTAAAATTAGATTTTTACTTAATTTAAAATCAATAAATAGTGAGTCAATTGAGTAGGCCACGTAGTGACGTCACAGCGTGCTGTTGCCATACAAAATCTACGGGGAAATCGTGTTTAGACAGCTCATAAAAAGTACGTCAATTGATGGTGATGGACACTACCCAATTCATGCTACAGCATGGGGTTTCTCAAGAAAGGAATTTTGAGGTTTTTACGGGGTCCGCATCGCACGAGTGATGTCTATGGTGTCGCAAGTGTCCATAGGCAGCGGTGACCGCTAATATCAGGCAGGCCGTTAGCTTGTTTGCCGCCTTCAGTGGTATAAAAATAAAGAAAAGAAAATAAGTAAGTAAAAGAAATAAGTCCAAGACACGACTTCTCTGAAAAAACAAGTCCCGATTATTTTTTTAAATAACTATATAATTTGATTAATAGTTGCTTTAAATAAATTTTCAATTCATTTTCAATAAATAGTGAATTGAGATAACAAAAAAGTGACATAGTAGTTCATAGTTTAGTATTGTCATACAAAATCTATGGGGAAAAGTTCGTCAATCGATTAGTGGTGTCATCTACCCAATTAAATGCCACCAGTAGATGATAGATGATGGTGTCTGTTAGTATTAGTCATGAGTAGAATTCATTTTGCATGCATTATTCTTCTCGATAAACAGCACTTTTCATCCCAAGAAATTGTAGAAAATCATTTAAACATTTAGAAGCATTTTTTTCAGTCTCACTTTCGTTTGTCGATATCATAAACAGTCAAATCGTCATGCTGTCTCCCTCATACTCAAAGGATTGAACGAAATAGAAAGATATGTGAATTAGTTCAGTGCTGAACATTTTTCTGTTATTTATTTCTAGTGCAAGCAGGCAGTACAAACAATTATATATTCTCTATAATAACCACAATATCCTCGTTGTCACCAGGTATCAAAACCGACGGAGGCGTTCGGCTTCGAGCAAGCAACGCGCGAGTACACTCTACAACAGTTCGGAGAGATGGCGGACCAGTTCAAGTCGGATTATTTCAATATGCCAGTACATGTGAGTTTTGATTGATGTTACATTTTCTTGTAGCATAGGGCTTTAGAAGAAATGAAGGAAAATATATACTTGAGAAGAAAAATTAAATATATAAAGATGTGTTTTTGCACAGAAGCTATCATATTTTCACCATTCCAAAGTTATCTTCAAAAAAATCTGTTTTAAGTATGTATCATCACAGCTACTCCGGAGATGATCCTCTAATAAATTAATTATACAGGAAGCTTTCACTCTAAGATCATAACTACCTCTTTATTATAATGTAAATGAGTACTGTTCCTTAAACCCGGGAAGACGCTGGATATACGCCGCTTCCAATCGGTCTTTGTTTATCATATTATTATGTCGCGACTAGATGGTGCCAACATCAACAGTGGAGAAGGAGTTCTGGCGCGTCGTTTCCTCAATAGACGAGGACGTGACTGTGGAGTACGGCGCGGACCTGCATTCTATGGACCACGGGTCGGGTGAGTCACTTTAAACCAGCTGGGTTTTCATTTACTGGTGATCTATTTATTGTCTTTAGAGTGAACAGTGAACAGGAGGGTAAGCTCACTCCATCGTAGACTTTGTCTATGTCACCTTTCACCAAGACTAGAGTCAAGAGCTTTTCCACCTCGAATAAAAACAAAAAAATCTTTTAGATGAAAGTACTCATTAATATCAACAACTTTTGTTATGGGAACAACTTTGAAATATGAAAGAAAAATCGAAAAGCATGGAATAGCTGAATTTTTGTTTGAATTTTTTGTTTCTTTAGGATCTACTGCAACATCGTCTATTCATTAATAATTTGATTGGAATCTGTAGTTAATTACCTAAACCAGAGATTTCTATACAGAACACATTATGCAAATAAGCTTGCATTATTTGAAAGTATTACTGATACATCTTTAAAATCTCGCCAAATGTGACATGAACTGTACATAAGATCGAAAATAAAAACGCTTCCATGGCTATGACTTCCGCCCTGGCGTAGCGGAAGGGAGTGTCAGACTCGTACTGACTAAAACCCACCCGTGTACCTCCTAATGCCCTTCGAGTTCCAGGGTTGCGGTAACCGTTCCTAACAGGCTCCGCAACCCTGGATAATCGCTCCTCCATTAGAGTTGTAACTGACTGGTATGTCATGACCGCAGGCTTCCCGACGAAGACGCACGCGCACCTGTACCCGGGCGAGCAGCAGTACGCGGAGTCGTCGTGGAACCTCAACAACCTGCCCGTGCTGGAGGGCTCCGTGCTCGGGCACATCAACGCTGACATCTCCGGGATGAAGGTGCGTAGCGCAGGCAACATACTTGCCACCTTTGTCTCTCCGATGGCAACGCATCTGCAATGTCTCTATATTTACAGGCGGTGGTAACCACTTACTAGTGCGCTCACCACTTACTATTCTTTCAACATCTATTCTATATTCTAAGTAAATAAAGAAAATCTAAGTGTCTGTTTGTAATTTCAAATTAACAGCTTTTCATTAAATGTAAGTATATGAAAGTATATACAGTATTTACATAATTTTTTTTTTTAAGTTTTTGTCTATCTGTTCCGGCTAATCCCTTCGGGATGGGACGGGACTTTCACTCGCAGATACCTAATGTTATAAGGCGTAACTTAGGCTACCTTTATTATAGAAATTTTATTTATTTTAATAATAAAAAAATGGTTACGCGAAAACAAAATTGAAACCAATGAAATAGTGAACACGATGGAAGTTGGCGGGCAACAGCTAGTCTACCAATAAAATGATTAATAAACATTTAAATTCAATAAAAATAATGTTGGTCTCACTATGCAACTCACTGTTCCCACTTTGCCCTCAGGTGCCATGGCTATACGTGGGCATGTGCTTCGCGACGTTCTGCTGGCATAACGAGGATCACTGGAGTTATTCCATCAACTACCTGCATTGGGGAGAGCCTAAGACTTGGTAAGTTCTTATGCCTGTCTGTCTTAGAAGCAACAAGAATATTGTAACCAAGTTTTTGTAAAAACCAAATTGAATGAAAAGAGTGTCCATGGAGTTTCTTGCTCGTTCTTCTCCATAGAGACCTACGTTTTGGAACGAGCAACTAGCTTCAATATTAAACTGTAACTTTTTGACAATTCAAAAGTGCCTGTAAATGGTCTAATTGAAATAAATGCTTTGATTTGATTTGATTTGTCATTTTGCAGCACAGCATGCCGCTTTCTAGATCAAAGCCTTGACCCAACTGCCCAACGAGAGCCTTCTTAGATGTTGATGAAGCCTCTTGGCTTCAATGCCAGTGGCTGTAATGACTATCGGCACAATAATCACGCTAAGATCACATACTACATGTCGACAGCCTTGGTCACTTTATTTTCTTATTGTTTTAATACATAACTTTTGAAACCACAAACGTTTGTGTCTAGGTATGGAGTGCCGAGCTCAAAAGCGGAGCAGTTCGAGGCTGCTATGAAGGCGGAGGCACCGGAGCTGTTCCAGTTGCAGCCGGACCTGCTGCATCAGCTGGTCACCATCATGAACCCTAACGTTCTCATGAAGGCGGGAGTGCCTGTGTATAGGTGAGTTTCACAGCAACTTTTTCTATGGTGTCGATGGCATATAGACAATACACTGCCGTGCAAACCACAAAACGCAGTAGTTTTTTTTATTGTAAATCACCCTGTTCCTTTTAACATGTTTATTAAGGTTCAATAATATAATAATATACCATCACGCCTGTATTCCCCGAAGGGTTAGGCAGAGGTGCACCAATTTAGGTACACCCACAGTTCGCCGGTATATTTAGGTCCCATGTAATAGGGGGCGAGCCTATTGCCATTAACCGGGCACAAATCCAAACTCCGGGCTGCTACTGAGAAATTCCTAATGGAAAAACCCAATAACACTTTTTGCCCGACCTGGGAATCGAACCCGGGACCCCTTGCTCGGCAGTCGCGCTTGCGACCACGAGACCAACGGGGCAGTTCAATATTCAACAAAAAATGTCAAAACAATATTTTACTGCGTTTTAGCGTCTGCACGGCAGTACAGTAATCTTGTTCGTCCAGTATTCAGCCATTTGGAAGGCGCTTTCGTTAGTGTTCATCAATCCCTTCTTGGTACAGTCAGCAACAAAAGTAGATTAACATTACAGATTTTTAAATCCTTGTAATTGGGCACAATATCAAAGGAAATACGAAATGGATCTTTTTTATAAATATTGGAAATCATCAAATAACTTCCAAATTAAGACAAAATGAACTCTCAGTTATAACCTAAAATTTTGAATAGCAAAGAAGTTGAAGAAATGAAGTGAAGTTATTTCATGTCGATTTAAATAATATGTAAAAGTAACTTGTTAATCGACTTCTGTTGCTGACCGTTTAGGAAGGTTCTTTTTGTATTAGTGTCCGACCGAAACTGGCCTTACGACCGAAACCGAAACCGAAAACGAATTTCGGCAACGGTCTCAGTTTCGGCCGAAACCGAAACCGAAACTTTCTTACAAGGATCATGTTAATGTTGCATTCGATTTTAGTTTGGGGGTAGGTAATTAGTAAAGTTTAAAATCGAAAAACAGAAATTAAATAATAATTTTATTATAATGACACCTAGGTAGGTATCTATTTAAGTTACAAAAAAATAACAATTAGGTAAGTATTAACCTGTACTTGCCTAAAAAAACTCTGAATCCTTCATATTATTACCACTAATGCACTACAGTAAGTATCAAGTACCTAACTAATGGTTTTTTTAGGTATAGCATTAGCGAGTGACTTAAATTAACTAAAAAATATAAAGATCCCTATGTTAAACTTGATTCTACTATGATCTATGTATTAGTATTATATTGAATTATTTTGTTATGTTCTGTACCTCAAAAGAAAATCACTGAACTCTTATAGGATCACTTTGTTGGACCAACCATATAGGTACTTAGGTCTACAGTCCCTTGAAGCTGTGACAAAATCAAACCTGTGAGTTAGATAGAGACGGCCGTTTATGATGCAAAAAAAATTATAACTCTATAGTATCAATGGAATCAAAATTAAAAGGGTAATAACTTTAAAATTTGGCAAGTAATATCGACATAACCTAGATTTACAGGGAAAAGTCTGAAAACTGATAATTAAATCATAAAAAACAGGGCCTTCATATAAGGAACGGAGTCGAAAATTGTTAAGTGACTTAACCGTGACTTGGGCGGTATCATACAGGAAAAATTTTTAACCAGTGCGTAAATTTTGCCATAATAAACTTCAACACGTTTTATTAAACACGTATATTTCATTTTGATATGCCTTAGTACTAAAAAAAAAAGTTATCGCTTACGAAACATGTATACTTACTTAAAAACCATATTTTATTGTCACTCAGCGCTAGCGCATTCCCCACCCCCTCACCGCAGCCATGCGCCCGGGCGGCGGCCAAGAGTTGTCATTGATAGTATGGCGAATAGATTATGTCCATGTTTTGCTTATTTCAAACTCGGATAAGGATGAATTTTTTTTTTATTTTTTTTTTAAATAAACACGGAAATGTGTTCTATTACTGACACTGAACTACCAAAAAAAATTTACGCACTGGTTAAAAACTTATCCTGTATAAAAGGGCGTCATTGAAAGAAGCTTAAACAATTTTTTTTTATCGTGTGTAGTTTTCGATTTACGAAGAAGAATGAAAAAAAAAGTTCGAAAGAACTGCGAGGTTCGATTCCTGAACTATTTTAAATATGTACAGTACCTACATATTTGTACGGAACCCTCGGTGAACAAACAAACGGAACCCTCACTTGTCCGGGTTTTGATGTTTTCTACCTACTCTTATATAGCATAAGAGTCATGAATCATGTGATAAAACTTATCGAATTCAAATTAAATGACACAAAACTTCAACAAACAAAACGAACTGCAAACACAAGCCTGTCACGACATAATTAGGCACGTGGACGCGGCAAAATCTTCGTCGCTTATATGGAATTCACCTCCCCCAAACATGACCGAGCAAAGCGCGAGAACTCCCGAATACAGTTTCGGTTTCGGTCGTAGTTTCGGCAGGTCTGACGCCGAAACCGAAACTAAACCGAAACCCGCTATTTTTGCCGAAACTCGACCGAAACCGAAACCGAACTTTCGGTCGGACACTATTTTGTATCTTACTTTAATTTTAAACACGTTGCCCCATATTATGTATTTTTACTGTATAAGCCTTTGCAAACATGACGTCACACACACAAACAACCAAGAAGTGTTGTGAAACCTCACTTTAGCAAATGTCATAGATAATAATCCCATGGTTTTCTATGTAGGATGGACCAACACGCCGGCGAGTTCGTGATAACGTTCCCTCGCGCGTACCACGCCGGCTTCAACCAAGGATACAACTTCGCTGAGGCAGTCAACTTCACACCTGCTGACTGGGTGAGATATTACCTTTTAATGCTGTTTTTATATCAACATGTAGACTACATCTGCATATTGTATTTAAGAAAAGTATTCATGAAAATTTAATGACCAACGAAACTTCTTCTTTCTTCCTTTATCATGTGGGCAGTAAGGTCTAACGACCACAAACACCCTAGTGTCAGAGTTTCTAAACCGCCTCAAGGCCCTCTGACATGGTCACAGATGTCAGTGATGTCCAAGATAAACTTATAAAGTACCTATGAATTAGAACTTCCCCGTTGGTCTCGTGGTCGCAAGTGCGACTGCTGTGCAATGGGTCCCGGGTTCGATTCCCAGGTCGAGCAAAAATTGTTATTGGGTTTTTCTATGAAATTCTCAGTAGCAGCTCGGGAGTTTGGATTTGTGCCCGGTTACTGGAAATAGGCTCGCCCCCTATTACATGGGACCTAAATATACCGGCGAACTGTGGGTGTACATTGGTACACCTCTGCCTAACCCTTCGGGGAATACAGGCGTAATGGTATTTTTTTTTATATTAATTAAAAAGTCACATTTTCTAATTTGTTTGTTAACAAATACATTTTAAAACCAAATCTCTATTCCAGCTAAAAATGGGTCGCGAATGCATCGCCCACTACTCGACACTCCGGCGCAACTGCGTGTTCTCTCACGACGAGCTGGTGTGCAAGATGGCGCTGGAGGCCGACGCGCTCAGCCTCACCGTGGCGCTGGCCGCCTACCGGGACATGCGGACCATGCTGCATGATGAGAGGAAGCTCAGGAAAGGATTGCTGGACTGGGTTAGTGAACTGTTGAGGCATACATCTGTACTAATATTCTATAGAGAAAATATTTTTTTCTTTGTTTGTTTGTTTGTTTGTGTGTGTTTGTCGATTTTAACCATTTTCCATCAAAACATCACGCTACGACCCACGGTTGTTGAGCAGTAAACAAAGACGAAACTTAACGCGGGTGAAATAAGCCACGTGGATGAAGTAATTGCAGTTCGCGGTTTGATAGTAATTGATGAGGGCAAAAAATTGCCTCTTACATTCTTCTCCTTTTCGTGTCGAAATGACTCATTAATTTTATAAATAACTTTTACACCCCCTTTTACAAGATCACTGATACGTGCAGAGCCTTAACGTATTAAGAACATCATTGCATCCCTGTCAGATTGTTAGAAAGAGACAGAGACAGAATTATAATTTAAAGGATCAGGCCCCAGCCCGGGCCGCACCGCCATTGTTCAATTGTTTCCAGGACTTGACCGGTTAAAAACATTTAGCGCTAAATGTGATTTTGGTGCCTCGTTGGTCTAGTGGTTCTAAGGGCGACCGTTACGCTAGAGGTCCTGGGTTCGATTCCCAGGTCAAGCAAAAAATGTTATTGGGTTTTTCGATGAAATTCTCAGTAGCAGCTCGGAGTTTGGATTTGTGCCCGGTTAATGGCAATAGGCTCGCCCCCTATTACATGGGACCTAAATATACCGGCGAACTGTGCACCTCTGCCATACCCTTCGGGGAATACAGGCGTGATGGTGGTGATTTTGGTGAAAATGGACGTTATATTACAACATTGTGAACAAACCACCTAACCACCCTTCCCCCTCCAGGGCGTAACGGAAGCGGAACGAGAAGCCTTCGAGCTGCTCCCGGACGACGAGCGGCAGTGCCAGCTGTGCAAGACCACGTGCTTCCTGTCGTGCGTCACGTGCGCCTGCACGCCGCACGTCGCCTGTCTGCGGCACTACACGCAGCTGTGCGACTGTCCCGCGCACAAACATAAGCTCAGGTACTCATATACAGACAAAGTCGAATCGTTTATTTCAATCAGACCATTAAAACCCACTTTTGAACGTCATGTGAAAGAAAGTAGAATTTAATCTAATTTCCTCTTCCAATAAGTGGTTTTTGTATGGAGAATAATGGCCAAGAAATTACACACCAACTACGTACCTACTATTTAAAATAATTATTTTTCAATCTCTTTTTTATGTGCATAAATACATACACACATGAATACGATGTTCTTTGAATAAATACTACTATTATTCGTATTATAATATAAAAAAAAAACAAGTGTGTGTGTAACAAGTGTTACAAATTAATTAATCATAAAGACGTTTTACTGTTCTATTTTTAAAATAAGCGTTCATATTCAGAACAGCTTAAATTACTTTGACATGGCTTCACTCGTATTACCACAACCAAAAATCAATTACATTTCTTCTAACTACCAAACAAAAACCAGCCTCAAAATCCCCATCTCCTTTTCAGATACCGCTACACCCTAGACGAGCTGCCGGCCATGCTGGAGAAGCTGAAGAAGAAGTCGGAGCAGTTCCGCGAGTGGGCGGAGGCGGTGCAGAACGCGCTGGACCCCGACACGCCCAAGACCTGCGACCTGGACGGGCTAAGGGCGCATCTCAAGAGGGCGCATGATCTCAAGGTAACGATTTCTTGAAAGGATTATGAAATGGTTCTAATGGATTAGGATGCGTGTGTTGAGTCATTAACTTTAGTGTTGAAAAACTCATTAATACCTACAGTAGAGCATCGATTAACCGAACTAATTGGGGGACATGGGAGTTCGGAAAAACGGATAATGGAACTATATTGATTCGGCCATACATATTTTTAGGTATAATAATCGTAAATAACAAATATGAATTAATCAAAACAAGTGCAGACAGTTTTGTAATAAAACATGTACTCCATGTAGGTTATATTATCTGTGGTACAAGTATAAAAAGCTTAAAAAAAAAAATACAATCTTGGTCTGCACAAACCAAGCCTACCCGCTAGAAGGGCGGTGGTAGTAGTTTGGATAAACGGTCGTTCGGTTGATCGACGTTCGGATAATCGACGCTCCAGTGTACTTACATTCCTTGTATAATTTTGATTAGTTAAAAGTATCATAGGATGCGTAGAATTAGGTTACTACACACAATATCTAAAAAAAAAACCATCACCATCACGCAAGTATTCCTCGAAGGGTTAGACAGAGATGTAACAATGTACACCCACAGTTCGAAGGTAACAATAACAACAGTATTTTATATTATAAAAATATCCCTGGTAACCATACTCATCCAATCCTCCACTAACAGATGCACAAAACCGAGCTAGTACGAGCGTTAGAAACAGCGATAGAAGACGCGGAGAAGTGCGCGTCAGTGATCCAGCAGCTGGACCTCAACAAGATGCGCACGCGCACGCGCCACCACGACCCCAAGTACCGCCTCACCATACACGAGCTCACGCTCTTCGCCGCCGAGATCGACGGGCTGGCCTGTGTGTTGCCTGAAGGTAGGGTTTTTTTTCTTTTATACACCATCACGCCTGTATTCCCCAAAGGGTTAGGCAGAGGTGTACCAATGTACACCCACCCAGGAGTAGACCAAGAAGTTAATAGGTTACTAGAACTGACACTATGTAGACAATTGAGTAGTTTCAGACACCGCCAATCAAATTGTCAAAACTTGATTCGTGATTGATTTCGTATGGTAAATAAAACAAACTGTAACATTACTTATTTGGCGACGCAATTCACTATTTATTTATTATTTATTTATATAACACTTTATGCACACAAAATGTACAGCGGCGGTGCGGCGGATTTATTGATTGCAAAGCAATTAAAAATCTTTTTTTTTTATCTTGGATATATTAGGTACTGGTGTCTACTACCAAAGGAGATGTTTGATTTTGGGCTACCACTATGTACACTACATAGATAAAAAGGAAAAAAAAACATAGAATTTCATAAAAATACAATAAAATTAATTTGAGTAGAAGTACAGGTGTACATTATTGGAAAAGTTTTTTAGTGAGATAACCCTTTTTAAAGTAGCCATGACAGTGGTGTTATGACGTTTGATTGACGGCTTTGACAGTTCTATGTTTCGTATCCGTTTAACTTAGGTACACGTCAATCAAAAATCATTGACAAAATGACATTTCGGTTATTGCTGACCACCATATTTATTAGTAGTTGTGTTGCTCTCCTTGACTGAGTTAAATTGAATGTACATAAAAACGAAGCCAAAATATAGGAAATTAACATCAAAAAACGTTAACTATACTGTATAGTGATATTTACATTAAGTGTACATAGTGCTGGCCCAAGCGCCATACATTTCTAGAACATCTCTTTTGTTAATGTTGTAAACATTTATATTTTTTTACCAGGTTCAGCAGTCAAAGAAGTATTACGGCAGACATCGGAGTTCGAGAGCCGCGCCACTGAATTACTCAACAAGGATATGGAGAAGACAGACCAGGCTTATGTTAGAGAATTAGAAGAGGTATGTTATTCCTTGTTTGATAAGGTTGATAATTATGTCGCTAGAATAATGCTACCACTGAAACTAGCGAGCTAATTGTACACACATACCTACATAAATTCACGCCGTTTTCTCATGGGTCTAGGCAGAAACCATAGAACGCCACCTGCTACAGGTGGCGTCTTAATTATTTTATATTAAATTCAATTTAATACCTCCATGCTCCAGACAGATAGACAACGAAATCTATACGGATTAACAAATACACCGAGACGCGACGCGATGCTGTGCGCACATAATAGAGCCACTCAAAATAAAACTTTATTTACTATACGAAATGATACTCATTTCACTGTGAGAATTCAGAATACGTTACATCTTCTCTCAATGAAATGTGTATTTTTCGCGCAGCGTCGCGTATCGTCTCAGTGAACTGAATCGGCCTTGACTTTAAACCCACCACCACTTGTTCCAGACGTCCGAGCTGGGTTCCCGGCTGTGCATCGTGCTGCCGCAGCTGCCTCCCCTGCAGGCGCGGCTGCAGCAGGTGCGCTTCATCGCGGAGGTGCGCGGCTACCGCGAGGAGTGCTCCACGCTCACGCGGGAGGTCATCGAGCGCCTGCTGGCCGACGCGGAGGCCGTCGTGCCGCATCACCACGTCGAGCTCGAGAGGTCGCTGCTGTACAAGCTGAAAGGTATGGGAGAAGCATTTTGGAACAATAACATTGTACAGACAACGTTGGAAGACGCTGGATGCGGGCCGCTCTCAAACGGCCTTTTTGAAAATCTATGAGGCCTATCTATGCCCAGTAGTGTCCGACCGAAGGTGCAATTCTGGCCGAAGCCGAAGCCGATTAATCGGTATTCACCAAAACCTTCGGCCGAAGCCGAAGCCGAAGGTGTCATTGACCTTGAGAAATACGATAGTTACTTTGATCTCAGAATATACTAGATACATATTGTGAGAGCTTTAGAGATTTAGCCCAATAACGAGCCGTGTGACCAACATATACAAGTAGGTAATAAAATATTGTCTAAAATAAAAGTTTCAAATATACAATGTTAATTAAATATTTATTTACTTAAAGTAATTTTAACAAAAATAATCTCTCTGAAACTTGTTTTGACTCGTTTAGTTTACTAACTGCGATTCGTTTGGGCCGGTGCGGCGGCGCGACGAAACTTTGCTGCTCTGCACACTCTCCGTCTCGCTCTAGCATCGTTCAGTAAATTTCAAATTTTGACAACTAGCAAACCTTCGGCTTCGGCCAAACCTTCGGCAAATTTTTGGCCGAAGGTGGCCGAAGCCGAAGCCGAAGCTTCGGTCGGACACTAATGCCCAGTAGTAGACGTCTTTGCGGCTGATATGATGATGATGAATATTGTACAGTACAGTATAGTTTACTGAGCTGTTTTGTACTTAATTATTCTTTTCGAATTGTACGTCTTGTGCTTCTTTTTTCTTCTCTAAAAAAATGTTTTCCCACTAAGAGTTTTACCTAGATAGTGGGTACATTTACTAACATATGAATTTACATACATAAACAACCAGACTCGGAACAGCGGTAGGCCTTACCTGCGAAATATAGGAATCGAACCCGCGACACGCATCGCGGTCAACGGGGCGCCAACCGTGTCGCCAAAACTAGTTCAGGTTCTATGGTTTTAGTGTGTTGTAGTTTAGTTGTAGTTTTAGTACGCCATAAAGTTACGTGTGTTGGTGAAGTGCACACTGAGCAGCGCTACATTGTTACACAAAACAAATAAATCGATCGCTTTGCCTTGTCAGCTTATAAATAATGTGTATTTACGTAAAACGTACAAATTAATCAGTCTATCTAACTTTACTGACACCCTAAATGTGGGAAAATTGACCATTTTATCTATTATCTCCTCCCAGCTCAAGTAGAAGAATGGGAGTCGCGCGCCCGCTCCGTGCTCATCGACACCACCAAGACTGTCCAGTCGGACGAGGAGCCGCAGTACACCACGCTGGCGGAGCTGGACGCACTGCTGGCGGACGGCGAGGAGATCGAGGCCGCGCTGCCGTCCTACCACGCGCTGCAGACCGCCGTGTCGCATGCACGGGATTGGCTTAATAAGGTAATTTGGATTATGGGACTGTATTTCTGGATAGATATAGCTTTAAAGTTTACTTTTATTTTTTAAGTTACATTATGAGTCTCACATAATAAGACCTAGTCTGTTTACATCGTTTCTTTGTAAGTTGCGTTGCAGTGGCTCATGAAGGCAACTACAAACACATATATTTATTTATTTAAATTAGGTAACAAGGCCTATCGAAAATACATAATATAAAATACTGTACATAAAAAAAAATATAATTTAAAGAACTATTTGACACGTTAAAAGTTGGCAATTGTTTTTCTCGTGGTCACTGTCGCAAGTCGCATGTCAGTTAGGTCCTGATTAGAGGGTGAAAGTATTCGCCATTGTTAACGTTCGCTCGCCCCCTCAGGTGGAGGAGATGCAGTCGAAGGAGCTGTACCCGTACATGCACAGCGTGGAGAGCATCGTGCGGCGCGGCGCCCACATCCCGCTGGCGCTGTTCGAGAAGGAGCAGCTGGCGCGAGCACTGCGCTCCGCACGGGACTGGGCCGCCGGCGCCGCCAACATGTTCCTCAAGAAGGTGATTTATTTGCAATGTTGAAACAGGGATGATAAAATATATTATATGATGTCTTGACATTGCATTGTTAAGAGTAAATTGAGACGGGTCTCTGGAAGAAAAGCAGCTTTAGGATGCTTTTCTACATAAAGTTTAAAAACTGACGAAATGGACGTAGTTATGCACAAACATTCCACTTCGCTGAGATAGTCATTGTGTAGTTAAATATTTCTACATAACTACGTCGAAAGTAACAAAGACAAAAATCCATTTGACTAACCCTGCTACCGTCCTTAGAACTGGCCGTACTCCCTGCTGGAAGCCCTGTCCCCGCGCGTGGAGGCGGGCGAGGCGGGCTCCCGGCGCCGCGCGCGTGCCGGCGGCGAGGGCGCGTCGTCGCTGGAGGCGGGCCTGTTCCTGCGCAACTTCAGCGAGGACTCCACGCCCACCGACATCGTGGCCGCCTTCAAGCACGCCGAGCAGAAGGAGCTGCATGCTATCAAGGAGTTGAGGTGAGGATGCCGACACGTCATAAAGCTATTAGTTGAGTCGATCCCAGACACAAAACTCGCACAAATTTTAGTAGTTATGCACTATAAAGAAAGATCAATTTTGTTGTTTCCCTTACTAAAATAAAAAGATACTACAGTACGGCCGACGTATCTTGGCGTGTCTGAAGATAGCCGATTAGGCGCGCAGTAGACAATTCTGTTCCTAAAAGATCCATTGCGCAGACAAACGGCTAACTTCACACTCGCTAAGATAAGTAAGTAGGTATATATTGTGAAATACGATGTAATATTAAATTATTGAAGAACTACTAATTATACATTACGGATTATTGGTAAATCGATCTCGGGTTCAATCAAGTTGGCTACTCCTGCTCTAGAGTGGTAGTGTAGATCTTTATAAAGGCCTACACAAACATCGACTTTTTTACATGTCGGATAAAGCAACAAAACCGCTCTGTTAACATAAAAATCTGCGTATGTCTGTCCTACACGAGACTAGCGTCTTATGCTAGCAGCTATGAGAACTTAAGTACTTACGTACTTACGGGGTGTAAGTATGGTAAGAGCTTAAGCTCCCATAGAGCAATAATAGTCCTAGTATTGTATAATCCTAACGTTTATGGTTTGGTTGCAGAGCCCGCAACTTGAGGAAGCAGGTCCGCGCGCCCGTGTCTGCGGGCGTGACGTTCTGCACGTGCCAGAAGCGGCAGTACGGCGTGATGACGCAGTGCGAACTCTGCAAGGACTGGTTTCATGGTAACACTCATTCCCTTACCTATTTGCTTATCTCTTTACCTCGTTAGCTTAGTGGTCTTAAGCGCGGCTGCTACACTATCTATGTCTTTGGTTCGATTCCCATCGGTCGAGCAAAACGTGTTATTGGGTTTTTCTATGAAATTTTCAGTAGCAGCTCGGAGATCTGTGCCCAGTTAATGGCAATAAGCTCGCCCCCTATTACATAAGACCTAAACACACTGGGGAACTGTGGATGGTATATTGGTATACCTCTACCTAATCCTTCGGGAATACAGGCGTGATGATAGTATGGTCTGCTATTTGGTTATTAACAAATCCTTCATTACAATCTAACCATACTATTTCCTTACAGCAACGTGCATAGCAGCCTCCAAAGAAGACCGCGAGGAGTCACCGGAACGCGTGGAGGTGCCCTTCCCTAACACCGAGGCCAAGTTTCTGTGTCCTGACTGTATGAGGACAAAGAGGCCTCGCCTCGACCGCATACTGGCGTTACTGGTGAGTTTGTGGACTTACAGGACACTTGTTGGCTTAACTTACCAATAAACCGTAAGCTTCAGGACCCCTGTACCAATAGAGATATTTGATGTTTAAAAAAAGTATAAATAAACTTCCGAATTGAAAACTTTTTGAAGTCGGTTATAAAAAGTAGTAAATATTTACAAAGAGATAAATTCGTTGTGTTGTCTCGAAAGAAAAAAAAAAGCAATTGTTCAGACATCCTGATGTCAGAATGTCTGACCACTTCTTTTACGTGTTTTTTCGCTGTCAGTCGAAGTACTAAATGTTAGGTTAGGTATGAAATAGAAGCAAAACGGTAGTAAATTTTGGTATTTTCTAAACATCAAATATCTCTCTTGGTCCATGGGTCCTGACGCATACAAATAAACCACCCAGGTTTTTAATGATCCGCATAACCTAGCTATATCTCAACAACAAAATGTAACCTTAATTTAGATATTGATTCAGAAACAGCCAAGGGATGAATAAGCATGAGCTAAAATACTTCATAAGAGATGTGATCACTACCAGAGATAACAACACATTGTTTCCCCCAGGTGTGGCTACAAAAGCTCCCCGTCCGCCTAGCCGAGGGCGAAGCCCTACAGTGCGTGACGGAGCGAGCCATGGCGTGGCAGGACGCGGCGCGGGCCCTACTCGCGAGCCCCCTGCTCGCATCGCTACCACTGCACGAACACGACTCGCTGCAGGCTAGCAGGGAGAAGGCAGACAAACTGAACGCTGAGCTCAAGAAGGCGACGGGGAGGGCGCATGAGTCACATGCTGCGCAAAATGCGAGGTGGGTTTAGATGGATGGCTTTACGATGGTATCCAGATAGTAGCGTTACTTCGTGACGCGAGTTTTACGCGTGTGTAAAACTCGCTCCGTTATGTGTAAAGTTAACTTGGAATTTTTATGTTTATTGTTCATACAGCAACACTTCAACATGGTAAAGTAACAATTGTCTCGAAAAATCCAATCGTTAGTTGCCAGCGTGCCCCCTGCAAGACGTCACTTTTTATGGTATTATCATAAAATGCACTTTAATGGACACGATTTAAAGCTCTAACTTGAATGGCAAATTATTTGCTACTTCAGATCTGTGTTGTTATAATCTTTATTATATAGTGACACAGTTATATAACAATGTTATTGTCATGTACAGGTCATCAGCAAGCGTAGAGCACGCGTACAGCGCGACGCCGCGCTCGCCCAGCACGCGGGTCGCGCCCGGCCTGCTGCAGAAACTAGAAGACTTGATGCTGGAGGGAGACTTGCTAGAGGTAAATGTGAGAACTATTACATATATTGTAGGGTTACATTGTTTTGCATGCCTGTAACAGTTTACTGTTGGACATAGGTCTTTCCAATTGCACACCACTTAGCTAGATTTTCCAATTGCACACCATTTAGCTAGATTTTCCAATTGCACACCATTTAGCTAAATTTTCCAATTGCACACCATTTAGCTAGATTTTCCAATTGCACACCATTTAGCTAAATTTTCCAATTGCACACCATTTAGCTAGATTTTCCAATTGCACACCATTTAGCTAAATTTTCCAATTGCACACCATTTAGCTAGATTTTCCAATTGCACACCATTTAGCTAAATTTTCCAATTGCACACCATTTAGCTAGATTTTCCAATTGCACACCATTTAGCTAAATTTTCCAATTGCGCACCACTTAGTTAGATTTTCCAATTGCACACCATTTAGTTAGATTTTTTAATTGCACACCACTTAGCTAGAATTTCGGCAACTTTCATACAATTGCTATCTAAGTTGCGAAGATCGTCGCTTTATTGACTCTTAACCACTCTGCTCGACAAGATTTTGACATTTGACACATCCGTTGGCTCGGAGGGTTGTAACGGATCATGTCATGAATTTCAAGAAATTACATGAACTTTCAGCATTCAAATTTACACGATAAAAAAATGTTCGCAGCTATTTAATAGAATAAGTTGGTGGCAAATATCTTTAATTATGACTTGAGGTCAGTCAAACCGCTTCAAATCTCCGCCAAATTTGTGTAAATTAGATATTACTACACCCTATCGAAAAGGTAGGCCACTTAGATTAGCTGAAATTAAGTACAAAAACAACATTCATGCTTGCTAGAAAGATACAAAAGGACAAAATAAAGATATTTTCATTCCAACTGCATTATTATTTTAGGCATTATCCATACTTAGGTACTTAAAAACTAAAAGCAAATCTTGACAAAATTTACACAAAATTGTGTTGCAACTTGACACTTCTTAGTGTTGACCGTTTACCTAAGTTTCTTATTTCGATTTGAAAGTTGCGTTCAGCCTAATCGATACTCGAAATAAAATCGAGGTTGGCAAAAAAGAGTAGGAACTGAATAAAAACTCTTTGGTTAATCAGGATTTATAATTCAAAATTTTAATAAACGTAAATATAGTCCGGAGATTTAATTTACTTAGATAATTTTAACCGACTTGAAAAAGGAGGATGTATATAATTAAAAAAATACATAATTATACATATACATATCTGCCATAATTTCAACAGAACGTTTTTTTTCGTTTTACTTAGTCCTACGAGTAGTCCTCCTTTTAAAATTTCCGCATGAAAATCTGTCTGTCTGTCTGTCTCAACTAGTCAATTCTAGTTTAAGCTAATTTGGACCAGCTACATTAGTGAGTCAACACAAAATTTGTAGGTAGGGAATTCGTACAGAAGCTGAGACGGATAGCAGCACGGAGTTTACGTGACAAGCTGCTGTACTGCAGCTTGGGATATTTAATTGCAAGGACTGTCACTTTTTTGGGTTCCGTACCCAAAGGGTAAAACGCAACCCTTTTACTAAGACTTCGTTGTCTGTCTGTCACCAGGCTGTATCTCATGAACCGTGATAGTTAGACAGCTGACATTTACACAGATGATATATTTATGTTGCTGCTATAACAACGAATACTAAAAAGCAGAATAAAATAAATAATTAAGGGAGCTCCCATACAACAAACGTGACTTATAGCTGGTTTTTGCTCGATATTGATATCGGCAACAGCTAGACGCTTGATATATTTACAGAATATTTAGTAATATATTCACTTTAAAATTAAATATTTAATTAAATTAAAATAAATATTTTCTGTTTTTTTCGTTTTCATAGATAATGGTACGGAACCCTTCGTGCGCGAGTCCGACTCGCACTTGGCCAGTTTTTTTTAAAACTAGCTAAATAACGAGTATTCACTTGAACGAAGTCGCTGGCCTAACCGCGACTTCGTTCGCGCGAAGGTTCGTTATCTGCGAGGTTTTATTTAATAGCGCGGAACCCTATTTGTATTCTAAAATAAAGGTAGCCCAAGTTATTGCTTCTAACAACAGATATTTGCAAATCCAAGATATGTATTTCCTATCAAAATCGTTTCAGACGTTTTGGAGATTAGCCGGAACAAACGGATAAATATACAGACAGTTTTGTCTATGTACCGTGTAAACGTGTATCAAACTTTCTCAAAGTAGGTAATGCATCAAAATTAAAATTCGCAATAAAATGTTATAATATTGAACAATGCACGCTAACTAAAAAAAAAAACTATGTGGTCTTACCACAGTCTTACGTCATTGGTCCTGTCCGGTGTGCCGCGTATAAATAATTGCAATGGCTAACATAATTATGTAATACTTATTTTCAATATACTAATATAAATTAATAACGTGATTTAAGCTTAAAATATAATTTATTAATTTTTTTAAGAATACATTTCTAATATTCGTAATTATCAGTACCTACTCGAGTCGAATCAAAAACAAAAAAATCGATTGGCATAATTACAGTTCCACATCACTGCAATTTTAAAAAAACAATAATGGTCAACATTTCGACAATTTCTAACATAAATGAGTTGTGGTAATGAATATTCCGTGTAATTAGACCCGTGTTTGTAAATAACGTTAAAACCTGGGCATTTTCTTGTTGTTTACTATATTTTGAATGTCATTTGTCATGTTTTTAATGTAAACTAAATGTTTTTATGTGATATTTGTGTAAAATAAAAAGTAAACACGCGCGATTGGCGCGAAGTTTCGACTTTGTTTATCAAAAACTTTGTTACCATTACTGATTTATGTTGAAATACGGATGAAATCGACGTACAATTCAATGATGAGTTATTTATTTCTCCTGTAGAGGAGAATGGATGTCAAAAATCAGTATTTTTTATGTTTTTTAGCCTCGACTTCCACAGTCATCAAAATGGCGGTAACTGTGTTTTCACACATGTATTTTTAAGAGGTAAATTTATATAATCGCATGCTGAAACGAAAAGATTGAATGCCGCTATCATGTAGGCTTTTTATCAAACCGTCTTAATTAATGCTAACTCGTGAGATTCGACGACTAGCATGATCAATATTTACACTAATTGACTAGGATGGCGATACATCAATTCTCGGGTCCAAGTGGACGCGTTACCGAGCCGGCGGAGGTTTCTGTTTTCGGGTCCAATCGGATGCGCTCCCGAACTATACGGTTAAGAGCGTATAGTCTGCGAGGCGTAAGCTAAGCTTTGGATTTGTTTGTTTATTTTGTACTAATAACATCGTTTTCTTTAGCGTTTAAAAGGTTAAAAGGAGCCTAAATTATTATTAACTAGAATAAACCACGCGAATCTACACTCGTAGCTAACTTTCGAGCCGTCATTTAGTTTGAACCGGATTATACATAGGCTGGTTCCCTATTACATGGGTTCTAAAAAAACATACCGGCGAACTGTGGGTGTACATTTTTATACCTCAGCCTAACCTTTCGAGGAACACAGGCGTGATTGTATACATAGTTAGACGTGTCTGACCCTGGAGTGTCCCCGCAGGTGCGTCTGGAGGAGCAGGCGTCGGTGTGGAGCGCGGTGGTGGCGTGCCGCGTGGCGGAGGGCCGGCGCGGCGCGCGCGTGGACGCCGGCCGCGCCAAGCGACGCGCGCCCCGCCGCCACCACCCCGCCAAGCGCACGCGCACCAGGCACCACCACGGTGAGCCACCTACTGCTCACTGCTTCATCATCATATCGGCCATAGGACTTCCACTGCTGGACTTAGGCCTCCCCATAGATTTCCAAAAGAACCAGTTGGCAGCAGCCTGCATCCAGCCATTTCCTCTACTCTTTATCAAGTCATCTATCCACCTTGTAGGGATGGGGATGAACATCTATTTTGCTCATCTTATGATGTGTCGTGACGGCCCATTAATTAAGTCGCCCGCTTCTCATGCACGAAGTTGTGGGTTTACAACCAGGCACGAGCAAGTACCAATGTGACTTTTTCTAATTCATATGTACTATCTAAATTTATCTTGGACATAAGTGACATCGATAATCATGTCAGAGGCCCTTGAGATGGTTCAGAAACTCTGTCACTAGGTGTGTGGGGTCGTTGACCTTACTATACACACGATAAAGACAGATCTTATAATAAACCTTCTGACATGTAATAGCAACACCTTAAAAAGACAAATCATATTTGCCTCACGAAAATGAAAATAGTTTTGATGAATTTCTACTAAAATTTTCCCCTTTATTTCAGTGGCACCAGTCACCAAACCTACACTCAAACGAGGCACAGCAACTACCACTAATTATCTAAATAGGAAACAGGTAAGACTAATAACATTCATGCATACATTTTCTTTATATACTTTTTATATTTGAGTGACGTTGATTATGCATATGACATCACTACTCCCTAGTTAGCAGTGATGTAAATAGGGCCTATTCCCAAAAAAGTTACCAATATAATGACCACCAAATAGTACACATTTTATACGAAAACAAACCTTATTTCAATTACATAAATACATCATACGAAATGACAGATAATATACAAGTTTTGTTTATTGTTTTCTTCGTACATTTAAAAATTGAGCATCCGCATCTTGCTATACTTAAAAGATAGTTTCCGTTCCACTACCATTCCCAGTGATACACACAGTAGTTGAGCATGTGATCGTGTTCGCAGGGCATGTCGTCGGGCTCGGGGCTGATGATGCGCAAGCACTACATGGCGCGCCAGGAGCGTCGCAAGCGTGGCCTGGCGCCCGCCACGCGCGGCAAGCATCCGCGACAGGCCAGGATGGGTAAGAGATCTATGAGACATTCATTATTTACACGGAGTATTTTTTTTTTTGAAGTAAAAACTTCTTTAGCGGCTTTGTACACTTTTTTTGTAATGGGTAAAAAATGATAATTTCGCGTCAGGACACGTGACCTGATCGAAAATTCGTAAGATTCTCGATCAGATCACGTGTCCTGACGCGAATTGTCATGTTTGTGTACGATAGCGTAAGAAATAAATATTGTATTCTACCACATAAACGATAGTACTTTTATACTGATAATTAAATTTTTTGATACTAAAGTATTCAACCTTATACAGCGTGTTACGGAAAGGGTAATACAGGGTGTTAGGCAGAACGTTGAACATACAAAAATGAATATGAAATGCATTGGATAGATGGGGTTATATGCTATTTACTCAGCCTTAATTTATTTGGTCCTGGCCATATGGATATTTAAAAAAATAAAACTATTTTTGCATTATTCTAGTTTCGCCACTTTCTTAACTTTGAGTAATTTTTATAAAAAAAAAATACCCTTGTAAGGTTAAGAAACTGGTGAAATTAGAAGAAAGTAAAATATTTTTTTTTTAAGTGCAGTGTTTCAGGGCCAAATAAGTTAGGACTGAGTAAGTGGCTGATGACCCTACCTATTCACCATTTTCGTATATTCCACGTTCTGCCAAACACCCGGTATTATGTAATTCTCCAGACTGATTCCGGGTACGGCGGTTAATCTTAATGCAGACTAGCCAAGTACGCAGGAGATATTATAGTGCACAAGTGTGTATGCAAACACAGGTGCACTCTCCAACTTATACTCAGAGCTATCACCAGGAGACATTATAACAAGTACTGTCCCCCTCAGGTCAGCGTGCAGGCGCGGGCGCGTCAGGCTCCACACGCGGCGGCGCGGGCGCGACCGCACGCAGCAGCTCGTCGTCCGCGTCGTCTGCAGAGGACGAGGAGGACTGCGCCGCTAATGACTGTCTAAGGCCTACCGGTTAGTATTGTGCTCTGCTTAACTGTCTAACAATAAGATTTGGACTAAGAAAAAAAGCTAATAAAATAATTACAGATTTTCTTATTAAAAAAGGGTTTATATTTGGATAGTTTACCCACTTGACATCATTATCCAATAATTCCACGACATAACTTCAAAACACATTTTATTTTAGTCCTGAAAACTCGAATAATTCTCAACTGACAGTGCAATTCGATTTTTAGTTACTTTGAAATAAATAAATAGTTATATAATCACTGTCACTTCTAAACGTACTGTCGACATTCTTGTGTATGTCCAATTTTTTTTATCTCAATTTAATCTTTTTGTTGCAAGTGTACCACCTTTAACCGTTTTCGAAAACCACCCACTATAAATAAAATCTGAGGCATTAATCTTTTAAGTAACTCTTATCTAACGATCACTCTTCCACCACCAGGTAAAGAAGTAGACTGGGTGCAGTGCGACGGCGGCTGCGACCAGTGGTTCCACATGCACTGCGTGGGACTCGCGCGGGGGGCGCTGCGGGATGACGACGACTACGTGTGCGGCACCTGCGCCGCGCACTAGGCCCGGGCCCCTGGGGCCCTGCACTCACGGGGCCCAGGCACTCACCAGCGGCCACTAAGCATCTAAGGGCACTGTACAATCATTAACGGGTTCTACGCACCCATTAACGGGTACTATGCACTCGTTAACGGGTTCGCCCACCAACGGGGGCCTTGCACCAGCCTTTTGAACAAGTGATACGGTTTGGACTGTTTTGTTATGTAGTTGACTGACAGTGATTATTGAAAGGTGTTTTTTGAAGTTGTAACTGGTTGAATTTTAACATTTGAATATAAAATAATGAGTTATAGTAAAATATTGTTGAAATTGACTCAGTTGTTAAGACTCAAAAGTTGAGACGGTGTAATATTTTGAAATACAGTAATAGAACTTAGTTAATGAACAAATGCATGTCAGAAAAACACCAATATTGGTATAGAATAAAAAAATAAAACCAAAGTTTAAAAGGAGCTTTTACTGTATTTTAAAATATTATTATTTCACAACTTTTGAAAACACAAAATACATAATATATGAATATGTCCATAGCAAAGTTGTATAATAAATAATATATGATGACGTTCAGAATATTTCTGATATAAATTAACAATCGAACATTACTGATTGGTACATTTAGGGCAGAACATGCGAGATTCGAGCGAGTATGACACTTGTCTTACTAAAAATAAAGTATAAATTACCACAGGATTATTTGCCAAATATTGAGTAAATATAAATACCTCTAAATAAATCATCAAGCACTGTGAACACCAAGAAGTTAGGAAACATTCACAGCAAGTAGACTTTCTATTTTCACAGTGCACATTGACTTGCTGTGTTTGCGTATTACAAGGTAGAGCGTCGATTATCTGAACGTCGATCAACCGAACGATAGATTGTAGATTTAGAGCATTATATCGGCTGGAACTAGATCCAGATTATAGGACTAGATTAGTCCCTGGCACGCAAATTCAAGGGTGCTAAAGCCATTACCAACTTTATATGCTCATGTAATAAGACATAGTTTCATCTTCGCTCGACTCTCCCCCAGTTTACAAAAGGGTAGAGAGACACATTCGTAGGAACAAATTGACTTAGCACTTGATTTACATGATGCAATCAAATTCGATGCTTATTGCTAAGCCATACGATTGATTTCACAACGGATACGTTCCCACGAATTTGCTAAACACGGCATTCGAAATGAAGTGGTACAGACCAATTATTTTGCGATGATAACGTGAGATAGCACGAGGAAAGCGTGTGATAGAAAGAGAAGGCACTATGCCTGTTAATGTTGCCATCGCAAAATATTGATACTGTAATGTTATTAACATAATATTTTAAAAATATCTCAATGTGGTACAATGAATTTTAAACAAATCAGGGCAACTGTTTGCTATGACACAAAAATGTCATAAAAGACTTTATGGTGATGCTGCTTACAAAGAAGATTTGACAGTAATGTGTCAAGTACCGTAACACGGCGCCTGCGCATGGTTTTGTGTCACAACAGATACGCGCCCAGTAGTTGATCTTTCAATGTTTTAATAGTTAATATTTAATTATAACTGTTGTTCAACGTTTTCGCCATACTTGAGGGATTAGTTGTCTCAATGCATAGACGTTAGATCGATGATTGATAAATTAATTAATTGATTGATTGATTAGATCGGTCGATGATTGTAGTGATACCCCCCCTCGCAGGTCAAGTGGGGGGAATAGTTACTGTAGCGGTGGGGAGAGGAGGGAATAGTATCGATGTGTCTTAGATATGGTGCCCTAGTTTTAGTGTACACTCTTGGAAAAGTCGAACGGGGTCTGGTTAATAAAAAAGCTATGTAGACATTCAAGGACAAATTGTGACAATTACTTACTCTGTAACGCACAAGAATACATACTTAGAATTACAAAGTTGAGATAAGATAGGTCATAATATGGTACTTATATGGGCTATTGATGATTTTTTAAATGTAGATCAGACTTAAAAATTAGCATATTGTACAAGTGTCCTAACACAACAGACTAGGATGTCTACGAAATAAGACAAATTGAGACAGACCCGAATTAAACTGGCTAAATACGCCAGCCTCGTAATGGTAAGATGTTAGCGTCCCCTACAGTAATTATTCCAACCATCATATTGAATATCAATGTTATTGTTAAAGATATTAGCAAAATATACATGTCTCTCTCTCTCTTCACACGGTTGGCATCTTCCGAACTCGGCGCGAGTGGGATAGGTAGACTTTATTACTTTTTATTAAAACAAGTGACAAATAATTAAGGGAATGGGACTGGGAAATTTGTATAATTATGTAAAATATATAATATATTGTAATATAAAGGACTAGTGGTGTACGTGAGGTGATCGTCGCGTGGCCGGCTGTAAACTATTATATTAGTGAGTATTGTAAGTTGTCTAGTCCTTACACTGGTTTGTTCGGTATACACTCTTATAGGGATACGATTATCATCTTTCTGTATGATGCGCAAGAGTTGAAATTAACGCATTTTGGGATTTTAGATCTAATTATTATCATCTTCAAAAAATAAGGATGAAAATCTTGTTGTTCTCATAAGTTTGTATACCAAATAAATTTCGATTTCACAGTAAAAAAATATATTATTTATATTTCAAACATTTTCCAGTCCTGTCAATGTTAATACTGAATGTAGCCAAATATTTGGAGAATTTATTTACTAATTTTGTATTTAATTTACTTTGCTATGTCGTTGAAAATTAGTAAATCTTATTTCTTTTTATTATTTAATAATTTACTATTAATTGTATTTTTAGTCTAATTCTAATATTTTGATTTTGTTTTTCAAGTTTTTTTTTAAACAAAATCTTGTTTTTTATTTTAGTTTGGCAACATTCATGTTAATATTACAAGAATGTTAAAAGATGACAAGGTCTTTGGATAGACGAGAAATTTTTGTAAATATAAAAAAAAAATTAGCGAAAAATTAAGAGGTTTTTTATTGTGATGGAAATTTTTGCAAGAAACTGATAGTGTAAGTAGTAGGTGTGTGTGACAACGTGTGTCTGTGTGTGAAATGTAAGGCACTGTGTTCGATCTACCTTTATTTACAGTTCCGAAGTAACAGAGCAGCGCGTGCGCAGTGCCGGTAATTCGGAGATTTTCTATCCATATTTGTGTAGACGGAATATACAACAATTAAAGAATTTGAAGTATTACCGAGCTGAATAGTTAAATTCACTTTTCTATAACATTTACACTGTTACACTAAAACACTATTAAGTTTATGTAAAGTAATCGTGGTTACTCTGTAATTATACTACTGTATACTTCGACTAAAACTTAACATATATCAACGTATAATAAATTAAATGATTGTTCACTAGACAGCAATAGATTAACAGTTTTGAAGGCAACACACACAACACAATACTAGAAAAGGTACTTACGGAGAGATGTATTTTATCAGGAAATAGGCAAGTCTTTTATGTTGATAGGGAAGTGAGATGCTGTCGCCCATTCGTACTCCTCGCTTTGAGTCCCAAGACCAATTAGTAAACTACGTGTAACTGCTTCTTATTGGTCGAGAGCGTTTATCATATTGTAAATAATGTTTAAATGTAGTTCGATGTATGTATATTGAGGCGCTGACGCCATACTTGTTAGTGTAACGATGTAAGAGCTTGCGACCCCGTCGCCTAACCATTTGTAAGAAGATATTAAGGGCTACTCACATCTCACCGCTGTGCGACGCAACCGGTGTGTTGCGACGCACGACAGCTGTGAAGTGTGAGTCGACTTTAAACACATATTTTTACAGATATTAAAAATGTCTTCGGAGAATTTTGAGGTATTTGAAGTATTTTTGACTGAGTTAGTATCTGTTCTAATATGTTTGTATGGAGATAATTTATGCACTGGCCTTTCTTTTGTGAATCAATGTTTATATAATAGTTAATTATAAGCCGATTGAATAAAGCTAATACCTTACCAGATATTCTTTTTCTATTCCATTTATATCGGGGTTCTATCATTTTTTTTCTAGAAAATCTAATATATTCTACATAAATAAAATATATAACGTTAAAAACAAAGTTGGACATTCAAATATAGATTTTATAAATGTTTGACAACTGCGATACTAGAGTTTGTACTTGTAACTGTTCTAAAGTACATAAATCTGTGTTTTAAATAACTATTTGATGGCTATAATAATTTATTTAATATGCACAAAAATATAACTATATTTTAATAAGTCACACAAAGATATATTTATGAAAATCCTTGGGATCGCCACAGATTTAGAAGTTATTGTGCTTTTAGTTCATATTATAATTATATCTAGCAAACATTATTACACAACCTCAATACCTTTTCCTTAATATAATAAAACCACACTAAAAAAATAAATATCTAATTAAAATATTTAATAATTTCTAAAACCTTTTTTGTTTTCTGAACGAAATCCACATTATTACTCGTATAATGAATATATTCGTATGATACATTTGCTTATACGAATATAGTCGTTATCTTGTAACAGTAAGGTTCATTATTATATGGACGCCGACTTTACTTACTAAAGTAAATTAGATTCTGAAAACTCGCCCTTTTACACATCTTTGGTTTCTAAAAGCCAATTTAATATGATATATTATGTTAGCTGACCTCTCAGACCAGAAAATCAAAACCTAGACTGCTATTTATTTAAAAATTGTCTTTGACTAACACTACACTAAAAATACGGGCAAAAGTTAATGTTTTATAGGTTCCGTTTTACTTTTTTTCGTACAGAACGGTAAAAATATCCGTAATGGCGATCTGGTAAGGTATTTATAATATTGATTTATGTAGCAAAGACCCGCTGTAATTTTATTGAAAACATTATTTACTATGCTTATTGTAAGTACCGGTGCACGCACACAACTCTGCCAATGTTGACATTTTAAATTAATTTAAACTAATATTATTTATTATTGTACAGGGAAAATACTTCGCTCTCATTGGTTCATCTTCATCTCATATCGTTAAGATGTAATATAAAATTCATTATACGATTTACCATTAATTATATTGTTTTGATATTTCTATAAAATTAAATGAATTTTGTTGTATTTTAACACTAAAAACGCAGAGTTGTGTCATGTCACCATACCGCTGTATCGTTATGACAAATTGTAAGCCAATATGAACTTTATCGCTTAGTAGACAAGATTTATATTTGTTAACAAGACGGCTGCCGCCGCCGGCCATTTAGCGCTAAGTCTCAACCGTTAAATTGAACTGTTTGGATTGTTGCTAGTTTTAATTGACGAGGTGCGATTGGTTTGACTAGTACTCATAAACATGTAGGTACTAGCTCGCCAGAGTGATACGTCACAAAATTAATAAATATATTTTGCTTCTAATGCCTTGCTTTTCTCAATTCTTTAATTACAGTAGTCAATCCCCTATGGTGGGAGCGACCCTTATTGTAATTGCCTTGGCTTTCCTTTTTTTATTACCGGTCTCTCAAATTGAGTTTAATTCAATCTCTTACTTTTGGTAGCGCATCAATTGCAAAAATTGTTATGTTTCGTGCCAAACAAATTTGAACTCTATTTACTTATAATAGAAAATATAAAAATCATTAGCCATAGAGGCAATCCTAATGTGATTCATTATTTCCCACATATATGCAATAGCTAGTCAAACCAAATGCACTAATAAAATGGCTGTAATACAAAGTTGTTCGCATTGTGTTGATCTCTGCCAGCCCTCGTCCGATCTGATGTTATGTTAATAATGTATTTATGCCCGATATCTGCGCATGCGTCGGTTCGCCGAATAGTGGGGCGGTAACTTGAATAATGTCTAATACGACTGTAGAATGTTGCTATAATTTTTAAAGAAATGAATTGCTCATTAAATATTTAATTGTTTTTGAGAATTTGTGTTGTGACTGTGAGTGAAGCAGAAAGTGTTCCTATGACTATTCATTATTAAATTTTATTATGCAATCATTGTGAACAAAGTTGATTTAATTTGGCACATACTTAGAATTGTGTAGGTATGTTAAGAAACATCGTCATATCATATTATCTGTCCCTACAAAGTGCCAAGTTAACTCAACAAGTAAATACTACCAAAATACTTTCTTTTTTTATAATTAGTAAATAGTTTGAAACTACCCTCCTATTCGGCGATACCGTCGACTCGTGCGCAACCATAATTGTACAGATATATTTAGTTAAGTGGAAGTCTACGTTTGTCCAACAATACTGGAAGCTCGTGTACTATACCTGATAGTATTCTAGTGATAAATGTAATTGTTTAAATGTAAATGAATGGACGCCACCCCGTATCGTTGGACAGATCGACATATTGTGTACCAAATAAATATAGAAAATTATAGAAAAACATGGTCTTTCTTTTATTTATCCCGAATTTTGTAGTTGCAACATGACGCAGTAATACTATCATACACACTGCGCTGCGCAGGAGTACACCTAAAAAAAAAATTCTTTGGTGCCCTATTGGATGGTGGAGCTGGTTTCCTATACCCTGAACATCGCGGACTTGCAGTTCGCAAGCGTGGTGATTGCGATTAATTAGCTAACTAACAACAGCCGGCAACTTAATCTGCTTAGGTTTCAGAATTGCAATTCCTTCATTATCCCAAGTGAACACAAAATGGGATTCCAATTACTCTATTTTTCAAACTACATCAATATCTAATTTGGCCAAACAGCTTATTCCGTTCAGCCGTTAACAGCCTGTCCAGATGAGGCGTTTTACGCGCGAGTCCACTCGCGCGTAGGCCCTCGTTACCTGGGGTAACGCGCGAGAGCATCTGGACGGGATGTATGTAGCTCTAGTATCTCTCTTGATCAGGCTGCATGACAGGCTCTAAAGCATGATTGAGTTACAAATATCTAAACATGCATACTTGAATATCTATCTGTAATTTCAAATTAATAGCTTTTTACTAAATGCCTATGAAAGTTTATACGGTACTTACATAAAAAAACATTTTTTTAAATTTTGCCTGTCTGTTTGTTCCGGCTAATCTCTAAAACGGCTGGACCGATTTTGAAGGGACCTTTACTCGCAGATAGCTAATATTATAATGAACAACTTTGTTGCTGTTAACATCTAGTTTTATAATATTAGTAAGCTGCTTCCCAGAAGTTAAGCAACTGCTGCTATTTTCGGCTGCAAACCACACCGATTGGAATGTAAGAAATTAAAGTATGTAGGTAATCATAAACTACCTAACGAATCAATCTCCATCAATATGCTATCACTTAATTCATACAATTAGCGTATAATACATAATCCGCTATTGCGTTGTTGATAACGTTGCAGTTCCCTTTGTTGTCACCTCTACGGATACCTACGTGCCAGAAAGCAGGTCTTAAAGACGTCACCCAGCATAGGCGTATATATTGGGGCGGGTGTTCCGGGCCCACCCCAGAATGGTCTTGTGCCCACCCCAGGCTGTAGGGCTCACCTTCCGCCAGATCGCATTGCATCGCATCGGCCATGGCATCTTAGGGGCCAGGCCCTCCCTGAAAACTAACTCTAGATACGCTAATGGTCACCAGCAAATGCATCACAAAGTAAGGTGTGCACAATGTGCCCTTCGCGATACCACGGGCCCGTGTTATGAAACGAAACTTAATCCTCTATTATTTAACCAATCAATCTAGGCTCAAGGCGAGATCTTGAGTATCGTTCTGCAACGATCAGCATAAACAAAGTTATAATCTGGAATAGAGTTATAAAAAGTGTGTACAAAACAAATGCTGTGCGGCATTTAGGTATCTTGCAAATGATAACGTAATTTTCAACTCTATTTCTGTTGGATGTAAGTTTATTATAAACTAGCTTTTGCCCGCGACTTCGTCCGCGTGGATTAATAGTTCCCGTTCCCGGGGGATTTCCGGGATGAAAACTATCCTATGTCCTTTCTCGGGTCCCAGACTATATCTGTACCAAATTTCATTGAAATCGGTTCAGTGGTTTAGGCGTGAAGAAGAGACAGACAGACAGAGTTACTTTCGCATTTATAATATTAGTACGGATTAATCTATGAAAACTTTTCGATTATATTGCTGCTTTGTGTCGGTTGACCGGCCTACGGGCTTCAGTAGTGCTAACATGTGTTTTTGAGTGGACACGGCAAATCGACAGGCGAAGACGCCTTAGGCCTAAGTCAGACTTTCACTTTACTTCCCCTTCGCTGGGTGAGGAATGGTAGCCGCTGCATGAGAGTGACCCAGGATCGAAACAATGGCGTTTGAAGAGGAGAGAGACAAGGCTGAATAAAAGTATCACCTGACAATACAGACATGTGCCTAGCCTTTTCCCAACTATGTTGGGGTCGGCCTCCAATCGAACCGGATGCAGCTGAATATCAGTATTTTACATGGAGCGACTGCCTATCAGACCTCCACAACCCAGTAATGGGTAATGCGATGCTCTTGATAAGACTGGTTGTCAGACTTTCTGGCTTCTGACTAACAGTAATAATAATAAATAAATAATAAATATCTTGGGACAACTCACACACGGCTATCTGATCCCAAGCTAAGCAGAGCTTGTGTTATGGTAACCAGACAACTGATATACATACTTATATAATTTATAAATACATACATATTATAGATAAATCACACCCAGACACAGAACAAACAATCATGCTCATCACACAAAGTTTGTCCTGGGTGGGAATCGAACCCACGACCTCCGGCTTAGCAGTCAGGGCCACTAACCACTAGACCAACAGGCCCGTCAAAGTAATGACTGGCTGTCATTTGTAGATCTTTGACAGTAATGACTGTCAAAGATCTACAAATGACAGCCGGGACCAAATTGCTTTACGTTTTTTCCTAGCTTTAAAGAACGCTATCTGGCAGAGGCAAGACTACCATGGCATTCAGACTTTTGAAATTGCTAGACCTGGTGTTTGGAGCAGGAACCCTAGGCTTCAATAATAATGAATCATCACTCAGAATCACACGCTACTATTATCTACAAACAGAAGGAAAAAAAACAAAATATTATATTCAGAAATGATTTTTTAAACGCGATACGATCTATTTAAGTCCGCAAAACAAGTAAAGTGTATACTTATAGGTGTCAATCGATTGCAAATCGCTTATCTGATAATGTAATCAGTGATAGGATAAACTGCTCTCTTTTGTGCTGACTGATGATTTGCTAAACAAATTTAAGTAGGTAAATCGTTGTGTGTAGGTACCTAACTATTAACGCAAACATAAGTAAACTAAGGAACAGATAAAGAATACAGATACACGGAGACCGGGTCGGCCCTAGAAATAGGAATATACCTAGGTCTTAAAAAAATGCTATGGCATATAGGTTTCCAGTGACGGATTGGTGGGCGAAAGCTCGAGAGTTTGAACACCACTTGTTGCTGAATTGAAGTTGTTGTTGATTGACGTCAACCCAGTAGTAATATTACAAGCATAATATCGAGATTATTACATGCTTGCGTATTTTAATTAAATCCTAATTGAAGAGAAATGCGCTTACCTACTATCAAAAATTAAGAATATACAAAAAAGTATATTTTTTACTGCAGACATTATGCATAGCCAGTAGTTGTTTTCCACTTAATGTTCTTGTTATTTTCCCACTTAAAGCAGAAAACACGATCGTTTTATCGTAAATTATTTATATAATTAAGAGGTTTAAATTATCAGTTTCCTTTTGAACAATATCCGCGGTTGCGGACACTTCTCCACGTCGAGTAGGTACCACACTCATTAATATATCACTCTTGGAGTGGACACAACAAATATAGGTAAACACAATAATTATGTAAATCCTAAAATAAACGAAGTAGGTACTCAAGAAGTGGCACTTACCTTGTCGTTCTGTGGAATTAGCATCCCCTGACGATCGCTGATGTTTCATATCACAACGCGGCACTGAACACTTCATTAGTCTATTTTCTTGTATTCGATGATTGTCACCACTAACACCGCGGGTTATGCGCTATCAAAAACTTCACAAAATGAAAACTATATCTAATAAGTAAGCGCGATCTACCAGCGCATTTTACAGTGTCAGTTCAAAAATTAAAGTAAAGTATTTAGATCACGATCGACCTTACACGACCGTTTTACAAAACGTAATGACCACCAGTGACGGTGCAACCGTCAAAAAAATCAAATGAATAATTATGCAGTCTACCCGTATAGGGTTATAGAAAAAACAAATCTACCCACATTCATGACTTTCTACTTCTTTAGACGGAGTACCAAGCTATTCTTACTTAATCTAAGTCTACAGAGGTGTTGGGGACTTTATTGTAAACATACTTTATTATACAGGGTGTTTGGCATGCTGCGGGTTGTTCGAAAGAGATACCGCGCCCCCGGAACGCAAAGGGCACATGAAGGAACATAGACGGGTTTTAGTCAGTAAAAGTCTGACACTCCCTCCCGCCCCGCCCAGGGCGGGGGAAGTTATTTGATGATTTCCCGTCTATATAAAAAAAAAAAAAAGGGTGTTGGCATAACGTTGAATATACGAAAATGGTAGATAGGTGGGGTCATCTGCTACTTACTCAGCCCTAATTTATTTGGCATAATATATATATTTTTTAAATTCCACTTGTTTATCGTCTTGCCAAGTTATAGATAGAATAAAAATTGTTTCATTTTGCTATCACACAGGGGGTCTAGGTATCAAATTAAAATATCAAACAATCTAACTAATCTTATAATTATGAACACAATGACAAATTGGACATCACACAATAGCGTGTTCTAACATAAAACTTATCGTTATAATAAAAATTGTACTATTGTAGTAGATAACATATCTACATAATATCGCTCCAAATCTTCGCGAAAGTGTAAAACAATTGACAAGACCTACCTATTATTAAACTGATAGTGTTTATCTAATGTAGCAGAGGAGTGCTGAGTCTCCGCGCAGACATTTTTCTTTTGTAGGTCAGGACTGGGCAGGACTGGAACACCATCCGCTCTTCCATCTCCTGAGGAGCTAGCGGCCTGCCTCGGAACTCATCCTCAATTTGCTGCAACGTCTTTCCTTTCGTCTCCGGCAGTAGAAGTGAGATCACCAGTAAACAGTATGTGAGAAGAGTCGCGTATATACAGTACGTTCCGTATATACCCACGCTTTCAACTAACCCTAAGAAAGTTTTTAGAACTAAGAAGAAGGAAGCTGACATTGTTGCTAAACTAATGCTTCCTCCGATGCTTCTGTATTCTAGAGGGAACACCTCTCCACCAATCACGTTTGGTAACGGCAGCATGCCTGTAGCTACCGTGAAGAACTGCAGGTTGATCAGCAGGGCTGGTATCCACACAGCATCGTAGGTCAACAGGCCTTCCGCCTTCATATAAGTGTAAGCCGATATAGCTAGCTGACTGATGACGCACAGACCACCAGTCAGGAACATCATGGTGCGTCTCTTTATCTTGTTTATTAGAAATACTGCTACAGTATTGGAGATAAACCTCTGCGTGTCTAGGAAGATCATCCAGAAGTGTGGGTTAACGTTGGGACCCATAATTAAAGTGATGATGGTGGTGGAGTACGCCGCCATGGTGGTGCCTCCAGCGAACTGCACCATGACGTACGCGTGGATCATAATAATGATTGGTTTGTAGAACTCTGGTTTCTGCACCGTCGCCATTGCAGTCTTCACGCGGTTGGGTTTTCGACCAAGCTTCTGCTCTTGTTTTGCCTTTTCGAACGCCATCCTGGCGTGTATCATTTCTTCTAGCTCGATGTCTTCGTCTTCTCCTCGCAACCAATGGAAGACTTCTCGGCACTCTTCGTATTTTCCCCTGGCGACGAGCCAGCTGGGTGACTCAGGGGAGTAGAGCGTCATAACGAGGCTGAAGAATGAGAAGAACACGCAGACCAGTGCGGTCTTCTGCCAACTAAGAACAGATCCAAGCACATGGACGAAGAGTATACCGAAGGCTTGCGTCAGGGAGACGGTCGTGAGGAAGGCTCCTCGGTTCTTGGGACTGGCGTACTCCCCGATCAGAATTGAACGTAGAGGCGAGAGCATGCCGATGGAGAGGCCTTGAAGAATTCTTCCGATGAGTAGGGGCTGGAAAAAAGTTTGATTTTAAAGATTTGATACAGAAATCCTTACACGTTTGGATTAAGAGAGTCTAGTAGGAAATGGTTATTATTCGTAGTCTTTGTGCCTACCTCATAACTTGCCGCCATCATAGTGATGAACCAGCCGATGAGAACAGGCATGGTGACGGCTAGGTGAGCAATTCTTCTGCCAAACCGCTCCATAATAGGCGGCGTGATGAAGCTCCCCAGCAATTGAGTCACGCCTAATACTGATGCTGTAAGAGAAATATTTAAATGTTACGCTTGAAGTGGAACTACTCTCGTACATTTCATTAGAGAGGTATGTTGTTTTTTAGTTATTTATTTAAATTTTATGCAACAAAAAGTACAATGGCAGACTTAATTCCAGGCATACTCCATTAGACTTATGGGGTGGTTTGACAGCGATTAACCACAAGTTTAGGAAATAACTTCCAAAATGTCAAATCCGGTATCCGGGTAACATGCATACTACACGAGGAAGATGTTTAGGTTGGAAGCCAATCGAAGCCTGAGATGTGCAACAAAGATTATCATAACATAAGTCATCCGACTTATGATGATAATCTTTGTTGGTGTTACTTGAACATTATGTACACTCAAGACTGTTGGAAAACTTTATTAGGTCGGGGCAATTATCATTCCCAGCTGCCGGTACCTGTCTGTTTAAACCATGACGTAAAAATACCCTAATTTTAATCTACAATACCATCAAAATCTCTTACCTAGCCATGATGCTGCAGTATTGCTCATAGGTATCTCGGAGTCCGGCTTCAGGAGCTGAGGCAGCAAGATAGCGGGGTAGCCGATGACGCAGCCGTGTCCGATGATGTTGCTGCCCACAGCTGCCGTCACGAAACACTGGAAAATAGGTTTGTGTTAGCGCTTTGGAACTGAGTAAGGCGTAAAAAATCAGGTCGAATGGTTTTCTCTCGGACCCGAGTGGTTAACCTAGTGTCTCTATTTAGGTACGGAGTGTAAAAAGACCCATCAGTACGCACGCTGTCTATGAAACCAAATAACATTGGGCGAAACTCATTAGTGGAAAACCACGTTAATTTTAATTGGGAAAAAAAAGGCGTCAAAATTTACAGTCGATTACACCAGAAATTACAGTCAGACAGTTGTATTAACCAGTGGTTTATGTTAGCGCAATGTAACACAGTCAAAACATGCATTTGCATGTTTTGACTGCATTTGTGATTTATCATGAAACCTCTAAAACTACTAGACCTATGAAGTTAATATTTTGCAGGCTTATAGGTAATATACCCTAATCATTAGGGTTATAGAAGCTTCACGCATTAGGGCCTAATGCGTGAAGCTTCTATGAGAATGAGTCTGTTTGCTTTGTTTTGTTTTGTTATTGCTATTTTATTTGACAAAACTGAATTTTATGTTATAACTTAAGGAAAAAAAAATAACTAGTTAGTAGGTACTTAAGCGTTAAAACAAATACGTATAGGATGTAAAATATTTACAAACACAAAAAAATTAACCACTAAGATTGCCATGTTAAACACGTTAGAAAACTTCATCTATCAGTTTTCGAGAAAATTACGGTCATAGAAAAAGATACATACATACGCGTTAAATACAGAAATAAAATAAAACCACAAAGAAGAAAAAATGAATAAATAAAATCGTTAACTCACTTGTCTCCAAAACGGTGAAAGTCTTCCCTCACCCATCTTCCAAGATCACTTTCAAAACAGTCTCATTAAAATTCACACAACTAATTTAACACACAGTTAACTTAAATACTAACTCTAGTTTAAATTTAAAATTAGTATCACAATATAAAAAAAAATATCAGCACATTTTAAATGAGGATTTGCTTAAAGAAGGAAAGCCTGTTTTATCCGATTACTAGTTCCATGTTTATAACAGTGACAATAAAATGTGAAATAAAGTATGTTTATCATATTAACTGCACTCAAAGGATTATATGGAAATATCGATATCTTAGGGCAAGTCTGCACTGCCGCAGCCACGCTTCTACTCTGCCGACTTGCCCATTTTTTACACTAACGTCATATGATTTTTTGATCGACAGATAGCATGTCAACAAAATATGAGATTAAAACTAATTATGATAATAGTCTTATGTCATTAATTGCGTGTTGCTGGCTTGACGATATAGTTGTAATATTTGTATGCGTGCCAAGTGATAGATTCATTAGTCATTGTGATAGTCTTAAGTATAGATAGATAGATAGAAATTTACGGTATGTTTTGCACTAGGTTAGCGATTTTTAAAGTGAATTCTGCGGAACTTCGGGCTTCATGAAAAAATATGCAAGGTGCGGGAAATTACATTTATCATTAAATCGTTGTATAATTAAATAATTGTATATTGATGATGTGAATGCAAAGAATGGAACTGTCTCACTTAGAAAACGTATAGAAAAATTGTGAAATTGCAATGTCTATTATTTAATAATAATCATTTCAGTTTCAGTAAGTAAAATAACGAATTCATTGCTAAAAAAAAAATGTACGAACCTCTGTCCTGTGTGCTTAGTATTAGTTAACATCGGTTTGGGTGTTATTTCTTATTATGATGATATAACTGACGTACTTACTTTATGTGTGTTATCAAACTGCTGTCAATAAAAATATATAAATATAAAGCACACTGCCATAAGATATCTACAAGTACCTCTACATAGGCACCTAGCACCTACCTATTTAAGAGAAAGGTAGTCATGTGGTACCTACGTATTATTAGAAGCACAACAAATGGTGATGCATCACTGACTAACACTCCCTCACTCACTTTCACGATACACTAAATTTTGGGAAATATCCTGATCTAGAAAATACAACTTCTGTAAAGCTATTGTTGGATTGTCGAAACCAAGGTGTTCATTATTTTATGATTGTGTAAACGGAATAAGGGTGTAGAACAATGCTCCAATTTCCTCTTTCTTTTCCGCCCCGCCGTTGTCGCCACAGCCTAACAACATCACACGATATCTTGTACAATAGCGGCAGTGGAGCTAAGCGATACTACTGATGTTTATCTGATAGATACCGTGACGATGATGCGCTGTGGTCCACGCGCCGCTCGGGTGCTGCGAGCTGTGACGTCAGCGACTCATGATTAGCAGCTTTTTTAAGGACTGTTTAACTTGTTGGTTAGTGCAAGTTAGGCTTATAGTGAACATTGATGGAAAACATCGACCTGTGGTTAGGTTGTTGTTTTCTTATATTAGTATAAGCATGGGTTAGTGTTGGCTTCAGTTCTTGACAGTCGTTATTACCATATTATTACAGGAAAGTAGGTATAGCTGTTTGTGAAGTAGCATGTCCGAGGATGTATTAAGTACATTCAGGTACTCCATAATACCTATGCCAAGCAGTGTGGTTGTGTCCTGGTTTGATGGGCGTCGGTGTGGTTACATGCTCATGAGATATTTCATGATGCTACATGTAATTTGTACAATTGGTACAAGTTGCTTGTAGCCTTCTGAAACCGCAAATATCAAAAAAATAGGTTCATTGCCCGCAAAGCAGACCATAAATTTATCAGATGAGACTATTTTTTGTAATGGCTGAAATAAATTCAAAATAAAATGCATGTTTTTTTATTAAAGTCCGCTACTTTTATTGTGTTTCTGTGCCGTTCTTTTTCAAAGGACTTTTTGACTAACAGACTATCAAAAAGAACCTATGAGTACAACAAATGTGTAGTTTAATTAAAATATATAAATACTTAAGTTAGAGTTAAATAAGTCTTAAATAAATAAAGTTTAGTATTATCTAACATTGTAAAAGTGTAATTTATGTGCACTTTTATGACGGAGGATTTAAGAAATCTTTATTGCACTCCATTACAGATATTTATGTAGTTCAAGGATAACAACGTATGCTTGAATGATTTTTAGGAATTTTAAAATTATATTGTTCTTCTTCATTTGAAGCTCTTGACTCTAGTCTAGGTCAGAGGTGACAGAGACAAAGTCGACGATGGAGTGAGCTTACCCAGAAGAAGCCTGTTCACTCTAACTTTGAATGCGTTCGGAAAATTGCAATTGCATGAACAGGTTATTTTTAGCAAAGTTTTCATCTCTTTAATACGCCTAACAGGTGTAAAGATTAGAGGTCGTTAACTATTATTGTCATTGATTGACAAAATGATTGATTGCGAAGAACAATACACTTTGTTGTCTTACCGAGAGCGACGGATTAAGTAGGACAATCACACGGCTTATCAGCCGCCTAAATACGTGTTATCTGTACCTAACTAGCTTAATAGATCAATGGACACAATGAATAGCTGATAGTGTTTCTACGGATAACTTATTTGAATGATATCAATTGCGTACAGCCGAAATATCGAATAAAAAGCTGGTTTATAAGTGAACTTTTCAATCATAGTATTTTTCAATATTGTGAAAGATGGGACAGCAATCCGACATAACCGGGGAGAGATCAGACGCCGGACCGAACGCCTTTACATGCTTTCCGAGGCACGGGGGTGTCACACCACCAACTTCCAAACTATGGGGTGCTACTGAGACTATCATTTTTCGCCAGACCTGAGAATTGAACCCAGGACTCCAAGCACAACAGTCACATTTGCGATCGCGAGATCAACGCGGCAGTTTTTAGTTTCGAATCTACTATTGGGTATTATCTGCACATCTCCATGCACATGAGTGGGTCATGACAGTGGATGAACCCGCCTACATTGCTATACAGAGCTAAGGCACATATTATGTGTAATGAGCGCAGCTTAACCGTGGGTAACAATAAAACAAATCTAGTCTTATTTAGTATCTATTAAATACATTGTTTAAAGTTAAAATGAAAAATAAGTTAAAAGACAAAATGATGTGACATCACTATAAAAACTAGCACACAATTATCAATTGGTCTAGTGGTTTTTTCCATGAACATTCGTTCTGATAACTTAAGTCGCTACTCTTCCATTCTCCCCATTCGCCTTCAGCGATACTCTTTCTTCTTCAACTCCCTTCTCTCCTCTATACTCATCCTCTATCTCCTGGAGAGTCCTGCCTTTAGTTTCTGGCATCAGGAACCATATCACCACCAGACAGTAAGTCAGTAACCCAGCATACACCAAGTACGTACCAGTTATGCCCACGCTTTCTACTAAACCAGGGAAGGTTTTGAGGACCAAGAATAGAGTACCAGCTACTGATGCCAGGCTGATGCTACCAGCTATACTTCTGTATTCTAAGGGAAATACTTCTCCGGCTATCACACTTGGTAGAGGCACCATCCCCACGGATACTGAGAAGATGTGTAGGTTGACCAGTATACCTGGTATCCATATAGCCTCATAGCTCAATATGCCCTGTTCTTTCGAGTATACATAAGCAACTATCGCCAGATGGCTAGCCACGCAGAGTCCTCCTGAAGCGAACATCATGGTTCTTCTCTTAAACCTATTTATGATATAAATTGCTAATGTATTTACAAGTATTCTTTGGCTGTCGAGACCTATCATCCAGGCGTCAGCGTTGACATCTGGATTCATGATCAACTTGATGATAGTTGTGGCGTAAGCAGCGGTGCTGGCTCCTCCTGACAACTGCCCCATTGCATACGCGTGCACCATCAGAATGATCGGTTTATAAAACTCCCTCTTCTTCACAGTCGACATTAAATCTAACTTCTTTTGGTCTTTCATAGACTTCTCGAAGTTAACCCTAGCTTCTATCATGGCTTCCAATTCTAGTTCTTCCTCGTCACCTCTCAGCCAGCGGAATACTTCTCTGCATTCGTCAAACCTACCTTTGGAGACGAGCCAGCTTGGAGATTCTGGCGTGAACAGTGTCATGACAAGACTGATGAAGGGAAGGAAGAGGCAGACCAGTGCAGTTCTCTGCCAGCTCAGGAGGGATCCTACAAGGTGGACGAAGAAGATACCAGACCCTTGGGTGAGGGATATGGTGGTGAGGAAGGCTCCTCTGTTCCTTGGGCTGGTGTACTCGCCGATGAGGATAGAGCGGAGAGGTAGCATCATGCCAAATGATAAGCCGCCTATGATTCTTCCGAGGAGGATTACCTGGAATGTTCAAAGTATGATTATAGCGGAGTTTTTAAACTGCGGCTTTAATCCGACAACAATCTTAAATACCATTATCTCGTAAGTAGTTTTGTAAGTTTTGAATACTAGCCGAAAAATTCTCATGTGTAATAATATCAATAAATAGCTGTAAACTTCACATATCGTCACTAATTGGTCAGCAATTGATGCGTCGTTTTCTTATGGTAATATCGAATTACCATACATTATAACTTGCGTCCGATCTATTTATTGGTCCAGATAATTTTATAAAAATATGTTGAAGGATTTGAACATGTTCAATTTACATTCATTTTCTTATAGTTCCAGCCCATCTTTTAGGAGAGTAGGTCCTTACCTCAACGCTATTGGCCAAGAGTGTAATGAGCCATCCCACGAGAGCCGATACGCTGATCGTGTAGTGAGCTACCTTCCGTCCGTAGCGACCCATTATCGGAGACGCGACGAAACTTCCGATCAGCAGGGTTATGCCGACCACGGATGCTGAAATATTAACAAACATCTTTGAGGAAAGAGTCAGTAAAAACTGTTTTTTTACAAAAAGGAAAACCGCCTTAAAACTACAAAATAACTATAATTTCGGAACTCGGCTTTGGTTCTGCTTATTAGGTTTTGCCACAGACACCCAAAATTTAATTAAAAGAAAATAGTTTTCGAAATTTCTTTTTTCTTCGAAAGACGGAGTTCTGATGTAACAAACATTTAAAAAAGCTGGGAACCTCCTCCTTTATAATGAACTAAAGAATCGTCTTTTACCATGATCCGTTTGACAACTTCGTACATACGTCGATAAATTGCCATAAGCGTTTATAGCTGTTTTCCAATACTATACTATATACTATACTATAGCACTACGTCATAAGTTCGTAGAAGTAGACCTACCAATCCAAGAGTCGGCCTCCTTACTGGTGTGTATACCGGAGTCAGGCCGCTGCAGCTGAGGCAGCAGGACTGCGGAGAAGCCCACCACGGCGCCATGCCCGATCAGGTTGATGCCCACCGCTGACGTCACGAAACACTGGAACAGGTGACTGCAATCATTGTCATTGTCATCATTAGCATTTGAAGCGAAGGGCGTGGAGGCATTAAATCCAGCAACCAACCTCTCAAATTGGTTGCTGGATTAAATGCCTCCATACACTGAGCTACTAATGAACAATACACTGAGCTGTAAAGTGGAAGAAAGCGGTGGCAATGCGATCGATACCAGGGAGTTTCTTGCTCATTCTTCTCCATAGAGACCTATGTTTTGGAACGAGCAACTAGCTTCGACTTTAAACTTTAACTTCTTGAAAGTATAAAAGTGCCTATAAATGGCCTAATTGAAATAAATTCTTTGACTTTAACCGTAGGCAATGTAAGCAAAATTTTTTTTACAGCTTGTTTTGGTTAATATTGGCTCAGTGGATGACAGCTGTTAGGCATCGCCATGATGGTGGAATCTGAAGGGTAACGATATATTTATTCTAGCTTTTCCTTTTTTTAAAAAACGCTGCCCCACACTAGGTATATCTCCTGTATCGTGGGTATGTTTATAAACATATAAACTCATATAGGTACTTACACAAATCCGGACCCGGAAAACTATATATTATGTACGGCATGCAAATATTTGTTCCGTGCAAGAATCGAACTTGCGACACGCAGAGCAGCAGCCAACCGCTCAGCCACTGCTTTACTGGAGACATTAGCAGTAGCAGAAGCTTTGTTTGACCCTAACATTTTTAAAGCGGTTCTGACATTTAAAATAAGATATATAAATTTTATTTCGTCACATTTAAGATCAATTGTAGGGGACGCGACTAAGTGGTACCTGATGGACTACGCTATGTTGCTAAGTTAAACACTCAAAACACTTTAAAGGCTTTATTGAGGTAACGTTAAGGTTAAGCTATTGCTAAGATGGAAACGAATGCACCCGGTTGCTGTCCGTTATGCACTGAGCTCTGGGCGCACTCGGTGCGGCCGCTTCGTATGCAAAACGTGGTCGATTGCACTTATTGCATCGAACATCAATCAAATAATTTAAAAATAAATACCCTAAACTCATTTGAGTTTCGGTGTTGTTAAGTACAGCTTTTTTTCTAGAAATTAAGACAAAAGTAGCCCGGAACTCAGAACCACATTAGTGCACACTATAGTTATCCCGGTTGTCAAGCTGTTTGCATACTTTATGATGATCGACTTAGGTAGGTATCATTTGTTTGATAATCGATAAAAAAAATCGAACAAATGATAAACGAACGTCACTGCCAAAACGTGTGATAACAGCGTGTTATCTAAATGAGTTGATACGGAAAGTTGCATGTAAAGATTGACTGAAAACCAACCTCAAACATTTTGAAAAAGGTTTCTATTAATTAGGTCATAAAAACGCTCTTACCTGTTTTATAAACGGTGTAAATCTACTCTTTCCTCTCGCCATTTTGATACGACAAAAAGTAATGCACTTGCCTTGCTGTCTACGCACAAAATATTAGCAATTTCGGTATTTGATCTACTTCTGGTATCAGCCATGATAACATTAAGGCTTACACATACACGCCGAAATGAATGGAGTGACAATGACAACACAGAAAGCGAAACTCATTTTCTAATCACAATACGCAAACATTGCCCTCCACAGAACATAATGCACTATTTTTTAACACTACTTGTGACGTCACCATTTCACCTTCTTTTTCTTTTGAAGTCGATGATAATCTTACAATTTTGGACCCAGTAGGTGGCCTTGTTTACCGCGGCATCAATCGCGTATATGTTTCACCAAGCTTGGCTGATGGACTTGGCAAATAGGTGATCGCGAACACTTTGTTATTAACTAATCACCATGCTTAGTGAACGAATTGGCGATATAATAAATAACCTATTTATAAAATCACCACACTTGGAAAACCAGGTCCCCGATTGCAGTTACATTGTTGATGAATTCTTTACTGAATACCACATAAAACAAGATGGCGATCAACGCAATCTGTGCAAACCCTGTGGCATTGTAATTTTTGTACCACAATTGTATTCAACGTTCACTCGTATTTGATCACTTTCACAGACTACCGGACTATTACGAGAACCAATGTTTACAGTGCACAGCACCGCTAGCGTGCTGTTTAATTTTAGATCGCATGAGGACTGGCGTCTGAACAGTTATGCGAATGACCTTTCCTGATGACAATACAGCGAATCGAGTGGGGTTCCGTACTGAATAATAAAATGACGGAATATTTTAATTAAAGCCTAAAGTTTTTGAAATTTATCCTGTTTAGTTCGTTAGTCCTTCAGTCAAACATAATAATTATAAGTATTTACTGAAAATATATTCATTATTGCTATATTTTGGTAAATATATCGGTACTTATATAATGTCAAGGATTCGTCAAGCGAGTCTAACAAGCATTAAACCGGTTTTTTATTCAACGAAAAAATAGTTGTCCTCTACAAGTATATAAGTATTTTATGACTTTTCTATATAAATAGTTTAGTTATATGCATAACGTTACTTCAATTCTGTAGGAATAACTTTTTTTTTTTTTTTTTTTTAAATATGGTAAAATCATCAAATGACCCCTCCCGTCCTGGGCGGGGCGGGAGGGAGTGTCAGACTTTTACTGACTAAAAACCATCTATGTTCCTTCATGTGCCCTTTGCGTTCCGGGGGCGCGGTATCTCTTTCGAACAACCCGCAGCCCCGGTAGGCCTTGGCCCTTAGTGGCCCCTTCTATGTGCTGACACCTCTTTGCGCGGAACATGAACGCGCCGTCGACACGGTCTGTCGTTAAATAACGTACGGACGGTGAGCTACCCATTGCTCACCGCCCACAGACCGTGTCTACGGTATCCGCCTGCGGGAGGCGCAATGGTGCCGTTATTGGCAATCCATTGCGCCGGCGGACGCGGCGTCAGCGGCGGCTGCGGGTGCGGCCACGGCAACGGTGGCGGCGGCAGCGGCGGCGGCGGCGGCGGCGCGGGGCCCTCCCCTGGACCTGGCGGGTACGGCGCAGGCCTTGCCCCCAGCCCGGTGATCGGCCGGCTTGTTAGCCCCCGCACATGCGTCGCAGTGCGGCGGGGCATCACAAACCGCGGCCTTGTGACCGGGCTGACCGCAGCGGAAACACAGGGCGCTGCGGTCCACCTCCGAGGCGCACCGACATGCCACGTGCTTCCCCACGTGGCAACGGTAGCACCTCAGGGGCCTGGGCTCGAGCAGGCGAACCCGCGCCGACACCCAGCCCACCAGTAAGCGGCCCCCCCCAACAATGGCTTTAGCCGCCGTCACTGGGCAGCTGACCATAATGGTCTGCATGCCCGTGCGCTCTGGGCGGATGGTGCCTGCCCTGACCTCTTCGGCACGGCATCCACCCGCCCTGGTGACGGCGGCCACCACCTCCTCCGCGGAAACTGAGTCGTCCAGACCCATGATGCGCAGATCTGCGCATCTAGTGGGCCTGAACACCCGCACCTCGTCCGCGTTTAGGGACGCTCTAAGCTTCTCAGCTAGAGCGTCCGCGGACGGGCCGCTGGTGGCGCCGGGGATCTCCAGCATTCGGGCCCCAGTTGCGGTGACCCTAAGCTGGAGGCCGGTGATCCCTATCTCGCCAAGGTTGATGGCCGCCTTGGCCCTGGTGAGCACCTGCGCATATGTCACGCCCCGCTTTTCCGCCTCCGGCTGTAGCGTGACCACTACAGCCGCGGATTTCGGGGCGCGAAGCCTGGCCGCGGCTTTGCGCTCACCGCGTCGCCGCCGCTCCTCCGCCCGTCTGGTGGCCGCTCTGGCCGATCTGGCCGCCCTGCGCCCCTTCTCCTTAGCCCCGGCCACCTGCCATTCGGCTTCCGTGGCCGGAGGGTTGGGATTAGGGGGCGGAGGGGGCGGAGGCGGCTGGGATGCCGCCTTGCCCCTCCTCGTGGGCTCCGCATTTTGCACCGGCGCCGGCCTTGCCGGAGCCGGTTTCGCGGGGGCCGGCCCAGCCCTTCCGGGGGGCTGATTAGCCGGCCTCGGCACAGACGCGGCCGCCGCGTACGAGGCCCGCTTGTCGCCCGCGGCCGTCCCGCTCGCCGCCAGAGGGGGGCGCAACACAATGCCCTCCAGGACGGAAAACCGTGCCTGGAAGGCCGCCAACTCCCTCTGAACCAGGGTTAAAACCTGGTTCTCGACCGGTATGGGCACGGGCGATTTGGGCGCCTTGGGCGCCTGGCGGGAGCCGGTCCCGCGGAGCTCGGCCAGGTCCGCCTGGAGCCTCCTGTTCTCCACCATCAGGAGCTCCATGCCGGCCGACAGGCGAGCCACCTCAGCCCGAAGTTGCGGGACCTCCCACGCAAAACTGGCTTCCGCCTCCGCCAGTATGGTGGCCGCAGCCGCGTCCATGGCCCGGGACTTAGACCCCTTCATCTTCTTCCGGGCCACACTCGCGACTGCGTCTTTCACCACCTCCATGAACCTGGACTTACGCTCCTCAGAGCCGCCAGGTGCACCTGCCTCGTCGCAGGACGTCTCAATCGGGTGCTGCCCGTCCGCGGCAGGTGTCGCCGGTCGCCCAGCAACACTGCCCCTCCGGGCAGTCACCCTCAGTGGGCCCCGCTCTTGGACCCCACCGCGCCTGCTGGTGGGGATCTTTCTAGCTGAGGCCAGCTCGCCGTCAGAGGACGCCCGTTCGTCCTCCGATCTGGGCCGCTTCCTGAAGAATTGGCTCAGATCAACCATCTCATGGCGGGAGCCCAACGGGCTCACGCTCACCATGCTGGGGGAGGAATCGGACTCCGACCCGGCATCCCCCTTTCCTCCTTCTGCGTCGTTTTTATTTATATTTAAAGATTCCATATTAAATCCCACGAGTATATATAGTTCCAACCATCCAACCAAAAAACAAGTGGTTCGCACTAGCGACTGATGTCCCATAGGGACGCCCGTCAGCCATACATCCCGTCACGGTGCGCCGCCGCTTGGGATTCGGGGTGACTTTTTATAGAGGGTTTCTACCTCGCGGTCCGGGCGGTTAAGCCAAGACCCTCGGTGCCAATCGAAGCCGCGAGACATGACCACGACACTCCGATATGGGGTTACGATGTACGACGGTGACAGAGAAGGACCTCTGTCTGCTCGGTGGCAGGGTGAGTGCACGCCGAGCCCGTCCTCACTCCTCCGCTGTGCCCTCTGCTGATCAGAGGGACACGCGGAGAAACGCCCTTGGTCCGTCCTCGGACCCCGCCCGTCAGAATATTGGCCACGAGCAGTGACATTCCCCAAAGAATAGGAATCTCTTCCCATTCCTCAGGGAAGATCACTCCCCGCGCCCAGGGTGCACCGGCCAGCCAGCTGCCGTTCCCTCAAGACGTGTCCGGAGGGACAAGCAACCGACGGCACGCGTGGAGGTTTTCTGACTAGCACCCCTGTAGGAATAACTTAGGATTAAACTTACATCCAGGTGCTTTTAACTATGTATTTACCCTTAGATGATTTGCCCTTAGGTAAATACACAAAACATGCATATAATGGTCCACCATTGAGAACTAAGTGTGGAACCAAACCCCCAATTATGAATGGTAACTACTCACACCTTATTAATACCACCATCAACTATCAAAGGTACCATACCATTACGCCTGTATTCCCCGAAGGGTTAGGCAGAGGTGTACCAATGTACACCCACAGTATTACCCCACCGGCATCGGGAACAGGGTCCAAGCCACCGGTGGTCAGGGCTTCTGAGAAAGGAATCTCCTAACAATACGCGCCGTGCCTAGGAGTACCGCTTTCTGAATCAAGCCCTTGATCCAGCCGCCCAACGAGAGCCTCCTAAGGTGTTGGTCAAGGCTCTTGGCTATTATGCCATTGGCCGTCACGACTATCGGCACATTGATTGCCGTATTCACATCCCACATGTCGACAACCTCGCGAGCCAGATCAAGATACTTAATTTGTATCATAGATACGTCTATATATTAATTCCCTTGCGTGACCTCTGGAGCACAAGACAAGTCAGGTATGTTGACATTGACGCACAGAGTAGGTTATAGGCATACATAATTATATTGCACAGAAAAATTGGGTCAAGTGCAGAAATAACATTAGTCTGAGTAAATGATAAAAGATTCTGCAGCATTTTATTATTGTAATTTTTCAGACGCGAATAAGAAATAAAGTTGAATACCTACTTAGTTATAAAATGTCGTTAGGCTCTTTTTGATACGGAATCCTAAAAGTAGGATAAGAAACGACCGGTGCAGTTTCAGGAATTAAAATAATAAACAAATATTTTTCTTATTCGAATTGGCACAAGAATATTTGGGAATACTTGCGAAGGCCTTTCCCCAGCAAAGCGACATTTAGGATAGATATAAAAAAAAACCCCTAACCTAACTGCCTCGTTGGCCTAGTGGTCCTAAGCGCGACTGATACGCTAGAGGTCTTGGGTTCGATTCCCAGGTCGAGCAAAAAGTGTTATTGGGTTTTTCTATGAAATTCTCAGTAGCAGCTCGGAGTTTGGATTTGTGCCCGGTTAATGGCAATAGGCTCGCCCCCTATTACATGGGACCTAAATATACCGGCGAACTGTGGGTGTACATTGGTACACCTCTGCCTAACCCTTCGGGGAGTACAGGCGTGATGGTATATTTATTTTTATATAAAAAAAAACCGGCGGCTTAATCAGGAACATAATAACAATCATTAAAAAAATAAACAATTATACAATATCACATTTTATTATCAATATTTAGTACCTAATTATATAAAGTAGGTAGCTACTTACTTACCTACTAAGATAATTTTAATAATTACAATTCGTAGCTTAATTACTTTGTTATCTAACTCCTGCGGCCTATAAGATTATGTTATCAATGCATTATTAATAATCAATAATGCTGTTTTTTACATACATACATACATACATAAACTCACGCCTTTTTCCCATGGGGGTAGGCAGAAACCACAGAACGCCACCTGCTACGATCCTGACATACTACTTTCGCCTCGTTCACGTTCATACATGCTGTTTTTTATACGTATATTATCGTATTTTTATTCTGCAAAAGCAAGATAATAAATTGCAATTTACTTTTAAAGCAAAGTAGGAGCTGTTATGCTGAATGATTTTTCTCTATACATAGATATCTTTTTAATAAAAAAATTAAACGCTAGTCTAGAAATTATCGTCACCCGTTATTAAAGACCCATGCTGTTATAAAAATCGATGGCCTTAAGTATACTTTTCTTTCAAGTAGAGGGTTTTTAATCGAAAACCCAATTTCCTAAGGTGATAAAATATTACTAACATGAAATTAACTATTAACTTTAAATCACAGAAAGTCCACAAAACTCTGGTTCTACATCTATCATCTGTCACGCGGAGATCTCTCAACATCCACCTTATCCTTCAAACTCTGCCTCACTTCTTCTTCTTCTGGAGCTAAGGTATTTCCTCTGAAATGGTCTTCAATCTGCTGCAAAGTCCTGCCTTTAGTTTCTGGCAGCAAATACCAGACTACGCACAGGTTATATGACATGGCTGCTGCATACACAGCGTAGGATCCATGCAGACCTATGCTGTCTAGCATAGCAGGGAATGTCTTCGTGACTAGGAAGTACCCGGAGGCTATGGAGATGATACTGATGCTGCCACCCACACTTCGATATTCCAGAGGAAAGATCTCCCCAGCAATGACGTAAGGAAGGCAAACCATACCGACGGCTACAGTGAAGAACTGAATATTGATCAGTAAAATAGGCAGCCACACTGCCGTGTAAGTTAGCCATCCTAGAATCTTAGCATAAACATAGCAAGCAATGGCTATGGTACTGAGGATACAAAGACCCCCTGTGGCCATGAACATCGTTCTTCTCTTCATTTTATGGACTACGTATACTGCCAAAATGTTCGATATATTCCTCTGAGCGTCTAGAGCTATCATCCATGCGTGGGCATTCACGTCCGGACCAGCCAGGTGAGCGATGACTGTCGTAGAGTAACACGACATAAGAGCGCCACCAGAGAACTCTCCCATCAAGTAACTGTGTATCATTATCACTATCGGTTTGTAAAACTCCTTCTTCTTAAAGAGTACCACCAGGTCTTTGCAGTTGGATATTGTAGCTCTATTCGATTCACATCTAGCTCTTATCATTTCTTCTAATTCTTCTTCTTCTCCGTCTCCTCGGAGCCATCGGAAGGTCTTTCGACAGTCATCATATCTACCTCTCGCGGCGAGCCAGCTCGGAGATTCAGGAGTGAAGAAAGTCATGAGTAGACTGGCTAGAGGAAACGCGATGAGTATGAGAATGGTCTTCTGCCAAGAGACCAGAGATCCTATGAGGTGGACAAGAAGGATCCCGAAGGCCTGGGCTACGGAGACCGTGGTCAGGAAGGCTCCTCTGTTCTTTGGACTTGTGTATTCTCCAAGGAGGACTGAGCGTAGAGGCAGCATCAGACCGAAAGACATCCCGTGGATGACTCTTCCAACGATTATTGCCTGAAATAGGAGGTGATAGTCAGATATATAAATAAGGATGTATACAGTAATGTTGTCTTGGCTAGTCTTAACAATCATAATTAATTAGTATCAGTTGCTAGTATCCGTTTTGATAGTAGTAGAGCTTTTGGTGAAGGAACTCGTCCGGGGAAGTACTACCATCATGCCTATTCTATCGTAAAGCAGCGTTGCTGTATTTCGGTTTGAAGTTTTGGGTGCCGGTGTAATTACAGGCACATGAGACATTTTAACTTTGTCTCTGGGATGGCAACGCATTTCCAAGGCCTCCGATATTGCAAATGTCTATAGGTAGCTGTTTTCATTGATTCGTTGGAAAGTTGTATTGCCATTTCCATATAATTTCCACAAGGTCTTTTATTCTTAGATTTACTTGGTCGTGTAAGGATAAACACTTACTTCTAAGCTCTTAGCCAGGAGGATGACTACCCATCCGACGATGATGTTGGCGATGACCACAAAGTGCGCTATCTTCCGCCCCAGCCGACCCATGATGGGCGGCGCTATGAAGCTACCGAGGAGCAGCGTGATGGCTGTCACTGACGCTGAAATTATTACAGAAAAGAGTTTTAGTAACAATTGACTTGACTCTTGATCCGATGGTTGAGCTAAGGTCTAAGACGTTCGGGATCCCAGGCGTAAGTGTGGGTAGGTAACACCGGGGTGGTTTTTAATCTTTAAGAGTCTGACAGACCTCCTAGAGCATCAATGAGGATTTTCCACCACAGAACAAAAAACACGGCCCAAGATGTTGCCAGCCAAGATCAAGACTTTTGTTTGTAACATAAAATCTTGTTCCCTTGCTCTGAGCAATGCCGTTTTGATTGGCATCGTGGTAGACTGGGAACAACTATCTGTAGACAAAACAAACGATTGTTTCGTGTGAATCGAACCCGAGACTTACAAAGCTAACAATACTTTTCAGCATTGAGGTCCTTTGTATTAATTATAATTTTGTGTGTGTAGGTAATCATGATTAGTATCTTCCAAAATGTGTAGAAAGTCATTCCAAGTTTATATACCTACCCAAAAATACAAAAAAAAAACATGTACTATTATAGTAGAGATATCATAGGCTTAGTTTGGGTAGGTACCTATAGTGTGCTGTAGAGACTCTGGGTGACATAAAGAAGGTTTGACAGTCCGCCAAGAGGAGTGACAGGACGTTTAAGCTGGTAAGAATATTATAAGGAGAATGTATTTCTTTTAATATAGGTTGGAAATAATAATGTACAGTACGGCCGACGTATCTTGGCGAGTCTGAAGTTAGCCGTTTGACTGCGCAGTAGATCTTTTAGGAACAAAATTGTCTACTGCGCAGCTAATCGGCCAACTTCAGACTCGCCAAGATACGTCGGCCGTACTATAAGTGTGTTTCAGTAACGTAGGTAGATTGATATCTGAGTGCAGTTACCCACGTTCTGGGGTACTTTTCTTTTACTCAATCGCAGTAAGCTTGTATTTACTAAAAATGAATTTGTCTGTCTGTCAGTAATCTTAATTTTGTCTACTGTCAGTCTGTAAAAAAAAAATGAGCGACCTTCAAACCGTGTGTATTTTTTTCCTGATTTTAGTTCATTATAATCTATTTATAATACTTTAACTAGATTTGCAAGTCTAAAATTACATTAACTACCCATTAATATACATCAAAACTGGAATAAACTAGTCCTATTATTAAATAGTTAAAAGCGTAGTATACTTGACGGACCATAGTTAATTAGCTATGTCCGTGCGACGGTGTTTTATGCGGTTTGACAATTTTCATTTCAGTCTCAGCTGCAATACTGAAATGGCACTGGGAGGACTAGAATAGAATAGAATAAACGTTTATTCGCAAATATGGGTACACAATAGTTGTTATAAATCTGTGGGCCCCGTATATAACAAGGCTGGAGTCTTGACTGTTCGTGGATAAGTAGGTGACGGCGGGCAAGCCTTGGACAGCTTTCTAAAAACCTTAGCGACATGAGATATTGACAGAAGTGGAAAGATCTAAGTAGGCAAGAATTGGGATAGTACAGGCTAACAATAAATGAGCCTTTGTTCCATGACACGTTCAAGCAACTCTAAACTCCTTCCTCTAGCAATGCTCAATGATTTCAAGCCCAGGTTAGGGAAACCCCTCTTTTCTTGCAGTCGCTTTCAGCTAAATACAGCTATAGGATGTTATGCAGTAGGTGGTATTATCTACTTTTCAAGATCTTTTTTTTTGGTCATGCTCACTCTATTCCCATCTTCTGCAACTCCTAAAACTGTCTTGAATCCCACAACGAAATTAATTAGAAAAGATTAACGGAGGATTAAGACAGAACGGTCTAGTAGGTATAGTCGTAGTCTCAAATTCAATACAAAATATAGCAAATAAACAATAGCAATGGATATTCCATCCAGGCTCGCCCCCTATTACATGGGACCTAAAACATACCGGCGAACTGTGGGTGTAAATTGGCACACCTCTGCCTAACCCTTCGGGGAACACAGCAGTAAGGGTGTGTGTGTGTGTCAATACAAAAAAAAGAGAGAGTTCCTAACTCGGTCATGGTACGGGTACGGCATAGTGGATTGCCGTGGACATACTCCTAAACAAGATTACCTAAATGGGAGCTTACCTACCTATCCAAGAGCCCTCCTCCTCGCTGAGGGTGATGTGGGAGCCAGGCTCCTTCAGCTGGGGCAGCAGGATCGCCGGGAAGCCCACCACGGAGCCGTGCCCGATTGTGGTGAAGCATACTGTCGCTGACACGAAGCACTGGAAGTGACGTGAAGGATGATTAATAATAACACATTTTTTTAATTATACTCCATTCAATACGGGCCTGTTGGTCTAGTGGTTAGTGGCCCTGACTGCTAAGCCGGAGGTCGTGGGTTCGATTCCCACCCAGGACAGACTTTATGTGATGAGCATGATTGTTTGTTCTGTGTCTGGGTGTGATTTATCTATAATATATATGTATTTATAAATTATATAAGTATGTATATCAGATGTCTGGTTACCATAACACAAGCTCTGCTTAGCTTGGGATCAGATAGCCGTGTGTGAGTTGTCCCAAGATATTTATTTATTTATTTATTAATAGTAATAGACAACATACAACATTAACATTAGGTAAATATCGCACATTAACATTCATATAACACTTGCTTTTGCATCCGAATTCGTCCGCGTAAGGCATGTGGGGCCATCTATTATCATAAGAACGTTATTGTTGTTTTCCTCGGGAACAGGTTTTTTTTTGGCATGGAAGGTACGCTATATGCGTTTCTGTACACCTAACAACGTATATGCAAATTTCAGGATGATTGTTCTGAACCAATCATCCTGAAATTTGTTTGTTGCCTTTTCATGCCTAAACCACTAATGGTTTAGGCAACAAACAAACATACTTTTGCATTTATAATATTAGTTAGGATGAGATAACAATCGTTATTCCATGTTAAATTAAATACAAAGCTGAGACTGTTAGTTATTTTAACAGTATAACTAAATAACTGCCGTTATTTGACCGTTATTTTTCTAATCTCACTTCACGCTGTCTGTACGCCAACAGCAGTGTGATTGTCTAAAATGCAAACTCGAAAACGAGTCTCACTAAAGTGATCGCGCTCACTTCGATAATGAACCAACTTGTCATTGGTTTAGTATTCGTTCGCCGTGGTGACGTCACCGGCGTGATCGTGTTTAACAGAATACCATTTTGTAATCTCACTGCGGATTCAGCGTTCGAATTACGAAGTGAGGCTTAGATAATTACACTGCTGATATCTTTAAATTGTACCTATTTTCTGTGCAAATAAAAAATAAAATAAAAAACTGTTCTAACTACTAACAACTCGTAATTGATACAGTATTTCAAGAGAAAGGTTTAAACACTATAGAACATCACGCTACGATTATCGGGAGCTGAGCAGGAATGACGTAAATGAACACGGGTAACACCGCGGGATAAATAGCTAATAGCTGCTACCATCCATCACGCCTGTATTCCCCGAAGGGTTAGGCAGAGGTGTACCGATGTACATCCACAGTTCGCCAGTATTTTTAGGTCCCATGTAATAGGGGGCGAGCCTATTGCCATTAACCGGGCACAAATCCAAACTCCGAGCTGCTATTGAGAATTTCATAGAAAAACCCAATAACACTTTTTGCTCGACCTGGGAATCGAACCCAGGATCTCTAGCGTAGCAGTCGCACTCAGGACCACTAGGCCAACGAGGCAGTCTTGCTAGTGGTATAATAAAAAAAGTAGTGAAACACATTTCAGCGATAATCGTAGTACGAGTAGCAGTTTGGAGTTAGGATTTGTGCCCGGTCAATGGCAATAGGCTCGCCCCCTATTACATGGGACCTAAATATACCGGCGAACTGTGGGTGTACATTGGTACACCTCTGCCTAACCCTTCGGGGAATACAGGCGTGACGGTTTTTTTTTCTTAGTAAGTGCCATATGAATGATACAAACGATGTCGTTCACAACTATACTCCATTAATACCGCAAAAGATACAAAATGGCTAAATAATCGTCATTAGGGTTTAATGTTAAAACAGCTGCGTTTTAGTGTTATTTTTAGATTATAAATGACGAAAAGTTTACATACTTTATATTTATAGTGAAATAACAAGGCTTATTGCATTCTACCATTGAAATAACGTTTTTTTTTACAGATTATAATATCTATTCTTCTGCTCTGGTCGGAGCGGAAGGGAGTGTCAGACTCTTACTGACCTACCCGTGATTCTCCTAATGCCCTTTGCGTTCCAGGGCCGCAGTGACTCTTTCGAACACATTCCGCAACCCTGGCCGAAATAACGATACCTAACTTTTTAGGCATAAAACGAAAGATAATTATGCTAAAAGAGTGAGTATGCACTTATGGAGTTTCTTGTAGTGCGGCTGCATTATGTACGATTCCTATCAGCCGGGCCACGCCGAGCGCATTTCACACGGTGATAAACTCGGTTATGTCCAAGCGTATGTTGGAAGGGGCCACTGAGGGCCGATGCCTGCCGGGGCTGCGGGTTTTTCGAAAGAGATACCGTGCCCCCGGAACGCAAAGGTCACATGCTGGAACATAGACGGGTTTTAGTCAGTAAAAGTCTGACATTCCCTGCCGTCCCGCCCAGGGCGGGGGAAGTTATTTGATGATTTCCCGTCTATAAAAAAAAATGCCGTTCCAAGCAGTTTAAATTCCATGCAAACATGAACCTTAACTATTATGTAAAATCTATCTCGTTGAAATCTTTCTCAAAGAGCTCGCTCAGTACTCCTTTCCTTCCTTCTCGACTGCTACGCTAGAGATCTTGGGTTCGATTCCCGGGTTGAGCAAAAAGGGGTATTGGGTTTTTCTATGAAATTCTCAGTAGCAGCTCGGAGTTTAAGGCCGGTTAATGGCAATAGGCTCGCCCCATATTACATGGGACCTAAACATACTGGCAAACTGTGGGTGTACATTGGTACATCTCTGCCTAACCCTTATTATGGGTGCCAGAGATCTTACTACGTGGGCTGACGACGTACTGTTGATGTAGTTCTACAGAGGCGGTTGCGTAACCTCAGATGGGTTGACCAACCATTAGTTCCGTCACTTAAGTACAAATAGGAGAAACCGCAATAGTCTCCCGATTGTCACGAAATATTGAGCCTAATATAGTCAACGTTAGGGTCGACATTTCATAATTTTCTTCTAATTACCTAACATCGTCGTGATGTGTCCACATTATCTTTATTTATCTACTCTGGTTTCTTTTTAATTACTACATGTTTAGTAGTTGCAACCACCAACTAACTAGCTAATACATTTGACTTCTGCCAAGTGAAAGTCAGGTAGGTACCGCAGATGAAGTGCCGGAATAAAAAAACTTTTATTTTTTATTCGAGATGATTAAGCTCTTGACTCTAGTCTTGGTCAGAGGTGACATAGACAAAGTTTACGATGGAGTGAGCTTACCCAGAGGAAACTTTGAAGAGATTAGGGTTGAATGCGTTCGGAAATACAAGGTAGAGAATTAATTACTTTTACAAAAAAGACAACCGCAATCAAAAACTAAAAAGTGAAAAATAACTTTAGTTTTGAAAGTCGCGGGCTTTGGTTCTGTTTGTTGTTTTATATTGCCACCGACTTCCAAAAACATTTTTTTTTTCTTGATTTATTCATAAACTAAACTACTTAGGTGAGCGGCGGCGGCGGCTTTTTTACGAGCCGCTTTTTTTTTTTTTTTTTTTTTTTTATAGACGGGAAATCATCAAATAACTTCCCCCGCCCTGGGCGGGGCGGGAGGGAGTGTCAGACTTTTACTGACTAAAACCCGTCTATGTTCCTTCATGTGCCCTTTGCGTTCCGGGCGCGCGGTATCTCTTTCGAACAACCCGCAGTTTACGAGGCGCTAAAAAGAGAAGAATGGAAGAAGTGGAGGGAGGCCTTTGCCCAGGAGTGGGACAGTACAGGCTAACAAAAAAAAAAAAAAACACTACTTAGGTAATCAATTTCGATAAAATTTATATGGGATCACCTCTGAAGTATGACCTGTTAAACGAATAAAGAATCATCTAAATCTATTCACTATTGGCGGAAATATCGCGTAACAAAATACATTAAAAAATCATGCAACGAATTAAGAGCCTCCACTTTTTTGTGATAGGCTATGTCCTTTCTTAGCATTTAAGCTTACCTCTTACTTCATAATATGACTGACATCAATGACATCGGTGAAGAAAAACATCGTGAGGAAACTAGGACTTATTATTAACATAAGTCTGAATTGTCAATCGACCTTGAGCAAGCGTGGTGATCTATCCTTGTGCTTTCTCTGTATGAGAAGAGGCCTTTGTTCTACAGTGGGACAATAATAGGTTGGTATGTATTATTTATTTCCCACCATACAATTATCTTTACAGGGATACTTATTTACACTCTAGCTACTTACTACTAAGTAGCTAGAAAGTAAATAGGTCAGTATCAGTATAGAAGGAATTCTTACTTTTTTTTTTTTTACTTATTCTACTATCCTGGGAATATTATAAATGCGAAAGTTTGTGAGAATGGATACTTTGTTACTCTTCCACGCTTAAACGGCTGAACGGATCTAGATGAAAGGAGATTGAGCTATTTTGTATGGAGCTTGGGGACAAACTTAAGGTTGTTGTACATCAACCAAATGTAGGCTAGGATATTGCTTACTTCAAGTAGTTTCTAGAATATATACTTTTTTTAATTTCTGTACTGTCTGAGCAAAGTGGAACATGTTAAGTAACCTAACCTAAGAGGCTGACCTCTTGTTATGATCCTTGTTCTTATTTATTGGACATTTCGGGAGGTTCCTGTGTGTGATTGGGAAGGAAGAAACGCCTGGGTGTCACCACTGTAACGATCGCCCGAAGGACACAATGGAGTATACGGTGCAAGACTTAAGCATAACCCATAAATCAAATCAATTATTTAACTTTTAATTAATTGTACATTTTACAGACAGTACCAATATTGCTAAAACTTGGCATTCGATCATCTTTATTCAGTTAAAGATTTTCGGTAGTAGTTTCGTTACTGTACAATATTAACAGTTAAAATGCCCCAATCTCCTTTGGTACTGAGATAGATTGTAGTGTGGAATATCGCATAGGATACTTTTTATCCCGAAAATGTACGGTTCCCGTAGGATAATAAATGAAATTTGATGCAGAAGAAGTCGCGGGCAAAAGCTAGTATTTTCATAAATTCCAAGCTGATACAATGCTTGCAAGTTAAAATACTCTATGAAGTTGCACTTTTTTACATTAGGTAAGTATGTTATAAAATTTGAACCCGACATTCTATCTTTTTTCAGATGTGTAATAGGCAAAATGTCACTAGGTCAGTTATTCATCGATAATAAACTATATAATAAAATGACATTGCAAATAGAGTTCAAAATGGTGAGCAATGTAAACTTAATTCCGTAGTAACTTGCGTACAGTTATGCAATATTTGTATCTATACAAATAAACGAAATTGTAGCGTCTGTTTGTTTATAATTCCAAAATGACAGGTTTTTAAAAAACAAATATGAATGTTTGGTAAAAAAAAAAAATGTCTGACTGTCTGTTTGTTTCGCCTTATCTTTGAAACGGCTGGACCGATTTTGATAGAACTTTCACTGGCAGATAGCCTATGCTGTAAATAGTAACTTAGGAAGAAAAAAAAAACGGTTTTGCACAACAAAAAATTAGATAATCCTCGTGATAACCCACATTTATGCAAACGAAATCGCAGGTATAAGCTAGTTTTCAATTAATAATAAATATATAACTATTCGAGTACAGTTAGAAGTCTATGGTAACCGCAATGTTTTACGCAATCACCGTGGTATGCTGTTATACTTCGGAATTATTCTAGGTTGGAATAACTAATTAGTAATTACTTTTACACTGACCGCAGCGTACCGGTTGAGTCTTATTGTTCTTTACCGAAAAAAGAAAACACAAATATAATTACATAATCAAAAAGTCATGTGAATAGTGAAGTTTTTTTTATCTTTGTTTTAATTAGTTAGTTCCTAATGTGTAGGTATATCTATGATCTACATAGTCATTTTTTAATCAACCTGTAGCTATCTAACAACATGATGATTTTTTAAACAAAGTTTTTCAGACTCAACAATAAAAAAATTATCTGTTTTTCGAAATACGTTTAGTCCAAAAAAGAGGGATATCAAATGGTTTTTCCCCAGATATACTTAATTAACAAGAAAATACGCAATTTATGCTTTTTTATTTTATAAAAACGTAACATATACCTAAGTGGTATTGACACGGTCATTAATTTCAAAATTAACTATAAATTGAGGAAAATGAATATTATTTTAAAATTTAAATTTAAAAATAGGTAACTCTTGGGATAAATCTTAGTTTTTTAAATAATAATACACTTCTTACTTAGTAATATAATAAGTAATAGTAGTATTTTTAAGTACTTACTTATTTTATATTGTATGCCTTTAATTATTGTAATTGCTTCACTTGTAACCGTTTTAATTAAAGTAAAAATAAATAAATAAATTATACCAGCCTATTATAGTCCCACAACACGGCAATGGCCTCTTCTCATACAGAGAAGGCGCGAATATCGATCACTGATCACGCTTGCTAAAGAGATTTGCGATTTGAGACTAAATAATTAGTTTTCTTACAATACTTTCTATCATCGATGCCAGTGATGTCCAAGAAAAACAAAGAAATAAACTTATATTAATAATTGTGACATCAAGTATTTATTAATTACTGTAGATATTTCTTTATGTTACGCAAAACTTATAAATAATAATTCAACTACTTATATTAATTAAACAGTAGAATAAAATATATAGGTTCTCTTTTTAATATTTCTTCACAAGATCACTAAATACAGGAAATTTAAAAATTATGCACCAAACTTACTTGTTTTAAAAATGGAGAAATCCTTGATTTGGACATCTGAGCACACAAAGTTATTCACTGACTTAACTTTCGCGTCTCACCACTGACGTAAATGATATAATAATTGTTGACATAAGTGATATAATTATTATACGAAGTATTGTGATATAATTTTTATATGAACATTATTTTTCGAAAATCTACTCCTCACGCGACGGCAATAGGACTACTGAATAGAAATAAACTTCACCAGTTTTGTTCTAAGAAAGATACTTAATTATTGTAACTTTCACTGCTTACGTATATCCAACTCTATTACGGGGCGTTATGGTTGATTTTGGTGTGCGAAGTGGTTATGGAGTTATGTTCGGAATATTAATTCGACCGGTTTTGTAAAAACAACTTGGTGGTGAGACATACTGTTTTTTGTGCCCGGCTTTGCTTATAACATTAGCTTAAAAGTTTTAATGATCCCATAACGCAGGTAACGCCATCGTCATGGTTAACTTACTCTTACAAAAAATATTTATTTACGGATTATTTTGAAATAAATAACTTCTGTAAAAGTAAAAACGTACACATACAAAACAAAAGTATTTTATTTGATTCAAATTAAAGTTAGGGTTTTTTATTGTTATGAAAAGAAGCTCTAAATAAAACAAAACATTAAGTCATTTAGTAATTTTACACTTTAAAGCTTAAACTATAGGTATCTAAATTCTTTATATGACAAATGAACCGACGATGATGAACAACTGGTTTCCTGACGAAACCCAAATGTTTACAAGTTATAGTATGTAAAGCTTAGTGGTCCTGAGCGCAACTGCTACGCTAGAGGTCTTGGGTTGTCACCATTGTGAGGATCGCCCCGAGGACACGGTGGAGCATACTTTGGCGGTGTGCCCTGCTTGGGCGGAGCACCGCCGAGTCCTCGAGGCGGCCATCGGCGGCGGCGCCCTCTCGCGTCCGGCACTGGTTCAGGCCATGGTCCGGAGCGAGAGGGAATGGGAAGCAGTCGCCTCCTTCTGCGAAGCTGTAATGCTAGAGAAGGAGGCGGCGGGACGGGAGAGGGAAAGGAGGGTCCCCCGTTCCAGCGGCCGCCGCGGTAGACGCTCCGGGCGTCGGGAGCCGCGAGACGACTCCCGGCCACCGTAGGCGCGGGTCTGTGGACGGTGAGCAATGGGTAGCTCACCGTCCGTACGTTCACTGAATAACGACAGACCGTGTCGACGGCGCGTTCGTGTTCCACGCGCGCCTCAAAGAGATGTCAGCAAACTTGGATGGGGCCACTGAGGGCCGATGCCTGCCGGGGCTGCGGGTTGTTCGAAAGAGATACCGCGCCCCCGGAACGCAAAGGGCACATGAAGGAACATAGACGGGTTTTAGTCAGTATAAGTCTGACACTCCCTCCCGCCCCGCCCAGGGCGGGGGAAGTTATTTGATGATTTCACGTCTATAAAAAAAAAAAAAATAAAAAAAAAAAAGAGGTCTTGGGTTCGATTCCCAGCTCGAGCAGAACGTGTTACTTATGGGTTTTTCTAGGAAATTCTCAGTAGCAATAGGTCGGAGTTAGGATTTGTGCCCGGTTGATGGCAATAGGCCCGCCCCCTATTACATGGGACTTAAAACATACCGGCGAACTATGGGTGTATAATATTAGTACACCTCTGCCTAACCCTTCGGGGAATACAGGCGTGATGATGGCGTGTGTTAGAGTAAAGAACTCTAAAAAATTAATTAGAATTTCACAAAATCAAATTAGACGGGTGTTGTGATCCGCCTGACAACTGAGGTGATTATGGCATGTTCATAAAAAAGTAACATCTATGTGATTTATTAGTTTATTAGGTATGTAAACTTGACTAGGATGTTTTTTAGGGTTACATGTTTTTATTCAAGACTAGCTGTTGCCCGCGACTTCGTTCGCGTTCAGTATTTTTAAGTTAGTAGTGTTCATACTGTTTCTGTCTATCTCCTATGTGACATAGCGTGATGAATTGTACCTAAGATTACAGCTCAGGTTACTGCCAACACAATGCCAAAAGTTTTGTTCAAATCGGTGCAGGAGTTAAAAAGTTATGCGCGTACATACAAACAAACAAACAAACAAACAGACAAAAATTCTAAAAACCATTTTTTTGGGTTCAGTATAATGTATTTAACATGTGAGAATTACTCTTTATAAAAAATATTGAATGTACAGAATTGGCATCGTTACGATTTTATTATATGTATAGATGCGTAAGTCAGATGTGTAAGATCTTGTGTCTAGGAATTCTGTTTGTGTGGAGTCCATGGAGTTTCTTGCTCCTTCTTCTCCATAGAGACCTACGATTTGGAACGAGCAACTAGCTTCAACTTACTGTATATTTTCTTAACAATTCAAAAGTGCCTGTCAATGGTCTGAATGGAAAAATAGAAGCAACTGTCATTTCATCCGAGGTATTATCGTTCTTTTTACCCGACTGCGACAGAAGGAGGGTTATGTTTTTCGAGGGTATGTTTGTATGTATGTATGTATGTATGTATGTTTGTATGTATAGTTGTTTGGCACGCTCTGCAGGCTGAACGGCTCGATGGATTTTAGCTTGAGAGGTGTCGTTAGATTCGTATTTACTGTGAGAGTGACACTGGGTATATAAAAAAAAAATGGCGGATTTTTGGCGCCAAATTCAAATGTTTGGCTCGCTCTGCAGGCTGAACGGCTCGATGGATTTTAGCTTGAGAGGTGTCGGTAGATTCGTATTTACTGTAAGAGTGATACTGGGTATATTCATTTCATTTTTAAAACACTAAAAAAATAAAAAATAAAAAACGGTAATTTAAAAAAAAATAAAAAACTCGACTGCTATTCTTCAAAAATCCCTAAAACAAGATAAATTGTAGCAGTCGGGAGTCGGGACCCATTCTAGAAATGGAGGATTAGTGAATTGAGAACTACCGTTTTTTATTTTTTGTAAGAGTTACTAGGATTATTTTTTAAGTGTTTGTTTAAACGCATTAATCTCGGAAACAGACAGTCACATTGGAAAAAATCTTTTTGTATATTATAGCCAGATTCATGAAGAATCTATAGGCTATAGAAAATCACCCTTCAACAAACAAGGGCGGAACGGGCGGTAAAAAAGGAAGTCGCGGGCAAAAGCTTATTTACATAATAAATTTAATTTCTGTGCTGTGAGATATTGAACAAGAAGATACAACAGAAACACGTCTGCAAACATACAGACAAGCAAACCAACACATTACACATTTAAGCATACTTAATGCTATAATTCTAATTCTAAAATATGCGACAGAGTATTGGTCGACCTTACCACAGTGTAACAACATAACAAGCTGGTCGGTTGGCAGACTGCGACATTCACATGAATTATTTATTTATTCTGTGATCTGGATTTTAATACGTCTCGTCCGTCACAAGTTAATGTATTGGTGAATACAGTCCGGTCTGACCCAACCTTTATAATTAAAAGAGGTACTACTTAGAAATCCAAGGACATAGGTATTATAGGTACCCGTGGTGGTAATTAAGTTCTCATAAGGAAAGACATTATTAAAATTATAATTTTATGTATGTATGTATGTAGTTTTATTTGCAACTAGTTTCTAACTGGTGAATGATTTGTATGGTTTTTTTTCATCTTCGTATTTGAATACTGCTCAGCTCCTGTGAATCGTAGCGTGATGTTATATAGCTTATACTATTGCTCAGGAATGCAGCTTTCATCTAAAATATTTTTTCTACTTCAAGATTAGCGAGTTTAAACCAACAAATAAAACAACTCTTCAAATCTATCAAATACTCATAATCTACAAATCATATATCTCAATTAAGTCACAAAAACGTCATTAAAGAATTCGTCAAAAAAGAATTGGGTCTAGAAGAATGGAGAATAAAGTACATACCTACTTATTCTTTTAAATGATATCCCGAAGAAATGTATGATCCCCGTGGAATAATATATTAAATTTGACGCGAACGGAGTCGCTAGCAGAAGCTAGTTAAACTATAAATCATGAATCATCAATCTCAATGCTTTACTAAATTAACTTATAAAGAAAAACAATGAACAACAAAAAATAACACACAGACACACAAAAGATTTACTTTATTTTGATTTTAATACACGTTATTCAAGTGTTTACTTAGTTATACGTAGTCAGTGTACTATCCTACCTGGTAGGTACTAGATATTAGGTAATCTCAGTTATGCTAAACGGGTTAGTGATCGTGAGGCGCGTGCGCACCAAACGGTAAACTGAGAATACGGACATTTTATAAGTATTTTCACTTAAAGGACCAGTCCTGTCGTCTACCTACTCATGCTGAAATGACAGCTTACCTTAAGCTCATCATCATGTGCTTAGCCTTTACCCAACTATGTCGGGGTCGACTTCCAGTCGAACCTGATGCAGCCGAAAACCAGTGTCTTATACATAAAGCGACTGCCTATCTGATGACGATGCACTGAGCAACACGATACCTCTTAGTTAGACTGGTTGTCAGACTTCCTAGCTTCTGACTATCCGTAACTACTGTCAGATCTACGAATGAGAGCCAGGACCAACAGCTTTATATTGAAAAATATGAAAGAATACTTTTTTATTTATTTTAAACCTCGTTACAAGATCGTTATTTTTTAAATTCTGTGTTACAAAAAAGTCTTTAACATTTTACTACTAAAAAGTTTAACAAAAACTAATTTACTGGTTTACAAATTTAAGTAAACTAGTGTTTACAAAATCTTTGATCAATGATTTCGAAGATCGCTAAAGCTTTTGTACTATTTAATATCATCATCAACGATTCCACAAAATTACTCAAGCAATTCTAATCGTAAGATTAATGCTTATTTTAATTTCGATATTTTTTTTACGCGTTTATTAACAAGTGTTAATTAATTTTAGTGCTGGCTGTTCCTCTATTTGATTAGTAGTCAATTAATACCATGACAATAAATAAATTGGCTTGCATCAGTGATCTCGCAGCCGTATGGTCCGCGACCTTGAGGTAGTGGGTTCGATCTCGATTGAGATAAGATCGCCAATTGTAGCGGGACATGTGTTTTTAATTATGTTTTTATTAATTGCCTGTCGAGTGTGGTCTAGGAGGCAGAAGTATGATTGGAGAGACGTGAAACTTTAATTGAGAATCTATTTTTAGATGGAAAATTATCTATTCTGCCCCGATAGTCTCGTGACCGACCGGAGAGAGATCAGGCGCAGGACCAACGGTTTTACGTACTTTCCGAGACACGGGGATGTCACACCACCAACTTCCAAACTAACAACTAAAACCCAAACTAACATCTCCCGGTGGCCGGGAGCCGCGAGACTACTCCCGGCCACCGTAGACGCGTGTCTGTGGACGGTGAGCAATGGGTAGCTCACCGTCCGTACGTTCACTAGCGACAGACCGTGTCGACGGCGCGTTCGTGTTCCACGCGCGCCACAAAGAGATGTCAGCAAACTTGGATGGGGCCACTGAGGGCCGATGCCTGCCGGGGCTGCGGGTTGTTCGAAAGAGATACCGCGCCCCCGGAACGCAAAGGGCACATGAAGGAACATAGACGGGTTTTAGTCAGTAAAAGTCTGACACTCCCTCCCGCCCCGCCCAGGGCGGGGGAAGTTATTTGATGATTTCCCGTCTATAAAAAAAAAGGCTGCTACTGAGAAATTCCTGAAGGAAAAACCTAATAACACTTTTTGCCCGACCTGGGAATCGAACCCGGGACCCCTTGCTCAGCAGTCGCGCTTGCGACCACGACGCCAACGAGGCAGTAACGGGTATGTAGGTAATGTGTTTTCTACACCCTCTATATCTTAGTACTGCCAAAACAAAACTAATACAATCAAACTAATTAAATATGCCAAAGGTGTTAAATTATTAATAACCAGTAATAATATTTCAATGTCCTACATCAAAAACATTGCTTAGACTAGATTTAAAATAAAATTAATTAATTTGAAAGAAAGAAAAAACAATTCTGACAACACGGTTGGCGCAGTGGCTGGGCGATCTAGAGCTGTTCTGCGTGTCGCAGGTTCGATTCCCGCACGGAACAAATATTTGTATGATTTGCTCTGGCTATTTGTGTATGTGCGTTTATATGTTTGTAAAGGCACCCACGATACAGGAAAATTCATATAGCAATGTTTTTATTTAACAAACATAAATATGTATTTGTCGAAATACCTGTAGGTGATATTTAGGTTAGTTTATATTTGTGGAACTAATCTCAATAATCACCTTAATAATGTAAATCTAATCCTCTGACTTATTTCGAATTAGATTTTTCACCGGTAAAATGGTTTTATTGGTAATGTATTTACTAGGATGGTAATCACGCCATATGGCACAGGGCACAGTAAGCGAATGACAAAAGATACTTGCTGATGCAGGTATTTATATCAACTGGGTTTCTGTTTATTCCTGACTAGCCTTTGCCCGCGACTTCGTCCTCGCGATCCTTATTTTTTGTTACTCGCTACAATTACATTTTATTTGTATTTATTTTCTTGTACCATATAACGCTATTGTTAAATCGGACAACTATGGTAATATCGTTAGAAATCCATATGTTCCATTCACACCGACAAAAAAAAACTGTAAAAATCGGTCAAGAAGTCGGTCGTGTGCGGGTCGGCGCAATCGGTTCGGCATTGTCAATACAACATTAAAATAATGCTATTTGTAAAATGCCTACCGTGGTTTGTTTTTCCTATCATCATGAGATAATCTCGCGAATGCATGTAATATCTGTCAGATTAGTTTGACAGGTCGGTAGCTGCTCTGAGCAGCTGTACCGTGTGAAGTGATAGGTAATCAGGTCACCTACTTATAGCAGACTAGCGAACTGCTCGCGACTTCGTCCGCGTCGCTTATTTTACCCACCATTAGTTACGTCTTTGGTTACTGCTACGCTCCCGTGGGTCGTAGCGCGATGTTATATAGCCTATGTTACTCAGGAATAATGTAGCTACCTATTGGTGAAAAAATTGTTAAAATCGGTCCTGTAGTTTCGGAGTATATTCGTTAGAAACAAACAAAAAAACTTACCTCTTTATACTATTAGTATATTCAGAGTTTTTTATGAAAAAGTTTATCTAAGAAAATATTGATGACATATTTATTACTTTCTAAGTTTATCTTGTCAAAGATGTCAAGTAGCCTTCATTATCCTCAATACATACACACATACCATCCCGTCTTATTCCCCGAAGGGTTAGGCAGAGGTGTACCAATGTACCTACACCCACAGTCCGGCGCCGGTGTGTTTAGGTCCCATGTAATAGGGGACGAGCATATTTCCATTAACCGGGCTCAAATCGTAACTCCGGAGCTGCTACTGAGAATTTCATAGCAAAACCCAAAGTGTTATTACACTTTTTCGACCTGGGAATCGAATCCAAGACCTCTAGCGTAGCAGTCGCGTTTAGGACCACTAGGCTAACGAGGCAGTCAAGTTAGAGAGAATTAGTGTTGGGAATTATATGAGATCTTTTCATAACAAACAGATTATTTTTACCCAACTCCAGCAGTAAAAACAGGGTTATGTTTTTCATGGGAACCCATCTTGCGAACCATCTAAGTGATTAGATTTAAGTGTTCATTTATCTGGTGGTTGTAATACTTAGGTGTAATAAAACTACAATCTAATGCTTCCGACAGCAATTACAATTATTTATTGAGTTACGTCATCTTTGCATCTTTTTAGTTCTCTTTTAACACTGTTACACGTGTTTTTGATATTTTGTTTCTTTTTTCTACCAATTAACTTATCTTCCTAAAACTTACCGACCGGTAAATGTAACTATAGTAACAAACAAATGCTTTTTCGCTGTTATTGAAGTTTATTTTTCACCATACGGGTAGGGTTATTTACATATTTTTTGTAAATACCTATTTCTTACATTCAAAATTGTCACCAGAGTTTTCCCAAACGACCAGTCAAGCATTTGAAAGAATTACGACTGGTAAGGAAAACTATTCGTTTTGCATATAGGAACCGACCATTCTAAACTTTGATGTGAGGTTTTCAGAAGTTATTAAAAAGCTGAACCCACGTAGCCTTACGTTCCACAATTCCCTGAAGGAACCCAAAAAATTTGGCACAGTTCATTAACATCGTAATATATATCGATCACTACAGGCCTTCAACTTGGGGGATCGGCAGAACAAGCGGTTATGCCACCGTCATAGATCATTGACAACTTATAGGCATTTCATCAAACTGCGTCACTGTTATATTAAGGAGCTTGTATATTATAGAATACTTCTTAAATAATACCATCACGCCTGTATTCCCCGAAGGGTTAGGCAGAGGTGTACCAATGTACACCCACAGTTCGCCGGTATATTTAGGTCCCATGTAATAGGGGGCGAGCCTATTGCCATTAACCGGGCACAAATCCAGACTCCGAGCTGCTACTGAGAATTTCATAGAAAAACACAATAACTTTTTGCTCGACCTGGGAATCAAACCCGGGACCCCTTGCACAGCAGTCGCACTTGCGACCACGAGACCAACGGGGCAGTTAATCGGTTAGTGACGGAATCGTAATTTAATAATACTTCTTAAATAATATATTTGCCAAAACCTTCCTTGCAATGTTTTCTATATTATGTTAAATAAAGTAAAGCACGTAAAGCCGTTGGTCCTGCGCCTGATCTCTCTCCGGTCGTCTCGGATTGCCGTCCCATCGGACTATGAGTTAGGGAAGAGAGAGTGCACCTGTGGTTGCGCACACACTTGTGCACTATAATATCTCCTTTGTACTCCTGCTAGTCTGCATTAAGATTAGCCGCTGTGGCCGAAATCGGTCTGGAGAGTAACATTATGTTAAATAACAACAAAAATTAAAATTAAAAGCTGATTTTAAGGCTGTTAGATAGTATTTAAATAGAAAGTATGTCAAACTCTCATATTTATTCTTCAGATAAAAAATATGTGACTATTGAAAAATGAGCCCTAACGTATGAGGATCTGTGGCAAAGTAAGACTAATGGATTTGGTTATCAATTCTCTGAATACAAAGAAAAGTGAAAGAGTAATTTTACAGAATTTGTAGGTTGTGGTAATTATGTTGTAACTGCCCCGTTGGTCTCGTGGTCGCAAAGCACGACTGCTGAGCAAGGGGTCCCGGGTTCCATTCCCAGGTCGGGCAAAAAGTGGTATTGGGTTATTCCATTAGGAATTTCTCAGTTGCAGCCCGGAGTTTGGAAGTTGGTGGTGTGATACCCCCGTGTCTCGGAAAGCACGTAAAGCTGTTGGTCCCGGCAGTCATTCGTAGATCTTTGACAGTCGTGACGGATAGTCAGAAGCCAAGAAGTCTGACAACCAGTCTAACCAAGAGGTATCGTGTTGCCCAGTTACTGGGTTGTGGAGGTTAGATAGGCAGTCGCTCCATGTAAAATACTGGTATTCAGCTGCATCCGGTTAGACTGGAAGCCGACCCCAACGCAGTTGGGAAAAAGGCTAAGCAGATGATGATGATGGTAATTATGTTGTTACTAGTTTACGACTGCAACTTTTTCACAGTCAAGTCTACTATTGAACATAGCCTAAGGCAAACACCAGTACATAAGTAGTGTACCTTTCAATTGGTGTGTGAATTTTTGTAATGGAACCAGTATGTACTTCCAAAGATTACCTCTTCAGACAAACATGTAGTGACAAAGGTTCAAAAGGGTATGCTGAGATGGTTCGGTCATATTTAAAGGATGAGTGAAAGGCGACTAACAAATGGACTTTATGTGGCAGATGTGAGTGACGCCCTAGAAAGACCACTACCCTGACCTTATTGGTGAGATTCTTCAGAAAGGTCGGATGTGCAGTTCTCGTAACCGGCGTGCTGGTATGACCTGGGCCTGTAGCCATGTAACAAACGATAAGCGCAAACGCTGAGTAGGCTTTAATAGATCTTCAACTTTATGTGCTTGGTTTTAAGTTGAAGATCTAGTGAAGATTGCATAGCGTTTTCGTTCTTTCCAGTCGCTAACGCTTAGAAATCTTTAATCGATTTTTAACTTATGGCTCTTATTTATTTATTTATTTATTTATTTATTCATTTGATCTTACAAGCTAACAGATATACATCCAAAACGCTTACAAGATTAATTTAGTGAACTAATTCTCATTTCATTCTCATTTTCTTGGGTATTAAGTTTAAAATCTATTGGTACCTACCGAGCGTTTACGATTATCGTTTGTGGCTTGGCTAGATGTACGTAGACGAGGCGAAAGTAGTGTGTAAGGATCGTAACAGGTGGTGTTCTATGGTTTCTGTCTACCCCCATGGGAAAAGGCGTGAGTTTATGTAAACAATTTTACCATGTTATAACATTAGTTTAGGTTAGCTATAAGAATACTGGATACTCGTTTTCTGCGGTAAGCACATTAGTTCGCTAATTATACGATCAAAACAACTGCTGAGTCAGTGGGTTTTATATTGTAATTACAATCAGTTACCTATATCGTTGTACAGTTGGCTCTGTATTTAATGTGCGAGATTTGCTCAGTTTGGTGTTAGTGGGCGGTTCGCTGTATTCAATTCGATTGATACTTTGGTACTAATGGTTTTACGTAATATAATTGTGTATGTGGAACTGGATAATTTAATAATTTAATTTAATCTATAGTTATTAATACAATAAAGGTGAAGAGTATTTATGTATTTTTTTAAACTTAATCTCTAGAACTATCCAGTTGGATTGGAAAACATATTTTTGGATATGGTAGCCAGTATCATGGGAAATACATAGTAATGGCTATAGAACATCACGCTATGACTAGATACAGAGCAGAGCAGTACCCAAAGAAGAAACTGAACGCGAGTAATACCGCGCGGTATAGCTAGAATACAAATAATTCTGATTATAAATAAGATTTAAAAATAAAAATATTAAGTATAGTCTGTAGTATTTTATTTTAACAGGTTTGTACGTAGATAACTATTCAATATTAAGTTTTTCGTTAAACTAGATTAAATAGGCATTAGGTAATTGTCGTAATTGAAATAAATGATTTGACTTTGACTTTTGACTTTAATCAACAAGAAACAAATAATACAAAACGGTTGACTGCTGCGCTACGTGTGTTGTGGTTTCGATGCCCGCATGGAACACATATTTGAATGGGCTACCGGTACTTTTTCAGGGTTTAGTTGTTTGTGTGTGTGTGTGAGCCTAAGTTTGTAAACTTACCTCCGATACAGGAGAAATTCCAAATGTGGAAAAACTAAAAAACAACTATCAATAATTTCAGGTTTGTACTATAAGACGTTCGGTAAGTATGTAAGGTGCTTTATATCAAAGCTATCTCGGTTACAACATAACGATGCGTACATAAGGATACTTACAGTAGTTCCTGTAATAAAAATTGAACAAAAACTGTGGAGACGACTCTGTCTTGCATTTTTTATAGAAGGTACTTATAGGTCATGTAGGTAACTACCTATGTAGTACATTTTGTTTTTATTAAATATATAATAAAGCCTTAATTGAGAAAAATAAGTACCTATTACTACTTAGGTAAAGTTAGGTACAGTACCTTAACTAGTTAAAGAAAAAGTTAGAGTTAATAAAAATGGAAAAAGGCTAAAAATTTATGACTGAAAGCATACACTCTTAAGAAATAATATAGTTTATAACTATTGGTTAGTTAATTTTATACAGAGATCCCTTTCAATTCTTGGATTTGAAGGTTTTGATTTCATTTCATATTTGCAGTAACAAGGCAACGCCATCTATCTACAATAAAGTTAACTACACTTAAGGCACGATACATCGTTCGCCTGGTAAATAATTTAGAGCAATTACCTGCTAAAGAACTATTTATGTATGCATCGTAAGTTGGTAAGATTTCCACTAGTTCCTTAACTACAGAAAGCAGATATAATTTAAGAACATTCATACTGATAAATTCTTCCAACCCTGCCTTTAGCAGTCCACTAGTATAGATATTCCAATTATCATCCTCATACAGGCATACGATATCTATATACAATTTCCATTCTCAACAAATCCAAAGTTATTAAAAAAAAAACAATCCCAACACGACTCCACAGCCCCTCAACTCCTCAAAAGCAAGGAGCGGTCCTCCACGCATCAGTAGCGCTCATTCTGCACGAAACCAGCGGGCCGACGAGCGTCTCCGTCAGACACAATATGTCCTTAGCAGAAGGCGCTTCAGACACCGAGCATAACAAGGAGGAAGAACCTAAGAGCTCACAGAACACGCCTACTGGCACCAAGAAGAAGAACAACAACGATAAAGGAAGACAGGTTAGTTGGTCTTTACTGTTGAAATATTTTTTTTGTTGAGATTTCCTGTCTAAAATTTCATTTTTTTGCAATTTTTTAACTTATTTTAAGGTTACTCTTTACAGTTTCAATCTATTTTTTGTTGAAATTTCTTCTTTAAAACTCTTTTTTTTCCTAAGTTCCTCAATTTAATTCAAGGTATAAGGTAGGTAGGGGTTTTGCTTGATGGAAAGTGTTTTTGAATAATTTTTGTTTGAACCTCCTCTCTAAAATTAAATTGCAATTCTTCGACTTATTTAAAGGTTAAAAGGGTTCGTTTTACCAAATTGGCTCTATTATGCTTGTACTGTACTGTAGTATTGTTTAAAATAATTGTATCGAGATTTTCTTTTTAAAAGTAGGTTAAAAAAAACGATTTATTTCAAGGTAAAAAGGGTTCCTTCCTTTTACGAAATAGTGTCTAAGTATGCTTAGGTTTTAGTGTTAAAACAATTGTATCAAGATTTTTTTTCAAATCTACAATTAAAATATTCTCCTCCATTTTTATGTCGGGTAAAAAGAGCGAATTATTTCAAGGTATAAAGGGTTCCTTTTAAGAAATTGACTTTTTTATGCTTAGATTTTAGTGTTTGAAACTTTTTGTCGAGCTTTTCTTTCTAAGCTATCATTTTTTATAACTGTCTGATTTATTTTAAGGTACAAAAGGTTAATTTTACGAAATAGTGTTTTATTATGCTTTGACTGATCACAGTTGATAGTTAGTGACAAATAAGAGTGTTTTTGTCTAAAGAAGCTTTCTAAAAAACTTTCGAATCTGTCAAAAGTTTAAGCTTATTACAAGCCTCAAAATTCTGATTGTTTAAACCCAAGATATTTTACTTACTTCTTGAAAATAACTGCTTGAGCTTGTAAAAGCCCTTGAGTTTGAAAAAATTGAAAGTAATCAATTTATGTGTACCTAATCGTGAAATATTAAAACTATTGAAAGCTATTGATCATTATTAAGTGACGGTATACTTAATGAGGATAAAATCTTAGCAACAAAATGCATTGATTTTAGTAACTTAAAAAATACCTTCTTATTTTGAAAACATAATTTCAATTGTTAATTTTCTTGGGTCAAAGTAAATACAATTACGGTACTGCATCACTCTAAATGTCCCCAACGAAAATTACTTAATTAATTTTTGCCTCAACTAAAACAGCGTCTGGAAAATCCATTTTCAGGGATATTTATAGTACCTAACATACATTCAGGAGAAGAAAGTGGCAATGGTTTTTAACTCTCACAAAACCAAGATTTTTCACCAGCATTTGTCCGCGGCTGCATCCGCATTAATTATTCTACAGATCGCTATTTTATTTTATTTTTGGATATTAAAATATACGTACTTAAGTAGTAGTACTCAAGAAATAATATAGCTTGCTATAAGTGAAATAATTTTCAGAAATAACACTAATGTTCCGGTCGTTAAAAAAAAATATGATGTCGTCGTTATAAAAACTAATCAAATTCTATCCTTTTATAGAATTTTATTTTAACTTTACAAAGGTTATTTAATTAATTTTCTAATAATCATTATCATTATTTTCCATTAAGTCGTAGTTGACTACCATATATTTTTAATTAAAACCATCTAGTTCTGACGTTTTTTTTCCGTTGCATCAATAAAGTCTCACTAAAATCGTCTTACAATTGGTTCAATAAATACTAACCCACAGCCACACTATAAGAATTAACCAATTAATGAGTATCACCAATTGATACCATATTAGGTGTGGTATACATCCGTGGGACAACATAAGGCAATTAATGGCAATTTCGTCCGTTTTCAATCTACGCGCCCACTCATAAATGGCGTAATTATACAATGCCTGTTTTGTTAGTACCGTCTCTAGTAATTGGGTTTACTCCTACGCAATGTATTGCGGTCTTAACGATGGCACTAATTCAATTTATGATTGCAACTTTGTTGTTTTTAATTGGGAGTTTTTATTTATATCATCAATTTTAATATCAATTGAAATGGTGTCCTGAGATTTGATTTTTAATTAAGGAAATAAAAAGACAATACTTATATTCCATATAAGATCATCCAAGTAGGTACTGTTCACAATTCTGTAATAGCTTTGCAATTTAAAATTCTCTTAGTTGTAAATATCCCTTTGCGCCTATTGGCCTCTAGTTCGGTTCTCGGGAAGTGGAAATTAGATTTTTTCTACTCCTCCGCAAATCTTTTCTGATAAATTCCATTGCGGGATACAAGACAGTTGAATCGTTTCTCCGAGCTTCATTTTCTCGGCGGTCTCCACTATACTGTGATTCTAGCTTTCAGGAGTTGCAGTGGTTCAGTGTGGGCATGTCTCATAAAAATATATTTTAATAGCTAAAAATCTCTTCTATAAAATTTCTTACTATATTTATTACAATGGTCCTTTCAGCAAGTATTGGTGTAATTAATTAACGGCTACTGATATTCCATAAAAATATTTTATCCAATAATTATCATAACCAGCCCATTTGTACTATTTGTATTTAAGATTTGTATATTGTGTTTGTTTGCATTTGTACATAAGATTCCGCTCCAGTGACACAGTACCACTAAATCCCACTCATAAATCCTCCTGAAGCTTTTGACAGCCGGAAACTAAAAGAACAATGCTACAATTAAGCTCGGAACATTTCTTGCGCATACGCACCCTATGCTCGTTGAAGCGGATCGCAATTATAGATCATTACTGTCGCAACACTATTCATGGGATCTATTGTATTCTTATTAGTAGGTATTATTTTTCTTGATCATTCATAAATCGATTGAGTTAACGATTCAAAATTGATGGGTTGTCTTTAATGGTAAACGAGTTACAGTAACAAGTATCTTGTGGGTAGGTACTAGTAATTAGTTAGGCAATGTTAAAATGGTAGTAAAACAATCTACTATATAAAAGACTTTTAATTAATTTTTTTGATAAAAATCAAAGGACCCAGTATTGAACCTTGAAGAACCCCTGAGAAATTAAGTTTAATATCTTTGATAGTTTTAATAAACTTTCTATACAAGTAAAATCATTAAATTAATCATAATCATCATAGTCATAATCATAGTAAATAAAATGAACTCCTTGCCAGATGTCAGACTCTTACATGTGGAAGGAACAGATCCATACTCTGATGAAGGGCGGAGAGAGTGAGTCCGATATCTCGGACTCCGAGCACTTCCTGACCAAGGGCGCATTCCTCCTCACTCCCTCCCACGGCCTCAGCATGGAGAAAGCTTCGGCCATCTGCGAGAAGATGGAGTTCAAGGGCTGCTTCTCCCTCACGAAGACAGCCACTGGCATCCTCTTTAAATTCTCCAGCGTTGATGACTACCAGATGGTCTTCAAGAAAGGTTTCCATAAAGTTACGGGATCCAGGTTTTATAGGAAGGTAATTGGTTTATGTTTCTAAAATGTTTGCTTTGAAAATGCTTTCTTTTGTAACTTCTCTTTCAATGCTTCCTTTCCTGTTTCCTTTCATTCTTTCTCTCTCATTTACTTTCATTGATTTCTCCTCTTCGCCCTTCTTTTATCTTTAAATAATTTTCAAAATAGAAGCTTTATGCCTTTGCATTTTTAGGTCTTCTATTTAATAATTTAAATAATTATTTTCATCAAGGTTTTGTCAAATTTAATCTAAGTACTATGTTCTACTTACTAATTTTATTGACCATTCGGACTTGTGTACTTACTCGTATATTGTTAGATTTTGTATCTTACCTTCTTATGACTTATCTATTATTAATTAAATTCCCTTTCCCCAGATCGCCATTCCCTGCAGACCTCAAAAAACATTCACCATCTACGTCTACGACATTCCTGATGAGGTCCCAGAGGATGACGTCCGCCACGCCCTCTACAAGTTCACCTCCGTCGTCGAGGTGGTTCGTCTCCACTTCTCCGGCTCCCCCAAGGATGGAAACACTGGTTGGTATAGCATAGGTATCAGTATCGCACCTTTCTTGATTTGCTTGGTTAGCAAAACGCGCTTAAGTGATGATCGGTTCTATCAGGCGCTTTAAGAATTGAATTAAGGTTATTTTTGGGCTGAGTTCTGTACCTCTGGGAATGGTTTTGTAGTCTGGCTCATACTATTGTAAAATGTATGTGTTTATCTATAGCAAGATTACATCGGCAACTTAACAACTAGGATGCACTTTTTCAAAATTTATTAACTCATCCGCTGTGTCTTCTTTTTGCTTTATAACCCTTCACCTCTATCTTCAACTATACCATTCCATTCTTTCTTCAGGAACCTCTACTCCCAAGCCTATGGAAAAGTCATCCTCTCGTGCCCTCACGACCATCGATGGCGAGTTGGTCAGCAGCATGATCCCCAAGGAAGCCACCAGCGTCATCCGCGTCACGTTGGCCAACATCGAGGAGGCTAACATCCTCCTACAGAATGGGCTGGATTTCTACGGAGCCACGTTCTTTCCTACCGAGCTCGCCACCCCAGCACAAGCTGCCAAGCTCATTAAACCAAGCAGGTATTTGGGTTATCTTTGAAAAAGTTGGGCGGAAATTCAACCTAGTGTTTATTTATTTATTTATTATTAAGGCACATCAACAACACAAAGTGTGTATTATGATCTGATTTCATAAGATAATGTTTCAAGGATTTGCACTTAGCTCTAATAAACAGAACCTGCGAATAATTACTTATAGTGTATATCCTTCACAATATGTACATGTTAATGTTATTGTTTTGGGCACAAGCACAAGTTTTTAACAGAAGGTTAAAGTTTGGTTGTCCCCAGGGTCACAGGCGGCACTGTATCAGCCAGGGTTCGCGATCTTCTGCCGGTGTTCGACCAGCAAGGCTTTGCCAAGTTCGCGCCACCAGCCTCGCGCCTGGTCAAGCCAAGATCCAAGTAAACGACCAATATCTCGCCTGTCATTTCACGATATCGTTCAAATCACTACAAGATATAATTGCGCTTTTGTCAGAGTTTGCTTGCCGAGGCAGAGGTCACGTGCAAGCAACCGCTCGCAAGAGGACTCTTCACTTTTCCCTCGTAGTTACTCAAAATGTGTCTGACACAACCGAAAATGAAATGACAGGAACTAAAATGGAAGAACGCTTTGGACAAGGAAATCGAAACGAAAATAAATAACAACAATAAATTTTCATATTTAGGATGATTGTATTAATATCAACTAATAATGTACATAAACAAAAGTTGGAAATACAGTAAAATGTATGATTTCAATAGAATCCATGTTCTTAAGTACTTAATTGTATGACAGATGAGTACCGAAATGCATTTAATATTATATTAAACTTAACTAAATAATGTGCCATTTCATAGACACTATTTTTATAATCTGTTTTGTTACCAATTTGTAATAATAAATGTTATTTTCTACAGTTTGTTGTTTATTTGAAATATTCCCAAACTCTTTGGCTCTTGGCTTATAAACGTCGTAAACTATATTAAATATTATGGTTTTTGTTGATAAAGGCACATACTCGTACATTAATTGCATTGTCAGCATATATTTCTTTATTATTTTAGATAACTCCTTACAAATAATTCATATAAACTGGGCCATCAAAACCGATGAATTCACAATCCAGAAAAGCAACACTCTAATAGATCTATAAAAGTATTTCCTAACATTTTGTATTTAACCTGGAATGTTATAAAATCTCTTAAAATATCTCAATCATCCTTAAGTGCAAAGTATTTAAATATAATATAAGTAATATGGAATATTTTTTAAATATTTATTTAAAATCACTCTATGTCTTTTGAAAATATCAAGTTTATGTTTCATTAAATTATCTTATAGTCCTACAAACATATTCCTTTAGATACAATACAATAGCACCGATCGTGTGTCGATCTTAATTTATTGACTACCTAAATATCACAGTTTTTATTATTATATCGCTTATAGCGAGCGGCACAAGTTATATTTTGTACATTGTTCTTTCTCCTAACAATATGGCTTGGTCTGGTCGTCAACACGAATAAATACCATTACCTACTATCATTACACTTTAGGTCCAACACTTCCCTTCCCATTTTTAAACCTCTCCTCTATTTCTTGTAAACTCTTCCCTTTTGTTTCTGGTAATATGAAATACATTACAATCGTGCCAATAAGTGCTACAACTCCATAACTGAGGAAAGTTATCACTTCTCCGAAATTGCTCATCATTCCTGGAGCAGTTTTCACGACGATGAAAAATGCAACGAACGTTGTTGAAGAACTAATGCCAGATCCCAGACCACGAACTTTCGTCGGGAACACTTCCCCACACATGATCCATGGCAAAGGAACCAAGCCTATAGATATGGCACAAATGTAGAACATTAAACACATTAAAGGTAGCCATGACATGTTCTCAGGCTTCCAATAAAGGAACATCGATAGCCCGACCATGGACATCGAAGTCCAAATTCCACTTATGAAGCATAGAGGCCGCCTTCCATATTGTTTGCATATTACACAAGCGACAACACTCATGACGACTCTTAATGAATCTATAATTAGCATTACAAGGTAATGATCTAAACCCTTCCCGACGGCCTTCTCAACGATTTCAATTGAATAAAATGCGACTGCGTTCACTCCAGAGAACTGACACGTGAAGAAGAAGAGAATCATTATTACTAGAGGCTTTATCAGCTCGGGGCTCTTCAGGCTTATCAGCTTCTCTTTCCACGACAACTTCGGTGCGCTATCGTAAGCCTTCTTGCTATCAACAAGTCCTTTCAATTCTAATTTTGCTTCTTCACCGTATCCTCTCAGCCAGTAGAAAGCTTTAACTCCGTCTTCTATCCTTCCTTGTGAAATCAGCCAAACGGGACTTTCTGGCACAAAATACAGGAGTCCTACTGTTAACACTGGGAATATTGAGCAGATGGTTGCAGTCCATTGCCAAGAGAGAAAGGTTCCTATGATATGAGCGACTAGTATTCCTAAGGCTATGGCTAACGATACTGCTGCAAGGAAGAATCCTCTGTATTTTGGTTCTGTGGTTTCCCCGATGTAGACAGGTACGAGAGGGCCGCACAGACCAGCGCAGAGACCGGTGAGGAATCTTCCGATGAGCATGAGCCCGAGGTTGGAAGACGAGGCGATGAGGATCCAGCCCAGGAACAGAGGTACGCAAGTGATATAGTGGGACAACTTTCTTCCGAATTTCTCCATCATCCAGCCGGAGACGAGACACCCTGGAGCCATTGGTAATGCTGCCATTGCCGCTGTAAAGAGAAAAAGACATGTTAGCTACTTGAAAACCAGTGTTACTCATAAAATATAGCCAGAGTAATCTACTAAGAACATACAAACATTTATGGAATTAAGATTACTTTTACATTTTATTTCTTATTTGAATATGTAATTGTAAACTTTTTTTAGAACAAATATGATAAAATAATGATCCAAATAGATAACAAATTATTTGCATAGCCTATTTTATTTTTAATTCTTGTTTTAACTGACTGTATTCGTACTACACGAAAAAATACAGTCACAACGGTTATGTAACATTAAGATGCTATTATCTTCTGTTCCAATTATAAAAATGATTGGTAGGTTTTGCAAGAACTTAAAATTTGCGCAGTTTGCCATTTTACGATAACGCTTTACAAATCAGCAGTTTAGCGGTTCAACTAATAATTGATTAATAAATATTCATGCGACATTAAATTATAACATTCATTGACACACTATAACTATGGCCTTTTGGAAGCAAAGGTAAAATAAATAGTAGAAAGTTTAAATCTTTAATTTCAATTTGCTTAGGAAAAAACATCGATGACTTGAACCCAACCGTTCAAATGGTTTCAACTATTACTAAATAATAGTTACAAGAATTGCTGGTTGGAGTAAGGTGCTGCCCAACCGGTCTAAGTTGTGTCAATATGAATGCTATGAGTATTAACTTAATGTCTTCTTTGCCTTAAATAATGAAATTTGTGGACGCTACTGATGGTCTTTCTATCTCTACATTCGGTGACGTTATATTGAACAAATTCGAACTTTACCTATCCATGACGTAGTATCTTCATCCGAGGGTATGGGTCCAGGGTTCGTCTTCAGTTGCGGCAGCAGGATCGCGGAGTACCCTGACGTCAGCCCGGACACAAGGGTCAGCATGATCGGCGCTGTTGATGCTAGCGTCTGAAATGTAACACTTTTTCTAAGTCTGCATTCTTGCATTTGATGAAGATGGAATCCTATAATGGGTTTTATGATTATTAGCCATTATAGCTGTTGTATCGGAGTATCTATGACATTTCATTGTAATGTCATAGATACAAGTCAATGTCAAGGTTGCACAGAATGAAAATAATTGGTTTCGTGCAGTGTGTTTGTCTATATTTTAAGGTATCATAGAGTTAGCGCAGATTCCAGTTTGTCTATAATAATCTGCTGCATAGTCAGATAATATAAAAACGCCGTCAAATTCTAAGAACTATCTTTGAACTATTATACCTTAGAACATGGGGTGCATGTGATTGTGGGTTCGATACAGAGCAAAACGTATCAAAGCGGCCTTTTCAATCCTTATAGAACTTTAAGAGTATATGTATCTTAAATATCACTGATATCGGCGGAGGAAAACATGGTGAGAAAACCTGGAGTTATAATTAATTTAAATCTACAATCAAGGCTTTATTTTTAAATTTATTTATTTCATAGATCTTACATTTAATTATAATGAAAAAAAAACTAAATAATAATGAAATTACAAACTATGTACAGTAAAAAAAAAAAAAAAAGTAAGGTCAAAGGGCGTCAAAAAACTCATCCGCATCGCTGTCAATGGGGCATGTGCCCAGAAGGCTGGCAGCATTGCCACGTTGTATGGCAATGCTGATCCTTTGGCCAAAGAATAGGCCAGCCCTCTGGTCACGTGAAGAATCGACCAGTCGCTTCGCGATGTCGCGATAAACTAGATGAGCGCTCGGTCCCCATGGCCCTAGTGTTTCAACCCCAAACGGCTCAAACATATAACTTTCATGAAGGTTAATATATTTGCGCCGTTTGAGATTTTCCGCACCAGACGCAGCCGCCCCAGCACAACACGTCGTGCAAGGAAGATGGGATGGCGCAAGGGTGTCGACGCATGTTGCATCCCACACCAGAGGTCTACCAGGCTTTATTATTATACACCATGTAAATGGAAAGGTGATCACAGTACAAGGACACTGTCTACTGCATACCCCTTTTAATTAAAGCCCCCTTTAATTTTGATAGAATGGCTTCTTTTATATATAAAGAGAGATTCGATAACACATAGAAAAATCTATTATTATTACCTGTTTCCATAATGGTGAGAAGCGAGCCACAGTTTTAGATTCCGTCAGTAAAATAGTTTCTTTCTTCTCCGAACCGGCTAGAGTCAGTCCCAAAGAAGAATTCGTCATCTGAATGTTCTGCAGATAATGAGACGATCTTCTTGAAGTTTTCTTCTCTTCTGCATCTTTAGTTTCCGCGTAAACTTCTTTATTAACATTTTTGAGGTGTTCGTTAATTAATTCTAGTTTGGATTGTTTATCATCGTTGGTATCTTTATTTGGTGGGACTTGTTCACAAGTTTGATTATCGTTAAGATTACTTTTAACATCTCCATCTGATTGTTTACCTAAATTATTTTTTTGTTCTGGTTCAAGTTTTATAGCTTTGTTGTTGTGATCGTTCTGCTGAGAGCTATTTTCAGCAATGCTCTTGTTAGTTACTTCATGTGTTTTCTCAGCGTTATTTCCATCTTGCGTTCCATTGTTTGCTGCGTTATTTAGTAAATCTTGTTCATCAGCAAATGTTTCGTTGTTTTTGAATGTGTTTACTTGTGAATCGATTTTTTCATTCCCATCTACCGCCATGCTCGATCTGCAATTAAATATATTTTGTAATTAATTTAAGTCGTCAATGAATACAGTTTCTTTTAAAAATGTTGTATCACGTTTTTATCTGTCATCGTAAATATAAATCTTTGTGTAAGGATTATGTTATCAGCACTTGACGTCTTGCGGTATCACTGTCTTGAAGCAATAGGTACCTACTTGTTCGTATTTCTATTAGAGTATAAATACATTTAACTGGTTCGGTAATTGATTTATTTTACAGTTAATGGTGTGTGAACTCTATGTTTTTATTTGATGTATAAAAATATTGGGAACTAACACAAATCATGTATATACTTAAACTGCAAATAAATGAATATAAATACATCTTTCAGAACACCCAACTCTTCGCAAGTTTTACCAATATTCGAGAATCAAACCCACGTCTCGAAGATCAGCAATCTACATAAATCAGTTACTGCTCAATCGATCCTTAGCAAAAGTCACTCATTCATTCATTCATTCACTAAACATGTAATCTCGAAAACACATGAAGCTGAATGGGAGGTAGGTATAGTTTATAGGTAGGAGAATTTTCCAATGGAGGAAACTACATGCTAAAGCTAGTATATATTTTTCTAATGGCTATTATTAATTTATGGTTCCATTAGGCGTATAATTTCCATCATCATTGAAAAACATCGGAAACTTTTAAAGTTGTAAACAAAACGACACGATGTAGGTAATAATTACGCTCGGGTGATAATTACCTACCGCTTGAGAACAATAGGTGCGTGTCATATTAATGCAGTATAAGGCTAGCTACAAGTTCTGTGATCGCTCATTTGTTTATTATTATGTGTCCACTTGGGTAGTCTTGGATTAGGTGACAATGTAGCTGTGTGTGGGAGAACTGCCTCGTTACCCTAGTGGTCCTAAGCACGACTGCTGATTCCTAGGTCGAGCAAAAAGTGTTATTGAGTTTTTCTACAAAATTCTCAGTTGCAGCTCGGAGTCGCGTACGAGCCTATTGCCACTAACCAATATATGCTTTAGTGGCAATAGGCTCGCCCCCTATTACATAGGACCTAAATATACTGGCGAACTATGGGCGTACACTGGTACACCTCTGCCTAACCATTCAAGGAATACAGGCGTGACGGTAGCTGTGCATCCAGACATCGCTGAAGGTGGAGGGAGCCTGGATGTGGGCCACGCTGGATGGGTCATGAACGTCATGCGTAGCAGTTCTCGCGGCTTACCTATCAAAGTGAAAGTAGACGCACAGGCGGAGTTATTAGTGGGTACAAGCCCCACATAACCACGTCTTCTCCCCGGATGGCATGGCATGCGTTAGGCATTTTCTTAGCCCAATAAAAAAAAAGGTCATGATGCAGCTAATTGGTCTCAGAGAATAATCTCGATCACAGAATAATACGTATGTTACGATTGCACTGTCTAGATAGATCCACTTTAATCAATGAGGTTCTTGTTATAAACCACTCCAAAAAAAGGAGTAGGTTATGTATTCGGGCTGTATCTATCTAGTTTATCTAGGACATTATTGTCATCAGTGAAGAACATCATTGTGAGGAAACTTGGATTTATAATGATGAGTCTAATATCGCTAATTTGCTTTGAGCAATCGTGATGATGCTCACGCCTTCTCTGTGTGAGAAGAGACCTTTGCCCTGCATTGGGATAACCTATAAAAAAGGAGTACACATAACATTCACAAATTGTATCGAATCTCATGTATCTGTGTAATTTTTGTTGAAGATACTAAATAAAAAAAAGCGCTTCATCCTCTCCTCTTAAAACTAACTTGCTGTGCCCGACAGGGTCCATAGTTGTTTCTCTTTAATTTACCTACCAGCCTTGTATACATTATGGGATGGAATAAAGTATTGAGTATTGAGTAAATAAAAAGCAATTCAAATGATGCAATACACTCCAACCATTTCTAATATAATCTCATTCTAATTGAAACCTCGTAAAAGTATCGTAATCATACTAAGACACACCCGCCGATAAATCTTGATACTATTTCTGATGTCATAGGTACTAATTAACATAGGGTCATGACCCCACTGATAAGAGAGGCGGGTCAGTCAACAAGGGTCACGTGACGTTTTATTGGACAACATTATCAGAACTCGTGACTGATATCACACGACTTATCTAAGGCACCTGTTCCGCTGCTGACGATTAGCGAGAAGAGAGTAGAGTCAGGAACTTGAAGCGTGTATGTAGTTCCAATAGTGGTTTAGTGTGTTCCGCGCACAGAGATGTCAGCACTTGGAAGGGGCCACTAAGGGCCAGTGCCTGCCGGGGCTGCGGGTTGTTCGAAAGAGATACCACGCCCCCACGGGCACACGAAGGAACATAGATGGTTTTTAGTCAGTAAAAGTCTGACACTCCCTCCCGTCCCGCCCAGGGAGGGGGGGGGGGGTCATTTGATGATTTCCCATCTCTAAAAAAAGGGGACTGACGATTACGGGCACCATTCACTCGGCCACCACAACGCTATGTTTATGTACTATGTGAGAGTGTTACGGCGAGTATTTTGACCTCCATGCGAGCATCTCTCACAGAAGCGTAGCGTGGCTTGGCGGGGCCCCGTATAAACATTGGTTTGGGGGCCCTTAGGAAGGTAAAGATTTCTCACAATAAAAAAAATTGGTTGCCTGTAAAGTCGGTATACGGGCGAAAGTTTTACGTGACAACGACTTTGAGTGGCTGTGGTGACTTTTTATGTCTGTCTCTCTCGCTCTTAAATCATAAATCATATATTTATTTGCAAACATGGGTGGAATATACATTGATGTTTTCTTTAAATACTAGAGTTCTCCATGTTTAACCATCACATGGGTATGCAAAAATTCTATTCTAAAACAGTAAATTAATTAATTATGTCAGCCTTGTCAATCACAGTTATAAATTCTTAGGCGGGCTAACCATGCCCGAGTGGAAGGGACGCGTGCCTCTCACTCGCTCTCATTGTGAGCGCATAACGTGAGCGGAGCGTAACGCAGTTTCTTGAAGTGTCACCCGGCAAACCAATTTATAAGACGTTGTCACGTCAAAAATTGCATAAAATTAAAAGAAATATTTTTTAAATCATAATTATATACTCGTATGTGTCACTTTTAATGCTGCTTCCAACCGGTCTTTTTGGAAATCTATGGGGGAGGCCTATGTCCAGCAGTGGACGTCCTGCGGCTGATATGATGATGATGATGATGATGATGTGTCACTTTTTCCAAAAAAAAAAAAACAAATTATATAGGTATATCTATACCCTTCTTATCTTTTTTTCGGCAAACTGATTTATTCAATTATTTAAAGCTGATGATGACTTTAGTTTTCTAAAGTTACCTCTATGGATAATAACCGCGATAACCGATGTAGGGTGTTGCCAACTTTTGAACGCACGCTTTCTTTGCGCGGGCAAAAAAGAATTGCTTGTTTTGACTTTTGTCATTTGTGAAATAACAAAAAATTTGGGAAGTTTTTATTAATTTTTGCTTACGCACATTGGGGGCCCCCGTAGCCCTGGGGCCCCGTATAATTGATACGGCAGATACGGCGATAGCTACGCCCCTGATCTCTCAGGGAGTTTTTTGGCAGTCAGCAATCAAGCGATCGATCTTCGATTTGTATTTGTATATTTTATAGATATTGTACGTTTCTTGAGCGAGAAAATATTCAATAGCCAGACGCTTCCTCGTCTGCGGTCGGACTGGTGCCTAAGAGCATATCACGAGTGCATTGACGAATCGCCCATTGATAAAATAAAGCCTTCAAGCTAATGTAATATGTAATGTACACCCGTATTTTAATTCATACCTATTATTTATCCATTGGCAGACCAAAGTATTTTAAGTAAATACCGGACGTTAAGTAGGTAAATAGTTGGTAAAATACACTGAATATATAAATAGATTAAATATTCATTATATCTATCAGAAAGTTACATATTTATGACCGTGGGAAATTAATTGAAAATTAGGCGAAAGAAGAAATTAGAATTAATAAAATAACGAGTTACTATATATCTGCATATTAATATGATTTACATTATGTTACCATAAAATGATCTTACTTTTTGTGTTTGTTTTTTAGTTAGGATTTTAGGAAGTACGAGTAATTTAAAAGATTCTTCCGATTGATTTTACTGCACAACAGATGCACTCGAAGGAGTGCATCTCTCTCTCTGTAGCTCTCTATCTTAAAAGTATTGTCCAACGTTTCTTAGTCCAACGGGACGGCTATCCGACATGACCGGGGAGAGATCAGACGCAGGACCAACGGCGCCACGGGGTTTCACACCACCAACTTCCAAACTCCCGGTTACTAAGAAATTCATCATCATACCATCACGCCTGTATTCCCAGAAGGGTTAGGCAGCGGTGTACGAATGCACACTAACACTACATGCACAATGCACTACTAAGAAATTGTTAATAAAAACACCTAATAATTCTGCCTAACTTGGGACCCTACGAGACCAACAGTGCCGTCAAAAACCCCTATGTTAACGGTTATCCATCTCACTTTGATAGGTTGTCGCTACAAGGAAAATTGATCAGTTTATTATCTCACATCGGCTAATTAATGACATAATTTGACCTACTTACATACATTACTCGTGGACTTTCAGAATTAAATAGTAAAAATATTAGGTGCAATTATCCTTTGCCAGGGTTGCGGAATTTGCTCGAAAGAGTTACCGCTGGCCCGAAAACGTAAAGGGCATTAGGAGGAACACGGATGGGTTTTAGTCAGTAAGAGTCTGACACTCCCTTCTGCTCCATCCAGATCGGAAGAAGTCATTTGATGATTTCCTATCCTTAAAAAAAAAGGTTTAATTATCCTGAAACCTGATTTTATTAGTTTAAATTATGATAATTGAATTTTTTAATGAAAAGTATGAGTCTTAAAGTTAAAGGCCATTTCAATTAGTATTTTGAAACTTAAATGAAGAGTTGGTCTTATTGTTAACTGTAACTCATGGTCAACTAACCAATTAAATGGTCATTAATTAGCATTAAACTCAAAACAATTGACGGGTCAATTGGAGCTGTGTGTGATACTTAAGAAATTCTACACTGTTACGTAAGGAATCCCTACCTAAATCAAAATCTGTACTAATAAAGTAGGTAAAGCTGATGAGTTTTTTTAAGTTTGTATATACGCGTCAATTTCTTGAACGACCCGTCGGATTGGTAAATTTCTTTTCGTGAATGACACTGAATTTCGTGAATGCCATGAGGAATACATAGATTACTAGCTTCTGCCAGCGACTTCGTTCGCGTGGCTTTATTCATCCACCTTAAGTTACGTTTTTGAATACTGCTTCGCTCAGTAAGTAAGTCGTAGCGTGATGTTATATAGCCTATAACCTTCCTCGATAAATGGGCTATCCAACACAAAAAGAATTTTTCAAATCGGACCGGTGGTTCCTGAGATTAGCGCGTTCAAACAAACAAACAAACAAACTCTTCAGCTTTATAATATTAGTATAGATATATTCCTCATTAATCTGGCTGTCTGATGATATAACATCACGCTACGACTTAAGGGAGTGGAGCAGTAACCAAAGACAGAATTAACGCGGGTGAAAGTATCCACGCAAAGTACTCAATACTCAATTATTTATTGCGTTCCATAATGTATATAAATGGTTTTAAAAATATAAAAATACAGAAAGGCCATCTTAGTCGCGGGCAAAAACCAGTGATAGTAATAACAGACCATAATAATCTCCTAACCTCTGCCTAACCCTTCGGGGAATACAGGCGTGATGGTATATAATAATCTCCATTTGTCATCAATAGCTTTTTCTTACTCAATAGTAAGCTTTAATTCTCACCAAAATCAACGATTTAATATTTATGAGGTCTTCGTACACGAAAAGATTGACATCTGAACTCCAGCAACTGGGTAACACTGATAGTCTGATAATAGCTACTTCGTTGGGGGCGGCCATTTTTCTAACAATATTTATATAGTTTATCTCCTTGTATTCAATATTTGCGCTTTGTTATTCAGGGATTGAAGGCACGTGAGCACGCGGCAGATTACCCGTGATGGACCGATCAGATTAAATCTGCAATGAGCGGTCCATTGCATGAGTGTACATACATAGTGAAGCGGATTAAGGCTGCCCGAAATATTATTACAATATGATGACTGCTCTGCCAAAGGAAAGGAACAATACAGTATTTACAAAATTGACAAATATCTACACAAAAAATAATGAAATAATTGTCCATAACTAAAACAAAATGGTATCCAAAAATTCCTCCGCAACGCTATCAACCAGTAATGAGTCCATCTCCTCTAAAGAAATGTCCAAACTTATGCCGATGTTTCCCGTGTCCAAAAGACTCATCATCATCTTTCTGCCCTTATCCCATTTTACTTGGGGTCGGCGCAACATGTTTTCTTCTTAAATGCCAAACTGTCAACCGTCATACTATCACTGAGTCCCTTCTCTTTTATATCATTCTTCACACAATCCATCCATCTTTTCTTTGGCCTCCCTCTTCCTCTACATACATCCACATTTATATTAATAACGTGTCCAAAAGACTGGCTTCTAAAAATAATAGTATACCTACTTAGCTGTCTAATTTGTAGAATTTTGCCCACAAAATGGCAAAGAGTAGCGCGCTCCATGCAATATGTAACTGCACCATCATCATGTCATACGTCCACTGTTGGACATAGGCCTCAAAAGATAGCCACAATGACCAGTCCTGAATCCCGCATCCAGCGAATAACTTTTAACTCAAAAAATCTAAATTTGGGATTGGAATGTCAAACAATACCAGCATATATTTACCTACTTAAATAGATTTGTGTGTACAAGTATATAAGAGACGCCACAATCATTGTGGTTTCAATGGTCGTAGTATGTATGTTAATATATTCGGTACATGCCGCCTTGGTACCGGTTTGCTGGTGTGCACTTAATTCTCGAGACAAGCTGTAAAGGTAAGCTTCGATCGATGGCTAAATATAGATTTGAGTTAAGGATTTCTTGACGGGGAAAGAATTTGGTGTTTAAACTTAGGTAGAAATTACATTGTTACTGTTTTACACACACATTTTCGTAAATTGATAAACTTACTGAACTCACTCGTAAAATAATAAGTAAGCAGTACCTAACCAAACGCTACGCGCGATCTGATTAGTTGGCTGTCACGTGTCAGACCAATCAGAGAGCAGTGTGTTATTTTACGTATTTCAAAGATCGTATATTTAAAAGAGTTTCTGTGATTGGTCGTACCATAATATAAAATCTTACGAATAGATATTCGTTAGTTTATAAATTTACCTTATGACCTCGGAAATTGATAAATTTACGAAAATGTGGACGTAAAATATTACAATTTATCTCCCGTTTAGAATCTTACGAAAGTTTATAAACTTCCTAGTAAATTGATAAACTTACGGATCTTGTTATTTTCCGGTGACATATATACATTTTTAACCGAAGGACTTATGGGAGACCTTTGTTGAAAATCGAAACAGCTCAAAGAAAAAATATCTTAAACCTGCATAACTAAATGTTGCATACCTTCTGTTAAAATATGGCTAAGCTTGTTCTCTCAAAATATAATATCTAAATATACAAATGTATAAAATTTAAGTGTCTGTTTATATTGTCAAAACAACTCCTTTTTGCTTTAGCTTTTATTTTATTAACATAATTAGGGTTCAATGCACAGAAATATAAACCCACGTGATAACCAAAATTTACGCGAGCGAATTCGCGGACATAAGCTATAGTAAGCTGACTCTTGAGAAATGTTAGCCAACATAACACACGACCGATAATCGGTCCGACTAAGAAAGGTGTCAAAAATCGGACCGATAATCGGGCTGATTATCGGTCATGGGGGCCAAAGCCAACGTGGTAAAGACTGTGTTCTTTAAAAAATTGACGATCACCAATTTTTTTAATTGAAAGCAATGCACAGATGCAGTGAATCATAAAGTGGGCGTTTTGTGGCAATTCCTAAAAACAATAAACTGTTATCTTTTCTGTTGTTCTCGGAAGAGAATGTGGGCCAGTTGAATGTTACTTGTTCGTTTAGTATTAAATGCGACGTTTTTATTATGAAGAGATTATGGAAGTTAATTAAAATGCTGACCAAAATAATTTGTGACCAATCATTACCCTGTTATTAATTGATATTTTTTGAGAAATCATTAATAATTACCTAATAGTTTTAAATGCCTATTTTTGCCGCTTTTCTGGCTCTATTTTAATTTTAATTTCACTTTTTGTCATCTCTGCTAATGTCTTGTTAACAAAAGCGAATTAAAAGCTCACTCAACCCATTTACCCATGGATATGTATACAGAATAGACTGGCGGACACTTATAAGTAACTAGTTTCACCCGCGCTTCGTTCGCGCGGTTTTTTTCAAAGTCAAAGTCAAATCATTTATTTCAATAAGACCATTACAAAGCACTTTTGAACGTCAATTACAAGAGAAAAAATAATAATAATATTGAATCTAGTTGCCCATTCCAGAAGGTATGAGGAAGAATGGTCAAGAAGCTCCATATATACTCTTATAAAAAATGTATTACAATAAGTTGTACAGTTACAAAATAAACTAATGTCGAAACGATCTATCAAAAATAAAAATCACTTAAACGACAACAATACGTACCTACCAAATGCTTCAAATTAAGAAATGAATTAGGTCGGAGCGAGATGTTATATAACCGATAGCCTATACTATTTCTCAAAAATCTGGCTGTCACATAAAAAAAGAAAAATATTTTTTTCTAATCCGACTGGAAGTTCCAGAGATAAACGCGTTTAAACAAACAAACAAGAAACTCTACAGCTTTATAGTATAAATAGTTAGTTAATTGCCCATTAGCGTCGGCATTTAGTGATCATTAAAGTTAATCTGAAGAGTGGTCAACTTTCTCTTCCCCACACAGCATCTAAACGCATGCGCACTGCCAGCCACCATAAAAACATTACCATCATAAGATTTTAAGTTTACGATCACGATAATTCTATAAATAGAATGCTTTTAAGTTAATTACAGATACCTACTTTTAATTATAAAAAAACTATTTTGCCCATTAAGCTTTTTGTACTTAATTTCTTATGAGTTCATAACACTACTGACTAATTGTACGGTTTACTCTTTAGACCTGGGACAAAAACGTGGAAATATAAGGCCGCTGGTACGTTTTTTCACCGGATAACGGACCGTGTTTTTCGCCGAAATCGCGATGGTGTATGGTTTATAATGAATGTGTGTGCACTGGATACCGCCGCGGTCCGGTGACATATTTATACCGAATTTATTATAAACACAAACACAACAACAAGTTTTATTTTTTAGTTTTAATTTTAAAAATACCTTTATATCTTTCTTTTTTTATTTAAGGAGTTTTAAGTTTGATTTTTATATTTATTTTAATTTCTAGTTATTGTTGTTTTTTTGGTCTGTGTAATGTTATCACTTATTTTTATAAATGTTGGTTAACCAGTAATTGGCGACTGTGTGAATCCAAGACTTAATAACCAATACTTATATAAGTAACACAGAGAAGCTGTTGGTGGACATTTTTAATAAATAAATAAACAACAAACTATACACTATCGTGATTTCGGTGTAAAAATCGTTCCGATATCCGATGAATATAATCTGGTGTACAACCGGCCTTATGCTGATAGATTCTCAATCTGTTTTCAATGATGTTTGAATTGATAATGTTTCGCACGAGGATCGATAAAAATGATTTATATTCATTATCTGTTGGCAACAGTGTGAATAGAAAGTAGTGACAGTTTCTGTGTTAATCAATCATTTATATCTGGCCTATTTAAAGAAATAAAATTGTTTGTTCGTTTGTTTGTCTAAGTATAAGAAGTTAATCTTTGAAAGTACTGATTCGACTACAAAACGGCTTTCTCTTATACAAACTGAAAACCTGAAAGAGGTCTTTGAACATGATCAATTTATTATTATAACTAGCCCGTACTTGTCCTCAAGCCTAAAGGCCTCCCTCCATTTCTTCCACCTATCGCGATTATGCGCTCCGTTTTGTCATTTTCGTTGTGCAATGTAATGCAGATTTCTTTTTTCAGCAAGAATTTCTGAAAGCGCCTTTCAGATTTTTAGGTAATCCAATTACACCTTGTATAAAGAACGCTGTTGCCGAATGCCAGAAGATATACTTTTTTGTACACTTGACTTCTATGTAGACTAAGTCACGGGCGGAAGCTAGTACAATAATATCTTGACTTTGATCTGTACATTGAACAATAGTGTTCTTGTCTGTTAAGAAGAAGAGTTCACTGACCTCTGGTTTAGTGATAACATCAACAAAATATGCGACGGAAAGTTTGGCGAATTTATTGCTGACTCGTTTACTGCGGTACTTAATTGTCTAGGAATCTTTAAAATGTTTGGTTTCGACAATAAAATTTGGTGATTTGGTAAATTACGACACAGTTGGTGCAGTGACTGAGGGAATAGGTGCTGCGCTGCGTGTCTTCGGTTCGATTCTAGCAAGGAACAAATATTTGTAGAGACCTATAGCTAGTGTGCGATTATATGTCTGTTAACGTACCTAAGATACGAGAGAAATTCCTAGTTTAGAACTATATTTATTTAAAAACAAATACTAGGTGTATGTACCAAACTTTTTTAGACGATTTAGTAAGTAAACAATCAACATTTTGTACATAACAAATGCATTCACAGTAAGCAGACGTGTTGGATTTCATTAACACTTTTCGTCATAATATTGTTTTAATGAATTACATCTCACTCTCTCATGAGTTGAGTAGCCCTGAGGAACTGGAGGTCTGCCAACATTACCCAATCTGATAAATACTAACGTACAATCATCTGTTTACCACAAATTCCTGAATCTCGGATATCTTTTAACCATTCAAATATCCTCCCGAACAAATTTTGGTCTCGGCAATTAATTTCAATGGAGTCTTGCCAAATACGCAGGAGATATTGCGCAAAATCAGGCACACTCCCTCTTCCCTCAATCTCATAGTCCGATAGTCCAGTGGTTAAGGCGCCTATCTCTCATGCATGTTGTGGGTTCGCAACCGGCATAAGCAAAATACCGATGTGATATACATACATAAACATAAAAACATACCATCACGCCTGTATTCCCCGAAGGGTTAGGCAGAGGTGTACCAATGACACCCAGAGTTCACCGGTATGTTTTTAGGTCCCATGTAATAGGGGGCGAGCCTATTGCCATCAACCGGGCACAAATCCTAACTCCGAGCTGCTACTGAGAATTTCATAGAAATACCCAATAACACTTTTCGGGAATCGAACCCGGGACCCCTTGCACAGCAGTCGCACTTGCGACCACGAGACCAACGGGGCAGTTGAGCACCGATGTGAGTTTTTCTATTTCACGATGTAATTTCTAAGTTTATCTTGGACATCACTGACATTAGTGTAACAAAACATTGTGAGAAAACCTGGATTTATAATAAGCATGAGTCTGAAATAGCTAATCCGCCTTGCCTTCTCTGTATGAGAAGTGGTCTTTGCCCTGCAGTGGGACAGTAATAGCTTGGTATTATTACCATTTAGAGCGAGCACTCAAGAAAATAGCCCTGCACTGGCGCCTACAAACTTTAATGAAGCATACACGATTACTAATTATAGTTGCTAAATAACACCTAAGTACCGATATAATCTGTGTATTCTAAACTAAACATTAGTTAATGATACATACATATACAAACCATCACCCCTGTATTTCCCCGAAGGGTTAGGCAGAGGTGTACCAATGTACTCCCTCAGTTCGCCAGTATGTTTTCGGTCCCATGTGGGGGCGAGCCTATTGCCATTAAACAATTAAATCCTAACTTCGAGCTGCTACTGAGAATTTCATAGAAAAACAAATAACTCTTTGCTCGACCTGGGAATTGAACCTAAGACCTCGAGCGTGGCAGTCGCGCGAAGGACCACTAGTCTAACGAAGCAGTTAGTTAATGACTCATTAAGTTTTATAGCCGTTTACTGTGTTGTAAACAAATATGTGTTGAAATATTTGATTGTTATAATAAACACATGTTTCTGGCGTGTTCCATTGCTGCTGATGCCAATTTCCGTCTTCCGTCTAAAACTCTTCCAATTTGGCAAATTAATACTATTAGATTGTATTAAGATGATTCACCAATATCTCCCTAATAACAGTCTCCCTAATATTTCTTGACAATTCAGAAGTAAATGGTCTAATTGAGATAAATGTTTTTGATCAGTTACTTTACTTAGTTTGGGCAGTTTCTGCTATATGCAGCTATGTGTAGACCCCTTTTTTCTTTTGGACACTCTAGGCAAATGCCCAGAGTGGAATAAGTTTCTAACCCCAAGCTTATGAAATTTTAGTACATTATTATGATTATTTTATTTATTTTAAGGCTGTAAATAATTAATAATACTTTATTATAATTGGCATATTATTACTAGTACTTTTATTGATTTTATATAATTTTATTTGCTTCAATTGAACATTACAATAACATAACAACTATTCAACTATCAAAACTCGTTAAACACAGAGGGGCCCCGTGATCCTTTTGTGCCCAGGGCCCTATATTAGGTTAAATACGGCCCTGGCAATGTAATAAATAATTTTTTTTAAATAAATATCTTGGGACAACTCACACAAGGCTATCTGATCCCAAGCTAAACAGAGCTTGTGTTATGGTAACCAGACAACTGATATACATACTTATATTATTTATAAATACATACATATTATAGATAAATCACACCCAGACACAGAACAAACAATCATGCTCATCACACAAAGTTTGTCCTGGGTGGGAATCGAACCCACGACCTCCGGCTTAGCAGTCAGGGCCACTAACCACTAGACCAACAGGCCCGTCGTAATGTCTCATTACAACCTGTATATCCGTAAAACAATTATTCTATTTCCATTTCACCTGTTTATCGCTTCTGTCACCCTAGCACAAAACACACAGTTCGCACCTCGTGCGAGCTTCAACCTTCCTCAATGTCGGGGCCTCGGGGTCAAACCAAAATAACTGACAAACGGTAAACGAGTGGTGATCGTGACTTGTAACAAGAGAATGTTTGCGTAAGAGTCAGGAGAATTACACAAGAATAGGTCTTTAGGTAATCGTTTTGTTGTATGAGTGACACTGCACTGGGTCGGGAAATGATGGAAAAATTATTAAGTTTTTCTATATAATTGTACTACTAATTATAACCAGTAAACAAATTTTTATACAGTTTAATCATTTCTTCTGATATTTTTTTTTTTTTTTTTTTTGTTGCAAAATTTTTACTTTTTTATTGTACTACTAGCTTCTGCCAGCGACATCGTCCGCGTTTTGAAATATAACCCCACGAAAACCGTAGATTTTTCGGGATAAAAAGTTTTTTTTATCTCAGAGGGAAATTTCATCCAGATCCATTTAGCCGTTCAAGCATGAGAGGGTAACAAACATACATCCATCCGTCCTTAACAACTTTCTGATTTATAATATTAGAAGAGAGGATTATAATAATATGGAAATACTTCTACAACTGAAAGAATAAAGCAAAGAAAATTTTAGTAAAAATGGTCAGAAATTTTTAGTTCCGATCTTTCGTTTAGAAAAATCTGTTGAAATTAACTAATCATTATATTTTTTCAATATAACCATCAAAGAAATTCAGTCAAGGTACGTCATCATTGATATCTAATCAACGCGAAAATTTATTAGTTAATTAAATAACGCAGACTTGTCCTTACGCTAAGTTTATGTGTATGTATGTACATAATATTACGTTAAATTACAATAATACATTATGACGTAGGTACCTAGTGTATTACGGAACACAGGCATATAATTACAGAATTTGTCCAAGTTATTAATAAAAATAATTAGTCATATAGCGGTTAAAGACATAGTGGTAGAGCTCTTTGTGTATTAGCTCGTCCAGGGAAGTACTACCACCATACTTATTTCTGCTGCAAAGCAGCGTTGCTGTGTTCCGGTTTGAAGGTGCCGGGGGGGGTAATTACAGGCACATGACACATTTTAAATTATTTTAAATTGAGGTGCATTTAACGCATTGGGTTAGCCTGTAATGCTAAATCTATGTAGATAAATAAAAAAAAAACAACTTTGTCTCTAGGATGACAATGCATGTGCAAGGCCTCTGGTATTGCAGATGTCTTTAAGCAGAGATGATCACTTAACATCAGATGCACCAATGGCTTGTTTGCCATCCAACGAAATAAAAAAATAACATATAAAAATAAAAAAGGAGTTCCGAACGATACGTGCATAGATTAGTGAATCTGAAGATGTAAATTATCGATGTGTTTAGGTATGCGTTCGGACGAAAAACGACTTTGATTTAAACGATTATTTTTGTCGGGTTAAACCCCGAATCAAAAAATTTTGTAAAACAAAGTCGTAAAATATTAGCTCAATATAATAAAATAACATTTTAAATCGTGTTTGGATGAAATAAATTGAACCTTCCAGGTATTGTAACCTTGTACGGGTTACAGTCCATGTGATAAATAAAAATCTTATGTTATTTTGTTTTCGTTCTTTGATTAATGGTTTATGGATAAAAAATATATTTTAATATATATTTTGTTTATTAAGCTTATAAATATTGTTAATATTCTGAGATGGCAATCATTGTACCTAATAATTATAAAAAACTAAAACGATAACTAAAACTAAAGTGGTATCAAAACATTTTAAAAGTAAAGAAGGTAAGAAAATTATAAACATATTTTGAACTCTTCGACGAGATTATCGTACCGAGAGAGTTCGATCTACTTAATTTAAACATGCTTTCAATTATTATTTAATAAATTGAGCTAATTACATTTTTATCTGCTAAAACCAATAATCCAACCATCTAACCATCTTGTCAGCCCTCGTGGCAGAAGATCAAGTCATTCGATAATATTAATAAAAATAAAGTTGAACTAACGAGAATTTGGACACTAGGTACCTATGCAATAAAAAACCGAAAATACTAAACTAGTTAAAATATCAAAAATACAAAAAAGAGACATTATGAAGTGCCCCACTGCACCAGCACGACCAGTTTAGCAAAAATGCCAGACCACTTGTAGCTAACTGACGCTGGTTTGAACTTTTTTTTTTTTTTTTTTTTTTTTAAAGATGGTAAAATCATCAAATGCTGGTTTGAACTTGACGATTAGGTGTGATGTATCGCGGATGTAAACTAGCTTATAATGATATATAGTGGGAAAAGTATCTTAGTTTGATACTTTATTACTAGTTATAACCTGCGGTTTTACCCAGCCAACCAGCCCAAGAAGTATCGTGTTGCTCAGTTACTGGGTTGTGGAGCTCGGATAGGCAGTCGCTACATGTAAAAACTTTTAAACAAAAAAAACAACCGCCTTCAAAAACTAAAAAGTGAATAATAACTTTAGCTTTGAAAGTCGGTGGCGTTGGTTCTATTTGTTGTTTTGTATTGCCACCGACTTCCAAAGCTAAAGTTATTATTCACTTTTTAGTTTTTGAAGGCGGTTGTTTTTTTTGTTTAAAAGTTTTTTTTATTTTTTGCTTTTTAGTATCAACTTCCTGTCATCCAAATCCATGAAGAAACATACTACGTAGGTAAATTAACTTGACACCACTAAAAAGTCATAAGAAAGCAGAATACTTATGCGATTTCGTTTACTTGGAGGACAAATTTTCGAATAAGTACTACTGAATATTATCTGTGTTACCCTTTCGAGTGTACACACGTAATGTTATGTTGTGTGATGGTGTAAACAATGCTTAGATATGCTATAGCAACAATTGCGGTTAATCTGCTGTTATTTATTGAAGAGTTCCCCCGATTTCTACAAGATCCCATCATCAGATATTGAAATGGTGACAATGGGACCACAAGGAAAGCACCAGCTTTCAAATAAAAAAAGAATCATGACGATCGGTTCACCCAGTCGGTAAATATTAGGTAACAAACATAAAAAAAAAAAAAAAAAAATACAGTCGAATTGATAACCTCCTCCTTTTTTTGAAGTCGGTTAAAAACACTGGTATTCAGCTGCATCCGGTAAGACTGGAAGCCGACCCCAACGCAGTTGGGAAAAAGGCTAAGCAGATGATGATGAACCTGCGGTTTTACCCGCGTTAAGGGGATCAATCGCCATCTCTTAACAGTATTATAACATCAAGACACAATCCAGGCCGCAAGCCTAATGAAAAACCAACATACTATACATTGCTCAACTTGTTTCTTAGCGTTACGATGATAAACTTTGTTGTATGAATTTGGCCACTTTGACTGCTTCCTGCGTGCAGCTTTTAGGGCGATGTGAGATGGGCCATCGTATGTGCTGTAGCGCACAAACAACCATCACTAAAACCTCGCCTTATTCACGAGACGACTCCCGGCCACCGTAGACGCGGGTCTGTGGACGGTGAGCAATGGGTAGCTCACCGACCGTACGTTAACTAACTAACGACAGACCGTGTCGACGGCGCGTTCGAGTTCCACGCGCGCCTCAAAGAGATGTCAGCAAACTTGGAAGGGGCGACTGAGGGCCGATGCCTGCCGGGACTGCGGGTTGTTTGAAAGAGATACCGCGCCCCCGGAACGCAAAGGGCACATGAAGGAACATAGACGGGTTTTAGTCAGTAAAAGTCTGACACTCCCGCCCCGCCCAGGGCGGGGGAAGTTATTTGATGATTTCCCGTCTATAAAAAAAAAACCTCACCTTATTGTCTATGCTTGACTTGGCAATCGAATTTAAGACGTTTGTAAATAAATATAATCTATTGTTTTGTTGTAAATAACAGACAATGATGCAACAGATTATTATAATTTCACGTGTTACGGTTAAATCTTATCAGATTGTATTGAACACAACATGACTGACACAAACCACTTGGAATACAATAAACATTATCTACTCTTTAATTTGTAATTAGGTCAGCACTAAATACGCAACGATATGTTTAGGTATACATATACATAATTAATTATTATGTATAAGTAGCTGATGTTTATAATTGTGTTCATAGATAGTGACAGACACATTTGTAAAAGTACGCTACTTAATTTATGTTTGTATAATACACTAGAGAACCCCCGCGACTTTGTTCGCGTTGATTATTTTACTTAAGTTATGTTACCTCTTTGGCTACTGCTCCGCTCCCGTGTGTCGTAGTGTGATGTTATACAGCCTGTTACTCAAGGATAGTGTAGCTGTCTATTGGTGATAAAAATGGTGAAAGCGGTCCAGTAGTTTCGGAGCCTATTTGGTACTAAATAACAAACAAACAAACAAAAAAACTTTTCTTTATAAAATATTATTATGTATGTATAGATTTTTTGTACATTTCCCCAAAGAAAATGGTGAAAATTTTAAGTATTTATTTAATTTATTTAAATGAAGTTCAATGACACTATATAAATTATACTATCTACAGATAATAAATACAAAGAAAGAATTTTAGTTAAATTCGGTTTTCAGATAAATTTATTTTCGTTTTCGACAATTTGTTGATAATGGTAATTAACTATGTGAGTTACAGTTGTAATTTGTCAAGTTGATTAGTTTTTCTAGCTATTACATTTCCCGATAAGGCTTTTTTTTTTTTTTTTTTTTTTTTTAAAGATGGTAAAATCATCAAATGACCCCCCCCGTCCTGGGCGGGGCGGGAGGGAGTGTCAGACTTTTACTGACTAAAAACCATCTATGTTCCTTCATGTGCCCTTTGCGTTCCGGGGGCGCGGTATCTCTTTCGAACAACCCGCAGCCCCGGCAGGCCTTGGCCCTTAGTGGCCCCTTCCTTGTGCTGACACCTCTTTGCGCGGAACATGAACGCGCCGTCGACACGGTCTGTCGTTAAATAACGTACGGACGGTGAGCTACCCATTGCTCACCGTCCACAGACCGTGCCTACGGTGTCCGCCTGCGGGAGGCGCAATGGTGCCGTTATTGGCAATCCATTGCGCCGGCGGACGCGGCGTCAGCGGCGGCGGCGGGTGCGGCCACGGCAACGGTGGCGGCGGCAGCGGCGGCGGCGGCGGCGGCGGCGGCGGTGCGGGGCCCTCCCCCGGACCTGGCGGGTACGGCGCAGGCCTTGCCCCCAGCCCGGTGATCGGCCGGCCTGTTAGCCCCCGCACATGCATCGCAGTGCGGCGGGGCATCACAAGCCGCGGCCTTGTGACCGGGCTGACCGCAGCGGAAACACAGGGCGCTGCGGTCCACCTCCGAGGCGCACCGACATGCCACGTGCTTCCCCACGTGGCAACGGTAGCACCTCAGGGGCCTGGGCTCGAGCAGGCGAACCCGCGCCGACACCCAGCCCACCAGTAAGCGGCCCCCCCCAACAATGGCTTTAGCCGCCGTCACTGGGCAGCTGACCGTGATGGTCTGCATGCCCGTGCGCTCTGGGCGGATGGTGCCTGCCCTCACCTCCTCGGCAAGGCATCCACCCGTCCTGGCGACGGCGGCTACCACCTCCTCCGGGGTGACGGAGTCGTCCAGGCCCAGGATGCGCAAGTCTGCGCATCTGACGGGCCTGGACACTCGGGCCACATCCGCATCCAGGGACGCTCTGAGCCTCTCTGCTAGAGCGTCTGCAGACGGGCCGCTGGTGGCACCGGGGACCTCCAACATCCTGGCCCCCGTTGCCGTCACCCTGAGCTGGAGACCCGTGATCCCCAGCTCGCCAAGATTTATGGCCGCCTTGGCCCTGGTAAGAACCGCCGCGTAGGTCACGCCCCTTTCTACCGCCTCCGGCTGTAGCGTAATTACTACAGCCGCGGATTTAGGGGCGCGGAGCTTAGCCGCGGCGGCTCGCTGTCTGCGCCGCCGCCGTTCCTCCGTCTTCCTATTGGCCGCCCTGGCCGCTCTGGCCGCCTTCCGCCCCTTTTCCTTCGCTCCAGCCACCTGCCATTCGGCTTCTGCTGGAGGATTGGGATTTGAGGGCGGAGTGGGTGGAGGTGGCTGGGACGCCGCCGCCTTGCCCCTCCTCGGGGGCACCGTATTTGGCGCCGGTGTCGCCGGAGCCGGTTTCGCGGCGGCCGCCACAGCCCTGCTGGGGGGCTGGTTGCCTGGCCTCGGCGTAGAGGCGGCGGCCGCATAGGAGGCCCGCTTGCCGCCCGTGGCCGTCCCGCTCGCCGCCAGAGGGGGGCGCAGCACGATTCCCTCCAGCACAGAGAATCGCGAATTAAACGCCGCCAGCTCCCTCTGGACCAGGGCCAGAACCTGGTTCTCCACAGGCACGGGCTTGGGCTGGGGTTGGGGCTGGGGTTGGGGCTGACCGCGCTGGCCTCCCGACTTGGGCGCCTGGCGGGAACCGGACCCGCGGAACTCGGCTAGGTCTTCCTGGAGCCTCCGGTTCTGCTCCATGAGGAGCTCCACCTCAGCCGACAGGCGAGCCACCTCCGCCCGGAGCTGCGGGACGTCCCCCGCAAAACTGGCTTCCGCCTCCGCCAGTATGGTGGCCGCAGCCGCGTCCATGGCCCGGGACTTAGACCCCTTCATCTTCTTCCGGGCCACACTCGCGACTGCGTCTTTCACCACCTCCATGAACCTGGACTTACGCTCCTCAGAGCCGCCAGGTGCACCTGCCTCGTCGCAGGACGTCTCGATCGGGTGCTGCCCGTCCGCGGCAGGTGTCGCCGGTCGCCCAGCAACACTGCCCCCCCGGGCAGTCACCCTCAGTGGGCCCCGCTCTTGGACCCCACCGCGCCTGCTGGTGGGGATCTTTCTAGCTGAGGCCAGCTCGCCGTCAGAGGACGCCCGTTCGTCCTCCGATCTGGGCCGCTTCCTGAAGAAATGGCCCAGATCAGCCAACTGATGGCGGGAGCCCAACGGGCTCACGGTCACCATGCTGGAGGCCGAGTCGGACTCCGACTCGGCATCTCCCTTCCCTCCTACTGCGTCTTTGTTTGTTTTTTGTGTGTTTAAATTATCCATTTTAAATCCCACGAGTATAAACAGTTTCCAACCATCCAACCAAAAAACAAGTGGTTCGCACTAGCGACTGATGTCCCATAGGGACGCCCGTCAGCCATACATCCCGTCACGGTGCGCCGCCGCTTGGGATTCGGGGTGACTTTTTATAGAGGGTTTCTACCTCGCGGTCCGGGCGGTTAAGCCAAGACCCTCGGTGCCAATCGAAGCCGCGAGACATGACCACGACACTCCGATATGGGGTTACGATGTACGACGGTGACAGAGAAGGACCACCCTCCTCTCTGTCTGCTCGGTGGCAGGGTGAGTGCACGCCGAGCCCGTCCTCACTCCTCCGCTGTGCCCTCTGCTGATCAGAGGGACACGCGGAGAAACGCCCTTGGTCCGTCCTCGGACCCCGCCCGTCAGAATATTGGCCACGAGCAGTGACATTCCCCAAAGAATAGGAATCTCTTCCCATTCCTCAGGGAAGATCACTACCCGCGCCCAGGGTGCACCGGCCAGCCAGCTGCCGTTCCCTCAAGACGTGTCCGGAGGGACAAGCAACCGACGGCACGCTTGGAGGTTTTCTGACCAGCACCCCTCCCGATAAGGCTGCGCCTTCGTCTATCGCCACGAAGCTTCGCGATACGTACTACTAGTAAAAGAAGTTCTACCAAGCAACAAATGTGACCATCGCATTCACGATCGATAACGTTTTTCAGCGAGTAGGTAAAATATATAAAGCTTCGGCAAATGTTATTTCGTGCTCTCAGCATTTCTTTATTTTATTTAAGGATATCATAGACAGATAGATAGATATATAAAACCACGAGTTCCAATTAACAATAAGACTAATTATGCATTTAAGCTCCAAAATACTAATTGGTAAATATATTCCAGAAACAAATCCAAGCAACCTTAAGTAACTTAAAGTTTTATAAATGTACGCGCGCACTTTTACTTTTTCTTTTTTCTTTTATACATTTTAAAAGTCCAGATATGAGTTCTTGTTATTATAAATGCAAATATGTGTATGAATTGTATCTGTGTTAGCTAGTTTTTTTTTAAATATTTTTATGTGTAATCTGTTTAATGCATAATTAGTTAATATGTAATATTTAAGATATTTTGACTATTTTTTATTGTGCTACTGTTTGATTTTCCTTAAATAAAATAAAATAAAAAAAAAACTTTAAGACTCATATTTTTATTAAAAAAAAACAATTATCACAATTTAAACTTTTAAAATCGGGTTTCAGGATAACTACATCCTTTTTTTTAAGGATGGGAAATCATCAAAATGACTTCTTCTACTCTAAGCGGAGCGGTAGGAGTATCAAACGCTTACTGACTAAAACCCATCCATGTTCCACCTAATGTCCTTCGCGTTCAAGAGCCACGGTGTCTCTTTCGAGCAAACTCCGCAACCCTGGCAGTGCTAAGACCACCTATGGAGTGAACTAAAAACCATAGGCGTATATAGGGGGGGGGGGGGGGTGGGCCAGGCCCACCCCAGAATGATCTTGTGCCCACCCCAGGCTGTAGGGCTCACCTTCCGCCTGACCGCATTGCATCGCATCGGCCATGGCATCTTAGGGGCCAGCCCCCCCCTGAAAACTAACTCTAGACACGCCAATGCTAAAAACACATCAATTACCCCTTAACTACACATAGTGCCTATCAAACTAAGTAACATCATACATATACCATTACGCCTATACTCCCCGAAGGGTTAGGCAGTGGTGTACCAATGTTCACCCACAGTTCGCCGGTATATTTAGGTCCCATGTAATAGGGGGCGAGTCTATTGCCATTAACCGGGCACAGATCCAAACTCCGAGCTGCTACTGATTATTTCAAAGAAAAACCCAATAACACTTTTTGCTCGACCTGGGAATCGAACCCAGGACCTCTAGCGTAGCAGTTGTGCTTAACCACTAGGCTAACGAGGCAGTTAAACAAACTAAGTAAAATTGAGCAAATATCATTACTAGGAAACAAGTTATTTTTGAAGTGAAAAATGCCTGTTCATAGTAGCGCACAATGTAAAGCACGCAAGTCTTTGTGCTCACGGGCGCATACATCAGGACAGGGCACTTGGGGATACTTAAAGGTGACTTTGTGAAAGGGGGATATTTAAAACTTGTTTGTTCGTCATCGTGTAAGACTTTGACCTTCATTATCTCAGTAACCAGGTTCCCAGGTACGGTCCGGTGGCTTACCATACCGCTGTCTCTTAAAACAGTTTTATTTTAATATTTTTTACACAGTAGGATTTTTAACGCTCGGAACTTTAAATAACAAAGTAATATTAAAATGGTTCTGTTTTAACTGCTTCGTTAGACTAGTGGTCTTAAGAGCGACTGCTACGCTAAAGATCTTGGGGTCGATTCCCAGGCCGAGCAAAGCGTTATTGGGTTTTTCTAAGAAATTCTCAGTAGCAGCTTGGAGTTAGGATTTGTACCCAGTTAATGGCAATAGTCTCGCCCCCGATTACATGGGAACTAAACATACCGGCAAAATGTGGGTGTACATTGGTTACACCTTTGCCTAACCCTTCGGGGAATATGGACGTGATGATATATGTGTACAGGCATTTCGAGAACCCGTCCCAATTTAAATAAAGTCGGTTTTAAAATGCGTTCCTTTTCACTCAATCAATTTCATTTCTTAATTATGTTGTTGTTGTCTCATCCAACCAGATGCTACTGGATATTTGAAACGGAACGCCATCTACTTATACATACTAAGTCTGGCTTTGTTTTACTTTGTAGTGGAGTTAAGTAGACCAGTTATATGCGAGACAACTGGCATCTGACCTCGCCGCACCAATCACTGGGCGATACTGATATCCTTAGGGCACTCAACTCTGCAAACATCACCTATATACAATGTATATTGTACAGTAAGTATACGTACATTTAATATTCTTACACACGCATCCCATCACGCCTCTATTTCCCGAAGGGTAAGGCAGAGGTGTACTAATGTACACCCACAGTCCGCCGGTATGTTTTAGGTCTACGTAATCGGGGCCTATTGCCGTTAAAAGGGCACAAATCGTAACTCCGAGCTGCTACTGAGAATTGAATAGAAAAACCGAATAAGACTTCGCTCGACCTGGGAATCGAACCTGTAGCGTAGCAGTCGCGCTAAGGACCACTAGGATAACGAGGCAGTAATAATCCTAGTACTGTTATAAAAATGGTATTATTATATTTTCAAAGTCAGAGTGAACTGGCTTCTTCTGAGTATGCTCGTCGTAAGCATCGTCGACTTTGTCTCTGTCACCTCTGATCTAGACTAGGGTTCAGAACTAACCAATCTCTATATATCTCATTGAGATGTACCTAACCCGTAAGGACGGTAAATCTAATGTCGAAGTACCAGATTAAATAACAATCTAAGAAGAATAAAACGAAATGGATGGATGTTTGTTACTTGATCACTAAAGAACAGCTGAACGGATCTGGATGAAATTTGCACTGTTGTAGATTATAAGTTCAGATTAAGATATACGCTACTTTTTATCCCAGAAAAATGTACGGTTCCCGTGGGTTCAAATATTAACTTTGACGAAGGCGAAGTAGTAAATGTAGCTAGTTTAACATATAACATAATTTATAAATATTATTATAATAAAGTAAAATGTCACTGCAGTTGGCAACAAAACTATTAAGTTAATAATATTTCTCTATAAATGATTTCTGCATTTTATAATTTATGTTAGGTTATAAATAAAAATTGTATAATTCACACATTATGATTTTATAAATATTTGTAGTCAAGAAAGGAAACAATATATTACCTAATTAACACTATACTGCGAAGGAGTTACTGTACTGCAGTAGCAGGTCATGAGTTCGATTCCAGCACAGTTCAAAATATGTAAATAACTGTTTCCAGTTGTTAGATATTCTGTAAAAGCACCAAAGACTGTATGTATCATGGGGGCGTGGGAAAAACGTTGAAAAAAATTATGTACATTTTAAAATAATTTATACGACAGGTTATAATAATTCTATAGTGTGTATAACCATGGCTCTCAGCGAATGATTTGACGGTTCTGTGTCCAACTAGAAAATAGTGTGCTTTATGTTTATGTGCCGAAAACATATTATTTGATGTTTGATGTATGAAACTGTCAATTTATTCTCAGCAATACATTTTACATAGTTTACTAATAGCATTAAGGGTTTAACTTTAAGGTCTAGTAAATTCTCTTAAAAAGACAGCATAAGTCCTGACTTGAATTGAAAACTTAGTAATATACAGTTATATGACCTAGAATGAATATAAATATATTTATTAAAAGATGTTTTGAAGACGCGAGTGCAATAACTTGTAAGAGTACAAAAGCTATCTGCAAAGTACGTAGTTTCCGCTCTCATTTGATATAAATATACAAAACATAAGTGATATGATATTATTAGAATACTTCAAAAACAAAGTGTGAGAAAAAAAACAGAAAATAAAAAATACACAGACACACCCCCAAAAATAAAATAAAAACTAATTAAAAATATGTATTAATTAAAACACCTACCAGTTAATATAAACACTTCACACTGATCAGCATACAAAAATAATTATTTAATAAAAAAAAGTCCACTTTACTACACGATACTTCAGCAACTACGATTGCGATTGTGGAACAATTGTCGCGACTTGTTCTCATACAGTTCGGAACGTAACTGACGTCGAGCCGTAGCGTGGAGCGTAGTTACTCCCTAGCGGTGCACTCGGCGAACGGGCTGGGAATAGAGGTGGGACACGATGACACGAGGATTGTCGATGGAATAATTATGTCATGTAATCGGGTTGGCTTGAGGGTGGTACTAAAAAAATTGCCTTATAGAAAGGTGAGTATGCAATGGGTACCAAAACCCTTATCCTCCATAAGGGTCTTGTTTTTGTGATTTCAAGTTAAATTCGAAAATATTTACAGACTTAATAAATAAGACAACATTAAAAAAAAACTAACTAATTGGATTTAAAAAACTCCTCTGCTTCACCGTCAACTGGAAATGTGCCCAAAACACTAGCGCCATTGCCACGTTGGATGGCAATGTTTAAACCACCAAGGTAAAAGCCAAAAACATTTTTTTTACGTCTTCCCTAGCATAACATTAATTTGTAATATAATCTTCTTATGTTACACCAAACAAATTGATCTGAATCTTCATCTCGGGAATGCCGTTGGGTTTATACTGACAAGTAATAATGTGGCTTTAAATGAATCTTTAACTGACGGTGATAAATGCAAGGACTTGTAAGGTAGACAGATGACCGTATTAAAAACGCTGGATGCAATTCGCTTCCAACCGGTCCTTTTGGAAATATATAGGGGAGGCCTATGTCCAGCAGTGGACGTCTTGCGGCTGATATGATGATGAAGGGCTCGTAAAATTTAGCATACGGTAAACGCCAACCGGGCCTAAGTTCCTTCTCTTTATGAGAAGTACTTTGTCCTGCATTAAGACATAATTTGTTAGGAGTAGTCTAGAATTAAATTGCAAGGTCGGTAGCGAGACGGCTCGACTAGGGTGCGCCAAGTTTATTTAAATATCAACATAGAATACTGTTAACATTACCAGTTTCTATAACTATCGAGGTTTAGGTTATTATCGCTGGTGTATTAATTGCTGTCAGCTGCATTTGGTAAAACCAGCAAATTATATGCAAAGTTTGCAAAACAGGTTACACTAGTAATCTTAATGTAAGTACGTCAGTCGCACTGCGCCTGCGCTGGTACCCCTCTACTACCTTGCTGATCGGTCATATACCTACATAGGTTATGTTAGAAGACTTTGAAACTAGTAAAAGGCTATGTTTTTCTTTAAATATCTTCAATGGCAAAAATGCCAGATGGATGGATTGTGTGAAGAATGATATGAAAGAGAAGGGAGTCAGTGATAGCATGACGATAGACAGGACAGCATGAAGAAGAAGAAAACGTGTTGCGCCGACCCCAAGTAACATGGGATAAGGGCAGGGAGATGATGATAGTAAAAATGCCGATGACCCACAGAATGTTAAGTGGTCACCGCTGCCTACAGACATCTGCAATACCAGAGGCCTTGCAAATGCATTGCCATGAACAATAAAGTTGAAATGTATCATGTGCCTGTAATTACACCAGCACCTATAACCCTTCATTCCAGAACACAGCGGTTTGCGGCAGAAATAGTTACCTACGGTGGTAGTACTTCTCCGGACGAGGTCCTCCCCAAAGAGCTTTACGACTCCTATGATACTATCTATTAAACCCAGATGAAATAATGGAGATTGCCCCAAAGCTGATCAGTTCAGCAGCATTTCAATACAGCTGCTGGGTTTGGTGGCGATCTCTAACCATAAAAGCGGTCACACTAGATCACACGGTCACATGATCACAATAGATCAGCTATGGCCACAGTGATACAACAGCCGCACGAAGCTAAAGAAAAAAAAAACTATTATAATTGTTTTAATTATATTCGAGATCTTTTATATGGTTCACATGGCTACCTGTTAATCTGGGAAGTTAAGTAATTCAGTCACGTCTAGTCTTGGTTGAATGAACGCTGTTGACAAGAGAAAAAAGTTCTTCGTGTGTTGGTAAAATTATTCAAGGCCATTGCTACTAAAAGTGTCAATCTTACAATAGATCGATCAATGGATAAGAACTTGAGTTATTCCACAATCACTATACCAACTGAGTGAGTGATTGGAAAGTATATAAATAAACTAAAGGAAATGTGTTGTTTATTTATCAGATTGAAAATGTAAAGGATCGTTATTTTGTATGAATTAAAAAAAAATGTTTATCACTTGCTTCTGCCCGCGACTTCGTTTGCGTCAAATTTGATATATTATTCCACGGGAACTGTACATTTTTCTGGGATAAAAAGTATCCTATGTGTTATTCCCAACTATAATCTATTTCAGTGCCAAATGTCATCCAGATCCGTTCAGCCGTTTAAGCATAAAAGAGTTAGAAAAAGAGAGATGATAACAAAAATCTTTGAAGACTCTACTGGTAATTTCTAGAAATTTTCGTAACACTAATAAACAATCCAGGCTTATTGTCTACGGCGTATTCAAAACCAAACTCACAAGATAATATCGATATCGATACAATTATCGATAAATAATGTCAATATCGAGTTCAAAGTCCGAGCCCTGTCCGAGATACGCTGTGCTTAAATTTACGCGCAAGTTGCATTTAAAACAAACTTAGCATATTTATAGAAAACTGGTATAATTATGTAAGTTTGTTTGTGGTTCAACTGGATTCATTCAGGGCAGTGAGACCTTTGGGATTTTTGAAAAGGTGCTTCGAAAGTACGAATCCTTTTACTGTTGTAATGTAGTTGCAATAATTTTGAGTGCAGCCCTGCCGGCAAGTAATATATTGCAGCCACATTTTGCCTGGAAAATATTACTGGTGTAAAAGCGCCGAAAAATATGGCGCTGTAATCATTTAAAACGTGTTGCAGCCATACTTCTCGGAGCGGCCGGACCACACTGAAAATATTGCCACGTATTTTAGCAACACCTGAAATGTGTCTGGGTTACACTTTATGTACATTGTTTGTAATGTATGGCCGATATACCTAAGGCCTACGCAGACTGGGATGGGATGGCCTCGGCACCAACATATCCTTTTAGGTGCCGCGGCATCATTTTAAAGCTTAGCAATTTATGTCGTATTTCTATATTGATACGTTTGAATGTCCATCGGTAAAAAATCCCTTGCCATGCCGCATGCCGTCCCGGTCTGCGTAGGTCTTTACAATGAGTCTTCCACCGTCACTAACCAGCCGTACTGTAGTGCTTTTCTAAAAAGTTCATTTGCGAAATCACTTCTGAGATATTAGTTTCGTATTCTTAAAATGAGTGAGTTCGACACACTAGCGCCACCGCGTGATGATGTAAGGAGAACTATTATGACGAGAGAGTATTTTGACGTTTTTTAATAGGGTCTGGTATTCTGCGAAGTAAGCGTGACTTGCGAGATGAGTTGCGAGATGCCTTTAAAGTGATTTGCCTATTTTAGAATAGCATAGCTGCAGTGCGATTCTCTAAGCCTCACTTTGTAATTCGAAAGCTGAATTCGCAGTGAGATTACAAAATGGTATTCTGTTAAACACGATCACGCCGGTGACGTCACCACGGCGAACGAATACTAAACCAATGACAAGTTGATTCGTTATCGAAGTGAGCGCGCTCACTTTAGTGAGACTCGTTTTCGAGTTTGCATTTTAGAGAATCACACTACTGATTCCAGTAAGGCGTGGAGAAGCTCCCCGCGTGCCTTTCTTTCGGCCCTGTCTCTAGGTGATGAAGTCTCCGAATTCGCTGCCTGAAGACCCTAACTCAAGGTGGCCTTAGATCGTGCTGGGCCCTCCGGCGCCTGGTGCGTCTGTTACTGATGAAGCTGTAAATCCCTATGATCAGGTGGCATAACAGCTGCTTATCTTAGGACTCACTTCGTCTAAAGATTGAAAACGAAGATTTTTACAGAATATATTGGCATGACATCTCATATACAAATACATGTAAATTATTATCGGCAAAGACCAAATATAAAAACTTGAACCCTAAAACGGCAAGCGGAAGTTTACCAAAATTAACATTCACAAAATAAATTAACAAGTGAAAGTAAATAATAGTTCAATAAACAATTCCTCTATACAGGTTCTATAATTAGTTTTATTTTTGCCAATCATTCTGGTCTTGCCAGAATTGGCTCGGCAACAGACCGGTTTTCAGTTCGGTATTGCATTATGTATCTGTACTACATACCTGGCTGGCTAATGGTGGGTCCACACGACACAGACTTAACACAGACTTCTATAGAATTTTGTCTGTACAACAAATCAGTACAGACAAATGTCGGTGTATCAGAAAAGTCGGAAGTCTGCGTACATGTCTGTACGATTGTCGGAGCAAAACTCATGATTGTTGAATTACTTAACCTTTTGAACGCCACGGACGTTTATAGACGTCTAACGAAATCGTGCCAAACACGCCACCGACGTCTATAGACGTCAAGAAAACGAAATTTTTAAGTACTTATTTTCTACTTAAAAATGTCCTAAATTAAGTTTTTTGTGTTTCTCTTTCCTATTATTTAAAACTACATTAATGAAATATTGTAAAATAGCACAAAGATATATTGATTTCTTACATTTCACTAGAAAAAACAATAATCAAAAATTGCTAATCGAAATGCTGAATTGGTAGCTTGGCGTAGCAGTGGCGCCGATGTGTTTACGCTCTGGCGGTCAAAAGGTTAATTTATTCATTAAAATCGAAGTCTGAACTGATGAAAAGTCTGCACAGACATTTGGTAAAGACCTCTGAGTAAAAATTTTTACTCAGACTTTATAGTCTGTGCAGATGTCTGTACAGACAAAAGTCTGTGTCGTGTGGACCCACCATAAAGCACTCGTAAATAAGGTGATGCTAATTCTAAAACCATTGGCTAATTACATTGCTATCTATTGATTAAACATTTAGCTAATTATGCTGTTTATCATGAACAAGTTGACAGCCAGCGCGGAGGATTTTTTTGTTCCTATTTTGTTTTAGTTTAATTTTATTATACGAATTTTATCTTCTTGAGTATCTAAGCATTAATACGTTTGTAAATACTGTGTATATTATAACAAATTACCTTTTTGCTCTAAATACATACATAAACTCACGCCTTTTTCCCATGGAGGTAGGCAGAAACCGCAGAACGCCACCTGCTACGATCCTTACATACTACTTTCGCCTCGTCCACGTTCATACATCTGGTCATACAAGCACGCCGGTTACGAGTACTGCACACCCGACCTTTCTGAAGAACCTCACCAATAAGGTCAGGGTAGGTCTTTCTAGGGCGTCCCCTGCCGGCGTTGCTTTAAATAGTAGAGCAAATAAACTTTAATAAATAGATATAAGATAAATTCACGCCAGCTTTAACAGAAGGGGTCTGCAAAGGAGTGCTATATGTCCCTTTTACTAACAAAATTATAAGTGGGGGCTGGTTGTCATGAGGCATGACCTCATGACAACCAGCCCTAACTTATAATTTTTTTGGTTCATTCAGTTCATTTGGTTGGAGTACCAGGACGGACAAACTATTATTGGGATGTCCAATGGGCAATTAACAGCTAAGTAGGAGAGGCCAGAAGCTGGATATGTTCCCGTTAGCAGGCATTAGGCCACCTCCCTATTTAATATATGAGGGAACTAACACATAACAGGTTATTGTATTATTGTAATAATATGTAGAAAATAGGATGAGTCTAATTCAACTAACCAGACCCAGATTTGTTACTGACAATAATCAATTGAAAAAAAAAACAACGTATGTCGTAGGTAACATTTTTAAAGCCCAAGTATCAAAAGCAGGACCGCCAGACGTCCTTGCGACCACTAACAACGAGTCAAGTATATTTTTAGTTTAGTTATAGGTAAAATTCCTAATGCCACATAATAAAAATAAAGTTAAAAAACCAAAACCCGACTAAAAGTCGTTGGCAGAAGCTAGTATGATATATAATGTGTATATTTTTATACACATTGTGTGTGTTCAAGTTGATTCGTCTCCGCACACGGCCGATTTCTTGATCGATTTTATCAGACCGATTTGTCAAAAATGGTATCCTGCCATTTCGCTGAATATTGTTTGTATCGGCGAAACGTTGCCATCCACTTCGTGGTTATTCATTTGCAAACCCTTAAGCCCCGCGAAATGGGGCTCCCCGCTGTGCCTGTTGGCATTTTAAAAAGTGTCATTATGAAAAGCAGCCCAAACATACAGTTGATAACTGTGAGGTTGAGAAATAAAACAAAATTTTATGATAAGTTGGCAAATAATTATACGGCGAAATAAAAGCCTTCCAAACGTTAGAATAGAATAGAATATCATTTATCATTTTTCTTTTTTTAACATCATTTTTTTTGGCACTTTTTTATTTTTTTTATTAGTTGGCAAGTGTAAATCTGGCAAAAATCGGCCAAGAAATCGGTCGGGGGCTGAGAGCCTTAGAGACTTTTTAATAACTAGCTGTGCTCCGCGGTTTCACCCGCGTTACGTTAGGTTTTTGATTACTGAACCGTTCCCGTGGCTCATAGCGCGATGTTATGTAGCCTATAATCTGTTATTCTGAGGTACAGGCTACGAAATGTCTCGCAGAGTCATTATTTTGCTGCGAAGTTATTTTAAAACTGTGATATCTCCTGAGATATTCATTAAAATTAAATGATGTAAAGGGCAATTATGTTCAAAATTAAACACTTGTGATGAATAACGTATTTATGTTGATAAGGATTAATACTATGTTCATAAAAACACCTTCGCAAATAATGCATTATTTTAAAACAAATTTTCTGACCATAAAAATGGCTATAGTGAGTCAACCTTAATAGATAGGCATGTACTACCGCAGACTACTACTGCAGACTTTTTTTTAGTATATTTTAAGAGGAACAATTCTTTCATACATTATTTTTGCGTAATTTTAACCGTTTACGCAGCGCACGCAACGAAAGCCCTCAAAAGAAATATTTTTTTTCCGTTTTTGCAACATCCTTAATTGATGCTCCGCTCCAATTGGTCATAACCTTCCTCAAAAAATGGGCTATCCAACACAAAAAAGATTTTTGAAATCGGACTGGTAGTTCCTGAGATTACCGCGAACAAACAAACAAACAAACAAACTCTTCAGCTTTATAATATTAGTATAGATATGCATCACACAATATTGCCTGTTATTTTAGTTTACTAGTTTAATTTTTATGTTTTAGTTTTTTAATATTTTATAGTTACCTGTGGAAAACGTAGTGGGTAACATATTTATCATAGTTTAGTATGGGAAGCCTTATCATAAACATGCATTATGTTGCTGATTGTTTTTCCTTAAATAAAATAAAATAATTAAAAATAAAATTTAACGAAAACGTTTAGGTACCCAAAAGCTATAAACAGAACTTCAAGCTGGCAGATTTATTTGTTACTAGCTGTTCTCCGCGGTTTCACCCTCGCTGCTCAGCACCTGTTGGTCGTAGCGTGATGTTACATAGCCTATAGCTTTCCTCAAGAAATGAACTATCCAACACTAAAAGAATTTTCCAATTCCAACCAGTAGTCCCTGAGATTAGCGCGTTCAAACAAACAAACTCTTTAGCTTTATAATATTATATTATATTATTATATTATATTTGTTATTATTTTGTTTTATAAATCAAAAACTGTAAAACAATAATATTAGACAGAAATAATATTGTTTAAGGGTTCTATACCCAAAGAGGACCCTATTACTGAGATCGTCTGTCCGTCTGTCTGCCTGTCTCTATCTCATGAACCATGATAGTTAGAGTTAGTTAGATGAGGTATTTCTGTTGCCGCTATAACAAAAAATACTAAAAACCAGAATAAAATAAATATTTAGGGGTGATTTTTTTGCTGTTTTTATAGATAATGGTACGGAACTCTTTGTGCGAGTCCGACTCGCACTTGGGCGGTTTTTTAAAGCCACCGTCTGACGTCAAATATTATGCATTTTTTTTTTGTTATATGACGTTATTTTCAACCTTTCGTTAGTGCAAATGTTAAATGAATCAATAAATAAAATAAAAAATAAGGAACATTGACATTTTAAATTTAGAATACCTATACATGCAATTCTAAATAACTATGTTTTAATAATAACTAATAACATTTAAAAATACCTTTGTTATATTATATATATCTAGTCGCTCTTCTTATGGATGAGAAATCATCAAATGACTTCTTCCGCTTAAGGCGGAGCAGAAGAGAGTGTCAGACTCTTACTGACTAAAACCCATCCGTGTTCCTCCTCGTTCTCTTTACATTTCAGGGCCGCGTTAACTCTTTCGAACAAATTCCGCAACACTGGCAGGCACTGCACCCAAAGCACCATTAATGTTTATCTAGTCTACAAAACCAAGTCAAATCAAAGAAATCCATATTTATCTGTGCTAATATTATAAATGAGACAGTAACTCTTTCTGTCTGTTACGCTTTCAAAGTAAACAACCATATTAAATTAAATTTAATAAGGGGTAAGTTTGAACTCTAAGAAAGTAGCGCCATTTTGAATTTTCTGTGACGTCATATAGCCTATAAACAGGAGAACATCTTGATGCTTCCAACGATACTTCATTCGTTGATATACGACGCCTAATGTAGGACTCACGCCTTTTTCTCATGGGGGTAGGCAGAAACCACAGAATGCCACCTGCTTTTTTTTTTTTTTTTTTTTTTTATAGACGGGAAATCATCAAATAACTTCCCCCGCCCTGGGCGGGGCGGGAGGGAGTGTCAGACTTTTACTGACTAAAACCCGTCTATGTTCCATCATGTGCCCTTTGCGTTCCGGGGGCGCGGTATCTCTTTCGAACAACCCGCAGGAATGCCACCTGCTACCTCGATCCTGCGATCCTTACATACTACTTTCGCCTCGTTCACGTTCATACATCATGGGCAAAAAGGCGTGAGTTTATGTATGTATGTAATGTAGGACTGTAGGAGATGTGCGCACACAGATGAGCAAACATAAATCTAATAGTCGGGCAGAAACTACCGTAGTTTACTGGAAAATATTTGCACTTATATAAAAAGATCTTTGTCTTAAATTGAGTACATAATTGTAGTTAAAAATACACAAGTTTTTTGACAGCAAAGATGTAAGAAATCATATTATTATGTCATGTAAGCATCTTATCTTGTCATTGCTTACTGTTTGGGAATACCGTAGGCGTATGCATGGCAAGTCAATAAGAGGTAGCACATTACTTTTCCACTGTCATATTCTTAAAATTACACATCTTCTTCTAAATATATATAACTCAAAGGTGACTGACTGACTGACATAGTAAACTATCAACGCACAGCCCAAACCACTGGACGGATCGGGCTGAAATTTGGCATGCATGTAGATGTTATGACGTAGGCATCCGTTAAGAAAGAATTTTGATCAATTCCACCCCTAAGCGGATAAAATAGGGGATTAAAGTTTAAATACTTCTTAACGCGAGCGAAGCCGCGGGCAAAAGCTAGTTATAATTATAATCAGTCATTGTCGCTTTTAGTGTGGAGTGTGCGCAGGTTTCGGCTTACAGAGAAATTTCACTAAAAAACAATGTCAAAGTCAAAGCTGTGAAGGAGTCGATAATTTAGTCCGAAAGATGAAGTTTCAAAGCGTAAGTATGTAGGTCTCTATGGAGAAGACCGAGCAAGGAGCTTACTAGATACTAATTTCGATAAAGTTTTTCCAAATCCTGCAATAGTGTTAGACAATTTCAGACTTTTTTTTAAAAGATGGAAAGTCATCGAATAACTTCCCCCCCCCCTGGGTGGGGCGGGAGGGAGTGTCAGACTAAAATCCATCTATGTTCCTTCATGTGCCCTTTGCGTTACGGGGGCGCGGTATCTCTTTCGAACAACCCGCAGCCCCGGCAAGACTGGCTAACACCCATACGTGTGCCTTCTAATGCCCTTTGCATTCCAGGGCCTTGGTGACTCTTTCGAACAAATTCTGCAATCCTGACAGATCCCGACCCTTGCTTAAGTCAGCCAGGGTCGCTGAGAGTAGACCTTTAAAATAATCTACTCCCATCCAGCCTTTTAAATACCGTTAAATACCATCACTTCAAAAAAAATACACGGTTTATCGATACGTACCGTAATGTTTTTGAGTAACCGTGGATCAGGTTTTTGTTTTGATTTTTTGGAAAAACAGAAATCTTATTAATCCGCACTGCAAAGTAGTGGAACTCTCTACCTGCGTCTGTATTTCCGAACGCATTCAACCCTAATCTCTTCAAAGTGAGAGTGAACAGGCTTCTTCTAGATAAGCTCACTCCATCGTAGACTTTGTCTATGTCACCTTTGACCAAGACCAGAGTCAAGAGCTTAACCATCTCGAATAAAAAAAAGTTTTTGTATGATATGAGTAGCGCGCTATCAATATAGCACTCTGGCCCGCCCCCCGTTTTGCCTATTCACTGACGTAGTACTTCCTTTTATTAACCCGCAGATAAGCAAAATCCGCGAAAAATCAGCTTAGTGACAGTGACGTCATAGCTTGCTACTTCTTAATTCCCGCAACACTTACGTATTCCTGGGTTATCAGAGTCACGCAATCAGCTGTTTCATTGTTTAGTTATTGTTATCTTTAAATGCGTTGCTAAAATTAAGTCTCTTAAAAAAACATTTAATTTACGTAATAGGCATACACAAATAGATTTTTTTATAGATATTGAAATTCAATTCTATGAGTTTCATGTAATAGCAATCAGATACAAAATCAAGTTCATAGGTTGTTTGGGAGCAGAAAAAACTATGGTAGGCCTTCGATCACATTTTTTTTCACAAGGTGCTTATTACAATAATAATCCGAACATTCATACATACTTAATACCCTTTTTGTTAGATTTTTGTGTGCACATAGTTCGTGTCAATAAACTTTTATTCTTTCTTTCTTTCAACTCACGCCTTTTTCCTATTAGAGTTGGCAGAAACCACAGAACTCCACCTGCTACGATCTCTACATTCAGCCACTTTAAAAATAAGTCTTGGTGTAGTCACCTTCATCGTGCACCATGAATTTCTCCATACGAAATGGGTGCATTTACTTTATGGTATAAAGTCACATACTTACACAAACAATCAGACCCGGGATAAAAAATATTTGTTCCGTTTCCAACTTCCAATTCACGGGAATCAAACGCACACGCGCAGCGCAGTAGTCTCTTATTGGAGAGACTACTGAGACATTGGTCTCAGTTACTGCGACAACGATGACGCATCCACGATCAAAATAGAGAATACTTCCATAAAAATCTAATATCTTTGATTATTTATTTATTTTTTAATAGTTTACTTTTTTTTTTTTTTTAATTTATGTTCGAGAAGTAGTTATTTCTTTAGGATTCCGTAACCAAGCGGTGCCAATCGGAACCCTAATACTAAGACTCTGCTGTCTGCCCGTCTGTAACTGGGCTATATCTTTTGGACTGTATTAGGTAAATGCTTGGAATTTTCACAGAGTGTGTATTACTATAGCAGCTATAATAACACATAATGGAAATAAAATAAAGTTAATAATTAAGGGAAAGATATAAATAACCCAACAACTGCCCCATTGGTCTCGTGGTCGCAAGTGCGACTGCTGTGCAAGGGGTCTCGGGTTCGATTCCCAGGTCGAGCAAAAAGTGTTATTGGGTTTTTCTATGAAATTCTCAGTAGCAGCTCGGAGTTTGGATTTGTGCCCGGTTAATAGCAATAGGCTCGCCCCCTATTACATGGGGCCTAAATATAGCGGCGAACTGTGGGTGTACATTGGTACACCTCTGCCTAACCCTTCGGGGAATACAGGCGTGATGGTATATATATATATATATATAGATATAAATATTACTTACGAAACTCCTCGTGTGCTAGTTCAACTCGCACTTGACCGATTTTTACACCAAACAACAACTGTTTCGATGCAAATTATTACATCACTTCAATTTACATAAACATGTTCAATAAATTATCATGAATTAGTTACCTACTGTAATAAAAATAAGGTGCATTTTTGAGAATATTGGAACTACACAATTTTATTATTCTATTTAAGACTGGATCAGTTAAAAATAACCTGTAGATATTGGTTTTATGATAGGTAGCCATTTTAATGTGTCTGATATTTTATTAAATCTTTATTACGAGTATGCAAAGGCGAAAGGTTATTCACACATTTAATAAACTCGAAATTTCGAAAACTTTTCGACCTATGAAGTTGAAAATTTGGCAGGCAGGTAGTTTATTAGATAAAGGACGTCAGGTAGGAACGGATTTGACCTTGTTTTTGATTTCCACGCGATCGAAGTCAAAGAAATGCAGGCTGCAGGCCGCTTCCAACCGGTCCTTTTGGAAATCTATGGGGGAGGTCTATGTCCAGGCGTGGACGTCCTGCGGCTGATATGATGATGATGAGGTCGCGGGATACTACTAGACTGAGATAAACTGCATGAAATTGGAGCCAGCATTTAAATGAACTTTGAAACCGTTTGCAAACCTCTTCTGATCAGGTTGTCAGGTTTGCAAACGGTTGCAACGGTTCCTGTATGTGAGTATATGAAATGTGGGAACCTTTGGGCTTTGGGTAGCTTCAAGTCGCTACTGGTGGACTGGCTCGGGAAAAGGCACTGCTCCCTAACGTTCAGGTGATGTAGGTGCTTTCGGGGCATGGCTTCTTCGGGAAGTACTGCATGGACTGTCGCAGGACGCAACGTAGCATAGGTACGTGTCAGAGTGTACCGCTTAGGAAGACTATCATCTCTGGAGTAGGCAGTGACCTGTGTCTTCCATGAAACAACGCCGAGGAAGGTGAGAGCTCTAAGTGTCTCCCGTGAGAGAAAGGCATCGGCATCACAGTAGGGAAATGGTTACGTGAATGATGGTAAGGATGAGTTGGTCTTTTTTTTTTTTTGTAAAAGACGGGAAATCATCAAATAACTTCCCCCGCCCTGGGCGGGGCGGAAGGGAGTGTCAGACTTTTACTGACTAAAACCCGTCTATGTTCCTTCATGTGCCCTTTGCGTTCCGGGGGCGCGGTATCTCTTTCGAACAACCCGCAGCCCCGGCAGGGTATGAGTTGGTCTAAGGCACTTCTCTATACTTTTATTATAAAGAGGCAAAGTTTGTGAGGTTGTAGGTAAAATATGGATCTGCTGAACCGATTTTGAAAATTATTTTACCCATAGAAAGCCACGTTATTTGTGAGTGTTATAGGGCATATAACATCACGCTATGAAACATAGGAGCGGAGCAGTAACCAAAGACTTACAGAGTTAGCTTTCCGAGGCTGTTATAATCGTAGAGTGACCTGAGTTAGACTCATGCACATGTACTCGTGCACATAGGTGAGCCGGGTCACAAGCATTCTCCGCAGGGGATCAAACAGTTATCAATCTTCTGATAAGTAAGTAATCACGTGTTGTACGTGATGACGTCTGTAGCTAATATTTCCGAGATTCAATTGTCTCACATCTTCTGATAAGGATGACAATATCATTGTAAAGTTATCTGTCTGTAAATATGCTCACTGGTATTGAGTTATTTTATGGTCTGTGTTGATATAGGTTATAGGGTGGAGGACTGGGCGGTAGAGGTAGCAATTTAAATCACGGTACCTACTTAATTTAATATCGCGACTGCTACGCTACAGGTCTTGGGTTCGATTCCCTGGTCGAGCAAAGTGCTATTGGGTTTTTCTATGAAATTCACAGTAGCGGCTCGGAGTTAGGATTAGTGCCCGGTTAATGGCAATAGGCTCGCCCCCTATTAAATGGGACCTAAATATACCGGCGAACTGTGGGTGTACATTGGTACACCTCTGCCTAACCCTTCTGGGAATACAAGCGTGATGGTATATTTGGATGGTAAACATGCCGACGGTTACCGGATGTTAAGTGGTCACCGCTACCTATAGACATCTACAATACTAGTGGCGTTGCAAATGCGTTGCCATTCACATGCAAACAACTATCTGTAGGACAGACAAATATTTATTATGTGCGGGAATCGAACCCGTGACACGCAGCGCAGCAGTCGATCATTCGGCCACTGCGCCAACGGGGTCGTCAATTTCTATTATTACGTATTTTTGAAAGCGTTCATTTACTTTCAGAGATTATCATCATCTACCTAGCCTTTTCCCAACTATGTTGGGGTCGGCTTCCAGTCGAACCGAATGCAGCTGAATATCAGTATTTTACATGGAGCGACTGCCTATCAGACCTCCACAACCCAGTAATGGGTAATACGATACTCTTGGTAAGACTGGTTGTCAGACTTTCTGGCTTCTGACTAACAGAAACGACTGTCAAAGATCTACAAATGACAGCCGGGACCAACGGCTTTACGTGCTTTCCGAGGCACGAAGGAAACTCGCTATGGTAAATCATGGTCACCCATCCACAGACCAACCTCGGCAAGCGTGGCTTAACCCGGAAGATCGGTCTATGCGGCTGTAATTATTTAGCCACGAGCTCCTCACTTACTTTCAGAGATAACGTATGTTATATGAACAAACGAACTACTACAACCTAGTTCAGTTTTAATTAATGTTTAAATGTTTTTTTAAACAGTACTTTCACTACAGCCATTAATAAATCAAAACAATACTCAACAAGATAATAGTTAACATTGAATCATAGGTTTTACCTTCAACATAATCTGATAACATTCTATTTTGAAAATAACTTTCCATGAAATAGTTACCTACTATTGTGTAATGTTAATGTTTACATAATGTTACTTTGTGTTACGAATATTATAAATGTAAAGTTTGTATGTTTGTTTCTCAATCACTCTTTAACTGCTGAACGGAATTAGCTGTGGCAAGAAGCACATGTATTTTCAGCTAACTTAGTAAGATTGATCTAGCTTAACATATAGGATATTTTAAGGCCTTTAGCTTGATTCCAAAAACCACGCGGACGTAGAAAGTCAATGTCAAAGCATTTATTTCAATTAGGTAGACCAGGGATGGCGAACCAATGGCACGCGTGCCAGTAGTGGCACGTGACAAAATAATTCGGGCACGCCAATATATGACAACTGTATATGTATTTGATCGAAAACAATTTACAACAGCAGAAATCACACTAACCTTTTATTAAAATAAACATAAAATAGTATATATTACGATTCTTGTAAAAACTAGTTGCAAACAAAGAGTGTTAACAGCTTCTAGTTGTATTTTTCTTCATTCAATGACTAAGCCAAGATTCTTTGATGGCACGTCATAGTCACATTATTATTTTTCTATAAAAAATGGCACTATCACCGATAAAGGTTCGCCATCCCTGCCCTAGACCATTTACAGGCACTTTTGAATTGTCAAGAAGTTAGATAGAAAGTTGAAGCTAGTTGCTCGTTCCAAAACGTAGGTCTCTATGGAGAAGAACGAGCAAGAAACTCCATGGACACTCTCTTTAATTTGGTTTTTTCAAAATCCTGGTTACAATATTCTTGTTGCTCCTACGTGTGAAAACAAGGAAGGTAAAAGCTAGTGGTTACTGTTTTAGGGTTTGATTCCGTATTGTAAGTTGTTTGTATTCATGAGAACAATGATGTTTTAAAATAATATAACATACCATCACGCTTGTATTCTCCGAAGGGTTAGGCAGATGCGTGCCAAAGTACATTATGTACTCACAATTCGCCGGTATGTTTTAGGTCCCGTGTAATAGGGGCCGTGCCCTCCGAGCTGCTACTGAGAATTTCTTAGGAAAAAAAAACCCAATAAAATTTTTTCTCGACCTGGGAATCGAACCCAAGACCTCTAGCGTAGCAGTCGCGCTTAGAACCACTAGGCTACCGAGGCAATCCAGAGATGGCAGTTCAGGTCAAAGATTTTTTTAAATATTTAGTGTATATGCCAGCACTTTAATCGAAAGATTGTCTATGCCTCCGTTAATAAAAAAAAAACAATGTCCAAAGCAATAAGGAAATCTATCGATTCCGTGTTGAAATAGAAATACTTAATTCGATTTTGCATGTAACAATAGAATTCATTTTGACATTTTAAAATTAGTCTTACACTTATAGGAATGCTATTTTGTAGGAAACGAAAATAGAAAATAATTACCCACAGTCTGTAATGTAGAGGCGAGGTAAGTATTTTGATTTAAACGCGTATATTTTGAACTTCATATTTTGAATCAATATTTATTTTATTTCAATATTGGGCACAGGCAAGTACCTACCCATTTTTCTATTTAATACGTACTCTCCAAGTATACCTTAAACTTCACCGACATAGGTGAAGGAAAACATCGTGAGGAAACCTGGACTTTATAAGACTGAAATCGCCAATCCGCCTTGAGTAAGCGTCCTGATCAATGCTCGTACCTTCTCTGTATGAGAAGAGGCCTTTGCCCTTCAGTGGGATAGTAATAGGCTGGATATATTAATGTAGAAACTGAGATCAAAAGATCAGCAGCCTGCGCACTTGACCAACAACAAAATTAGAGGTACATTATAACATTGATCAGTCACATGATAAATATTGTTTCATAAAAAAAGCAGGAATAGGAAATGATGCAAGTAAACGGCAAACAATTTGCATACCAATGTTGATTGGTGCGTGCCACCACGTGTACGTGACCGAACGTAGTGAATGAATGAACGTGGTTGACTGACAGCGTGACGAATGAACTGAAGATATTATTCTTTTTTATTATTTTATATTGTACTAGCGAACTGCGTGGCTTATTTCACCCGCCATATTTTACGTCTTTGGTTACTGCTCCGCTTTCGTGTGTCGTAGCGTGATGTTATATAGCCTACGTTATTGAAGAATAACGTAGCTATCTATTGGTGAAAAAATGGTTAAAATCGGTGCAGTACTTTTGGTAAACAAACAAACAAATCTTTTTTCCTTTTTATAATATTAATTATGTATAGATTTGCGACATACGTTTTTGGTTATTGATTTGATCCGCTCCCATTAGTCATAGCGTGATATTCAACACGTGATTACCAACAAACCCTTCGTTAAATCACTCTAGGTACCAGTTACTGTTGATCACAATAGTTATGGTACACATTGGTAATTGACTTATTTTTATACAAATTGCGTCAATGCAAAAAAATACCTGTGAATGTGAAGTAAACAATTTTTTATACCTACGAATGTTTACGAAGCTGGCCCTTCTATACTAATATAGTGAAACTGAAGACTTAATGTCTACATCTACACTTATATTATAAAGATTTGTATTTAACGAATAAATAAATAAATAAATAGTATATCTTGGGACAACTCACACACGGCTATCTGATCCCAAGCTAAGCAGAGCTTGTGTTATGGTAACCAGACAACTGATATACATACTTATATAATTTATAAATACATACATATTATAGATAAATCACACCCAGACACAGAACTAACAATCATGCTCATCACACAAAGTTTGTCCTGGGTGGGAATCGAACCCACGACCTCCGGCTTAGCAGTCAGGGCCGCTAACCACTAGACCAACAGGCCCGTCAAATAAACATGAATAAACATGAAAAACCAATTTTAAAAATTCGCTTGCCGTTATAAAGCTAAATTATTACTGAACAATATAGGCTGTATAACATCACGCTACGACCCACGGGAGCGGAGCATTAACCAAAGACGTAACTATGAAAATATGAAATAAGCCACAGGCATGGGACTAGGTATATAAAAGGTTTTCAACATGCGCCCTTAATAACAGTAATTAATATAATTTACCGGCACGGTAAATAAGTCGGTAATGTTTACCGCATTACTGATTGATTTCCCAGCATTCCGATAAAACATGTTGCCAGTAATGACAAAACATTATTATTATGATAATATAAGCTATCACGTGGATTCGCACGTTACAACATTTATTTGTTTATTATTAGCATTAATTAAAAGTTTTATTATTGTAGGTATTTACGTTGACTTCTAGAGGGTTATTTTTATAACACTAGATAATAACCATGCCGGACTATTATATACACCTACCGATCACTTAAATTATAAACAAAAACTTTTGTTCTACGACTTTTTAACCGACTTCAAAAAAAGGAGGAGGTTATCAATTCGACTGTATTTTTTTTTATGATTGTTACCTCGACCGATTGTCATGATTCTTTTTTTATTTGAAAGCTGCTGCTTCCCGTGTGGTCCCATTGTCACTATTTCAATATCTGATGATGGGATCTTGTAGAAATCGAGGGAACTCTTCAATAAATAACAGCAGATTAACCGCGATTTAAAATGTGCTGTTTCCTACAAAAATGCACTACCTACCTTTTCTTTTAATAATTAGTATTTTCGCACCCTGAAATATGTATGAAGAATCAAAAGTCATTTATGTACACGATAAATATTATAAAGAGAACATATTTTTTGTACCAAATAGGCTCCGGAACTAGTGGACCGATTTTAACCATTTTTTCACCAATAGGTAGCTAAATAATCAGAATATAACATAGGGTGTATAACATCACGCTACGACACAGGGGGGCGGAGCAGTAACAAAATACGTAACTTAACGCGGTTGAAAATATCCAGACGGGTACGTATTTGAATATCGAAGATTAAAATACCTACGCTTAAAATACCAATGTTCAAAACATCGAAAATTTAAATATCGATTATATCAAAATGTCGAAAATTGTTATACCTAAGCTTAAAACGTCGAAAATTGAAATGCCGAGTGATTAAAATTTCGAATGATTCAAAATATCGAATGACATTATGCCTAAGTTCAAAATATCAACATTTCATATATCTAAATTCATAATATCTACGTTAAAAATACCTACTAGTTAAAATACCGAAAATAAATTATATAGGCAGTATGAGTGTATTATGAGTGTGTGTAATATTTTGTATTATTGTCACTGATTATATTGTACATTTGCGTACAAATGTGTTTTATTTTGGGTTTTTATTATGTAAAAATAGGAAAGGAGGTTTTCCTTGTTTTTTTTTGTAACCCACCTAGTAACTGATTACCATCTAGCAGCAAACAAGCATGCAGCAATCATGCAACATGCAAGCAAACATGGTTTCTGTCACGGCTCCGGCGCTGCAGGGCTCCGGCAGTCCCACGCGAGCTTAACGTCGCAGATGGTCTAAACGCTCACCACCGCAGCTTCGGCTTGTTGGCCGGCTTTGCCGGCCAACCTCAGCTGCGGCGGCGGGTGTTACAACCACCTGCTCCTCAGCTCGCGGGCTGCCTCGCCCCTCCGCGCCTACGCGATTCTAAATTACACTCTAGGGGTAGGGCAGACAAGACTACGTGGAGTCGGTTTTGCAGCGATACGTTTCTGTCACTAACTTTAGTAGCACAACATATTGACTTTCAAGAAAATATTTTAATTTAAAGACCTAAATAATACCTTCACGATTGACCTATGCTTGTACACTAGACACTGATTTTCATGGATAAAATAGGTCGAAATTGTTCCAAAACCGAATTGGGGCACCCCAAATTTACGTAGTCTTTTGGCTGTTACCCCTAGAGTGTATATAAAAATCCGGAGGCGCGAAGGGAGGGCAACCCCCGCCCGCTGTAACAAAGCGTAGGCACCCGTGGGAGCCGTAGCGGCTGAGGATGGTCGCCGGAGGCGACCAGCAAGCCGAAGCTGCGGAGGTGAACATGGGTGCCTATTCTTTGTTACGCAAGGGCGAAGGGGTTGCACTTCCCGTAGCGCCGGAGACGTTGCAGAAGCAACCTTTTTCCACTCATACTACTTATATCAATTTTTTTTCGATATTTTAACTTGTAGGTACGTATTTTTAGGGTGAATTAATGAATGTATTAAAAGTTGAAAATTAACCCATTTTTACACGTAGGTATAATAATTTTCGATGTTCAAATATTATATGTAGCCATCGATATTTAGGACGTTCGATAGTTTGTACTTCGATATTTAGGACATTCGATAATCTGTATTTCGATATTTGGATCTTTCGATGTAACTTTTGTAGATATTTAGATTTTAGATATATTGGACGTAGGATATTTAACCATTCGATACTATAAACTTTCGTTATTTTAATTTTCGGTTTTATGGTCATTCGATATTTCCATTTTCGATGTTATGAACATCGATATTTTAACAGTAGGTATTTTAATCTTCGATATTTAAATACGTACCCATCCAGACTCTAGTGTTGTTTAATAAAAATCAATGCTGTATGTATGTAAGATCATTACTTCAGATCGGCTTGACCGATTTTTTTGTTGTGATAATTGCCAGGCCAAGATTTATAAGAAACTAGCTTTTGCCCGCGACTTCATCCGCGTGGATTAATAGTTCCCGTTACCGGGGAATTTCCGGGATGAAAACTATCCTATGTCCTTTCTCGGGTCCCAGACTATATCTGTACCAAATTTCATTGAAATCGGTTCAGTGGTTTAGGCGTGAAGAAGAGACAGACAGACAGACAGAGTTACTTTCGCATTTATAATATGTACGGATTAAAATTATAAAAAGTTCACTGATCTAAACATGCATACATAAACTCACGCCTTTTTCCCATGGAGGTAGGCAGAAACCACGGAACGCCACCTGCTACGATCCTTACATACTCCTTTCGCCTCGTGCACATTCATACACCTGGTCATACAAGCACGCCGGTTACGAGTACTGCGCCCCCGACCTTTCTGAAGAACCTCACCAATAAGGTCAGGGTAGGTCTTTCTAGGGCGTCCCCTCCCGGCTCAATCTATGAATGTTATTATTGTATGAAAACCTCAATAAAAATGTATGACGTTTAGTAAATTGCACCCGTGGGAAGCTGGGGGCGAGTCGTTAGTTATTTATAAAACATTGTTTTTGTTTGTTAGATATTTATAATTGTTTTAAGTTTGTCTACGTAAGTCTTACAAGAAGCTGTTATAAAAATAACTCGCTGGTCATCTAATCATAAGTTACACAGTAAAATAATGAATGAGTTAACATTATTTGAATTCGTTTTTTTACAACTTTAGATAATGGGTATGGCAAAAACTAGAGGTACAGGACCTATGTGCCTGAACCAAAGTTCACAAAATAATTACGTGATGAGAAAAAGCTTTGGTGTGAACGTGATTTTTCTTAACATACCCATAGTATTATAATAATTTTATAGTCTTAGTAATAGGTACCTTACCATCTTTATGACTTGAAATATGTTCATACATTTAAGTGCAATTTATAATTATTTACACTTCTTCAATCCCCAAGAAACAGTGAATGCTTATGCGAATCCCGCACCCCCGGCCATGGGCAGAGGTGGAACACCGCGGTAGTTTTAGCTGGTAAGCGTCCCCCCATGACTGAGAATATCCATGAGTATATGCAAAGTACACCAGAAAAAACAGGTAACCAAAGATTTTGGCAATCTCCGTCTTTTAAATTGATGTATTTAATAAGTTACATTTTAACCACTAATACCTATTAGGCCCATAAGCTACATTTTTTTTATTTTTTTTATTATTCATTAGTGCTTTCTTAGTTTACTTTAGAAATTACTTTCATCGGTGAAGAAAAAAATGAAACAGAAAACTGGACTTATAATTAGTATAATGTCTGAAATCACAAGTTCGTCTTGAGGAATCGTGGTGATCAATGCTCGTGGCTTCTCTATATGAAAAGAGGCCTTTGCCCTGCAGTGGGACAGTGGCAGGCTGGGGATATAAGTGTTGTTTATGAAAATGGACATTAGTACATTGTAATAAATTCTACTCTTCTATACCTAGTAGATAATATAATAAAACTAATGAGTTTTTTGTTCATTTAACCGCACCAATCTCTAGCCAGATGATGAATAACATTACGCGACGGCAAACGGGAGCGGAGCAGGAAATGAACGAATTCGCGGGCAGAAGTCAATTTAAAGTAAGTACACTGACCTAGTTTCCTGAATGGAAGTGCTTAACAAATGCACTTGTATAGGTATTATTAGTAGTAACAGCCAATATTGTTGAGAAACGGTCAAGTCATGTGATCAGCGCTTAGTTCAGGCTCGCCGGCTGACACCGATTCCTTTTACTACTGATTCACAGAGAATAGTTGAGCAATACCTTGCTCAACACTCCGATGGGATACTTGCTGCCATCTTTCTCAATACTCAATCTGAAATTGTCTGGTTAAAAGAAACTGTTCTTTATTAACTAGGTAGTTAAATCGTTTTTTAAGCGTCTGCAGTAGCTATTTCTTTATAATTTTTTCGGATGCTCAATATAGGTAGAATAGTCCTTATTACCCATAGACATGGTTCAAAATTAAATGTCTCGTGTGACGGCCTTCATCGACCTCAAACCATATTTCTCGAGCTTTTTTAAGATTACAAACTCTATTTCTAAGGCTTTGCTCTCTACGCATATCAGCGAACGACGACGATCTACTGCTGTATACAGCCCCAAAAGATAGCCATAATGACCAGTCCTGCGCTCTCCACTATTCCTCATGAATTTGGCTATTATATACAAAAATATTTATACAAATCCGACTGATGGTTTCAGAGATTAGCGCGTTTCAACAAAAAAACTCTTCAGGTTTACTAATATTAGCATATATTAAATGATTACCAATAATATGAGATGATTACCAAATAGGTATGTAACACGTCTATCAGCAGCAATAGGCCTGTCTTGTCTATTCTTGATTGATCAGTCCTTGCGAAATGCATACTACGATTGATATGTTATCTCCTATTACGAGTACAGTAAGTACCTGAGTCGTGTAAACATTTCAATGCCGACTGTGTTCCTGGTGTCAAGTACAAGTTTAAGATGTAAAGCATAATCTAATCTGTTGTGCAAGACCTTGGCAAACAGTTTCCGCGTTTCCGAAGATTAGGAAACCCTTTAAAAGATTATGTCTTTAAGGAGTATTATCAAATCTTCAGAAAAATCTCCGGCGGTAGTGAAATGAGAGTGAGGTGAGCTATTGTTGTATCTTGCATGTGAAAAGCATAATAAGAATGGGTCTATAAATCAACAGTAAAACTTCAAAGGGGGTTCAACAATTAAATACACCTAAATTAAGACAAAGATAATAACTATGAAATGTTATCTACTATTGCATAACTGACTTCTAAAATGATAAACGATTGTGACAATTAATCTTACGAGGTACTATTCACAAATGTAAAAGTTTGGATGGATGGTTGGATGTTATTTAATTACGTCTACATGGCTGCACGGATGTGGTTGAAGTTTGGCACAGAGATAGTCTGAAATAGCACATATGGTACTTTTTATCCCGGAAAAAGGTACGGTTCCCGTGGGATATCATATCGGCCAAGAGGTACCCTTTGCTGAACGTTAGGCCTCCCCTAAAGAGCGCCAACCATCCCGGTCGTGGGCAGCCCGCATCCATCCCCTGCCTGATACCTTCTTTAGTCACGTTTTAATAATAAAGACTAAAGATTTTTATGAACGTGGCCGAGGCGAAAGTAGTATGTAAGGATTGTAGCAGGTGGCGTTCTGTGGTTTCTGCAACTACTGGACCGATCAAAAATTTGTTTCACCAATACATAGCTACATTACTTCTGAGTAACATAGGCTATATAACATCACGCTACGACACACGGGAGCGGGGCAGTAACCAAAGACATAACGCGGTTGAAATAAGCCACGCGAACGAAGTTGCAGACAGTTCGTATTTTATAATTGAAAAATTTTTTTTTTTTTAAACTGTAGTATAAGTACACTTTCAGTGGTGCTTTTATTGCATTCATTTGTATTGTATTCTACTCGTTACGGCAAATAAATTGATCTCTATCTTTATCCTTAATAGCCCGGCAGATAACCCTAGTATGTCGTAATCTTAACTTGCTCAGTTATAAATAGAACCATTATTATTAGGTGCCTACTATAGCTTTTTTATCAAACGTAGTTTGTGACTGGATGTTACAGAATATCTCTGCTAGGGTTTCCACCTTTTTATTAACGAGAAATAGTACTAGAAAATATAGTACGGTACTTTTAAAAAAATCGGGAAAAAAATAGTTGGTACCTTGATACTCATTTAGACATTTTTACAAATGTACATACATAAACTCACGCCTTTTTCCCATGGGGGTAGGCAGAAACCACAGGACGCTAATCCCAATAGACATTTTTAATAATTATTTATTTATTACTGTTCCTTTGACAATCAAAGTTCAATTATTTTTAAAGTACACATTTCAAAAAACGTCTTTCTTTTCGCCCTCTTATGAGGAAAAAATAAAGTGTTTTTCATACTACATAATTATATTTTTTTTTCTAGTACGGATGGCAACCCTAACAGCTGATAATATTATTATGTAATTACTACACGAATTGACTACCTCATTGAACTGGTGACAACAAGTGCGACTAGAGTTCGGTTCACAAGATGGGCAGTGTCTAGAGAATTTATTAATTAAGGATATTAATGATTCGTTTCGATCTTCGTTTCGTTCTTCGGTTGTCTTTTTTGTTTTTCTAGCCTGTTCTTTCCCACTCCCGGGCAAAGGCCTCTTCCATTCCTTCCACTTCCACTTCCATTTTTGCTTCATCTCGCCAATTCCTGAGGTAGCCATCCACGGCATCCCACCAACTTCTCCTCGGTCTATTGAGCTCTACTGTTGAGATATGCAGGCCCACTGCTTAGCCGGCCTATCCGGCAGACTTGGCCCACTCAGTCCCATGTCAGTCTTACAGCTTTTTGAGCTACGTTCATAATTTGCGTTCAGGACTGCAGTATTGTCTTAACTATTGATAATTTCAATGCGTCACGTTTTACGCCTAAATACTTAAAACGATGCGCATTTTTATATCAAATTCTGGGAACCAATTGTAACGCAAACAGTTTTACAAGTATCAACAATTTATTGTTGACAATTAAAATAACAATAATTGATCTCTTGACGTATTATTCAAGATGGCGGGTGGCGCGTGCGCACTATCAACTCAAGGCGACCGGTATTTGTTACAATTCTTTTAACTGCTCGATATTGGTAGCTTTATCTCTGAATTGCGTCATGATTCTTGTATCATCGTTGATATGTACTACAATTGCGTATTTTAAATCCTATTTGTGATTTAACTCCGTCTAAACTATAAAGAGAGAAGATTTTTAACTGATATTTGTAATGGATAATATCAAGAACCACTAAATCGATTTAAAAAAATCTTTCACGTACCTACGTAAAAATAGTCGTCTCGGAGTTTGGATTTGTGCCCGGTTAATGGAAATAGGCTCGCCTCCTTTTACATGGGACCTAAATATACTGGCGAACTGTGGGTGTACATTGGTACACCTCTGCCTAACCCTTCGGGGAATACAGGCATGATGGTTTGGTTTGACGTAAAGATACATTACACAGGTCTACAACGGAAAAGTATTCGAAATAATTTTAACAAATTTCTACTCAACTACCCATGCTGAATACAAATTGACAAGTGAAAGTGATTTATTAGTTTGAGTTTTTGCAATACTTGACATTTTCCGAATTTAATGATTCTACCCTCACTGAACTTGATAATGCTGATTATATTTACTTAGTCGGCATCGAATGTTAAAAATATTATGTTTAGTTAAAGTGATCTATATTACTAAGTGATAAAAGTGTTAAAAATAAAAAAAATACGTATAATTTATAGCAAAATGTCTCGAAAATGTGTAAACAATTCCGACAATTTTTGTTACATTTGTGGTGAAGTGATATTTAATAAGCAAAAGTGTTCAATATCACCTGCAATAGAAAAAGCTTATTATTACTATTTTAACGAAAGCATAAAACATCAGGATAAAAGCTAGATTCCACATTTTTGTTGCAATCCGTGTGCTACAGGCTTAAGAAATTGGCTGAATGGCAAAAAACCATCATTTCGATTTGCAGTGCCAATGCAGTGGCGAGAATCGACAAATCATGCAACTGATTGTTATTTCTGCCTGACAACCCATGTATTTTGAAAAGGCAAGGGTGTTTCTAAAAAAAAGAAAAAAAACATAGTGTATCCGAATGTACCATCGGCTACTCGTCCTCTGCCGCACAGCAATCTTCACCCGATTCCGAAACGTCCTCATATTGAGGAAAAGGAAATTACACTTACTTCACCATCAATTTCTACATTTCTACATTCGCATTTGGACTTCTTTCCGGATAATTGTGGGGCTTTAAGCGATGAACATGGGGAGCGCTTTCATCAGGATATCGCCAACATGGAAAAGCGATATCAAGGCCATTGGAACGTTTCAATTATGGCGGATTATTGCTGGACTGTTTGTCGAGATATTCCAGAAGCAGAATATAAGAGGGCAGCGAAAAGACCACGTCGAAATTCCACTTATGATTAAAAAACTGTATAATTTCTGTAATTTTTTTCAAAAATCGTCTTATTTTTTTTTTCTAAATAAGGGAAACTAATTTTAATGTTTATTAATTATTTTTGTGTTTAGTACGTGGAAATCAATAAAAAAATCTACTTCCCATGAACAATACTTTTTTAAAGTTAAAATTTGTAGACCAGTGATCAGTGAGTAACACAGGCTTTTTTTTAAATTTTCAACTAAATAAGAGATTTGCAAAGAAAAGGCGTACGCGGTCGTAGTTTCTGGCTATCATTTCGGCGATTGCGACCCTGCAACCGCATGCGGGCGCAGGTAAATATAGGTCCTTTTTCTTATATTCGTATCGATATAGGTACTCATTAAATTTAGTCTAACCAGTATTGAACAACCTATATAGCTATACGCTCCATCGTTGGCCTTGTTTAGATCTTGGATGATGCAGGTGGTTGTGCACGACGGGTAACTAAGGTGACGCATGTTCATAGGTCTATGAGTTCTTAGCTTTAGTGTACATCTGTACTTCTGATATATAAATATGATGACACCAAATCAAGTCAGCGATGTTTTAAATATTGGTTTCAAAATCATTTTTATTTACAAAATACAGTTTTTATGTCTACTTGTGTACGTCAATTGTTATTTATCTGCCTATACTTATTATGTAGTTGTATATTAAAAAAGACGGGTTTTTTTGATAAATGAAGTGACGTTTAATCTTTTATATCCAGTCATTATTATTGAGTAAATGCCTCAGTAATAATCACTGGACTGGCATAAAAATGGCTAGACATAAAAACCTGCCAAAACCCTAATCTGTCACTTACATTATCAATACGTCTCAAATGCCCCGTTGATCACGTGGTGGCAAGCACATCTGTTGAGCATGGGGTTCTGGGTTCGATTCCTAGGTGGAGCAAAAAGGGTTATTGGGTTTTTTGAGTAGCTGCCCGGGGTTTGGAAGTTGTTGGTGTGACACCCCCGTGCCACTTAAAGCACGTAAAGCCGTTGGTCCTGCGTCTGATATCTTTCCGGTCTTGTCAGATTTCCGTCTCATTGAGTTATGAGAGTCAGGGAAGAGGGAGTGCACCTGTGCTTGCGCACACACTTGTGCATTATAATAGCTCCTGCGTACGTGGCTAGTCTGCATTAAGATTTGCCGCCGCGGACTATGAGAGTTAAGGAAGAGGCGGTGCATTGTCAATTTTTTTTTTCAACACTGACCAATTATTTTTGTAGTAATTTCGCAAGTCACGGTCTGAATATTCTTTTTCGTAAAATTATGAAATAATTCTGATTTATTTTTTCTGTTTGCTCGTAATATTATGTCCAGTCTAATTCTTCAGTAAATATTTGCACACTTAAATAAATCATACAAAATGCGTTTTTACTTTAAAACCGGTTAATCGTTTTAATGTTAATTACTTGGATAATTTGTTTTATGTAATAGACATCCGTAATACAATGTTATGTAAGAAAATAAAAGAAATCGTGGGAATTGTATAATTTCTACAGTTGTTTACAATCATAAATCAATTAGTTTTTATTAAACTGATAATTGGTCGATTAATGTCTGTCATTTCTTTTACTTACAATAATAGACTTTTATTGATCTTAGTGTTATAATAAAACAATTAATTACAAGCAAGCTAATTCAATAATAATTTGTTATTTTACTATCCAGCAAAAACAGTTGAATATACATTATTCTACATCAAACCGAGTGCCTTGGTAGCACAGTGGTGCTAAGCGCGACTGCTACGCTAGAGCTCCAGGATTCGATTCCCAGGTAGAGCAAAAAATGTTATTGGGTTATTCTATGAATTTTTCAGTAACAGATCGGAGTTAGGATTTGTGCCCGGTTAATGGCAATAGGCTCGCCCCCTATTATATGGGACCTAAATATACCGGCGAACTGTGGGTGTACATTGGTATATCTCTGCCTAACCCTTCAGGGAATACAGGTGTGATGGTATATTTTTATAACTTTTAGCGCCGCATTTCCGGGTAGGCCTCTATCACTTTCCACTGTAAGTGTTAGCTATCAGAATAAACTAACATCTTCTACTTCTTAGTACTTTCACTAATACTTATTTATTATTACGGTATTTACATTTTTTTTTTGACGGGCCTGTTGGTCTATTGCTTAGTGGCCCTGACTGCTAAGCCGGAGGTCGTGGGTTCGATTCCCACCCAGGACAAAACTTTGTGTGATGAGCATGATTGTTTGTTCTGTGTCTTGGTGTGATTTATCTATAATATGTATGTATTTATAAATTATATAAGTATGTATATCAGTTGTCTGGTTACCATAGCACAAGCTCTGCTTAGCTTGGGATCAGATAGCCGTGTGTGAGTCCCAGGATATTTATTAAGATATTTATTTATTTTATTTTATTACTATTGCTAATAACGCGCCGCGTGAGCTTGCCAAATTGGATGGAATGATTAATATTTTCATTGAAAACGGCTTTAAATTATTTAACAATTTAAAAAGCATCATACTAATATGAATGTTTATTTTTTCTTTTATGAAGCTTTGCCCCATTCTAGGAATTTCATCTGTATCCTCGGCCCTTACAAAATATATACAAATTCTCATATAGTACATAAACATCTTTGCCCGAAAAAGCCACCTTTAAACAACACAAATATTTTATTCGTGCGGCAATCGAACCCGCGACACGCAGCGCAGAAGCTAATTGGTCACCCATACTGCTAACCACACACACACCATCACCATCATCCCCAAATGGTTAGGCAGAGATGTACCAATATACACCTACAGTTGGCCGGTATGTTTAGGTCCCATGCAATAGGAGGCAAGCCTATTGCCATTAACCGGGCAAAAGTCCTGACTCCAAACTGCTACTAAAAACTTCGTAGAAAAACCCAGTAACACTTTTTGCTCGACCTGGGAATCGAACCCAAGACCCAGTCGCGCCAACCACTACATATTTTTTCGTAATTTTAAATTGTTGTGTATTTATCTATGACTACAACTAACTAGTATAAATAGGATGAGATCTAAGAACATGTATTTGTATTTCTGGATAAATCTAGATATTATGTGCAGTGAAGTTTTAAAGGCCGACTTAATATTTGGTTTTTCACATTTTTCCTGTTATATTTTAAGCTTGGAAGTTCTCAGAATTTTAAGCGTATTTTTATTCTCATTTTATTTTCCTCTAAATAGAAATAAATTTGTAGAAGGTCACGTCCGCTATATATAACCCACACTTGTGTTTATTAACTTTGGGCAAAGGTTTAAAATGAAACTAATATGTAGATATACTAATAATTAAGGGTTGTTATCGTACCTACAAACAACTTTGGTACAAAGTACCTGTGGTAAGTGTGAGAGTCAGTTAATTATAATTGAATTATTAATATATTTAGATATACATAGGCTCGCTCCCTATAACATAGGACCTAACATACCGGCGAACTGTTGGCGTACAATGGTACTCTTCTGCCTAACCCCTAAGGGTATACCGGGGAGGTAACCCTTGGTTTGTGTGTGTGTAGTATAGATATAAATATTATGTGTGTAGGTAATGTAATTTTAAATTAAAATAAATAATTACTTTCCTTCAATCAAATTAAAAATAAAACTGTTTATTTTATGGAATGTAACAATGTTTTATGAATTTTGGTAAAGTAATTTTAATTGATATTCCATTATTGTAGGTATATCGATAATATCGATCGCCGTGACCCTTCCCACGGGAAGTAATATCGATATCTAGGGACATCCTTGGCCGATATCTTATAGAAACACGGAACTACTTAGTATTATTGATTTATTTTCATAGCATGTGAAATCAATAAAATACCAAGTTAAAATATTATTTATTTCAGGAAGTTAGTTACAAGAACGTCTTTGTAACTAATGGATACTTAAAAACTTATGTGAGTTTATGAACCATGTTTATATTATTTCTTACAGTCGTTACGGATAGTCAGAAGCCTAGAAGTCTGTCAACCAGTCTAACCAAGAGGTATCGTGTTGCCCAGTTACTGGGTTGTGGAGGTCAGATAGACAGTCGCTCCATGTAAAACACTGGTATTCAGCTGCATCCGGTTAGGCTGGAAGCCGACCCCAACATAGTTGGGAAAAGGTTAAGCAGATGATGTGTTTATATTATTTCTTAGGTAACAACTATACCTACCTAATTATGAAGGGGGTTTCGTAAAGGTATTCCTAGGTATGAAGGTTTCTTTTTACGTTGGATATTGATTAAAATTACATCTGCGATCGTGAATTATGTTATATTACTAATATTATCGACCACCGATCGACTGCTGCGCTGCGTGTCGCGGGTTCGAATTCCGCACGGAACAAATATTTGTATGATCTACAGACAGTTGTTCCGGGTCTGGTCGTTCGTGTATGTGAGTTTATGTGTTTGTAAACGCACTCACGACACAGGAGAAACTCCCAGTGTGGGGCAACGTTTTTTTAAAAAAGAAAGATAGAGGATTTTTTTTTTTTTTTTTTTTTTTATAGACGGGAAATCATCAAATAACTTCCCCCGCCCTGGGCGGGGCGGGAGGGAGTGTCAGACTTTTACTGACTAAAACCCGTCTATGTTCCTTCATGTGCCCTTTGCGTTCCGGGGGCGCGGTATCTCTTTCGAACAACCCGCAGAAAGATAGAGGATAGATTTGTATTTTTGCATAAAAACTTAATAACTACTGGGCCGATTTCAAAAATTCTTTTGCTGTTAGAAAGCTACATTATCACTGAGTAACATAGGCTATATAACATCACGCTATGACCCACGGGAGCGGAGCAGTAACCAAAGACGTAACTAAACGCGGGTGAAATAAATCACGCGGACGAAGTCGCAAGTAGTTGTCACAATGTTAGTTGCCATACTTCTCCGACAGGGCTTGACCGATTCTTATGATTTTTTTTGTGTATATTCGGTAGGTCTAAATAAGCTGTAAACATTTCTTTATAAACCCATAAAAAATACCCCTAGAAATAATTTATATAGCAAAATAATGTTTACTGAGTCTGCTGGTTAATCTACGTAATATTTAGGAAAGCTTTCTATGTATAACGTGGAAATAATTATGAACATTTCCTTCAAATACAAGCTGTTGATTTGCATTCTCGTCAAATTCAAGGAGTTACTCGTAACTATGCTTGTGATTCTTAGCACGAATCAATAATAAAATAATTTTGTTTTAAAATTTATATTTTTTGACGTGATTTTCCAATTCGAACTAGCCATCTCGCCAGAGGGTTTAGGCGCTATGCTCGCATTGATATAGCCGCGCGACAACTCTGCCTACCGCATACGCAACTGGGCGATGCTGATTTTGCAAGAGGAGTATTCTGGAATACCTACTGTTTTTTGATAGTTGCAACTAAAAAAACATGCATTTATTAAATATTGGCCAGGTATCGTAATTATATTTGATTACTTCTTTTTTTCTATGACAAGCTCCTAAAATTTGACGAGGATGCAAATCAACAGCTTGTATAACGTGAGTTATATAGATGATTATTTAGTAAATATGTTATTATTTCTATCGCAGACTTGATTAATACACAACACAAAACAGCGCTAAAAACCAAAACAAATAGGCGATTATAATACCTAAGTGTACCTGCAAAAAATTCGAAATACTGAGAGCTAAAATTCAGATAACTATGTATTTAACAATCAAAAGCGTACAAATCTAATAAATTTTGATTTTTCTATTACATGTACTTACATATTTCAATTTATACGATCCAAACAAAGCACTGAAAACACACTATTATTAAACACTTTTGACTGAAATGTTCAAATACTAGATTTCAGTTCTCGAGCCCTACTCAAAAAAGCTAAAGAAAGAAAACAAAAACCAAGCACTACATTTGTCTTATATGTCACATTTATTCTCAAGAACGCAACAAGTTGCTATTCGATCTAAGTCTATAATATTTAGTACCTGTCGCATTTCAGTGTTGGAGGGAAAGGTGACGATAGTGATGTATTCACATCGATAATTCTATCGATATCGATGAAAAAATCGATAGACATAGGGAAATGGACATCTATCATAAGATAGTATTGCTTAATTCTTCGTAGTAATTACAGGAAACAAAAAAATCTTATTAGTCTGCCTCGTTGGTCTCGTGGTCGCAAGTGCGACTGCTGTGTAAGGGGTCCCGGGTTCGATTCCCGGGTCGAGCAAAAAGTGTTATTGGGTTTTTCTATGAAATTCTCAGTAGCAGCTCGGAGTTTGGATTTGTGCCCGGTTAATGGCAATAGGCTCGCCCCCTATTACATGGGACCTAAATATACCGGCGAACTGTGGGTGTACATTGGTACACCTCTGCCTAACCCTTCGGGGAATACAGGCATGATGGTATATATAGTCTGCGTTCATTTAATTTTTCTTTAAACAATGTTTCTCTCTTAGAATAAAACAAACTAGCTTTGCGCCATCTGTACGTTTAGGGCTTTTAAACTAGGTACTAAACGGAATTTAATGAAGATTCATCAAAGATAGAGTAATTCGAGAGCGGAACAGTAACCAAAAACGTAAGTAACATAACGCGAGTGAAACCACGGGGTATAGCTAAATAATCATGAGCAATCATGAATCACGATATTTTTTGTTAGCAAAACATATCATCATCGATACTTGTTCTTTCGACATCACTAACCCTCTCCTACCAAGCGCCACTCTTGCGCAATCGTGTCAACTTTCCCCGCGTTCTGACGTTTATAATATAGGCATTAATATTTGCATGTTACATATTTACTATTTTTAGTAAAACCAGGCCTATGATGCCTTAGGCCTATATTTTAGGCATAATATATAAATATTAATGATGGTGCTAAAAATAAACGTGTGATTATATTAGGTAATTACATAATGTTGTTTACATTCAGATGTGGGTAGCGCAGGACCGGTCATTGTGGCTAGGGGAGGCCTGTGTCCAGCAGTGGGCGTCGTGTGACTGATTTGATGATGATGATGATGATGATGTTGTTTGCAGATTGTTATGTTAACTGCCTCGTTAGCCTAGTGGTCCTAAGCTACGCTAGAGGACTTTGGTTCGAATTTCAGGTCGAGCAATGTTATTGGGCGTTTCTGTAAAATGCACAGTAGCAGCTTGGTGTTATGATTTGTGCTCGGTTAATGGCAATAGGCTCGCCCTCTATTACATGGGACCTAAACATACCGGCAAACTGTGGGTGTACATTGGTATACCTCGGCCTAATACAGGGGAATACAGGCGTGATGGTATGTTATGTGATTAGTTGCTATTTGATAACCAGCAGTGACATGACATGAGTGTGGCTTGTATGCATGCTACATAATTCAAATGAATAATCGGTAGCCCAGTATTTTTATTGCATTCTATTAATAGCCCTTGTTTTTCTATTTTCAGGTTAAGAGTACCTATCGAGCTTCTTACCTATTCCTCTCAGTGCGAAACTACTTCTTGAATTAAACTCTTAATTCTCTCTCTTTCTTTAATCTTGTAAATGGCGTTCAAAAATGCCTCTATTGATTCGATCTTTAACTTTGACTTCTCTAGACAGTCTTTTTCACAAATATGTACTACTCTCATTGTCATCTCTCTGCCTTATCCCATATATGTTACTTGGGGTCGGCGCAACACGTGTTCTTCTTTCATTCCGTCCTGTCAACCATCACGTCATTGAAAAATAGTAGTACCTATTCTTTTGAATACGCAGAATAAATTCGCTACACAAACCAGACAACTCTGCATTTCTAATTAAACATATCGAGTTTCATAACATGGTGAGTGATAGCCAGTGACCTAATTTCATTCCACCATGTGTGTGCTCCAGAATCTAGAAGCTCTACTCAACTAAATAGGTATATTGTATTACAAATACATGCTGCAGTTTTGCATCGTAGTCAATTGCAAGAGGTTCCCATAAAACATACATATATAAATTCACGCCTTATTCTCAGCGAACTGTGGGTGTACATTGGTACACCTCTGCCTAACCCTTTGGGGGAATGCAGGCGTGATGGTATATATGATGGCCTTATTCTCATGGGGGTAGGCTGACACCACAGAACGCCACCCGCTACGATCCGTAGGTACATACTTCTTTTGCCTCGTCCCATAAAAGACCTTAAGAATCAAATAAAATTAGGACCCCTGGTCAATAATTATTAAATACTTGTTCTTTAGTTGTTTATGTTTGCTAGTATTTTAAAATACACCCCTTTCAAAGAACAGAATAGCCCTTTTTGCGTATGCAGTACTAGGCAGTGCCGCGTGACCCTATCATTGTGTGATGGATGCAAAACTGCACTTTTTATAAGTATGTCATGATCTTGAGCTAATTTCCTTTTTTTAGGGCGATGTGGCAATAGCAATAGAATATAATAAAATTATCTGTATTCAAGTATTCATGGCTTAAAAAATGGTTAATAAAAGTTTTGACCACGATTAGTAAGCACTGACACTAACCTCCTAGTATTAACTGCAAAATGCGATAACAAAAAAAAAATGACATTATAAAGTTGGCTGGATGTATTCTAGGTAAGCATACATTCTCCATGGACCCATCATTAATCACAATCTCGCTAACCATAAGGACACGCTGCATTTACCAAATAAAAAAAAACCTGCTGAATTTCTCCAATATCGTCGGTGAATTTATGCACATTGCATGATTTAAAAAAAAAAGTTCAATCATATTTCTAAATCCACGTGGCGCCATCTATCATCATAAGAAGGCTATTGTTGTTTTCCTCAGAACCAGGATGAAAGATACCCTATGTCCACCCTGACAACAGTGATTTAGACGTGAAAGGTCAAATAAAAAAAAACTTTGTTTCGCATTTGAAATGTTAGATAGGATAAACTCACATACACAAGCAACCAAACTCAAAACAGCTGGATCTAGTACATTTACGCGAAAGACTACAGTAGTCACTGATAGTCTACAGTAGTTTCTTCAGTCTTCAGTCTACTGTAGTTTACAGTAGCTTCGTTCGCTTAGTGGTCCTAAGTGCGACCGCCACGTTAGAGGTCTTGGATATGATTCCCAAATCAAGCAGTGTTGTTGGATTTTTCTATGAAATTCTCAGTAGCAACTCGGAATTAAGATTTGTGCCCGGTTAATGGCAATAGGCTCAATGGGTGTACATGGGTACACCTTTGTCTAACCCTTCAGGGAATACAGGCGTGATGGTATGTTACGACAGTGACCCTTCATTCATTATTTTTGACCAGGCCACCCCACGTGACCAATCATATGACTAATATGGACACAAGTGCGGATCGAAGGTTAAGTTTAGTCACTAATTTAATAACTTACTCCTTATAATGGGCAAGTCACGAACTGTCGCGGCAAGAGGCATAAAACTACAAAATATTATAACAGTCATGTAAGAGAGTAGATGACAGTGAGTGTGTCAGTAAACTGGGCTAGACAAGTTATATAAAGTGATTTTGTGAAAGAAGTGTTACCTTAGTGAAGTGATAATGGACTTCAGCTGTAATCCTTATTATTAGAGCTCGTTTCTCTTTGTCTCTCTGTTAGTCTGGTTGTTAGTGTGTCAAGGTTTCTTATGACTATTTTCGTCTTTTTCGGGGGAAACCTTCAGTAGGCGCCCTGTCTCCGTGAAAAAGACTGGGGGAGTATGGGATGCTTACGTTTCTATAACCATCCCGATGGTTTTTACTCCCTGTTAGGGTCACATCACAGGGGAGACCGTAAGGGGTCTCCTCTAAGCAAGTTACATATGCCTAGAGATCTACGACACTAAGTAATCGATTTTGGCTGTACATTTTTGGCCTCATTTAAGGTACACCATGACATACCAGTGGATTAAAAAACAAAAATATTTCCCGATTTTTTTTTCCAATTTTTCGAGCCATTCTCTCTCCCAGTGCGTTAACTAGAACAAAACATAATTATAGTCAGTCTTTTCTTCAGAAGATTTCGAGAGATGAAAAAAACACAGATATGAATAACGCAGCTCAAATGATTATGAATTATTTAATCCTTTGCCATCATAGGTAATAGGTACATAGATGTTTTTATAAGAAAGATATAATAAAGTTTTCCATGTTTTACCGTCTAATAGGCATGCAAACGGGTTTACAATTATACATTTAAAATAAGTGGCAGTGATCTTTTCTTTTCGTATCGATGATACATTTATCATTATTTATACTACATGGGCACGGTAGCTGGCCGCGTTTATTGCCGCGTCGGAGGCGCTAATCAGATCGTGGAGGGTGCATGTGAACGGACAATTAGGACACTCCAGCTGTGAGACATTGTCTAGTAATAAATAAATAAATATCTTGGGACAACTCACACACGGCTATCTGATCCCAAGCTAAGCAGAGCTTGTGTTATGGTAACCAGACAACTGGTATACATACTTATATAATTTATAAATACATACATATTATAGATAAATCACACCCAGACACAGAACAAACAATCATGCTCATCACACAAAGTTTGTCCTGGGTGGGAATCGAACCCATGACCTCCGGCTTAGCAGTCAGGGCCGCTAACCACTAGACCAACAGGCCCGTCAGGAGCTCTGTAATCGCACTGGGTGTCAGACGGGTCCATGATTCCCTATTTCGCTAGATTATGTTTTCAGCGACCTACCTGGGTACGCAGTCGGTTCTAAAGTAAATATTAAGTTTCATGATATTATGTCACTGCTGGTTATCAAACAGCAACTAATCACTGCTCAATATTTTGCCAAGTATGTTCAAAGTACATCACGGTCAAAGTGTGTCGACCTTTGCACCCTACAGGCCTGCCTAGCCCTTTTGTATCGTTACGTGTTCCTTGATAATAATGACAAGAGTTACTGATAGCTGATAATATCTTTTATCAACCAATACTACGTTTATTTGAATTATAAAATTATATTAGCTATAAATTAGAGGACGGTAGTCTTATTAAATAATGTTTATAATCTTAAATTCTAAAGGCAAGTTTTTCAGTAGGCCAGCTTAAAATGTAATGAAATTATTTTTTAATAAGAAAAATACATTTATTATTCAGGCAACAAATTATTTAATACTTCAATAAAATAAATATTTGTGAACTGTTTCAGTCACACGGGAAAAAGGCGTGAGTTTATATAATGTATGTATGTTGCAGTCAGAAATTTCTCACAAAAATATTATAATTATTATTACCCGACTACGGCGAAGCAAAAAGGAGGGTTATGAAGTTGACCGGTATGTATGTATGTATGTATCTGTATGTATGTATGGATGTTCATCTGTTCCCTCATAACTTCTAAACCATCTAACGTAAATTGACAAATGAGGTGTCATTGGAAGCGTCTAAATTGTCCGCTGGTTAAAGGCTACGTTATGTTGCAATCAATTGTATGTGGCGCCCTCTAGGGCTCATGAAGATGTGAAAAAATATTTTTTTTCTTCCAAATATGGTCGTGTCACATATCAAATTAAAGGGCTTAATTAGCACATTTCAAACATATATATATACATAAATATATATTATGTGTATGTGTGCGTGGTCGTATGCCACCTATTCCGGTAAAACAGTATATATATGTATATAGTAATAGAACATTAATCTTTAGCACTAAAGTTTTGAGCAAAGTGGAATACCACGACCACAGCTTTCAGATGAGAATGTTTTCTTGTTTCATACTTTTTATAACGTGAATTTTTTGTAGTCGGGTTTTTATATTGTTGGATGTGGGCAGCGCAGGATCGGTCATTGTGACTATCTCTAGGGAAGGCCTATGACCAGCAATGGTCTAAAATAAGAACTCATAATTTTGTAAGGAAGAATCCAAATTACGCATTAATTTAATTTCCATAATAATTAAAAGTAGAACCATCATATCGCAGAAAGTTCACAGTTAGAATCGTCTTTTGGCATACATTTCGTATCAAAGTCCGTAGAGATAGATCCAGAGCCCTCGAGGCTTAAAAGGCATAGTCGGGAAACCCCGCTTCGCGGGGCTCAAGGGTTTGCAAAAAGAATAACCACGAATTGGATGGCGGGTTCTGTTCGCTTGCTTCGCTCGCTCTTTAGGGCCCGCCATCCCCTTCTAGCCTAACCTGTCCGAGTCGGGGTGCTCCAAATCCCGAGCTCGCTTCGCTCGCTCTTTATAAACGTTATGCTAAAGGTAATTATGCCAAATAAAATTCTGCCATCTTAAAAGTATGCCATTTTAAATTCGGACATAAGAACATTCGGCTTAAAATAATTATATTAAAAAAATGTTATGCTAAAGAAGTCTATGCTAAGTATAGTTATGCCAAACAGGTTTCGATGTTTCAAGTTTCTGCCAGATAGAACACACCCAGTTTGTTGTAATATCGAGGACGTAAACACATCCTAATAACAAGTTTTCCAGTAAAATCATTCAGTAGTCGATAAGCAAAGTTTGAAGTTTGCGGATTTAATTTATACGAATATAAGTAGATATTTTTTATGTTTTCATTCCAAAGTTAGCATTATGACCAAATGGATGTGAACCATGTGATAGTACTTTGAATTATTTTAAATATTTTAATAGGGAAAGTGAAAAGTGTAGTGTAGTGTAGTGTAGTGTAGTGTAGTAGTAAAATACCTATTTAAATAATGCCTTTGAAGAAGAAAAACAGGTTTTCGCCGTTTCTGAAACAAGTAAGTACTTATCTATACTAAATTAGTATAGATACATTAAATATAAATAAATATAACAAAGCTGACGAGTGTTTTGTTTGTACGTTTACACGTGTTTATCTCTAGAACTACCCAGTGCTATTGGAAATAGTCTCTTTGTATGTGATAATCAAATTCATGAGGAATAAGTATGTATAGGCTATTTAAAAGCACGCTACGACTGTCGGGAGCGGAGCAGTAGCCAAAGACGCACATTATCGCCGGTGGAAAAAACCACGCAAACGAAGTCGTGACCAAAACTCAGTTTTAACAAAAACCTTATTTACATTCTGGTAGCTCAGGGTTGAATGTTCCCAGATAACGGATAATTTTGACTTTTACATCAATATCCCTTAATTTTTACATCATTACATAGTATAAAACAATTTAAAACAAAGTCGCTATCTCTGTCCCTATTCCCTTTGTACGCATAAATCTTTAAAACTACGCAACGGATTTTAATGCGTTTTTTTAAATAGATAGAGTGGTTGAAGAGGAAGGTTTATATGTATAATAACATCTATTAAATAGTGGAGAAATACTGTTATTTTTGAGGTTTCTAATGTGATGTCGTAAATAATTTAATTTTTTCCGCTTACATTGCAAACGCAGGCTGAACCCTACGAGATTTATCAAAATAAAGTACTAAAGTATTGTACACATTGAAAAGGTCTACATAAAACTCAGCGATGATATATGTCTATCTCTTATGGATATCCCACAATAACACTTTTTTGTCATTTACTTTTTGGGATTAATAATGGGCAATTTTCGAAGCGATTGTAACCAATACAGCATTAATCCTTATACAATTAAATACCTTCAATACAAATGTTTGATTTAATATAGATCCATATGGCCTTTTACAGCATATGATTTACTTAAATGAATATTTTCGAAAATATTACAGATTTAAAAATTGCGGGACGTAGCGTTTGCTGCGGAGCGGGCCGCTATGTTTTTGTATACAACGTTCACAGTTTTTTTGTAGTGTATTTAGCATCAGCATTGAACCCGTGCGAAGCCGGGGCGGGTCGCTAGTTGATGATTAAATGTACTGCCCTCTTCCTACACCGCTGTCTATCCCTTGGCTTGGGCTAATCGCGCGAAGGATAATGTAGCGTGTAACTAGTGTGTCTGTAAACACAGTTGCTCTTCCTTTTTCCCCGCTCTTAAAGTCTGATGAACAACAATCCGACTCGACCGAGGAGATATCAGGCTTTACGTACTTTCCAAAGAGTTCGGACAGCTGTAGAAAACATCTTCGTAGAAAACTTAATAACACTGCCCGGCCTGAAATTACCACACTTAGTGGCATTAATGAGGTGTTCTAGATTATAGCTACTTTATCAATGTCTTCCAGTGCTTCGTGACGGCAGCAGTGGGCATCAACATCATCGGCCACGGCTCCGTGATCGGATACCCCGCCATCTTGCTGCCTCAGCTCCATCTGGTGGACTCCCAGTTTAAACTGGATCCTGTGTCCGCGTCATGGATTGGTCAGTATTTATATGTATTTGCATAATAAAGGCTCTTCTTTTTTTTTTGTTTGCTCTTCTTTCTTTCTTCTTGTTTTTGCACAATTCTTTCGGTATAAGGTGAGAAATAGAAATATTTATATAGAATAAAACAAGGTCGCTTAGATCTTTTAACATACACAACGGACTTTAATTCGATTTTCATCAATCGATGGACTGATTCAAGAAGACTTATTATTTATAAAACATTACGCTACGACAAACGAGGTCGGAGCAGTAACTAAAAACTTAACTGAACGCGGGTAAAACCGCAGGGTATATAGCTAGTTCAAATATATAATGTAAACTCCCAAAATTACTGACTTTTACTCGCTGGTAAAGTATTTTAAGGTTGATTTTGTTTATTTGAATACATAACTTGAAATAGACACATCGATTTCAAATACATAACAAGTAAAAAAAAAATACGTTTGGAAAAGGTTTTAAGTCGACTTATTTCTGCCGCCAAGCAGCTTCTATGCATTCTATGCGGTAACCAAACCAGCATGGCAGCAGCTGTACCAATAGAGCTTAGATAAAAGGCTCTTGAGAAAAAGTATAGACTTGTAATATGAAATAGTTTATAAGTTTTATTTCTAAGGCTTGAAAAATACTTTGTTTACAGCTTTTGTCAAAACAGAAATATTAACCCTTTTCATTGTTTTCTTTCCAGCATCAATCCTGGGTATCACACAACTAGTCGGGAGTTTCATCTCACCACCTATCATGGAGAGATACGGCAGAAAGATGGCTCACTACACAGCGACTGTCCCCAACCTTGTGGGATGGTTAATTATCACGATTGCTTCAAATTTTGAGGTAAGAATCTCGCAATGTATTAAAGCCAAGGCCTTACAACGACAACTTTGTTACCAGCTGAATACGTAGCTAAATTATTACGACAATCTAGGTGAAAGTAAATAGGTATCATAAATTAGCTTCATTATTCATTTATTTAATGATATCTTTAAGCATGAGTGTATATTATTTTTTATTTATTCTTCAGATCCTGTTCGCTGGTAGAATACTTCAAGGTCTATCAATCGGTATGCTGTCGCCTCTACGGTCAGTGCTCGTCGGAGAATACACCAGTCCAAAAAATCGAGGAGCTTTTCTCACCACCGTCTCGTTAACTCAATCCTTTGGTATATTCTTCGTTCACCTCATTGGTTCATTCTTGAGCTGGCATCACACGGCCCTGGTCTGCGCATTCTTCCCATTCATAAGCCTCGTCATGACGATATATTCTCCAGAGTCACCGAGCTGGCTTGTCACTAAGGGAAGACATGAGGATTGCAGAAAGGTCTTCCGCTGGCTCAGAGGCGATGACGAAGATGATGAGTTAGAAGAAATGATAGAAGCTCGACTACTCTTCGAGAAGGCGATGATCTCAGCAAGTTTTGGCAAAAGTCGTAACCGTATCAGAAATATGGTAACAACGATAACGAAGAAAGAATTTTATAAGCCTATCATCCTGATGATGCACGCTCATGTGTTAATCAATTTTGCTGGTGGTGTTACCATGTCTGCTTACTCAACTTTTATAATAGGTGTAGTGATAGGACCCGAAGTAAATGCACATTTCTGGATGATCTTTTTGGGCGCCCAAAGATGTATCTCGAATGGTTTAGCAGTGTTTGCTATCAACAAATTCAAAAGACGGACTGTGATGTTTACCACTGGAGGTCTTGCGATCATCGTCCATTTTGCTTTAGCTGCCTACGTATACTTCAAGCAGCAAGGGACCTTACCATACGATGCTCTATGGATACCAATATTACTGATTAACCTGAAAGTTTTCGCAGTAGCTACAGGCATGTTACCTTTGCCAAACGTTATTGGTGGAGAAGTTTTTCCATTAGAATATCGAAGTATTGGATCGACTATCAGTCTTGCATCTTTCTCTGCCACATTCTTCATAGTCCTTAAGACTTTTACAGGACTCGTTGATAGTGTAGGCATGCAGGGAGCGTACATAGTGTACGGAAGTATTGTAACCTACTGCATGGTTGTCATCTGGTTATTACTACCAGAAACGAAAGGCAAGACTTTGCAGCAGATAGAAGATGAGTTCAGAGGTAGACCACTGGCTCCCGAGGAGATTGAAGTCAGGAAGTCTTTACAGGTAGACCCTATTGTAGTATATAAGAGGAGAATGTCCGAGAGAAGATGTAGCAGTCCTATTCCATTTTAAGATTAAGTTAAAGTATTACAAATAGTGAAAGATACTAAATACGTGTATTATATTAAGTATTATTTGTAAATAACTAGAACTGCCTCGGTAGCCTAGTGGTCCTAAGAGCGAATGCTACGCTAGAGGTCTTGGGTTCGATTCGAAGGTCGATTAGGGTTATTGGGTTTTTCTAAGAAATTCTCAGTAGCAGCTCGGAGTTAGGATTTATGCCCAGTTAATGGCAATAGGCTCGCCTCTTATTACATGGGACCTAAACATAGCTGTGGGTGTTGGTACACTTCTGATTAACTCTTCGGGGAGTACAGGCGTGATGGTATGTTATGTGTTTTATTTGTAAATAGATGAAATAGAATAATAAATCAGATAGACTAAAGTACGACTTAGTGTTTGATTTGGAAAGTGAGTGAAACAATTATAGTGCTGTTGCATCGCCTGATAAACTACTTCTGCAAAAGGAAGATTTTAATAAAATTAACATTGCACTAAATTGTATAATATTTTCCATTTGTGTACACACATGTAAAGAGACCAAAGAAGGAGCAAAATTAGTACATACGTACGAATGCTAATTTCAAAGAATTCTCATCCTGCATTACTGCTTATATGCAAGCTGCACATTAAAGTATTTGTCTAGTTCAGCGATAGTATAGAGCTCTTTGTGAAGGAGCTCGTCCGGAGAAGTACTACCACCATACCTATTTGTGCCGCAGAGCAGCGATGCTGTGTTCCGGTTTGAAAGGTGTGGGTCTCGGTCTGGTATTGCACATGTCTATACGTAGCGGTGACTACGTAACATCTGGTGAGCTAGAAGATTGTATGCCATCCAAAGATTGAAAAAAAAAACTTTTTGTGTTTAGCAACATAGCAAAGAGAAGACGCTGGATGCAGGTCGCTTCCAACCGGTATATGTGGAGATCTAAAGGGGAGGCCTATGTTCAGCAGTGGACGTCCTATGGCTGAGATGATGATGATGATGATGACAGCCCCGGATCTAAGGGGGGGCAAACCGGGGCACTTGCCCCGGGCGGCATTTTCATGAGGGCGCCAAATCCTTGACACAAGAATTCGAAATATCAACAAATGAAGCCTCTTTTGCTACAATTTCATAGGTTTTTATCAATTAATCGAATCTTAATATAATATGTTTGAAAAACGCCCTGAAGGGGGCGCCACTATCAAGGTTTTGCCCCGGTTCGAAATAATCGTAGATCCGGGGCTGGATGATGATGAAAGAGAAAAGGTTCTGTCACATATAAATCGTCACCATCAGTTCAGTATTAGTAGTATTAAAAAGTGCATAATAATTCAATTCATTATTTTAATGAATCAAGGGAAATCAATCGAAGACAGGTGGGTAAGTGATCCTGGGTCTCTTGCTGGCGATCCGGGAGCTGTTCCTGAAGGCGATGGCGCTGAACCAGCACATCATCAGCACCACCAGGGTCAAGGCTCTGGAGACATAACGCGCCACTTGGTTCATTGTGGACTGATGGAAGAAGCTGTGGAAATGGTAAAAAGACATTCACATTTTCAGTTGACAACAGTTGAATTATTTGATACCATTTAGTTTTAGTTTATTTTTTTATTATTATTGGTTTTTATAGGTTATCTTCTGGTAAGTCTAGACAGGGTTACATTTTGTAATGTCGCGGCATTCCCTTTTTCGTTTTCTTGCCATCTTTGGTAAACTGTAACAGAATGCCTGAGGCATTAAGTCCGCCTTTGTACTGTTTTTGTTGCATAAAGATTAATTAAATAAATTGCTAAGCTACAAAAGGTGGAAAGGGAAGGGAGATCTATATTCAGCTAAGTCTAAATACAAACACGTAGATTATAAAGGTGTTAATAAGTCGGAGAGGCCAAAGATCAGCGAGATATCGTGATTATTATCGTTTCAGTATTGACGACAAAACACCGACGCGCGCCGTCACAGTGATATTTATTAAGGCTGGTCACGACTATCCAAAATTACGTCAAAGGCGACTAAGCACCTCGAAAAAACCCACTAAGTAGCGGTTCAAAACGTAATAGGTTAGAGTTATGTAATAAATCTTTGAGAATATGTTACAATTAATCCTTCTAACCAAAAAGAAGGAAGGTTACATGTATTGAATAATCTGCTGCCACCACGACCACCTCTGCCGGCTCGACACCAGCTACTGTTGACCCGAGTCTACACGAGTCAAATCAACCCTGATTGAATCAACCTCTATAGGAGCATCATTTTTTTTACTTTTGAACTTGTTGTGATTGCCCTGTGGTTAAGGGCGCTCGCCTCTCTCGCACTTGCCTGTGGGTTGGGAACCGGACACGGGCAAGAGCCACTGTGACTTATTCCATTTCTTCTATGTTCTATGTTAGGGGGTTTGGTTTCCGCACTTAGTCCTACAATGGACCATTGTGCGTGAACTATTCCATTTCTTAACTACCTTCTAAGTTAATCTTGGACATCACTAACATCGGTGAAGGAAAACATCGTGAGGAAACCAAATATAATTCATAATTCATTTATGAAGGCATTTATAAGGCTGATATCGGCAATCCGCCTTGAGCAATCATGGTGGTGATCACAGCTCTTGGCATTTCTCTATTAGTAGGTGCCTTTGCCCTGCAGTGGGAGAATATTAAGCTAGTATATAAATCAGGGACTTGAAAACGAAATGAATTTCGTTCCGTTATCATTAATGTTATCATATATAACGTTCCAAAATTTGTAACGATACTAAAACTTAAAAATACCAATAACGTTACAAGAAAGAAACGTTAAAGAATATCATTTTCGTAGAACAAAATTTTAAGTAACGTTACAGGTATCAGTAACATTAACCTTATCCGCTTGTAATAACGTTACAGGTGAAACGTTACAGATTCATTTGTAACGTTATTCTTAAGAACTTTTCTCGCTGACTACCGCTCCGTCGTCGCCCGCGGCCCGGTAGCCTCGGGACAAGCCACCACTGTAATGAATAACGTTATTATATCGTTATACTAATAACGATATATTGATAATATTGTTAGTGAACACTTTAAGATTTCGTTCCGTTTGTCAGTATCGTTATAGCCAAGGTATTAATTTTGTTACGATCCTGGTGGAACGGTACAAATTATCGGTACTGGAACTACGCGTAACGTTATTTTGAGTAACGTTTCAAGTCCCTGATATAAATGCACTTTATACTTACTTCTGAGCACGAGATACTTGCAACAACAGCGTGACACCACAACTGTGTGTCAAGGGACGGGATCGCTTTATAAATTGAAGTCATAAAGTTCGTTTTATTTTAATTACATCCGCCATCTTACATCACAAGTCGCAGTAAAGTCCTACACTGTTTATATTTAATTTAAATATACTTATTGTTGTTTGTATGATTCGATAATTCTTGCATAACTTCCTGATGGTAATAAGTAATCTGAGATGAAATTATACAGATCAGAAGCAAAGCCGCCGTTCCGGTGCCTAGTGGCTCCATCTGGCGCCTAGTCTTTCAATTTTCTCTTAGTTTTTTTTTACCACTGAAGGTGGCAAGCAACCTAACGACCCGCCTGATGTTAAGCGGTCACCGCTACCTATGGACACTTGTAACACCAGACGGATCACTCATGCGTTACCGACCCCGTAAAAACCTCAAAACTCCTTTCTTCTTTCTCTTATCTTTGTATTTTGAATTTTGCTTTTATAGTTAATATAATTTTGAAAGACTATGTAATACTTCGCTGCGTTACAAAACGCCGTGCCGCCGCCCTCGCTTCATGTGCAATATTTTTTTTAGTTTTTAAGTTTATGTTTATTAGGTATTATTTTTTATAGGCTCGCCCCCAATTACATGGGACCTAAAAACATGTCGGCGAACTGTGGGTGTAATTAGTGCACCTCTGCCTAACCCTTTGGGGAATACAGGCGTGATGATATGTATGTGTATGTATGTATTATTTTATAGTCAAATTAATGTCCGCTGCCTCTCTCAAAGACGAGGCCATATTGTGGGAAGCCACAATACCCACTGTTGGATATAGGCCTCCCCTCAAAGATTTCCAAAAGGACCGATTCGAAGCGGCCTGTATCCAGCGTCTTTCTGTGGTCTTAATCAGGTCGTTCTACGCTGCACTTGCTGGAGCGTGGTCTCCTTTCGAGAACTTCACAGCCCCATCCGCCATCAGCTCTGCGTGCCATGTGCCCTGCTCGCTGCACTGAACTTGTCGATTAGCTGTGGGAATGTTAAAGAGAGATTTTGCTATAGATTAATAAATTGATCTATCTGGGTAACACATTGCGTTACTTCTGGGTTATATCCTCGGCCACCATTTTCTACCCTGACCGAGAATGCAGTAGATATTTTTAATAAATAAAACTTGTTGCTATAAATACCATATGCACATAATGAAAATAATAACTAATTAGTTATTATTTTTAATATGAGTCATAGGGTATTCATAGCAACAAGTTTATTCTTTACGAAACCGGTGAAGTATTTGCGTAGGCGCAAATTTCCACTTCTCACAGAAACATTTAATTCTAAGTGTCACATTAAGGTATAGGATTATTAGGTATAAGAATTTATTAGAAATGATAGTGGATAATATTGGATAAGTCTAATTTATTTTTATCAAACTATACCTACCTACATTTGTTGTTTGTTACAATACTTAGGTATTTCTTTTATATTTTCTTTAACTTTATCCACAACAAACTTAGTTGTAATGCTTGTAATTACGTTATCGGTGAATAATGCAAACTATTGTTTTAATCAAACCGGAATTTAGAAGGAAACATTACTTTAAAACCATAAAATATACCAGTTAAGCTGTTAAAACTGTCTAGATATAGGTACTTAGTTCTTAAGAAATTAGTTAGTGATTAGGCTACTTAGTATCACCTATGTACCTACTTCATAATCATCCAATTGGACGATTTCAATGATTTTGAAGTACTTAATTAATGTGATATTATGACTTATTTATTAATCTTAATTAGTCAGTAAGTTTACCTAAATCACTGATTAGATTAAAGGATTTATTAAAACTAAAATAAACAGGTACTTTCAGTATTTAACAAATTATGGAAACAGCGCCTAATTTATTTATTTACTGTGTTGTCGTTTGCTAAGCAGATGATGATGTTGTCGTTTCACCGAAAAACTTAAGGACCCAATATTAAACCTTGAGGGACACCTAATTAGTAGTTTCAAAATTACTTTTCACTTCGTAATTGATGTTGAAATAAAACTTCTATTCGAATATCATTCAAACAATATTTAATAAGTTACTCACTTAACTATAATATCAAGTTTATTATAAATAAATTAGTTACAACTACCTTGTCAAACGCTATTTACAAGACAATTCCTCATTTGACACTTACTTGTTTACACTTTCGACTTGTTACTGACAAAAGTGAAAATACTGATTCTTTTATCCACTATGCTAATAAATTCATTGCTTCACGTCATTTCAATCATCACTGAAATTAACTTAAACTACAGGACTACTGCATCTCCGGTCTCTACTATGTAGCTTCCATGATGTTAAAGATTGAGTGGATTTCACCTCTTCAGGGGACAACGGTCTACCTCTGAACTCATCTTCAATATCCTGAAGAGTTCTATCCTTCGTTTCAGGCAAAAAGAAGTATGCTATCAGTAGACAGTAACCTACTATAGCAGCATAGATGCAGTAGGCTCCGTGGATACCTATTGAACCGAAGAAGAAAGGCACCGTCTTCACGTTGATGAAGAGATTGGAGGAAAGGAAGAGGACACTGATACCTCCAGCTAAGCTTCTGTATTCTAGAGGGAAGACTTCACCAGCAATGATGAAAGGCAATGGAACAGTTCCAGTTGCGATTGTGAACATGTGAAGATGGATCAACCCAACGCCCACAGCTGGGTGATCAAGGTAGGCAGGCAGCATGCCCTGGCCTTTACAGTAAGTGTAAGCTGCTGTAAGCAAGACCGCTGCTATATTAACGATGACTGTAGCAAACAGCATTGTTCTTCTATTTACTTTCTTTATAACTAATACTGCCATGGCATTCGAACAGATTCTCTGAGCATCAAGAGTAATTACTAAGAGAGCTACATTAACTTCAGTACCAATAACGTGATGGAAAATATCTACCGTGTATGCAGCTAAAATATTAGCTCCTGCCCACTGTGATAAAGTATAAATATGCATCATAATAAAGATAGGTTTGTAGAACTCCTTCTTTTTAATCGTAGCGTTAAAATAAACTACACCACTTTTGATTTTCTTGCCAAAAGACTGAGGAATGTTGGCATCAGCTTTAGATTCCCTAACTATTATACTGGCTTCGATCATCTTCTGTAATTCTTCTTCTTCGTTCTCATTTCGCAGCCAGCGGAAGACCTTCTTACAGTCTTCATACCTTCCTTGGTCTGCCAGCCAACTTGGTGACTCAGGCGAGTAAATGATTATCAGTAAATCAACAAAAGCAATACACGCACATACTAGCGCTGTCGTTTGCCAATGTAGATAGGATCCCATAGTGTGTACTGTTAATACTCCTGTTGCTATAGATAAGGATATCATAGTCAGGAACGCTCCTCTGTTATGAGGGCTTGTATATTCTCCAATTAAAACAGGTCCTAAGGAAGCACTCATGCCCATAGCGAGTCCTTGAAGGAATCTGGCGACGAGAAGAACAGGAAAACTCTTAGCCAAGATGATGGAGAACCAGCCAATGATGAGGGGGATGATGCTGATGAGATTGGCAGTTCTTCTGCCGTAGTTAGCCATGACAGCAGGGACAATGAAGTTGCCGGCGACGAGGGCGAACCCGATGATTGAAGCTGGAAAGAGATAAGGCATCAGGTTAAAAGAAGATGGAAAATCGTTGACAATCAGGTCAGACAGTCTTTGCCTATGGGAACTACGCGTGACAGGCTATTGTTCGAAACTACTCGTTGTGCATATTTTGTTATTAATAATATACACAAGGGAAATAATCAGTACTTAATGTTAATCGTTGGTAAGATTAGTTTATGATGATGTTTTTCTATTTTATCATTGTGTCAGTACTAAAGAAGGCTCTGGTTTTAAAGCATGTCCATCCACGGCAGTGAATGTTGATTCTTCAACCTAATAGATGGTGTTAGTTAAGAATAAATAAACCAAATCTGCATGAATACATTTTTGGAATAATTTGACGCTGATTAATTTTAAATTTATTCTAAGCATACCCTTGACTGGTACATTGAGATTATGTTGGACCATGTACGTTGTAGTACATATATTGAAATAGTTTGACGCAATTAAAATTATTGTGTGTTAACTCATTTTAGCAGAACTAATTTATACTAATATAGTTTTGTCCATTTAAACGCGCATATCTCTAGAACTACCAGACAGATTGTTTTTTTCTCTGAAAGTATCAGTCGGATTGAAAAAAATCTTTTTGTATAATAATAGCCAGACTCATGAGGAATAGTATAGGTTAGGTATTACATTACATTACATTACATTACGACTAAGTCCCAAGATAACGAAGCAGTAACCAAAGACGTAACTAAACCGCGGGGTATAGCTAATAAATCAATTAAAATAAACGATTTCTAGATAGTTTGCCCTGCTCACTGTCATAGCAGAAGACTTACCAATCCAAGATCCAGAAGAGTCATCGATGGGTATGATGGAGTCCGGCTTCCGGAGCTGTGGCAGCAGGATGGCGTTGAAGCCCATGACGAGGCCGTGGGCCGCCATGTTCAGGCAGACGCCGCAAGTTACGAAGCACTGGAACAGCGAACAGCAATACAATTAATAATAGAATACATTTGAAGCAACAAGAATATAGTAACCAAGTTTTTGTAAAAACCAAATTGAATGAAAAGAGTGTCCATGAGTTTCTTGCTCGTTCTTCTCCATAGAGACCTACGTTTTGGAACGAGCAACTAGCTTCAATATTAAACTGTAACTTCTTCTAATTCAAAAGTGCCTGTAAATGGTCTAATTGAAATAAATGCTTTGACTTTGACTTTGACTTGTACATAGTTGATCCCAATTAATACTAACACCTAGATACTCAATACTCAATAACATACCAACACGCCTGTATTCCCCGAACAGTTAGGCAGAGGTGTACCAATGTACATACACCTCTATACTAATCATACTCAATACTAACTATATTGCATTCCACAATATAGCCTCAAGTTATCATCATCATCATCATCTCAGCCATAGGACGTCCACTGCTAAACATACGCCTCCCCTTTAGATGTCCACATATACCGGTTGGAAGCGACCTGCATCCAGCGTCTTCCGGCGACCTTTATTAGGTCGTCTGTCCATCTTGTTGGTGGACGTCCTACGCTGCGCTTGCTAGTCCGTGGTCTCCACTCTGGCACTGTTCGACCCCATCGGCCATCTGCTCTGCGAGCAATATGGCCTGCCCATAGCCTCAAGTGGTATACAAAAAAACTAAAATCTGGTGATAAACTGCCACTAAAAGTTATTAAGTAAAAAAACTAAAGAATGAAAATGCATTTATTTCAAAAGAGTAAGTGGATACCTATGGAGTTCCTGTCCATTCTTCTCCAAAAGGGACCATCTTGTGGATGGGGTAACTAAATTTAATTATTTGGCTTTTGCTCTAGTGGAAATATTGCTTCGACTTTAAGAGAAAATTTGGTTGAAAACGGCTGAACTAAACAGATGATAATATATACATAAATGTTTGTTGTCCTTTCGTGAGGACAGAGACCTTGAATTGGTACAATCTGAAATATCAGATGTTTGTATCATATTTACATCACGTTTGATAACGTTATGATAAGATATATCCTAGATAAGGTTATCCATTGAGGGCCTACAATATGTTATTTTTGCGATAATATTGTAAACTTCACTATTGAAGGCTGTTATTGTTTCTTAAGTATCCTCGTTTTTGAATAGTTTCCTAGTTTTGAAGTAAAGGCCTATTCAGACCTAAGCGGTATTCGCTACCGTCTGCGGCAGAGAAAACCCAGTGGGTATGCGGTAATATTACTGTTCAGACCTAAGCGGTATTCGCTACCGTTCGTAACCCGCGTGGTATGTACCTCTACCCACAGCGGCAGCGAATATCGCTCAGGTCGCTCTAGCCGCGGTACTTGATACTAAATACCTGAGCGAAACCCGCGCGGTATGTACCTCTACCCACAGCGGCAGCGAATATCGCTCAGGTTTGAATAGGCCTTTAGATACTCTTCATACTACCACACGTGTGAGGAGAAGCCTTTACATTGGATTCTTGAAGTCAAGTTAGATTTGGGTAGTTGATACCACTAACCAATAATTTCAAGTCACAACTTATCCAAAAAAGCACTTTAATTTACCAATGAAAACCGATTAATTTTCATTTAATTGTACAATTAGATTTTTACTTACTTTAAAATCAATAAATAGTTAGTCAATTGAGTAGGCCGATAAGTGACGTCACAGCGTGCTATTGCCATACAAAATCTACGGGAGAACCGCGTTTTGACAGTTCATAAAAAGTATGTCAATTGATGGTGGTGTCAACTACCCAATTTACGATAAACCTTATTTTTTATTTCGGTTTGAATAGAATAGAATAGAATAAAATAATTGTTTATTTGCACAGAAAGTAGGTACAATATTATGATGATATGTGACAAATTGAGTGATCCTTATACTTTCTACCTTAACTTAGGCATGCAAAAATAGTTTTACATAACAAATACAGATACAGGCATGCTTGACACAGATACGCAATACAAATACAATGTCAAATAAATTATTAGTCAAGTATTAAAATTACATTACATTAGTCGATAGTTATAACAGTATAAGTCAAAGTCTAAATTAGCATTGTTATGTCAAGTAGAAATTTGTGACGAGTCGGTACAGAAATGTCACAATTGATTTAAGTATTGATCATTTAAAAATTCGCAAATTGAGTAATAACATTTATTAATTAACAAATCTGTCAATTTCTTTTTAAGGACTTGAGTAGTCTGTGTTTTTATGTTATCTGGTATTTTATTAAATATTATCGGTCCCATACATAAAACACTTTTCTTTAATAATGCGGTGTCATATTTATCAACATTAATCATGTTTTTGTATTGTTTTCTTACTGGTCTGTTTCTGGTATCGGACACTTTATTAAAAAGTGGCATGTTTGATTTTACAAAAACTGCCATTTCCAAAATATAAAGAGATGGCAATGTTAATATTTTCAAGGACTTAAGCAAAGGTGCACAGCTATCTGTTACTGTTAAATTACACATCGCCCTTATACATCTTTTTTGAGCCCTGAACACCTGTTCTCTCAGGCTACAATTTCCCCAAAATATCAAGCCAAATCTCAAAGTCGACGCAACTAACCCATGGTAAGCAACTAACCTTGTGGCTATGCTAACTTTTCTAGACAGATTAAGAAGCACATATGCAGCTACACTTAGTTTTCTGCACACCTCTTCTGCTTGTGGCTTCCAAGTTAATTGGCTATCTATGATTATTCCAAGGAATTTAGCAACTGTGACTTGGTCAACTTCTTGTCCATTATAACATAGATGTAATATTTTTGGTGGAATTCTTTGATAAAAATGCATAACGTTCGTTTTTGGTAAGTTAATAATCAAATTATTTTGGTCAAGCCAGTGTATTAAGTCCGTTAATGTATTGTTTATGTTTTTTTCATACGTATTTTTATCTAGGCATTTAATCAAGGCAGTGCTATCGTCAGCAAAAAGAACCATAGGATGTTCAATGTGTCGTGGCAAGTCATTGATATATATTAGAAATAGTAAAGGGCCAAGCACACTGCCCTGAGGTACACCATACCTAATAATTCTTTCTTTACATAGAATTTTTTTTTCACTCTTAGTTTTCAAGCATATTTTAGTGATTTCTGTATGCTGCTTACGGTTGCTAAGGTAAGATTTTAAGAGATTAAAAACATTTCCTCTAATTCCTAACGCATTTAATTTATTAAGTAGGGTTTCATGATCGACACAGTCAAATGCCCTCGACATGTCCGTAAAAATTGCACAAATTGGTATTTTTTTATCGACGTTTTGCATTACAGTATTTAGCAGATCATAAACGGCCATATTTATGCCTTTACCCTTCCGGAAACCTTTTTGTTCTGTACATAAAATGTCATATTTAGATAGAAAACTGTTAATTGAGTCATAAATAATTCTTTCCATAACCTTTGAAAAAATTGGTACTAATGCAATTGGTCTATAATTAGCAAGATGTTTCTTATCGTTTTTTTTAAAAAGTGGTTTAACGATTACTGTTTTTAAACCGTCCGGATATATACCAGAGCTAATGCATATATTTAGTATGTGACTTAAATGTGAGGCGATATCGACCGATACGAATTTTACAACCTTGGTTGATATACCATCATAACCAGTGCTATTTTTATTTTTCAAGGATTGTATGGCTCTTAAAACATCTTGCGGTAATACTGGATTCATGAACATTGAGTTTGGGTAACTTGTCAGATTCTTAGTGTCTAGTTTGGTCGTCATATTAGTTTGCGTTTGGTCAATAAAATAGTCATTAAAAATGTTGGCAATTTCTGTCGGATGAGTAACGGTTCTGTCCTGAATTCTAATTTGAGAAATTGGTTCGGTAATCCTGTACTTATTATTTATAATCTGCCAAGATGCTTTGGATTTATTTCTTGACGTGTTAATAAAATAATTGTTTTGCGCTTTTTGCGTTAATTTAATAATTTTCCGGAACTTGCACGAGTAGTTTTTAAACGTAGTTTTGTTTAAAATTGATGGTTCGCGTCTGTATTTCCATAGTAAATATCTTTGTTTTTTACTACACACTCGGATGCCACGTGAGACCCATTTGATATTTTTATTTGTCTTAACATTTACCATTTTGTTTTGGAAAAGCCTCATGGATGTCTTGGGGCGGAGGGGCTTTTTTTTTTTTTCTCTCGTGGGGAAATCCTCATGGACTGCCTCCGCCTGGGGTAAGGCGGAGGGGTGTGTCGGACTCTTACCGACTAAAACCCCACGGTGTTCCTCCATCTACCATTAGCCGGGGCACGGGTATCGCTCTGAGCATTCTTCCGCACCCCGGCAGGTATTAGCCCGCCACCACCACAAGGTGGGCCCCGTCACACGGTGCGGCCGTCTACCACCGGCCGCACGGACTCCAGTAAAGGCACGCGGGGAACACCACGCGCGCCTTATTCTCGGGCCTGCCTCTGTTCGGGCGACGGACTGACCCCCAGTCCGTCGCCCGCAGGCCCCTTTTTAGGGTGGCCGGAGACCGTCCCGCGCCCTCCGGCGCCTGGTGCGTCTGCTGCTGGTGGGATGGGAGGAAGTAGTCTCCCTCTCCCGTTCCGCCGCCTCCTTGGCGGCCATCACCTCCTCGCAAAAGGAGGCGACGGCGTCCCACGCACTCTCGCTCCCAACCATGGACAAAACAACGTCCTGGAGCGAGAGGCTACCCGCAGTTGTCGCTGCGACGAGATCACGGCGCTGCGCTGCCCAAGCTGGGCACTCCTCCAGGGGCGGAGGGGCCTGGGTAACTCTTACTGACTATAACCACCCCGGTATTCTCTTCCACCAGTGTATGCCCCTTTCGCGATACCTTACCTAAAGACAAGTCTAAATGCGCCCTTTTTATATATATAAAATTTAATCGAGTTTAATTATTTTATGAGCAAATTAGGCTCAAAATATTTACTTAATAGGCTTAATACTTCTCGTGACCAAGGGCTGCCTTTTACCTTGGCCAGAGGTTAAGCATTGCCATCCAACGTGGCAATGCCGGCAGTCTTTTGGAAACTTTTTCAGTTGACGGCGATGCGGAGGAATTTTTTGATGCCTTATAGTTTTTAAGTTGTAAATATAAATATACCATCACGCCTGTATTCCCCGAAGGTTTAGGCAGAGGTGTACCAATGTACACCCACACTTCGCCGGTATATTTAGGCCCCATGTAATAGGGGGCGAGCCTATTGCCATTAACCGGGCACAAATCCAAACTCCGAGCTGCTACTGAGAATTTCATAGAAAAACCCAATAGCACTTTTTGCTCGACCTGGGAATCGAACCCAGGACCTCTAGCATAGCAGTCGTAAATCCTTATTTCCTTACTTTCCTTATTCCTTACTAATATTATAAATGCGAAAGTAACTCTGTCTGTCTGTCTGTCTTTCTGTCTGTCTGTCTCTTCTTCACGCCTAAACCAATGAACCGATTTCAATGAAATTTGGTACAGATATAGTCTGGGACCCGAGAAAGGACATAGGATAGTTTTCATCCCGGTAATCCCCCGGGAACGGGAACTATTAATCCACGCGGACGAAGTCGCGGGCAAAAGCTAGTATTAAAATAAATTAAATTAGGTTTCTTTTGTATGGAATATATTGTTATGTTCGGTAGGTAGATAAGTAATCAAAATTCATGTACCACGTGAAAACCAAATGAACTGGAAACTCATTCTCTTCTGACACGTAGTTATTACTTATATCATAACTCAAACGCACTATTTTGTGATTAATTCTTAGGTTCCTCCAAATTGGCGTGAAATGGAAATGAGATAACATGTCATGTTTAATCATTGTTACTTGTAAGTAAGAAATCCAAATAAAAACCTTACAAGTCGAGTTTATCACACCAGTCAATATTTTGTAGGTACTTGTAACTACGAGCATTAGTGTTTCTAGGTAATATTTTTATGACTGTTTGTTTGTTTGTAAGAAGGTCGAGCAAAAAGCGGTATTCTTCTTAGCGTTTCGATGACAAACTATATTATAATAAATAAAAAAATAATATATACTATTGTTATAAATTATATTGTTGCGGCCCAGAATTTGGCCACTTTAACTGCGTTGTCGGTGGCAGCCATTAAATCTTCCTGCGTGCAGCTGTTAGGGCACGCAGGGCACGATGTGAGATGGGCCATCGTATGTGCTGTACCGCACAGACAGCTCAAGTCGCTACCATCACTGAATCCCCACCTGAACATTATTGTCTTTGCTCCGAACGACCTGAGTTCGGAGTCTATTTAAACACTTCCAGGTCGGCCATGGCAATTTATGTCCAGGCGGGGGACTCTCCGCAGGTGTTATATATGGATTTGGAAGGAAGACACCTTCACTCCAGAAGCTGCACCTCGCTTTTAAAGCGGTGTTGGGTTTTTCTATAGAATTCTCAGTAGCAGCTCGGAGTTTGGAATTGTGCCCGGTTAATGGCAATATAGGCTCGCCCTCTATTACATGGGACTATACCGGCGAACTGTGGGTGTACATTGGTACACCTCTGCCTAACCCTTCGGGGAACACAGGCGTGATGGTGTATGTATAAATAAAATAAATATATGTATTAATAAATAGCTATATAGCTTTATTTATATTGGTGCATTTAATTATTATTTTTCAAGTATCAAATGTTCATTTACTCTCGTACAATAATTTGCACCTGCTATATTATCTCTTCACCACCTTTGGGTGAGTGGTAGAGAATGTCGAAGGCATTAAGTCCGCCTTTGTACCTTTTGTTATATAAAGTTTAAATAAATAAATAATGCATTTAGATTCGGGCTAAAGCGGTCAACTAAATGACAGGTCCCTGTTGAATCAGCCATGGAAAACGAATCTATACTAATATTATAAAGCTGGAGAGTTTGTTTGTTTGTTTGTTTGTTTGTTTGAACGCGCTAATCTCAGGAACTACCGGTCCGATTTGAAAAATTCTTTTTGTGTTGGATAGCCCATTTATCGAGGAAGGCTATAGGCTATGTAACATCCCGCTATGACCAACAGGTGCTGAGCAGCGAGGGTGAAACCGCGGGGAACAGCTAGTTAAGAAATAAAATCTTAAGATTGTCCTCTTCTGACACAACTCAAGTTGAATACAATAAACAAACCCTGGTATATTATTTCCTCTATATTATATGCCAAGACAAACTACTTCATTAAGGTCCACAGTGCAACCTAGGTGACCTAATCAAGGTGTAGGAGCTATTATGTTTATATTAATAGGTAATAGGCGTACTAGGTACGGTTAGCAATAAAAGTAGATTGACATTTCTGATTTTTAACACAATACATACATAAACTCACGCCTTTTTTCCATGGGGTTAGGCAGAAACTACAGAACGCCACCTGCTACGATCCTTACATAATATTTCCTTTGATATTGAGCACAATGTCCAAGGAAATACGAAATGGTTCTAAAATTAGAACTCTTAGGTATTGCCTAAAATTCTGAGTTGTGGTATTTCGTGTCTATTTTGATGATATGTGAATGTAACATTGTTAATCGATTAATAATTACTTTTGTTGCTGCCCGTACCTAATGTTATATTGCTTTATCATTCTAAACATGGAAAACTTAGATAGGTATATGTATGTAAATAAATAAACGTCAGGTGATTATGGAATAGACTGGGTTTTTCTGACTGCAGATGTGGTTAGGGAAAATATTATGGTAGGTGCCTAATAAAAATTCAGCGTGAATTTCAATTCCTTTGTGGAAAAGGTGCTGACTGAACATCTGTCGATTTTCAGGAAGGACGAATTTTGGCCGACACACGGCTAATGGTAGAAACGGTGGGTGAATAATTATACTGTTTATTTTATATTATTTTTTCGACTCGATTTAATTTTCACAATAATTCGATTAAAACTAATTTAAGAGCTACAAAAATACATCCATCACCATTACATCATTTTTATTTACTGCCTCGTTACCCTAATGGTCCAAAGCACGACTGCTACGCTAGAGTTCTTGGGTTCGATTCCCATGTCGAGCAAAGTATTATTGAGTTTTTCTATGAAATTCTCAGTAGCGGCTCAAAGTTAGGATTTGTGCCCGGTTAATGGCAATCGCCCCCTATTACATGGAACCTAAAACATACCGGCGGACTGTGGGTGTACATTAGTAGCTACACCTCTGCCGAATCCTTCAGGGAAAACAGGCGTGATATTGTTAATCTATTTTCCTCTTGAAAACTGGTTCAGTAGTAGGATAGGACCGGCCCACTATCAATTGTACAAGCAGTTTGTTATCGTATCACGATTACACGCGAGATAAACATTGCAAGTTTACGACTTGTATTTATTGTAATCTAAATAAACGTGAGTGACATTACATATTTGACGAATTACACATTTTTACACACACCATCATCACGCCTGTATTCCCCGGAGGGTTAGGCAGAGTTGTACCAATGTACACTCACAATTCGCCGGTATGTTTTAGGTCCCATGTAATAGGGGGCGAGCCTGCTATCAACCGGGCACAAATCGCTCTGCTACTTAGACTTTCATTGAAAAAAAAACCAATAACACTTTTTGCTCGACCTGGGAATCGAACCTCTAGCGTAGCAGTCGAGCTTACGACCACTAGGCTACCGAGGTAGTTAGACATTTTTTACCAGTACTTATTTCAAACTAAACTATCCTCAACCACAAAACAATGTCTTGTCGTGACGGCCTATATTTAAGGCCCTAGTAATTGGTAGCTATATAATATCATGCTACGTCCCACAGGAGCGGAGCAGTAACCAAAGACATTACGACGAAGTCGAGGATAGAAGCTAGTCAAACAATACTTATCTATCTCGTTCAGAAACCACAGTAGGTACTAAATACGTAAAAAATTTAGTACAGCGGTTCAAAATGAGCACTTAAAATAATATTGTTTTAGACCAATCTCTAATTTACTACTCCCGTCGAACTAGGCACGTGGTAAATTACTGACTTGAGCTTTAGTATCCAGCTGAAAATAGATGCAATAATGAGTGAAGCAAGGTGCAAGTATTGAAGGTGAATGTAACGAACTCAAAGCGTTTATTTCGGACTGGCTTTTTTCCGAATCTTTGTCAGCTATCGCGGACGAAGAAGCGGATTAAAAATTTGCCTTAATGCCAAGATCAGATACATCTAGATAAAAAGCTACTTCCTTGTCGATCGGTCCAGTAGATTCATTATGATGAGATCTTCTTCTTTATCGTGTGGGCAGTAAGGTCTAACGACCCCACACACCCTAGTGTCAGAGTTTCTAAACCGCCTCAAGGGCCTCTGTCATGGTTACCGATGTCAGTGATGTTCAAGATGAACTTAGAAAGTACATATGAATTAGAAAAAGTCACATTGGTACTTGCCCGTGCCCGGTTGCGAACCGTCAACCTCGTGCATGAGAGGTGGGCGCCTTGACCACTGGGACATCACGACACTAATTGATTGATTTGATGAGATAATAAACAGATAGACACTCCGATTACTTTCGCATTTATAATATTCCAGTGAAGAAGAGAGGATAAACCATTTACAGGCATTTTTAATGACTAAGCAGATGGGCAGTCGGACAATAGAAACTATTGCCAATTCCTAACAGTACCTGCAGTCAAAGTAGCTAAATTCTGGGCCGCAACAATATAATCGAGCCATCACCGCCGACTTAGCGTAAGGGACCTTTTTACCTAAACTGCGTTTTTCATCGCAAACGACATTTTAAACTATAACGGACCATGGCTCGTCGACCTTCCCGTCAAAATAAATCAGTTATTTAAGTTCTGTTATAGCAAATGCTAGTCCACATTAACAGCGCAATTATTAGCAAAAATATTTAATAAAAACCTTCTCCTGTAAAATTTGGTTTTTGTCGGTAACGCTAAGTCGGCGGTAATGGCTCGTAATACCCTTACAATACTTTGTCATCGAAACGCTAAGAAGAACAACAGTATCTGGGTTAGGCAAGGGTTAAGCTCGGGGTTTCTCAGCGAGATCGAATCAGAAATGAGGAGATCCGCAGAGGACCTAAGGTATCGGAACATAGCTCTCAATATTGCGAAAGTCAAGTGTCAATTGGGCAGGATCGACTATCCGGTGAAGGTAACAGGAAAGCGCAAGCCCGGTCATTGTAGCTATCTTTAAAGGAGGCCTATATCCAGCAGTGGACGTCTCTCGGCTGATTTAAGATGCTGATGATGATGACCTGGGTTACTATGCAGACGAAAGGGCAAGGTGAAACTATTTGGATATTCCAAGAAACCACTCGCAATCATCATCTGCCTAGCCTTTTCCCAACTATGTTGGGGTCGGCTTTCAGTCGAACCGGATGCAGCTGAATATCAGTGTTTTACATGGAGCGACTGCCTGTCAGACCACCACAACCCAGTAATGGGTAATACGATACTCTTGGTAAGACTGGTTGTCAGACTTTCTGGCTTCTGACTAACAGTAACGACTGTCAAAGATCTACAAACGACAGCCGGGACCAACGGCTTCACGTGCTTTCCGAGGCACGGAGGAAAGTTGCTATGGTAAATGGTCACCCATCCACAGACCAACCTCGGCAAGCGTGGCTTAACCCGGAAGATCGGTCTATGCGGCCACCACCACCAACCACTCGCAATGCTTCTTAAAAAATACTCCAGAAATCATTATTATGTTGGTTTCGACACATATAGTTTTGAGAACATGGTTACAAAGTTCAGACCAACCGATTTAATGAGGTAACTAAGTACCTGTTTAGTTCCGATTTACCTTGAATTACTTTTTGTTCGGTACGTTTCGTGCAGCTATGCAAATAAGATTCAGCTTTCGCGTGCCAAGCTCGCGGTTTTATTACAGGCACTCAAAATAATATGCGTTTAGTAGCAGTACATAATCAAATCATAACTTAGTTATGACTGTTCCAACATCATTATATTTTGGTCTTTGACTACCAAACTAAACTCGTTGAAATTTTGTATTGAATAGAATAGGGCATTGAAATAGGCCTGTAGTAAGTCAGTTCCCCGACAAATAAGTTAATTTTAAAATGACAATGAAATTAAAAATGTCTTAGTTAAATTACGTATTTTTTTTACTAGACTATTATGCTGTCCTACATCTGGGTAAAGCCTCCCCAAATCCTCTGAGGTATTCTTTTTATGCGCCACCTCAAACCAGCCCCTCTCGGTGCTTGCTAGGTCATCTCACTACCGGCCGGCCTCAGCGAAAATTATGTATCATTTTAAAATTGACTTCTAAATATGGAGGAGCGCTCCACATGTCGGTACAATCTCCTCATTTAAAAGTAGCGTTCTTAACATTTAGGTACTGTGAAGGTTGTACACCGCGACAACCTGGCTGAAATTGTTTTGTTCCAAACACTCACTTATAATGTAAAAAAAAAAACAATTAGGTTTTTTTATGTTTATGGAGCCCTAATGTCTGGCCACTTGCGAGTCAGACACATAGGTTGAAGTTACAATAAATGATTTAAAAGATACTTCAGTTTTTTACCCGACTACGGCGAAGCAAAAAGGAGGGTTATAATTAATATAATTGGAGCCCTATATGTGAAGTATAGTCCGGTAACGTAGTAACACCTAGCAGTTGACAACAGTACCTAGGCTAGGCATCGTCTTTCAGAACCTACACCATATAACATCCACGGGGGAATCACGTTTTGACAGCTCATAAAAAGCAGATTATGTTAATTGATCGGTGGTCTCTATTAATACCGAATTGTCCCTCAGTTTGAAGAATTAGGTTTTTTCCAATACCCAGAAGCGGACACTATCATTATGGCATGATTTATAGACTGGCAATTAATACTAAAAGCTTTATAAAATAATGACCTTTTTGAAAAACATAACGTGACCTTTAAAAATTTTCTTTGGGACGGTCAAGACCGCGAATGATTTTATAAATTAAAATATTTACAGAAGATACTTACTTAAAATAAACTTGCTTTAATTCAACCTTTTAGTAAACAGATGAGTATTAAAATTTTTTAAAGCGTATATCTTGCGAAACCAGCTTCAGACAAGTTCCAGTTACATTATCTGGCAGATAGATACTTAACTTTATTCACTTAAGGTTCATTTTCGAACATAGGTATCAGAAGAAAATATTCTTAAGTTTTCAATAGTCTATTAATGCTCAAGGCTAAGTAAATTTTCTCTAAAACGAAGTACCTCTAAATAACTAAAAATATAAATTAAAATCACCAACTCACCTGCTTTTTGAACGGCGTAATCCATCCTGAAGTTTTCTTCGCCATTTTATTTAAAAACTCACTTTATTTCACATCCGATCACACGTTTATAGTCGAAGGCGACATCACTGTGTCTCTGTCCACTTGTAAACATTATCAATAGGCATGATACCGACGATAATACATAGACTTCGCGCGGAAGATTTTTATTATGTATTGCAGTTTTATATCCAGATTCCCACGTGGTGCGCACTGTGCCAGTGTGATAAACTGTGTTGTGTCACAGTTTATCTGAAGTCAGTTTACCAACTGAGTTAATTGATACATGGATATTGAGAAGTTGCTATTTAAAACTACAGAAATATAAGGTGCCAAAAATCAGTAAAAAAAAATCAAAGACATGTTGGTTTAAATTTTGACTAAAATGCCTTACATGTGAAAAATTAATATAGCAATATTGCTTTTTTATTATGTTTTCATTCTGTGCAAGTACACAAAATTTGTAAAAGTTGATTTTTTTAACACCTTAAACATCTGTCTAGGCTTTTCCCAACTATATTGGATTCGGCTTCCAGTCTAACTGAATACAGCTGAATACTAGTGTTTTACATGGAGCGATTGCCTATCTGACCTCCACAATCAGGTTACTGGGTAACACGATACGTCTTGGTAAGACTGGTTGTCAGACTGAATGTTACAGAAATGTTGGCAAACAATTTATTTCCAATTTGACAGTTAACCTTGGAGTTATTTAAAATCTAGTTAAGTATAGACTAGTTTAGTATTTTATCAATATCAATTTTGTTACAATTATGTGTAAACAATTGTCGGTGAATTTAAAATAAATTAAGCGAAAATATTGCGTACATTTTATCTATTAAATCGCCATTATTGTCCCCACTTTTAACACCGAAATACCAAAAAAATTAAACATCTGCTTACCCTACTTTGAGAGCCCTTTAAAAACTAATTTCTAATATTTGGCTCAACTGCATTGGTATACTGAATTTAGCTGTTTAGTTAGTCTGTGGTAACATACAAAGTACCTTTTTAGCTTTCCTAGTAATCAAGTAAGTCCCTACCTACAATAAAAGTCTAGTACAGAATAACTGATAGTTCATATTACGATAAACTAGATAGGGCAATGTAAACCACTGAAACCGCATGTTATATAGGAAATATTAAATATTCTGTACAATCAACCTTTATTACAATGCACAGGGGATTTCCTTGTGAAATTATTTTTATTCCTAGGCACCTACAGAATAATTTACGTGGTTTTTTTTTACCCTAGTGCGCCAGAAGGAGTGTAGTGTTATGTACCGCTATACAATATCCCACTAATCCTATTAATCCTACTAATCTATACTTCTATACTAATATTATAAAGCTAAAGAGTTTGTTTGTTTGAACGCGCTAATCTCAGGGACTACTGGTTGGAATTGGAAAATTCTTTTAGTGTTGGATAATCCATTTCTTGAGGAAGGCTATAGGCTATGTAACATCACGCTACGACCAACAGGTGCTGAGCAGCGAGGGTGAAACCGCGGGGAACAGCTAGTAATTATTATAAATGCGAAGAAAGTTTGTGAGGGTGGATGAATGATTGTTACTCTTTCACGCTTAAACAGCTGAACGGATCCGGATGAAATTCGGCACTGAGATAGATTGTAGTGTGGGATAACACAGACTAACTTTAGGAATTTAAAAATGTACGATTCCCGTGGGACAGTACATAAAATTTGGCGCGGATGATGTGTGATCGTAGCAGGTGGGGGTCCGTGGTTTCTGCCTACCCCCATGGGAAAAAGGCGTGAGTTTATGTATGTATGTATGTATGTGTGGATGATGTCACGGTCAGAAGCTAGTTGCACCTACATAAGTATACATACATACTTGTATTATTGTCTGTGCATATACCTAAGATTTGATGTGCATTATAAAGTCATTAGTATCTATTTACAAGGCTCAATTTTGCCTGCTCGTCTAATTTCAGGAGGTTGTTATTAAAGACATAAATCATCAAATAAAATTACGATACTTGAACTATAATTATGTTATTCCACAATACAATCTCAGTGCCAAATTTCGTCCAAATCCATTCAGCGTTTAAGCGTGAAAGAGTAACAAACATCCATTAATCTGTTCATCCATCCATCCTCACAAACTTTCGCATTTATAATATTAGTAGGATAAGATAGTATTAGTAGGATTCATCTTAACATCCATCAAAAAAGAAAAATAAACCATCACGCCTGTATTCCCCGAAGGGTTAGGCAGAGGTGTACCAATGTACACCCACAGTTCACCGGTATATTTAGGTCCCATGTAATAGGGGGCGAGCCTATTGCCATTAACCGGGCACAAATCCAAACTCCGAGCTGCTACTGCGAATTTCATAGAAAAACCCAGTAACACTTTTTGCTCGACCTGGGAATCGAACCCGGGACCCCTTGCACAGCAGTCGCACTTGCGACCACGAGACCAACGGGGCAGTTCGTCTTAACAATAACTAGCATAGCTATCTCTTTTTTGTCGAGAATGCAAAACTGCAACTTGCATACTAATATGCATTTACAAAACTTTGCTTCTCCGCATTACAATGTTAAGTATCTCACTCTTTAAACACAAACAAAGTGACAATTAAAATCAATTGAAAACAATAACTCTGCTCTCAGACTTAAATATCACAGCTAATGTGGAAACTAAAGAAATCGTAACGAAGTGCACACACTACGTCACATCACGTGGAATGGAACGCGATGCATATTGCGTCTAAAATGTGTGCTAGACCAATTTAGACAGGCTAGAAGTCATGTGGCTTAGGTATGTTTGAAGAATGCGCTATGACAGCCGGCTTTGTAAAACGTGGTGAAACATTATGAAATGCATTGGTCACTACCTATAATCCATACATAGGTGGGAATTATGTATTTCTTTCTTTTTTACTCCTCCGCTAATATCTTCTGATTAATTTCGATGCGGGATCCAAGACAGTTGAATCTTTCTCCGGGATTCGTCGAGCGTTATTGCCTCGGCGCTTTTCTAGCGGCCGCCAGTGTTGATTCTCGCTTACAAGAGTTGCAGTGGTTCGGGAATAGTGTGACGGGCTTGACCCATAAAAAATCCATACATACATAACTCACGCCTTTTCCCCATGGGTGTAAGCAGAAACCACAAAATGTCACCTGCTACGATCCTTACACATACTCATTTCATCCACGTTCATACGTCTGGTTATACAAGCACGCCGGTTACGAGTACTGTGTACCCGATTCAATATAAATATAAAGTTGCTTAATAAAAGTTGGAAACCATGGTGTTTTATGGATCTGACTTTTGGAAATTATAATAGGTGTACAAACTTACAATGAAATCATATAATGAAGCTGAAAAACATGTTCTTTCCACCATTTTTGGTTTGTGGTAGATCATTTCCGAGATATTGAAAGACTGAGTTCCAACCCTTTCTTTTTTTTAGTTTTCACAATGTTAAAGTCAAATCGTTTATTGCAATAATACCAGTAAAAGGCACTTTTGAAAGACATGTAAAAGAAGAAAAAAAATGGGATATTGAATCTAGTTGTTACGTAACGTTCAATTTTTTTTTTATATTATTACGAAACTTAAAATTTCCACGATTGCGCCCGTAAAAATAAGGTTTTTTGTAACATTTGATTGATCGCTACCATAAACAGTGATTTATTACTTCAAAAATTAAGTAGTTTCTCAGCAATAATTGTTGCTCAATATTAATGGGTCATTTCACGCAGGCTCAATTTTTTACTAATTTCGGTGGATTTTTTTATTTGTAGGTTTTCGGATGAAAAAATAAACTTGTTTTATTCTAGAACACATTAGTATTCTAGATGTTTTAGTAAGAAACAAACAACTGTAGTTGTTTTGAAAAAATGACTTCCACCGAAATTTCCAACCCACCGAAATCGAAAATTGTTCACCGAAATTGCAACACCCACCAAAATGGAATTTTTGTATTGTACCATGACAGTTATTAAACAAAGAACAACTTAGCCGTTGTCAACATTATGTAGCGGCTGCACAGGCGGGTATAGCAGGTGTAAAATAAGTTTATTTGTCTGTATTCGATACTGCATCTTTTGACATGGATCATAGACCACATTTAACACATTTACTAAATTAACTTTAGAATATGTACGTATTTTTAAAATATGTACTACCTCTCACAATACTACCCTCCAAAGTTTATCCAGTTAATTGTAATACCTCTCAGGTGTAATAGTTGAATACCGCACCGAGCAGTAAGTGACTTCTTGTCCCGCCGAGTGTGAGATTGGAGCCTGAGCGCCAGCGAGGGCTCTAATAACACGAATGCAACAAGAAGTCACGTCGAGCGAGGTACATAATCTGCTTTTCTTTCAACTACAACACAAAATCATTCATCATTCAACTGATCCGTTCGAGATGCATCCGGAGCATCAGATCTATCCGATCCATCCGAGATGCATACGATACATCTCTTTCATCCAATTCATCCGGTGCATCCGATGCATGGGACATGCATCCGATACATCCGTTTCATCCGATTCATCCGGTGCATCAGATATATCTGTTTCATCCGATTCATCCGGTGCATCCGATCCATCCGAGATACATCTGATTCATCCGTTTCATCCTATGCATCTGCCACCGCGGTAGACGCTCCGGGCGTCGGGAGCCGCGAGACGACTCCCGGCCACCGTAGGCGCGGGTCTGTGGACGGTGAGCAATGGGTAGCTCACCGTCCGTACGTTCACTAAATAACGACAGACCGTGTCGACGGCGCGTTCGTGTTCCACGCGCGCCTCAAAGAGATGTCAGCAAAATTGGATGGGGCCACTGAGGGCCGATGCCTGCCGGGGCTGCGGGTTGTTCGAAAGAGATACCGCGCCCCCGGAACGCAAAGGGCACATGAAGGAACATAGACGGGTTTTAGTAAGTAAAAGTCTGACACTCCCTCCCGCCCCGCCCAGGGCGGGGGAAGTTATTTGATGATTTCCCGTCTATAAAAAATAAAAAAATCCTATGCATCTGATCCATCCGAGATATCCGGTACATTCGTTTTATCCGATTCATCCGAGATGCATTCGATAATCCGTTTCATCCGAGATGCATCATGCATTAGACCCAGCCGATGCATCAAATCCATCCGATACAACTAAATGGTTTTTCTTTCTTTCTTTCTAATCGATCCCATCCATCCCATCCATCGAATACAGAACCTCACATCGGTTAAAGAAAAAAACAGTGCAGTAAGTATGTATTTTCATTACTGCATTACTTACTTACTGCACTGTTTTAGCGACGCAGCAGTGACGAGCTTACTGCTGGCATTTTAGGTAGGTAACTACGATTTACCTAGGTAATTGGAAGAAAATATCTTACCAAAGTCACATGAACCCACAGCCATTTTAGTATTGATGCTATATCGGTGGCAATAAACTTACCACCGAAACCACCGATATTGCACCACCGAAATGAGAAACATGAAGAAAAAATTAAATAAAAACAAAATTATTTATGCTTTAGGTATTTAAAATATATGGTCTCTAAGGGTACCTATTAACACATAACATACTCGCGTACCGTACCGTAAAAAAATAACATTCATTCGTACAGTAACCCACCGAGATTGCATAATTTCGTATTCCCTCTTGGAAAAAAAAAGTACTTAGGTATTGGCGCAAAACCTCGACAGGATCGGACACCCCACTACTGCGAGAACGCAAGAGCACGACTGGACCTACGTGTGCGCAAGGAGATTGTTCGTTAGAATAGACTTGTTTACGTTATAGATCGATTTCAACAAAACACACCGATATTGCACTTTTCGCGTGGACATTCCTTATCATAATGGTTCTAATGTCTGCATGATAACAGAAGTAAAGAAAGTAATCAATATGGTTGCTTTATGCATAGACCAACATAATAATGTGCAATTTAAGTACTAAATTTCCTTCACAACGTATTTAATGAGGTAAATGCGCTTAAAAGTTAATCGCGGACACACCACCGTTATTGAGAAACAGACATATTTCTTTTTTTTTAATTTATATTTCAGAGATTTTTATTTATACTAGTGCCTTCATATGAGCTAGTTTTCATATTACACGAAAAAATATAAAATGGTCTTATATATACATTTTACACAGTGATTTCACGCGAAGAACCTCAAAAAACGATGTCGGTGAAACTACCCTAATTAGTTTGATAGACAGAGAGGAGAGTTGTTTATTTTTACATCCCGTATTTTGAAATGGTAATTGTTAACATTCAAATAGTTAGATACCGTTCTTTAAAAAATGATTTTGTAGAAATACATTAATTAATTAATTAACGGGGCATTAACTGCCCCGTTGGTCTCGTGGTCGCAAGTGCGACTGCTGTGCAAGGGGTCCCGGGTTCGATTCCCAGGTCGAGCAAAAAGTGTTATTGGGTTTTTCTATGAAATTCTCAGTAGCAGCTCGGAGTTTGGATTTGTGCCCGGTTAATGGCAATAGGCTCGCCCCCTATTACATGGGACCTAAATATACCGGCGAACTGTGGGTGTACATTGGTACACCTCTGCCTAACCCTTCGGGGAATACAGGCGTGATGGTATTTTTTTTTTATTAATTAATCTTTGACATATAATAAATTGCGTCTAAAATGAAGACCATATAATATAAGACATGACAAATAGCAATAGCATTCTAATGAAATGAAAGTTCAAGATAAATCACTTGTATCAATCATTTTTGAAATTGACTTTTATTATGTAACCGTTTTTCCCTGCCCTCCGCCTGATGTAACTTATTTTTATGCTACCAAACTTTCATCATCATCATCATATCAGCCGCAGGACATCCACTGTTGCTGCGGGTTGTTCGAAAGAGATACTGCGCCCCCGAAACGCAAAGGGCGCAAGAAGGAATATGGATGGGTTTTAGTCAGTAAAAGTCTGACACTAAGAGCTAGAGACATGACATATTTTTATCAATACAATCTACACGGTATATCAAGATAGGGTATCTTTCGATCGCTAACAGTTAACACTTTTTTAACAACTCATCGCCAAGTCGGTGTTAGTGATTATCTTTGTAATACATAATTATCTCACTAATTAAAAACACTAAAGTCATTTTAATGATTGCAATGAAATATGAACTGCATAAAACATTTGGTATCATCGGGCGGGGTTCATTTATAGATACATACCTAATTATGTTTTAAAAGTAACTCTGTCAGTCTGTCCGTTACGCTTTAAAGAAATAAACTACTGAACCGATTTTCCTGAAATTTTTACGGGGTAAATTTGAATACTGAAGCTGAAGAGTTTTTCGTTTTTTGGTTTGGTTTTGGAACTGCCCCGTTGGTCTCGTGGTCGCAAGCGCGACTGCCGAGCGAGGGGTCCCGGGTTCGATCCCCAGGTCGGGCAAAGTGTTATTGGGTTTTTCCATTAGGAATTTCTCAATAACAGCCCGAAGTTTGGAAGTTGGTGGTGTGACACCCCCGTGCTAGTGTTGGGTAGGACATACAAGAGGCACTTCAAATGTCCCATACAAAATGATTGAATGTCCCAACACCTCAAAAAAATATTTTGTACCGCTTCACTGTGACAAACAAATGAATCTCGAACTGTTTGATGAGTGAGTGAGTGAGTAACGCTTGGCGATGGAACGTAGTATTATATTATCTGTGCACGAGATGAGCGAGCGAGTGCAAGCGATTGTCTGTTGTCGTTGTCGGCTGAATTCGATTCAGCGGGTGAGAGGGGAAGAAGAGTGCCTATCCACGGTTTTATGAAGTGGCTAAAAAACGACTGTGCATCTCTGCTACGAGTGTCCTTCGGATATAATTTTTTCGAAGTGGTCAGGTTATCACCGAGAGACGGAACAGACTCAGTGGTAAAAAGGTGGCAATGCTTTTATTTTTAAACTACAATATGTTAATTTTTTTCTTGTTAATATATATTTTTGTCATTTGTCGTACGCTGTTTACATAATTTAAGACACAAATTTTATTCGTCATACTTCTGAACTACAACACGTTTGTTGCAGTCATACATGTCTCAGATGACATTATCCCTCATATCCCATATTATCCCTCAAACTTCTAAGCTCAGCTCAAAGCCTCGTATGTGTTTTGTGTTAATTCATCAATTCAAATGAGCTGGGACAATTTTACATTATTGTGACAATGTTTCATGAATATGACTTTGTCCCACCTCATTTGAAGTGGTACAATGTACCACCTCACCAAGATGAATGAGTTACTCATACAAACTCATCGAAATTGCTTGTCCTACCCAACACTACCCCGTGCCTCGGAAAGCACGTAAAGCAGTTAGTCCCGGCTGTCATTCGCAGATCGTTGGTAGTCGTTACGGATAGTCAGAAGCCAAGAAGTCTGACAACCAGTTTAACGAAGAGGTATCGTGTTTCCCAGTTACTGGGTTGTGGAGGTCAGATAGGCAGTCGCTCCATGTAAAACACTGGTATTCAGCTGCATCCGGTTAGACTGGAAGCCGACCCCAACATAGTTGGGAAAAGGCTAAGCAGATGATGGTTTGAACCCGCTAATGGCCGAAAATACTAGTCCGATTCATAAATAAAAAATGCTTTCGTGCATATGCTAATGCTATATGCTAATGGATGCCGTGGCTTCCTATTAGGAAGCCACGGCATCCATTAGTGCTTATATTGTAGTATTTCAAACATAAAATAGGGATCAATAAGGACGCGATTTAATCAGAGGACAGAGCTGAAATGAATATCAAAACAAGACGGAGTAAATATTTAAAATAATCAATTAAATGTGAACACAACACTCGGCTTACTTTAATTGGTTATAAAATACTTTATTTTAGCCCCGTCAATCCGATTATTTTTTATTAACACTTAAATTAGACTTTTAGTTGCTTTGAAATCAAAAAATTGTTAATCAATTAAATTGGCAAAAAATTACGACACAGTTTTATGCATTCATCATCATTCTCAAAATCTATAAGGAATTGCCTTTTGACAGCTCATAAAAAGTATATCAATTGATTAGTGGTGTCAAGTAACCAATTGTATCTCACGTGCAGTGATGTCAGAACTATTATTTATTAGTTTGTAAACGTAAAACTAAGTACACCATTAGGTAGGTCATGTGATTTTTAACTGACCTTACTTAGTAACGTATGAAATATGAGATGAATCTTGCTCTAAGTTAAACCAGGGAAATTAGCGATGAAGAACAAAGACGTTTTCTTAGAAACGTTTGAAATTTTGAGGGTTTTTCATCGTATTCTTCTTCTTAATCGTGTGGGCAGTAAGGTCTAACGACCCCACATACCCCAGTATGTAGTTCAATTACTGAGCAATATATGCTGTTAAAAGTCAAAGATTGTTTGCATAGTATTCCACAATCCCTCCTATTTATCTATTTAAGCTTTGTGCCTCCAAAATAACAAAGGCGGAAATAATGCCATAGGCATTCTCTACCAGTCAACCAAAGGTGGTGAAGATATAAAATGATACCTAGGTGCTAATAATTGTCCTATTGTCATTTATCTAACCATAGGAAAATTTTAATCCCTAGTTTATTTCCGTTACCACAGACTAAAAACACAATCACATAAATGTCACGCAACTTCCTGAAAACTGACATTGAATACACTGACATTGACCAAAGTTTACGCGCACATATCTCCGAAACCACTGAACATATTTCGATGAAAATTACACCATTTTATAAAGCATTTTTTCACAAACTTTTAGGTGTTAAAACTATTACGATAGCACTGTAAGGGGCTGAGCAGTAATTGGAAACGTTGGAGCTGTGTGTTGAACACGTATTAATAGAAGAGCTGATGGCAAAGTGCCATTTTACTGTTTTGAAACGGAATGAAGATAGCTTCAGTGCAGTTTTAATGTTTACAAAGTACGTTTCAATCTAATACGGTCCGTACATTGACGTCTGTACATCAGTATCGATACTAACAAAAGAAACGCCAATATATTTCTGTTTGTCTGTCTGTCACACTTTTACGACTAAACTATTTAACCGATTTAGATGATATTTGTTACGAAGGAAGCTTGAACCCTAAGAAAGGATATAGTGTACTATTTAATATGCGCCTTCGTCTTCGTTAATTGATATTCAAGCGAACGAAGTCGCAGGCAAAACCTAGTATATCTGTAAACGGCTGAATTATTTCTTGTTAGGTTTATTTCAATCTGCAAGTTGCTGTTTTACGATTGCTTAACTAATATAGTACATATATGTACGTACTAAGGATTCGTTTTGGCATAAATATTTACATATTGCGTCAGTACATTGCTTAAAAAAACTATGTTTAGCATAAAAATGTCGAGAAACTTACAATGCCGAGATACTTACAATAAGTCTTTACATATGATTTTTTTAATAGGCATTCGGTAGGTAATATCATTGTTATCTATAGAAAAAGCATTAATTACAAATAAAAAATTCACAGTTAAATAAATAAAAATAAATAAATAAATATCTTGGGACAACTCACACACGGCTATCTGATCCCAAGCTAAGCAGAGCTTGTGTTATGGTAACCAGACAACTGATATACATACTTATATAATTTTATAAATATATACATATTATAACTTGAGTTGTATACTCAAGGAGCCGGTCAGTTAGTCAAAAAGTTAAAGCTTGTTTCTTGTTATAAAACGTTCAAGAAAAACGATAAAGAAACTCCACGGACTCTTTTTAAATATTTGTTTTACAAAATCCTGAAAACTTTATTCTTGATATTTTTATATTTGAAATCGATGTAGGTGAAGAGAAATAAATTACAATAAAAAAATAAATACATGAGTCATGGCAGTTTAACATTAACATCTTTGACGGGCCTGTTGGTCTAGTGGTTAGTGGCCCTGACTGCTAAGCCGGAGGTCGTAGGTTCGATTCCCACCCAGGACAAACTTTGTGTGATGAGCATGATTGTTTGTTCTGTGTCTGGGTGTGATTTATCTATAATATGTATGTATTTATAAATTATATAAGTATGTATATCAGTTGTCTGGTTACCATAACACAAGATCTGCTTAGCTTGGGATCAGATAGCCGTGTGTGAGTTGTCCCAAGATATTTATTTATTTATTTTATCTTAACAGACAGCGCTCGTACACGAACGTTCAACTTGTAACAATGGTCCTTCATAACTGTCTACGCACTGAAACGGTGGCCACTGTTACACGAAAATCAATACGGTTCCCCATTCAGTGGGCTTACGCAAGGTATTTCGGTCCCAGTCTTCATAACAATGTCGCCCAATTCTCCAATATTATCAGACTTCAGACTGAAATTATAAAGGACAAAGTTTGTGTGTTTGTCTCTTCTTCACGCTCAAACGGCTGAACGGATCTGGATGAAATTTGGCACTGAGATACAATGTAGTGTGGAATAACACATAGGATACTTTATATCCCGAAAAAACGTTCGGTTCCCGTTGGAAAATATCAATTTTGATGCGTACGAAGTCGCGGGTAAAAGCTAGTCTTTACTAAAATCATAGTGTAATTACATGTAGTAAGTCATCTCCTTTGACATGGCACAAAATTCCGACAGACTTCCTAATACAATAAAGCAGAGATTTTTTGTTTGTTTAAACACGCTAATCTCTGGAACTACCAGTCAGATTGAAAAAATATTTTAGTATATGATAGCCAGATTAATGAGGAATAGTATACGCTATATAACATCACGCTACGATACACGGGAGCGGAGCAGTAAACTAAAACATAACTAAACACGGTACGAAAAATCACGCGGGCGAAGTCTAGTCTAAAAGCTAGTATTAGCATTAAAGAAACAAGACCGCGGGTCACTACACCGGTTCGGTCACGATTTTTCTAATAATTTCAGAAGAAATATGGGGTGGACCGGCACTCACGTCCATTCGCGCCGAGTTTTATTTAATACTAACTCCTACACGTGAATTCGTCTGCGTACACGTCAGACTTAAACCAACTTCGCGTTTAATATTGGTATAGATAGGTCTCGTGGTCGCAAGCGCGACGACTGAGCCAGGGGTCCCGGGATCGATTCCCAGGTCTGGCAAAAAGTGTTATTGGGTTTTTCCATTAGGAATTTCTTAGTAGCAGCCCGGAGTTTGAAAGTTGATGGTGTGACACCCCCGTGGCTCGGAAAGCACGTAAAGTCGTTGGTCCTGCGCCTGATCTTTCTCCGGTCGTGTCGGATTATTGTCCCATCGGGCTATGAGAGTTAGGGAAGAAGGAGTGCACCTATGTTTGCGCACACACTTGTGCACTATAATATCTCCTGCGTACTTGGCTAGTCTGTATTAAGATTAGCCGCCGTGGCCGGAATAGGTCTGGAGAATTACAGATAGATAGGTACTACACGTTATCACAGAACCTACCATCAATAGCAGTCCTATTAGCTATTATACTTTACTACTGGCAGGTCACACATTATAGATGGCCTACCGAAAAACGTATCCTAATATTAGCGCCTGACAAAATATCCTGGGCATTCTGTAGCGAAAATGGAAAAAGTCACTTTTATATTGTTTTTGTTGGAACTCTGTCTGATTCTGTTGTGGAAAACGGTGGTTACGGAGTTAAATAAGGTTTATTATTAAGTTTTAACTGTATTACGCAATTCCGTAATTGTGTGTTATCCCATAGGAAAGTGGCTCAAATCTAACTTGCGAGAATTGAGCCACAGATACCGAGGCAGGTCAATTTAATTCAATTTATTTGTGTCCATAGGTGAAAAACTTGTTACACTCAACAGTCTTATAATTATGATCTCTATGTCCTACCATTTACGGCGTACAAATAATTAAAAAATTATACAGGTAATAGTATCTGAACCGACATTCCAACGAAGAAGGAAGAAATTGCAGCCAATTACTAGTAAATAGTGAAATCTATAAAATAGATCCAATTCCAAGAAACCACATATAATAACAACATCGTAATCCTTCCACAATGTTGCTTGTAGTTGCATAATATTAATAAAGATACAAACTTCCTTAGTGCCAATGCAGTTTTAGTGCACCTAACTTTAGTGTTTGCTAACCTGTAGACCTAGCTGGGTCAGAACATGTAATCGTCTTGACAAACTTTCTTTTACATACATACACAGGATAAGTTTTTAACCAGTGCGTAAATTTTTTTTGGTAGTTCAGTGTCAGTAATAGAACACATTTCCGTGTTTAGTTAAAAAAAAAAAATTTCATCCTTATCCGAGTTTGAAATAAGCAAAACATCCAGGACATAATCTATTCGCCATACTATCAATGAAAACTCGCGGCCGCCGCCGCCGCCCGGGCGCATGGCTGGGGTGAGGGGGTGGGGAATGCGCTAGCGCCGAGTGACAATGAAATATGGTTTTTAAGTAAACATGTTTCGTAAGCGATAACTTTTTTTTTTAGTACTAAGACATATCAAAATAAAATATACGTGTTTAATAAAACGTGTTGAAGTTTATTATGGCAAAATTTACGCACTGGTTAAAATTTTTTCCTGCATAACGCCTGTATACCCCAAAGGGTTAGGCAAAGGTGTACCAATGTATACACCCACAGTTCGCAAGTATGTTTTAGGTCCTATGTATTAGCGGGCGAGCCTATTGCCTATTGCTATTTGAACTTATTTTAAAAACTTTCTTCTGATATGGGTCCCGTCACTATTGGATAATGTGGAAATCTTTGCCCAGTGTTTACACAAATATGTACCAAAACACCGTTTTGCGCGGATTTTGAACTTTGCTGCCATAGAATGAAAAGTCAAAGTCAAAGCATTTATTTCAATTAGACCATTTACAGGCACTTTTGAATTGTCAAAAAGTTACAGATTAATATTGAAGCTAGTTAGTTGCTCGTTCCAAAACGTAGGTCTCTATGGAGAAGAGCGAGCAAGAAACTCCATGGACACTCTTTTTTTAAATGAATTATACCTACCTTAAGGCTAGCCGCACACACGCAATAATATTGACAATAAAGTACGTATTGTCAATAATATTGTGTGTGTGCGGCCTGTATTGCGGTATTTTTCTATAGATCTTGAAATTCTGACAATATTGGATTGTCAATATTATTGTGTGTGTGCGGCTAGCCTAAGAGTTTTGATATGGCATGGCTGTCGTGACTATTAAGTAATGTTCAAAAGTGGGCCCAAAATGCCGAATGGTGCAAAGCGTCTGATTCAAGTTTCGGATCACGGAATGCGGCTAGTAGTAACGGTTTTTAATAATTATTTAAAACATACATCCAATCCAAGGTTTTGCATTCTCGTCAACCAGGAGGTTGTCAAAATAAAATTACGAAACCTGTTCAATAATTAATTAGTTGTTCATGTTTGACAGTATTTCAGAAGACACCTCTTTTAAAGAGCGGAATCGCCAAGTTGCGTTTGCGGTGGGCAGTGTTGAGCGAGTATATCACTGTGTGAGTGCAGGTTCATCGCCCTCTCCACCTAACAAAGCGGTAAGACGGCTAATTCGAATTCGAAAATCACATTTTTAATAACAAATAATATTATAATACCTATGTAGATTCGTGCTGAAAATCACTAACATAGTTTACTACTTAGTAGACTGCCACGCTGGTCTCGTGGTCGCAAGTGCGTCTGTTAAACGTGGGGCCCCGGGTTCAATTACCAGGTCGGGCAAAAAGTGTTATTGGGTTTTTCCATTAGGAATTTCTCAGTAGCAGCCTAGAGTTTGAAAGTTGGTGGTGTGACACCTACCTCGGAAAGCGCGCAAAGCTGTTGGTCCCGGCTGTCATTCGTAGATCTTTGACAGTCGTTACGGATAGTCAGAAGCCAAGAAGCCTGACAACCAGTCTAACCAAGAGGTATCGTGTTGCCTAGTAACTGGGTTGTGGAGGTCAGATAGGCAGTCGCTCTATTTAAAACACTGGTATTCAGCTGCATCCAGTTAGACTGGAAGCCGACCTGGCTAAGCAGATGATGTATCACTAGCATAGTTACCACCTTGAATATAACGAGTATGCAAAACTACACCTAGTATATGAATATTAGCTGCATATAATATTTACGGAGTATGTCCGTAAATATTATATGCAGCTAATAAATGTTAGACAGCAAACGTAGCAACCTACTTTTGTATCGTATTTATAATAATGTGCAATATCATTTAAGGTAGTTGACAAATAACCTACTTACACTAATATAAACTTACTCTTAGTTGTGATCGGTGTAGATACACCGATCACAACTAAGAGTAAGTTTATATTAGTTAGTGTTTAGTTTATTAGATAATAAACTTTAGTGTTATCAAATCTGTGCGTATTTACGTCGAGTCACCTCGATAACCAGTGATCGAATTAGGTAGAGCTAAAGAGCTAAAGTACAGCTAAAATGCCTAAAGTTTAAAGAACAAAAACAAAAAGTGGTCACCTTACATCAAAAATTTTTTTCGTCACTTATGTACTTACATAAACTAATTGTATTTATTTTCAAACAAAGATAAGGAGATTACCTTTATTTTTCGAAAATAAAAAAAAATCGTGCATACTCTTTTTTAAAAAAACAGAAAGAGGAAATTTATTCGATGGACTACAGTTGTTTTACTTATTAATTTTAGTTGTACTTAAGTAATGTACGAAACACCGTAACAAATATTCTGAAACAAATTTTTTGTCGTAAGGAAGTCTCCACTTTTTGTCTCTGTTCTTTGCACTTTAAGCACATTAGGTCTACCCATTCCGATCACTGATCATTACTCAACCTACAACCTCTTACTGCAAGTGTAACTAGTAAGGCGCTACTAAGGAATCTTACAAAGTAAGTAAGTAAGGTATCTTTTCATTTATTTCTACCTGATTCTTGGATAAGAGCTCAGCATTTAAGCTTTATAACTACACTAGCGAAATGCCCTCGACTTCATCCGCGTGGCTTATTTAACCCGTAATGAGTTACGTCTTTGGATAATGCACTGCTCCCGTGGGTCATAGCGTGATGTTATAAAGCCTATGACACTCACAAATTACGCGGTTTTCTATGGGTAAAAGAATTTTCAAAATCGGTTTAGTAGATCTAGAGATTTTCCCCTACAATCTCACAAACTTTACCTCTTAACAATATTATTATAGACTAGCTTGTGCCCGCCACTTCGCTCGCGTAGAAGAAGTATAATAATATCATAACGTCCTATGGCAAACGGCAATGGTGTAGCTTTCTATTAGAGATAGAATTGATGCAGAACCTCCACACATCACGTCTAACAAAGAAATAAACAAGATCTACCAGTTTACAATATACTAGCCAACTACTCGCGACTACGCCCGCGTTGCTTATTTCACCCGCCATAAGTTACGTCTATGGTTAATGCTCCGCTCCTGTATGTCGTAGCGTGATGTTATATAGCCTATGTTACTCGGGAATAATGTAGCTATTTTTTTATTTAATAGTTAGGAAGAGGGAGGCCAAAGAAAAGATGGATGGATTGTGTGAAGAATGATATGAAAGAGAAGGGAGTCAGTGATAGTATGACGGTTGACAGGTTGGCATGGAAGAAGAAAACATGTTGCGCCGACCCCAAATAAAATGGGATAAGGGCAGGAAGATGATGATGAATGTAGCTATCTATTGGTGAAAAAATTGTTAAAATCGGTCCAGTAGTTTTGGGGCATATTAGTTACATACAAACAAACCTTACCTGTTTATAATATAATATAAATATTATACTTTATAGAATAGATTTAGAAAGGCTTCGCCAGAGATTACCAACCAAAGGCGCAACATAAGAAATTGAATGCGGATTCAAAGAAAATCTATCACTCTAACTTTAAAATTTATTTACTTCTGTTTGCGATCTGTGGATATGTAAACAAATATACAACAGTTTTTTTTGCGGATTAACTCGGTAAGTCTCAGAATAAGATGAAACTTGTGTATTTTATTTTTTATTTAATTAATAAAACAAAAAAAAAACGTTGCCTCACACGTAGTAATTTCTCCTGTATCGCGGGTGCGTTTACAAACACAAATTATAAACTCACATACACAAACAGCAAGACCCGGAGGAACTATCTGTAGGCCATACAAATATTAGTTCCGAGCGGAAATCAAACCCGAGACAAGCAGCGCAGCAGCCACTGAGCCAGATGTGCCGGTCCTTCAAATGCCATCCCATCAAAATCCGGGTTCCCTATCCATTTGCATAAAATTTTAAGACCTAATGTAACTTAGCATAATGTTGTTTGGCATAATTATTTTTTCGCATAATGTAATTACGCATAACAGCTCATGCATAATTTTTTTAAGCATAATGTCTGTCACCATAATAATGATTAGGCATAATATTTTAAAGCATAAACTGTTCTAAAGCATAACTTTTTTAAGCATAAAGTTCTAAAGCATAACTTTTTTAAGCATAATATCCTAAAGCATAAAAATGAAGCATAAATAACGCATAAAAACATTAAAACATATTTTTATAGGTATAACAGTGAAATAATTATTAACACCTAGAATATTAGACACTATACACGTTTATACAATTTTTATGCTTGCAAGCAAGCATGCAGCATGCAAGCAAGCATGCAGCAGGCAAGCAAGCATGCAGCATGCAAGCAAGCACGCAGCATGCAAGCAAGCATGCAACATGCAAGCAAGCATGCAAGCAAGCAGCATGCAGCAGGCAGGGTTTCTGTGACGGCTCCGGCGCTGCGGCCCTCCGGCGGCCCCACGCGTGCTAATCGTCGCAGACGGCTTTCGCTCACCACCACAGCTTCGGCTTGTTGGCCGGCTTTGCCGGCCAGCCTCAGCCGCGGCGGCTCGCTCACAGCCGCCTGCTCCTCAGCCCGCGGGCCGCCTCGCCCCTACGCGCCTACGCGATTTTAAATAACACTCTAGGGGTAGGACAAACAAGACTACGTGAAGTAGGTTTTGCAGCAATTCGGTTCTGTGACTAACTTTTGTTGCACAGCATATTAATTTTTTAACATTTTTTATGCTAAACTGGATATCGTAACATCACTTGTACCAAAAAAAAAGAAAAAATACACGGACAAAACCAAAAAAAATTAAAAAATCATTGGTAAAAAAGATGAGTATCCTTCTAAACTAGAATATTTACAAGCAATTGCAAAAATATACACCTAAAATAAATAATTAAGGACTACTATTTCAATCAGTTAACTTAAAGGTAAATTCACTGCTGTGTGAAATAAACGTTTCTCGCGATTGAAAATGTCATGTATATTTATAATAAACTAGCTTCTGCCCGCGACTTCGTCCGCGTCACAGTTGATGTGTTATCCTACGGGTACCGTACATTTTCCCGGGATAAAAAGTAGCCTATGTGTTATTCCAGACTATAATATAATCTATCTTTGTGCCAAATTTCATCCAGATCCATTCAGCCGTTTAAGCGTGAAAGAGTAACAAACATCCATACATCCATACATCCATACTTACAAATTACAAACTTTCGCCTTTATAATAGTAGTAGGATCATTTACATGAACATTGTTTTTGTTATTTATATTAATTGTATGCCTAAATATTATTATGCTAATAGCCATTATGCTAAAAGTCTTTAGGCCTACTAACGTTATGCTAATAGTCATTAGGCCTACTATTGTTATGCGAATCAAATTTATGCCAAAACAAATTAGTCTTTAACATGATTATGCCAACATAAAATGTATGCCTAAAAAAATTATGCCAAAGTATTATTATGCCAAAACAAATTGTGCCAAAATCGTTATGCCGAAGTATATTAGGACAAAAAACATTATGCGAAAAGAAGGGATACCCAAAATCCGATCCCATCCAAAAATCAACCATCTGAATTCACATTTACCAATGCTTAAAAAAATTAATTCATACCAACACTAATGAGTACCAATACCAACGGTTCACCACCCCTGATCAAGAACCGCGAATCTCTTGCCTTATCGATAGTGGGGGTACTTACCAATGTTTTGTAAGCATGAGAAAGTTCTACCGTTATTTGTGGAGCAGCTTCAATGGATCAGCAGTGTATATAGGATGTTGACCATAAGACGTTGTGTTCAGTGAAAATAATGGACTTAATTTGATAAACTGTTTTCTGTAAGGAAATGGATTGAAGTGCAGTGATTACAGTTTTCAGGCATGTATTGTGTTTTTTTTATTTTTATAACATCATTTATAATGATTTAATTACATAGGTATAATTTATTACAATGGATTCAGAATGTACATGATTCTACAACCCACTGATGTGATTTCTCGTTGATTTAAAATTAAATTAGCTGTTTCATACATCTTGGCCTGTCAGTGTAGCACTTTTGTTTGGATCAGCAGATTTTTTTTAACCGGCTAAGAATCTTTTGTAACAGTTTACGCTACGATATCCCTTAACTGCCTCGATGGCCTAGTGGTCCTCAGTGCGACTGCTACGCTAAAGGTCTTGAGTCCGATTCCCACGTCAAGCAAAGTGTTATTGGATTTTGCTATAAAATTCTCAGTAGCAGCTCAGAGTTAGGATTTGTGCCCGGTTAACGTCAATAAGCTCACATTACATAGGACCTAAAAACATACCGGCGAACTGTGGGTGTGTATTGGTACACATTTGCCTAACCCTTCGGGGAATACAGTCGTGTTAGTATGTATGTATGTATTTATTATAACGGGAAATTCAGTGCATGTTTCTAGACCCCTGAGAGATTAAACATTTCACGGGTTTAAAAAAAAACAAAACCAGCTGGAATAGGTGACTGATTATTTTTTAATGACCGTCGAAGTATCCTTAGCAACCAGTAGACGTTACAATATCTCTTTCACCTCGTATAATATTGTGATCGAGTTAACTGTAAATCACAACAACAAAAAGTTTTTTAATCGGTGCGAAAAATAACGGGAAAGAAATACCGATGTGTCCTCGATTTTAAATCAAAAACAAAAACAAATTTATTGATTCACTACAAAAGATGATAAAAATGTATTTATTTTATTTTATTCAGTTTCTATTGAAACAATATCGAAATAGTTTTTCTTATTAGCAATTATATTAGTCATATTATTAGATTAGAGATTAGTAGCCAATTTAACTGAAGATTTATGCAAAACTTATGTATTAAATACAGTTTCTGCAAGTATTTATTTATTATTTATCTTTACGTATTCAAGGGCACGTATCTACATATTGTAGGCGAAAGACTATCATTAGAAGTTTCGAATGATAGTATTTTTCACCCGTATTCGGTATTTTTTTAATGAATTTTGATAAGCAATTTTTTTTCTAATTATTTTTTTTTAAATATATAATGACTATGTATAAAGTAAAACCATATATGGCCCGAGTAATTAAAAGCCCATGGAAGCTTTTATTTTCTTTTTTAATGTAATTTTATGGGATTTATTATAGTTACTTCGTTACCAAAGAGTTACAGTAACAAAGAGCTGTATTTTTTGTTAATTATTAATATAAATCATCTGTGCCTGTATGGTATCGAGTTTCGAGACGATGTCCCTTTCACCGAACATAATGTACAGGTTCTCCGATTACTGAAGCAGATACAATCAATCAACTTGAGAAGAGGCATTGACCTGCAGTGGGTCAATCATTTGCTGGTATATTAAATTTATGTTGTCTGAAATATTGATCTCGTGTGTGCGAATGTAGGGTAGACTCCAAGTTTCGAATCCCAGGTCTGGCAAAATGTTCTTGGGTTTTTCCATTTAGGAATTACTCAGCAGCAACTTTCAAACTCTGGATTCTTACTCTAGATTAGTAGTAACCAACTACGAGGCTCCCGTGCCTGCGCCTATTCTCTCCCCGATAGTGTCAGCCTGCCGTCTCATCGGACTATGAGACTCACGGGAGAGAGAGTGCATCTTTTTTGTGCATATTACTCCCGCCGCCGCCGTTTACCCGCGCTTGCTTGAATTTCTTCACGTTGACATTCAGAGCACTGGGCAGAAATCACATTGCGTCAACACCCGCGAGGGCCATTGCAATGCTTTGTTTTAATTAGACAGTCAATAACTCCTGTGTACTAGGCTAAAATAGGTGTCGTCGGTGACCAATCTCCATTGGAGTCATTGGAGGAATGGAGATTGGTCACCGACGACATCATCATTCATCGGTCATTTTTTTATTACTTGGTATAGTCACGGTGCGGTGGCTAATTTCCATGGAGGCAGTTAAGAAAGTAATTTTACAAAAAGCATTTACGATGTTGTTCTGAAACCTCAACCTTCAATAAAATCGGTATCTCGACTGATTCGCCATTCATACCATCACGCCCGTATTCCCTGAAGGGTTTGGCATAGGTATACCACAGTTCACCGGTATGTTTTAAATCCCATGGAATACGGGGCGAGCATATTGCCACTAACCGGGCACAAATCCTAACTCTGAGCTGCTACCGAAAATCCCATAGAAAAACCCAATAGCACTTTTCTCGACTTGGGAATCGAACTTAAGACCTCTAGCGTAGCAGTCGTGCTTAGGACAAGTAGGCTAACGAAACAGTTCGAGGCACTGACTCTCTCTGAAACTAGTTTGTCTTAAAAGTTTATAAAGAAAGTGATTAATAGTTATAACATAGTGATATTTTGTTCCGGATTTTAATTAAGATAACGAGATTCGGGTGGATGATGAATGATGATTATTTTAATTGCTGTGATGATCTATGGATCTTAGCCTTGCAACACAAAATTGTATAACATAGTTGTATAATTTAAGTAAAAGTGAAATCGTGAGTCAAGTAAGTCTTTTTTGATTGTAATGAATTAACCGACTGCGACGGAAAAGGAGGGTAATTGGTTTTGGGCAGTAATTAAATTGTACTGATGGTAGATTAAAATAGCTTGACTGCCCCAATGGTCTCGTGGTCGCAAGCGCGACTGCTGATCGAGGGGTCCCGGGTTCGATTCTCAGGTCGGGCAAAAAGTGTTATTGGGTTTTTCCATTAGGAATTAACAGCCCGGAGTTTGGAAGTTGGTGGTGTGACATCACGGTGCCTCGGAAAGCACGTAAAGCCGTTGGTAATGTGCCCAATCTCTCTTCGGTCGTGTCGGATTGCCGTTCCATCGGACTATGAGAGTTACGGAAGAGGGAGTGCACCTGTGTTTGCACACACATTTGTGCACTATAATATCTCCTGCGTACGTGGCTAGTCTTTTTTTTTTATAGGCGGGAAATCATCAAATAACTTCCCCCGCCCTGGGCGGGGCGGGAGGGAGTGTCAGACTTTTACGGACTAAAACCCGTCTATGTTCCTTCATGTGCCCTTTGCGTTCCGGGGGCGCGGTATCTCTTTCGAACAACCCGCAGACGTGGCTAGTCTGCATTAAGATTAGCCGGCGAGGCCGGAATCGGTCTGGAGAATTACACACTTACAAAATAGCTTAAAATAAAAGGTGAACTATAGTCATAAGACATTCATCTAGCTAAAATTAATGTTGATAGTCACTAACAAGACCAAGTGATTAGCTTTTGTGGTGAAAGCAAAGGGTTCGATTCCCGGTTGAAAAACTCGCATTTGTGGTATTTAGCAATCATGGCACAAATCAACATTGTCAAATATTTGAACCCGTTATTTAAATTCCTAGGTACTTAAATATACCTACCTATAGGGGAGGTCAGCTCAAAGCGGCCACCTTAACTTTAAATTAAGAAAAAACTTATAAAATGATACAATTTTTAAAATAATTTCATACTAATAGGTAGAGAATTTATTTAATTTTTGTAATTTGCAAATTAAATTTCGCGCAAATTTAAATATAAGCCTTAGATTTGTAGATTACAAAAACATGTCAAAAAACCGCTTTGCCCGAGGTGTCGCCCAAAGCGGCCATAGTGGTAAGGGCATAGAGGCCACCCCAAAAATTCTTCGGAAATGTTTATTTTTGTTGAAATATATCGTGCTAGACAGAATAAAAATCCAAAAAAAATATTAAAAACATTATTTATTATTATTAAACATAATATTATATATTTTTATATTTTTTAATAAAATAATCAACATTTTGTACCCGTTTTAATCACAATCAGTCTGAAAGTATTTTGACTTAAATTTAAGGTATAACATTAAATTTAAGTCAAATTACTTTGCCCACTTGCTTTTTGCCCAGTTTTGTTAAAACTCTTGGAGGTTTGTTGGAAGATGTTTGTACCCCAGTCTTGTCTATATTATAAATACGCATTGCGTAAATTTGATGCTTTTCAATTTCAGCTTCCAGCAGGTCAAAGAATCGATAAACTTGGGTTGGTAGTTTTACGTTTGTAATTTTTGACCATCTAAACAAAATAACTAGCATTATCAATCGGATAGTTTCACCGACATCGTTTTTTGAGGTCCTTCGCGTGAAATCACTATGTAAAATGTATATATAAGACCATTTTATATTTTTTCGTGTAATATGAAAACTAGCTCATATGAAGGCACTAGTATAAATAAAAATCTCTGAAATATAAATTAAAAAACAAAAGAAATATGTCTGTTTCTCAATAACGGTGGTATGTCCACGATTAACTTTTAAGCGCATTTACCTCATTAAATACGTTGTGAAGGAAATTTAGTACTTAAATTGCACATTATTATGTTGGTCTATGCATAAAGCAACCATATTTATTACTTCCTTTACTTCTGTTATCATGCAGACATTAGAACCATTATGATAAGGAATGTCCACGCGAAAAGTGCAATATCGGTGTGTTTTGTTGAAATCGATCTATAACGTAAACAAGTCTATTCTAACGAACAATCTCCTTGCGCGTAGGCCCAGTCGTGCTCTTGCGTTCTCGCAGTAGTGAGGTGTCCGATCCTGTCGAGGTTTTGCGCCAATACCTAAGTACTTTTTTTTTCCAAGAGAGAATACGAAATTATGCAATCTCGGTGGGTTACTGTACGAATGAATGTTATTTTTTTACGGTAGGGTACGCAAGTATGTTATGTGTTAATGGGTACCCTTAGCGACCATATATTTTAAATACCTAAAGCATAAATAGTTTTGTTTTTATTTAATTTTTTCTTCATGTTTCTCATTTCGGTGGTGCAATATCGGTGGTTTCGGTGGTAAGTTTATTGCCACCGATATAGCATCAATACTAAAATGGATGTGGGTTCATGTGACTTTGGTAAGATATTTTCTTCCAATTACCTAGGTAAATCGTAGTTACCTACCTAAAATGCCAGCAGTAAGCTCGTCACTGCTGCGTCGCTAAAACAGTGCAGTAAGTATGTATTTTCGCGATGCAGTAATGAAAATACATACTTACTGCACTGTTTTTTTCTTTAACCGATGTGAGGTTCTGTATTCGATGGATAGGATGGATGGGATCGATTAGAAAGAAAGAAAGAAAAACCATTTAGTTGTATCGGATGGATTTGATGCATCCGATACATCCATAACGGATGTAACGGATGAATCGGATGAAACGAATGTACCGGATTAAACGGATGAAACAGATGTATCGGATGAAACGGATGTATCTCGGATGGATCAGATGCATAGGATGAAACGGATGAATCAGATGTATCTCGGATGGATCGGATGCACCGGATGAATCGGATGAAACAGATATATCGGATGCACCGGATGAATCGGATGAAACGGATGTATCGGATGCATCGCGGATGCATCGGATGCACCGGATTAATTGGATGAAAGAGATGTATCGTATGCATCTCGGATGGATCGGATAGATCTGATGCTCCGGATGCATCTCGAACGGATCAGTTGAATGATGAATGATTTTGTGTTGTAGTTGAAAGAAAAGCAGATTATGTACCTCGCTCGACGTGACCTCTCTTGTTGCATTCGTGTTATTAGAGCCCTCGCTGGCGCTCGGGCTCCAATCTCACGCTCTTCGGAACAAGAAGTCACTTACTGCTCGGTACGGTATTCACACCTGAGAGGTATTACAATTAATTGGATAAACTTTGGAGGGTAGTATTGTGAGAGGTAGTACATATTTTAAAAATACGTACATATTCTAAAGTTAATTTAGTAAACGTTTTAAATGTGGTCTATGATCCATGTCAAAAGATGCAGTATCGAATACAGACAAATAAACTTATTTAACACCTGCTATACCCGCCTGTGCAGCCGCTACATAATGTTGTCAACGGCTAAGTTGTTCTTTGTTTAATAACTGTCATGGTACAATACGAAAATTCCATTTTGGTGGGTGTTGCAATTTCGGTGAACAATTTTCAATTTCGGTGGGTTGGAAATTTCGGTGGAAGTCATATTTTCAAAACAACTACAGTTGTTTGTTTCTTACTAAAACATCTAGAATACTAATGTGTTCTAGAATAAAACAAGTATATTTTTTCATCCGAAAACCTACAAATAAAAAAATCCACCGAAATTAGTAAAAAATTGAGCCTGCGTGAAATGACCCAATCGAATCATAATATTGTAATAAGGGCAAAGCGGTCACCTGGCCACTTTGCCCGAGCCGCTTTGCCTTTATCGCCCATTTTGTTATAAAAATTAACTACTCCCACATTATTTATCAAATTTTGGAGCTAGTACTAAAGAAACAAAGCCAAATAGACAAGTAACAATACAGGTGTATGCAAGCATTTGAACTTAAACAGCTTTGACCAAAACAGGTCAAACTTACCTTGTAGTATTGTAACAAATGACGCGAAAACGTATTTTTCGTCTCTAACCTCAACCCGCTCAATCCCACCGGTACCGAATGACTGATCGGCACGGGGCGGGAGGTATACTACGCGTGCACAATGGCAAAGTCGCGCTTTTACTTCAAATATCCGAAAAATGAATCCTGGCCGCTTTGCCTTCTATGGCCGCTTTGAGCTGACTTCCCCTAAGTGCTAATATTAAAATGCACTAAGTAATTAAATAGTATAATTTTATTCACAAACGGAAATCTACATCACAATATTAATGTCGACATTTGTATTTAGAATTAATTCTTTAAATTTAAATAATAAATTGTCGACAAATCATGAAAAACAGTATAATTATCCCACAAATTTTAAACTCCAACAATTATGATTCTTTATCTGATTACAGAAGTACTTCTGTACACTGAGGTACCTACACAAATAATTCGGATTGGGAAAATATATAATTTTTGATAAGTATTCTATTTTCGAAAAACATTCACTGCACATATCAAATAAATCCATGCAAAGCTATTACAAGTCCTAAAATTAACCCTAAAATAAATAAAATTCCCAAATAACAACACCTAACAACAACAACAACAACAACCACAACAACTACAACAACAACAACAACTATCCTATTCATTAATAAATATTTATATTTAGTAATGAATAGGATAGTTAAAAAACGGTAATTTTATTCATGCTACTCAGAAAGGCCACAGCTGATCAAGTACCTAAATAATGTACGCCTTTGCGTCGGTTACTGAACCCAACGCACCTTTACTACTGTCCTATAGGTACTATATTATTAGAACCATCACCATCACGCCTGTATTCCCCGAAGGGTAAGGGCCTCCGCCCACGACCGATTTTTTTGGACCGATAATCGGGCAGAAAAACGGGCCCGTTTTTTCAAAAATTTCAACGCCCACGACCGTGTTTTTGTCGGTGACTTTCGAGGGAGGAGCTTAAATAGCGGTCAAATTTTATATCGCAACTTTTATTTGACAGAGTTACCGATAGTATAAAAATAACGTTAATAGATTTAAGGTTATTTAAGTTACAATTTATCGTTAAATTATTTATTGACGATATTTTTATCGTTTTTTTTAAACAATTGATCCTTCTAAGATGGAAGTAGCGCAGGACGGAGGTGTGGCGGGTCGCCCACCTTAGCGTCGCGCTAATGTAGTGCCTAACAATACTTTGCCCGATTCTTACGAATGAGAATTATACACGCTTACTTTTACATCGTTCTGAAATCAAAAGCCATGAGATCCATCATAGTACCTAATAGAAGCTATTGGCACTATTATTTTCGATAAATAACAAAAATAAATAAAAATAACTCAAACATTTGTGAAATAGTAGAACGCAAAGTAACGCTTCCTTGCAGTCAAGGCATATTTGTGTGAAAACCTTATCGACTATACATGCGTAAGGTAGCCTTTAAAGAATACATTAATCGATCAGACAGGAGCGCTACTAACATTTAACTCGAATTAACAAAAAAAAAGTGACGAAATTCCAACATCTTTGAGACGTCTTAAAAAATAACACGCAATAATAATTATTACTCGACTGGAGTTCCAGTGTTTCAGCTGCAGAACGATGTAAAAGTAACCGTATATGTTATTATTAGACCTGGTAATCGAACCCACGACTTTACGCTGATCAGACGCGCTTTGCGACCACAAGCCCAATATAGTTAGTCAGTGACAATTAATATAAACGTACAAAACGGCAACTTACCTAATTTAACGGTAAAAATAACGATTAATTCATATTCTATATTAATGTTAATTAACATTATATTACTGGTAATGTTATCAAATAACGTTTTTATAAAGTTACTTTTTTCAAAATTTTCGAGGTCATGGAAATTAACGTCACGTAACGATTATTATTTTTTGATTTCATAACGTTAACAAGCCCTGGATTTAAGTCATTACATATTTAGCAAGCTTAGTCGTTGAAAACGAATGTTATTTTCATTCTTAAGAATTTATTAAATTCATTTGATTATATATTATTTTTTTAATCCATTAACGTTATTTTTATATTAACGGTAACTCTGTCAAAGGTAATTTTATAAATATTTACCGGTATTTAAAACCCTGCGTAAATCAACACAATATTATTTACTTATTGAAATCACAGACGATTAATTTAGAAAAAAATGATTTACCATATTATTAATAAATAAATAAGCTTTTTAATAATAAATTATTATTATTATTCAAATGCTTCAAACTCATAAGTACTAACTTAACATAATACCACAATTGTACACTGCATTCGCAATAACTGCTTTTGACTTTAGACTTTTGACTTTAGCAATGACACAACGTTCTTCCCTAGTAAATCCATGACGCATAGGGTAAGTGCCCCAGTGAATGAACACACCCCAGTGAATTAACAAATCCGAGTATTTTCCAAAAAATAATAAACTAAGATATTACCTTCTACCCAACGCAGTATTTTTTTTATAATTGCTGCTCTTTATTCTAGCATAGTAGCAACATTCATGTATTGCGATACTGTTCGTTTTAAAATTTAAACGAGCGAGCGAGACGAGCGTTTAAAGTTGGCAGTGCTGGTGTAAATTTTCTTTGTTCGGGCAAGAATTTAGGACTTGGGTCAGATGCAAATTTTTTGATATCACTTTGTAGGCGTAATTAAAGTATGTACTATAAGTTATTTATAAATTCGAGTAATGGGTAGTTATAATATATGTATCAAATCAATTTCATTGCAATTTTAGCTAGTTTTAAGTAAATTATTGAGTGTTCCAGCATTGGCATTAAAAAACGTTTGAAATCCAGTGAATAAACGACCGTTAATTCACTGACCAATCGTTAATTCATGAAATTTAGTGAATGAACTATAACATTTTCATCATGTTAAAATATAAGCTTTCGTCATAAAAATGTAACCAATAAATAAATGAATACCACATTTTGAGTTAGTAATCATCATTTTAGAGAACGGAGAATTAACAAATAGATCAAAGCTCTGAGACTCTAACTCCCAAGCTCATAAAGGAAAGACGGGAACGGAACGGGCAGTCTTCAGTGGGTGCAGGTTCAGTCGGAATAAGCTCGACTTATAAGGCAGATCCTGAAATCCATCAAACGCGACACACCTCAAATGCTGACGAAGCTGGAGACTAACGATGGCAGGATCATCTTGTCTAAACTAGAGCTTTTAAGGGAGGTAGAGAAGTTCTAAAAAAAAAGTAAAGTAAAGTTCTAAATGCCAAATATATAAAAAAGTATACAGGTTATGTCGTAAAACCAAGTTAAAAAATATTCTTTAGTAGACATAGATTACCAAAATATAAAACCGCATACTTTAGAGTCAACATAATGTAATGATTTTTTGAAGTCTGAAGATTGCTTAAGTGTTCATTCACTGGAGCATTTACCCTATTTTCTATTTTTCACCGATAATCGGCGGCCAGGATGCGTAGATTTTGTTTTTGGACCGTTTTTTTCTCGGCCGTGGGCGTTGATGTACTAGAATCCATACGTTCCATTCTCGCCGAGAAAAAATCGGCCGTAAAAAATCGGTCGTGGGCGGAGGCCCTAAGGCAGAGGTGTACCACACCCACAGTTCGCCGGTATATTTAGGTCCCATGTAATAGGGGGTGCCCGGTTAATGGCAATAGGCTCGTATTGCCATTAACCGGGCACAAATCAAAACTCCGAGCTGCTACTGAGAATTATAGCATTATTTATTATATTATTAGAAATACGACAACAACTCAATCTGTATGTTTGTTAGGCTAACTCGTAACCGATGATGGTACAATTTGGGATGGGTTGAGCTCGAACCCTAAGAAAGAACCGTCTGTGTCCGCGATAATCGACATCTTCACAATGTTAGGACTATACACGGGTACTTTTACATCGTATTCTGAGCCGAAACACAAGAACTCCAGTCGAGTAATAGTTACTATTGACGTTGTTATAATTTTTTATGACTAAGACTTGAAAATTTATCGCGTTTTTTTTTAGTTAAATGTTAGTAGCCCTTCTGTCTGATCGATGAATGGATTTTTCAAAGGCTACCATGTGTCGTCGATAAGGTTTACACACAAATATGAATTGACTGCAAGGAAGCGTTACTTCGAGTTCTCACTATTTCACAAATAAAATTTTGGTGTTTTTGTAATTTTTTGGAAATAATAGTGCCAATAGTTTCTGCTACTATGTTAGAGCTTAATTTGGATTTCGGTTCCAAAACGATGTAAAAGTAAGCGTGTATAAAAAAAAAGAAATCATTTTGTCAGACATTTATAAAGAGGCAGTTCACATGGCAAGGTTTATATGTTTTTTTTTTAATAAACAAAATATTCCACTCTTGCGAAACCGAGGCGGCTCGCTCGTTTTGTAATATAGGTATGTATTATGCTTGCATATACGAGTGTATGTATTACGCTTTAACGTAACATCATAAAATAAACATTACCTGGCTGCCACTAAGGTCATTCATTATGCCATAAGGTTTGCCATTACGTCCTGTGCGTTACAAATAAATCACACATCGCATTTCAAACACTTCGTCACTCCATTCGTTTGACAATCACCTTGATATTTAAATGTTTGCGTAGTAGTAGTAGTAATCTATGCATCTTTCTTTTTAGTTAATTAATTCTAGATTGCAACAGAAATTGCAACATATGCATCAGTGAGTTCTTTGTAACTCTGAGATATTTCCGTTTTTTTAATTTTATTCTCACCATCATCTGCTTAGCCTTTTCCCAACTATGTTGTAGTCGACTAATCTAACCGAATGCAGCTGAATACCGAGTATCACATGGAGCGACTGCCTATCTGACCTCCACAGCCCAGTTACTGGGCAACACGATACCTCTTGATTAGACAGGTTGCCTCGTTAGCCTAGTGGTCCTTAGCACGACTGCTACGCTAGAGGTCCTAGGTTCGATTCCCAGGTCGTGCAAAAAGTGTTATTGGGCTTTTCTTTGAAATTCTCAGTAGCAGCTCGGAGTTTGGATTTGTGCCCGGTTAAAGGCAATAGGCTCGCCCCCTATTGCACGGGACCTAAATATACCGGGGAACTGTGGGTGATGTACACCCACAGTTCGCTGGTATATTTAGTATTGGTACACCTCTGCCTAACCCTTCGGGGAATACAGGCGTGTTGGTGATGGTATAGACAGGTTGTCAGAATTCCAGGCTTCTGACTATCCGTCCGTTTTTTAATTTATTCTGTCGTTATTAAAATTTTGCGTACCTACCACTGTACCTATTTTCGCACAGAAATGAATCGTCACTGTTTGAATAAAGGTGGTGATACTTTTATGGGGGCACATAGACTATAAAATAATTTTAGAGTTCTTATATCGTTTCACTTGGTAGGTACGTGTATTTTTAGTTACATAACCTACCTATTTTTAAGCTAATTATTCGCGAAAACATGTTAGACGGAGGGTAAAGATGAACCAAAAATTTTAGCCTTCTTTTTTTTTCGGTATGGCATCTCGCAGTTCAACCTAGGAGGTTGTGTATTTCCTGTGGATGCCTTAGGAATTAGGGCCTCTAGTCAGGGCTAAGGTTTTTGCTAAGTACGCAAGAGATTTTATAGTCACAAATGGTGCACAGATGCACTCCCTCCTTCTTTGCTCACATAGTCCGATATGACAGCAAATTGACGCTACCCTGGATAGATCAGGTACAAGCACGGGGATGTCGCACCACCAACTTTCAAACTCCGATCTGCTTCTGAGAAAATCTTAATGGAAATATCCAATAGCATTTTGCCTGCCCTTTTTGTAGTTAAATCCTCATGGATCCAGACGGAGGGTCGTCTGGAGAGAACGCAGGGTTATGTCGGACTAAATCCGGTTCTTCTTTCTACCATGAGTCGGGAGCCCGGTATTTGCCTGGCGCCTGATCGGCCCCACCGACTGGGATTGTACTTTACATCATCATCACTTGCTAAGCCCTTTCCCAACTATGTCGGGGTCGGCTTCCAGTCTAACCGGATGCAATAGAATACTAATATTTTACATGGAGCGACTACCTATCTGACCTCCACAACACAATTACTGGGCAACACGATACCTCTTGGTAAGACTGGTTGTCAGACTTCCTCGCTTCTGAGTATCCGTAACGACTGTCAAGGATCTACGAATGATAGCCCGGACCAACAGCTTTACGTGCTTTCCGAGGCACGGGGTTTTCACACCACCAACCTCAAAGGCTCCAGGCCTCCAGGCTTGCTACTGAGAAATTCTTGATGGAAAAACCCAATTGCACTTTTTGCCTGACCTGGGAATCGAACCCAAAACCACACGCGCTTGCGACTGCAGTTTACAGGTTGCAGTTATATGTTGTGGTGGCAGCGTAATTGGACTTTGCCTGCCCTGGAAATCGAATACAAAGGTACAATAGTGTAACACATTGCTAAATCCTTTAAATAAACATTAATTGGTGTCACGGTTTCCTAGTTGTACGTCGATTGAAACTGATAGCCATTGGTTTGTATATTAGCGAGGTTAGTAAGATTAGCTAATGCGGAATCAAGATTGTAATCCTGAGGGTCGCTATTCACTGAAGCGGTTCGCCAATATTCGGTTCGCCATTCTCAGTACAACTGTATTGATAAATGCCGAACCGAATGCGCCGAAACGGTTAAGTTTATAGCGACCTTTACTCTACTACCGATCTACAATAATATTCTTTATAAAAATATCTATGAAAAGTAAATTCAATTTCCATTATAAAATTTCATAAGTATTGATAACCTAACTTAAAAGACGACACAGCTGCGGCTAAGTGATTGGATACTGCGCTGCGTGTTGTGGGTTCGATTCCCGCACTGGACAAATTTGAATTTGTGTGGTTGTTTGTATGTGTTGGGGGCAATGGTCAATATATTTGAACTCTGCATCCGACACGAGGCGACCGTCCACGTCTTACAATTACTTACGTCATACCTACCTAATATTTTTCGTAGAATCTGTGAATAAAATTGCTCTGCGCTTTGTTAATATTTTATCATGATATGATGCATTTTCATTGACGTAACTGCATCTTTATTGTTCTTTTAGGGTTCATTATCTGAAATTTATAAAATCAGTTTTTGTTCATCAGCCTTTTCTGAATGTCTATGGACGTAGGGTCCAAAATCAAAGTCAAATAATTAATTTTAATTAGACTATTAAAAGGCAGTTTTTAACGTTATTTTCAAGAAAAACAAAAAAATATTGTATTATTTATATTATATAACTGCCGCGTTGGCCTTGTGGTCCTGAGCGCGACTGCTACGCTAGAGGTCCTGGGTTCGATTCCCGGGTCGAGCAAAAAGTGTTATTGGGTTTTTCTATGAAACTCTTAGTAGCAGCTCGGAGTTTGGATTTGTGCCCGGTTAATGGCAATAGGCTCGCCCCCTATTACATGGGACCTAAATATACCGGCGAACTGTGGGTGTACATTGGTACACCTCTGCCTAACCCTTCGGGGAATACAGGCGTGATGGTATATTTATATATTTCAATTAAACATTGAAAGAAATTCATTTGTCAACTATTCATCATTATCATCAACATCATATCTGCCGCAGGATGTCCACTGCTGGACATAGGACTCCCCATAGATTTCAAAAAGGACCAGTTGGAAGTGGCCTGCATCCAGCGGCTTCCTGTTAACTATTATTCTACGTCAAAATATATAAATGCATCAACTTGACTATCGAAATAAAGTATCGTAAACACACGGGGGCCCCGTGAATGTCCGTGATCCTTAGGTGCCCTGGGCACCCAAAAAGTTAAAGCCGGCCCTGGGTTTAATGACTGCTTAGTGTAGTAATGTTCGGAAACCTAGTCCTACAAGCACGACTTACTCTTGGCAGGATTTTAAACATTATTTTAACAAAATAAAATACTAAATATGATTAAATTAAAATATGCGCAAAAGAAACGTTGTTGTAAAAAGTCACATAAATAAGTTCACACACTTGTGTTTGCGTTGGGAAGTACAAATGTATTTAATAAATTCTCATGTTTTAGTGGTAGTGGGGTCAAACGTGCAGGCAGTGGTGTCAATGAGTGGTCACGGAACAGCATGACGAGATTGTAGAAGAATGACGTCCCCATTGTTACGGCAGGTAAATATTTCTTTTACAAATTTTCATTTATTTATTTACTAGCTTTTGCCCGCGACTTCGTCCGCGTGGATTAATAGTTCCCGTTCCCGGGGGATTTCCGGGATGAAAACTATCCTATGTCCTTTCTCGGGTCCCAGACTATATCTGTACCAAATTTCATTGAAATCGGTTCAGTGGTTTAGGCGTGAAGAAGAGACAGACAGACAGACAGAGTTCCTTTCGCATTTATAATATTAGTACGGATAAGTAATAAGTAAAAGTACGGATTTATTTAAACTTTATGCAACAAAAAGCACAAAGGCTTACTTAATGCCTTATGCAATCATCATGCATTTTTTTCCTTCATTTTTGAATTAGTGAATTCGATTTCCGTGAGTACTAATAATAATATGACTTTTTGTTATTTGTCGGTCAGTGTTGTCCAATATTCAAATACTATCTGTAGTTATACTTTGTGCAATGACAGTAACCTATTTAGTGATGTTACTGATAATTAACGTGAATACAAAACTTATAAATCTTAATTAAATTACGAAGAAGGTATGTAGGTACTTATAATTTATAAAAAGGAGGAAGTAAGTTTATCTTAGACATCATTGACTTTTGTGAACTAAAAACATTGTGAGGAAATCTGGACTTATAATAATAATTAATATTAGTCTGAAGTCGCTAATTCGCCTTAAGCAAGCGTGGTGATCAATGCTCGTGCCTTCTTTTTAGAAGAAGAGGCCTTTGTCTAGCAGTAGGACAATAATAGGCTAGTTTTATAATTTTATTTATAAACCATCACGCCTGTATTCCCCGAAGGGTTAGGCAGAGGTGTACCAATGTACACCCACAGTTCGCCGGTATATTTTAGGTCCCATGTAACAGGGGGCGAGCCTATTGCCATTAACCGGGCACAAATCCAAACTCCGAGCTGCTACTGAGAATTTCATAGAAAAACCCAATAACACTTTTTGCTCGACCTCGGAATCGAACCCAGGACCTCTAGCGTAACAGCCGCCCTTAGGACCACTAGACCAACGAGGCAGTTCTTATAATTATTATAAGTCTAAAGTCACCAATCCGCCTTGAGCGAGCGTGGTGATCAATGCTCGTGTCTTCTTTTTAGAAGAAGAGGCTTTTGTGCAGCAGCCTGACAATAATAGACTAGTTTTATTATTTTATTTAGTTATAAAAAATCGTTCCGAATTTTTTGCGATTTGTCTCTTGTACAAAGAAATCTTTTGTTCTTTTTATAATATCAAAATCGTGTTTTTGTGTATTTATCATTGCTATCCTACATCAAGTACCTAATTGTTTTATAACTTAGATATTATGCTAATAAAAATCGACTTACGTCACGCCAAACAATAATACATAAATTGTTTGACATTGAGTTAATATTCTAAGTATAAGGTAAGGATAGTAATTATGCCTGGGAAATAGCTATGGATGACAATGATCCTACCTACTATTATAAATAGTAATAATTATGTAAGTCTGTATCAGCTACATATTTATTTAGTTGTTTGCTTATCAATCAAGACCTCTTTAGGTCTCTTTAGTTACTATGTGTTGGACACTGAGCATGGCAGTTGAGAGCTTTGTCATGCTCACTTTAATGTCTTGCTGACGATGGCGCGTGTGTTGGATCGTTTGGTTCCCTTCAAAATGGTTGAGCTAAACGGTGCTGATGCACGCGTCATATTCGTGAACGGGTGCTGTTAGTTGGGATTGGTCATCTCTTAACTGCCATGGCTTACATCGTTATTATAATTTTGTTATTTTTTATATTCACCTTCATTGTTTTTATATACAGGAAAAAAATTTAACCAGTGCGTAAATTTTGCCATAATAAACTTCAACACGTTTTATTAAACACGTATATTTTATTTTGATATGTCTTAGTACAAAAAAAAAGTTATCGCTTACGAAACATGTTTACTTAAAAACCATATTTTATTGTCACTCAACGCTAGCGCATTCCCCAACCCCTCACCCCAGTCATGCGCCCGGGCGGCGGCCAAGAGTTGTCATTGATAGTATGGCGAATAGATTATGTCCATGTTTTGCTTATTTCAAACTCGGATAAGGATGAATTTTTTTTTTATTTTTTTTTTTAACTAAACACGGAAATGTGTTCTATTACTGACACTGAACTACCAAAAAAAATTTACGCACTGGTTAAAAACTTATCCTGTATAGAAGCAACAAGAATATTGTAACCAAGACTTTGTAAAACCAAATTGTAGGAAAAGAGTGTCCATGGAGTTTGTTGCTCGTTCTTCTCCATAGAGATCTACGTTTTGAAACGAGCAACTAGCTTCAACTTGCTGTAACTTCTTGACAATTCAAAAGTGCCTGTAAAAATGGTCTAATTGAAATAAATGCTTTGAGTTGAGTTGAGTTGAGTTGAGTTTACATCTAGTACCTAGTAGTAGAGCTCTTTTTGAAGGAGTTCCCTACCGGTATGGGTGCCGGTGTAATTACAGGCACATGACACATTCAAACTTTCTACGTAGGATTCAACGGTAGGATTCCTTCAGTTTAAATTTAAATAATCTAATTGTCCGAAAATTTGCATGTCATTATGTTATGATTAAGCTGGAATTATATTACATTGTAAGAAAGTTTGTAACCATATTTATCTGTAAATAAATTGATTTGATTTGATGACAACGCATCTGCAAGGCTTCTGGTATTGCAGATGTCTATAGACATCTGCAATACCAGAAGCCTTGCAGATGCGTCTTGCAGGTGACCACTTAACATGTGGGCCGTAGGCATGTTTACCGTCACCCAGATCTATTCTGCATCTTAATTCATTCAGGCAAGGGAACATCAGGTAATCAGGCACTCATTCTAATGAACCATCGTTGTTTCCAGTCATGGACGATGTCAGCGGTGCTGATCAACATGTTTGGGCAAGGCCTGGTGCTGAGCTTCCCGTCCAGTCTGCTGCCTGCCCTCAACCTTCCTGACTCTCCCATCAAAGCTGATCTGCACACGGCATCATGGCTGGGTAAGCTTTGACCGTTTGAGGGCCTATAGAATCCTATCCTTATACACGGTTAAGGGTCGTTGAATTTTGTTTCAGAATAATTAAGGCTTTGTTTAGAGAAATCAATAGGTTTCTTTTCACACTGTAGGTTTTTAAAATAAAAACAGTATTTGGCCTCTACACACGTCTGAATTTTTGTAGGAACGATTATCGGACCGTTCAATAGATCCAAAGTTTCGAGGGACCGATTTTTTTAGGACGTGTGCGTTGGTATATTAGAATTGATATCTTCCATTTTCTCCGACGAAAAAATCGGTCACCAATTGTCTGACGTGGGTGGACAGCCTTTAACCCCGGTATTTTGCCTTGAGGATAGATGGCGTTACATTAAGAAAAGTAACCTTGTTTACCGAATTCTATCCAATACAATTACGAAATTTTTGCTCTTACGAAAATTGATCTTTCGCCACAGCACCTATTGCAATCAAGCAATCGACGTATATCTCTGCAGCTAAAGAAGCTCTCTATGACAAAGAATAATAAAGTAATAAACTGAATATTAACGGAAATATTTTCTTCTCTTCCAGGGTCTATCGTGGGCGTCGCAGGAATCCCAGGGTTCTTAATATCCTCACTCCTCATGGATCTCTACGGAAGAAAGGTTACTCACGGGCTGGTTATATTGCCAGCAGTGGTCGGCTGGCTGATGATATACTTCTCCAATGACATCACGATACTCATGACTGGAAGGTTCCTGGGCGGACTGTCTTCAGCAGCCACAGTATCTTTAGGAGCTATCGTGATTGGAGAATACACGAGCCCAAAGTACAGAGGAGTCTTTCTCTATCTGAAGAATGCTTCAGTGTGCATGGGAGCCATGTTCATCCACATTATTAGCCGGTTTCTCCACTGGAGAACAATAGCCTTAGTTTCTTTAACGCCTCTCCTTCTTGCCCTAGTCATCGTCTACACGTGGCCCGAGAGCCCAGCTTGGCTCCTCTCGAAACAAAAGTACGACAAGAGCGAGAAAGCCTTCTACTGGCTCCGAGGGAATAGCGAAGCTTCAAGAAGAGAAATAACAGAAACTATAAAAGCCCAAAAAGAACGAATGGCGAAACCAAAACTAAAATTAACTTACTCGGAGGAAATGGTAGACTTTTTAGGGAAATTCACTAAGAAAGACTTTGTGAAACCTGTCTTTATAATGGTGCTAGCGACTATAGTGCTAGAAATGAGTGGAAGGCACATTTTCCCGGCGTATCTTCTTCATATTATGACAGAGATGACGGGAGAAACTTCACAGTCTTTCTACTACACCCTTGGTTCGGATATAATCATCACTGCGAGCGCCCTATTCGCTTCTGCTTTAGTAAAGATGATGAATAGAAGAACTCTTCTCTTCTCCACTGGTTTTGCAGCTTTCGGAGTACTAATGTCAGTCTGTACGTATCTTTTCTTGGAATCCAGAGGCATAATACCTGGTGGACATCATTGGATACCAATGTCTTTGCTGGTTATGTACTTCATTCTTGCCAATTTGGGGTGTGCACCTATACCATTAGCTTTAGTTGGAGAAGTGTTTCCGCTGTCTCATAGAGGAGCAGGTCTTGCCCTGTCAGGAGTCTGGATATCAATATGTTTGATGGGAGGACTGAAATCGACCCCACATTTGATTGACAGCATCAAAGTGTATGGTTTCTTTGCTGTTTATGGAATCATTATGGGGATCTCTCTGTTTATACTATATTTTATAATGCCAGAAACCAAAGACAGGACTCTACAAGAGATTGAGAATTACTTTAATTATGGAAGATTCACTAACATTGATGATGATGATGAGGAAGCTAATGCCAAGATGATAAAAGAGTAAGACTGACTGGCGGTTAAGAGCCCTTTTTTGGATATCTACAATTTTAAGGAATCCCTCCTAAGTATAGGAAGCAGCCTATGTTGGGTAATACGTTTGGAGTGCTTAAAGACTTTTAGTTTAATATTTTTACAGTTTTGGACAATTTGTGAAAAGACATGAAGTGAGTGGTTTTCACTTTTATTTGGTGTTGTGTAAATGATGGACTTTTGTTTAGATTGATATAAATTTAATAATAATGAATGTAGCCCATGAGACGGTAAAGCATGAAGATTTGATTTGTTTATAGTTTGCAAAGGAAATAAATGATTCGATTTGAGTGAGTGTTGTTTTGTTTATTTCAGTGTTTTTTTTTTTCGTATTTGAAATCAGTTTGATCTGCGGAAAAAATATTTTTTTATTTCAGTGTATAATAAAGGCGAAAAGATTTTTTACCTTATTTGTTTCCCACAAGTTTTATTTTATAACTTTTCAGTTCAAACAAAACTGAGTCATTGCATTTGAAAAGGTATTTAAATCTATGTAGACATTGGTACAGCTGGTTTTCAGTATTGCGACCAAATAAAATATAGGTAGGTGTTTACTAAAAACATATGTCCTGTTTCAAAATCATTACAAGACAATATAATACTAATACTTGTTATATTGTTTGTAGAACTCCTGTTAGTCAATAGACAAACAAACGTCAAACAGTAACATAATAATAAAAATAAAACAAGAAACTAAAGAATTCTTGAACCGGAGCAAAAACAATGCAGAAAATATTTCTTACATTAGTAAAGCAGAGTTCTAAGTATGTACTCGTAAAATAATAATAATTATCTATTTATAAATAGAAGCGACACACACAATTCGTATCATAACATCACGCCTGTATTTCCCGAAGGGTTAGGCAAAAGTGTACCAATGTACACCCACAGTTCCTCGGTATGTCTAGGTCCCATGTAATAGGGGACGAGCCTTTTGCCATTAACTAAGCCAAAATTTTAACTCTGAGAACCCAATAACACTTGTTTGCTCGACCTGGGAATCAAACCCAAGGCCTCTAACGTAGCAATCGCGCTTAGGACCACTAGACTAGTGAGACAGCCAAGGCTAACGAGTTAATATTTATGTGACTGTAAATCCAATCAACGCGCAGCGTAGAACGTACACGCACAAGGTGGACTGTCGACCTGATTAAGACCGCAGCAAGACGCTGGATGCAGACAAGCGGTCTTGTCGGTCTCAACCAGACTTGTTGGAAATCTAAGGAGGAGGCCTATGTGTAACAACAGTGGACGTCCTGCGGCTGATACGATGATAATGGTGAAATCCAATCAGCACAAAAGGGGAAATACCTACTTATTATCAAAATCCAGTATTAGGTTCCCGACTAACTCAAACTAACGTTTTATTTTTAATAGTCTGGCTGAAAACTCCTCCTTTTTTCAAGGATGGAAAATCATCAAATTACTTCTTCCGCCCTGGGGGCGGAGGGGAAGTAAGGGTCACACTCTTACTAACTAAAACGACCCCAATATTCCTCCATCACACCATCCATAATCCCTAACTCCTCAAAGGAAGTCCGAGTGGCCCAGATATACTAGCACACAGTAGACCTTGACAACTCCAACGGCATCTCAAAAATAAAATAGATAAGCATCAGCTCCCAATTCGGGCACTATCTGTTCTTATCAGATCATAAAACTGTATCGCAACACGCACTGTATAAACAAGGGCACTTAAGTAAATACAAGCGTGATATTTGGGTCTTCACAAATATCAAGTAACAGCATACGTCGTGATGGCCTAGTGGCCCGCGTAATGCAAATATGCCATTTTAAATTTATATGCACTCTCTAAGTTTAACCGGGACATAATTTTCGCTAGTGAAGGAATATAAGTCACCATCGCCAAGCGACTGGTTGACTCTTCACGTGTCACGGGCTTTTCTTGGGCCAAAGAATCAGCATTGCCATACAACGTGGCAATGCAGCCAGCCTTTAGCGCACTTGTCCCATTGACAGCAATGCGGATGAGTTTTTCGATGCCCTATCAGCTTCCCTTTTTTTTTATAAACTGCACATAGTTTGTTCAGTTCAGAAAAATAAATATAGGTAAGTCTGAAATCGCCAATCCATCAAGAGTGGTAATCAATTCGCATGCCCTCTTTGTATGAGAAAAGGTATTTGCCAAGCAGTGGGATAATAATAATAGGCTGGTAATATTTAAAGTGAAGGAAGTGAAGATTGATCACCCACACATCAAGATCAAGATGGCGCATGCAGGTCAACTTTGATGGGCTAGTGTTACAGATAGCCGGCTCATTAACACTACAGTTTAATAGAAAGGAATGCATAGGGGAATGCGCACACAACACCTAATAAATTTATAGCCAATTGACAACGGGCGCGGCCGATGCGTTGCGTCAATGACGTTTTAAAGTCACTTTTAATGTCTTTAAAATAGAATAAAAAATTTGGAAACTGGCTCGTTAGCCTAGTGGTCCTAAGCGCGACTGCTACGCTAGAAGTCTAGCGGACAAGCAAAGTGTTATTGGGTTTTTCTATAAAATTCTCAGTAGCAGCTCGGAGTTGGGATTTGTGCCTGGTTAATGGCAATAGGCTCGCCTCCTGTTACACGGGACCAAAATATACTGGCGATCTGTGGGTGTACATTTTTACAGATCTGCCTAACCCTTCATAATTATAAAGTTTTAGTTTTGACTTTGACTTTATTTCAACTACATATATTTGGGTTTATTTATAGTCTTACCAAATGCAGTGTAATATCAATATCTTGCATTAAACTACTCCTTATCTGAAGGACAATTACAATTAAAAATATTCGCAATCTCATCTCAGCGACAATCAATTTCACAAAATGTTAGTGAATTAGCGGCATTTTTGATAGATCGAGATTCAGATAAGATTGCTATCAGTTTCTAACAGTTAGTAATTAGTTAATAAGGCCCCCTGGTTTCGGCAAACTAATTCGTTTTAGTTACTGGGTAATACGATACCCCCTAACCCCCTAATAAGAATGGTGGTCAGACTTTCGGGTTCTAAAGTAAAAAACCTTTATTTTTCAAACTCGTTTTTCATCCCGACTTTGTTTGCTTAATATTAGCAGATCCTTTATTAGTTCACCTTCTAAGGTAAAGGGTTTACCGAGCATGAAGAAAATAAAACAGACAAGGCACCGTCAATTTGGACTGATTGGATGCCTTAAACAAAACCACTTCGTCAGTTTCACTGGTTTGATTCAAGTGCTTGGTGGTCGGTCTTCCCGCACATAGCTACTTATGTAAGTGTCAAAAATGGTAACCTTTACCACACTAATATTATAAAGGCAAAAGTTTGTGTGTGTGTTTGTCTCTTCTTCACGCTCAAACGGCTGAACGGATCTGGATGAAATTTGACACCGAGATACATTGTAGTGTGAAATAACACTAGAATACTTTTTATCCCGGAAAAAATTGCGGTTCCCGTGGGATAATTTATTAGGTAATATTAACTTTCAAGCGGACGAAGTCACGGGCGTAAGCTAGTAGGTAGTTAAAACATCAAACAAACAGACAGATCGCAACAAATTATCAGTAGTTATAAACGACAATAAAGGGATTTGTGTATAATTGGTACAATAAAGTTCATTGTATCAGTTAATCAACACTTACTGATAGCAGTCAGCAGTTATTACCGACGGTTGCTGGTGACGGGAAGGGGTCAAAATGGTGTCTCCTTTCTTTAGACAGGTTAGAGGAAATTAATATTATTTTACTGGTTTTGGTTTTGTGATTAAAATTGTGAAGAAAATTTTGTGTGAGATTGTGAATTGTGTATGGTGTTTCGGTGTAAGGTTTCGGCAGTACGTAATTATAAGTTAGGAAAATCGTTTAGTGTATAAATATGTTACAAATTAATTTAAGTGTTTAAATTAATTTAAATGTTTATAGTAAATAAATAAATAAATAAGTGCTAAGAAAAATGGTTGGTGTATTTAAAAATTAAAAATATGCGATATTTTGAGCGGTTTCTGGCTTATGATAATTAAAGGAATTACATAGAAAAACAATATTGATAAATATTAAAAATAGAAAACCGCCTTCAACAACTAAGTTGTGAAAAATAACTTTAGTTTTAGAAGTAGGCGGCTTTGGTTCTGTTTGGTGTTTTGTATTGCCACAACTCCTTTTTGAAGTCGGTAACAAATTATTACAAGAATTAAAATAAATACGGGGCCAAACGCTTATGTGTGTCTAAACTGTAATAGGTAAACCTGTGTTTCGAACAGCTTAAATAGTCTAATTAAAAAAAAAAACACTTATTGCGTACCTAACAGTACAAATAATATAAGTGGATAAAAATATCTTATACTTCTCATCAAAGTGAAAGTCAAATCATTTGTTTCAATTAGACCATTAAAATGCACTTTTACATGTACGCATGCACTTTTGAACGTCATTTACAAGAATAATTTTATAATATTGAATCTAGTTGCCCATTCCAAAAGATGGAATTTTCCTTTAAAAGAAAAGTATTAAAGTATAAATTAAATTATGCGAATGTCAATACGATACATTAAAAAAAAAGCCATTCAGTAGTCATAGTATTAGGTAGCTACTACATGTATTTTTTTCAACTTCAATTTTGACCTACTTTTATGATTAAATACTTCTTGTTTTCATGTCGGTTGCTTCATTAAATTTTATCCGACCAGTATTGAGCAACCTGCACAGCTCTATCATTGCCCTCGTTTAGATCTTGTATGGTGCAGGTGGTTGTGCACGACGCATATCCTGTTGATATGAATGCTCGTTAATATAGTTTAATTAATTGATATTTTCATGAACCTTCAAATGTTTTCATGCCTAATTTAAGGTATATTGTACAAGGATGACAATTATTTAACTGCCCCGTTGGTCTCGTGGTCGCAAAGCGCGACTGCTGAACAAGGGGTCCCAGGTTCGATTCCCAGGTCGGGCAAAAAAGTGGTATTGGGTTTTCCATTAGGAATTTCTCAGTAGCAGCCTGGAGTTTGGAAGTTGGTGGTGTGATACCCCCGTGTCTCGGAAAGCATGTAAAGCCGTTGGTCTCGGCTGTCATTCGTAGATCTTTGACAGTCGTGACGGATAGTCAGAAGCCAAGAAGTCTGACAACCAGTCTAACCAAGAGGTATCGTGTTGCCCAGTTACTGGGATAATAAAACACTGGTACTCAGCTGCATCCGGTTAGACTGGAAGCCGACCCCAACGCAGTTTTGAAAAGGCTAAGCAGATGATGATAATGACAATTATTTAAATACCTTTGGTTATGTCATCATCACCATATCAGCCGCAGGACGTCCACTGCCGGACATAGGCCTTCCCCATAGATTTCCAAAAAGACCGGTTGTAAGCAGCCTGCATCCAATGTCTTGTGGTCTAAATCAGGTCGTCCGTACACCTTTGGTTATGTATGTTTATTATTACTTATCTTTTACTGTATTTCACTTCTTTGATAACCTAAATAAGTCTTCGCTTTGTTTTTTTTTTAAACTTAATAACAATCATAAGATTTTACTTTGTTCTTGTGAAAACTTTTAATCGGTCTTATTTTTTTTTTTTTATAACTGAACTATTATACTTGTTCAGCATGTTTTGCAGATATTAATAAAATAAAATAAAATAATTAAATATATTATGCAAAGATACATTTATAGCTTGAACCATGTGAAAAGATTATATCGAATGCCTTAGATTTTACTTAATCTTGAAAAAGAGTAATAAAATTATAATATGTCTGGGCACATTATAATTTCTTATCATGACACTGTTCATTTTATTGTTATTTCTGTTTGTACCCATTTAGGTGCTTGCCAACATACTTTTTTTTTTTTTATCTTGGGACAACTTACACACGGCTATCTGATCCCAAGCTAAGCAGAGCTTGTGTTATGGTAACCAGACAACTGATATACATCCTACTACTATTATAAAGGCGAAAGTTTGTATGTATGGATGTATGGATGTTTGTTACTCTTTCACGCTTAAACGGCTGAATGGATCTGGATGAAATTTGGCACAAAGATAGATTATAGTCTGGAATAACACATAGGCTACTTTTTATCCCGGGAAAATGTACGGTACCCGTAGGATAACACATCAACTGTGACGCGGACGAAGTCGCGGGCAGAAGCTAGTACTTATATAATTTATAAATACATACATATTATAGATAAATCACACCCAGACACAGAACAAACAATCATGCTCATCACACAAAGTTTGTCCTGCGTGGGAATCGAACCCACGACCTCCGGCTTAGCAGTCAGGGCCACTAACCACTAGACCAACAGGCCCGGATACTACTTCTTTTGTTACCATATCAGCCCTATATTTTTTTTAAAACGTTGCCCCACACTTTGAATTTCTACTGTATCGTGAGTGCATTTACAAACATATAAACTCACATACACAAAAAGCCAGGAACAACTATCTGTACCCCATGCAAATATTTGTTGAGCGCGGGAATTGAACCCGCGACACGCAGCGCGGCTGCCTATTGCATAATTATTATCCCGAAATCAGGGCCAACAACAGGGCAAAGGCTTACCGGGACCCACATTTTGCTTGTTTTTTTTTTTTTAAGACGGGAAATCATTAAATACCTTCCCCCGCCCTGGGCGGGGCGGGAGGGAGTGTCAGACTTTTACTGACTAAAACCCGTCTATGTTCCTTCATGTGCCCTTTGCGTTCCGGGGGCGCGGTATCACTTTCGAACAACCCGCAGCCCCGGCAGGTATCGGCCCTAAGTGGCCCTTGCCAAGTTTGCTGACATCTCTTTGAGGCGCGCGTGGAACACAAACGCGCCGACACGGTACATTTTGGTTGATTAAGCCCATGATTCGTTCGACATGCGGCCTTAGACCCAAGTCCTCGAAGAAGAAGAAGAATTGCGCTTAGGACAACTAGGCTATTTTAAATGCAATGAGGTAATTATATTGCGTGCTTACACAAATAAATTCACTGCAACACAAGATACTTCTTGCATCACGGTTTTAAGGTGCTACCTCCACGGTGGCCCGCCAAATTCAAATATTCTTACGTTTTTTGCAATTTGCAAGTCAGTATTAGGTTTAATGTTGGTTAAAGTAAGATTCGCGGGCGTAAGAAGTATGTATTTTCAGAATCATAACCATTAAAATCAGTAAAATAACTCCATACGTGGGTATAATTCCAAAATGTCAAGATTTCATGAAATAGTCTGTGTATAGTTACAGTTACTGAGATCACTATATACCCATACATAAATTATAATTAAGTAATAATACAATTAACCTACCCCCATGGGAAAAAGGCGTAAGTTTATGTATGTATGTATGTAGAATAAATACAATAGGAAAAAAGATCTAGAAAAATTAAGAATTAGTTAAACTATTCTAATATTATTACAATATACTTAAATGAAGAGTTTTATGTTTGTTTAGTGTTTTAAACGCGTAATATCTTGGGTACTACCAGTCGGATGGAAAAAAGTATGTTTGCATATGATACCTAGATTCAAAAAGAATATTATTTATCATGCTTCAAAACCCTGGAGCGGAGCAGTAACCAAAGACGTAACTTGTGAGGGTAACAAAACCCATGTTCACGAAGTTTTGGACAGAAGCTCTTATATAGGTACTATCTGTACTTGTGTTATATAGAGGATTTTTTGTTTGTATCGAACAGGCTCCAGAACTTCTAGACGGATTTCAACAATGTTCACTAATAGATGGCTTCATTACTCCGGAGTAACATAGGCTATATAACATTACGCTAGGACCCACGGGAGCGGGGCAATAACGCGAGTGAAATAAGCCACGCGGATGAAGTCGCGACACGGAGAGTCGCGAGCATACATACATACTCTCATGTTTATTTCCCCATGGGGGTAGGCAGAAACCACCGAACGCCACTTGCTACGATCCTTGCATACCCCATAGGCCTTAGTCGCAAGCAGTTTGCTAGTAGGTAATTAATAAAACAGTAGTACACTTAATAATAACGTCCTTGAGCACAATCACCTACTTGACACAATTGTTTTTCATAATTTTGTCGTTAGAAAATAACAATGACATAAAACGGTTTTATCTGAATAATAAAACAATAAGTATGTTAATAAGCTGCGTTGTGATAGATAACATTAGTGCGCCTAGATAATTAGAAAAACATCACAGCTTACCCTTCAAGGTTATCTTAAGAAATGCGATATTATCACGGGGGGATATTGAGATATCTATGCGTAGAACAATTTCTAATATATATAGAGCCTTCATATGTAGGCTACGTACACAACCTCAGATATCCCCCCCCCCCCACCGCGTCGACGCGCCTCAAAGAGATGTCAGGAAACTTGGAAGGGGCCACTGAGGGCCGATGCCTGCCGGGGCTGCGGGTTGTTCGAAAGAGATACCGCGCCCCCGGAACGCAAGGGGCACATGAAGGAACATAGATGGGTTTTAGTCAGTAAAAGTCTGACACTCCCTCCCGTCCCGCCCAGGGCGGGGGAAGATATTTGATGATTTCGTCTATAAAAAAAAAAGTATAACACCCCCCCCCCCCCCCCCATCTTTTTATAAAGAAGGGAAATCCTCTTAACCCAAGTGCGTGTAATTACACCGGCACCTTAAAACCGGAATACAGCCACGCTGCTTTGCGGCAGAAATAGATATGGTGGTAGTACTTCCCCGGACGAGCTGCTTCACAAAGGGCTCTACTGCCGCTAGTCCTACGGTCTACTAGTTTCTTTGAAATCCCTTTTTTTTATATAAATATTTAGTTAGCTTATGTAGGTATTCTTTTATTGCGCCCAAAATACCTTGAACCTTCCATTTCATTGGGAGTTACTTCTAGTGGATCTCTAGTTCTATTAATACTCAATAAATTTATTGCTTTTCCATATGTATTTGTAGGTGGTAAATATAATATATTAGTTGAGATCATTATGGAGCCTGTAGGCCACAGCCACATAGGGTTAGGAGAGAGGAGGCCTTGTTTTAAAAGATAATTAAGTTAAACATAGAAATATGTAGGTAAAAATTCAAGAACAATCGAAATTAATTCAATACTAGATGTTATGCTTATCTAAATCTATTCATAAAGTCATATCTTCTCATGTGTTTCTAAGATAATTAATAATCTGCAATATTACCTCATTTGGTTGCAGTTCCCAGGTAAAAGGAAGCATCAATAAAACCTACAAACAAAAGATAGGTACCTACGTTTAGTCATGGATTAAATATGTTATTATACAGACCTACTTGGAATTCACTGCGTAGTGAATCAAGTCAGACTATTTATATGTAATGAGAAACCAAGTACTATTTTAACGGTTGAAAGGTCAAATTGCCAGCTAATTATAATTTGTCAAAATGCCGTCAAATGTCTTATTTCAGGTAGGGGGTTTTCATACTAACAAATTCGTGGTAATAACATTACCCGGTTGACATCGTGGTTGCAAGCGCGAGTGATAAGCGTAGGGTCCTGGGTTCGATTCCTAGGTCGGGCAAAAATGATATTGAGTTTTTCTATTAGGAATAGCAGGCCGGACTTTTTTTTAAATAATAGGATTTTTATGCGAGGAGGATTATTTTTATTTTTAAGAGTTAAGAAGAGAGTTGTCTGGCACTTTCCTCGTGTAAACTAAAGGGTCTAATACGAGCGTGCGAAGTAAACGTAATGTAAATTCGACCCATTGTAGAATTGGAAAGCCCGTTTTTCACATTAATTAGGCGCTTGAAGCCTTTCTTCGTGTTGTATTAAATTAAACTGAAATTATTTAGAATAGTCATACTTCCAGTTCAAAAAATCACTGGATTCGAATACGTTTACGTCAAATCATTAGCTCGTGCAAACAAAAAGGCCACGTGTTTATAAAAAGCGTCATTCAGCAGCTTCATTTATAAACATGAATAAAGGATGTTCTCCTTCCAGGCATGGACGTTGTCAGCGGTGTGGACCAACATGGTGGGCCAGGGCATGTTGCTGAGCTACACCACCAGCCTGCTGCCCGGCCTGCAGGCGCCCGACTCTGATATCAAGACTGATCTGCACACTTCGTCTTGGCTAGGTGACTTATTATTTATTTTTCTTTGCGGCCGAAGTCAAAATCCATCCCTTTTTGAACAATGTACTAATGGAAAACCTTTATAAAATTAATTATTTGAAAAAGGAATTGTATCTATTGGCTCCTCCCAAACAGTAATTTCGTATGGAGTAAGAATGGACCAGTAACTCCATACTCTATTAAAATGATATAGTTTGTATTCTTGAAGAGGTGCCTAAAATAAATAAAACACATTCATAGGTGACTAAGAAAACTATGTTTCTTTTCAGCATCGTCATGTGGCCTTTCCGGAATACCAGGTTTCTTTCTATCGTCATTCCTCATGGACTTCTACGGCCGAAGACTGGCTCACGGCCTCGTCATTCTGCCTGGACTCATCGGCTGGCTGAGCATATACCTCGCTCGTGGCATTCCAGCTCTCATGATTGGGAGGGTACTAGGCGGCGTCACAGCTGGAGCCACTGTTTCATTAGGAGCCATAGTTGTAGGAGAATATTCAGACCCAAAGTACAGAGGCGTCTTCCTAAACTTGAAGACAGCATCAGTATGTTTGGGAGGCATGTCTGTACATATAATAGGACACTTCGTCCATTGGAGGACGGTCGCTTTGGTCGCTCTAATACCGCATGTGCTAGCCATGATCATAGTCTACACATGGCCTGAAAGCCCAGCCTGGTTGGCTTCAAGAGGGGAGTATGAAAGAAGTGAAGACTCCTTCTATTGGCTGAGAGGAAAATCAGAAGCATCTTACAATGAATTAGAAGAATTAATCCGAGCACAGATGGAGAGAAGTTCTAAGCCAGCACAGAAGGCAACGTGTGGCGACAAATGTGCAGATTTCTTCAAAAGGTTTACTCAAAAAGATTTCCTAAAACCTCTTTTTATTATCTTCATCAGCAGCGTATTGTTGGAAACCAGTGGAAGACACATCTTCCCCGCGTACGCGCTGCAGATCATTGGCGAAGTGACTGGGAATAGATCTGAGTCCTTCTACTACACTTTAGCCATTGACATAATCATCACATCAAGTGCAGTGTCTTCGTCAATTCTTGTCAAGGTCATGAAGCGAAGAACCTTACTGTTTTCTACTGGATTCTCTGCATGTGCAGTCCTCATGATTGCCTGTACCTACCTCTTTTTAGCAGCTAAAGGCATTATTCCTAATGACAAAACTTGGATTCCCGTAGGCATCTTTGTCTTATACTTCATTCTTGCCAATTTGGGTTGTACACCCATTCCCCTGGCTCTGTTAGGAGAAGTGTTTCCCTTACGCCATCGAGGAGTTGGGTCTGCAGCAGCCGGGACCTTTATATCTCTTGGAGTAATGGTTGGACTTCAGGTAACTCCGTACTTACTGATCAATTTGAAAGTTTATGGCACGTTTGCTGTTTTCGGCTGCGCCATGGGATTGGCTCTCTTGGCACTATACTTCACACTGCCAGAAACCAAGGACAGGACTCTTCAACAGATTGAAGACTATTTCAATCATGGGAAGTTCAAAGATGAAATGGTTGACGTAGATGAAGACGTTAAAGTTAAAATGGTGACGTAAGCTGTGATTTAGGGTGTTATGAAGTGTTGAACTGGAATAATGGAAGACTGGATATATTATAGTCCTGTTAAAACTCATATGTGGTGTATATGGTTGATCTCTAAAATAGTTATTGTTAGGCTATGATTCGGACCAATGTAAACTGGTCTTAGAATTCTATTGCCTTCTCGCGGAAGCATTGTGATCGATGTAAGTTATACGATTAGGTTTTATAATAGTTGGTAAGAATTTATGTTTGCAAATAAAAGTTGATATTATTGAAATAGTAGTTTGTATTATTGTATTAATTTATATTATCTATTTATGCGTGAGTATGTGAGTATGAAGCTGTTCTAGAGTTTTGCGCTTAGCAACACATTTGGCCATTCGTTTTTATTGCAAATAAAGATTAAAGATACAGTTTATTATGTACGTATATTTCAATGACTGTAAAAAAGTTCCAGTCGTAAAGCTGTATACCTACTGATTGAGGTGCGTCAAATTGTAATTGTTGATAAGAAATCTAACACCTAAAAATACGATTGCGTTTGATCACGTGTTATTTTATTGTATCATTTATGATATTATTGCTTTCAGTGGGGTATTTTATTGAGTTAGTTATTATAGTAGGTATTAACAGACAATAAAGTTGGTACGGACTGGATAACGAATATGGTATGACCAAAATGTAATCCTACCTTGCTATGATATTATTAATGCGAAAGTTTGTGAGGATGAATTAATGGATGTTAGTAACCGTTTTACGCTTAAACAACTAAACGGATCTGGATAAAAAAATACACTGAGATTGTAATGTGGAATAACACAAGGTACTTTTTAGTCCGGTTTTTTTTTAATTAATTAAAAAACATGCCGGCGAACTGTGGGTGTACATTGATGATATACCTGTGCCTTACCCTTCGGGGAATATAGGCGTGATGGTATGTATGTAAAAATTTACGGTTCCCGTAGGTTAATCTATCAAAGGTGATGGCTAAATGACTGCCCCCGGGCCAGATACATTCTGGAATGTATTATGAATATTTAAAAAATCATTAATGAATTATGTAGTGTTTATTATTTTCCTAGCACTTCCGTGAACTATTAAACATAATAAAGTATCTAAAAAAAAGAAAACTTTTTCATCACAAACATTCGCTTATCTATACTAATATTATAAAGCTAAAGAGTTTGTTTGTTTGAACGCGCTAATCTCAGGGACTACTGGTTGGAATTGGAAAATTCTTTTAGTGTTGGATAGTCCATTTCTTGAGGAAGGCTATAGGCTATGTAACATCACGCTACGACTAACAGGTGCTGAGCAGCGAGGGTGAAACCGCGGGGAACAGCTAGTAAATTATATAATCTCATTATCGTTTTAAGTTTTATTCCTTTTCGAAAGTGTCAGTTGAAGAAAATTATATACTGTCACACACACCTTTTTTCCTTTTTAGGCAATATTATTTTACCATTATATTATTCCCAAAAAGTATCTGAAACTTTTTTACATGAAATACTAATATTTAGCCATGCAGCATTACATTGTGCTAGGTACCATATTTATACATGGTACCTGGCACATGGGGCAGTGGTCTATACTTCCATTTAGCCATCTCCTTTGACGCGAACAAAGGCGCGGGCTAAGCTAGTAACTACATAATTATTGAAACGTCAATTCGACTCCCCCGCCCTATTCCTCGTGTCTCCTTGCTTCCTTGCACTTTTGACTTTTCAAGGAGTCTGTCAGTTAGAAAGTTGAAGCTAGTTGCTCCAAAACGTAGGTAGACCTCAATGGAGAAACATCTGACTGACAGCTGATTCTTGACCCAGCAATTGAGCGATATACAAGACGTTGATTTGCATCCTCGTCAAATTGAAGAAGTTAACTGTTCTATGCTCGTGATTCTTAACACGAATCAATAATAAAATAAATTGGTTTTGTATTTTTTTTTGACGTGATTTTCAAATTTGAGGTAGCCATCTCGCCAGAGGGTTTAGACGCTATGCACACATTGATATAGCCGAGCGACAACTCTGCCTACCGCGTACGCAACTGGGCGATTCTGAATTTTGCAAGAAGAGTATTCTGGAATACTGTTATTTTATAGTTGCAACAAAAAAAAACAAGCATTTATTAAATATTGGCCAGGTATCTTAATTATATTTGATTACTTAATTTTTTTTATGACAAGCTCCTAAAATTTGACGAGGATGCAAATCAACAGCTTGTATATTCCCTAGGTGTAGGGTTAAACTTTCCACAATCGAATGATTTACTGACACGACTATCAGCACAATCATTATTTAGTTGATATTTCACACACTAGTTTTTATTTTCAGCGATTTCTGATCTCGCGTAGTGATAACGGCAATATTTTTAATAGCCATTATTGTAACGGATAATGACTTTACAATCTTGCAATAATTTATGATAATAACTTAATAGGTGCCTATGATAAATAATGTCATATTTTTTAGCCTCCAATACTGAATGACATTTGGATTCTAATCCAACATAGGTATTAAGAATACCAGCTTTGTATTGTGCAACTAGAGGGCAAAGGCCTCTAATACAGAGATGGCAACAACTACCCGTTATTTATTTGTTTAATAGTGGATTAGCAATCGTCCCGCCAGAAATGGGATAAGGGATTAAATACACTTATTATACTCCATTTAGCTTTTGCCCTTGGAAAATGTATGGAGATGCTTATGCATGCGTTCAGGTTTCCGCGTCTCAAAACGGATGCGAAACAAAACTGGCGTTTTCTATTAACAACATCTGAATTGTGCTGTATATGTATAGTTAGTCCCTACAGCGTCACAAGTCGAGTGCCTGGTTGCGCCAATCTCAATAGGGATATTATAGTGCACAACTGTGTACGCAAATACAAGCTGTTGATTTGCATTTTCGTTAAATTTAGGAGCTTGTCATAGAAAAAAAGAAGTAATCAAATATAATTACGACACCTGGCCAATTTTTAATAAATGCCTGTTTTTTTAGTTGCAACTATCAAAAAACAGTATTCCAGAATACTCCCCTTGCAAAAATCAGCATCGCCCAGTTGCGTATGCGGTAGGCAGAGTTGTCGCGCAGCTATATCAATGCGTGCATAGCGCCTAAACCCTCTGGCGAGATGGCTAGTTCGAATTGGAAAATCACGCCAAAAAATATAAATTTTAAAACAAATTTATTTTATTATTGATTCGTGTTAAGAATCACGAGCATAGTTAAATCCTTGAATTTGACGAGAATGCAAATCAACAGCTTGTATAGGCACACTCGCTCAATCTCAAAATTCCATAAGTCGAGAAACCGACACGGCCGGAGAAAGAACAGGCTGCCCGTGCTTTCCAAGCCACGGGGGACTCACACCACCGACTTTAAATTCAATCGAGAAATTCCTATTGGTGAAAATCAAATAACACTTTGCCTGACCTGGGAATCGAACCCAAGAACCAGCGCTCAGTACTCAGCACTTCCGAGCACGAGATCAACAGTTACAGGGCAGTAAAGATTAGATACGAGTACGTAAGTACATTTATCTGTTATTGCAAAGTGGGCATCCTTTTAAAGTCCCGTATTATTCTAGTACAAATATTTTGACATTGTTTTGGAATAACACCGATTAGTAAAGTTAATTGCTTGTTTATTACGATGTTCTCTACATAATCTTCGTCTACCTGTTGTTGCATTTTCGTGTCGTTGTCAATGCACTTTATTATCAATGCAATAAATACATAATTTGTATGACCCCTAAAGAAGGGTAATATGACATGATAAAATTATAAAGTATAGATTACCTACCTAGTAAATGACAAAGTTATCTAGAAGTTGCTTGTAACTTCATGAAAAAGTACTTGTAATGTAATTCTCCAGACCGAATCCGGCCATCATCATCATCATCTGCTTAACCTTTTCCCAACTATGTTGGGGTCGGCTTCCAGTCTAACCGGGTGCAGCTGAATACCAGTGTTTTATATGGAGCGACTGCCTATCAGACCTCCACAACCCAGTACCCAAGTAGCACAGAACTGCATTATACATTTTCACATAAGGCCCACAGCGTTAATCTAAGCATTTATACCGACTTATTAGAGTTCAACCAGGCAACGACAGCTGCTTAGAAAAAAATGAGGCTCACTATAACGCTTTCTTTTGTACTGTAAATCTATTAAACATCACAAACACTTCACGGATGTCACTGTTATTCAGCGTTTAGTAGTGCAGTACTATATCAGCTGCAAGAGTGCATGTTCGTGGACACAAATAATGCAGTTTTCTGAATAAAAGCCCAAATGTGGAGTATAAAACCGTTGCATTTTAAGGCGCGTGGCCATGCAAAACGCAGCGGCAGCCGTTTTTAGGGCAGTTTTTAGGAGCCCACTTCTCTATATCAAATAGAAATACCAACTAATAAAAAATACGTTAAATTTCTACACATTCTTGACTCGAAAATGGTAGATTTATTTTTAACTTTTTAGTAACATAATGCTTAATTATAGGGTCATAACGAAACTACAGAAATGAGAAATAATAATTTTTGACATGCATCTCCTCGTAAAGTGAACATTATTTTGATTTGCGACTTAAACTAATAATTAGGCAATTTAATAAAGAACATTATGCTAGTTTTATTTTTTTCAAAACACGAAAATTTGATTTTATATAGATTTTACTCTAAAATCTGAGCGTATTTTCTACGTATCTCTTGCGCCGCGTTAGTGTGCCGCCAAAGGAAAAAATGCTCAAGGTTATTTGGTCAGGGTAGCGCCTTAAGAGAGAACACTTGAACCACTATAAGGTAAGCAATTACTTCGTGAAGTTATTTAACAAAGATTTAATGCTTCATGCTGCATACAGATAAACTTTTACCCTATTAGTCAGATGTTACTATAAAATCGAATAACAGCATTTATTTAAGCCAAGACAGAACTTAAAGGGGACTTTTATGCAGTTACAGAACAGCAAACGTGTCAGCCATTCGGTCTTGGGCTGAATAATTTAACTAGCGTAGGCATTTATTCTGCTGATTGAATTATATGTAACCATGAAATGAATATTTCTATACCAGGCAATTATCTACTTCATCCGAATCTGATATTAGTTATGGCCAAGAGTCAGCAAGTGCGCATCGAATATTGGACGAGACGGGTTCCGTATGTAATATTTATGATGACGAACGAGATTGTCCTAATGATGCAGACAGTATTTCAGAGACGAGTGATTGTGATATACATGACAAAAGACAGGAATTTCAATAAAAAAAAATGGAGCATATCAAAAAATATTGCACAAACAGCCTTGAATGACCTAGCAAAAATAATAATGCCCATAATTAACAAATAGCCCGCACTATTAGCCCCCACTATTTTGCAAGCTTTATTGAGGCATTACTAACACGAATTTATCTACTATCTATGCCAAGTATTGACAGTATTTGCGGAAGATTTTTTAAATTTATTTTTTAATTTAATGTGTCAGTAGTGATGACACTGCTATGTGCACGATATTTTTTCAATAAGGAAAGAAAATAAAAGATGAAACAATCAGTATGCAATGTTTAATTTATTATTTTCAGACAGTATGTCCTAGCGGTTTGAAATAGTTGTACTCTTTATGAGGAATACACACAAATTTACATTTTATATCTTTAGGATTTAACATAACAACACTAGTATCGCAATGTTTTATTTATTTTTTATTTTTATAGATATGTATGGATATTTAGTTTTTTTTTTTTGAGCTAATTATTTGAACGGTCCCCTGTTGTTCCACTTCTTGTATGGTTTATTGCTGCACTGGTACCAGGCTGTGAGTATGTCTGTAATAAAAAATGACGATAATTTATAAATGTTAGACCAATGATAAATAAGCATACGTAGAAATAATAGGTAAAGCTTTAGTGTAACTTAGAGTCAACTCATACCGAGTCGCGACGTACCTAACACAATATTTCACGCATTTTACTTACGGACAAATGTATTGTGTTAACAAGTTTCGATGAAGTAGGTAACTACCTAGTTATTGTGTTTTTGTGGGTGAATTCTGTGTGCTTGTTTTTGTGAAGAAGACGGGGTTTTAGTTACATATTGTATTATCTATTTAATTAAATTACATTAATAGCTATTTAAATTACAATTTTAAATAAGACTAAAAATGGAGTAGAATGGTTTTAGCATAACCACAGCGGGACCCTAAAAGCTTGGATCCATAAAGGTGGTTATCTGGTTAACTGGCGCAAAATGTGAACCACTACTACTCTTCACATTGATGCATGGCTGATTTGTTTCCTACAAGTGCTTACCTATTTTATTATTTGCTGAATTATAGGCCACATAAGAACAAACGTACAGACCTTAGCATTAAATTAAGATTAAAACTGTTCACTTGCCATCCGCCATTTTCACTAGATGACTGTGAATTATTGTAAAAAAAATTAGATATTTATATATTAGAATATCGATTATATATTTTAGAATATCGATTGGAAATAATTTGGTTTACAAATTATTTACACGTAACCAGCTTTTTATCAATTTCGTTGTGAAAAAACCTTAACATTTATTTCGTTTACTGTCCATTTAAGTTGAGTTTTTTAGTATTTAGGGGGTATTATGAGAGCGCGTGAAAATTTTGAATTAAACATGGGTGGTATTTCACAGTAAAGTGACCTTCCCAATAAGATTTCAAACATAATAGGAAAAAATCAAAGTTTTACTTACCTTAAATTGTATTCACAAATGGCACTTGAGGTCTTGCACACAACACTTACACTTCATGTTTAACAAATTGACAGTTCATATTAAAGAAAAATAAATAATAAAGTTATTGCATACCACAATTTCATTCAGAGTATACTTTCAACTGTGTAAAAGCATATAAAATGTACACATTCGTTTTTCTTGCGGTATTATAGGTAAAATGTGTCTTGTTAATCAATTGACAGGCAATTTTCAGCTCTTGGGGTGATTGTTACACACATAAATGCTAATATGATGTTAATATAATTCAATAATTTGATAATGGGAATTCTTATACAGCTATGTGCTGAATTATTTGTGCCCAAATTAGAATTATATCAGTAGAGGATGCGCTGCCTACTCTGTTATACAGCAAGTATAAGCAGCTAATGCTTTCACGGTGCACTGTGAAAATGCTGTTATAAAGCACTTTTGTGTTACTTGGGTAACTGGGCAACACGGCAGGTACCCCTTGGTTAGACTGGTTGTCAGACTTCTTGGCTTCTGACTATCCGTAACGACTGTTAAAGATCTACGAATGACAGCCGGGACCAACGGCGACACGTGCTTTCCGAGGCACGGGAAAGTCACACCACCAACTTCCAAACTCTACGCTGCTTGCTACTGAGAAATTCAGAGTGGAAAAATCCAATAACACTTTTTTCTCGACCTGGGAATCGAACCCAGGACCTCTAGCGTAGCAGTCGCGCTTAGGACCACTAGGCCATCGAGGCAGTATATGTATAATAACATCCATTAAATAGTGGACAAATACTGTTATTTTTGAGGTTTCTAATGTGATGTCGTAAATAATTATTATTTTTCCGCTTACATTGCAAACGCAGGCTGAACCCTACGAGATTTGTCAAAATAATGTAAGTACTAAGTATTGTACACATTGAGAAGGCCTACAGAATCCGCATGTCTATCTCTTATGGATATCCACAATAACATTTTTTTGACATTTACTTTTTCCGATAAATAATGGCTAATTTTCGAAGCAATTTTAACCAATACAGCATTAATCCTTATCCAATTAAATACCTTAAATACATTGTTGATTTAATATAGATCTATATGGCGTTTTACAGCATAATATGTTTTTAATGGATATTTTCGAAGATATTACAGATTTAAAAACTGCGGGACGTAGCGTTTGCGGCGGAGCGGGCCGCTATGGTTTTGTATACAACGTTCACAGTTTTTCTGTAGTGTATTTAGTACCTATCAGCATTGCACCCGTGCGAAGCCAGGGCGGGTCGCTAGTGTTTTTATATATTATGACAAATAAACATTATACCTAATTCTAAAAATTATTATTTTTTGTTAATATATTAAAATTAATTTGTGTTCTTCTATCAAAAAATTACGTAATCTGTTTGTGGCGATTGTTACTTATCAACTCTTTGGTTTTAAATGAAAAAAAAAAAAACAAAAAAGCGTAAATGTGAATATCATAAAGACTATTTGACATAAAAGAAGATGTGTGAACGTCACTGTTATATGTAAATATTGTACATATTTCTATTTTGTATCAATCAAATTATTATCAATGTATTTTCCCTATTAGCTTTTGCCCGCGATTTCAACCGCGTCAAATTTCATTGGTTATCCCACGGGAACCGAACAATTTTCCGGGATAAAAAGTATCCTATGTGTTATTCCAGACTACAATCTATCTCAGTGCCAAATTTAATCAAGATCCGTTCAGCCGTTTAAGAGTGAAAGAGTAACAAACATCCATCCGTCTATCCATTGTAACAAACTTTCGCATTTATAATATTAGTAGGACAAGTTTAGAAAAACGTCGTAAGAAACTCGTGAGCATTTTATCATTACACTCGGTTACATGACGCCCTCGTCCTCATCTCAGGCTGAATTCCAGCCTCGAGTTTAATAACAAACTGCTCACAAAATTGATTGAATATTGATAGAAAAAAGTGTCCGTGGAGTTTCTTGCTCGCTCTTCTCTATAAAGACCTACGTTTAGGAACCAGCATCTAGCTTCAACTTTAATATGTAAGGGTAAGGCCACACTACAAAGAGCACACACAATTTAAACACTGTGTTTTTAATCAACATTAATTTCTTTAGTTTAGAGAGTGCCATTATGTGGTCTGTTCTCATTAACAGACATGTTTGTGACCATTATGTATTCTATACACAAGCGTAGCTCCTATTTTATCTCTAAGTTTGGCACTTATAGTGTGGCCTTGGCCGAACTTTTTGACAATTCAACAGTGCCTTTCAACGGTTTTGCAATAAATGCTTTGACGTTGATAATGTGCTATTAACAGCTGATTTCAAACGTGATCTAAAAGAGTCATACAGTAGTTTTCCCAACATAAAAGTTGGATACAAGTAGATAAAAACTATAAAAATAACGGTTTTGTAGCTAACCCCGAGCTCGCCAACCCATCAGAAACCCAACCGCGTCAACGTAACTTAACCCCACCCATTAATTGAAATACGCTCCAACCAATTAGTTGCAAGCTTTAAACAAGAGCGAGTCGGACTCACGCACGTGCGGTTCCGTACCATTATCTATAAAAACGGCAAAAATATCATGTCAATGTAATATGATATTTTTGCCGTTTTTAAACATTTGTTTTTTTTTTTAATTTAAAGTGAATAAAGGCTCACGCAGATCGAATGCGTAGACATGCACGTGCACGTCTACGCATACGCATCCGGTCTGCGCGAGCCTTTAATAACGAAATATTCTGTGAATATTTATGTTAAAAATCACGTTTGTTGTATTCACTTTTTAGTATTTATTGTTTTGGGGCAACAGACATACATCATCTGTGAAAAGGAAACGGATACGCTTTCATACATTCAAGGGCCTGGGTGTAAAAAGATGAAATTGGTGTCAATTAATAGCTTATATAATAACAAAGAATCACTGAAAATTCAGCGAATTTTGGTCATCTGAGAGCATCGTTATAGGAGGTTTTCTAAAAGTAAGGTTATCCAATAAATTAGCAACAACCTATACTAAACAGCTGATTTTTGAAGAGTGATTGCTATTTTATTATGTTAGACTGTTGTTTATAGACAAAATACAAGTAATAAATCAATTTGTAAACGAGAATCAACTTTAAGATTTCTTTATATTATGTTGATATTTTATTTTTTTAAACTGCGGACATTATGTTTATTCTTTACATTAACTACGGACATTATGTTAATTGTAATGTATATAATTAGTTTTATTGAATCAATCATCTGGTGCAAGTGATATTGCGTTCAATTGTTGAAACTCATTCACATTAATCGATTATAGTAATCGATATCCCCTTTTATTCGTCTTCCAGATTTTGAATTAGGCTATTTTTTTGTGTTTTGAAATAGAAAAATATGACGCTTTTTTTAAACCATATCTCAACTTATTACAATCTGGCCCAGAAATCCCCGTCTCCTTTCAACTGTCGAACTATCACGGTTCATGAGATACAGCCTGGTGACTGACGGACAGACTGACAGACAGATGGACGGACAGCGAAGTCTTAGTAATAGGGTTCCGTTTTACCTATTGGGTTCGAAAACTTAAAACTAGACTGGCAGCTCATTCTGAAATAGAAGTAGTCTGGAACACGTAGGTCGAACCAATGACAGCAGTCAATATTCAGTACCTAACTACATATAAGACTAGCAAACTATACGCGACTTCGTTAGCGTGGCTTATTTCATCCGCATTAAGAGGGTTTACGCCGGCGGCGCGCCGTCCACGCGCTGTTTGCCTCAAAATCAATGATTTTCAAACCTGTTAATACCCATTCATAACTTATCGTACAAACATGCAATTTGCGAATAATATTAGGAAATTTTGTCTTCTAGAGGACGTGAGAGGTTTTTTTAAAATTAAATAGCATGCTTGTAAATTATATTACGATAACTAAAGTGAGATTTGCGTATTTTACGTTCAGAGTCAATTTCGAAGCCGTTAATCTCCAAAAATTGCTGATAGAATCAATAAACAAAAATATTTACTAATTGGATATCCTTAATATTATTTTTGTCAAGACAGATTTTCTGATTTAGGTTACTTACTACGGAAAATAAAATCAAAACAATGTCTAATTATTAAGAAATTACGCGTAGATAAAATGATCTCTTTCAACGTTTTAACTTGCATTTATCATTATAATAATAGCATATTCTAATAGAAGAACATCTCTTTTAAAACTTACAATTCAAAATTTTTGTGTGATTAGCTTTATAATTTTTTAATAAATATTTTAAAACTACTATAAATTTGGGCGCGCGGCCGGTAGCCAGTTCAGAATTGGATTGAATTGCCTACCGGCCGCGCGCCCAAATTTCTTAAAAATTAGACATTGTTTTGATTTTATTTTCCGTAGTAAGTAACCTAAATCAGAAAATCTGTCTTGACAAAAAAAATATTAAGGATATTACCAATTAGTAAATATTTTTGTTTATTGATTCTATCAGCAATTTTTGGAGATTAACGGCTTCGAAATTGACTCTGAACGTAAAATACGCAAATCTCACTTTAGTTATCGTAATATAATTTACAAGCATGCTATTTAATTTTAAAAAAACCTCACACGTCCTCTAGAAGACAAAATTTCCTAATATTATTCGCAAATTGCATGTTTGTACGATAAGTTATTAATGGGTATTAACAGGTTTGAAAATCATTGATTTTGAGGCAAATAGCGCGTAGACGGCGCGCCGCCGGCGTAAACCCTCTTAAGTTACATCTTTGGTTACATGCTCCGCTCACGTACACCTTAGCGTGATGTTATAGGTATATCCTATGTTACTAAGTGATAACGTAGCTTTCTAACTGCAAAATAATTTTAGAAATCGCTCCAGTAGTTTTTATGTTTATTCGTTACAAACAAAAATACAAATCTTTCCTCTTTATAATATCAGTGTAGAAGTGTAGATTTTGCATCTGTATGAATAGTTTCAGAGGTTAGGTCGCCCCTTATCAGTCGGGGTTGTGATAAACATTATGTGTCGGTATTCATGGCCAGTTGACGAGTGATAATGTTAGATAAAGTGTGAAAACATGGCGTCCACAAAGGAGTCCCCAGTGGAGGACCCATCGGCGTCCCCAAAGCCGCATAAAAAACGATTGTGTACACCTTTTTGAGACAGGTTTGTGTTGTTTTTATTTTTTATTATCTGATGGTGCTGTCTTGTTAGCCTAGTGGTACTAAACTCGACTGCTACGCTGGGGGTCATACCTTGGCGGTGTGCCCCTCTTTAGGCGGAGCACCGCCGCGTCCACGGCGCGGCCATCGGCGGCGGCGAACCCTCGCGTCCGGCACTGGTGCAGGCCATAGTCCGGAGCGAGAGGGAATGAGAAGCAGTCACCTCCTTCTGTGAAGCTGTAATGCTAGAGAAGGAGGTGGCGGGACGGGAGAGGGAGAGAAGAGTCTCTTGTACCAGCAGCAGCCGCGGGAGACGCCCCGCACGTCGGGAGCCGCGAGACGACTCCCGGCCACCGTAGACGCGGGCCTGTGGACGGTGAGCAAAGGGTAGCTTACCGTCCGTACGTTAACTAACGACAGACCGTGTCGACGGCGCGTTCGTGTTCCACGCGCGCCTCAAAGAGATGTCAGCAAACATTTGGAGGGGCTGACTAAGGGCCGATGCTTGCCGGGGCTGCGGATTGTTCGAAAGAGATACCGCCCCCCGGAACGCAAAGGGCACATGAAGGAACATAGATGGGTTTTAGTCAGTAAAAGTCTGACACTCCCTCCCGCCCCGCCCAGGACGGGGGAAGTCATTTGATGATTTCCCATCTATAAAAAAAGGGGTCTTGGGTTCGATTCCCAGGTTGAGCAAAAGTATTGTTGGGTTTTTTTTATTAAATTCTCAGTAGCAGTTCAAAGTTAGATAGGTTAGTCGGGTTTTAGTTTTTGAACTTTTTTTTTTAATTCCAGAAACTTGAGATTGCATTTTTATTACCGGGCGTTCGTTTCCACACATACTAACCATTCTCCAAATCTGTTTATTTCAGTGTTTCGTGACCTTAGGCGTGTCCCTGAATATGTCTGCCACTGGCCTGGTGTTAGGATTCACCACAACACTGCTGAAGCAGCTCAGACATGCAGACTCTATTATACCCATTCATGCAACGTCTGGCTCTTGGATAGGTTAGTAATCACTCTTGTACCAATAGTAGCCATGTAGATCTATAATTATATTGTTTTCATTTCTCTTTATTAACAGACTTCGGAAAAATGAGGAGGATCTGATTTCGTTGGAATATATAAATATTCATTTTTTTTTATTATTAATTTTCCCCAATTTCCGAAGACGCCTAGACCGATTTACAAAAAATTCTTGGAAGATTCTTGGAAGTCGGTAGCAATACAAAACTACAAACAGAACAAAGCGACCGATTTCCAAAGCTAAAGTTATTTCTCAATTTTTAGTTTTTGAATGCGGTTGTCTTATTTGTGAAAATGTTTTTTATATTTTGCAAAAATCTTGCGTAGGGTGTACTCATAAAGAGATGTGACGCGACGCAACGCTGCATGCAGTTTTTAATATAGCAACACAATATCTAGCTTATTTACATACACTTATACTAGAAAGGTTTAGGTAGTTAACTAAAGGTAAACAAATCGCAGAAAAGGTTTTTTATAGTTGACACTTCCTTGTTAAAAAATATGTTACAACAAAATCAATTCTAATTTCGATTTATGCGATACTTTTCTCTTTTATTAATGTATGTTAAACTTTATCATTTATTCGTAAACTATACTCTTCATAGATGTCATTGTTTGGACACCACTTTTTTGTTAGTTTTATAAAATAGTATAATATTTTGTAATCTGTCTATTGTAAAGAGCCTAAAAAGACAGGTTCCCAAAACCTTTTAGAAGATACGATGAATTAGATAACGTCGCTAAATTGAAGAGTACGCCCATGATGTAGTATGGCAACTAAAATTGCAGGTATTACGTTTAGTCGATTAACCAGGCGCCTTTGAAAATTGCGAGGGTCATGTAATAAAACAAGAACAGAAAATGTTTAAATTAGATAAAATGATTGATAATACCACTGAACGTTTTATTATTAACGTGGCAGATAGTTCCTCAAATTCTGATTCAGACTAGAACCTATTATTATACGACTTTAAATAATACGATTTTAAAATTTGAAGTGAAAGGTTTAGCATCCATGAGTCACGTGGTTTGTTTTGTTTACATTTAGTTAACTACCTAAACCTTTCTAGTATAGGTGTTTTACAACCGAACATGGTACAGTGTCGTAATAAAAAGATGCATATTTCAATTGCTTTCAAAGTAAAAATATATTATTTTTGGTTCCAGCGGCAATGCCAGGCGCCTCTCTAATTTTCGGCAACTTAATAGCACCACCAATAATGTCTAGATGTGGTAGGAGAACTGCCAACCTCGCTACCATCGTGCCACTGGCCGTCGGCTGGGTTGTCATCTACTTCGCCAAGAGTGTCACCATCCTCCTGATAGCAAGGTTCCTTCACGGACTATCTATGGGGATGTGTACTGCTCTATGTTCACTTCTTATAGGAGAATATACCTGCCCAAAGTACAGAGGAACGTTTTTGATGACTATTACAGTCTCCGTAGCTGTAGCAGTGACATCGGTCCATGCTCTTGGAGCCCACCGGTCGTGGCAAACCACTGCCTTCATATGCGGTTGTGTCGCCATAGTTGATCTGTTCATAGTCCTCGCTTCACCAGAATCTCCTAGCTGGTTGGCGGTACAGGGCAAATATAAAGCTGCCAGGAAATCTTTTCGATGGTTAAGAGGACATGCTGATGAGGAAGAACTGAAAAAAATGATTGAAGTAACCCATATGATAAATGAAGCTAAAGCAAAAGTGGTCCATGCACACACTTGTAAGAAAGAATGTAAAGAAAAGATAGACTACTTCAAGGCAACAGTGAAGAAAAAGGAGTTTTATACTCCAATTATCATAATGATACACTTCTACTTTTTAGCCCAATGGAGTGGCATAAACTTACTTGTCGCCTTCCCTATACATGTATTGGAGACAATGCTTGGAGATAAAATTAACATTCCATTTTTAATGCTTTCTTTAGACGTACATAGGATAATAGCAAACACGGGGGCGTTACTCGATACGATATGACAGCTGTCAGCTGTCACGGCAACATCGAGTTCGTAAAAATTATTGATAAAAAATATAAAAACTGCAATTTTAAGTGTATAAATGAATTAAATGTGTAAAGAACCTTTCAAAGTTTAAGTGACATCGTTATCTAATGTATTGTGAAGCAGTCAAACAAATAAAACAGTTTTAAAAATAACACAAACATTGTGCTTCAATGAACCTGTTTAAAACAGAAATAAACAGTAAAGTGTATGCTTAAACTACTGAAAACTAATATTCAAAATAAGATAAACTAATAACAAACTATAAAATGTATTTAATAGTGCTTAAATCGTGGATAAGTGAAAATAAATAAGCAAGTGAACGTTAAAAATTTAAAAACAATAACAACGCCCCGCCCCCTATCATAAAACCAGTGGGCGCGTTCCAGCTCCTAACGCAGTAAATAACGAGATTCCTAACATAATTCGCTACACTATCGCCATCTAGTGCTGATTAGCGGAGCTATTAGATTACGTTCCGTTTTTTAACTTAATAGCATCTGAAGCATTTATATAATAATAATTTAAATTGAAAAACATTGTTTACATTGCTTAAATTGAAAAATATTGTCATTGAAAAACAAAATGACACCTCCAACAATATCTAAGACTCTCAACAGGGATCGTAAGATGCCACCACAGGTGATTTGTTTTAGATGTAAAAAGAATGTTGATATAAAAAAGACCGCCCTTTGTTCAGTTTGTGAAAATAGATTTGAACCAGACTGTGATGGCTATCCTGAACAAACATATCGATTATTGAGTAAGGAATCTCAGAAGAAATGGATTTGCAGAATGTGTAAAAAAAAGAAAGTCGCTTCCACCAGGGAAACAATATCTAATGTTACTTTGAGGAGAAAACCTATCTCATCTGCTATCAATACACCGCCAGATCTGCCTCACCCTACAGTAAATACAGGAAACCAGCTTCCAATAACCTGTGAAGGCCTGATTACGCTAAATACCCAGGATTCCCATATACTAACCGATTATGAGACTTCAGATGAATCTCTTACTACACCGAGTAAACTGTCAAAAAGTTTAGACAACACAGTATCAAACTTGATTACAATCTCGGAAATGAAAGACACGATAACCGAGCTCACCAAAAAACTTTCTAGCACAGAGAATGAATTAGATAACACATTACTAGAAAATACGAATCTTCATAAACAAGTCGCAAAACTGACTGCTGAAATACAAATAATGAAAACATTATGCCACTCGTCCACATTTGTAGTCAACAGCCCCTCATGTAATAATAAAGACAAGGTTTTGTCGGCTTCACGTCGAGCTACGTTCTCGTCACCCATCTCTATAGGAATAACACCATTCAAAAATGGAACTGACAGCAATGAAATATTGGGTCTACAGAAAAAAATCTTAGCGTTACAACAAAATTTAATAAAAGCAGACCAAGAAATAATGGTACTCACAAAACAAATTGAAGACCTGTCGCAATTACTTACCGCAACACGAAAATCTGAATGTATTCCACACTCTCGTGAACACACTATTTACTCTATGAGAGAGAAAACAAGTCTGCAACCTGAAAATAAAATCCATATCTTCGGAACCCAGCAATGCGTCGGCCTAGCTACAGCCGTCTTAGATTCTAGGCAGAATACTCAGTATGATCAATATGGAGTTTACGCTGAAACGAATCCAAATGCGAAGAGCAGCGAAATAACCAAGAACTATCGTAAAACTAGCTTAAGAGCATGTGACAAACTAGTAGTATGTCTAGGTGAAAATGATCACAACATAAACTCTGTCCTGTCGCAATTGCAACATCTACTGGACACATGCTCTAATCGTACTGTAATTGTTTTAAGTGTTTCTAAAAATCTTTTCATAGATGTTAACAAACTAAATTATAGATTAGAAAATGTATGTAAAAAATATAAAAAATGCCACTTCATAAACTGTAAACAACTTAAGCAAGCCGATGTTTGTAAACAAATTAATTACGTTATAGACTGCAATGATTACAGCGAGAAATATTTGAACCCAATTCAACTTAGTAAACTAATAGCGCTTAATAATATTAACTTAAAGCTCAGCACCGTTAAAACCAACGAGCCTAAAAAAGGTACAATACCTTTTTATTTTAAAAATAAGGCTAACGATTATACTCGACAAGCTATAACCCCTACATTATCAGCTGAACAGGTAAAAAAGGGAACTATACCGTACTATTTCAAAAAATTAAATAAAAATGATACGTTTTTTCGAGGCTAACGACATTCTAACACCTGGTAATGTTGTATTTAGAATATTGCATCAAAATATTGCCAGCTTATTATCTAAACAAGAAGTCCTAGAAATAACACTACAGCAGCTTCGTAAGTCCCAAAATAGTCCTAACGTAATATGCCTATCGGAAACGTTCTTACAAAAAGGTTGTGAAAATTACGTTAAACTGGTTGACTACCATATGGCTGCTAGTTATTGCAGAGATAAGCGTAGAGGGGGAACCTGCATTCTGGTAAGCAAACAGTTAACGTTTAAAGAGTTACAATTTCTTAATAAATATGCAATGCAAAATTCATTTGAGATTTGTGGTGTAGAAATAGTAACATATAACTTAATAATAATCTGTGTTTATAGGACACCTCAGTCGGATCCCATACAGTTTCTGAACAAACTAGATAATCTTTTAACTGATTTATTAAATAAGTATAAATCTAAAAAACAAATTGTCTTGACAGGTGACTTTAACATAAATACCCTAAAACTAGGTACCATTACAAACGAGTTTCAAGACCTATCCTACAACCACAATATGAAAATCCACATTAACGTACCTACACGCAAGTCATCTTGTATTGACCACATTTTGAGCAATGTCCCACATGCAGCAGCATCTGTCTTACCACTTTATTTATCGGACCACGACACTGCGCAAATGCTGAGCTTCCCTGTCAAGTATCAAGCTCTAAAACCTCTTATATATCACATCTATAAAAGGGACTATAGCCTAGGAAATATCCACAAATTTAAAGAATACTTACAAAGCCTAACTTGGTCAGATGTTTACACAAACAATGATTCAAATATTGCTTTCAATCTTTTTCATGATTTATTTTGCCTACTTTACAACCTTTGTTTCCCAAAAAATAGAATAAAAATAACATTGAATAAACGTAAACAAAACTGGATAAGTAAGGGTATTAAAATCAGCTGTACAATGAAAAGGTCTTTACGTTACCGCTACTATAAAAATAAAAACGAAGTTAACAAACATAAATATATCGCATATTCCAAGTTACTACGAAAATGTATTGACAACTCAAAAAAAATAGCAAACAGTAGTTATATCAATAAAAACCAAAATAAATGTAGGGCCACATGGGCAGTTATCAAAGAGCAAACCCTTAATGCTAACCCTAAAGACAATATTGAACATATTCAAGTTAATGACACGTTAGTTACAAATCCAGTAGAAATAGCTTCTGCCTTCAATAATCATTTTATAAAATCATCACATCAACCAACTCACCTAAATATGGATAGCCAAAATAGTCCGGCATCTACAGTAAACTCAATGTATCTCATGCCTTTGTCACCAAATGAAGTTAAACGAGAAATATCGCGGCTTAAAGCAACTAACTCTGAGGGATATGATGAAGTAAATACGAAAATTATTAAAGCATGTTCAAATGAATTAACTGATATACTTACTTATTTAATTAATCTTTCTTTCAAATTTGGGGTCTTTCCCGATGCTTTGAAGCGATCACTTGTAAAGCCGTTGTTTAAAAATGGAGATAAATTTGATCTTAACAACTATCGTCCAATAACATTAATTCCCGTCATTTCAAAACTATACGAAAAATGCATGTATAAAAGAATTACCAGTTATTGTGACAAATACCAAATTATATGTAAAGAGCAATTCGGCTTTCAAAAGCGAAAATCAACCACTTCAGCAATATTTTCCTTCATGCAGAATGTGTTAACGAGCGTTAATAATAAACACCTGACAACGGGCCTTTTCTTTGATCTCTCCAAGGCATTTGACCTAGTTTCACATGACATACTGTTGCAAAAATTACAGAATGTGGGTATTAGGGGACTTCCACTACAATGGTTATCTTCATACTTAAGTATCAGGCAACAGTGTGTTATGGTTTCAAAACTAAATGATAATAGGGATATGATACCATACTTCTCAGAATATACAATTATTAAATGCGGCGTACCTCAAGGGAGTATACTGGGACCAATTCTTTTTCTATTATATATTAATGATATAACTCGAGTTACCGGCCTTAATTGTACTTTATTTGCAGATGACATATCTATTATAGTATCATCGAATAAAAAAAACAATACGATTAGTGACCATGAAACCGAAATAAATTTAACAATAGATAATTTAATTAGTTGGCTAAATAAAAACAATTTAAAAATAAATCTTAATAAATCAGTATATATCCAATTCAATCAATCCTATAATACTAAGTTCAATTTTAGCTTGAATATACCAAAGATTAATAAAGTTACACATACTAAATTTTTAGGACTAGTTATTGATCAAGCCTTAAACTGGAAAGAACACATAAATAAAGTATGTAATAAAATAAATAAATTTGTTTACGCGCTAAGACAGATCAAAAACGTAACTAATTTGGAAACGGCTGTTATGTCCTATCATGCATACGTGGAATCCATATTGCGCTATGGACTAGTTATATGGGGTAACAGTACTGACCTAACAAAAGCATTTGTCGCTCAAAAAAAGTGCATACGTGCAATATGTGGACTAAAATTTGATGAATCATGCCGACCTTTCTTTCAAAGACTTGGTTTGCTGCCTCTGCCCTCCTTGTATATATTTGAGACGTGTATGTTTGTTACGAGACACATGCACATGTTCCAAACTATAGGCGAGGTTAACCCAAGAAACCGGCGTGATCCGCACCGGCTGGTTATGTTACACCACCCAAAATCTTCAAAATATAATAAAAACTGCGGGGCTATGAGCATACGTATCTATAATCATATCCCCAGTGAATTCAAATGTCTAAACACATTACAATTTAAAATAAAATTATTTGAATGGCTTAACAATTGTAATTTTTATAGTATTCAGGATTTTCTGGATCATAAGAATTAATTAATTTGTATTTTATTTTTATATTTTTGTCTGAACATTTGCATGCTTTACTTTAAGCTAAACATGTGTGCCATATTTAATTGTAAGATCTCTGTATACCATGTTTTAGAGCAAATAAATATATTATTATTATTATTATTATTCTCGTCATACATACAATTAAAAGACGAACTTTATTAGCAGTAAGAGCGCGTTCACATTAAGTCGGAACGACAGTTTTATCGGGCCGACAAACGTGTCGGATCCATATTGGCATATGTATTTCAATAGCGCCGTTCACATATGGGCGACCCGACAAAACTAACGGAGGCGACACTTTTACCGGACGTTCAGCCACGATTTCTGTCGGATCGGCATAATATTGGCGTACTGGCAAGTATAGCGCCGTTCACATTTGTCGGCGCGAAGCGGCGGAGCCACCCGCCCGCTACCCTTCCACCCGCTCATTTCCAGCTCTCGGCACTCGCGCGAGCAGTTTCGTCGACGTGTATGCAGAGAAAACACGTAAATATGGAGAGCGAAATAAATACACAAGTTTTGATTTCTCTTGTGGAAGACAGGAGTTTATTATGGGATAAAACTTGTGAACAATATAAAAATAAATTTTTGAAACTGACTGCTTTGTGACGATCCGGGCAGTAAAACGACCGTACCATCAGTGGTGTTCACATTAGGTCGGGTCGGTAGCGTCTAGTGTGAACAGCAACACCCGACAGTCGGTCAACGGTAAACTGTCCGTCCGACCTAATGTGAACCAGCTCTAACAGTGTTTCTTAACATTATAGCGATACTGGTAAATGGTTCATACAACTATGCGAAAGCGCATGGGTTCATTGCGGCTGATGAATTTCCTTTAGGCATAACTCTAATACATTTCCATAAAATATGTTTACTGTAGCTACTGGTTCCTTACCTTTATGTTTTATAATAGCTGGTGAAATATTCCCCTTGCAATACCGCAGCTTAGCCAGCGGTATAAGTGTGTCGTTTTTTTCAATTAACCTCTTCGTTACTATGAAAACTATGCCATATCTGAGTGCCTAGTGTGAGTTTCATAAAACTATTCGAATGACTTTACCATCGCGTCAGGCGAGTGAACGTCAAACGCTTCGAGTATGGTATACAAGCGAGTGCGAGATGCTACCCCAGCTTACCACTCGAAACGCGTTTACTCACCGTGAATGGCGTTTATTATTTTTCTTAAGTTGGTGTACCGTTCGCGTCATGAGATAAACCTGCCATATTTAGAATGATATTTCTATTGTGATAGTAGTGGAAGCAACTGTATATCAAAATTGTGCTGGTTATAACCTAGCAACTAGTTTGTTTATGTTTCGAATTGTTGTGTTTGTTGTCAAAGTTGTCATTTGAGGATTGAATTAAAATGTATTAAACTATTATATTATACTAGCGACCCGCCCCGGCTTCGCACGTGTGCAATGCTGATACTAAATACACTACAGAAAAACTGTGAACGTTGTATACAAAAACATAGCGGCCCGCTCCGCCGCAAACGCTACGTCCCGTAATTTTTTAATCTGTAATATCTTCGAAAATATTCATTTAAATCCTTTGATTACATTATATACCTAATCAAAGTTTAAATCATATGCTATAAAAGGCCATATAGATCTATATTAAATCAACAATGTATTTAAGGTATTTAATTGGATAAGGATTAATGCTGTATTGGTTAAAATCGCTTCGAAAATTAGCCATTATTGACAATTTGTAAATGACAAAAAAAAAAATTGTGGGATATCCATAAGAGATAGACATATACCATCGCGGAGTTTTCTGTAGACCTTTTCAATGTGTATTACTTAGTACATTATTTTGATAAATCTCGTAGGGTTCAGCCTGCGTTTTGCAATGTAAGCGGAAAAAATGAAATTATTTACGACATCTCATTAGAAACCTCAAAAATAACAGTATTTCTCCACTATTTAATGGATGTTATTATACATAATATAAACCTTCCTCTTTAACCACTCTATCTATTCAAACCGCATTAAAATCCGAAGAATTATGCGTACAAAGGGAATAGGGACAGAGAAAGCGACTTTGTTTTATACTATGTAATGATTATAACTATTATATTGACTGCCTCGTTGGCCTAGTGGTCCTGAGTGCGACTGCTATGCTAGAGGTCCTGGGTTCGATTCCCAGGTCGAGCAAAAATGGGTTTTTCTATGAAATTCTCAGTAGCAGCTCGGCGTTCGGATTTGTGCCCGGTTAATGGCAATAGGCTCGCCCCCTATTACATGGGACCTATATATACCGGCGAACTGTGGGTGTACATCGGTACACCTCTGCCTAACCCTTCGGGGAATGCAGGCGTGATGGATGGTATATATATTAAAATTAAAAAATGAAGACAAGTTCGTCGTTCGACACCTTCTTGGAAAAGTGATATCTATCTCTAAATTGTCTTTCCGTCAGGTGTAGCAAAGGATTAAAAGATGCACGAGCTCTTGCTTCAACACTGTCGTTGTAATTGCGGTCATCTTGTGCCTAAGCAGCCGCAAACATTCTCCAAGCGAAAAAATCCATCCTGCCATAATTTTGCTTGTTTGCATACAACACGAATAATAAAAATCTCATAAAAAATCCTCTGACACGACGACGTTCACTGTAAAAAACTACGTGACAACTCTTCGATCGCGTTAGCGTTAGTTTACTCAAATTTACCACTCGATCTGTCAAAATTTGAATCTCGCACTCGCAAAACACTTGAAACGACCGTTAACGTTTTCGGTTTCGAGTGTTAATCGATGAACGATGTTCGATCGCACGGACGTAAAAAACTCACACTCGCAAAATCTAGTTCCCATTCGAGTCACTAGACGGCGCTATTTCAATTCCATACAAATCGTGGTTTACGTTAACGCAATCGAGTACGTATAAAAACTCCCACTAGGCACTCTGAGTGCCTAGTGTGAGTTTCACAAAATTATTCGAATGACTTTACCATCGCGTCAGGCGAGTGAACGTCAAACGCTTCGAGTATGGTATACAAGCGAGTGCGAGATGCTACCCCAGCTTACCACTCGAAACGCGTTTAATCACCGTGAATGGCGTTTATTATTTTTCTTAAGTTGGTGTACCGTTCGCGTCATGAGATAAACCTGCCATATTTAGAATGATATTTCTATTGTGATAGTAGTGGAAGAAACTGTATATCAAAATTGTGCTGGTTATAACCTAGCAACTAGTTTGTTTATGTTTCGAATTGATATGTTTGTTGTCAAAGTTGTCATTTGAGGATTGAATTAACAATTATATTATACTAGCGACCCGCCCCGGCTTCGCACGGGTGCAATGCTGATACTAAATACACTACAGAAAAACTGTGAACGTTGCGTTGTATACAAAAACATAGCGGCCCGCTCCGCCGCAAAAGCTACGTCCCGCAATTTTTTAATCTGTAATATCTTCGAAAATATTCATTGAAATCCTTTGATTACATTATATAATCAAAGTTTAAATCATATGCTATAAAAGGCCATATAGATCTATATTAAATCAACAATGTATTTAAGGTAATTGGATAAGGATTAATGCTGTATTGGTTAAAATCGCTTCGAAAATTAGCCATTATTTAGCGTAAAAAGTAAATGACAAAAAAAAACAAATTGAGGGATATCCATAAGAGATAGACATATACCATCGCGGAGTTTTCTGTAGACCTTTTCAATGTGTACAATACTTAGTACATTATTTTGATAAAGCTCGTAGGGTTCAGCCTGCGTTTGCAATGTAAGCGGAAAAAATGAAATTATTTACGACATCACATTAGAAACCTCAAAAATAACAGTATTTCTCCGCTATTTAATGGATGTTATTATACATATAAACCTTCCTCTTTAACCACTCTATCTATTCAAACCGCATTAAAATCCGTTGCGTAGTTTTAAAGATTTATGCGTACAAAGGGAATAGGGACAGAGAAAGCGACTTTGTTTTATACTATGTAATGATTATAACTATTATATTGACTGCCTCGTTGGCCTAGTGGTCCTGAGTGCGACTGCTACGCTAGAGGTCCTGGGTTCGATTCGCAGGTCGAGCAAAAAGTGTTATTGGGTTTTTCTATGAAATTCTCAGTAGCAGCTCGGAGTTTAGATTTGTGCCCGGTTAATGGCAACAGGCTCGCCCCCTATTACATGGGACCTAAAAATACCGGCGAACTGTGGGTGTACATCGGTACACCTCTGCCTAACCCTTCGGGGAATACAGGCGTGATGGATGGTATATATATTAAACTTAAAAAATGAAGACAAGTTCGTCGTTCAACACCTTCTTGGAAAAGTGATATCTATCTCTAAATTGTCTTTCCGTCAGGTGTAGCAAAGGATTAAAATATGCACGAGCTCTTGCTTCAACACTGTCATTGTAATTGCGGTCATCTTGTGCCTAAGCAGCCGCAAACATTCTCCAAGCGAAAAAATCCATCCTGCCATAATTTTGCTTGTTTGCACAAAACACGAATAATAAAAATCTCATAAAAAATCCTCTGACACGACGACGTTCACTGTAAAAATCTACGTGACAACTCTTCGATCGCGTTAGCGTTAGTTTACTCAAATTTACCACTCGATCTGTCAAAAATTGAATCTCACACTCGCAAAACACTTGAAACGACCGTTAACGTTTTCGGTTTCGAGTGTTAATCGATGAACGATGTTCGATCGCACGGACGTAAAAAACTCACACTCGCAAAATCTAGTTCCCATTCGTGTCGCTAGACGGCGCTATTTCAATTCCATACAAATCGTGGTTTACGTAAACGCAATCGAGTACGTATAAAAACTCCCACTAGGCACTCAGTATACATTTGTATGGAATGTATGTACTGTACACGTGCGTAATGTTGTTTTTCTATTGTATGGTTTTTGTTGCCGGAGACGAAGGATAGGACCCTTATGGATATTGAAGATGAGTTCAGAGGTAGACCCTTGTCTTTTGAGGAGAGGCAGTCAGTTGCGAAACCGCAAGTCACTGAAAGGAGACTTAGTAACCCAGTCACATGAGCCTAGCATATAATCAAGCGTTTTTTTTTTATTCCTCCAACTGCCATTGGCTGGGGCACGGGTGTCGCTCTGAGCATTCTTCCGCACCCCGGCAGGTATAGGCCTGCCGCCACCACTAGGCGGGCCGCACTGACTCCAGAAACGGCGCGCGAGGACAACTCTCGAGCCTGTCTCTCCTCAGGCGACGGACTGACCCTTAGTCCGCCGCCCACAGGCCCTATTTCACGGTCTCGCACCCTCTGGCCCCTGGTTCGCCTGCTGCGGGTGGGATGGGAGGAAGTAGACTTCCCTCTCCCGTTCCGCCGCCTCAATGGCGGCCATCACATCCTCACAGAAGATTCAAACACTCTCGCTCCCCACCATGGACATAACAACGTCCTGCAGCGAGAGGCCACCCGCAGCTGTTGCTACGACGACATCACGGCGCTGCGCTGCCCAAGCTGGGCACTCCTCCAGCGTATGGTGCGTCGCGTCTTCGGGGCATTCCTGGCAATGATAGCACCTAGGCGCCTTCAACATATAATCTTGCTGCTTCAGCCGGGTATAAGAGCCAACGCATATAAAAGCGGTGCGTCGCTCGCCGTAACGCAAATAGTCCAGGAATATTAGGGGTTTTTCTCGGAATGAGAGATATAAACTTATATAAACCTTTATTTTGACATCCTTTATCTTGGAATATCTGTAGCCGCGGACACCCTACGATATCTAGGTTTTGAGACAAGTTTTAGGATGGCAAAATAATGATTTATACAACTTTGTAGCTGACTATTTCTAATTCCGAGATACTTACCCTCATTTGACCGATTTTCTTGAACTAACAGCATTGCGACGAGAGACGCACCGCGTATTTGGGCGTTGTGATATTTACACGTTCAACAACGTTCACGATCGTAGGAAAAATGGTCACCTTTTTTTTGGATGGAAAATCATCAAATGACTTCTGCCTTGGGTGGGGTGGGAGGGAGTGTCAGACTTTTACTGACTAGAACACATGTTCCCTCCTGTGCCCTTTGTGTTCCGAGGGCATGGTATCTCTTTCGAACAACCCGCAGCCTCGGCAGGCATCGGCCCTGAGTAGCCCCTCCTATTTGCTGACATCTCTAAGGCGCGCGTGGAACACGAACGCGTCGTCCACACGGCCTGTCGCTAATTAACGTACGGTGAGCTACCCTTTGCTCACCGCACACAGGCCCTCGTCTACGGTGGGCGTGAGTCGTCTTGAGGCTCCCGCGGCCCGGAGCGTCTCCCGCGGCGTTTGGGATGAGAGGTTTTACGCCTCTGACGTCCCGTCACCTCCTTCTCTAGCATAACTGCTTCGCAGAAGGAGGTGGTTGCTTCCCATTCCCTCTCGCTCCGGACCATGGCTTGCACTAGGGCCGACGCCCCCGATGGCCGCCACGAGGACTCGGCGGAGCTCCGCCCCAGTGGGGCACACCGCCACGGTGCGCTCCACCGTGTCCTCAGGGTGAAAATGGTCACCTTACCCTACGGTTGCGGTCGGCAGCGCAACGCTCAGCGACCCGTTGCGTTGCGGAACTGCGCCCCACTGCTTCTATGTGTTGTGTATTAACGCTAGAATCCCATGCTCAGGAATCGAACCCAAGACCTCTAGCATAGCAGTTGCGCTTAGGACCACTACGTTAACGGGCGTGTGCTGTTAAATTGAGCGACGTATACTATCCTAGATTAGGAACATGTATATCATAGCAACGCAGTTATATGTGCCTTATCATTAAGGTCAGCTAATAAGTACCATTGAAATCTTGGCGTTTTATTTGGCCAGACGAATTTCAACTGTGTCTAAAAGACGCGTAGTTTGAATTTCAATTGGTAACTAATGTAGTCAGTTCGTCACTACGGTTAGTTTTGTTATAACATCATTTATCTGGCAAATCATTCTTTAATTCAAAGATTTTTTCGTCACTGAAATGGTCTTCGTTGAACTAGTGGTTAAGGCGCCCGCCTCTCACCATAAGGTTGTAGGTTCGACACCGCGCTAGTCAATTTCTTTCAAAGTTTATTTTGGAAATTACTGACATCGGTGAAGGAAAATATCATGAGGAAACCTGGACTTATTTAATAAAAGTTTGAAATCACCACCATGAGCAAGCGTAGTTATCAATGCTTCTACCTTCTTTGTATAAGAAGGTACCTTTGCCCAGCATTGGGACAGACTGGTATAATTAATGGAAAATGAACTGCCGAACTACTGACTGAAAAAAAAACACAAATTAAAAATAGAATCAATGATTTATTGTCATATCACATTTTGCTATAAAATACTGTTTTTAAAATTACACTTACTTAATTATAATAAACGTTAATTTATAATATACATAAATATAATTGTATTAAAAGTATATAAGATAATTTGGTGCTTGCCTTGTGTGAGCACATAATTATGTGATTTAGAACTAGTTTTAAAGTAGTTAGAAATAAAAAGACAAAACATTGTTTGTATAAAGCAAATATACAGTTTCACTGAATAAATGAATGTCATTTTGATCGTTTCTGCATAAATTATTAGTAATTTCTCTAGGTACAGCCAGCAGCAAAAGTAGAACAACAATTCAGACATTTAGCACAATATCAATACGAAATGGATCTTAAATTAAGATAAAATGAACTCCTAGGTAGTGCCTAAAATTATGAATAGCAGTGGATTGTGTTATGATATGTAAAATTAACATTGTTAATCAACTTTTGTTGCTGACCGTACCTGCCATGTTTTTCTGTTTAATACACAAAAGGTCAAAAAAATCACACCCTCGAAAAATTATCCTTAAGGTGCTCCTTCACTTAACCTCGCCTGCAATGTAACGCTGTAAAGTTACATTACAGGCCACATTTTAAGGAACGCGGTGATCTACAGAAACCTTTTACTGCATTTTAGGGCCTGCACGGCAATATAACGCAATGCTCAAGATCGAATCTGTAATGTAACGTTACAGGTGAACGCTCCAGGTGAGGGAGCACCTTAGTCTCACAATAGACGTATCTTCGAATTAAAATTGGTATCATTAGATAGTTATTTGACTACCTTAAAACATTAGTCGAACATAAATAAAGAAACTTCGGAAAGAAATCACAAAAAATACAAGTTTTTTTATTCATATAATTATCTATCTACATCATGGTTACATTTATATTTAAATAATACATAACTTAGAAATAATCATAATCATGTCAATTAATAAAAATAATGGTAAATAATCGTAAGTAAACTAAATAAAAGTCGTTTTGGCAATTATAGAGTGATAAAAGAGTATAATTTGTGTTTCATGCCAAAATGTCGCATCCAGTTTATATGTGTCAAAATTTATAGTCATTGACATTTTTGGGTTAAGAAAATATTTATTTTATCAAAATCACTAAACATATTTAGCGCCGAATGTGTTTAAATTATCAGTCTGTCACCGTCACCTTCTAACAATGACAGGGATTCAATCATCATCATCTGCCTAGCCTTTTCCCAACTATGTTGGGAACGGCTTCCAGTCGAACCGGATGCAGCTGAATATCAGTATTTTACATGGAGCGACTGCCTATCAGCCCTCCACAACCCAGTAATGGGTAATACGATACTCTCGGTAAGACTGGTTGTCAGACTTTCTGGCTTCTGACTAACGACTGTCAAAGATCTACAAATGACAGCCGGGACCAACGGCTTTACGTGCTTTCCGAGGCACGGAGGAAACTCGCTATGGTAAATGGTCACCCATCCACAGACCAACCCCGGCAAGCGTGGCTTAACCCGGAAGATCGGGCTATGCGGCTGTAATTATTTAGCCACGAGCTGACAGGGATTCAATGATGTTCTAAATATGTTTAGGCACTAAACGTATTTAGTGATTTAGTGGTGAAAGTGGGTATTGGAAGTGCGGATTTTTTATGTTTTTCCTTCATGAAAATTCCGGTCATGGAGTACCTATACCGCAGCCTGGAGGGGGTGAGGCAGAGGGGAAGAATTTAAGAATTAGCTAATATGAACCTTATACGTAAGTTTATAAGGCCGCATTGTCATAATTTAGGTCCTAACATTAGGTACTTGTAGGTTATCGTATATTCCGCAACTAGTCCGCTTTAGTAGTCAATATATTATAATAAAAATATGAGGTCCAATGTCGAGCATGATAAGTGTTAATGAGTTGAAGGCGATAATTTCACCTTCTATTTCTGAAGCCCTGACCACCGGTAGCTTGGACCCTGTTTCCGATACCGGTAGGCTACTATTATTTATATGAAGATTTAAGATTTTTTTAAAGAATTTCAAGTTACGCACACTGTTATCAAGCATTCAGTAGACCCCCAGAGACGAAATTTTTGTACATATGGACCAAAAGCTTTTTTTTTTTAAATAAGCTACGTTTTATTTGCTCCGACGGTCTAAATTTATTAAGAAAATAATAACAGAAACTGGCTAAGACCCAGTGGGGTTGATAGGAGTATATATATATCTAGAAATCTCTACGAGACCCTGCGTATCTGACTCACAATAGTATTAAACACAGGTAAACAGGTAAGTAATCTCGTTTTTTTTTAAGGTGGCGTAAATACAAAGGCGGGTATAAATATTATAAGACAGCAATATATGGGGGAGGCCTATGTCCACCAGTGAACGTCATGCGGCTGATATGTTGATGATGATGATTATAGACGGAATCATAAAAATAAACTTATTTAGTAAAGTGCAAAGTAAATGAGTACAAAAATTAAATATTTGAGTAAAACATAAGATAGAAAATTAAAAGAATATCTAAAAAAAGGGTACCATTTGAAAGTAATTTTTGAACTTCAAAAGTCAATTGGCCGTGCCGGAGATAATTGCCGATCACCGCCAACTAAAAGTGACTATACTCAATTATAGCATTAGAAAAATAACGTTACAACATTATTGTTATTTCAATCTTACCGAATTAAGCTCCGTTATTTTAACAATAAATATTAATCAATGTAAGTATATTATTAGTAAATTACAAAATAAATGTCAGCAAAATGCAGTGATTTCAACCATATAAGGGAGAGGCCACACGATGTGTTACCACTGCGGCGTAATACATACTAATGCCATGGCTTAATAATAATTAAGGATCCATTCAAATACTTCTATAGCATAAAAATATGTTAAGAAATCATTAAATGGAGCCTAAAATGCACTGCAGCTAAATTCCGAGCTACCAGTCAGTTTGAATCGTACTACCAATGTGACTTTTTCTAATTCATATGTACTTTCTAAGTTTATCTTGGATATCACTGACATCGGTAACCATGTCCGAGGCCCTTGTGGCGGTTTATAAACTCTGACACTTGGGTGTGTGGGGTCGTTAGGCCTTACTGCCCACACGATAAAGAAGAAGACTATACTACGTGTGCACTCTGATGCGGCAAAACGGTTGCGCACCGCATAGTGTGGCATCTCCCTAACGCAATAACTAGCGTTATTTGTCTAATGCTATAATAAATACAGTATAATCCACTTTAGTCCATAAATATTAGTCCACAAGGGTGATAAAATTACCTATAAAATTGAGTATGTGTACAAATTGGTCCTTTTGTCTAGAATCTAGATCATAATATAGGCTAGGTAGAGATCTAATAAATACGTGTCAGGTACTCCCTTGTTATAGCGCGGTCGAGGTGACGGACTTCAGCCCCCGCACTAGGATCGTAGGGGGGAGGTCCTTTGTGAACTCGTCTAGCACCTGCGAAAATAAGAAATATGATTTCAATATTAGGGCCGATATAAAAGCGGGGCGGTGTGGGACTGGCATTATTGGAGACGTTAAGGTGAATGCTCCGACCAGCCCGCGAAATTTAAATTTTCTTACGTTTGAGTAATTACTTCATTTAAATGACTCCATAAGTCAAGCTTCATGTAAAATGTCTCATTTTACATGAAGCTTGAGTTATGGAGTCATTTTACTGATTATAATTATAATGGTTATAATTTTGAAAATACATACTTCTTACGCCCACGAATCATACTTTAATCAACATTAAACCTAATACTGACTTGCAAATTGCAAAAAACGTAAGAAAATTTAAATTTCGCGGGCTTTTTTGACCGCGTAGCAATAAAGCCCGCGTCTGACCGTCGATGCCCGCGGCTGCCCTCACCGCGAATTTACCTCACAGATACGCTGGACTCTTTTCGCCTTCTATGTGCGTCGGTAGTAAAGGATTCCCTTTGCATTATCGTTCGCAGTTAAATTGACCAACCTGGCCCGCCCCCCCGTGTGTATCGCGCTTAAAAGCACAGCGCATTTCGACGCTGTGATATCACATACATCTAGCAACATTCATAGGAAAAACGGTCACCGGTCGCTTCGGTAGGACGCTTCGCAACGCGGTGAGGCACCTCAGTAAGTGGGTTTTTAGAATAAGACCTTTCAAAGATATGGACTAAGATCAGCCTTACGACTTCAACTAAGTCAAAGGTCAAATTCAAAAGTCAGAGTCAAAAGTCATAAGTCGAAAGTCAAAGTTAAAGCCAAAGTCAAAAGCCAAAGTCAAAAGCCAAAGTCAAAAGTCAAAGTCAAAGGTCAAAGTCAAAAGATTAAAGTCAAAAGTCAGAGTCAAAAGGCATAAGTCGAAAGTCAAAGTTAAAGCCAAAGTCAAAAGACAAAGTCAAAGTCAAAAGCCAAAGTCAAAAGACAAAAGTCAAAGTCAAAAGTCAAATTATATGTTTAAATAGTGTAATTGGCTTCTGCCGTTCCATTTAAAATAAATAAATATTGTTCTTAGTAATTATTGAGAGATTGTGAGTTCTCTCCTTGGAATTACTAAGTTCAAATGTTCATACCTTCAAGTAGTGTTCACAGACAGAGTCGTCAGCAGGCGTGTTGGTGAGCTTGGGCGGCGCCGGCAGCTGCACGAACGTCACTGCTGTGGCCTCCGAGCTGCGCCGCTTGATTATATTGTTCACTCTGCAAGGGAAATGGTAGGAATATGAGAATGTCTGCGGCAGAACTACAAAGCTTCAGATCGTCAACAATCTTTTAATATTAAAAAAAACGGTAATTTAAAAAACTAAAAAACCCGACTGCTTTTCTAAGTATTTATGAAAAAGCCCTAAAACAAGAAAGTCTTTGTACCCGATTGCGCTTAAAATTGTAGCAGTCAGGACCCATTAACTAACTAACTACTAAACATAACCCTCCTTCTGGCGCAGTCGGGTAAAAAATGGCGTTACCCTATGCACCTAGTATAGGGTAACGCCATCTTTTTATATTATTTTTCTATATTATTTCTCTTGTACTATGAGTGTGTGGAGTTAGGAGAAACAGGGTGTAAAGTCTCATCCTCTATTGAAAAGGGAGGATCCTCCGAGCAGACGGGTGTTGTGTCTGGTGGGCTACTGCCCGACGGTTGTTGTCGGGATTTTGTATATTATGTTAACTTCGCTACGATCTGTAACCCCTCGGCCGCTCTAGAACATTTCTCAATAAACCTCCCAATTGTCGTCATTTTTTATGTTGATCATACGACATTTGGGGCATTTTTTCCTTATGATCAAGGTTTGATCATACGACGTTTTAAGGGTTAATAGTGCGATCTAGGCAACGTCAGTTTGTTGTCGTGGTTCGCATATTGAGCGATAGATGTCGCTACAAATGCGTTTACAAACAATAAAGTCAAAGTCAAGAATGATGAAAATGATTGAATCTTAATCTGATTTATAATATTATGGAATTAATAGTACTGCATAGAACAGTTTTCGATTAGTATAATTGATCATTAAAACTTCAGAGATTACCGCTTACAAAGAATTCTTACCACTTCATAATCTATATACTACTCTGTGTAAAAAGTACCGGGAATTCATAAATTACAGAACGCGCGGTAAACGTATTGACTATTTTTTTTATTCTATAATTTGGTAGGTCTGTTATGAGTTACCGCGCGAACTTTGAGCGCTATAAGTCAATCAGTGTAATTACAGCTGCCATTTTTGTATTTCAATATTTAAGTGTCCTGCGATTTTACCATCAAAGCATTTTTTGAACAAAAGAGTTTGCCTTAAGTATAGCGTATCAAATGAAATTTCCTGATCCAAATCACTAAAAATGATGCACAAGACTTACGGTGATTCGTGTATCTCAAAAACACGGGCATATGAATAGTATGAAGTATTTAAAGAGGGCCGACAAGTGGTAGTTGATTTTCCTCGTTCTGGTGGACTCAAAACGCTGAGAATGATGAAAACATCAATCTGATCAAGAGTTTGGTACTTGGAAATCGTCGTATGAGTCTCTGAGAATTAGCTCTAGAGGTAAACATATCTTTTAAATCCGTTCATAATATTCTGACTGACATTTTGGGGATGAAACGCGTCGCCATACGATGAATGCCAAAAGAGCAAAATTTTTGTCCAAAAAGAGCATCGGAAGCAGGTTGGTGAAGACATGATTTTCCGAGCTTCTACGGACTTCACCTTCATGAAACGCATAGTAACTGGCGACGAGACATGGGTTTATGAGTACGATATGCAAACAAGTCAACAGTCTCCAGAATGACGAAATTAGAGCCGAGTGAATCTAAAAAAAAAATTCGCTGAAAGAGTTCAACACCTTACCTCAATCAGCTTATAAAAAATGTATGGAAGACTGGGTCAAGCGCTGGCGCAGTTGTATTGCAAGCGAAGGAGCATACTTTGAAGGCGACAACATAAATTTTGCCGAATAAACTAATTTTATGGTTTTATTGAACAATTCCCGGTACTTTTTACACAGAAGGTATATAAAAGAAAATCGTGTGTTTGTTACAACACTTATAACTCGAGAACGGCTGGACCGATTGCCATGGTTTTTGATTTGTTGGATTTGTTTCCGTCCCGAATAGCAGAATACATCTTAAAAACAATGAAACGAAAAAAAAAATTGTTGAGAATGTCGGTAGGGGTAGGGTAGGGTAGGGGTAGGGTAGGGGTAGGGTAGGGGTAGGGTAGGGGTAGGGTAGGGGTAGGGTAGGGGTAGGGTAGGGGTAGGGTAGGGGTAGGGTAGGGGTAGGGGTAGGGTAGGGGTAGGGTAGGGGTAGGGTAGGGGTAGGGTAGGGGTAGGGTAGGGGTAGGGTAGGGGTAGGGTAGGGGTAGGGTAGGGGTAGGGTAGGGGTAGGGTAGGGGTAGGGTAGGGGTAGGGTAGGGGTAGGGTAGGGGTAGGGTAGGGGTAGGGTAGGGGTAGGGTAGGGGTAGGGTAGGGGTAGGGTAGGGGTAGGGTAGGGGTAGGGTAGGGGTAGGGTAGGGGTAGGGTAGGGGTAGGGTAGGGGTAGGGTAGGGGTAGGGTAGGGGTAGGGTAGGGGTAGGGTAGGGGTAGGGTAGGGGTAGGGTAGGGGTAGGGTAGGGGTAGGGTAGGGGTAGGGTAGGGGTAGGGTAGGGGTAGGGTAGGGGTAGGGTAGGGGTAGGGTAGGGGTAGGGTAGGGGTAGGGTAGGGGTAGGGTAGGGGTAGGGTAGGGGTAGGGTAGGGGTAGGGTAGGGGTAGGGTAGGGGTAGGGTAGGGGTAGGGTAGGGGTAGGGTAGGGGTAGGGTAGGGGTAGGGTAGGGGTAGGGTAGGGGTAGGGTAGGGGTAGGGTAGGGGTAGGGTAGGGGTAGGGTAGGGGTAGGGTAGGGGTAGGGTAGGGGTAGGGTAGGGGTAGGGTAGGGGTAGGGTAGGGGTAGGGTAGGGGTAGGGTAGGGGTAGGGTAGGGGTAGGGTAGGGGTAGGGTAGGGGTAGGGTAGGGGTAGGGTAGGGGTAGGGTAGGGGTAGGGTAGGGGTAGGGTAGGGGTAGGGTAGGGGTAGGGTAGGGGTAGGGTAGGGGTAGGGTAGGGGTAGGGTAGGGGTAGGGTAGGGGTAGGGTAGGGGTAGGGTAGGGGTAGGGCAGGGGTAGGGTAGGGGTAGGGTAGGGGTAGGGTAGGGGTAGGGTAGGGGTAGGGTAGGGGTAGGGTAGGGGTAGGGTAGGGGTAGGGTAGGGGTAGGGGTAGGGTAGGGGTAGGGTAGGGGTAGGGTAGGGGTAGGGTAGGTTACCACGCGAACGAAGTCGTGGCGGGTCAGCTAGTATTAGTATAAATGTACTAATACAATACATACATTTGTAAATAGCCGATGGGAACTCGTTGGTACATGCTGTTCTCGTCGTCATTTGAGAATCTACTGTATTCATCCAACTTGGGCCACTCTGTCACCTGTAATAGACAAAAAACGTTAGTTGGATTGAGCAGCTGGTTTTATACGGAGTGGTAAAAGATACTAGGTAGTCGTTAACTACGCATAATGAGTATCAAACTAAGTAACATTGATGAAACATTGACGGTAAACGGCTTTTTTTATACCAGCTGTTACCCGCGACTTCATTCGCGTTCACTATTTGATTGGTTTCATAAATAAATTTTCTAAAATAACAGCCTTTGTTTCTCCTTATAACACTAGCTATCTGCTAGCGAAAGTCCCGTCAAAATCGGTCTAGCCGTTTCAGAGATTTATCGAAACAAACAAACAGGCAGACAGACCGAAAAAATTTAAAGACTGAGTAACCAGAAGGTTGCCAGGATTGGTCCCGAAGAAAAAACTGATTGCAAGTTTTGGATGTAAGTGTACAGAAGAAAACGGTGATTATACTCACAATATGCGTAGTAGCGTTAATTCTGAGCAGCTTGAGTAGTTTGTCGAGTCTCTCGTCCAGCGGCCGGCCCGCGCCTAGTGACTCCAGCGCAGATTGCGAGCCCACTGGGACCGTGCGACCTGCTTCTGCAAGCAAACCAAGTTCCTTATTTATTAATCAAAAGCGTTTGATTGCGTAAATCATGAAACACTCCTCCTTAAGCTCGAGCATTACGGACTTGGTCATCTAGCGCGTGACTTGATAAAATCGTACTTAAATGATAGACTGCAGCATGTGCAAATAAACGGTGTAAACTCATTAGGCTTAAAAGTAAAGATGGGGGTTCCGCAGGGTTCAATATTGGGTCCGTTTCTCTTTTTAGTATATATTAATGATTTACCTCATTTACTGAAAAACCAACCTTAAATGGTGTTATTTGCTGATGACACTTCACTGATTTTTAAAGTAAATAGAAAGGCACAACATCTTGACGACGTAAATAACGCTATGCATGAGGTTCATAATTGGTTTACTATAAATAACTTAGTATTAAATGAGAAGAAAACTAAATGCATAAGATTCGCTTTGCCAAATGTTAAAAGTATGTCATGTAACGTTACATTAAATAAGGATATACTGGAATTCGTCGAAAAGACAGTTTTACTAGGGATTACGCTTGACTCAAAGCTGCAATGGAGTCCTCACTTAACATCTCTAGCAGGGCGGTTGAGCTCAGCCGCTTACGCTGTCAGAAAAATCAGACAATTAACAGACGTGGATACCGCGAGACTGGTCTATTTTAGTTACTTTCATAGCATTATGTCTTACGGTATTTTGCTTTGTTGGCGGGCTGCAGATATAGAGTCTATCTTTATTCTGCAAAAGAGGGCTGTCAGAGCCATCTATAATCTTTGCAGAAGCGAGTCTCTAAGGGAATTGTTCAAAAAAATTAATATCATGACGGTTCCTTGTCAATATATATATGAAAACATTATGCACGTTCGAAAAAACCTTCATCTTTTCAAAAAAATTGGTGATAGACATAATGTTTATACTAGAAATAGGAATAAATTAGATCGACCAGGTTTCAGATTGTCTAAAGTAAACACTTCTTTTATGGGGTACTGTGTAAAATGTTATAACAAAATACCGCTCGATATTCTCGAACTAAATGAGAGAAAATTTAAAACTTTCATCAAACGCACACTATGTAGTCAGGCATATTATAAGTTAGAAGATTATATTAATGACAAGAATGCTTGGCTTAATGCTGGTCCTGCTCCACAGAGACTTGGGCTCACAAATTAATAGATATTGTTTTTTGGGAATGTTTCTTACCCCTTTTTCATTTTGATTGACCTTAATAACGTTTACCGTTATTTTATTGCTATTTATTACATACATCAGTCGAATAGGTTCACTAAAAACCTTAGTTTTATATAATTTAACATAATAATTTATTTCAATTTTGTAAATGTGAGTACCATGGAGCCATTTATTTGTTAAGTTACTATGTGTTGGACACTGAGCATGGCAGTTGAGAGCTTCGTCATGCTCACTTTAATGTCTCGCTGACGGTGGCGCGTGGGTTGGGTCGTTTGGTTCCCTTCAAGATGGTTGAGCTAAATGGTGCTGATGCACGCGTCATATTCGTGAACGGGTGCTGTCAGTTGGGATTGGTCATCTCTTGACTGCCATGGCTTACATCTATATTATAATTTTGTTATTTTTTATATTCACTTTCATTGTTTTCACATACAGGATAAGTTTTTAACCAGTGCGTAAATTTGTTTTGGTAGTTCAGTGTCAGTAATAGAACACATTTCCGTGTTTAGTTAAAAAAAAAATAAAAAAAAATTTCATCCTTATCCGAGTTTGAAATAAGCAAAACATGGACATAATCTACTCGCCATACTATCAATGACAACTCTTGGCCGCCCCCCGGGCGCATGGCTGGGGTGAGGGGGTGGGGAATGCGCTAGCGCCGAGTAACAATAAAATATGGTTTTTAAGTATACATGTTTCGTAAGCGATAACTTTTTTTTTTAGTACTAAGACATATCAAAATAAAATATACGTGTTTAATAAAACGTGTTGAAGTTTATTATGGCAAAATTTACGCACTGGTTAAAAAAATTTCCTGTATAGAAGCAACAAGAATATTGTAACCAAGTTTTTGTAAAAACCAAATTGAATGAAAAGAGTGTCCATGGAGTTTCTTGCTCGTTCTTCCCCATAGAGACCTACGTTTTGGAACGAGCAACTAGCTTCAATATTAAACTGTAACTTCTTGACAATTCAAAAGTGCCTGTAAATGGTCTAATTGAAATAAATGCTTTGATTTGATTTGATTTGATTTGATTTGATTTGATTGTAGACTAACTTATGCCGGCAAATTGAGCAGAACCCTCTTCCTTTTTCTAAAATGAAATAATGACATCAGTGCCCTCGAAAACATTGATGGGGCTGCGGGTTGTTCGAAAGAGATACCGCGCCCCCGGAACGCGAACGGCACAAGAAGGAACATGGGTTTTAGTCAGTAAAAGTCTAACACGGGACCTCCCGCCCCGCCTAGGGCAGGAGAAGTCAATAGCTGATTTTTCATCCGAAAAAAAAAACACATACATAACATACCAACACGCCTGTATATCTCGATGGTTTAGGCAGAAGTGTACCAATGTACACCTACAGTTTCTCCGGTATGTTTAGATCTAGGGGCATAAAATTTCCTTGCCGCCAACTTGGGTTTTGATTTGGGATTGAAACCCACGGGTCTAACACTGCCTAGAGACCTTAGCCGACAATTTCCCAGGTTCACAAGCACGTACCATGTATGGCAGTAGGCTGGTGCGCAGGCGCGGCGACGGCGTGCAGGCGCAGGCGCAGGTGCTGCCAGCCGCGGGCACTGCGCACGACTGCCGCCAGCTGCAGCGCGAACAGACCACGCACTGTGAACGCCTCCTCGCAGTTGGGAGCCAGCACCTCCACCAGCCACACGTCTATGTACTGCAGGGACGGGGATTTGCTGCAGGGGAAGAAACGACAATATTCAGTCTTCTTTGGGCACAAGCAAGTATGTAATAATGATGATGATGATGGTGACGATCGTGATAAGAATGATGATGATCGTGATTGTGATTGTGATCATGATCGTGATTATCATTATGTGTGGTGGCTGATGATGATTCTGATAACAATGATGAAGATTCTGATAATGATGATGATGATAACGATGATGATGATTCTGATGATGATTCTGATGATGATGATGATTCTGATAATGATGATGATGATGACGATGATGATTCTGATAATGATGAGGATGATAACTATGATGATTCTGATAATAATGATGATGATGATTCTGAATCGGATGATGTTGATTCTTAATCTGATGTTGACAATTATAATATGATAATGATTCTGATGATGATGATAACGATGACAATTATGATGATTCTGATAATGATGATGATTCTAATGACGACAAAATCTTTAACCACTAAAACTCACCGCTCCACCTTGGCCATGTCGAGCTGATGGAAGTGGCGGCACAGGCCCACGTTCTTGTTGACGCACAGCACGTCCGACACTACCCGCACGTACTCGGCGGCCGGCAGCCGCGGCGCCTGCGCAGCTCGCAGCGGGAACACCGTCTCGCCGGTCTCCAGGTCGAACAGGTCTGTCTTGTACGGGGATAGCGGGCTGCGGGGAGAGGCGGATTATTTACCTATATTTCATAATACTCATCATCATCTGCCTAGCCTTTTCCCAACTATGTTGGGGTCGGCTTCCAGTCGAACCGGATGCACCTGAATACCAGTATTTTACATGGAGCGACTGCCTATCAGACCTCCACAACCTAGTAATGGGTAATAATAATGGTCTCTTGGTAAGACTGGTTGTCAGACTTTCTGGCTTCTGACTAACAGTAACGACTGTCAAAGATCTACAAATGACAGCCGGGACCAACGGCTTTACGTGCTTTCCGAGGCACGGAGGAAACTCGCTATGGTAAATGGTCACCCATCCACAGACCAACCTCGGCAAGCGTGGCTTAACCCGGAACATCGGTCTATGCGGCTGTAATTATTTAGGCATATTTTTTTTTTCATAATACTATAACAATCTTATAATAATCTTAGGAGTGATTGGTCCTTTAAGAGAAAGTCGTTTTGCGTGTATTTATTTTAAGTAACCAACGGCGATACATAATTATCGAGGAAGGGTATACGAGTATAACATCATGCTACAACCCACAAGAGTAGTAATCAAAGACGCAACTTAACACAGGTATAAATAATATGTGTAACGCCCATAATAATATGCCCTGGAGAAGAAAGTTTCTTTTACTTGCATTCTTTTAAATTAGATTTTTTTTTGCATCTAGATTCAATATTTTGATTTTTTTACCTTGAAATGGACGTTTAAAAGTGCCTTTTAACGATTTCATTGTAATGATTTCGAGTTTGACATTATAGCTTATTTTCTTTGCCAACCATAACTCCATATACTCAAAAAAAAGTGACGAATTCACAATTATAAAAAAGCAAAAATATACAGATATACAAATGCGTGTACTGACTCTCTAAAGAAGTCGAGGGGCGGCGCGGTGTCGCGGAAGCCGAGCAGCACGGTGTCGGGCTTCATGGCGCCCAGCCCCGCCAGCCGCGCCAGCTGCGCCGCGCCACTCCGCACCGACCACGACAGGCTCAGCTCCACGAACGCTTTCACCTGGGGATATAGGTTAAGCCTGATTGTGTTGCATCAATTTAGTCATAAAAAGCGCTGCGATTATGAAATTGAAAACCAACAGCAATACATAAATATCTAACATTATTTTACCTACACTGTTATTTTTAGATTTATTGTGTATTTTAACTTTTGAATTTTCTGAATAAAGATTTTATAAAGTGAATGCAGAAGTTGAATATGTTACATTAAGCTAATTATAATAAATATCAGCTTATTTCCTAGACATACCTTGAGATGGTCGATCAACTTGAGCCAGTACTTGTGCTCGGCAGCCAGCGGATCTCCGGAGCCGTCCAGCTCGCCCACCCGCACGTGTCCCACCACGAACAGACCGCCCTGTGGAGTGACGCCGACGTTATAAATATGTACAACATGACTAGTCCGTGTGTGTGTGTTACGTGACACCGCATTGGCAGGCCTCCGTCACTCGTTCAAGGTTACTCTCTTAAGTGCCTACGGCTCGCCTGCGCCCGGGCGCATCAAATCCAGTCGGCTGTCATGCGGTCGCATGAGTGTACATACCTACCGCAACAAAATAAACGATACTCGCGCCTTCAATAATATCTAAACATCGCAATGCAATTTGTGGTGTACAGAAAATACATATTTCAGTACATACTGTTACGAGCTGGGTATGGGATAAATTAATTACTACCACTCAGACAATTAAATAACTTTATTAAACACAAAAACACTTAAACTTAATCACAAATACAGTACTGATCACTATTCGCTTAGATATCGCACTTCTAGTTCACTTCGATTCGCTTCGTTGTATCGCCTGAATCAGACTGACTCTCGTTTTTTTTTTTTTTTATTTTTTTTTTTTTTTTTTTTCGGATTGGCATCTCGCAGTTCAACCTAGGAGGTTGTGTACTGCTTAACCGGGCTTTCCTGTGGTTGCCTTAGAAGTTAAGGCCTCCAGCCAGGGCTTACAAAATATGCTTAAAAACTAAGCGACTACACGCTAAGGGCACCCCCTGCGGGGTACGGGCCTCGGCTTAGGGCGTCGCTGGGAGAGGGCAGCAAAGGGACAGGCTGGATCGATCATTATTATTATTAACGTGGTATTTTAAAGCTACTGCTCAGCTCGCGGGCTGGCTCGAGCAAGGGACGGGAGGAATCGGACGGGGATTTCGCGACGGCCCTCGGCGGCGAGGGCGGAACGATGGCGGTCTGTGTTTGTGTACTGTACTGGTGCGCTTATTACTCTCCTGGCGGAGAGTAATGGCGTCGTCAGGGGCGGTTAAAGTATGTCTCGGTCTACGGATCCTACTGATGAGGGAGGGGGTGTATCGGGCGGCCGATACGATCAACGGGTTGGGGTGGATTTCAGCAGCGTCAAAGAAACGCTTGGTGATGCGTTTCATGAACTGCTGGATCGTGGGAATGCGGAGGTCAAGGTGAAGGTTTTCATTGCGAACATAAAACGGGGCTCCAGTGGCCTTTCGCAAGAAACGGTTCTGAAGGGTCTGCATCCTATGGATATGGTGGGGCTTCGCGTGCGCGAAAACTGCGCACGCGTAAGTCATGATGGGACGAATGCACGCGGTGTAGAGGCGCAATTTGCACTTGAGTGACAATTTGCTACGCGGGTTAATCATGGAGTGGAGCCTACCGAGAGCGAAGGCGGCGCGAGAGCGCACCGTCCTTATGTGCTCTGCGAAAGTGAGGTGACTGTCGAGAATCACGCCTAGGTATTTAGCTCGCTTCTCCCAAGGGATCGGCTTGCCATACATGGTGATCTGACTGGGCGGGGGGGGGGGGGGGGGGGTCTAGAGCGCGGTTTAGAAAAGAGGACCGCTTGACTCTTGTCGGGGTTGACCTCGATTCTCCATTTCCGGAACCAAGCGCCTAGGGCGTTGGCGGAGGACTGGAGAGTGCGAGCGATAGCGTCGGGACTGAGGCCGGTGTAGTAGATGGCCGTGTCGTCGGCGAACAGGGCCAGCTGGGCTTTCCTACTCTTTGGAATATCGCTGGTGAACAGCGTAAAGATGAGGGGAGAAAGGACGGAGCCCTGGGGGACTCCTGCGCGAATGGGGTGGGGAGAGGACAGAGCTCCCTCGATGCGATAGCGGAAGGTGCGGTTCGACAGAAAGTCCCGTAAGATGAGCACGAGACGGTCGGGCACTCCGAGTTGGTACAGCTTGTATATTAAGCCGTTGTGCCACACTTTGTCGAAAGCTTTCGCTATGTCGAAGAAGAGCGCGCCCGTGAACAGGCCGCGCTGAAAACCTACACTAGTGTGTTCGACGATGCGATGGACTTGCTGGACGCAGTAGTGCTGGGTCCTGAAACCGAACTGTTAGTGACTCTCGTTTGTCGGCGCTTGTGCTTTTATAGGTAGGTACCACCAATGTTCACGAACATTCCGGCAATGTCTACTTGTACCGAATAAAGAAATAGGTACCTTATGCCCTCGGCGTACGGTCGAAATTACAATGACAACTAACTTCCAACTAATAATAATAGTGGAATGCTTCTCGAAGCCTTTAGCCAAACACACTGTAATCACGTGCTTTCTCGAAAGATCTCGTACGTACGACGTAACAATACAATAATACTAAACAATAATACTTTATAGTCACCTATTCTTTTGTGAAAACATTTCTCAGCATAGATAGCCCTAGCGCTGTGTTGTATGACGCGCGTTATTGCTATCTCTCTCTCTCACGCACGAACGCTTTGTAGGTAATTATAGCGTTAAGTGTTGAGTTTTCTATGGGGTGAAGTATCTGTACTTATTTAATCTGTGGCATTGGTATATCCACTGCCGATCTTTTAGGGGATGAAAATATTCATTAATATGAACATCTTTTATTACGACACCAACTATGACATGAAAAAAGAAATTTGTGGTTCCCTACAAAATTGCTCAACAATACAACCAAAATGTATGGAGTACTTAGATGTTTTTTTTTTCATATTACAGGGTTAGTGCCATATCCCCCTCTGGTAGTGCCCCCAGGCTTCATACTAGCATGCGCAAGTTGATTACCGATTATTATAGTTAAGAACTCGAATATGGAAACCCCATTTTATTTAATATTAGCTTTTGCCCGCGACTTCGTCCGCGTGGATTAATAGTTACCGTTCCCGGGGGATTTCCGGGATGAAAACTATCCTATGTCCTTTCTCGGGTCCCAGACTATATCTGTACCAAATTTCATTGAAATCAGTTCAGTGGTTTACGCGTGGAGAAGAGACAGACAGACAGAGTTACTTTCGCATTTATAATATTAGTACGGATTAGTACGGATTTATTTGCAAAGCAATACAAGAATGGTCGAACGAGTTCTAGGCTTTCGGCTGGGAATGGGACAAAGCAAGCTAATAAAAACAAAGCAATAACTTTAAAATCGTTACCTTTTTCTGGTCATTAACGAAGTCGATGAGCGGCGCGGACTGCCGCGGCGACGCGATCAGTAACAACATCTGCGGCCGCCAGAACTTCACGTGCTCCCGCCGGGGGTCCAGCAGCAGTAGGTACTTGCGGACCTGCAAGTGTTCTGCTATTAGGTAGGTATACAAGGTATTTACTTAATGTTTTTTTGTTCGTTTTGGCTCAATGAATTTTTTTATAATTTATTTATTAAAATACCAACTTGAATTTACAGTAAAAAAAAAACAGACAAACAAGGTATAGCTCAGTACAAAAATAAAATTAAAGAAGTTTACATAAAAAGGAAAATTGAAATCATATTAAAAGTAAAATAATAGTAATAATGTTGTGTAAATGTATTTAAATGTATGTAATGTGAATGTAAGGGTGTTTTTTTTTTTTTGCTTATGGGCCCTTGCTAGGCAGCATGGGCCATAACCAAAAAAATCCAGGTGGATTACATATATAAACATGGATCAACTATGGTCACACTGACTCCACAGCAGCACTAATAAATAATAACTTTGAAGTTTTTATTACAAAATATTTCGTTTTTTTTTTAATAAGGTTTAATCATGTACATTTGTGATAAATGCCAGGCATTCTTTGACGTTAACAGTGCGTCAATACAGTTGCAAAGGGCGAGTTTCTGTAAGTCAAGTGAGCAAGTGTGTATGTATGTGTGTACAAGATGGCTAGAGGTCTGCGGGCTGACCTGGTGGAAGATGAGCGCCTGGCTGAGCGAGCCCCACTTGGGGTCGGCGGCGGCGGGCGACAGCACGTGCAGCGCCAGCACCAGCGCCGCGCACAGCAGGCCGGCGCACAGCGAGTACAGCGCGCGCAGCCCCAGCAGCAGCGCGGCGCAGCCCAGCAGCCCCAGCAGCGACGTCACCCACGAGAACTGCTTGAACGACGGCCTGCCGCCACCGGGGACATTCACATGTTTTAGAAAATACAGAAGCATGTTTGCAGACACGCAAGTCGTCTATCTATATGCCAATGTGAGTATTATCCCCCTGCCCGTGACGCAGTCGTACCGGAACAGTTCGACCCGCCAGTAGGCTAATTGACGATGCTAGAACCAGAGTGATCTAAGTGACATTTTTGGCAAAAATGGTTCTTTTACACAATTGCAAGGAAAAATCATAATTCTTTCAGGCCATACTGATCTAAGTGCTTCCCAGTATTTTTTTCCTTGAGAAATCACAACATCTCACTATAAATATAAAATAAATACCAATAATAACGCGTTACGCATTTCCTTCATTTTCTCAGAAACATACTATTGTGCCATTATTATTCATTCGTATAAATATTGTTTATCATCACGCTGATATAAACTTCAAGATGACAACTGCGAAATCTTACAAAATATGCGTGTGGGTTCTACCTCAGGTTTTCGGATGCGCTGATACCGAAAATGAGGCTGATTTCAAAATCCAAGATGGCGGCGGAATCTTACGGAAGTTCCGTACTTACGGAGGCAGAGGCGAGACTCCGTTACAACTCTACCTCAATACACAATTTAAAAAAAACTCTTACTACAAAAACTCACCTAAAATTAGGTGCCGAAGCCAGATCCAAGCCCAGACACGCCAGATTAATAGCGAAATAACTGGTCATGAAGAGTACGGAGTTGACCTGCGCGATGGCGTTGAGCGAGTCGGCCATGATGCCGAGCTGCACCAGCAGCCAGGAGGCCAGCACCGCCAGCACCGGGTTCCCGGAGCGGGAGACCATGGGGCGGAGGAGGAAACCTGGTGTGGGGAGGGGGGGGAGGTACGGAGATATATGAGAAACTAGCTTTTGCCCGCAACTTCGTCCACGTCAAATTTAATATTTTTTCTTGGGAACCATTCATTTTTCCGGGATAGAAAGTATCCTATGTGTTATTCCAGACTACAATCTATCTCAGTGCCAAATTTCATCCAGATCCGTTCAGCCATTTAAGAGTGAAAGAGTAACAAACATCTATCCATCCATCGTCACAAACTTTCGCAATAAATAGGATTATTACAAAAGTATAAAAAACTTGTAGGTTTGTAATATGAAAATACTGATCTGCCAAAAAATCATACGCTAAGACCAGGCTACGCTTTTCTGGAGCGATATAAAATACTTTTTATGCCACAAAAATCATGGTTCCAGTCGGAATTTCTGTCGGGCAAAATCGCGAATTGCGAATCGGGCAAAAACTAGTTTTCTTGATATTGTATATGTCATTCCTCTAGAATACTCTAGATTGTGTAAATGTAATTGTAATCATATAAAAATGATGCCAGTTCACGTACCATATATATCATCTTTCGCTAAAGCCTCCAGCACTCTTGAAGCGCCGATCAAATTGGATAACCCAGCAGAGAATGTAGCCATCAGCATACCTGTAGAAAAATAAAAGGGCTGGGGACTAAGTTTAGTTAAACTGGTTAGCATTTTTACCACATCTACCCTAGCCAAGTCACAAACGATAACCGTAAACGCTCGGTAGGTACCAATAGATTTTCAACTTAATATCCAAGAGCCTTAAGTTGAAAATCTTTTAAAGATTTCTAAGTGTTAGCGACTGGAACGAACGAAAACGCTATGCAATCTTCATTAGATCTTCAACTTAAAACCAAGCACATAAAGTTGAAGATCTATTAAGCCTACTCAGCGTTTGCGTTTATCGTTTGTGACTTGGCTAGGGCGGCAGGACTCGAAGGATTGCAACTATAATGAGTACAACTAGGTTCAAGTTTCTTTATAGCTTATTGACAGTCCTGTCAGTGCCTGTAAATGATCTAATTGGTCTTAATCCGTCTGAAGAATGACATGCAGTGTTACTAACCGACAGCAATGAAAGGCGGCCACACATTAATAGGCAGCAGGTACACGTAGTTGTTGACGAGCAGGTCGCGCGAGCACGTGGCGGCGGTGAGCACGCTCAGCAGGATGTACGACACCAGCGTGAACAGCAGCGCCGCCAGCGTGCCCGCCGGGATGCTGCGGGATGGGTTCTTCAGCTCACCTGCGGGGATGCAGATCACGTTGTCATGGAAACTGACACAATTTTAAATCCGAATGCCTAAAGGCATGCCTTACGCGTGCGTGTGCGCAGTTTCATTGCCACGTGCACAATAATGTATGAAAATGAAATTTATTTATCATTTATTAAACTTTACGCATAAAAAAAATGTACAAAGGCGGACCTAATATATAATGAATAGCTAAAGGCCTACGCAGACCGTAAAAGGCATGGCAAGGGATTTAATTTGTTACCAATGGACATTCAAATAATTTTAAATATAAATAAATAAATTGCACGGCATTCTTTGTGCACGTGACAATGAAACTGCGCACACGCACGCATGATAAAGGCGACACTTGAAAGCGTGTTTAAACTTAATTGCTTCGTCTCCAATCACGCAAAAAGAAAGAAATTAAATTGAAAGAAAGAAGAATGATTTTGTGGAAAAATAATTTATTCACGAGAAAGTGATGCACATACTCTTACGCCCACTTTCATCCAAATCATTAAATACTTTTAGTGCTTAAACGTATTTAGAACGTCTTTGCATCCCTGTCACGTAGACAGTATGATAATTTAAACACATTAAGCGCTAAATATGTTTAGTGAATTGGGGTCAAAGTGGGCCTAAATATATAACATTTTATTAATTGATATAAGTACTGACAATGAATAAAACCAGCAAATCTTTTTGAAGTGAAAACTTCTTTAGCGGCGTTGTACACTTTTTTTGTAATGGGTAAAAAATGACAATTTCGCGTCAGGACACGTGACCTGATCGAAAATTCGTAAGATTCTCGATCATGCCACGTGTCCTGACGCGAAATTATCATTTTTTGAATTGTCATGTTTGTGTACGATAGCGCAATAAATAAATATTGTATTCTACCACATAAATGATAGTCCTTTTATACTGATAATTAAAGCAATTCGTGCAAAATTATTCCCTAACCATTCCAAAATATCAAAAATGCACAACGTTAATATTCAAGTTTTCACTTCTGCCGGCACTCCCGGAGTGCAACCCGTCGTTTTTTTTTCATTCAGGTAGGGACCTATTTAGCTAAATGCAAATACTATCTCAATCAACATCTTACAGAAAGCGGTCGTATTATACTGTTATTAAGTAACCAAAACACCCCATAACATTATACACTTACCGCTCATATTAGCCCCAGCCATGACCCCAGTGACCCCCGTAAACAAGACCCCGAACACGGACGCGAAGTCCACCATCTGGCCCTCAGCAGTGGTGTAGTCGCGGCTGTAGTTGGGGTACAAGTTGTCGTACAGGGTGGTCGAGCTCAGACCGGTGTAGGTGAATGCTGTCGCGTTAGCGATGTGGTTCGTGTCTGGTTTGTCGATCTGGGAACAAGAAAAATAGCTTTTTTTGACGGGCCTGTTGGTCTAGTGGTTAGCGGCCCTGAGTGCTACGCCGGAGTTCGTGGGCTCGATTCCCACCCAGGACTAACTTTGTATGATGAGCATGATTGTTAGTTCTGTGTCTGGGTGTGATTTATCTATAATATGTATGTATTTATAAATTATATAAGTATTTATATCAGTTGTCGCTCCGCTTAGCTTGGAATCATAGCACATATAGAAGCAACAAGAATATTGTAACCAAGACTTTGTAAAAACCAAATTGAAGGAAAAGAGTGTCCATGGAGTTTCTTGCTCGTTCTTCTCCATAGAGACCTACGTTTTGGAACGAGCAACTAGCTTCAATTTTAAACTGTAACTTCTTGACAATTCAAAAGTGCCTGTAAATGGTTTAACCCTTTCTGTGCTGGCAACAAAAATGTGCGTTTTTTTGACGCACATGCGTGTCGTCCGCAGGTAAAGGGCTAATTGAAATAAATGCTTTGACTTTGAAGTGGAGTAGTTTTTTATTTTTATTGCAACATAACAATAATGCCTACCAACCCCTGCTCCATTCAATTTGACCCCTGGTTTTCCTTTCCCAACGATGCCCTAAGCCGTAGCCCGTACCCCATAGGCGGTGCCTACCCTTAGCACCCTATAATTTTACAGAATAAAATCATCATCTGCTTAACCTTTTCCCAACTATGTTGGGGTCGGCTTCCAGTCTAACCGGATGCAGCTGAATACCAGTGTTTTACATGGAGTGACTGCCTATCTGACCTCCACAACCCAGTAACTGGGCAACACGATACCCCTTGCTTAGACTGGTAGTCAGACTTCTTGGCTTCTGACTATCCGTAACTACTGTCAAAGATCTACAAATGACAGCCGGGACCAACGGCTTTACGTGCTTTCTGAGGCACGGACGAAACTCACTACGGTGAATGGTCACCCATCCACAGACCAACCTCGGCAAGCGTGGCTTAACCCGGAAGATTGGTCTATGCGGCTGTAATTATTTAGCCACGAGCTCCTCTTTTACAGAATACAATGAACCCTAAAAACTCAAAACTCACCAAGCTTAACGGCGTCACAAAGAAGCTCAGGAAAGCGCTTCCCAAACAGATGAGCATGGTCATCCAGATGGCCAGACTGGTTCTAGCGAAGAGGGAGGCACCGGCTAGAGACACGCCCAGGCCGATGGCGTTCAGCACCGACCGGTACAAGAAGCGGTACCACCAGCCGTCCGGGATCCCAGGGTGCGAACCCACCAGGTAACCTGGAAGAGTGGGAATGGTAGAAATAGGCTTAAGGTTTTTAGTTCATAGAAATATATACCCTACAAACATAGATATAAGGTATATATTCCTCAACAACTACGCCAACCGTGCCATCAAATTAGTCGATCTCTCTTGAAAAACAATAAGATAGAAATGAAACTCACCATTTTGTCCAAAATTCTCCACGAGCGCTTCCGTACAAGCTGATATGCAGAGTGCACTGGACACCACGTTAGCGAAGAAGAATAAGGTCCCCACAGCACCTCCAAACTCAGGACCTAGGGTCCTGCTTATCATAACTGGTACCAAGTTAAGGATTCATGTATATATGTATATTAACCATCACGCCTGTATTCCCTGAAAGTTTAGGCAGAGGTGAACCTATGTACACCCACAGTTCGCCGGTACATTTAGGTCCCATGTATTAGGGGGCGAACCTATTGCTATTAACCGGGCACAAATCCAAACTCCGAGCGTTTACTGAGAATTTAATAAAAAACCCAATAACACTTTTTGCTCTACCTGGGAATCGAACCCAGGACCAGTAATTAATAAAATAAATAATATAATAAATATATAGGTCTAAAATTGCCAACCCGCTTTGAGCAAGCGTAGTGACTAATGTTCGTGCCTTCTCTGTATGAGAAGAGGCCTTTGCCCTGCAGTGAGACAATAATAGGCTGTTGATACACTCCCAGACTCCTAAATCGAGCCACCTAGCGTAATGGGTTTGTATCGTCCTTATCTTCAAAAAATTATATGAATGACAAATGAATGAAAATGAATGAAAAATCAAATTCAGAACACTAGTACATGAGCCTAAGAGCGGGTTCACATTAGGTCGGAACGACAGTTTTATCGGGCCGACAAACGTGTCGGATCCATATTGGCATGTATTTCCATAGCGCCGTTCACATATGGGCGACCCGACAAAACTAACGGAGGCGACACTTTTACCGGACATTCAGCCACGATTTCTGTCGGATCGGCATAATATTGGCGTACTGGCAAGTATAGCGCCGTTCACATTTGTCGGTGCGAAGCGGCGGAGCCACCCGCCCGCTACCCTTCCACCCGCTCATTCCCCGCTCTCGGCACTCGCGCGAGCAGTTTCGTTGACGTGTATGCAGAGAAAACACGTAAATATGGAGGGCGAAATAAATACAGAAGTTTTGATTTCTATTGTGGGATAAAACTTGTGAACAATATAAAAATAAATCTTTGAAACTGACTGCTTTGTGACGATCCGGGCAGTAAAACGACCGTACCGTCAGTGGTGTTCACATTAGGTCGGGTCGGCAGCGTCTAGTGTGAACAGCAACACCCGACAGTCGGTTAACGGTAAACTGTCCGTCCGACCTAATGGGAACCAGCTCTAATGTTGATTATGCCAGCTACAAACTTGCATAAACACTTTTTGATCATTCATACAATTTTTTAAAGTTATGGACGTTACTAAATCATTATGCTAGGTGGCTCGATTTAGGAGTCTGGGAGTGTATTTTATGAACAAATACAGGCTATTTGCTGTGTATTTTTAATTAATTGATGGCGATACCCTATCACCATTGTTTGATATGAAACAAAGTATGTTTTAAAAAGGATACAATAAACGCCGCCGCCCTCAACGGCGCCGTTAGTCGATATAGCACAGATAGAAGTCACAGTAAATATAACTATCAGGTACGCCAGACCGAACTGACCTAGGGTAACTAGCAGACCTGCATTCCCCACTAGGTAACCTGTAAAAGAAGAAATGAGTACACAATTTAGTTTACAATTTGCGTGATTTTGTAAAAGTAACTGTAGTGTGTAGGCATAAAGCTTAGTTTCCGCTACAACTGCATTTATTTTTTTGCCATTTTCTGTAGAACGTAACTAGTCACTCTGAAAGCAACTTAATTGACAATGGCGTAAAGTTGATATTTGAGTGGAAATTACGAGAATTAGATTAAACTTGTATATGGAATCCGTACTAATATTATAAATGCGAAAGTAACTCTGTCTGTCTGTCCGTCTGTCTGTCTGTCTCTTCTTCACGCCTAAACCACTGAACCGATTTCAATGAAATTTGGTACAGATATAGTCTGGGACCCGAGAAAGGACATAGGATAGTTTTCATCCCGGGAATCCCCCGGGAACGGGAACTATTAATCCACGCGGACGAAGTCGCGGGCAAAAACTAGTAAGAAATATTTTTGTTTCGGTTGAAATAACCCACGCAAACGAAGTCACAGGCAGTTCGCCAGTAATAAATAAGATTAAACTAATAAATCTATATATACCATCACGCCTGTAATCCCCGAACGGTTAGGCAGAGGTGTTCCAATGTACACCCACAGTTCGCCGGTATATTTAGGTCCCATGTAATAGGGGGCGAGTCTATTGCCATGAACCGGGCACAAATCCCAACTCCGAGCTGCTACTGAGAGTTTCATAGCAAAACCCAATAACACTTTTTTTGCTCGACCTGGGAATCGAACCCAAGACCTGTAGCGTAGCAGTCGCGCTTAGGACCACTAGGCTACCGAGGCAGTATAATGATCTGTTTGTTCGTAACACTTTATTATCAAACTCTGGACAGATTCGACCTTGCTTCGACATGCAATAGATAAGGATTGAGTTCAAAACACGCCAAGTTGTTATTATGTATTCGACTTCGCTACGATTTTATTATGATACGTATAGATTCTCGGCAACAATCGTGACTCACGTAGTAGATGATTACAGATTTAATAATTAGGTGTATATTATTATTTATATTCTCATTTAATTGCTGTACAATTAAGTAGTGTTTTTATACCAATACAAACCATTTTTGGTATACTGGTACAGACGTCAGTCAGCAACAAAAGTGATAAACATTTCAGATTTCTAAATCTTTATTATTGAGCACAATTTCAATAAAAAGAAATACATCCAAAATTAAGATAAAATATACCATCACGCCTGTTTACCCCGAAGGGTTAGGCAGAGGTATACCAATGTACACCCACAGTTCGCCGGTATATTTAGGTCCCATGTAATAGGGGGCGAGCCTATTGCCATTATCCGGGCACAAATCCAAACTCCGAGCTGCTACTGAGAATTCCATAGAAAAACCCAATAACACTTTTTGCTCGACCTGGGAATCGAACCCGGGACCCCTTGCACAGCAGTCGCACTTGCGACCACGGGGCCAACGGGGCATCACTCGCTTTATTTACTAAAATAAACAATCAAGTCTGCTTACCCATCCGAATGAATATAAGCGCACTGAACATGGACAGCACGACAGGACAGAAGACTCCGGCGAAGGTGCCCACCTTCTTGACGCCAGGCCTCTCCGTCCGGAATTCACCGAACTCCACATATCCTGGAAAGAGACAGAAAAATTACGTATAAGTGACAAAGAAAATCTCCACACAAAGTTAGATGGTGGTCCGTGCCTCGGAAAGCACGTAAAGCCGTTGGTCCCGGCTGTCATTCGTAGATCTTTTGACAGTCGGTACGGATAGTAAGAAGCCAAGAAGTCTGACAACCAGTCTAACCAAGAAGTTTCGTGTCGCCCAGTTACTGGGTTGTGGAGGTCAGATAGGCAGTCGCTCCATGTAAAACACTGGTATTCAGCTGCATCCGGTTAGACTGGAAGCCGACCCCAACATAGTTGGGAAAAGGCTAAGCAGATGAGATGGTAGACATTTAAATCTACTTAATTAATTAAGACGGGCCTGTTGGTCTAGTGGTTAGCGACCCTGACTGCTAAGCCGGAGGTCGTGGGTTCGATTCCCACCCAGGACAAACTTTGTGTGATGAGCATGATTGTTTGTTCTGTGTCTGGGTGAGATTTATCTATACTAATATTATAAAGCTAAAGAGTTTGTTTGAACGCGCTAATCTCAGGGACTACTGGTTGGAATTGGAAAATTCTTTTAGTGTTGGATAGTCCATTTCTTGAGGAAGGCTATAGGCTATGTAACATCACGCTACGACCAACAGGTGCTGAGCAGCGAGGGTGAAACCGCGGGGAACAGCTAGTCTATAATATGTGTGTATTTATAAATTCTATAAGTATGTATATCAGTTGTCTGGTTACCATAACACAAGCTCTGCTTAGCTTGGGATCAGATAGCCGTGTGTAAGTTGTTCCAAGATATTTATTATTATTTATTTATTTATTAATATGCTAATCACACCATAATATGATAGGATATGCGTCACCTCCTTAGTTGCCCGTCGTGCACAACCACCTGCAGCATCCAAGATCTAAACGAGGGCAATGATAGAGCTGTGCAGGTTGCTCAATACTGGTCGGATAAAATTTGAAACGAGTCAATCGACGCGTAAAAAAGAAAATATGCTAATATTTAAATTCGTTTGTTTTTTATTTATTTTGTTTGTTCGAGGTAATCTACGTAAGTAGCGGTCCAATAACAAATAAAATTTTACTGATAGAGATCTACTTTTTTGCCAATACCATAAGTCATGTTTTGTTGTACACTTATCTTCCACGCAGACAAAGTCTGGGGCACAAGCTATTATTAAATAGTTCTACTGCTCAGTGTAACTAAAGAGAAGTGGTTCTATTGAGGCGTGACATCATATTTAAAAGTAAACACTCTCACTGACTCATATTTTCAAGCGACCGCATGTTATTTGCGACCTAATTAAAACTATCACATAGCGTAAATTCGAATTACATATTATCCAAACGTATGTTATTTACACTATAATATTATAAAGAGGTAAGATTTTTTGTTTGTTTGTAACAATTAGGCTCCGAAACGACTGGACCGATTTTAACTATTTTTTCAGCTATAAATAGCTACTTTCTTCTTGAGTAACATTGGCTATATAACACCACGCTACGACACACGGGAGCGGAGCAGTACCTAATCAAAGACGTAATGTAAGGCGGGTGATATCAGCCACGCACACAAAGTTGCGGGCAGTATGCTAGTTATAAATAAATAATGGCTTTCATGCCATTTATTATACGCAAATGCCCAGCCTCTCTGCTTGCCCAGAGTGCGGGGCACAAGTAACATTCTGCAAGTGACTGCTGGGAAATATGATTCCTGTATTTTGAAGGCTTTTATTAGAATTTTGGTCAAACAGATCTAGAATAGTCTGTCTGACTGAAACGTGAATAACAGGTCCTTAAGAAATGTATTATTATTTTGTCATAATTAGGTAGAAGAGAGGTATTATTAGTGAGGTTCTTCAGAAAGTCGGGCTTGTATGACCGATGTATGAACGTGCACGAGGCGAAAGGAGTATGAAACGATCGTAGCAGGTGGCGTTATATGGTTTCTGCCTAACCCCTTGAAAATAAGGCGTGAGTTTATTTAGGCGTAATTAAGTAGACTAAAATAGAAACTGAGCAATAACTAACAACGAATGAACTTTGCCAATTGAATTAAATAAATTATTAGGTATTATTACAAAAAAATATTCAAAATAACCAATCACTTGTTTAAATTTCGCTGTTATCAATGCATGTAGGTAACACTTTTAAATAAATATTTAAAAACAAAAATTCACAATGATCACCTCTGGAGCACTTTTCTCCCATTTCGGAACGAGTGCACTTAATCACTGTGGAACCACAACTGATAGGCCAGTGGGACGTTGACAACATTGCCACATTATCGGCGAGTTTGCGACCTTCGCCGAACAATGGTTCAGGTGTCACAGTGATTTGAAAACTAACGGCTTGGAACTATGCTAGATTAAGTATAATTCAACATAACATCACGCCATTCACGGGTTGGGCAAAGGTAGTCTGGCTTGCTGAACTGGGCGTGTTTGGCGCGGCTTATTTTTTTGCAATTTTAAGCGAGCAACCTTTATATTACACACTAGCGAACTGACCGTGACTTTGTCCGTGTGGGTTATTTCACCAGAGTTAAATTACGCCTTTGGTTACTGCCCCGCTCTTGTTGGTCGTAGCGTAATGTTATATAGCCTATGATACTCACAAATAACGTGGTTTACTATGGGTAAAAGAATTTTCAAAATCGGTGCAGTAGATCCAGAGATTACCCCCTACAACCTCACAAACTTTACCTGTTTATAATAGGTTTAAGAACAGCTTTATTTCTCATAAAGAATTAGATACATAATTCACTTACTGAGAAACAATATCTAAAACTAAGATTAATAATTAGAGCGCACAGAGTATATATTAGTGTAGAAGTATATTATGTTTATCAAAGTCAAAGCATTTATTTAAATTAAACCATTTACAGGCACTTTTGAATTGTCAAGGAGTAGATCAGTTGGTCAGAAAGTTGATACTAGTTGCTCATTCCAAAACGTAGTTAAGTCTATAAAGAGAAGACCGAGCAATTAACTCCACGGACACTTTCTCCAATTAAGGATTTACAGAATCTTGATTAAGTACATTATTCTTGTTGCTTCATAGTCAGTCAGACGATAAATGGTGTTCCATTCAGAAAAGTAAAATTGTATACCTGAAAAGACAACCGCCTTCAAAAACTAAAAAGAGAAAAATAACTTTAGCTTTGGAAGTCGGCGGCTTTGCTTTTGTTTGTTGTTTTGTATTGCCGCCGACTTCCAAAGCTAAAGTTATTTTTCTCTTTTTAGTTTTTGAAGGCGGTTGTCTTTTTTTGTAAAAAAGTTTTTTATTTCTCGCTTTTTAGTATCTTTTTTTTATCCAAATCCATGAAGGAACTGTCATGTCATGTAAATAAACATGACACCGCTAAAAAAAGTCATAAGAAAGCAGAATACGCGATTTCGTTTACTTAGATGAGAAATTTTCAAATATTACTGTAAGTATACATCTGAGTAACTCTTTCGAGTGTACAGGCGCGATGTTATGTTGTGCAATTGCGTAAACAATGCATATTTATGCGATAGCAGCAATCGCGGTTGATTTGCTGAAATTTTTTGAAGAGTTCCGTTGTCTGTCTCCGTAATCCATCATCAGATCTATATGAAATTTAAATGGAACCATTTAGGAAGTTTACCCTTTCCAACAAAAAAAGAATAATCAAAATCGGTTCATAAACGACGAAGTTATCCGCGAACAAACATAATATAATAAAAAGTCCCTATCTCAAAAACTACTACCGTTAAGGAGTACTGTAGCATCATCATCAGGACAGCAGCATCAGATGTTGACACCCTGAAGCATATACCTGAGTAAGACATGATTACGTAACAAAAACACCATACGAGCATACAATTTTCGGTGGTTGCCCTCGATTTCTCCTGGATTCCATCATCAGATCTTGGACTGGTAAAAATGGGACCACCTCGGAAGTGAACTCTATCCAACAAAAAAAAAATTTTTCAAATCCGTCTATAATTGACGAAAATATCGGTGAACAAACATAAAAAAAAAAAAAAAAAAAAAAAAAATATTATACATACAGACGAATTGAGAACCTCCTCCTTTTTTGAAGTCGGTTAATAAAATAAGTGGATTTTAGTTCAGTTGTTGTTGTAGTTGGTATGTCGTGATGGCCCAGTGGTTAAGGCGCCCGCCTCTCATGCGCGAGGTTGTGGATTAGCAACCGGGCACGGGCAGGTACCAATGTGACTTTTTTTAAATTCATATGTACTTTCTAAGTTTATCTTGGAGATCACTGACATACATCGGTAACCATGTCAGAGGCCCTTGAGGTAATATAGAAACTCTGACATTAGAGTGTGTGGGTCGTTAAACCTTACTGCTAACACGATAAAGAAGAAGTTCCGTTTTCCTTACGAAAATTGACCCTCCGCTACTAATTAGTTCAAAGGTATGTTCAAAGGCCATCGCAAACACAAAACTATTAGCATCGTCGATCGATTTAACGACATCAGTAAGGATCGCGTTTTGGTAAAACAAAGACTGTATAGTAAAGCCGCGCATTGTAGCGATTGGTCCCACGCTACATCGCGTTTTATCGATTTGGAATAATAAATTGAATAATCAAGCCGTGTTCATTAGAAGCCAAATCGCTGAGAACTGAGGATCTAATAAGTGCAAAGACGCTGTATCGAGAGTCCAAAGAGCGACCAAATCCCTAATTGCATGCTAAGAGATAGCTCTGCCCTTCTAAGTCTCATCTGGATGGTAAGTGGTGTCATCAACATCATATCAGCCGCAGGACGTCCACTGCTGGACATAGGCCTCCCCAATAGATTTCCAAAAAAACCGGTTGGAAGGGACCTGCATCCAGCGTCTTCCTGTATAAGTGGTGTATATCACTAGAAATAACCCTCCAGTCTTTCCACCGTACTTAAATTGAAAATATCCATTATAACTCATTATCTGTCTAGCCTCTTCCCATTTATATTGGGGTCGGCTTCCAGTCTAACCAGATGCAGCTGAATACCAGTAAACTTTACATGAAGCGACTGCCTATCTGACCTCCAAAACCCAGTTACTGGGCAACACGATGCCTCTTGGTAAGACTGCTCGTCAGACTTCCCAGCTTCTGACTATCCGTAACGACTGTAAGTATTCATTATAACTCCAACATAAAAACAACACTGCAAACCGCACTGCATTCCATTAAAACGATGATGAACAATGATTAGCATATTATGAACACCTTTGTAAACATACCATGTTTTTGGCAAATTAATATTCTTAGGTCTTTGAGAGCCCATTATGAATAAACTGTGCTGTTTATCCTATACCATTCAGGCTATGTATAAAGATGAAGAGCTTTTTCCTACCTCTTTACCAGTCGGATTGGAAAAAAAATTGTATATGATAGCCAGAAAAAATCAAATCAAATCAGAACACAGAATCATGAGGAAAAGTATAGGCTATTTAGCATTACACTAGAAAGGGCAGGTAATTCACAAAATGCCATGGAGCCATGTTCAGAATACTTTTCTCTCTACAGTCCAAGGACATATTATTCAGTCAGGCGCTTCCACATTGTGCAAGACAGTTTAAACCAGGTCAAGGCCATCTTAAGACAGCTGAGAAGACAATTAATAGTTGAACGGTCATGGTATCAATTAGACTATACTTCGTAAGAGTTAAGGGTTTTCGCCCTTCCAAAACCACAATTACGATATCACGGGAGCGTACTCAGGCATTAAGTAAACTTCTTTTTACCTGGATTCACTCTGGCCAAAGAAAAGATGGATGGACTGTCTGAAAAATGATAGGAAAGAGAAGGGAGTCAGTGATAGCATGACGGCTGACAGGACGGCATTGAAGAAGAAAACGTGTTGCGCCGACCCCAAGTAACATGGGATAAGGGCAGGAAGATGATGATTCAATCTTTAAAATAATTTTTTGTTTACAATCTGTCTCAGTACTGTAGGACATTAAGTAAATTGTTTGACGGGTTTAGATGGTCTTGCTCGGTATGTGTCCTATGACACATCCTGTTTACTTATGTAGCATATGTTGCTAGGTTTGTCAGATGAAGTCTTGAGGTATTTTGTACTTAAGCCTTCTGGACCCTGTTCCATCCATAAGGTGACTTGCCAGGATGTTTGGATGACGCGTTATTCGCTCTTTGTATGACTTGATGTAGTTTTTTACTTCTACTGCTACTGTGGGAATCGTCAGATCATGGTGTTAAGCCTCATTTGGTACATACCATGGTGCGTTTGTGATTGTTAAAATAACTAGTAAAACAAGTGTGAGGGTTTCCCTTTCGGGGCAGTCATGCTGTTCCCTTACCTTCGCCAGCCGGTCTGCTAACCGGGCCGCCTCTCCCGATCCTCATCCTCAGTTTGTGCATGATGCCTGAGTCCCCACGTCCTGAGTTGTTCACACTGGGAGACAGCGGGTCCAAAGTTTCAGCCATTATTGGCTACGTCACTGGAACAAAAAATTTTTGGTGAGGGCATGGTAAGGGCTGTAAGTAAGTAGACTAATTAGAGCTGTATCTGATAACGGGCTAACCATAAATCCATGGTAGACAATAATCTACACTAATATTATAAAGAGGAAAGATTTGTATGTTTCAAATTAACTTAAAAACTACTCGACCGATTTCAAAGATTCTTTTGGCTTTGGAAAGCTACTTTATCACTGAGTAACATAGGCTATATAACATCACGCTACGACACATGGGAGCGGAGCAGTAACCAAAGACGTAACTTAACGCCAATGAAATAAGCCACGCGGACGAAGTCGCGGATAGTTCGCTAGCACTGTAAATATGTATCAAAACTGCCTCGTTAGCTTAGTAGTCCTAAGCGCGTCTTGGATTGCCAGGTCGAGCAAAAAGTGTTATTGGGCTTTTCCATGAAATTCTCAGTAGCAGCTCAGAGTTAGGATTTGTGCCGGGTTACTGGCAATGGGCTCGCCCCCTATGACATGGGACCTAAACATAAAAGCGATATGTGGGTGTACACTGGTACACCTCTGCCTAACCCTCCGGAGAATACAGGCGTGATGGTAAGTTTCAAAACCAGTGCACACCATCAAAACCAAATGCAAGCAAAATGTTGCAGTGATTTTGGCAACATGCTCAACTAATGTTGTGGACACAATGTTGCATGTATGGCTCAATATTCCTCACAGCAAATATCTGGCTAATTGAATATGTACCGGTAAGTGAATCATAACTACAGTCACATATGGTTTGTTGCGTTATCATTCGCTCTGGGATGTTCCCGAAAGATATCATAAATATCTGTTTTGAAAACACTCAAATGTTACTTCTTTTTACCCGACTGCGACAGAAGGAGGGTTATGTTTTTCGAGGGTATGTTTGTATGTATGTATGTATGTATGTATGTATGTATGTATGTATGTATGTATGTATGTATGTATGTATGTATAATTGTTTGGCACGCTCTGCAGGCTGAACGGCTCGATGGATTTTAGCTTGAGAGGTGTCGTTAGATTCGTATTTACTGTGAGAGTGACACTGGGTATATAAAAATTAAAAAAACAAAATGGCGGATTTTTGGCGCCAAATTCAAATGTTTGGCTCGCTCTGCAGGCTGAACGGCTCGATGGATTTTAGCTTGAGAGGTGTCAGTAGATTCGTATTTACTGTAAGAGTGATACTGGGCATATTAATTTCTTTTTTAAAACACTAAAAAAATAAAAAATAAAAAACGGTAATTTAAAAAACTAAAAAACCCGACTGCTATTCTTTAAAAATCCCTAAAACAAGATAAATTGTAGCAGTCGGGACCCATTCGGGACCATCTGCAATGTAATATAGGTACGTGCTCTCAATTCACTAATCCTCCATTTCTAGAATGGGTCCCGACTGCTACAATTTATCTTGTTTTAGGGATTTTTAAAGAATAGCAGTCGGGTTTTTTAGTTTTTTAAATTACCGTTTTTAATATTAAAATATGTACATAAACTCACGCCTTTTCCCCATGTGGTCAGGCAGAAACCACAGAATGCCACCTGCTATCATCCTTACATAGTCTTTTAATAATATAATAATAACATCCTACTATTATCGACTGTTACGCTAGAGGTCCCGGGTTCGATTCCCAGGTCGAGCAAAAAGTGTTATTGGGTTTTTCTATGAAATTCTCAGTAGCAGCTCGGAGTTTGGATTTGTGCCCGGTTAATCGCAATAGGCTCGCGCCCTATTACATGGGACCTAAATATACCGGCGAACTGTAGGTGTACTCGTACATTGGTACACTTCTGCCTAACCCTTCGGGGAATACAGGCGTGATGATGGTGATGGTATTATCCCAATACAGGGAAAAGTCCTCTTCCCATACAGAGAAGGCACAAGCATTGATCACCACGCCTGCTCAAGGCGGGTTGGACGATGTCGATGGTCGGGCGATTTCTGACTTATAATCATTATAGGTTCAGGACAGATAATCAAAAAAGAAAGCCTTGAGTTTTATTTACTCTTCGTGAATAGTTCTAGAATGTTACAGTGAAGCTAAAGAATATTATATCTCATACCTAAAACTATAGGCTCACATCTTAAGCTTAAGTATTTGTAATCAGATTATGTAATTGATGTTGGAACCGTTAAACACTAATTTAATTAAGGCACCAAAGACGTTGGCACGTACATAAAACATTTAATAGACAATACTAGTATAAAAAATACTCAATAACAGTTATTCATCTAGTTTGCTTGCTCTATGTGTCGAGGATTCGATTCCCGCATGATACAAAAAAAAATTAAGGCAGGTATTTGATCTAACTCCCATTCGGTCCGCTCGGACCAGAAGAAGTCATTTGATGACTTCCCATACTTAAAAAAAAGGTAGTTGGTCCAGATCTGATTGTTTGTGTATGAATTCCTATTGTGTAGCAACATTTTTTGTAAAAAATAACATACTTAAACAAAGAAAAACAAAAAAGATATAGTATCTATAGTAAAAAGATATCTTAAAGCTGAATCACTCACAATAACGGGCCATCACCGCCGACTTAGCGTAAGCGACATTTTTACCTAAACTGCGTTTCATTGCAAACGACATTTTAAACTATAACGGACCATGGCTCGTCGACCTTCCCGCCAAAATAAATCAGTTATTTAAGTTATAGCAAATGCTAATTCACATTAATAGCGCAATTATAAGCAAAAGTATATAAAAAAAAACCTTCTCCTGTAAAATTTGGTTTTTGTCGGTTACGCTAAGTCAGCGGTAATGGCTCAATCAGTTACAATGAGTAATATGTAGTATATGTAGGTGTGTATATGTAGTATGTAGTATATGTGTATTTCCGAAGGGGAACTAACTCTACATGCAATTTATCCACACAACACATCTGCTCACTGTCACTGGACCGATCTCATGATATCTATACTAATAAAAGAATTTAAGAGTGTTTGTTTGTTTATCTGAGCTAATCTCTGGAACTAACAGTGAATTAGAAAAACATTTTTTCTAATCCCCAAAAAGAATACTAAAAAATTTTTTTGTAGATTCATGAGGAATAGCATAGGCCAGAGATGGCGAACCAATGGCACGCACCAGTAGTGGCACGCGACAAAATAATTCGGGCACGCCGATAAATGACAAAACTAAGTAATTGAAAAAAAAACAATTTGCAACAGCAGAAATCACACTTTTTTATTTAAACCATCACCAAATCTGCGGGTTGTTCGAAAGAGATACCGCGCCCCCGGAACGCAAAGGGCACATGAAGGAACATAGACGGGTTTTAGTCAGTAAAAGTCTGACACTCCCTCCCGCCCCGCCCAGGGCGGGGGAAGTTATGTGATGATTTCCCGTCTATAAAAAAAAAAAAAAAAAAAAACCATCACGCCTGTATTCCCCGAAGGGTTAGGCAGAGGTGTACCAATGTACACCCACAGTTCACCGGTATATTTAGGTCCCATGTAATAGGGGGCGAGCCTATTTCCATTAACCGGGCACAAAACCAAACTCCGAGCTGCTACTGAGAATTTCATAGAAAAATCCAATAACACTTTTTGCTCGACCTGGAAATCGAACCCGGGACCCCTTGCACAGCAGTCGCACTTGCGACCACGAGACCAACGGGGCAGTTATTTAAATAAACATAAAATAATAAATATAACGATTCTTGTACAAACGAGTGGCAAACAAAGAGTTTATAGCATCTACTTTTATTTTTCTCCAATGGCTAAGTTTTTTTTATGAAAAATGTCATGTTTGTTGGTAAAAGATTGCCATCAATACAATATGTTAGGGGGTTTGGTTTCCGCACTTAGTCCTACAAGCCATCAATACAAACGCATAGGCTATTATAAACAAAAAAAAATCCGTAGGTACACACACAGATAATGTTGCTTCCTATTAGTGAAATTCCAGAGATAAGCATGGTAAAACAAACAAACAAATTCTTCAGGTTTAAAATATTAGTATGGATTAAAGACCTAGTCTACCTTTAGATACCTTGCCACTTTTCACTTTTGCTTATTGATAACACTGTCTTAGAAAATATTGCGCTAGGTTGTTAGATTTACTGCAGCAAATAAAGAAAGTTTTTTTTTTATTTTTTATTTCAAGACTGTCAAGGTTGTAGAGTCTCAGGAAATCTATTGTTTACAAATAAACACACAAGGAAGTTTTTTGAGGTATTCCTCGTAGCGCTCCCGTTTTGAAGCGCGCCCATCTAAGCGCTACTGTTTTGTTCCTCGAAGCGCTCCTAAAAGGAGCGCTTCGAGGAAGGATTAAAAATATTAAAATTTATTTCCTCGTAGCGCTCCCATGATTAACTTTCGGATAGAGATGGGACTATACTAACTGAAATTATCGATAATAAGTAGGTAATAAGTAGAACACATTGTTATAATATACAACTAGCGGCCCGTCCCGGCTTCGCACGGGTTTGGTATTTTTTTTGTTTTTGTTTTATTGTAAATCCTTTAGTCCACCAAATAGATGAATACTTATAATCTGCCGACATTACCTATTCATATATTTTTATTGTTTAGAAAGCTTCTGATTTCTTTCTATTATGTTTCCCATAAATCAAAAAGATATTATTCTCTCAATTACGATTCATTTTTATTTATTTTTTTTGTTTTTTTTTTTTATAGAAAAAAACGTTACCCCACACTAGGATTCTAGGAAATCTTTCATCTTTATAATATTAGTGTAGATATAGCCCATAATACTCAGGAAAAACGTAGGTTCCAATGGGCGAAAGAATTTTTTTTATCACACCAGAAGTTCCTGAGTTTAGTGTGCACAAACTAGAAACAAACAAACTTTTTAGCTTTTGAGTTTAGATGATGAATTAGGTAAATAAAAATAATTAAAATAGGTTCATACTGTATATGCAGAATAATGTAGCGAATGTATTTTAAAATGAATGGAAATTGACTTCTCAAAAAAGATAATTCACTCATGCACCTGTGACATTGTTTTAATAAAAACATATTGGAATAGGTATATTTTATTAGCCAGATATATGCGCTAAATATCTTCTTTGACCTAATTATGCACAGTGACATCATCAAGAACTAATTTTTGAAGCTTTGAAAAGATGTTTGCACTTCAGTTTCTTGGATTTCAAACATACCTTTGTAGAAGGTTGTTTTCGTAAAATTACTATGTTTATACATTCTAAGCAAACGTGAGAACTACGGGAATGGAATAGTTAGGATAACCAACTGATTTGTTACAATCTATTGTTCGAATGAATCAGAAACATAATAAAAAAAATACTTACCGCTAGGCGATGATTACGACTTTAATGGAAAGATCTATGTATTCATAACATCGTTACGTGACTCTGTTATTTAAAAACAAAGAAATTGTTAAAATATGCGGAAATGTTTTCACCACACAGCACATACACAATGGATAAATTTACAATTCTGAATCCGTCGAAATACAAAACCCAAACTGACAAGTTCACAACAAATGTGATTGTGTAGTTGTTAGGTGACAAGTTAGCTGCTGTCAATGTCAACTGTCAATTATGCCTGGTAATGTGACTCACGGGTGCGTTCAATTATTACGCTTGCTCATGTTCGACGATGCACAGTAAGATGCACAGTCATCTGCATACATCCAACTGGGGGCTTAGCATGACCTTGTAGGAAAACTTCAATTCAAATGCTAGCCAGTCATTTTCCGATCAAAAGTAGGCCAGCTTTTGAATCGCAAAAAATTGTATCATGACATGATGACAGTATTAAAGGTGAACCAAGGGATCCCATAAAATATAAAGTTGGCAACACTGGAGCACTGAGATGTGACCGTGGATGTGTGACACTCAGGGCTGTCAGATTGTATAATTGGATCCAAAATCTGTGTAATATCCATGATCATTTCGTTTAATACGATACAAAAGTACAATATGGAATGGAACGCGAGTTCGCCTCTTGCTTTTTTCGAAATTGACCTCTCATCTGTATGGGATGAGCAGAGATACAGAAAAGTATTCCCAACGTGACAACTATGGTACAGTGGAGAGTCGTATGAACTTGTGTGGCCATAGTTCCTGATTGTTCTCTGTTCCTGACTGCTTGAATGGGTTGGTTGAGATTTCATTCGGTAGTTTGTGTAGAATTTTTCTTTCATTATGAAAGATTGACAACTATGAAAGTTTCATAGTTGTCAATCTTTGCTTGAGATTACAAGACTATTCAGTCAGAGATTATAAAAGTAATAAATAAAACGAATCAGCATTAAGCACAGGTAAATATATTTGTTTTATGAAATTATGAAGAAAAATCGATTTATAGAATGGTTTTGCATAATGCGATCATATTTTGTATAATGAGGAGGAGCACTAACTTTTTATCACGACAGAGGGCGCATAAGCAACTGTACCCTGTTTTGACATAACAGTTGTCAAATCGTATGGTTTTTTGCATTCAGTAAATATTATTATTTATTTTTTCCCTAATCTTGAGAAAGACGCCTCAGTGTAGTGCGTTAAATTGTAAAAATAGAGGAGTACATTTGTTTTCTAAGTATAATAAACGCAGAAAACAATGGGAATCGGCGTTACGTATTAAAAACTTTAAGGCAAGTAATACTGCACGCTTGTGTGCTGCGCATTTTACTGAAGACGATTATCATGGGAAAAGCAAGTATACAGGTGAGTCATCGCAGTGGTTCTACTTATAATATTCTACTATCAGTCAGTAATTGACGAACCTAAGTTCTTAATTCAATAAATATATTTCTTACATTATCTACTATCTTATGTATATAGAAAACACTTTTCAAAATAATCCTGTATGACCTCTCTTTTGATCATTGGTAGAGGAGTATCTGCATTTATATCTATGAATGTGTTTGTAGGTGGACACTGGTACACGGAGTCCTCGTGGATGTCGCAATCGGCATCAAAATTTTGATTCCGGTCATATGATTCTAATCTACAAATAAAATAGGATAGTTAGTCCATAGAAACAAAAAAAAAACCTTACAAATCAATTATAACCTCAACCATTTTAAGTCTTTACCTTTCAATCAAATCGGCCTTTTTACTGGCAGTTGTCGCATACGTAACTCATCTTTAAGTTGAGGGACAGTCAGAAAAGAGTACGTTTTAAATGAATTTAACTTAGAATATTAACGAAAAATCAATCACAATCTTGTCTTGACAAGTAAACACGGTACAGTTGCTCCTGGCGCCATCTATACTCAGTTTTGCCTGTGACTCCTCATTGCAGATACTGAAAGGTATAGCCGCGATTTATTTGCTGGCAGGCAGGGTGACACTAACTGTCAACTGAGCGGCCGGCCATGCTTTTGCTATTACCTGTGCCGTGGCTATTACGGTTTAACTGTCTGTTGTGTTGTTTTGCGATATTTTATTGCGGTAAAAATATAACATTGTTATTATTGAAAGATGGAATATCTTCACTGTGAAAGTTGTTCAAGTGGTGTGTGTGTACAAAAAATATTAAATGATGCGTTCTCGAAACTATCGTATGATGATAAAAAGATGTTGATCGCCAAAGGCCGTGCTACACCAGATTTGCCGTTAAAACAAACTAAAGGTTCAGTCAATCGTAAATTCAATATGAAATTTTATAATTATTATGACTGGCTCACGGGTTGTATACATAACAATCGATTATATTGTTTTCCTTGTTTACTTTTTTCCACCAATAAAACCGTCTGGAGCGACGTGGGTTACATCGATGTTCATAATTTTACTGCGGCAGCGAAAAAACACGATCAATCTGAAAAACACATAGAAGCTTCCCTTAAATATCGCACCTTTGGAAAAAATCGTACCGACCCGCGTAATTCCCAGATACAAATCGACATTGATAGACATAACACAAAAGTTGATCGGAACCGAAATATTTTTCAGCGACTTGTTGACATTGTTTGCTTTTTGGGTAAACAAGGGCTCGCTTTTCGTGGACATGACGAATCTGCTTCGTCAGTGAATGCTGGAAATTATTTAGAGATGGTCAACTTGCTCGCGAAATACGACGGAGTTTTGGAAAACCATTTAGAAAATTGCACTAGCTCATTATCGGGTTTTTCAAGTTGGATTCAAAATGACCTAATATCCAGTGTAGCGTCGGTACTGAATGAAACGATAAAACAAGAAATTGCTGCCGCTGATTTTGTTGCTGTGATAGTTGATGAAACACCGGACTCAAGGGAGCAACTAGTTTTAGTTTTAAGGTATTTTAAAGATTCAGAAGTGTGTGATCGTTTCATAAAATATATTGACGTTAGTTCCGACCATACTGCGAAAACTTTAAGTGCCATCATACTTCAGACTTTATCAGAATTTAACTGTGTGTCGAAATTAGTATCTCAGACATACAACTGTTCTGCTGTGCCATCATCTGAACTAAACAGCGTTCAGTCGTTGGTTCGCCAGGAATGTCCTCTTGCTGCAAATGTTTGGTGTTCAGCCCACATCCTTAATTTAGTACTTTCCAAGTCATGCGAACGTATTACAGAAACTAAACGCTTTTTCCATACCATAAAAACAATAGCCAATTTTTTTAATAATACCGAAAGGCAAAACGAGTACAATAAAATTGCTGATATAAATAAATTTCCTCCCTTTGATGACACTCAGTGGACTTACGATTCTCATACTGTAAATGTAATTTTCAATTCTAGTTCTCTTTTAATTGATATATTTGAGGATATGGCTGAAAACGAAAACTCCTGGGATGGCGAGACATTATGTCAAGTTTCATCATTGTTATACAGTTTAAAAGACTTTGAATTCCAATTTTTACTCCATGTGTTTAGCGAAATATTTGTGGAAACTGATATACTTTGTGAAATTATGCAAATAAAGACAACAGATGTGATGTATTGTGAAAAAAAAATAAAGGAATTTGAATTGTTTTTGGAATCATTCAGATCTATGTTTGAAACAATTTTTGAACGCGTAAAAACAATAACACGACCGCCAAAACGGAAACGTAATGTTGTAGACGCAGAAACCTATTTTAAGCTGATTTTTATTGAAATTGTAGACAATATATCAAACGAATGCCAGAGCCGTTATAAAGATGTAAAAGAGTTACAATTTTTTGAACTACTGTCATGCAATAATTTCAGTAAATATAATGACAACTTTCCAGTTGAGTTAGTAGCACAATTTGTAAGCGTTTATAAAATACATGATTTCAACTTAGGTCGCCTTATCAATGAGCTGAAATTTGTTTACAAAACCATTGAATACAGGTACTTTAGTGTTTACAAAATTATAGAACATTGTTACGTAAATAATATAAATACTGTCTTTCCTGATGTGCTGCGGTTGGCAAAGTTAATAATTACAATACCCGCAAGTAGTGATTTAGCTGAACAGTCATTCTTGTCGCTTAAACTTATACACACATATTTAAGTAATACAGAAGGCCAGCAACGACATACAGATCTTACTATGATTTCAATTGAAAAGAATCTTCTTACGGACCTGAAACGCCTTCCCAACTTTTATCATTCTATATTGCAGATATATTTACAGAAAGATCCATGTGAAGATTTAATATACAAATAAAAAAAAATTAAAGTACCTAATTTTATATAGTTATTTATACTCACACACACCACATACTACTTTTAAAATTATTTAATTTTGCTAATACGACATAACAACAGACAAACGCGCCGAAAGGCCACTACGAATATCTGCAAATTGATATGTTTATAATATCAGTCAATCTATGGATATTTAAGGTGGCAAATCATATACATCATTATTTAATCGACAAGGCGACAAACTACGACTAATATGCAGTTGGTGTTTTTGGTAAGTAAGCTTTTAAAATTTTCTGTTTCAGCCACAAAAGAAAGTATCAAGTGATAAATGTTAATTATTATTTTAGTAAACAGATTTTTACCTAATAATATAATTGATTAATACTTAGGGATCTTTTTTTATGAATAATTTAGCTGTGTGACAATTATTTTGTGTATGTGTTACGGGTAATGCTAGAAGATGGAGTAAACCTAGGTTTACCCGGGTTAACTTAGTATTACCCAAGCTTCTTGGGTAAAGTCCGAATAATAAGTAAAACAAATTTTAATTCGGGGTTTACCCACGCTCACCTAGGTCTACCCAACTATGTCTGGGTAATGTTAAAAATTTGTTTAATTAATTAGTTAAATGAAAATCCAGGGGCATTTTAAACATTGATTATTCCAAAAACATACATAAATGCTCTTCAAGCGAACATAATCGCTTGAAGAGTATAAAACTAATAACTCTAATGGCAAAAACTAATAGCAGTCGTTATTATTAAAATTGGTATTATTTATTTGAGCAAGATAAACTGCTGTGACATTTTGAATTGCAAAATTTTCCTGCAGCTTTGCATGAACACTTCTTTGTAGCACATTTTGTTTTGCAATTACACGTTTTATAACCCTGGCCTCCTGAAAGCGACTGTTCATTTGCAAGCTCTCGTAAGCTTTTTTTTTTCTGGTGATATATTTTCGATATCAATCAGTTTATCATAACACACAGAAAACTGATTCCTTGAGAACATTTCCTCAATAGTACCACGTTCGTTTCCTAACCTATACAGATCATCAGCTTTTTCCACAACTGCCATAAGCACGTTCCGAAACTCGCCTCTTCCTCTGTCGACATCTGGTATTTGGACTCTTACCGTATCTCCAACAGAACATGGAGGATATTTTAAACTGGATAAGGCTTTAATTTTTTTAGCTTGATTTTCTAAGCTCAATCGGGCAGATAATCTATGTTCATTTATATTTTGTTGAGTAGTACAAATTTCACACAAGTTTATTTCTTGTGTACTTGTGCCTGGGTACAACAACACTACATCTACAACACTCCATTTCGTCTTTCTTTTTAAAATTATAATTATTAAAATATATCACCAGAAAAAAAAAGCTTACGAGAGCTTGCAAATAAACAGTCGCTTTCAGGAGGCCAGGGTTATAAAAGGTGTAATTGCAAAACAAAATTTGCTACAAAGAAGTGTTCATGCAAAGCTGCAGGAAAATTTTGCAATTCAAAATGTCGCAGCAGTTTATCTTGCTCAAATAAATAATACCAATATAATAATAACGACTGCTATTAGTTTTTGCCATTAGAGTTATTAGTTTTAGTTTTTTTATGTATGTTTTTGGAATAATAAATGTTTAAAATGCCCCTGGATTTTCATTTAACTAATTAATTAGACAAATTTTTAACATTACCCAGCCATAGTTGGGTAGACCTAGGTGAGCATGGGTAAACCCCGAATTAAAATTTGTTTTACTTATTATTCGGACTTTACCCAAGAAGCTTGGGTAATACTAAGTTAGCCCGGGTAAACCTAGGTTTACTCCACCTTCTAGCATTACCCGTAACATATGCATGCATTTGCAAAATTGACTGCTACATGTGATTTGTAATGTAGCAATCATTGGACTAATCATGATCCAAATTGAGCTTTTAATACATCTGTGATCCACCCATTAATGTTTTTTTATTAATATGCTTCTTACTTATCTCAATATACATATGTGTAGTGATTTCTGGAGCCTCTGGTTTTGGGCGTCTATGGGCGCATATTGTATCCATATCATTTTTCCCAGGTTGATTGTTATTATTACTGCTTACTAATAATTACTAATACTACTGCAGCTGAGTACTAGTGTTTTACGTGTAGCGACTGCCTATCTGACGTCCACAACCCAGTAACTAGGCAACACAATACCTACAGACTTTTTGGTTTCTGACTATCCGTAAAGAATGTCAAGGAATGTCATGTCTACGAATGACAGGCGGGACCAACGGCTTTACGTGCTTTCCGAGACACAGGGGTGTCACACCACCAACTTCTAAATTACGGGCTATTACTGAGAAATTCCGTTTATTCACACCCCGCAGTCCCACTGGGTACGAGTTGAAAAAAAAAGTTTCGTCTCCAGTGGTGACAATTGGAACTTTTATTTCCCACTCGTTCCGCTATAAACCGAGAGTCAAAATGCAATAATGGGGATATCAGTAAGGGATTTCACGGATTGTTAAATTACGACTTTTTGAGCAAGAGTGAACAATGTTTTTGATTAAAAATAATTTAAAAAGCCTGGGGCAATTAGTACATTATTGGGAGTACCTAACTGATTGTGTGAATGTCGGCTTACAGGCACAGAAACATTCCTGAGCCCAGAGAACGGTACGTGGAGACCCGATAACCTGTCCGATCCTGCACGTATCCGTCCCTGGCGGAGCGTATCCCGGTCACTTCGGGCCCTTCAAAAGGATTGTTAGAGCCGTTAGAGCTGCTAGGGACGTCAAATATCGAAGATGATGCTGACCAGAAGCTAAGCAACCACCGACGCGAAGAAAGTGAAAATCTTCTAAGAATCCCCCCGCGTCACCGTCTGCACAACCGTCCGCGTCCGTACCCGTCGGAACAAAGCCGCGCGCTTGCCCTAGTTATAACAATGGCGACTTTACAAGCCGCCGCAAACGCCGCCCCGACCACGTCTATCTAATGTTGAACAAAAAGGGAAGAAAGGCGATCAAAAACGGGGACCGAACATGGATCGGCCAACGGTATTCCCGAATTAGGCAAGCTAAGTTCGATGCCTAGAAAAATTCAGAGAGAACTGCGGATCGGAGCAGACCTTGTGAAGAAACTACTAGCTTTGGACATAGCCACGATTCAGGAAGAAACTGGCCGCGGAAGTATCAGTGCTCGCGAAGCCTCTGAAGTGGAACATCGAGTTACTTATTGACTTAAGGACGCCCAGCATAAAGAATGTCATCGGCTATCCGCGCATCAGCCCTGTGCGAATCAGGGGAGGAGCGTACCGAGCGCGGGCTGGCAGGAGGATTAGCAAGACGTGGCCTTAAACAATAATGTCCGATAACGGCACGAACTTCCGCGGCGCTGTCGTTGAAATACGTAAAGCATATGAAGAGTGGTCACATAAGCTTATAGATTTCGGGTTTAACAAAAGGAGTTAACGGGTTATCAGAATGGCGGTCAGTTGAGCTTGCATTGGCAGGTCGATTCTGGGCAAGGTGGGTGAATGAAAACCTACCAACGTTAACCCCGCGCGATGACGTTAGAACACAGAGCAAGGGCGAACGCGTGACGACGTCATTACCGCTGACGGCTTATTGCTTCGTAACGTGTGGCCGCAGGACCGGTCGGGGTAATACGGAACTTGGACGTACGTATTCACGGGGGCGTTTACAGGCGGGGTGTCGTCATGGACCGAGAGGAAAAGGCCCGCAGCGCTACGCGGGGGAGGGGGGGATGTTAATGAGTACCTAACTGATTTTATGAGTATCGGCTTACAGGCACACAAACATTCTTGACCCAAGCGAACGGTATGTGGAATAATTACATGAAACCATGAAGTAAATAACTTTTTATAAAAAAAGCTGTCAGAGCCAATTATAATCTCCGTTGCTGCAAATGTCTTAGGGAGCTATTTAAAAAGATTAATATTATGACAGTACCCTCTCAATACATCTATGAAAATATTATGTATGTAAGAAAAAATATACATCTTTTTGATAAAATAAGTGATAAACATAATTTTGATACTAGAAATAAGAACAAAATAGCGCAATAATTTTTAAGACTGTCTAAAGTGAACTCATTTTTCATGGGGTACTGTGTTAAATGTTACCATAAAATACCTTGTGATAAGTATATTAAAACTAAATGAAAGTAAATAAAAAAAATGTATTAAAAGTACACTTTGTAAACAAGCCTATTACAAATTAGAAGATTATATTCATGATAATAATGCTTGGCAACATGCTGGTCCTGCTCCATAGAAAAATTTCAAGTCTTGACAAAATCAACTGATTGCTAATTTAATTACTTATACAATTTGTTTTGATTAATAATTATTTTTCTCTTCGAAATTAATTCTAGATTTGAGTATGACTCACACACTGATTTCTTGTTTTTGAAATGTTATAAGTGACCAACTACGATCACAATTTGTTATTAAATTAAATATTACAATTAATTAAGGCGATTGGCACACTGCCCGGCATTACGGAACGTGGCGCGGGAGCACGTTGTTCGCAAGTATCTGTGTTTGTATAGAAAACACGCGTGGTAGAAAACACGCGTGGTGCAACACACTGAAAACACGTTCACGCGCAGTTTTGCAGATCACCAAAGCTCCGTCGCCGCGCACCACGCTTCGTGATGCGGGCAGTGTGCGAATCGCCTTAGCTTTCATTTCTAATTTGTAGCTGAGTACCTACATAGTACTTTGAGTGACTTTTATGTTTGGTAGATCGTTTTGACATTAGTGTATTTTCGTGGAATTAATGTAAGCGTACAACTTGTTGTAAGACATTTTTTTAAGAGTATGTGGAATTTCCTGGGATGTTCAGTATTATATTTTTTTTCATGTAATTTACGTCCCAAAAGTGCCTTAATTGTTTAATGGAAATAAATGATTTGACTTTAACTTTTGACTTTGCAAGTTTGCACTACTTAAACTGGCCAGACTTTAACTACCTGAAGATCCGAAGAACCGAGCTCCCTGAAGTATCCCGCCTTACTTCAGGGAGCTCGGCTCTTCTGCCTACTGCTCATGAAGACCGGAGATCAGTGAAAGTGCCTTTCAAAGCTAACCAAGCTTTCATTTGACCTGTAGGCATCCCCCACTGTAAGTATACAGGGTGTTTGGCAGAAAGTTGAACATACGAAAATAGTGGATAGGTGTGGTCATCTGCTACTTACTCAGCCCTAATTTATTTGGCCCTGGCCCCCTGAATACTTTTTAGTAAACAATCTACCAGAGTAGTCGTCAAGCTTCTTCGTTCTTGTTTGCAAATTTCCAGATGGCCTTAAGTTGCTGATCGTGATCAAGGCGAGTCTAAACGCTGGCAGGTTGGAATAGATAATAAAAAGGAGTAAGAAATGAGAATCCTCGTTTTTAAATGTTAACAGCAGGTTATGTATTATTCATATAAAAACAAAAAAAAACTACTTTTCTTAGCCTTAAATAGGTACTGCTTCATCTAATGTCCTTCAACTTAAGTACTGATTTATCTATTGTCCTTCACTAAACAACTTGTCAATCAGCTGGCTGTCCTTCTTCTTGCGTTCTTCAACTTCTTCAGGCCACACGACGCTCTCGATCCAGGGTAAGTAGTACGAGACCCTGGTGTACATGCCGGCTGAGCCGAGGATGCCGCAGTCCTTGCCGTATGACGTCACACCTACTACTGTGAACAGGCATCTGGAATTTGCAACTTGGAGGGGTCCACCGCTGTCGCCCTGTGGGATGACAAAATATGAACTTTATCACAAACTACTTAATATTTTTCGGACCTTCAATCCTTTTCTCCTGTGTAGGTCTGCATCTGCCATACACGTATTCTCAATTATCTAGAACTAAAGAGTAGAACAAAACATTGACTTTGAATGGTTCACGACTAAAAAATAACTAAGTTTGCTTGTAGCAAGTAACCGGTGCAAATCTAAACATCAAAGATTATTTTTTACCGATTCCTAGGTATCTTACTACTATTATAAAGGCGAAAGTTTGTATGTATGGATGGATGTTTGTTACTCTTTCACGCTTAAACGGCTGAATGGATCTGGATGAAATTTGGCACAAAGATAGATTATAGTCTGGAATAACACATAGGCTACTTTTTATCCCGGGAAAATGTACGGTACCCGTAGGATAACACATCAACTGTGACGCGGACGAAGTCGCGGGCAGAAGCTAGTATTAAATAAAAGGGATCTTACGTTTTATTAGTAGTATTTAATGACCTCTGAACTCATTGTCTTTCCTTCTTGTAGGTATTATGCATGTCTCACTGCATCACCACGAGATAAACTCATAAACTGGTAGCAATTGTCAAATTGATCAGCTTTGTTTTAATTTGCGTTAGATTCATAAATAGAAAGTAATCTGCAGTTACAATTACTTTTGAGTTTATTCAAAAAGAGAAAGGCTAGCAAGGTTACAGTTAGGTAAAACTAAAGATGTAAAGATTTTTAGACAATGCTTAATAATTATAATTTTCCAGCGCTAGACCAGTCATTGTGGGGATCTTTAAAGGAGGCCTACGTCCAGCAGTTGACGTTGTTTAAAAATCATTTCAGCCGATGCTGACAGCAAAGCGGAGGGGCCAGTCAGGGCTGATGCCTGCCTGGGCTGCAGGTTGCTCGAAAGAGATACTGCGCCCCCGGAACGCAAAGGGCACAAGAAGGGACATTGATGGGTTTTAGTCGGTAAAAGTCTGACGATCCCTCCGGCCTCGCCCAGGGCAGAAGAAGTTATTAGATGATTTCCCATCCTTAAAAAAAAGCGATGATGACCATGATACATAATGTTATGATTTCTTACCTCGCAGGTATCCACTACTTCATAATTGGAGCCGTAACACATCTGCTTGTCATGAGCGTAGCCCTGTTTAAGGTGTCTGTGTGGTTTGTACATTGCCGAACAATCTGTCTCGTTAAACTCTTCCAGCTTCACCTGTAGAATAGAATTTGTAGATAGGAAAACCAGTAAAATTATAAAATACACCAGTCACTAGCGAACCATACGAGTACACATAATATGTACCTATATCAAATACACCAACTAATATTTCACCACTAACTTAAACGGGGATTGAACTAGAAATATTAGGGATCTAAACTAAGTTTATTATAGTTACTTAGGGATCGAAACTAGGTTTGTTATAAGTTGACTAAAATATTTCTAATTATAAGAATTCGCTATATCCAACTCTGGAGGCGAATTTTCGAAAACCAGTTCTTTAAATAAACCGTTTTAATCGAAAGTAGAAAAAAAGTAGCAAAAATGTTTTTTTTTCTTAAAAATCTTAAAAAAAAATGAATTTATGTTTTATGTCTGAAAAAGCATCAATCAGAACTCCACACTTACTACTTGCAGTACATCTGCTAAAGCTTGTCTGTGTCCCAGACGACCCCAGCCAGACGCTTCAGCCCACTGTTTCTGCTCTGACCCTGTATCCAGACACGCAGGGAGCAAACCTCTACCGAAAGCTATCCTGAAATCATCATCAGGAAAAGTGATCACCTAGTTTCATAATATTTATAAAAGGTAAAATAAAACCAGAAAGGACCCAACACGTTGCCCTGTGGAACACCAAATCTTAAGTCAATTTACAACAATTATTTTTACACTTACTCGTTTTCTGTCTCCAAGAGTGCTATGTCATGATACTTCGAAGGCGACTGGTATTCAGGATGACCGATGATCCTCTTTATCTTATAAATCTTCCAGGTTTCCATAGGATCTGACCGTTTCAAAAGTCCTAGTGCGGCATACGTAACGTTTCCCCTAAAATATGTAGTTTTTGTATAAATATGTAATTAGATTTTTGCCCTATTGTGATAGGATGACTGAAAACTTACAGTACTCGAGTAGATATGCAATGGGCTGCAGTGAGGATAAATCTCTCACTTATCACTGTGCCTCCACACAGCCACTGCGCAGATGCCGCGTCGTCTCCATAACCGAGTAAAGCCTGAGAAAAGTTGGTGAATGTGGACGTTCTGACCGAAGAAACTCGTATTAAAAGCTCACAACATGGCACACAGCTTGGCTTAAATTTTGTAACCGATCACCATCAATGCGTTCAGTGGCGGATTTACCAGCAGACCAAATAGTTTTCTTTATACGTTTTTCTGATATCTTGAATAAGTCTATGAGACATCTTTCCGATGACTTCCCTCTTTCCTTTCATTGTACATGGCGGTACCGCAACCTCCGATATTTAATGGTAAAACGCCTAGTACATGGCCTGCTCCCTGTAACCTCTGCCCGCACTTTGTAGATAACTTCTTTAACGCTTGTTCTGATAATTGTAGCCTTGCTTCTACAATTATCAGAACAAGGTCGGTAAAAATGACAGCCTACTCGTACCCTATACCTACTTGGGGAATGTGTAAATCCGCCACATCCGCATTCCTCGTGAACTCCTTTCGCGAGCAACAGAAAAATAAGACAATGATGACACTCGCTTTTTTCAAGCCAATTATTATTTATGGTAGAATTTAAAAATATCAATACTTTCTAAAAACCAACGAAAATCATTCAATAGCGTAAAATATGTAACATACCACATGTGGGAACTCCCAATGCTCTGCGTTACGTCCCCCCGTAGCGAAACCCACCCCTCTGTTGTTATTTAAAGAAGATAAATGGCATTGCCTGTCTTCAATCAATTCTTTTTCGATAATAAAGAGTCCAGGGAAGCGACACGAGAATGGCAGACTTTGGAAATAATCAAAGCATTCTGAAAGAAAAAAACATTAATAATAATAATAACTGTAAAGTCTCTAGTCTCTAAAACTCTTGTGTTAAAACTTACTTTGTCTAGCGACTGGGCCTTCTTTGTTGTACATGATTCCATAAGGCCCTAGAGCTGTGTTGCGGTACCTGGGAAAAAATACCACTTGTAGATTTAATACAATTAAATAACCCAATCTAATAAAAAAAAAACAATCTAATAAATCTCTATTTAATCTAATAGATTTTATAGTTGACAAGCTTTTGCCCGCGACCTCTTTCGCATGGTTTGGTATTTTTCACCCGCGTTAATTTACGTCTTTGGTTGCTGCTCTGCTCCCGTGTATCGTAGCGTGATGTTACTCTTATATAGATAGCCTTTATTACTCAGGAATAATGTAGCTATCTATTGGTTAAAATCGGCCCAGTAGTTACGGAGCCATTCGGTGCAAACAAACAAAAAAATATTTACTCTTTCTTATTTCCCTCTTTATAATATTAGTGTAGAGTAGAGATTGTCGGGAAATTAAGCTTCACATACCACAATCACGCCTGTATTCCCCATAGGGTTAGGCAGAGGTGTACCGATGTTCACCCACAATTCGCCGGTATATATAGGTTCCATGTAATAGGGGGTGAGCCTATTGCCATTAACCGGGCACAAATCTTAACTCCGAGCTGCTACTGAGAATTTCATAGAAAAACCTAATAACATTTTTGCTCAACCTGGGAATCGAACCCAAGACCTCTAGCGTAGCAGTCGCGCACAGGACTACTGGGCCAACGAGACAGTTCAATCCTAATCATTAGTACTTTAGGTGCGTGTGCTTATGTGGATATTTCAATAACAGTTGACTAACTTCTCTTCCCCGATGTCGCAGTCAGTGCAGCAGACAACGGGCTCATTGTCCTTATAGGAACAGATGTCTGGAAGTTCTGGGATGTTGTACTCCACAGGATCAAAGCCTGCGTTGGCCTGGAAAAGAAGCATATAGAAATAAGTATACAGTATAATTTAAGGAGAAGATATTTTTATCATGAAAGCAAATATCGACTGCAGTTTTGTTGTTTTAGTTGGGTGGGAGAAATTGCCTAACACCTAAATGTTCTTGCAAAAAAAGTTACAATTCTTTCATCATCATCTGCTTAAACCTTTTTCCCATCTATGTTGAGTTCGGCTTCCAGTCTAACAGGATGCAGCTGAATACCAGTGTTTTACATGGAGCGACTGCCTATCTGACCTCCACAACCCAGTAACTGGGCAACACGATACCTCTTGGTTAGTCTGGTTGTCAGACTTCTTGGCTTCTGACTATCCATAACGACTGTCAAAGATCTACGAATGACAGCCGGGACCAACGGCTTTACGTGCTTTTCGAGGCACGGGGGTGTCACACCACCAACTTACAAACTCCGGGCTGCTACTGAGGAATTCCTAATGGAAAAATCCAATAACACTTTTTTTGAGAGCAGTCGCGCTTGCGACCACGAGACCAACGGGGCAGTCTTTCATATAAGTATTATTCATTAATTTCCAAGATTTTGATCTCGAAGGTTTGTATGAGATACTATGTGGAGTAAATGCTCTTTAAGTATTAATTGAAATATGTGGATTGAAATGGGTTACTCGCGTACTGTACGAAAACACAAAGTTTCACAATACAACGGTTCATGAGATACAGCTTGGTGTCAGACGGACGAACATGTCTGAAATTAACTAAACAAAATTATAATATTTATTAAAAACTAAAAATATTATTACTTTAAAATACTTACATATAAATACGTCAGCGCAGCCGAATTACATTTGAATATGTTCACACAAGTACCTTGTAGGCCTCCCGTCACACAGGGAGAGCCTGAAAAGAAGCACAATATAGTTCACTGCATGCTTGTATGGTTAAAGTGCCAGCCTATCTATCGAGCATGAGGTTGCAGGTTCGATATTTATGTGCCTGATATAAAAAAATACATATTACATTGTAAGTTCCGATACATATATTAGATTATGGTGTTCCTAGTTTAAGTTTTGATGTTGTTCCGCTTTTATTTTTTGTCTTATGTGTTGTTCACACCATCTCTGTCAATCTATTTTTTTAAGTGAAGACTTGTACCTATCTGTCAGTTTCACCTACTATTTTTTATTTTGTTTTGTTTAGCTGTAACCCTGTAAGTCTTCCATGGCTCATAAATAAATAAATACATATAGGCATATAAATAAATATATATAGGCATTAAGTACTCATACTGCCCATTAAAACTTAGTAACATTGAGCGAAAATTATAGCTCGGAAATTATTTTTATTTCTAGTGTGGAAAATCGAACGAAAATATTTTGCTTATGGGTGCAATTGACAGTACGAGAGTCGTGATGGTAATAAAGTTCATTAAAACTTGTTTTCGCAAAAAACAAGTCCGAACTTTGACCTTTAATGTCTCCGTAACCAGTTGGTTTGCAGTTATGGGTCAGAACGAAAAAATGATGGCAATGATAGGTAGAGCAACTAACTATCGACTTTGCAATAAGAATTTATGAATGAGTGTGGTGAAAACACTATTATTATTACTTAGATGAGGGATTTTTTTGTCGACTGGGAAATCATCAAATGACTTCTCCGGCCCTGGGTGGGGCGAGAGGGAGTGTCAGACTTTTACTGACTAAAACCCATCCATGTTCCTTCTTGTGCGCTTTAGGTTTCGGGGGCGCGGTATCTCTTTCGAACAACCCGCAGCATTAATAAGGGTTTTTTTTTAAAGATGGGAATCATCATATGACTTCCCCCGCCCTTGGCGGGGTGGGAGGGAGTGTCAGACTTTTACTGACTAAAACCCATCCATGTTCCTTCTTGTGCGCTTTACGTTCCCGGGGCGCGGTATCTCTTTCGAACAACCCGCAGAATTATTAAGGGATGGCTTTACCGTGTAGTCTGCCGATATTGTAAGCCATAAAGTATTATAATAATAACAACAATAAAACAACATCATTCATTATACAATCATACAGAATTGCAGGTCACCAACTGGTCAAACTAGTATTTCGAGTTCATCAGATCGTGATGTTTTGTAAGACTGACGATTAATCTCCTATGTTATTACTTAGAGCCTGTCCAGATGAGGCGTTTTACGCGCGAGTCCACTCGCGCGTAGGCACTCGCGCGTACCTCGTTACCTGAGGTAAAGCGCGAGAGCATCCTGGACGGGATGTATGTAGCTCTAGTATCTCGAGTACGCGCGAGTGGACTCGCGCATAAAACGCCTCATCTGTAGTACGATTCTCTAAAATGCAAGCTCGAAAAAGAGTCTCACTTCGATAACGAACCAACTTGTCATTGGTTTATATTCGTTCGGTCACCACGGCGAACGAATACTAAGCCAATGACAAGTTGGTTCGTTATCGAAGTGAGACTCTTTTTCGAGCTTGCATTTTAGAGAATCGCACAGCTGGACAGGCTCTTAGGCGCATCTCATGCTACGCTGGGCGCGGGGCGACGCAAACACGCGTGGCGTAAGCGTAGGTCTGCATCATCATGTGATTTTATTGGCGTTTCTGCGCAAGGCCGTAGATTGTATATCGAAATACGCGGCCCCACGCGCAGCACCAAATAAAGTTAAATTCACGGTTGACCCGCGCATTTGATACTTCAAATATCTGGACGGTTAACAATTACATAAATGAACATGTTGACACGCCCCTATATGCAAGAATTTACGCTTTACCAGAACCCAGTAGTTGCCATGCCTTGCGGGATGCCACGCGACGCCGCGCGTTATCGCGTGATATACGCGTTGAAAAACAACGCGTGTCGATTTTTTTTTTCTTTATTTATTTACGAGATTTTTTCTGTGTAGAAAACGTAGCAAGTTAAAAATGAATACAAGATAACCCTAAGAAACAAAAGAATAAACACGCGTGTCGATGCATGTTGTCAGTGCGTTGCACTAAACGCGTTATACAGGATAAGTTTTTAACCAGTGCGTAAACTTTTTTTGGTAGTTCAGTGTCAGTAATAGAACACATTTCAGTGTTTAGTTAAAAAAAAAAAAAAAAAAAAATTCATCCTTATCCGAGTTTGAAATAAGCAAAACATGGACATAATCTATTCGCCATACTATCAATGACAACTCTTGGCCGCCGCCCGGGCGCATGGCTGGGGTGAGGGGGTGGGGAATGCGCTAGCGCCGAGTGACAATAAAATATGGTTTTTAAGTATACATGTTTCGTAAGCGATAACTTTTTTTTTAGTACTAAGACATATCAAAATAAAATATACGTGTTTAATAAAACGTGTTGAAGTTTATAATGGCAAAATTTACGCACTGGTTAAAAAAAATTCCTGTATACAAACGGCAGTAGGTACTTAGGCACAACGTCAAAAAACGCAGCACCGCACACCGGAGCGTGCTCCGTGATAGTGTGAGATTCGCCTTACAACTTGATGTGTCTAAATTGTGACCTTGTCGGGGCTTTTGAACCTATTATGAACACAAACTTTTCCCGATAGGGTTTGCCGACTCGATAATAACCGTTACCTACTAGAGCTACTACTACACCGGCAAGCAATTTTGTGTTTTTTGAAATGTTAGGAGTGATTGTCTACGATCGCAATTATAATATGCATTGTAAATATGTTCCTACCATAATTATCAATAATTTAATAGCCACTGTTCAATTTGTAGCACTTTGTACCTATAGTGGTACATTTATATTTGTTTTTCTACAGTAATTATTAAGTGAATGTACCTACTTCTACAAATTATTGTATAGCTGTTTTTTAAGTGTATGTATAGAGTTAGGTACTTGTCAATTTTTCTCCATACAATCGACCTTTTTTTTTTAAGGATGGGAAATCATCAAATGACCTATTCGGGATACAAAACTACCTACTTTTTAAAAAGGGTCAACAAAATAAACAAATGAATGACGTTGTGTGTGTGTGTGTGGCCTTTTAACAGTCGTAACGTAACTAAAATAAACGATTTGACTTTGAGTTTGACTTTGAGTATCGGATTTTTACCTACAGTGTCAGTTTGAATATTGTTGAATATTGTATCTAGCTTTTAAAATTAAAACTATTGCTATTGGCAGTAACTGGGTATCAAACCGGGACCCCAAGCCAGACTCAACTACTAAACTTGCGGTATCTATTTTGTTTTATTTCAAAACGACTTAATAAATAATTAGCTGGTTTGGAATAACATTAGTAACAACAACTAAGTATTAATTAAAAACTCACTCACCTTCACTGAGATTTAGTTCGCACGTCACTTGATACAAGAAACTTAATAAATGTAAAAATAATATAAAATATTGATCGCCCGCCATTTTGTAATTCTTAATAAGTCTTATTATGTCTCACACGCTCGCCAAAGCACAGTTTGTATAAAACTGACGTAACTTAGCGTAGCCGTGTGTAGAGGTACAATGAGGATATATTTGCGTTTTAAATTTTAAAATGTAGATGGAGTACTTTAAGAGGTTTTTAAGAGTTTCACAGGCTTAAGAGCGCGCATCCAGAAAGTTGGCAACGTCGCAAACAGCTGTCAAATATTTCCCTGTTTTGATTAATTTGTCAATATTACTGTATGAAAATAAGAAATATGGCTTACTAATGCACTAGAACAGCGGTCGGCAACCTTTTGGCAGGCAAGGGCCACATGGCGGAAAAATGAGGAAGTGGCGGGCCGCGCTTTCACATAATTTTTATCCGACTTCAAAAGGCAGGTTCTCAACTCATCTGTACTTATGTTTTTTTATTAGAATTTGATGTTTTTTTTTTAATTTTCGTCTTTTTTCGGCAGATCAAGTTTGAAAAATTGGCCTATTGCTTTTTTAGTCGTCCCTAATGGCAATAATCATATTTTTTGGCCTAAAATAAGGGCAAAAGAATTTTTTTCAGCCGCTGAGGACGATACAGAAGGAATAAGAGCGGATTTTTACTGAAAAGTATTAAAACCCTCCATATCTCTTTACTCATGGTTTTCATATAAAAACACCTTGTTGTCTGATACTCAGTCCAAAATACAGTATTCATGGTTTTAGTTTAAGGATAGATATCCCTTTTTTTTTTTTTTTTTTTTATAGACGGGAAATCATCAAATAACTTCCCCCGCCCTGGGCGGGGCGGGAGGGAGTGTCAGACTTTTACTGACTAAAACCCGTCTATGTTCCTTCATGTGCCCTTTGCGTTCCGGGGGCGCGGTATCTCTTTCGAACAACCCGCAGCCCCGGCAGGCATCGGCCCTCAGTGGCCCCATCCAAGTTTGCTGACATCTCTTTGAGGCGCGCGTGGAACACGAACGCGCCGTCGACACGGTCTGTCGTTATTCAGTGAACGTACGGACGGTGAGCTACCCATTGCTCACCATCCACAGACCCGCGCCTACGGTGGCCGGGAGTCGTCTCGCGGCTCCCGACGCCCGGAGCGTCTACCGCGGCGGCCGCTGGGACGGGGGACCCTCCTTTCCCTCTCCCGTCCCGCCGCCTCCTTCTCTAGCATTACAGCTTCGCAGAAGGAGGCGACTGCTTCCCATTCCCTCTCGCTCCGGACCATGGCCTGAACCAGTGCCGGACGCGAGAGGGCGCCGCCACCGACGGCCGCCTCGAGGACTCGGCGGTGCTCAGCCCAAGCAGGGCTAACACCGCCAAAGTATGCTCCACCGTGTCCTCGGGGCGATCCTCGCAATGGTGACACCCGGGCGTTTCCTCCCGCCCGATGAGGTGCAGGAACCTCCCGAACTTTCCATGTCCGGTGAGGACCTGCGTCAGGCGGTAGGTGAGGGCGCCGTGGCGCCGCTCAAGCCACTCCTCAAAGAGGGGACTTACCGCCTCAATCAAGGCGTGCCCTGCACGAGGTTGCGACAGTCGTTCTCTCCATGTCGCCATGAGATCGAGCCGGAGGTACGTCCGCTGGGCGGCAATTTGCCGCGGCAGCGGAGTTTCTCCCCGGCCCAGTGCCTCCGCGCGCCACTCATGTAGGCGCGCGAGGACCAGCGCCTCCAGATCCCACGGCGGCAATCCGGCAAGGAGGCTCGCTGCCTCGCCGGAGATCGTGCGGTATCCACGGATGACCCTTATGGCGATCACCCGCTGGGACGCGTTCAGGTAGTGGGCGGCAAGCCGCCTCAAGCCCCGCGCCCACACCGGGGCCCCGTAAAGGGCCATCGAACGCACGACCCCCGCGTAGAGCCTCCGGCAGGAGGCGTTTGGCCCCCTCAAATTGGGCAAGAGCCGCTTGAGAGCGGCCGAAGCCCGTGCCAACTTGGGAGCCAAACGTCGGAAGTGCTCCACGAAGTTCCATCGGCTGTCGAGGACAAGTCTCAGGTACTTCATCCCGACCGACGCCGACGGAAACCCCTCCTACCGTTATTTGGGATCCCGAAGGTGGCGCGTTCCGAAGCCCATGAAAGCACATTACCTCGGACTTGTGCAAGGCCACCTCGAGACCCAATTGCCGGATCCTGTCGACGACTATCGCAACCCCGCGTGTCATAAGGTCGGCCGCCGCCTCGTGCGACCACCCCTGCGCCAGGACCAACGTGTCATCCGCGTAGCAGACTACGCTGGCGCCCTCGGGGAGGTCAGCACGTAGCACCCAGTCGTAGCCGATGTTCCACAGGAGCGGCCCTAACACCGATCCCTGCGGAACACCGCACGACATCTCTCGCCGGTTCCATTCACCATTTCGACCAGGGTAGATCACGGCTCTATCACACAGATAGGCCCCGACCACCCGACGGAGGTAGTTCGGCACCCGGTGGTACCGGAGTGCCTCCCTAATGCAGGACCAGGGCAGGGAGTTAAACGCATTGGCGATGTCCAGCGACACCGCCAGCACAACCCTGTCCCGGGACACAGCATCCCCCGCCCAGAGAGCTCTCACGCGCATGATGGCATCCACCGTAGAGCGCCCCCCGCGGAAGCCGAACTGGCAGTCCGCAAGGTCCGGCCCCATCCCAGACAGGTGCCCGACGAGGCGGCCCGCAATCACTCTTTCAAAGAGCTTACCCACCTCGTCGAGCAGCACGATGGGCCGGTATGCGGACGGTGAGTCCGCAGGGCGCCCAGGCTTCCGAATGAGGACCAGCTTCCCCGTCTTCCAACGAAGTGGGAACTGGCCCCTCTCCAAACATGCGCTTACGAGCCCCTCCAATCGGGGCCCTAGAGCCTCTGAGGCCAGGACCCAGGCTTTCCCAGGCAAGCCGTCGGGTCCCGGGGCGGTATTTTTGAGACTCTGCGTCAGCGGAGGGGGCCAGGTGCGGATCTTGTCCCGCACCGTCTTGTAAGGGCGCCCCCACGGATCCGCGTTCAGAGTCCCCAGCAACTCCTCGCGGGCCTGAGCCTTGGTCCGCGAGATGGCCTCGTTGAGGGCGGTCTTCGCCTCCCTGTACCCCTCGTACAGCTCCGCCTCAATGGCCGCCGCATTCGGTGGCCGAATGCGGAGTCTGCGATGCCTGGTGTACGGGTGTCGCGCAGCGACGCATGCCTCCCGCAGCGCCGAAATCTCTTGCGACCACCAGTACACCTGCCGGCGGGCGCCGCCCTGCGGGACTCGGGGCATTGCCACGTCACAAATGTCGGACATGGCCCCCTGGAACCAATGTCCCTTACATCCAATATAGGTATTACATGTGATGCAGAAACTTTTTTTAATGTAAATTTTATTAATGGATACATACTTGGGTACGTAGCACTATGTCAACGATAAAGCAACAATAAGTGAAAAAGAAATAAGAAAAACACATATAAAACTTAAATGCGAACTTCAAAGTTTTTATATAACCGTACTTATACACATTTCAGTGTAACGTTTGAGGCTGTATTTGAGTGACTATTTTCTTATACGAGTACGTTAGCTTACGCGCCTAAAATCATTAATTTTGGTAAAATGTAAGATTTATAGTGTAATCTACAAAACTGTCGCGGGCCGCAAGGAGGAGAGCCGCGGGCCGCATGCGGCCCGCGGGCCGCGGGTTGCCGACCGCTGCACTAGAATATTAATAATGAATTGCAATTAAAACACTGAATTTGATGTTGTACCCGTTTTAGGTGTAAAAAAGGCATTTGTAAAGTTTCCAAATACTTTTTTTACATCTAAAACTAAATATTCGGTGTTACGATATTAATTTCATAATGAATATTCTAGTGCATTAGTAAGCCATATTTCTTATTTTCATACAGTAATATTGACAAATTAATCAAAACAGGGAAATATTTGACAGCTGTTTGCGACGTTGCCAACTTTCTGGATGCGCGCTCTTAAGGAAAAAAACGATGTACACGTTTCCACAGCCTTTTTACCCTAAAGCTATTAGGATTAGTATACAGAATGGTTTTTATTTTAAGGTTCCGTACAAATATGGTAAAGCATAAGCTGCTTATTTCTAAAACTTCTAACGTTTCGAATGATGTTTATTAACTTCTTTAATAATTTAATGTCCAAGCGTGGACAAGCTTTATTAAACATTATTCAAAATATTATTATTTTTTAACTTGCTATAAAAGATAGCAAGTTACATAATTTAAAGGAATATTCATGTTAATGGGAGCCGAAAAGGGGGGTTGAAAGTGGGGTTAGGTACTAGGCCAAATGGGGATTAATATAATATGCATGCAATACTCTGCTAACTAGGAAGATATTCGGGGAGGCGTTTGGTAAAAAATTAAAAGCAAGTTAAATGTTGTTGTTTTATCACTTTACATAGTTACAAGCTCTCCCGTATTAATTAAACCCGTGACTTCTTTGCTTCAACTTCTTCAGGCCACACGACGCTCTCGATCCAAGGCACGTAGTACGAGACCCTGGTGTACATGCCAGCTGAGCCGAAGATCCCGCAGTCCTTGCCGTATGACGTCACACCCACTACTGTGTACTGGCATTTGAACTGTTCCGTTTGTAGTGGTCCACCGCTGTCACCCTGCAGAAAGGAAATCCAATAGGTAGTAACTATATAATAGGTAGTAACTATAACGGCAATCATTGTGCCGATAGTCGTGACGGCCAATGGCATAATTGCCAAGAGCCTCGACCAACACCTAAGGAGGCTCTCCTTGCGGTTGGATCAAGGGCTTGATTCAGAAAGCGGTACTCCTAGACACGGCGCGTATTGTTAGGAGATTCCTTTTTCAGGAGCCCTGACCACCAGTAGCTTGGACCCTGTTCCCGACGCCGGTGTGCTACCATTTTTTATATTTTATTTATATATTAATATTTAAAAATTGAATTTATATTAATTGATGAATAAAGAAAATAATAGTAACTATTACTTACAATAAAGTAAGGGACATTGGTGTTATAAAGTAAAGGACAAAAATAAAATGAAAATTGTTTGGTTTGAAGTAATTTACCATGTAAACACTCATAATTATGCAATTAGTTAATAGCTGATATACAAGTATGTATTGACATTGCAAATAGACACTTCAATTTTTTTTTTGCATGTACTTACTCAAAATACGCGCTTAAACGTGGAGTTGCGGACCAGTCCATTATACCACTACCTATATATTTGACTAGCTTTTACCCGCGTCTTCATCCGCGTAAAATTTCATGTGTTATTCCAAGGGAACCGTACATTTTTCCGGGATGAAAAGTATCCTATGTGTTATTCCACACGACAAAGTATCTCAGTGCTAAATTTCATTCAGATCCGTCCAACCGTTTAAGTGTGAAAGAGTAATAAACATCCATCCATCCATCCATCCTCATAAACTTTCGCATTTAGAGTTAGTAGGAAGGATGTTATTAAAAATGTGTTTTCGTAGTTTACCTCGCAGGTGTCGGCAATTACTTGATGGTTGCCGTAGCACATCTGCTTTTCATGGTCGTAACCATTTTTCAATAGTCTGTGCGGATGATATATTGCAGCGCATTCTGTTTCATTGTATTCCGCTAGTGTAACCTGAAAAATACGCCAAGAACTGTATCTCTATGCACCTAGAGCAATATGAGTGATCATAAACCAACAGGGTAAATGTATTTCACAAGCTTTTATTTGCTATCACCTGTACAAGTGTCTGTTTTCAATCAAATCTTACAAGGTAAGAGAAGGCTAATCTTGGGCCCAGCAGTTAACCAGTTGAAATGTGTCTATAAAAATATGTATTTTTTTTCTAAAGGAAATCACAAAATACTGTACCATGCTTCTATCTAGGAAGCGAGAAAACTTAAAGAATGTTATGAAACAAAAAAAAACGATTAAATACATGCCTGAATTCTTAGTAATCGATAGTGAATAATTCGGTAAAATCTCAAAATATGTATGAAATTCGAGTGACAATTGTTTCGTGGAATCGATACATAGCGAATGGAGTTTCTTTAATTTTCTTTTCTTAGCAACACTGGTTACCGACTGACAGATGACAGCCAGAAAAAAACCAGCTGTCGTTCGTTTTATTTCGTTCTGAGTGAGCACGTATTTTCCATGTTTTATTACAAAACACTTGATTCCTGGATAGCCAAATTTCACCAAATTTTCAGAGAGGTCTTGTAATTATGTCCTCTTTCAAATAAGACTAGATTCATTGAGTTAACACCTGGGCCCAGGTTACTATGGAGCCCTATCCTTCTCCTTTGACCCATGTCCCAATGTTCGATTGCGCTGAAATTTTGCGTAAATGTGCAATTTGCATGACAATGCAATATTACGTAGTGAAAAAGCTGGCCCGATGATGGAGCCGGAGTAACATAGGAACTTAATCAAATCTTACAAGTAAAGTTTTACCCCCTTCCCTGTGTTCGATTGGCCTGGAATTTTTAATACAGATGGTCTAGCAATGTAAAAGCTTGGTTAAAAAAAATAGGTATAACTTTTTAAGTCTGATCTTACGACTTGCAGTGTATCTGCCAGAACTTGTCTGCGTCCTAAACGACCCCAGCCGGACGCGTCAGCGTAAGGTATTGACTTCATGTCTGTCTGTATACACGCAGGCAAGAGGTCTTTGCCAAAATTGAACCTGAAACATCACAAATTAGACATAAATCTAGTCTTTTCACAGTGCTTCATATTCCTAGCTCTCATATAACATCTAACACCTATTTTAAGTCTTGCATACAATCTGTTTAATTTTAGCTTATATGTAATACAACTTTTGCCTGCAACTTCGTCTCTTTATAGGTACTTCAGAATTAGGTTAAAGTCCTTAATTATCCCATGGGATAATGGGACTATTTATAATCTATGTCACATCGCTGAGATACTCAAAATCGCCAAAATATGTCGGCCGTACCGTACAGATTCTATTTTATAGTTACTTACTCGGTTTCTGATTCCAGGAGCGCGATATCATGGTATTTAGAGGGAGGCTTGTACTCAGGGTGCAATATGATCCTTTTGATTTTGTATATCTTCCAGTATTTCTTTGGATCAGTTCGTTTTAAAAGCCCAAGAGCAGCAAATGATATGCTTCCACTGAAAGTTTTGTTTTAATTAATCGAAAAATTATTGGATTTATTATTGACTACTACTAAAGTCTAAGTAGTGGCTGCTGAAATTCTCAAACGGCGAAAGTATTGTACCCTTAGACGCGACTATATTTTCGAGCGGTTTGGGGTGGAAACCTTCGGGCCGTACGGAATTATCATAACGTTGGTTCGCATTTCCCGTGACACAAAGGCTGGCTTTGACTCTGGCCAGAGGCTAAGCATTGCATTCCAAAATGGCAATGCCGCCAGTCTTTTTTATTGTTATGGTTTTTTTATGATATCTTATATAAGTTTTTAAAATATACATACAAACTTACAAACTTACAAACAAATGTTACCTCTTTATAATATTAGTATAGATATACCTTCACGCCTGTATTCCCCGAAGGGTTAGGCAGAGGTATACTAATGTACACCCACAGTTCGCCGGTATATTTAGGTCCCATGTAATAGGGGGGAACCTATTGCCATTAACCGGGCACAAATCCAAACTCCGAGCTGCTTGCTACTGAGAATTTCATAGAAAAACCCAATAACACTTTTTGCTCGACCTGGGAATCGAACCTGGGACCTCTAGCGTAGCAGTCGCGCTCAGGACCACTACGCCAACGAGGCAGTTCTTAAATATTGTACGATACAAATAATTAAACTAGTCACGTCATAAAAAAGAAAGGAGCTCGTCTGGGGAAATACTACGAGCATACCTATTTCTGCCGCAAAGCATGATTACTGTGTCCCGGTATAAAGGGTATGGGTGACGGTGTAATTACAGGCACATGAGACATTTCAACTTTGTCTCTGGGATGGCAACGCATTTGCACATCTTCCGGTATTGCAGATGTCTATAGGTAGCGGTTACCACTTAAGATCAGGTGGGCCGTCGGCTTTCTGCCATCCAATGACAAAAAAACTTGACAAAAAACTAAAACGTCGTCAATTTTAAACTATGTATTCACACTGAAACTAGTCAATGACATGTAGAGGCTGGACTTACAGTGCACGAGTAGATGAGCAGTGGCCTGCAGTGAGTATATATCTCTCACTGATTATTGTACCTCCACACAGCCACTGCGCAGAATCAGCGTCACTCCCGTAGCCGAGTAACGCCTGAAACATAAAGAAGTGTATCTTTAATATATATTGTACACATACCAGCACGCCTGTATTCCCCAAAGGGTTAAGCAAAAGTTTACCAATGTACACCTACAGTTCGCCGGTAAATTTAGGTCCCATGTAATAGTGGGCGACCCTATTGCCCTTAACCTGGCACAACTCCGAGCTGCTACGGAGAAGTTCACAGAAAAACCCAATAACACTTCAGTCGAGCTGGAAATCGAACCCAAGACCTCTAGCGTCTCAGTCGCGCTTTAGACCATTAGGCTAGCGAGGCAGTTACTTTACTAATTATATTTAATTATGTAAATACACAAGCTTCAATATTTGATATACATACCACATGGGGAAACTCCCATCTTTCTGCATCCCGTCCTCCAACGGCCAAAGCTACTGCTAAATTGTACACATGACATTTATGGTCTTCTTTCCAAATCTTTTTCAGTTGAAAATTGGCTGATCCACGGCACGGATACGGCAGGCGTGCGAAGTATTCCAAACATTCTGTAATAATAATATCGATTGTAGTGATTTATTGAGATATTGTTAAAGTACACAGCGACAGAGTCTTGCCTACCCCAATTAACATGGGATAAGGACAGGAAGATGATTATGAAAGCGAGTATTGCGCTGCCTAGATCCAGCTGATTCCTGCAACCTTTGCTTTGCGGGGAAGTTGGAAGAGTAAGGTTGGTGTAGTAGAGCTTTTTCGAAAGAGCCCGTCCGGGGACTGGCACCATACATAAGCAATGCATAAGCTGTATCCCGGTTTGAAGGGTATGGGTGCCCGTGTAATTACAGGCAGAGACATTTCAACTTCGTCTCTGGGATAGCAACGCATTGGCAAAGCCTTTGGTATTGCAGATGTCTATAGGCAGCGGTGACCACGGAGAGCTATCGGCTTATTTTCATCCAATGACATTAAAACAAAACCATCACATTTTTAACAAAGAGAGACGATGATGCTGCGACCCATACGAGTTCTGTCACAAATATAATTGATCATTTAATAAAACGACACTTACTGGCTGAAGCAACTGACCCACCAGTGTTGGCAAGGATCCCCAAGGGTCCTACGCCATGGTCACGGTACCTGAAATATACGACACAACGAATTGAATGACGTTCAGTAAGTTTGAGTCGAGGACTATTCCCGACTGTGTACAAGGTGAAAACAAGTCAATATTTTAGGTAAGTAGATTATCATTTAGAATTGGTCTTGACGTCTTGATGATAAAAAAAACAGAATGAATATAATTATGTAAAAAAATGATTCCGATCACGGCACTTAATCTTAATGCAGACAAGCCAAGTACGCAGAAGATAATAATTATAGTACACGAGTTTGCAAGCATAGGTGCACTCCCTCTACCCTAACTCTCCTATTCAGATGAGGCGGTAATTCGACATAACCGGGTAGAGATCCAGCGCACTAACAGCTTTACGTACTTTCCACACAACCTACCCACCACCAACGTCTACACTCAAGGCTGTTAATGAGAAATTCCTAATGGAAAAACCCAATACTTAACATATTTTGCCCGATCAACCGACGATCGAACCCAGGAACAGCCGCTCAACAGTCGTGCTTGCCACCACGAGACCAAACGGGGCATAATGAGTAACGTTATGCCAGAACGCACGCACCGGTAAGCCCAGCGTAGGACGTCTACCCTCAATTTGGACGGACGACATGAATAAAACCGCAGGAAGACGCTGGATGCAGGTCACTTCCAACCGGTCCTATTGGAAATCTATGGGGGAGGCCTGTGTCCAGCAGTGGACGTCCTGCGGCTGATATGATGATGATGATGCTAAAACTAGTTCCCCATTCGAGCTTCTTTACAAGGGTCTCTACTGCCTACTTTGTACGTCTCAAAGTGATGGAGGGGAAAAGGTGGAGTAGAATACATTTTTTTTTTTTTTTTTTATAGACGGGAAATCATCAAATAACTTCCCCCGCCCTGGGCGGGGCGGGAGGGAGTGTCAGACTTTTACTGACTAAAACCCGTCTATGTTCCTTCATGTGCCCTTTGCGTTCCGGGGGCGCGGTATCTCTTTCGAACAACCCGCAGGGAGTAGAATACTTACGGTTCGCTTTTGGTAATGTTACAATCAGTGCAGCAGACTACTGGCTCATTGTTTTTATAGGAACAGATGTCTGGAAGCTCTGGAATATGGTAATGGTCCACATCGTAACCTGCATTAGCCTGAAAGAGGAAGAGAACTGAACTTACTTCTTCATCATGAGTTTGCGGATAAATGGATTGAAATTTAGGGTTTATGTGTGATGTACTGTGAGAGACAGTACGCAAGGGTGTCCCTGTCCCATGTTAGTTTATTCTAATATTATAAATTAGAGAGAGCTGAGTATAGTTAAACTACATAATGTACATCAACAAATACACATGACTTGACATCAAGCGTGACGTTTTCAGAAGGTGGTTGACCCGGCATTGTATAAGTTTTCCTTGTAACGAGAGGCCAGCTTACACTGTGTAATATTCCGACCTGCTGCGACACATAGCATCACACATGGATCATGGTTGGAGCCAGTACCTACTCGCCAATGTGACACTGACCATGTCATCGCCAAGAAAAGAAGGCTTTGTCTATTTTTTGTTCTTTTATTTAAGATATATTCGTTTTAATGTCAATATTTTTCATTCGTTTTAACGTTACCTTTTTTCGTTTACTATGTTAATATTTTTCTCGTTTTTTTTTTTTTTTTAAATACTAATTTTGGTCCTTCGAGCCGAATCATTGTTCTACTTACATATAAGTAAGACAAGGAGGCTGTCGTGCACCGAAATATTCCGACACACGTGCCGTTCAACCCCTTTGTTACACAGGGCTCATCTGCAACAAAGAATATGGGCATAAATCACACAATACATTGGTGTATGTATTAGCTATGAAATAGACCTGGACTTGGCTGAATGAGGCTGGTTTAGTATAGGCTTTATCTTCTTGCTGACCGTTGTCACGTCTATGTTCGGCAGTGACAGTGTATGAGAGGTGGTTGCGTCTTTCTGTGAGGACGTTATCTCACTGAAAAAAGGACCGGAGTGGGTTAGGGAGGCGGACTCTCTCGCTGACTCGATTCGCCGCAGGAGAGTAGGACGGCGCAAGCGGCAAAATGCTGACTTAATGCCGCCATAAGAGGGGCTAGCGGACGATAGATGGAGGACCCTGTCGCCTTCGCTACACGGTCCTTGGAGTTGTTGTGATGTCTCAGTGCACCCGGACATCACTGAAGGAGGAGAGAGCCCGGAGGCAGGAAAAGAAGAGGGAGCCCAGATGTGGGTCACGCAGGAAGGGTCGCAAACGTCATGCGTAGCAGTTCTCGCGGCCCACCCATCAAGGCGAAAGCGCACAGGCGGAGTTTTCAGTGGGTGCAAGCTCCACATAACCACGTCGTCTCCCCAGAAGGCGTGATATGCGGTAGGCATTTTCTTAGTCCAAAAAAAAATGCTTCAGCTCCTCGGCTACATCCAGAGGAAAACCAGGACCAGACAGAGGAAGCGGGTTTGGTAGTTTGTGTATGTAAGCTTATATGTTTGCACGATACAGGAGAAATTCCTAGTGTACCCCACCTGTTATACCTATAGAATCTTAGAGGTACAATTATAATGTGTTATGAGGGGCTTTGGCAGAAGTTAGTAGAATACAATGTGTCCCAGGGATAAGTGACCGCCCGGCGTTTTTTTGAATATTTGTACAAAATTATTAATACTTACATTTATATTTGTGACTTAGCGGTTTTAGTTTTATTTTATGTTTTTTTTTTTTGTAAAGACGCGAGACGTGCTTCAGTTTTTTTTTTTACTGACTAGCCGACATCATAGTTTATCAAGTAAAATAATTAAACATAACTAAAATGTTGTAAAACATTTATTAAATAAAAACAAAATTAAAATTCGAAGAAAAAATAACTCTTCTTTTCAGTTAAAAACATAAAAAAAACTAAAGCCGCTATGTCACAAATATAAATGTAATTATTAATAATTTTGCACAAATATTCAAAAAACGCCGGGCGGTCACTTATCCCTGGGACACATTGTATAATTTTTGGCTTGTAATTCGCTCTCTCAATGTAATACATTTCAAACTTGACCTTTGATTGTTTTTTTTTTATGTCATTGGATGGCAATCAAGCCAACCGTCCACCTGATTTTAAGTGGTCACCGCTATCTATAGACATCTGCAATACAAGAGGCCGTGTAAGTGCGTTGCCATCCCAGAAAGTTGAAATGTCTCACGTGCCTGTAACTTTTTTTTTTTAATAAATACATTTCAATTTCTCCTGTATCGTAGGTGCGTTTACAAACATATAAATTCATAATACACAGACAGCCAGACCCGGAACAACTACATATTATGTAGGTCATACAAATATGTGTACCGTGCGGGAATCGAACCCGTGACACGCAGCGTAGCAGTGGATCGCTCGGCCTCGGCGGTCTCATCATAATCGTCTTTCTTTGTCAAACATGTGATGTATTTTATATGTCCTTGGATGGCAATCAAGCTGTCGGCCCACCTGATGTTAAGTGGTCACCGCCGCCTATCCAATACCAGAGGCCTTGCATATGCGTTGCCATCCCAGTTAATTTGAAATGTTGAATGTGCCTGTAAATACACGGCACCCATAGCCGCCAACCGGAACACAGCAACGCTGCTTTGCGGTGGAAAAAGGTATGGTGGTAGTACTTCCCCGGACGAGCTCCTTCACAAAGAGCTCTATAACTACAAGGATTCAATGGTATAGTAGAATAAAATCTTTAGCTTGTAGTTCGCTCTCTCAATGTAACCAATTTCAAACTTGGCCTTTGGTTGGTCACAAGTCAAGATAAGAATGAAAAATGAGATTAATTTCTAGCGTAATTAAAACTCACCTTCTTTTAAATTAAGTTCACACAAAACAGAACACAAGCAGAAGCTAAGCGTCCACACAAATACTTTGCACTTATTACCCGCCATGACTTGCGCACGCGCCGATCTGAGTGAGGAAGCTCTCAGTTGCACAAAACAAGTTCAATAACAATATTTTATTTGTATCAGTGTGCGTGCTATACTTATATATGTACCTACCTACTATGTTTATGTATAGTTTAACATACCAAGGTGTGGGTGCTTTACTGTTATTATAATTTTGAGCTGATTTTCCTCTTTTATGGTATTAGCGAACTATTCGCGATTTCTACCGCGTGGCTTATTTCACCTAAGTAACGTCTTTGGTGTCTGCTCTGCTCCTACGGCTCGTGACGTGATGTTATATAGCATAAAGCCTTCCTCGATAAATGGACTATGCAAAACAATTTTTTTTTTGTTAATTCGAACCTGTAGACTGCTTCGTTAACTTAGTGGTCCTAAGCGCGACTGCTAAGCTAGAGATCTTGGGTTCGATTCCAAGGTCGAGCAAAGTGTTATTAGGTTTTTCTGTAAAATTCTCAGCAGCAATTTGGAGTTATGATTTATGTCCGGTTAATGGCAATAGGCTCGCCCCCTATTACATGGGACCTAAACATACCGGTGAACTGTTTGGGTGTACATTGGTACACCTCTGCCTAACCCTTCGGGGAAAACAAGCGTGATGGTATGGTCGATTTTCGAACCAGTAGTTCCTGAGATTAGCGTGTTCAACTAAACAAACAAACAAACTCTTCATCTTTATATATTAAGTAAAGTAAAGATTGGATAAACAGTGTGCAGTTTTGCAATCTAGTCAAACAGGAGGTTATATATGTGAGTTTCTATGCTTACACACATACGAAACAAGAAAAATTCTTAGTGTGTGAGGCAATGTTTAAAAAAAGCAAACAACTACACACCATCACCACGCCTGTATTCCCCGAAGGGTTAGGCAGAAGTGTACCAATGTGCATCCACAGTGCGCCAGTATGTTAAGGTCCCATACAATAGTGTGCCATGCGAACTGTGGGTGTACATTGGTACACCTCTGCCTAACCCTTCGGAGAATACAGGCGTAATGGTATATATAAATTTTAAATGCAAAAGTTTGTGAGGATAGATGGATGTTTGATACTCTTTCACGCTTAAACGGCTGAACGGATCTGGATGAAATTTTGCACTAAGATAGATTGTAGTGTTGAATAACACATAGGATACTTTTTATCCCAGTAAAAAGTACCTATGTTATAAGTATGCTATGTTATGTTATAAGTAGTAGTGTTATTGGGTTTTTCTATGAAATTCTCAGTAGCAGCTCGGAGTTTGGATTTGTGCCCGGTTAATGGCAACAGGATCGCCCCCTATTACATGGGACCTAAAAATATACCGGCGAACTGTGGGTGTACTTTGGTACACCTCTGCCTAACCCTACGGGGAATACAGGCGTGATGATATGTAGGTATGTAAAAAGTACGGTTCCCGTGGAATAATATATCAAATTGGATGCGGGCGAAGTCGCGGGTAGAAGCTAATAACACAGAAATGTATCATCTTGAAATCTTGTTTATAGCTTTTTGTGTATACGTTTTTGTTGTAGTCGTTTGTAAATCTGGTTTATTTTTAAAAAAGGAACTACCACTGTTTATTTTATTTTAGTCTTCTGAGAATTTGAGGTGCCCCTTAGCAAAACTTTATTGAATCATCCATTTTTATTACGTGGGACTGGGACATTCCCATAATTTCTTATGTCCTAAAAAGAAGTGAAATATAAAAAAATAAATAATAATAATTAATAGGCATTAAGTCCGCCTTTATACGGTGTACTTTTACATTTGTGCATAAATTTGAAATAAATAAAGATATAATTTTAGAAAAACCCAAATGAACACATACATTTTGAAGGCCGCCGTAGTCTTGTGGTCGTAAGCGCGACTGCTGAGCGTCCAAGCGTTCGTATTTCTCAATAAAATAAAGTTTAATAATTCTTTTGAGGAGCCATTTTAGTCATTTATTTTGCTCTCCTGCTAGTAAATGGGGAGACCACTCTCAATTGCAAGTTAACACCAGCCTATTACTGTCCCACTGCAGGGAAACAGCCTCTTCTCATACAGATAAGGCACTAGCATTGATCACCACGCTTGCTCAAAGCGGATTGGCGATTTCGGACTTAAGTATATTAATTACACACACAAGTCCAATTTTCCTCCCGATGTTTTCCTTCACCGACGTCTGTGATATCCAAGATAGGAATAGGAAGTACATATGAATTGAAAACTCACATTGATACTTGAACGGTTTCGAAGGTTAAAAGGGTGATAATCATGATTAAACGGCAGATAAGGAAAGCTTCACAAATATAAAGTAGTTTGTGATAAAGTTTATATTTTGTCATCCCACAGGGAGACAGCGGTGGACCCCTCCAAGTTGCAAATTCCAGATGCCTGTTCACAGTAGTGGGTGTGACGTCATACGGCAAGGACTGCGGCATCTTCGGCTCAGCCGGCATGTACACCAGGGTCTCGTACTACTTACCCTGGATCGAGAGCGTCGTGTGGCCTGAAGAAGTTGAAGAACGCAAGAAGAAGTACAACCAACTGATTGACAAGTTGTTTAGTGAAGGACAATAGATGAAGCAGTACTTACTAGTAAATACCTGGGTATTCTGGGTAAAGAGCTACTGGTGTGTGTGAGCTCTTTGTGAACGAGCTTGTCCGGGTAAGTACTACCCGTACCTATTTCTGGCTCAAAGCAGCGTCGCTGAGTTCCAGTTTGAAGGTGCCAGTAAAATTAGAGGCACATGACACATTTCAACTTTGTCTCTGGGATGGCAACGCATTTGCAAGGCCGCTGGTATTGCAGATGTCTACAAGGTGTTGATTTGCATCCTCGTCAAATTTGAGGAGTTTGTCATAAAAAAAAGGAGTAATCAAATATAATAACGATACCTGGTCAATATTTAATAAATACTTATTTTTTTAGTTGTAACTATCAAATAACAGTATTCCAGAATACACCACTTGCAAAAATCTGAATCGCCCAGTTGCGTACCTATGCGGTAGGCAGAGTTGTCGCGCGGCATATCAATGTGAGCATAGCGCCTAAACCCTCTGGCAAGATGGCTAGTACGAATTCGAAAATCACGTCAAAAAATTTCAAAACCAATTTATTTTATTATTGATTCGTGTTAAGAATCACGAGCATAACTCTTAGAATTTGACGAGGTTGCAAATCAACACCTTGTATTGGCAGCGGTGACCACTTAACATCAGGAGGGTCGTCGACTTGTTTGCCGTTCAATGAAAAATTCAAGTAGGAGAAAAAGATTTTGATCGGATATTCGCGGTCGTGTGCAAGAAAATGTGCCACACAACTGTTGATTGCTGCCTGGCTGATTTGGAAGTTTGGTTTGGTTATCTCTTTATCATTTTAATGGCATAGTGGCTCATTAACTATAGACGTAAACTCTTGTTCGCTAGCTGATTGTTTCAAGTGACGTGTTTCAATGTTGATGTAGTGACTAATTTTTCTTTTATTTTTATTGTTTTACCCAATCATGTTTGGATAGATGAGTTGCAGTGCGGACTCAAAGTCAAATCATTTAATTTAATAAATCTGGTCCTGTAGTCTACACTTGTCTGAGTTTTGGTCTTGGGTACGATACTTAGGTGGAGCAAAAAGTGTTATTGGGTTTTTCTATGACGTTCTCAGTAGCAGCTCGGAGTTTGGATTTGTGCCCGGTTATTGGCAATAGGCTCGCCCCCAATTATATAGGCTCTATACCTATATAAGAATAGGCAAGAACTTCATACATACATACATACACACATACCATCACGCTTGTATACCCGAAGGGTTAGGCAGAGGTGTACTAACGTACACCCACAGTTCACCGGTATGTTTAGGTCCCATGTAATAGGGGGCGAACCTATTGCCATTAAGCAAGCACAAATTCTAACTCCGAGCTGCTACTGAGAATTTCATTAATGTAATTATCCAGTCCAATTCCGGCCACGGCAGCTAATCTTAATGCAGACTAGCCACGTACGCAGGAGATATTATAGTGCACAAGCGTGTGCGCAAACACGGATGCACTCCCTCTGCCCTTACTCTCATTGTCCGATGGGACCGCAATCCAAAATGACCGGAGTGAGATCAGGCGCAGGACCAACGGCTTTACGTGCTTTCCGAGGAACGGGGTTGTCACACCACCAACTTCCAAACTCCGGGCTCTTTTTTTTTATAGACGGGAAATCATCAAATAACTTCCCCCACCCTTAGTGTCAGACTTTTACTGACTAAAACCCGTCTATGTTCCTTTCATGTGCGATTACGTTCCGGGGGCGCGGTATCTCTTTCGAACAACCCGCAGCCCCGGCAGAAACTCCAGGCTGTTACTGAGAAATTCCTAATGGAAAAACATCACACGCATCACATTCATACCTACTGATTTAAAATATAAATGTTTTACAATATTTGTAGAGTTTACGGTAAAGCGAAAAAGGTGAAAAACACACATCACATACCGTTTAGTTATGCATACTGTAGTGCGATTCTCTAAAATGCAAACTCGAAAACGAGTCTCACTGAAGTGATCGCGCTCACTTCGATAACGAACCCACTTGACTTTGGTTTTCTTTTTTTTTATAGACGGGATTTCGTCAAATAACTTCCATTAACCGGGCACAAATTCTAACTCCGAGCTGCTACTGAGATTTTCCTAGAAAAACCCAATTTAACACTTTGCTCGACCTGGGAATCGAACCCAAGCCCTTTAGGCTAACGACGCAGTCAAGGGTAGGCGATTGTGTCATACTTTAGCAAAAACAAAACCAATGGAGTAGGCAATTCATGAAAATCTCTAAATTCATACTTTTACTGCAACCATGTAGTAATAATAAAGTTGCAATATTATTTTACACAAATAAAACAATGTTGCGCTAATAAAAGCGTGATGGAAAAGTAGCGAAAATTAATTTGAACCTATACGTAGTTTGCAGTATTAGTCTCGGCGCGCGCGCATTGACGGCTCTACGCATGCGCAAAAAACATGGCAGTGTATAAAATAGTATTCATTTACACATTAAGTTGTTTATGCCGTGGATTGTGCCAACTCAACTTAAGTGAAGGTAAATCTGTAAACTTCAGACAAATGGTGATATACATACATACATACATACATACATACATAAACTCACGCCTTTTTCCCATGGGCGATCTGCGATCCTTACATACTCCTTTCGCCTCGTCCACATTCATACAACTGGTCATACAAACACGCCGGTTACTAGTACTGCGCACCTGACCTTTCTGAAGAACCTCACCAATAAGGTCAGGGTAGGTCTTTCTAGGGCATCCCCTCCCGGCATTGCCACTTACATCTGCCATATAAATCCCTTTTGTTAGTCGCCTTTCACTCATCCTCTCAACATGACCGAACCATCTAAGCATACTTTTTATGATATACGTATAATTTCATTCCTCACTCTATCGTTCAAATGGTGATACTTATGTCATTTAAAAGAAAAAATCAAAAGTTCATGTTAGTTGGAGGTTAAATTGTTAAGCGGCTTGTGATCAGACTAGCATACCATTCCGCCTGTATTCCCCGAAGGGTTAGGCAGAGGTGTACCAATGTTCACTCACAGTCCGCCGGCGTGTTTAAGTCCCATGCACGGGGCGAGCCTATTGCCATTAACCGGGCACAAATCCAAACTAAAACAGACTAGCAATGGATGATAATCTGCATGGTTTTTCTGACGAGGATGATTTGATGATGTATCCGATGTAAGATTATGGGTTTGTTCCGAAGCATATGGAACTAGAAAAGATAAAATCCGGACATGATCTGGATTACGCGACGTTTTACGACGCGTTACGTTTTTCATTGGATAGCAATCAAGCCGACGGCCCACCTGATGTTAAGTGGTTACCGCTATCTATAGGCATCTGCAATGAATAGAGGCCTTCCAAAGGCGTTGCCACCCCAAATACAAAGTTGAAATGTCTCATGTGCCTGTAATTACACCGGTACCCCTTCTAACCGGAACACAGCAACGCTGCTTTGCGGCAGAAATAGATATGGTGGTATGGTAGTACTTCTCCGGAGGAGCATCTTCACAAAGAGCTGTGTACGTTAAGTAGATAGCCTATTTACATTTCTTTCCGGCTACCATATATAAAAAATATTTTTCGCGCGTTTATAAAAACAAACAAACATAGAAAACTTCAGTTTTTTTGCGATTCTTTTACACCGAAAGATATTATATTCGATCGGATCACATGAAATAATTGTTTATCAATAAGCTAGCTTCTGACAGCGAATTTGTCTGCGTCAAATTTGATATATTATTTTACGGGAACCATACATATTTCCGGGATAAAAAGTATTCTGTGTGTTATTCCGCACTACAATCTATCTCACTGCCAATTTCATCCAGATCCGTTCTGACGTTAAAGCATGAAATAGTAAGAAACGTCCATCCAACCAAGTTACTCCTCATAATATCAGCTATCTGCCAGTAAAAGTACCATCAAAACAAGTCCAGCCATTTTGAAGATAAGCCGGAACGAACAGACGCACATACTGATTTCTTTAACGTAATCGATAATATTTATTTTGTAAAAAAGCTGTTATTTCAGCACTACAAACAGACACTTTCATTCTATTTATTTCTATAGATAATTCCAGGGTTCCTCTCGCTGTTTCCCTTCACCAACATCAGTAAGGGACAGTAGTGTGGTAACAATTGCTGAATGTTTCAGGCTTTCCTTGCACCACTAACAGTGGCAGAAACGGTACATGCGTCAGACTATTCCGCTGCCCATCAGCTGTCCTGACTTACCTCTATGTGAGTATATGCCGTGAAAATACGAAAAACGTTGCCCCACACTAGGAATTTCCACCGCGGGAGACGCTCCGGGCGTCGGGAGCCGCGAGACTACTCCCGGCCACCGTAGACGCGGGTCTGTGAATGGTGAGCAATGGGTAGCTCACCGTCCGTACGTTAACTAACGCCAGACCGAGTCGACGGCGCGTGAGTATTCCACGCGCGCCTCCATGAGAACATTTGGAGGGGCCACTCAGGGCCGATGCCTGCTGGGGCTGCGGGTTGCTCGAAAGAGATACCGGCTCCCTGAACGCAACACAAGGAGGAACATGGATGGGTTTGAGTCAGTAAAAGTCTTTTAACACTCCCTCACGCCCCGCCTAGGGCGGGAGAAGTCATTTGATAATTTCCCATCCGTAAAAAAAAACTAGGAATTCCTACAGTATCGTGGGTGCATTAACAAACACATAAACTCATACACGAACAGCCAGACCCGGAACAACTTTCTGTACCCCTACAAATGACACATGGAACACATCCACGCAGGTGTGGAGGATGAGAACCAGGGTAAAGTCTCTCATCCTCCGTTGAAAAGGAAGGATCCTCCAACCAGACGGGTGCTGTGTCTGGTGGGCCACTGCCCGACGGTTGTTGTCGAGATTTTGTATATGTTAACGTCGCGGCGAACTTTGATAACGCGATCTAGACAACGTCTGTCGTCGTAGTTCACATGTTAGAGCGCAGCACAGCGGCCACTGCGCCAGCCATGCCATCATCATTACCGAAATTGGTTTTTTGGTGCAACAAGGCTTTAGAATTCGACGTACTTAGCGGCGTGTTGTGTAATGTAATCAATTCTCAATTGCAGCGAAATGCAGGCTTCATGGATGAAACACGCGTGCCGGCGCTGCCTGAAATATGCTCTTACATCAACGACGAGCCCGTGGTCTGCTGCACAGACTGTGTGTTCAGTGATAATGACGAGTCTGTACCCACTTTTAATAAACTAAACTAGTCTAAAACGGTTATATGAGAACGTTGCGGAAAAGAAGATGTGGTGACAAAGGTTGAAAAGATCATGCTTAGATGGTTTGGTCATGTTGAGAGGATGAGTGAAAGGCGAAGGTGAAAAGGAATTTATATGGCATATGTGTGTGGCAACGCCGGCAGGGGACGTCCTAGAAAGCCCTCCCCTGACCTTATTGGTGAGGTTCTTCAAAAAGGTCGGGTGCGCAGTACTCGTAACCGGCGTACTTGTATGATCAGTAGTGCGATTCTCTAAAATGCAAACTCGAAAACGAGTCTCACTAAAGTGACCGCGCTTACTTCGATATCGAACCCACTTGACTTTGGTTGTGTTTTCGGCGAACAAACAAACAAACTCTTCAGCTTTATAATATTATAGTATAGATTCATTTTGTACCTACTTTTAGTATTTGTCGTAGTCAGGTTTATTTTTTATTTTTTTACTTAGCATGTTGTTTGTTTTTGGACACTTCTATGGCATTTCCATTTCCTAGTGCCATGAGACACAAAAGGTGGCTCCTGTTTAGCAATAAATGTCTGCTTTGTGAATTATAATCAAGGTGTTTAAACAATCCCAACAGCGATACAGAGTGTAGTCATGTTTTGGTCAATAAGTAATTAATTTGAAGAAAATTTGGAGATAAGAGTACATTTGTATTGTGTTAGCTAGTTTCCCGTCAAGTAACTTTTAACGAGATTTAAAAACCATGATTATTTACAATAGTTTGAGCTTGATAATCAGTCACGCTATGGTGGAAGCACCATTACGCAACAATTCCAATGCATTACTAATCTAAAAAAACTATTTAGTACCTAACTAACTGTTTTTGATTTTAATTTTCTTTAAAATCAATAAGTAGTTAGTCTATTGAGTTGATAAAAATGTGACGTCACACTTAAATATAAGAAAATACAAAAGGGTCATAAAAAGTAAGTCAATTGATCGGTTGAACTTCCCTTCTTTCTCTATCTTCTTTGTATTTCTTCCTTGGTGAATGGACAATGGCTACACATCATTGAATTTGTTTATCTTCATGTTCTAGGTTCCAAGAGTCTGCTGTGTCCCCGCATGGCATTCTAGTCACTAGACATGGCCCGATAGCTTGGAAAAGTAAGTGTTTTAGAACGAATGTCACCAAACTTTTAAGCCGGTAAAAACTCTCTCATCTGTTAGTTAAATCGTGAAATTTAGCGCTTTCTCATAGTATTTTATTGGTAAGGGATTATTACAACCAACACATTACATTAAAATATTCTTTACATAGCATATAAAACAAAGTAGCTTCCGCTGTATGTGTGTTTACATCTTTTAAACTACGCAACGGATTTTAATGCAGTTTACAGCAATACAGTGATTTGAGAGGATGCTTGATAGGTATAGTAATCAAAGATGTAACTAAACGCGTGACACCGCGGCTTATATGCTTAGTTAAAAATAAAATTTATATGTACAACGTCTAATCTATAAAAATGCACACCAATAAAATAATAACATAATGAAGTCAGCTTAAATTAATATAAACAATAAGTTAAGGTCTCTGCCGGGGCTGCGGGTTGTTCGAAAGAGATACCGCGCCCCCGGAACGCAAAGGGCACATGAAAGGAACATAGACGGGTTTTAGTCAGTAAAAGTCTGACACTCCCTCCCGCCCCGCCCAGGGCGGGGGAAGTTATTTGATGATTTCCCGTCTATAAAAAAAAAAAAAAAAAAAACGTCTAATTAATTAACATAATGTGAAAGTGTCTTATTTATAAAATTGACAAGTGAATATGATTTTCTTTTTTACTTAGAGCTTGATGTGCGATAGCAATCCCTAGCTAAAGTAGGATGACCCCATACTCTCATTCCCAGTTCACCTAAACTCACCGCGGGAGAATTTCACAGAATAGGACAGCATGCAGCATGCATTACAAATGGTAAGATATGGCATATTGATGTTTCAGAATGTTTGGACTACTTCCAAAGACTGCCATACCCCTGCCACGGTAAAGGTAGCGTAAACCTCAGCAAGAGCTGGGTAGATCTGAAGCAATGCCATAACGCTACCTTAAATGTCGAAGTGACGGTAGGTGGACAGGATCTTCAACCGTGGAGGTTCCCACATCTGGTTGGTACTTTTATAAATATTTGCATGATTTAATGACTGCCACCGACAACGCAGTCAAAGCCAAATTCTGGGCCGCAGCAATAGAATACATAATTTATAATTGTCATCGAAACGCGAACAAATAAGAATAACTATTAGAAGACGTTTCTAGAAGAATAAGACCGTGTACTTTACTTATTGTTTGCTTCAAGAAAAGATAGTCAATATTTTACTATGCACCTAGCTTCTGCCCACATTTCGTTCGCTTGCTACTCCTTATAACAGCAGCTTTCGGCTAGTGGAAACAGTCCAGTCGTTTTGGAATGGAACAACAAATGGAACATTTAAAAATTGTTTTTGTCGTGTAATTACCGCATAAACTTATTTTCCAGGCTTTGCTTGGGTACGGTGATACAATATCTGAAGCGCAGTGGCTCTGCGAGGGGACAGTGATCAGCGAGAGATTCATACTAACTGCCGCACACTGCACAAACGCCGGGATATTGTTCGTTTAACTCTATATCATCATCATCATCATTATGATTGTCATCATTATCATTCTCATCTTTCTCGTCATTATTATTATCATCATCATCATCAGTATCATCAACATGTCGGCTAGAGGTAGCCACAATGACCGGCCCCGCACTGCCCGCTTACAGCGATTTCCCGCAACTTTCATCGTTCAAAAATATGATGCTTTGGCGTTACGTTACGCGTTGTAGAAAATTTAATTGTTTTTTAATCATTTGATTCAAACAACAATTGCGATAATTCATACATCGATAAATCACAACAGTTCATTTAATTGACTCAATCCAGCATAATTATATTGTGTTATTTCAGCGGCACTATTGCGTATGCTGCACTCGGTATTCAAACCCACGTCTATCCACGGAAGAATTGGAAGATATACAACATAAAGAGATATATATTACATCCCCTCTATAACGAACCGTCGTGGTACCACGATATCGCACTATTGGAGACAACAACAGAGTGAGTATGACACACATACCATACACTCACGCCTGTATTCTAAGAAGGGCTAGGCAGAGGTGTACTAATGTACACCCACAGTTCGCCGGTATGTTTAAGTCCCATGTCAAACCTTAAATCTTTACATATTAAATCACATTATTTCACATGAACCCAAAGGTACCTCAAGATATACATTTTAGATTATTATGTAATTTTTCCTGCAGGATACGATTTGATAGTGACATTCTTCCTGCGTGTCTGGATGTTGGTATGCATGATGTATCCTTAGCTGAAACAGCTGGCTTGCCTCACTTACTTAAGGATGTGACTACAACGTATGAAACTAAGCTAATGCAAACGGTAAATGCGAATTCTGTTGACTTAAAACCAAGTGGTCATCGTTGCCTATAGACATCTGCAATGCCAAAGGCTTTGCAAATGCGTTGCCATCCCAGAGACAAAGTTGAAATGTCTCATGTAATTACATCGACACCCATACCCTTCAAACCGGAACACAGCAACGCTGCTTTGCGGCAGAAAGAGGTTTGGTGGTAGTACTTCCCCGGACGAGCTCCTTCACAAAGCTCTACCTTTGCTGTATGCTAGGGTAACAAGCAAAGTACTACTTCCAGCTCTTCAGTTCACTGATCACCCCACAAAGGGACTTTGACTTATTTATGAGGATCTTCACAAGAAAACAAATGATTGCCTCCGATCATCTTTTCAATGTGTGACAACTACTCTTCAACCCTTGGTCCCTTGTAATTTATCGTGTACCGTATCGAAGTTTATCGTCAGATCTTTTGTAAAAGCCACCTTAATTTTCAGACGCAAAGCTGAAGATAAAACTATCATGTATATAGAAATGGGTCATCTATTTTTTTTTCGAATGTTCAAATCAAAATAATAACATTAGATTTTTTTGTTTCCAGGTATACTTAGATGTATTAGTTCAGAAAATATGCAAGAGCGTATATAAACCAGACAATAATCTCATGCATGGATACGACCATAGAACGCAAATGTGCTATGGAATCCATGAAAATACTGGCGATACTTGCAAGGTACTTACAACTGGGTTCTGGAACATTTTTATTTTTCAAAAGAGTATGATGTATGGAGTCTCTTGCCCATTCTTCTCCATACGAAACTACCTTTTAGAAAGGGCAACTAGATTCAATATAATTTTTTTTCATGTAATGGACGTTCAAAGTGCCTTTTAATGGTCTAATTGAAATAAATGATTTGACTTCGACTTTTGACATACTTACATATTTCTTGAACAAGACTATTGAGAGTATCCTAGATTTTTTCATCTAATAACCTTATCCACAAGTCATGGAATAAGTCGAGCCGACCTTTGGTAAGATAGATGGGGTGTACAACTCTAAGCAGTTAGGACGACCTGCGAGTCACCCAACGCTCACTGGCAGATCAGAACCAGGTCCGAGTCGACGACGCGTTGTGTTCCACGCACGCCTCAAAGAGATGTCAGCATAGTAGACGGGATATAAATATAATAAATAAATAGAGATTCGCGGCCCTGGAATACAAAGGGCATTAGGAGGAACACGTCAAGGTTTTAGCTAGCAAGAGTCTGACACTCCCTTTCGCTCAGAGCTTAGAGATGAGTTATTGGCAGACAGAGAATGCTGCTGCTTCCTTCATGGTGGAATCTTTCATGGTTCTCATTCCGCCGGCCTAAACCTAGCGCCATGTTAGCTATAGTCATTATACATTTGACGACGATGTAAAGCTGCACTTCTGATGGTGAAAGAGAGAAGAACTGCAAGAAGTAAATCTAGCTTAACTTTAATAAACGTATTGCACCTGCATATTGAGGAGGGACCCCTGATTGATACATAGAATGACTACATATAGGCTGATTTTTAATGTTTTACATACATACCATCACACGCCTGTATTCCCCGAAGGATTAGGTACAGGTGTACCACTGTACACCCACAATTCGCCGGTATGTTTTAGGCCCCATGCAATACGGGTTTTAATGCTGTGTACATTGAAAAGGGGGCCAATCAATTTTTATTGTAGGCCAAACAGAAAAATAGGAAAAATGAAAAGCATGAGAATAAATAGAATATCTTCATTTGCTTGAAAATGATGTAGGTATACAAATTAATATAGGAACAATTAATAATAACAGTATAATTGACCTCAAAATTGTCCATGCAACTCTTCTATGTTACTCAAATGTCCCCCCCCTATCTGTCTCTTATAATTATGCTCAGCTGTTTCTCCCTCTTCACGAGACACGTTCTGGTTCATAACAGGGATTTTGCGGATGCAGAATTTTTCACTCAGCTCAGATCAGACTCAGATCCACAGATGAGGTTCTAAAATCTTTTATAAGAAGTTACATGGATTCAAATACTTAGTATTTTTTTTAATATTCATTGGTGATAATAGTAGCTGGCCCCACCCAATTTCTTTCTTGTCTCGAGCTGTGCTACATTCCTGCGTCCGCATGAACATCCGCATTGGTTATTGCGGATGTACATGTCCAAATTGACGCGGAAGTTCCGCAATTGAGGACTTGCTAGTTCAGAATTTACTGATTTCTTGTGCGTTTACAGCGCGTCAGCGGAACTCCACTACAAATAGATCAGTTCAGATGTCAGTATACCGTGGTTGGCGTAACAGGCCAGGCTGTAGAATGCGGGAAACCAGAAGTACCTGACATCTACACCAGGATACAGAGCTACGTACCCTGGATCGAGAGCATCGTGTGGCCAGACCAAGACTGAACAACTTTGTAACTAAGCACCTATACAATAAAGTAATGTTTAGATTGTTACCTGATTAGAAGAGATGGTTTTAATTTCTACTTTCTATGAATACTATCTTTAAATTCAATTATCATATTGTTAAGTGATTTATATTGTCTGGAAATTGTACCATGTAAAACATCAAAAAGTAAAAACTATTACAAGTCTTAGGTACATAATAGGTTCAAGGAATTCTATTAAAATGAGATCTTAAAAACAAGCAAATGAAAATGCCAATTTTTTTTTTTAAATCAGCAGTGCTATTCTGTTGAGATCTCCCTAGGTGAATTTAGCAGAAGGGATTTCAAATGATCTGTCATCCTAACTGCTAGCTCACCTTAAACTTACCTGGCACCTGCTGTTCGTATGTATCTATGTTCTGGGATTTAAAATGGTGGGGCCCCTAGACATTACAAAAATCGGGGCCCCTTTACCCCTTTTTAAATTCTCAAATTATATTTTCAATTATGCGGTTTGTTTTTACTATTGAATAAAAGAATAGAATACCTACTTCTTTTTATTGTTTTTTTTTTATTGAGGAGAAACATTTTCTCGGGCTCGAGGTTACCTGATGAGGGGCCCCGAGCAGAACCCTAGTCTGGATAATCTGGCCCTGATTTTCATGTACAGCGTTCCGCGAGTTTTGTACAAATCAAACAGATTAAAGAAATGCAATTTAGATTTTGATGTTATTGAAATACTTAGAGTTATTAGACATGATTGTCATGAAGTGAAGTAGGTCTAGATACTTTTAAAATAGGTAGGGGAGGGGTAGGGGGTGATATGTCGTTTAGAAGATATCCGCACTTTCAATGGTGGGTCTTTTTTGTCATATTAGGCATCTAAAAGATGACTTATTCATCTGACGGCTGCTTTTTGAATATATATTTTTTACAGATTGTTGTAAATAATTCATTTATGCACAATACGGAAGTATCTTGGCGGTCCCGAAGTTAGCTGTTTGGCTGCGGAATGGATCCTCAAGGAACAAAATTAGTCAATTTTAGCGCAGCTTTTTATGATTATGTAACGACAAATTTTTCAGGATGACCCATGGAAAGTGAGTGGCAATAAGGAAAAAAGGTTATTTTTTATAAAAAAAAAACAATAATAATGTGAAGCGATAGTTTATGCAGCATTTATATCTCTTACAATTTGTATGGTTTGCGATGATGTGAACCATACGCAGAAAAACGATAATCGTTGTCCTTGGGACTATCGTTGGCATTTCGATGTGAACCTGGCGTAGCAAGTACCGCTGTATGACTACCGTAAGGGTTAGCGCCATCTGAGTTTTCATCGTCATATCTATCCTCAAAATTTAATTTATCTCTGGCACCAGCGTAACGTTCTTTTATGCCACCAATGCCTCCGCTGAAACCAAAGCCTCCACCCAACCCAAACCCATCTCCTCCCCCACCTCCTATGCTCCCACCAGCACCTCCGCCTATGGTAAATCTGCCACCAGCACCTCCGCCCATACTTCCACCAGTACCTCCAGCTATGCTTCCACCAGCACCTCCGCCTATGCTTCCACTAGCACCTCCGCCTATGTTACCACCAGCACCTCCGCCCATACTTCCACTGGCAGCGTCACCTATGTTACCACCAGCACCTTCGGCTATGCTTCCACTGGCATCGCCGCCTATGTTACCACCAGCACCGTCGGCTATGCTTCCACTGGCATCGCCGCCTATGTTACCACCAGCGCCTCCGGCTATGCTACCATCAGCACCTCCGCCTGTGTTACCACCAGCACCTCCGGCTATGCTACCACCAGCACCTCCGCCCATGTAACCACTAGCACCTCCGCCTATGGAAAATCCGCCACCTGTAGCTCCGGTCACAACAAAACCACCATTTCCCTTTATGCCACCACCGCCGAAGTTGAATGCGTTGTTTTTAGTTTTGGAAAAGCTAAATGTCTGAGCTTGGGTATTAATTTGGCCTTTTGCATGGGCATGGGCCTTCTTGTGAGCTAGGAATTGGGCATAAGTTTGAGCTTGATTTTGGAACTTAATTTGTGCATCAGCTTGCGCCAGAGCTTCAGCCATTGCCTCAGCCTGTGCCTGTTCCTGAGCCTCAACTTGCACCTGAGCTTCATCCTGAGCCTGAGCCTGAGCCTCAGCCAGTACTTGGCTAAAAATTTGGTTTTGCGTCATAGCCTGAAAGTTTGCATCCTGCTGACCTTTACTTCCATACTGACTTTGAGCTTGAATTAACGCTTTAACCTTCGCGAGAGCCTTGGCTTTACTAAGAGCTTTGATGTAAGCCGCGATGTCAGATTGCCCATGAGCTTGTACGTCAGTGTTAATATGGAATTTTTTGTTTTTAAACAAGTTTGAGACATCGTTATTAGAAATATATTTATGGATGACATGAGTTTGACTGCTATCGACATTAAACTTTTTATCCCCATTGAATTGGTGGTTTAAAATGTCCTTAGCATTTAAAACGTTTTCAAAATAAAACTTGTCGAATTGAACATTGTCGAAGTAGACCTTGTATGCCTTAAGGATGTCCTCTAGGCTGAACTTTACTGTACCTTTGTATTTCATACTAAAGTGATCGCCACCGGCTGTGCTAAAACAGAGGAAACTGACTTGATCAGCGGGTTCGGGAGCTTCACACGTGCAGCCAGCCGCACTCGGTTTGGCGAAATAAGAACCGCTTAAGAGTTTGCTTGAAATTACTTGAGTATTACTGTCTTCATTTATATCGCTACCGGTAAAAGCGTCTTCTTCAATAATGTTATCGTTAACGTCAGTATTACTACCATCACCGTATCTTGGTTGAAAGGGTTTCCGTTGATTTCTCGGTCTTATAAACTCGGTATCATCTGCTACTCCACTGATGTGATTTTGATATTTTGGACGTACTGCTCTGCCAGCGTGCACTGCTTCATAGATTTGATTTGCTACTTTAAGATTATACGGTTCTCCAAATCTATTGCTGCTAAGTAGCTCATGATTCTTTCCGACGAGTTCGTATAAATCTTTGGCGTCATAGGCGTGACATATTGAGATGTGTTCGAGGACAAGAATTAACTGCAAATAAAAATAGCTATATCACTATTTAGACATTTTTATGGTTATTATATATTTTGCTACACCGCTTTTTAGTGCACTTTTAAAGATACTGTTTGATATTTTTGCCGAAAAATACGGTGTGTTGTGTTAGTAGAGAAACTGTAAAGCCATTTACAAAAATAGTTGCTTAGAACATTGACATAGTGAAAGATACGAATATAAAAAGGGCTTTAATGGCTTTATAGTCCCAAGAGTATAGTATAGTATGCTTTATAGTTCATATAATCAATAAGAATAGATTTTTGCGATACACTTCAAAATAGTTTAAGTTTTTTTTTTCATTGTATTTTTAAGAGGAAAAAATGGAAACGTGGTCTTCCCGACCACCACTTGCCCATGACAAATGAATTTTAAATAATTTTCTTTTGCCACCATATTCTTTCGCTCTGTTTACCTATTATTTTTTTTCTAAACGGTAAAAACAGTTATTGATCTGTCCGTGTGTTCCATGTAAACTAGGACCAATGACAGTGAATAGCAGTGGAAATCTTTTAACAGACATCGTTGATCCCTATTTGACCCTAATTGATCACTATACGCAATCGATAATGTTGGCAATTTCTTCTAAAAACTTACCAAAGTCTGACACAGCCATAATGAAAATATATCTTTCATTCTTTTTTATTCCGCGCTGGGCTCCGTTGGTCACCACCACCTGTGGGTGAATATTAATATTAATAAGGTAACGTTGAAAACAACGGCAGTATTTAAATGGAAAATAGTCATGGTCTTCCAAGCAAATAATTACTAAATAATACATATAAGGAATTGATAAGAGCTAATTAGTTAAGTGTTATTTTTTTTTTAATTTATTCTTGATTGGTTTTTATCCACTGCTCCTTTACCCACTGCTTTGCCTGTGTGCCTACTGTAGCCGGATTTTAGCTTCATCTTTTTCTTTTATCCCATCTCTACCCGTTTATTCCTTTTATCTCCCTTTCTTTTAACTTTAACTGTGTCGTTAGCCTAGTGGTCTTAAGCACGACTGCAGCGCTAGAGGTCCTGGGTTCGATTCCCAGGCCGAGCAAAAAGTGTTATTGGGTTTTTCTATGAAATTCTCAGTAGCAGCTCGAAGTTTGGATTTGTGCCCGGTTAATGGCAATAGGCTCGCCTCCTATTACATGGGACCTTTTTTTTTTAAAGACGGGAAATCATCAAATAACTTCCCCCGCCCTGGGCGGGGCGGGAGACAGACTCAGACTCTGTCTGACTCTGTCAGACTTTTACTGACTAAAACCCGTCTATGTTCCTTCATGTGCCCTTTGCGTTCCGGGGGCGCGGTATCTCTTTAGAACAACCCGCAGCATTACATGGGACCTAAATACACCGGCGAACTGTGGGTGTAGTACATTGGTACACCTCTGCCTAACCCTTCGGGGAATACAGGCGTGAATGTGTATTATTATTATATTCTTTTAACTTTTCGGCAATTCTGCTTTATGAGACACACAGTAGCAGTTGTACCTGTAAGATAATAAATAATAACATACATAAAATGAATTCAGTGTCAAACTGTTCGTTTTGTATATTGCATTGTTAGGGTGATTCTCCACCGAAGCGAAGAAAATTAACCAATAGAATATCTTTATGACTGCTGAGTAGAATGGGACCTTTTATAAAGCCGGTATCCTGTTGGTTAATTTTTGAGCAAAACCAATCCCCGTTCATTTTTAGTTAGGGCCCTTTTTTCAAATGTTCCCATTTGAAAAAAAAGTTAAGTTGATTTCGTTGAAATCATCATATGACTTCTCCCTCCCCTTAGTGTCAGACATTTACTGACCAAAACCCACCCATGTTCCTTCTTGTGCCCTTTACGTTCCGGGAGCGCAGTGTATTTTTCGAACAACCCGCAGCCCCGGTAGTTAGGGCCTGCGGGCTGCGGACAGAGACAGGCCTGAGAGCAAAGGCGCTACTCGGCAAGGTGAGCACGTTGATTTAGCTTCGCTATGTATAAAAATGTATGATGCTCTACAGCTACGCTACGCGGTGGTGGTGTCGTTAACACGTTAGATTATATTTTCCGTCACGGCAGACCGCACGTGTATTGATAACGTTATCAAACCATGCATCCACCAGTGTGGCAGTGGCGGCGTTGTACGCGCAGCCGGAGGCGAACTAAAATTCGTGCATGAAAGAGGAAACGTAAACACAAACATGGTCTGTATCACGAACCCATGCAGCTAATGTAGATGTGCACATGGAGTCGGTGGGGTGGTGGGTGACGATGTCGGGTTGCGGAAGATACTCTGAGAATACGCGTCATGGCTTCTTTTTCTTAATTAAACTCATCATCTTCTTCCCCTTCTCCCATGTTATTTGGGGTCAGCGCAACACGTTTTCTTCTTCCATGCCGTCCTGTCAACTGTCATGCTATGTATTGAGTTACTGACTTCCTTCTTATTTATATTATTCTTTACAGAATCCATCCGTCTTTTCTTTGGCCTCCCATTTCCTCTCCATCCATCCACATTTATATTTATAACTCTTTTGGTCACATGTGTGTCCGCCTCCTCTTCACATCCCATACCAAGGCAAACGGTTCCCTTTCAACTTTTATATCACTGGCGCTACTTTCAAACATCTTCTAATATACTCAGTCCTGACCTTATCTTAGTTTATTAACCATGTCAGAGGCCCTTGGCGCGGTTTTGAAACTCCGACACTAGGGTGTGCGGGGTTGTAAAACCTTACTGCCCACAAGAAAAGGAAGAAGACCTTATCAATTCTGGTCACACCACACACCCACCTCAACATCCTTATCTCCGCAACGTGCAATCTTTTTTCACCCGTCTTCTTCACGGCCGAACATTATTTTTCTTATTTAAATCTAAACCTACTTCGTTCCAAGACCTTATAGCCTCAAAGCAGATCATGCATGCTCACGTTAGACAAGCGAGACAGGTAGCTGTTACCCTTACTTTTCAAAAAAAATACAACAAAACGCTAGGGAAGCCTTTCAGATTTTGTTATTATTATTACTAGATTTTCTTATCACAGATAAATAATTAGGTTCCATTAATTTTAACTAAAAACTAATCACATTGACTTTACTTATTATTGGTTTCCAATTGTTTCGAATTGAAGAATGATTATTAATAATTGATTACAAACAAAAGAAATGTTCCAATTTAACACTTTGATTACCTACATATCTTAATTTGAAATTATTCTTTAAAAACCGGCCAAGTGCAAGTCGGACTCGCGCACGAAGGGTTCTGTACCAAAATATCTATAATGACGTATTAAAAAAAACTACTTACTAGATTTCGTTCAAATCAATTTTCGGTGGAAATTTACATGGTAATGTACATCATATATTTCTTTAGATTTATCACTTTTTACCACTTTGGAAATGTCTCTAATGCAAACTATTCAGTTTAGAAAAAAGTGATATTAGAAACCTCAGTATCATTTTTGAAGACCTATCCATAGATACCCCACACGTATGGGTTTGATGGAAAAAAAAAAAAAAACCATTGTAAGTATGGGGAGTTGGGGAACAACACCACTTATATCTGCCATATAAATCCCTTTTGTTAGTCGCCTTTCACTCATCCACTCAACATGACCGAACCATCTAAGCATACTTTTTTCAACCTTTGTCACTACATCCGCTTTTAATCTGCAACGTTGTCGTATAATTTCATTTCTCACTGTATCGTTCAAATGGTGATATGTCATTTAAAAGAAAAATTCAAAAGTTCATGTTAGTTGGAGGTTAAATTGTTAAGCGGCTTGTGATCAGACTAGCATACCATCCCGCCTGTATTTCCCGAAGGGTTAGGCAGAGGTGTACCAATGTTCACTCACAGTCCGCCGGCGTGTTTATGTCCCATGCAGGGGGCGAGCCTATTGCCATTAACCGGGCACAAATCCAAACTAAAACAGACTAGCAATGGATGATAATCTGGATGGTTGTTCTGACGAGGATGATTTGATGATGTAGCCGATGTAAGATTATGGGTTTGTTCCGAAGCATATGGAACTAGAAAAGATAAAATCCGGACATGATCTGGATGCCCGTGGTTTTTTTCACCCACGTTACGTTTTTCATTGGATAGCAATCAAGCCGACGGTCCACCTGCCAGTCGATTCTGTAAAATTCAGACATGAAGTCGCATCTCAAGTCGCTATTTAATGACATCTTTTCAATCAAATTTTAAATGATATTGATTTATTTGACACTTTGAAGTACGAAGTGAGCGTCGAAGTGACGGTGGAATTACCGTATAAAAAAAAAAAAAAAAAAAACATTTATTTCAGATTTCAAGATCCATATTCACATTAAAATTATAAAATCCATATCAATAAAAATTGAATAAATAAAATTAAAAATAAAAATAAAATATTATAAAATAAAATTAACCACATTACATACAATTAAAAATAACAAACAGAATTCAAATCAAATAATACGAATTTAAAACATAATTATCACATTAATAAAAATAGGACAAACACATTAAGCACAGCTCGCAACATGTCTGCTACAGCAATGCCTGATATACGGGCAGTCAAGCCTCCCGGCAATCATTGCCAGAACTATATTGGAGCTGTCCCGCACCCTGCGCACCAAGGACGCGCACCGCTTGCGCAGTATAGAATAGCACAGCTGATGTTAAGTGGTTACCACTACCTATAGACATCTGCAATACCAGAGGCCTTCCAAAGGCGTTGGCATCCCAAAGACAAAGTTGAAATGTCTCATGTGCCTGTAATTACACCGGTACCCCTTCAAACCGGAACAATGTGAAAAATAAGGTTAATGTGAAAGTGTCTTATTTATAAAATTGACAAGTGAATATGATTTCCTTTTTTACTTAGAGCTTGATTTTCGATGGCAATCCCTAGCTAAAGTAGGATGACCCCATACTCTCATACCCACTTCACCTAAACTCACCGCGTTAGAACTTCACAGAATAGGACAGCATGCAGATTACAAATGGTAAGATATGGCATATTGATGTTTCAGAATGTTTGGACTACTTCCAAAGACTGCCATACCCCTGCCACGGTAAAGGTAGCGTGAACCTCAGCAAGAGCTGGGTAGATCTGAAGCAATGCCATAACGCTACCTTAAATGTCGAAGTGACAGTAGGTGGACAGGATCTTCAACCGTGGAGGTTCCCACATCTGGTTAGTACTTTTATAAATATTTGCATGATTTAATGACTGCCACCGACAACGCAGTCAAAGCCATTTTAATTTTAAATTTAAATTGTTTGGTTTAAGAAAAGATAGTCAATATTTTACTATGCACCTAGCTTCTGCCCACATTTCGTTCGCTTGCTACTCCTTATAACAGCAGCTTTCGGCTAGTGGAAACAGTCCAGTCGTTTTGGAATGGAACAAGCAGAAAGATGGTAAAAGAAACAAAACATTTAAACATTGTTTTTGTCGTGTAATTACCGCATAAACTTATTTTCCAGGCTTTGCTTGGGTACGGTGATACAATATCTGAAGCGCAGTGGCTCTGCGAGGGGACAGTGATCAGCGAGAGATTCATACTAACTGCCGCACACTGCACAAACGCCGGGATATTGTTCGTTTAACTCTATATCATCATCATCTTTACCATCATTGTCATCATTATCATTCTCATCTTTCTCGTCATTATTATCATCATCATCAGTATCATCATCATGTCGGCTAGAGGTAGCCACAATGACCGGCCCTGCACTGCCCGCTTACAGCGATTTCCCGCAACTTTCATCGTTCAAAAATATGATGCTTTGGCGTTACGTTACGCGTTGTAGAAAATTTAATTGTTTTTTAATCATTTGATTCAAACAACAATTGCGATAATTCATACATCGATAAATCACAACAGTTCATTTAATTGACTCAATCCAGCATAATTATATTGTGTTATTTCAGCGGCACTATTGCGTATGCTGCACTCGGTATTCAAACCCACGTCTATCCACGGAAGAATTGGAAGATATACAACATAAAGAGATATATATTACATCCCCTCTATAACGAACCGTCGTGGTACCACGATATCGCACTATTGGAGACAACAACAGAGTGAGTATGACACACATACCATACACTCACGCTTGTATTCTAAGAAGGGCTAGGCAGAGGTGTACCAATGTACACCCACAGTTCGCCGGTATGTTTAAGTCCCATGTCAAACTTTAAATCTATACATATTAAAGCACATTATTTCACATGAACCCAAAGGTACCTCAAGATATACATTTTAGATTATTATGTATTTTTTCCTTCAGGATACGATGTGATAGTGACATTCTTCCTGCGTGTCTGGATGTTGGTATGCATGATGTATCCTTAGCTGAAACAGTTGGCTTGCCTCACTTACTTAAGGATGTGACAACAAAGTATGAAACCAAGCTAATGCAAACGGTAAATGTGAATTCTGTTGACTTAAAACCAAGTGGTCATCGTTGCCTATAGACATCTGCAATGCCAGAGGCCTTGCAAATGCGTTGCCATCCCAGAGACAAAGTTGAAATGTCTCATGTAATTACATCGACACCCATACCCTTCAAACCGGAACACAGCAACGCTGCTTTGCGGCAGAAAGAGGTTTGGTGGTAGTACTTCCCCGGACGAGCTCCTTCACAAAGCTCTACCTTTGCTGTATGCTAGGCTAACAAGCAAAGTACTACTTCCAGCTCTTCAGTTCACTGATCACCCCACAAAGGGAATTTGACTTATTTATGAGGATCTTCACAAGAAAACAACCAATAACTACTCTTCAACCCTTAGTCCCTTGTAATTTATCCTGTACCGTATCGAAGTTTATCGTCAGATCTTTTGAAAAAGACACCTTAATTTTCAGACGAAAAGCTGAAGATAAAACTATCATGTATATAGAAATGGGTTATCTATTTTTTTTTAAATGTTCAAATCAAAAGATAATTACATTAGAATTTTTTGTTTCCAGGCATACTTATATGTATTCGTTCAGAAAATATGCAAAAGCGTATATAAACCAGACAATAATCTCATGCACGGATACGACCATAGAACGCAAATGTGCCATGGAATCCATGAAAATACTGGCGATACTTGCAAGGTACTTACAACTGGGTTCTGGAACATTTTTATTCTTCAAAAGAGTATGATGTATGGAGTCTCTTGCCCATTCTTCTCCATACGAAACTACCTTTTAGAAAGGGCAACTAGATTCAATATATTTTTTTTCATGTAAATTGACGTTCAAAGTGCCTTTTAATGGTCTAATTGAAATAAATGATTTGACTTCGACTTTTAACATACTTACACATTTCTTGAACAAGACTATTGAGAGTATCCTAGATTTTTTCATCTAATAACCTTATTCACAAGTCATGGAATAAGTCGAGCCGACCTTTGGTAAGATAGATGGGGTGTACAACTCTAAGCAGTTAGGATGACCTGCGAGTCACCCAACGCTCACTGGCAGATCAGAACCAGGCCCGAGTCGACGGCGCGTTGTGTTCCACGCACGCCTCAAAGAGATGTCAGCATAGTAGACGGCATATAAATATAGAGATTCACCGCGGCCCTGGAATACAAAGGGCATTAGGAGGAACACGTAAAGGTTTTAGCTAGCAAGAGTCTGACACTTCCTTTCGCTCAGAGCTTAGAGATGAGTTATTGGCAGACAGAGAATGCTGCTGCTTCCTTCATGGTGGAATCTTTCATGGTTCATCGCTCCACCTGCCTAAACCTAGCCCCATGTTAGCTATAGTACTTTTGACGACGATGTAAAGCTGCACTTCTGATGGTGAAAGATAGAGAAGAACTGCAAGAAGTAAATCTAGCTTCACTTTAATAGACGTATTGCACCCTGCTGCATATTGAGAAGGGACCCCTGATTGATACATAGATTGACTACATATAGGCTGATTTTTAATGTTTTACATACATACCATCACACGCCTGTATTCCCCGAAGGATTAGGTACAGGTGTACCACTGTACACCCACAGTTCGCCGGTATGTTTTAGGCCCCATGCAATACGGGTTTTAATGCTTTGTACATTGAAAAGGGGGCCAATCAACTTTTATTGTAAGCCAAACAGAAAAATGAAAAGCATGAGAATAAATAGATTATCTTTATTTGCCTGAAAATGATGTAGGTATACAAAATACAGGAGCATAATTTACCTCAAAATTAGCCATGCAACTCTTTATGTTACTCAAATGTTCATAGTTCAAATAAATTATTTACTTCTAATTAAAAGTTGGCGCATCTCCCTCCCTTCTCTATCTGTATCTTATAATTATGCTCAGCCAGACACGTTCTGGTTCATAACAGGGATTTTGCGGATGCAGAATTTTTCACATCCGCGGATGTGGAAACGAATTTTTGAAGACTCAGATCCACAGATGAGGTTCTAAAATCTTTTATAAGAAGTTACATGAATTCAAATATATAACACATGGTAATTTGTTTTTAAATATTTATTGGTGATAATAGTAGCTGGCCCCACCCAATTTCTTTCTGGAATCTGTTTCTTTGCGGATGCAGAAATGTAGCACAGCAGTGCTACATTTCTGCATGTATATTTACAGCGCGTCAGCGGTACTCCACTACAAATAGATCAGTTCAGATGTCAGTATACCGTGGTTGGCGTAACAGGCCAGGCTGTAGAATGCGGGAAACCAGAAGTACCTGACATCTACACCAGGATACAGAGCTACGTACCCTGGATCGAGAGCATCGTGTGGCCAGACCAAAACTGAACAACTTTGTAACTAAGCACCTATACAATAAAGTAATGTTTAGATTGTTACCTCATTAGAAGAGATGGTTTTAATTTCTACTTTCTATGAATACTATCTTTAAATTCAATTATCATATTGTTAAATGATTTATATTGTCTTGAAATTATACCATGTAAAACATCAAAAAGTACAAACTATTACAAGTCTTAGGTACATAATAGGTTCAAGGAATTCTATTAAAATGAGATCTTAAAAACAAGCAAATGAAAATGCCAATTTGTTTTTTTAAATCAGCAGTGCTATTCTGTTGAGATCTTTCTAGGTGAATTTAGCAGAAGTGATTTCAAATGACCTGTCATCCTAACTGCTAGCTCACCTTAAACTTACCTGGCACCTTCTGTTCGTATGTATCTATGTTCTTCAGTTCCGGATTTAAAATGGTGGGGCCCCTAGACATTACAAAAATCGGGCCGGGGCCCTTTACCCTTTTTTACCCGACTGCGACAGAAGGAGGGTTATGTTTTTCGAGAGTATGTTTGTATGTATGTATGTATGTATGTATGTATGTATGTATGTATGTATGTATGTATGTATGTATGTATAATTGTTTGGCACGCTCTGCAGGCTGAACGGCTCGATGGATTTTAGCTTGAGAGGTGTCGTTAGATTCGTATTAACTGTGAGAGTGACACTGGGTATATCAAAATAAAAAAAACAAAATGGCGGATTTTTGGCGCCAAATTCAAATGTTTGGCTCGCTCTGCAGGCTGAACGGCTCGATGGATTTTAGCTTGAGAGGTGTCGGTAGATTCGTATTTACTGTAAGAGTGATACTGGGTATATTAATTTCTTTTTTAAAACACTAAAAAAATAAAAAATAAAAAACGGTTATTTAAAAAACTAAAAAACCCGACTGCTATTCTTTAAAAATCCCTAAAACAAGATAAATTGTAGCAGTCGGGACCCATTCGGGACCATCTGCAATGTAATATAGGTATGTGCTCTCAATTCACTAATCCTCCATTTCTAGAATGGGTCCCGACTGCTACAATTTATCTTGTTTTAGGGATTTTTAAAGAATAGCAGTCGGGTTTTTTAAATTCTCAAATTATAATTTTAATTATGCGGTTTGTTTTTACTATTAAATGAAAAAATATAATACCTACGGCTATTTTATTGTTTTTTTTTTATTAAGGAGAAATATTTTCTGTTTCCTTTTCTCGTTCTCGAGGTTACCTGATGAGGGGCCCCGAGTCTAACCCTAGTCTGGATAACCCGGCCCTGATTTTCATGTACAGCATTCCGCGAGTTTTGAACAAATCCAACAGATTAAAGAAATGCAGTTTAGATTTTGATGTTAATCAAATACTTAGAGTTATTAGACCTATGTCATGAAGTGAAGTAGGTCTAGTGACCATGGCAGATACTTTTAAAATAGGTAGGGGAGGGGTGGGGGGTGATATGTCGTTAAGAAGATATCCGCACTTTCAATGGTGGGTCATTTTCGGCATATTAGGCATCTAAAAGATGACTTATTCATGTGACGGCTGCTTTTTGAATATATATTTTTTACAGATTGTTGTAAATAATTCATTTATGCACAATACGGAAGTGTCTTGGCGGTCCCGAAGTTAGCTGTTTGGCTGCGGAATGAATCCTCAAGGAACAAAATTAGATAATTTTAGCGCAGCTTTTTATGATTATGTAACGACAAATTCAAAATCAAAGTCAAAGTCAAAGGATTTATTTCAATTAGACCATTTATAGGCACTTTTGAATTGTTAAGAAGTTACAGTTTAAAACTGAAGCTAGTTGCTCGTTCCAAAACGTAGGTCTCTATGGAGAAGAACGAGCAAGAAACTCCATGGACACTCTTTTCCTTCAATTTGGTTTTTACAAAGTCTTGGTTACAATATTCTTATTGCTTCTATATGTGAAAACAATGAAGGTGAATATAAAAAATATAAAAAATATAAATTTTGAGGATGACCCATGGAAAGTGAGTGGCAATAAGGAAAAAAAAGGTTATTTTTGTAAAACAGTAAGTAAGTAAGAAAGAAAGAAAGAAAGAAAGAAAAAAAGTTTATTGACACAAACCATGTGCACACAGATATACTAACAAAATAAAAATGTGAAGCGATAGTTTATGCAGCATTTATATATCTTTTACAATTTTTATGGTTTGCGATGATGTGAACCATACGCAGAAAAACGAGCATCGTCATTGGGACTATCGTTGGCATTTCGATGTGAACCTGGCATAGCAAGTACCGCTGTATGACTACCGTAAGGGTTAGCGCCGTCTAAGTTTTCATCATCATATCTATCCTCCAAATATATATTATCTCCGGCACCAGCGGTACGTCCGATCATGCCACCCATGCCTCCGCTGTAACCATAGCCTTCTCCTGCACCTCCACCAAACCCAAACACTTCTCCTCCACCACCGCTTATGCTCCCACCAGCACCTCCGGCTACGGTACCACCAGCACCTCCGCCCATGTAACCACCAGCACCTTCGGCTATTCTTCCACTGGGAACAACGCCCATGTAACCACCAGCACCTCCGGCTATGCTACCACCAGCACCTCCGCCCATGTAACCACCAGCACCTGCGGCTATGGTACCACCAGCACCACCACCCATGTAACCACCAGCACCTCCGGCTATGGTACCACCAGCACCTCCGCCCATGTAACCACCAGCACCTCCGGCAATGGTACCACCAGCACCTCCGCTCATGTAACCACCAGCACCTCCGGCTATGCCACCACCAGCACCTCCGCTCATGTAACCACCAGCACCTCCCGCTATGCTACCACCAGCACCTCCGCCCATGTAACCACCAGCACCTCCGGCTATGGTACCACCAGCACCTCCGCCCATGTAACCACCAGCACCTCCGGCTATGCCACCACCAGCACCTCCGCCCATGTAACCACCAGCACCTCCGCTCATGTAACCACCAGCACCTCCGGCTATGGTACCACCAGCACCTCCGCTCATGTAACCACCAGCACCTCCAGCTATGCTACCACCAGCACCTCCGCCCATGTAACCACCAGCACCTCCGGCTATGGTACCACCAGCACCTCCGCTTATGTAACCAACAGCACCTCCGGCTATGGTACCAACAGCATTACCGCCCATGTAACCACCAGCACCTCCAGCTATGCTACCACCAGCACCTCCGGCTATGCTACCACCAGCACCACCGCCCATGTAACCACCAGCACCTCCGGCTATGCTACCACCAGCACCACCGCCCATGTAACCACCAGCACCTCCGGCTATGCTACCACCAGCACCTCCGCCCATGTAACCACCAGCACCTCCGGCTATGGTACCAACAGCATTACCGGCCATGTAACCACCAGCACCTCCGGCTATGCTACCACCAGCACCTCCGCCCATGTAACCACCAGCACCTCCGGCTATGCTACCACCAGCACCTCCGCCCATGTAACCACCAGCACCTCCGGCTATGGTACCAACAGCATTACCGGCCATGTAACCACCAGCACCTCCGGCTATGCTACCACCAGCACCTCCGCCCATGTAACCACCAGCACCTCCGGCTATGGTACCACCAGCACCTCCACTCATGTAACCACCAGCACCTCCGGCTATGGTACCACCAGCACCTCCGCCCATGTAACCACCAGCACCTCCAGCTATGCTACCACCAGCACCTCCGGCTATGGTACCACCAGCACCTCCACTCATGTAACCACCAGCACCTCCGGCTATGCTACCACCAGCACCTCCGCCCATGTAACCACCAGCACCTCCGGCTATGCTACCACCAGCACCTCCGCCCATGTAACCACCAGCACCTCCGGCTATGCTACCACCAGCACCTCCGCCCATGTAACCACCAGCACCTCCGGCTATGGTACCACCAGCACCTCCGCTCATGTAACCACCAGCACCTCCAGCTATGCTACCACCAGCACCTCCGCCCATGTAACCACCAGCACCTCCGGCTATGGTACCACCAGCACCTCCGCTTATGTAACCAACAGCACCTCCGGCTATGGTACCAACAGCATTACCGCCCATGTAACCACCAGCACCTCCGGCTATGCTACCACCAGCACCTCCGCCCATGTAACCACCAGCACCTCCGGCTATGGTACCAACAGCATTACCGGCCATGTAACCACCAGCACCTCCGGCTATGCTACCACCAGCACCTCCGCCCATGTAACCACCAGCACCTCCGGCTATGGTACCACCAGCACCTCCACTCATGTAACCACCAGCACCTCCGGCTATGGTACCACCAGCACCTCCGCCCATGTAACCACCAGCACCTCCAGCTATGCTACCACCAGCACCTCCGGCTATGGTACCACCAGCACCTCCACTCATGTAACCACCAGCACCTCCGGCTATGCTACCACCAGCACCTCCGCCCATGTAACCACCAGCACCTCCGGCTATGCTACCACCAGCACCTCCGCCCATGTAACCACCAGCACCTCCGGCTATGCTACCACCAGCACCTCCGCCCATGTAACCACCAGCACCTCCGGCTATGCTACCACCAGCACCTCCGCCCATGTAACCACCAGCACCTCCGGCTATGGTACCAACAGCATTACCGGCCATGTAACCACCAGCACCTCCGGCTATGCTACCACCAGCACCTCCGCCCATGTAACCACCAGCACCTCCGGCTATGCTACCACCAGCACCTCCGCTCATGTAACCACCAGCACCTCCGGCTATGCTACCACCAGCACCTCCGCCCATGTAACCACCAGCACCTCCGGCTATGCTACCACCAGCACCTCCGCCCATGTTACCACCAGCACCTCCGGCTATGGTACCAACAGCATTACCGGCCATGTAACCACCAGCACCTCCGGCTATGCTACCACCAGCACCTCCGCCCATGTAACCACCAGCACCTCCGGCTATGGTACCAACAGCATTACCGGCCATGTAACCACCAGCACCTCCGGCTATGCTACCACCAGCACCTCCGCCCATGTAACCACCAGCACCTCCGGCTATGCTACCACCAGCACCTCCGCCCATGTAACCACCAGCACCTCCGGCTATGGTACCAACAGCATTACCGGCCATGTAACCACCAGCACCTCCGGCTATGCTACCACCAGCACCTCCGCCCATGTTACCACCAGCACCTCCAGCTATGGTACCAATAGCAGGTCCGGGTGTGATACGACCAGCATCTCCGGCTATGCTACCACCAGCACCTCCGCTCATGTTACCACCAGCACCTCCGGCTATGGTACCAATAGCAGGTCCGGGTGTGATACGACCAGCATCTCCGGCTATGCTACCACCAGCACCTCCGCCCATGTAACCACCAGCACCTCCGGCTATGCTACCACCAGCATCACCGCCCATGTAACCACCAGCACCTCCGGCTATGGTACCACCAGCACCTCCGCTCATGTAACCACCAGCACCTCCGGCTATGGTACCAACAGCATCTCCGCTCATGTAACCACCAGCACCTCCGGCTATGGTACCACCAGCACCTCCGCTCATGTAACCACCAGCACCTCCGGCTATGCTACCACCAGCACCACCGCCCATGTAACCACCAGCACCTCCGGCTATGGTACCAACAGCATTACCGCCCATGTAACCACCAGCACCTCCGCTCATGTAACCACCAGCACCTCCGGCTATGGTACCACCAGCATCTCCGCTCATGTAACCACCAGCACCTCCGGCTATGGTACCACCAGCACCTCCGCTCATGTAACCACCAGCACCTCCGGCTATACTACCACCAGCACCACCGCCCATGTAACCACCAGCACCTCCGGCTATGCTACCACCAGCACCTCCGCCTATGGGAAATCCGCCACCTGCAGCTCTGGCCTCAATAAAACCACCATTTCCCTTTATCGTTTTTGTGGCACCACCGCCGAAGTTGAATGCGTTGTTTTTAGTATTGGAAAAGCTAAATGTCTGAGCTTGGGTATTAATTTGGTCTTTTGCATGGGCATGGGCCTTCTTGTGAGCTAGGAATTGGGCATAAGTTTGAGCTTGATTTTGGAACTTAATTTGTGCATCAGCTTGCGCCAGAGCTTCAGCCATTGCCTCAGCCTGTGCCTGTTCCTGAGCCTCAACTTGCACCTGAGCTTCATCCTGAGCCTGTGTCTGTGTCTGAGCCTGAGCCTGAGCCTGTGCCTCAGCCAGTACTTGACTAAAAATTTGGTTTTGCGTCATAGCCTGAAAGTTGGCACCCTGCAGACCTTTACTTTTATACTGACTTTGAGGTTGAATTAACGCTTTAACCTTCGCGAGAGCCTTGGCTTTACTAAGAGCTTTGATGTAAGCCGCGATGTCAGCTTGCCCATGAGCTTGTACGTCAGTGTTAATATGGTTTTTTTTCTTATTAAACAAGTTTGAGGCGGCTTGTACAACATCGTTATTAGAACCATTTTTTATATTGATTTGAATTTGACTGCTATCGACATTCAACTTATTATCCCCATTGAATTGGTGGTTTAAAATGTCCTTAGCATTTAAAACGCTTTCAAAATGAAACTTGTCGAATTGAACATTGTCGAAGTAAACCTTGTATGCCTTAAGGATGTCCTCTAGGTTGAACTTTACTGTACCTTTGTATTTCATACTAAAGTGATCGCCACCGGCTGTGCTAAAACAGAGGAAACTGACTTCATCAGCGGGTTCGGGAGCGTCACACGTGCAGCCAGCCGCACTCGGTTTGGCGGAATTAGAACCGCTTAAGAGTCTGCTTGAAATACTGAGGTCGGTGCTATCAGCATTACTGTCTTCATTTATAGCGCTACCGTTAGAAGCGTCTTCTTCAAAAATGTTATCGTTAACGTCAGTATCACTACCATCATCGTTTCTTACGTCTGGTTGAAAGGGTTTCCGTTGATTTCTCGGTTTTGTAAACTCGATATCATCTGCTACTCTACCGATATGATTTTGATATTTTGGACGTCCTGCTCTGCCAGCGTGCACTGCTTCATAGATTTGATTTGCTGTCATAAGATTATACGGATCTCCATATCTATTGCTGCTACGTAGCTCATAGGCGTGACATATTGAGATGTGTTCGAAGACAAGAATTAACTGCAAATAAAAATAACTATATCACTATTTAGACATTTTTATGGTTATTATATATTTTGCTACACCGCTTTTTAGTGCACTTTTAAAGATACTGTTTGATATTTTTGCCGAAAAATACGGTGTGTTGTGTTAGTAGAGAAACTGTAAAGCCAATTACAAAAATAGTTGCTTAGAACATTGACATAGTGAAAGATACGAATATAAAAAGGGCTGTAAAGGCTTTATAGTGCCAAGAGTTCCCGTTCATATAATCACTCTTAAGAATAGATTTTTGCGATACACTTCAAAATAGTTTAAGTTTTTTTTTCATTGTATTTTTAAGGGGAAAAAAATGGAAATGTCATCTTCCCGACCACCACTTGCCCATGACAAATGAATTTTAAATAATTTTCTTTTGCCACCATATCGATACCAGAAATTGCAATTGTCGTAAAGGACATTTTGCCGAAAATGAGTTATATATATTTGGAAACAGCATCGCGAGCTCTATCGATTGGTATATTTAAAATAATCATATCTTTGAAAAAATGACCCTTACGACCCGGATTCTCAACCACTCTAGCTCGTTTTTTTTACTTTTTGGGATTTATCGTGAAAATAATTTTCATTATGGAGCGTAAAGTCATGTTTTAATTATTTATGCGGTCGTAAGATTATTTTTGTATTGAACTGTTTATACGACATTATAAACAATATTATTATTACAAATCAAAAGGTCGTAAACATATTATTTTATAATTGAAACCCTTACGACCTAATCTATGCTTTGCTTTATCTTACGTAACTAGGTCGTAAATGTCGTTTGCTTTATTGTCCTTTACGACCCTAATTTTAAGAGAAATTATTTTTTTGTCTCGTTGATGAATATTAACAATGGCGGCAAAAAAACCACATAAACATTGGAATTCGTTAGAATCAAGAAAAAGAAAGGCTGATTCAATATCACGCTACCAAAGCAAGATGTTACGGTAAGTGATTTAATCATTTATGTTCGTAGGTAGATATAATACCTATTCGAAAATTCATGCTCATTACGATGTTTTGAGATGTTTTTGTCATCTGTAATCTAAAATAACATTTGAAAAATCCTATTATGTTTACGAGATCTGAATTTTGATACCTACTGATTTATATTTATTAGCAAACATGTCTGTGGGCTAGAACAAAATTAAATCTGGAATTGTGATACCTAGCTGTTTTAATTATTATTTTTTTAACTATCAACAAGCCATAACTTGAGATCTTTTTATCCGAAATTTTGTTTGGGTGTGGGATTATCACTACCTATTAAGATAAAATTTGTAGGTATCCTAATAATAATTAATTAATAAATTATAATTTTGACGGGCCTGTTGGTCTAGTGGTTAGCGGCCCTGACTGCTAAGCCGGAGGTCGTGGGTTCGATTCCCACCCAGGACAAACTTTGTGTGATGAGCATGATTGTTTGTTCTGTGTCTGGGTGTGATTTATCTATAATATGTATGTATTTATAAATTATATAAGTATGAATGCGAAAGTTTGTGACTACGTGAGTATGTTTGTCAAACTTCAGAACCGATTTGGATGAAATTTGGTGTGTAGATAGTTTATACCCTTGATACATAAACATAGGCTACTTTTTATCGTGCTTTACGTGGGTGAAACCGCGAGGCTTAGCTAGTATTATGAATGTGAAAATTTAGATGTTTGTGCGTCAATCACTCAAAAACGGCTGTACGGATTTAGATGAAATTTACCCCACAGCTAGTTTATAACATTTTTTTTTCTTTTTTTCCCCCGTGGGGAAATCCTCATAAATGCTCTCCGTTTGGGGTAAACGGAGAGGTATGTCGGACTCTTACTGGCTAAAACTCCACGGTTCCTCCTGTTACCACACGTCAGAAGCCCGGTATTCGCTCAACGCATGATCCGCGCTCCCGACTGGTATTGGACCGCCATTGGCGGGCCCCTTCACCATATGCGGCCTATCCTACGGCCGCACATTCCACTAGAGAGGCACGCACGGAACACTGCGCGCCTCCGTCACAGGCCTATATCTGGTCGAGCGACGAACTGCTCCATGTTCGCCGCCCGCAGGCCCCCCATTACGGTGGCCGGAGATCATTAAGCGCCCTCCGGCGCCCCGCTACCCTTCTGATGCGGGAAGAGTGAGAGGTTCGCTCTCTCTCCCTCTCCGTCTCCTCCTTTGCGTGCATCACTTCCTCGTAAAAGGAGGCAACGGCTTCCCACGCGTTCGAGCTCCCGACCATGGAGTGAACCACGGTTGGGAGCGCGAGATCACCTACATTCAGTGCTGCGGCGAGGTCACGGCGCTGCCGATCCCATGCTGGCACTCCTCCACTCTATGCTGCGCCGTGCCCTCGGGGCAGCCCTCATAATGATGGCAGCGGGGCGTTCGCTCTCGGCCTATGCGCCGCAGGTACTTCAAGAAATAACCATGTCCAGTCAGTACCTGCGTTAGCCGGAAACTGAGGGCACCATGCTGCCTCTCCAACCACTCGTCCATAACGGCCCTTACCGCCGCTACTGTGGTGTGACCTTACCTGGGTTGCGCAAGTCATTCCCTCCATTGGGATACTAGGATCCGGCGGAGCTCTGCCCGCTGGGCCTCGACCTCCCGAGGCATCAGTAGTCCGCCACTTTCCAGCTCTCCCGAGCGCCATCGGTACACTGACGCCAAGACCCTGGCATCCAGATCCCATGGTGCAGATCCTGCTAGAAGACTTGCCGCCTCGAAGGAGATCGTACGGTACCCCCTTATCACCCTGACGGCCATCGATCTCTGCGGTTTTCGCAATATCGCGGCGTTGCGAGCCGTCAGGTTGTCTGCCCACACAGGGGCCCCATATAAGGCCATAGACCGTACGATCCCTACATAGGGCCTCCGGCAGGAGGCATTAGGTCCCCCCAGATTCGGCAATAGCCGCGACAGAGCAGCTGCGGCGCCCATTAACCTGGGGACCAGGCGCTGGAAATGCGGCTCAAAATCCCATCGGCTGTCGAGGACGAGTCCTAAATATTTCATCGTCGACTCGACAGCGATGCTAATGCCTTCTACTACAATGGAAGACCCTCGAGGCGGCCCGTTTCGAGGCCCATGAAAACAAAGGGCCTCTGACTTGTGCAATGCAACCTCAAGACCCAACTCGCGTATCCTTCTAACGACCTGCGCAACCCCCGCCGTGGCCAGTATGGCAGTTTGCCGGTGCGTGTTACCCTGCGCCGTCGCCAACGTGTCGTCAGCGTAGCAGGTAACGCCGACGCCGTGGAGAAGCTCACCACGCAGAACCCAGTCGTAACCGATGTTCCATAGCAATGGCCCCAGGACCGAACCCTGTGGAACAGCGCACGTCATTTCTCGCTGACTCCATCCCTCTCGACCCGGGTAGATAATGGCTCTGTCGCTAAGATAGGCCCCGATAATGCAGCGAAGGTAGTTCGGCACACGATGATAAACGAGTGCCTCCCTAATGCAACTCCAGGGCAAAGTGTTAAAGGCGTTGGCGATATCCAGGGACATCGCCAAGACGACCTCACTCCGGGCAACTGCTTCCTCCGCTAGAGCTCGTACACGCATGATAGCATCCACAGTGAAACGCCTTTTGCGGAAACCGAACTGACTGTCCGCTACATTCGGCCCAACAGCTGTCAAGTGCCGGACGAGGCGGTCTGCAATTACTCTCTCGAAGAGCTTGCCCACCTCATCCAGTAGTACAATGGGCCGGTATGCGGACGGAGAGTCCACGGGGCGCCCCTCGAGACACGCGCTAAAAAGTCCCGCTACACGGGGCCCCAGCGCCCGCAGTGCCAGGGCCAACGTGGCCTGGTATGCCATCCGGCCCTGGGGCGGTATTTTTAGCTTGAAGCCGCAACACCCCCGCTTTTAATTCTACCCGGGTAACATCGAGCACGTCGTCATTATTGTCATCCCTGCTATCCGCGCCGGAGGCCATAATAATAACAAACACCTTTTATTTCACTTAGTTTTACAACCTATTGTAGGTATTTCTTAACTAGATGTTTAGTTTTTTTGTTCCTTTTACCCCCTTAGTCTCTGATCAAAATGACTTGTACTACCCATTGATGATCATGATTAGTCCTTTGCTATTATACATCTGACTTTATCATAATCAATTTTTCGAGGCTGTAAAGTACTTCGGTTCAATTTTTGTGGGCTGTAAAGGACACTTATTTTCGTCAATAATTAAGTTTGGTTTATTTTGTGTATTTATAGGGATAGAACACGAAAAAATAGTTAGGGTTTCTTTTGACATCATAAATATAGCACTTTATTTGAAAAAGATAATAGACAATTTTTTTTTTTTGTTTTTTGTTTTTTGTCTATACGGAAAACTCGTGTTTACTCCTTTACGACAATTGAAATTTCCGGTATCGATATTCTTTCGCTCTGTTCACCTATTAAATTTTTTCTAAACGGTAAAAACGGTTATTGATCTATCCGTGTGTTCCATGGTGGTTCCATGTAAACTTGGACCAATGACTCCGGTGACAATGCAGTAGAGGCAGAGGTAATCTAGGCCTTTTTTTATAGACTGGAAATCATCAAATAACTTCCCGCGCCCTGGGCGGGGCGGGAGGGAGTGTCAGAGTTTTACTGACTAAAACCCGTCTATGTTCCTTCATGTGCCCTTTGCGTTCCGGGGGCGCAGTATCTCTTTCGAACAAGTTTGCTGACATCTCTTTGAGGCGCGCGTGGAACACGAACGCGCCGTCGACACGGTCTGTCGCTAGTTAGTTAACGTACGGACGGTGAGCTGCCCATTGCTCACCATCCACAGACCCGCGTCTACGGTGGCCGGGAGTCGTCTCGTGGCTCCCGACGCCCGGAGCGTCGACGGGGGACTCTCCTTTCCCTCTCCCGTCCCGCCGCCTCCTTCTCTAGCATTACAGCTTCGCAGAAGTAGGCGACTGCTTTCCATTCCCTCTCGCTCCGGACCATGGCCTGAACCAGTGCCGGATGCAAGAGGTCGCCACCGCTGATGGCCGCCACGAGGACTCGGTGGTGCTCCGCCCAAGCGGGGCAAACCGCCAAAGTATGCTCGACCGGGTCCTCGGGGCGATCCTCGCAGTGGTGACACTCGGGCGTTTCCTCCCGCCCGGTGAGGTGCAGGAACCTCCCGAAACTGTAATCTAGGGCTAGCGGAAATCATTCAACAGAGATCGTTGATCCCTATTTGACCCTCATTGATCACTATACGCAATCGATAATGTTGGCAATTTCTTCTAAAAACTTACCAAAGTCTGACACAGCCATAATGAAAGTAAATCTTTCATTCTTATTTATTCCAATGCCGCGCTGGGTTCCGTTGGTCACCACCACTGTATGGGTGAATACTAATATTAACACGGTAAAGTTGGTTACAACGGCAGTATTTAAATGGAAAATAGTCAAGGTCTTCCAAGCAAATAATTACTAAATAATACATATTATGAAATGATAAGAGCTAATTAGTAAGTGTTATTTTTTTAATTTATTCTTGATTGGTTTTTATCCACTGCTCCTTTACCCGCTGCTCTGCCTGTGTGTCTACTGTAGCCGGATTTTAGCTTCATCTTTTTCTTTTATCCCATCTCTACCCGTTTATTCCTTTTATCTCCCTTTCTTTTAACTTTAACTGCGTCGTTAGCCTAGTGGTCTTAAGCACGACTGCTGCGCTAGAGGTCCTGGGTTCGATTCCCAGGTCGAGCAAAAAGTGTTATTGGGTTTTTCTATGAAATTCTCAGTAGCAGCTCAGAGTTTTGATTTGTGCCCGGTTAATGGCAATAGGCTCGCCCCCTATTACATGGGACCTAAATATACCGGCGAACTGTGGGTGTACATTGGTGCACCTCTGCCTAACGGGTCTCTATTGTGTCACATAACTTTTTTATCCATAATTTAATATGCCATAACTATTTTTATCCTAATCATCGTTTGTCCGAATGATAATTTACCCGAATTTAAAATCACATAATATGCCATAAAATTTAAATCCCTAAATATAATATGACCTACATCCGTTTGTCATAAATATCACAATCAATAATATAAAAAAGACTTAAAACAGTTTTCAATAAAAGGTAGTTTATCCTAAATTCAAATTACATTATGTTTATTTATAATAATAATATTCTTTGAACAATATTTTTTAGATTTTAGAATTTGATTTTTATCAGGTTTTTGTAAGCAAGCAAGCATGCAGTATGCAAGCAAGCCTGCAGCATGCAACCAAGCGTGCAGCATGCAAGCAAGCATGCAGCATGCAAGCAAGCATGCAGCATGCAAGCAAGCGTGCAGCATGCAAGCAAGCATGCAGCATGCAAGCAAGCATACAGCATGCAAAAAAACATGCAACATGCAGCAGGCATGGTTTCTGTCACGGCTCCGCCGCTGCGGGGCTCCGGCGGTCCCATGCGAGCTTATCGTCGCAGATGGTTTCACACTCACCACCCCGACTTCGGCTTGCTGGCCGGCTTTGCCGGCCAGCCTCAGCCGCGGCGGCGAGTGTTAAAACCACCTGCTCCTCGCGGGCCGCATCGCCCCTCCGCGCCTTCGCGATTTTAAATTACACTCTAGGGGTAGGGCAGACAAGACTACGTGGAGTCGGTTTTGCAGCGATTCGTTTCTGTCACTAAAACCTAATTTTTAGCAAATGTCTTAGGAGTAAAAAAAGAATTATAAATGAACATTCCGAATAACACACATTATTTAACACAATACTTAGAACATAATATGACTTTTGGTCATGTGAAATTAGGAGATTCAATTATTATAGTACTCGATATTATGACAGAATATTTTTAGGAGTAAAGATAATTACGTTAAACAAAATTTCGGGATTTTGAACATTATGGTTACTGAAGTTTATAGCAAACGTGTTATGGATAATGATTTTCGGACAAATAATTTTAGGAGAAGAAAGGGACTACCCTGCCTAACCCTTCGGGGAATACAGGCGTGAAGGTGTATTATTATTATATTCTTTTAAGTTTTCGGCAATTCTGCATTATGAGACACACAGTAGCAGTTGTACCTGTAAGATAATAAATAATAAAACCTGCCTATTAATTATTGTAAAGATGATAGATGCATAAAATGAATTCAGTGTCAAACTGTTCGTTTTGTATATTGCACTAGCTGTTGCCCGCGACTTCGTTCGCGTGCGTGCGTTCATTGGATGCAATTTATTTTTCGGGTAACCTTCTTTTTTTTTTACCATAGTAAATAACATTTCTGTATTACTATTATAACCCATAATATACCGTCACGCCTGTATTCCCCGAAGGGTTAGGCAGAGGCGTACCAATGTACACCCACAGTTCGCCGGTATGTTTTAGGTCCTACTAAGCTACGGAATGTCACGCAGAGTCATTATTTTGCTGCGAAGTTATTTTAAAACTGTGATATCTCCTAAGATATCCATTGAAATTAAATGATGTAAAGGGCAATTTTGTTCAAAATTAAACACTTGTGATGAATAACGTATTTATGTTGATAAGGATTAATACTATATTCATTAAAACACCTTCGCAAATAATGCATTATATTAAAACAAATTTTCTGGCCATAAAAATGGCTATAGTTAGTCAACCTTAAAAGTTAGGCATGTACTACCGCGGACTTTTTTGTAGTATATTTTAAGAGGAACAATTCTTTCATACATTATTTTTGCGTAACTTAAACCGTTTACGCAGCGCACGCAACGAAAGCCCTCAAAGGGTTTTTGTTTTCTCCCGTTTTTGCCACATTTTCATTGATTTCTCAGCTCCAATTGGCCGTTGCGTGATGTTATATAGCCTATAACCTTCCTAGATAAATGGGCTATCCAACACAAAAAGAATTTTTTAAATCGGACCGGTAGTTCCTGAGATAAGCGCGTTCAAACAAACAAACAAACAAACAAACTCTCCAGCTTTATAATATTATAGTATAGATTGTTAGGGTGATTCTCCACCGAAGCGAAGAAAATTAACCAATAGAATATCTTTATGACTGCTGAGTAGAATGGGACCTTTTATAAGCCGGTATCCTGTTGGTTAATTTTTGAGCAAAACCAATCCCCGTTCATTTTTAGTTAGGGCCCTTTTTTCGAATGGGAAATCATCATATGACTTCTCCCTCCCCTTAGTGTCAGACAATTACTGACCAAAACCCACCCATGTTCCTTCTTGTGCCCTTTACGTTCCGGGAGCGCAGTGTCTTTTTCGAACAACCCGCAGCTCCGGTAGTTAGGGCCTGCGGGCCGCGGACAGAGACAGGCCTGAGAGTAAAGGCACTACTCGGCAAGGTGAGCACGTTGATTTAGCTTCGCTATGTATAAAAATGTATGATGCTCTACAGCTACGCTACGTGGTGGTGGTGTCGTAAACACGTTAGATTATATTTTCCGTCACGGCAGGCCGCGCGTGTATTGATAATGTTATTAAACCACGCATCCGCACGTAGTGTGGCATGGCGGCATTCTTATTTAAACTATTCCTTATTTAAATCTAACTAAACCTACTTCGTTCCAAGACCTTATAGCCTCAAAGCAGATCATGCATGCTCACGTTAGACAAGCGAGACAGGTAGCTGTTACCCTTACTTTTCAATAAATTACAACAAAACGCCTTTCAGATTTTGTTATTACTTATTACTAGATTTTCTTATCACAAAAAACAATCCGAACCGGGATCGGTTTCCGATTGTTTCGAATTGAATAATGATTATTAATAATTGATTACAAACAAAATAAATGTTCCAATTTAACACTATAATTACCTATCTTAATTTGAAATTAGGTATTCTTTAAAAACCGGTCAAGTGCGAGGTGGACTCGCGCACGAAGGGTTCTGTATCAAAATACCTATAACTAGCGACCCGCCCCAGCTTCGCACGGGTGCAATGCTGATACTAAATACACTACAAAAACATAGCGGCCCGCTCCACCGCAAACACTACGTCCCGCAATTTTTAAATCTGTAATATCTTCGAAAATATTCATTGAAATCATATGCTGTGCTGCTGTGCTGTGTGTGTATGCTGTTTTTTTTTTTTCATTTTTTTTTTTTTTCATGCTGTAAAAGGCCATATCGATCTATATTCAATTAACAATGAATTTAAGGTATTTAATTGGATAAGGATTAATGCTGTATTGGTTAAAATCGCTTTGAAAATTAGTTAATAAATTAATTAAAAAGTAAATGACAAAAAAGTACCTATTATTGTGGGATATCCATAAGAGATAGACATATACCATCGTGGAGTTTTCTGTAGGCCTTATCAATGTGTACAATACTTAGTACATTATTTTGATAAATCTCGTAGGGTTCAGCCTGCGTTTGCAATGTAAGCGGAAAAAATGAAATTATTTACGACATCACATTAGAAACCTCAAAAATAACAGTATTTCTCCGCTACTTAATGGATGTTATTATACATATAAACCTTCCTCTTTAACCACTCTATCAATAAAAAAAAACCGCATCAAAATCCGTTGCGTAGTTTTAAAGATTAACGCGTACAAGGGGATAAGGGCGACTTTGTTTTATACTATGTAATGATGATGATAATGATGACATATTAAAAAAAACTACTTATTATACTTATCATATATTTCTTTAGATTTATCATTCTCTTATTTTAGAAGTTACAGGGGGGGGGGGGGGGGGGAACTTTTTACACCTTTGGAAATGTCTCTCATGCAAACTATTCAGTTTAGAAAAAAATTATATTAGAAACCTCAGTATTATTTTTAAAGACCTATCCATAGATACCCCACACGTATGGGTTTGATGGAAAAAAAATGAATTTCAGTTTTATGTATGGGGAACAACCAATTTGTTTTTCTATTTTTGTGTGAAAATCTTAATGCGGTTCACAGAATACATCTACTTACCAAGTTCCAACAGCATAGCTCTTATAGTTCCGGAAAAAAGTGGCTGTGACATATGGACGAACAGACAGACAGACATGACGAATCTATAAGGGTACCGTTTTTGCCATTTGGCTGCGGAACCCTAAAAAGGAAAGTAGGTAGTGGTATTTTAACTACCTAAGTTTAAACAGTTTCAAGAATAAAGATTAACGAGTTAAATTAATGTTAAATATTGAGGAAGTATTAGGATTTTAAATTTCGAATACTGGCAATAATTTAACCTTTAGCCGTAACATGTATTGATGTATGCCATGGCCTACATTTCGTTTTCATGCTTTTTGTTTGTAAGAAGTAATCTTACGGCCATAGGCAGAGATGTAACATCGCAGTAGTTTTAGCCGGTAAGAGTCCGGCATGCGCCTCTGTCACCTCCACAATCACATGTGAACTGCAACTGACATATTCTGCATCGCGATATAAGAGGTCTCGACATTAGTATTTATACAGAATCCTTACCACAACGGTTGGGAAAGGAAAAAACCCAACGTCCGGTCCCTAGCTTTAGGGACCGCGACTCCGCTTCTTCGGGAAAGGAGCCAGTAGTTGAAATAGCCTCATCACCAACTCTTTGCGCCATATGTCGGGGCGGTGAGAAGGCTACGATGCGATCGGGTTCGGGCAAACAACAAACACAGACGGCCGTCATTCCGTTCTCACTGCCGAGCTCCACCACTGTATCCGTCCCTGCCCGACTCTTGCTCGAACCAGCGCACTAAATCAGCTTTAAATTCTTCCTTAAATAATCGTGCTCCGATCCAGCTCTTGCTGTCCTGCTCCAGAATCTCCAGGGACGCTCTATGCCGACATTAGTTTATCACAGGGGATGCCCTTAGTGTGTAGTCTCTTAGTTTATAAGTTTTAAGCTTTGCCTTACCTCTGGAAAGACCGGATGAATATTGAAAAAGAGAAAGTCAACCTTCGGGCCTCCACACCACCCGTCTGTTCGGATGATCCTCCTATTGCAATGTACGATGAGGAACATTTGTTTTGTTAGTCGGTTTATACCGATATGTAATATTTTTTAAAGTCATGCTGTAACCTGCTTGACTTTTTTTGTGGTTTAAATGCCGATATTAGAGAGTGTATAATAATATCATTAGTCATCGCTGATATGAATAATAAGGTTGGAATCGTATTGAGTCTGAAAATGCATTAGAACAAATGGGCCAGAATCCTCTCCCTCACCTTGAAGGAGTGACTGGAGAGGCATCATGGTGCCCTCACCTTCTGGCTGACGCATGTATTTTCTGGACAGCGGATGCTTCGGGAAGTACATAACTACATTCCAAAGAATAGTAGGTACTTAATTAAAACATGATTTTGCTTAGTTTTTATGTTAATACATAACGTAGATTCTTAATTTGAATAGGCACCCTTATAGTTAATTGAACAGACTTCCAGAATACAATACAAAATGCTTTTGCATTGTTGCTTGTACATTGTTCCGATAAACTATGCAGTTACGTGATACTGACTTTATGATTACTTACATTGTTGGTGCTTGCGTCATCACCGTTGCTTGTAGTTACGTCGGTTCCTATAGTAGTGATAAGACAAATCTGAGTCTTCACACCAGCAAACTCAAAAGTTTCAAAAACAGTTTGGAGATGATCTGCTATTTCCACTCTTCTACGTATCACCTTTGTAAGTAGACCAGCTCATTGTGTTGTAAGGAAAGGTCAATCAGCCAATAAAATTACTAGTTGCTAGCATCCTACCCGACATTTTGTAGTTAGCTTGTCGTCCGAACTTGCTACCCAACCATGCTTCTGAATGGGAATGATCTGAAGGATCTTTTGCTGGTGACCCAGCAAAAGATCTGCTGATGAGCTGATGGTGACTGTTGGTTCGTCTTCTCTATATGACTATAGAGAAGACGAACCAACAGTCAACATCAGCAGTTAGAAGAGTACATCAAAATCTCCTGTCTAATATTGTGTAAATCAGATTATCCTCTCGAGACATCCAGCCAGGCAATGTTGGATGGGTGATTTCTACAAAAAGCAATGAAAACAGAGAAGAGTAGAGTAGACCAGGGACAATAGTAACACAGCACATATTTCATGCTTTAATGCTTAGAGGGCGTAGTGACCTCGCGACCTAGCGATCTGTTCTGTAAAGTTCTGTCTCGGGACATTTATGTTAAGTAAGGTTGAGGCGATCTGCCACCCCATATTATGATACTAGCGATTGGCATGCAGAGAAAGTAAGTCTACTCCTTTATTTTTGTTTTTTTTTTTTTTGCCATGGGGTAAATCCTCATGGACTATCTCTGACTGCAGAGGGGTGTGTCGGACATCTACCAACTAATACGACCATCATTGGCTGGGGCACGGGTATCGCTATGAGCATTCTTCCGCACCCCGGCAGGTTTTGGGCCACCACCACCATAAGGCGGGCCCTGTCACCCTGTGCGGCCGCACTGGCTCGGGCTTGTCTCTCTTCGGGCGACGACCGACCCCCCCCCCCCCCCCCCCTCCACAAGCAGAGCCCATTTACCGGTGGCCGGAGATCATCCCGCGCCCTCCAAGTAATTCTACTCTTAGATCCATCGTCTTATGCTCATCTGTCTATCTATATAATTATCTTAACGTTAGTATGAAAAAGCTAGAGTTTGTTTGTTTTGGAACTGCGATTCTGAATATTCTTTAATACACATTCAAGGACACTACATTATTCCAGAGTGCTTGTTCCTGAGATTATATTGTCAAAAAAATTATGGACGCGACGCGGGCAACGCCGCAGCAAACCAATAGTTAAATAAACGTGACTTTTATAACAACAAACTTTATATAGCTTTTCAGAATTATTGTTAAAATGACAGATGTCAAAATAAACATCAAATTGATAAAGCGTTTAAAATCGAAACATTTCCAAAATCAGTTTTCGATTATCTGGAACTCCTGTTCAATTATCAACACATGTTTTAAGGAAATATGTGTATGTAATTACTCAATTGGGTGGGCACACATACGAAAGAAACTATTAAAATGAATCAAATATGATTTGATGAAAATAAATCGTCATTATTAATATAATATGCAACTCAATAGCGTAGAATATTTTATTCAGTATTACTAACCGACACTGCATGAAACCGCGACGTCTTTGAATTTAAATATTTACAATAAATACCGTTTTTTATTTCATCTGTCGAAGAAGTTTTGAAGAGAATTTTAGTTAATTAGTGTAGAAATTGTGGTACCTATAAGTAGGTGTACTTATGACGTCAATTATCCCCATGTGCATTAATATTAGCCCGTGTTTAACCCATGCAGAGAGAATTCTCTCATTCACAGTAGACCATTTCTCATACAGTGGAGGACTGAGCATTTATACACCTGTCTGCTGGGAGGTTTTATCAAAGTTTGTATATTTATTTATTTTTGAAAGTTCCTGCTACTTGCGTCTCGCCTCCATTACTTCTCAATTTTCTTTTTTACCGTGGAAAAAGGACGTCAATTTTAACCATGTCTGCCAAAGAGGAACCATTTAACCTTACCTTCTTGTTACCTTGATGTCTCTCCCTCTTTCTCATAGATTTCATGCGAGGCCTCACCAATTGTTTTTTGTCCTTTCTTATCTACCTATGTAGTGGAAGCCCCTTGTGTTGTTCCCTATGCTATCAATATTTTTGGGATATGATCATCCTATAGCAATTGCTACCAGGCGAGTATTTTGCCACCTCATAGGTACTTGCTCAATATAATTTGCTAAAGTGGATTTCCATCTGCCCTTAAGTGTATTATTCTGGATCTCGGAAACTTATTCTGAAATCAAAACAAGATTGTGTGTATTCATGTATACAACTTAGTGGGCTTGTAATGCCGCCTTGCCATGTATATATTTCGTAGTTCTTAACACGCGCCATCATTTGTTTGATTTGTGCTAACCAGGAAATTATTCCGTGAAATGCATTACCCGATTTCAAGAAGATATACGACAACTATGAGTAGACTTAAAGGTCTCAAGTGCCTCTCCTATGATAAACCCAAGCATTTCAAGTCTGCCAACCTAAAAATGAAAGCAAATTGTAAATTGTAGGAAGAGAAACATTCAACAACTACGACTTTGTGAAGCCCTAAGAATACTTGTATCCCGGCCGTGAACTGCAATGGCCAGAAAGAATTGAATAAACTGCGTACTCAAGTGGACCAGTGCAAACATAATTTGTGGTACACTGGGGATACCATAATCAAGTTCGAGACCCAGTGCAGGTGCGGAGCTCCTGATCAAACTGTGTCCCAAATGTCCGTTCACCTGCAACCTTGGTCTGCCTTAGCGTGGCAAAAGAGGTGGCAACCACGAGGCGCACATGGCAGAAAATTGGTGTAGATGTATCATCATGCATCACGAAAAGAAGGAGAATTACTTATTTGTAGGTACTTCAATATGTCGGGTCACAAACGTTCTGTATCTACTGGTGTATCAAGCAAAGTATCATATTTAACTCACTCTACATTTCCGAACCAATTTGACCAGCTCTACATTTTCTCCCAATTTTGTTTTTTAACATCAATTTATTTGTATAAATTGATCCTTATATTGTAAACCAATGGAAGAACCTAAAAACCATATTCACACCACCACTCAAATTTATTGTTAAATGTTCCGAGAAGTGTTAAATGGAAAACATCTGACTAATCATCGCTTATCACTTGTAAATTGAGTACTTAATTATTTGTTGGGCAACCGTGACAAATAGCCGTTAATGTTAAAGTGTTTAAATTTGCCAAATGGCGCCTTAATAAAGTCGACCTGCATGCGTCCACCACAACCATTATGTACTGAAACTTGGCACGATACTGGATCCTATGATGACAATATACCTGGTAATGTTAACTTTTCATTTCATTGCATTACACTAAACGGGAAGATTGATTGTAGGGTCAGCGTCAGCTGCGGGTTGTTCGAAAGAGATACCGCGCCCCCGGAACGCAAAGGGCACATGAAGGAACATACACGGGTTTTAGTCAGTAAAAGTCTGACACTCCCTCCTGCCCCGCCCAGGGCGGGGGAAGTGATTTGATGACATCCCGTCTTTAAAAAAAAAAGGGTCAGCGTCAGAGAAAAAGAACCCCCTTCGGTAATTACATCAAACTGTATAACCGTAGTCTTGGGGGGCTCCTTCCCTCTGACGCTGACTGTACAAGCATAACGTAATTGTATAGCTTTGTAACGAATATTTTTAACAAAAGAGTGATTTTACATACGATACGTATTTTTAAAAATAATCTTTATTTCTCAAAAAAGTGTCTACTTACTATAGTTTACTGATCAATGCTATGATACAATAGTATTATGTTCACAAACAATCTGGAGCCGAATTAGGAGGAACTGGTATTTCAGCTTACAGCGTCAACCCCCTTGAGTTCCGTTAGATGACCTCTTGATTATTTCTGTAATATATTTTACATTTGTGCTATTTAGGTTTATAATCTGTTTCTGATATCTTTTTTTTTCATGTCGGATTGCGTCCCATATGTAAGTTGAAAGGGAACCGTTTGTTTTGGAGGAGGAGGGGTGACCGTGACACACATGTGACCAAATAAATTATGAATATAAATGTGGACGGACGGAGAGAAAGAAGGAGGCCAAAGAAAATATGGATGGATTGTGTGAAAAATGATATGAAAGAGTAGAGTCAGTGATAGCATGACGGTTGACAGGACGGCATGGAAGAAGAAAACGTGATGCGCCGACCATAACATAGGAGAAGGGCAGATGATGATGAGTGCGCCCCATATATCGGCCTATAAGAGTGAGGAAAGTGAGGGAACAAGGAGAGACCTGTGTTTGCACACACAGTTGTGCAGTATAATATCTCCTTCGTGGGTACTTAGCTAGTCTTCCCTGACGTGATCGCCGTGGCCGAAATTTGGCTGGAAGTGTAATATTAAACGGATAATAGCAATATATATTTCAATATTTCCAAAAGCTACTTTCTGCACACTCCCATTTATTTATTTTTTCTGGTACTTTTCATTTCTTTGATCTTAATTGTGCTTCACGAAAATAAATATATATTTATTTTTGTAGCAATTATCTTCTTTGTGTATTCGATTATTTATTAAACAGCTACATGGATTACTAGGAAGGTATTCATCCGTCTTATACAGACAATATTGTAATTTTAAACATTTGAACGTAATATTTATTCGTTTTTTTTAGAAAAAAAATGTGAATGTGTTAAAGTATGAACCATCTCAAATCATCTAAAAAATACAATACACAACCGGTGAAGGCATTTAAACATTCCAACGCGATTAGTTCCAAATAATAAAGAATTTAATGTTTATTTCCAGTGGTTTATTCTAAGGAAAGATACAGTTTAGTTAAGTATGTAAGAGACCACAAACTGAAGACTTACTAGCTTAAACTTTTTCGTTTTCAGTTATTTCTTCTCCTCATTATAATCGTTACGTGTCAAGCAAATGAGGTGTCGTGGACTAGGCAACTGAATGCCAAGTCCGTGTTAAGAAATGATCTCAACAGAGGAGACTACGTAGACGGAGAAGGTAGCTATGGTGACAAAAACTTAGGTAAAGACTATAACGAGAGAGTGTATGTGGTAAGAACAAGTGATCTTAACGATGACACTTACGTAAGGCGTGCAGGTAACCCTGGCGGTGAAGACAGCGGTAGAAAAACAGGTGCTGTGTCACTTCTAAATAAGGCTAGTCAAATTTCTAATGCCTGGAGAACAGGTGCGAATAAAGAATCTAAAGCAAGTGCTACAGCTCAGGGAGCTACTAATAAAAAAGTTGGTAAAGCAACGCGTACAAAACCCATTAAGATTGACAAAAATCCTTCTGATAACGACAGGGGCGTTCGAAAAACAAGAAGCCTATTAGTAGGAGTAAGCGACTTTAGTCAAGCACCGTATGTTCACAGCATCAATAATCTTGGTCAAGGAGTCAACATTCTAAGAAGTGGTGATCTTAACAGAGCAAGAGGTTTTAGCCAAGAAAATTCTTTTAACAGACCAAATGGACTTAGTCAAACCGATTATTCAAGAAGATATAATGCGTTACCAGTTCTCACAGGGCTTGATCAATCACCTAATATTGAAAAAAATAGTTACCTTGATACATCAGCTCCGATAGTAAGATTCCAAAGCTATGGCCAAAGAAGTTACAGAAATGACGTTGCTAAAAATAAACCCACATATGACGCGAGTAGATCAGATAGTTTCAAACCTCAAATGGGTCGAAATGGGTATTCAGATTTTGAAAATAAATCCCCAAAACAAGGAGAGGTTCCTCAACTTTTAAATGCAGTCGATCAAACCGCTTACGAAGACAGTAACAGCTATACACGTACCGTCAGTGAGTCTAATGATGACTATGGTCTAATTAATGATACATACGGAAACTTTAATGATAATTATGATACCCCTTACGATGGCTACGAGAATATTAACGATGGCGATACTTTGGATTACAACATGCTTGCTTCTAGATTTAACGATTTCCGCGATAGCGATACGAACTCATTAACAAGTAGTAAGATAGCAAATGCTCCACAAAGTCACAGCAGCCTTATCGATATAAAAAAAATCGGCAATCGAGACCAATTTGAAGACGAAAGTCCATACGGTATGGATCACCGCTTAGTGTTTGATACGGCCCCGGCATTTTCAGAAGAAAGTACTGCGAACGATGGCACTCTAGATGTTGTTAAAATTAACAGCAACCACGGTCATTTCCATTCGAACGGTGAATGCTACAACTGTAAGCATAACCACCAATGTGAGGGCGCGGCATGTGACCGTCACGCCACTGAAATGCAAACGACATATACCACCACCAATACTAATTGCCTCCTTTGTAAGGCTAAAGAACCGACCACGCCGAAACCCCCTGTTTGTGATATATGTAAACAACCACCACCACCACCGACCACGCCGAAACCCCCTGTTTGTGATATATGTCAACAACCACCACCACCACCGCCGCCGCCGCCACCACCGCCACCACCGCCCCCACCACCGCCTCCGCCACCGCCACCACCACCACCAAAATGTGACTGCCACTGTGATCCCTGCAGACCTAAACCTTGTGACCCTTGCGGACAAAAAGAATCTTGTTGTGAGTGCAATAGCTGCAGCAGCGCATGCAATAGCTGCAGCAGCGCATGCAATAGCTGCAGCAACGCGTGCAGTAACAGTTGTAGTTGCAGCAAGAGTAGCTGCCACAGTCATAAAACCACTAGTTGCAGCAGCTACGAGAGCCAACATAATAATTATAATAATCAAAGAGAGACTGGGAACCAGGACTATGGCGAAAATGAAAACAGTTATAATGGTAATGACTACCATATCAAAATAATCAAAAATAATAACCATTATCAAAATAACCAAGGAGGCGGCGGAGGTTTATTTAGTAGCAGCTCAGACGCCCAGCACGGAGGTGGGTATACCTACAGCAGTCATGGCGAAGAATCTGGCGGTACAGTATCCCTATCATCAATCAATGGTCATGGCGAACAATCTGGCGGTACAGTATCCCTATACCCTGATGCTGAATTGGATGATACACACTCCATCAGTGGCAGCTTCAGTCACACGTATGGCAGCAACAGTGATAGCTCTGCTGGGAGTAAAATCAGTAAGACTATTAAGACTATCAAGAGTATTAAGAGCAGCGGGGGGAGCAGTAAGAGTATTCTGAGCAGCTTAGGGGGCAGCATAGGGGGCGGCATAGGGGGCGGCATAGGGGGTGGCATAGGGGGCGGCATAGGGGGCGGCATAGGGGGCGGCATAGGGGGCGGCATAGGGGGCGGCATAGGGGGCGGCATAGGGGGCAGCATAGGGGGCGGCATCGGCATAGGGGGCGGCATAGGGGGCAGCATAGGGGGCAGCATAGGGGGCAGCGTAGGCGTTAGCAGCTCTACGTACGGTGGTGGCTCCCACCATTACCAAAATGTATATAACGGTTTCTTTCCAACTAACCACATGCTAGGTCACGGCATGTTTGGTAGATAACACAATTACTATAATATTAAGTTACTATAATAAACTGATTTTTGATTTTTGTTTCGTTTATTTTTATTCAAACTAAGATGTAGATTCAATCAGCATTATATTATTAAACACTCGGCTCAATTACGCGCTCGCTTTCTGGCTAGGGCTGTAACTCAGCCTGACTACAAGGACTAACTTATCTTCTAGTGTCTTATTAAACTACTAGCTTTTGCCCGCGACTTCGTTCGCGTGGAATAGTGACTTCCGGCAGATTTTTGGTTTTACCCACTTAGATATTCTAGGGATCTTTTCAAAAATCAACATAATGAGCTCTGCGTTTGAATTTTAGAGATGTATACTCACTTAGAGCATTAAAGCCGTTATCGTGCCGTTCGTTATTTTCCGATGAATTAAAACAATAACATAAACCGAACACGTATAATGACACCATTGCGCGAACAACGCCATCTATCTACGGAGCATAGGAACAGCTCGACATTTATAGAACTGAATTGATGCAGACTTTTGACCAATAGATGGCGCTGTATGTCCGGAATAAATTTTAATTTTAATTTTTTGTAATAAAAACTATCCTATGTCCTTTCTCAAGTTCCAAACTATGTCTGTACCAAATTTCACACAAATCGGTTCGGTAGTTTAGGCGTGAAGAAAAGACAGACAGACAGAAAGACAGACAGAGTTACTTTCGCATTTATAATACTAGCTTTTGCCCGCGACTTCGTCCACGTGGATTAATAGTTCCCGTTCCCGGGGGATTTCCGGGATGAAAACTATCCTATGTCCTTTCTCGGGTCCCAGACTATATCTGTACCAAATTTCATTGAAATCGGTTCAGTGGTTTAGGCGTGAAGAAGAGACAGACAGACAGAGTTACTTTCGCATTTATAATAGTAGTAAGGATTACTAGTTTGGATGTACTTATTATAAGACATCTAAATAGGTACATGCAATATGCTTGCGCCTATTCATATGGCAGAATGAAAAAGGTCTACTTCGGTACTTAGTTTAGTAGTTTCCCACCTGATTAATCTCAGCCTGGAAACAGGAGTATTTCTGGAACAATAGCAGATTGCAGCAGTCAGCTCGATACATAAAACTGACCCTAAAGATAAACCCGAAAATTTCAGACCAATAGCACTTCTAAGCATCTTATCAAAAATACTGAAAATAGTAGTAAGGTTTAAAAGAAAAAACTAGTTGAGTACAACTAGTTTTTTTTTTTAACATTTTAAACCATCAATTTGGATTCAAGAAAGGCAAATGAACTGAAGATGCAGCTTCACAGCTTACAATCTCCATATAATTTATTATAGAAAAGGGTGAACGATGCTTGGCGGTCTCTTTCTTTCAGACCGTAGTCGTTGGATACCCCAGAAGAACGGTCTTCCACAAGCCAGCGTTCTGGCGCCGCTTCTATTTAACATCCACACCAACAACCAATCGGCTAGCCCACATACATCCCGCTTCCTATACGCAGATGACCTGGCACTAACTGCTCAAGCTCAACTCTGAGGAACTTCCTCAACTTTGAGGAAGTGGAGGCCAATCTTACCAAGGCCCTTAGTGATTTAAGTTTATATTATAAGGAGAACTCACTTAAGCCTAACCCGTCCAAGACCGAGTCCTGCGTTTTCCATCTTCGCAACCACCAAGCGAGCCGACAGCTCCGCATCATGTGGCATGGTGTGCCCATAGCCCACAACAACCATCCTAAGTACTTAGGTATCGTAATGGATAGGTCACTGACTTAAAGGAAAAATTGTGACAAAATTAAGAAGGTGCACGCTCGCAACAATCTACTACAGCGTCAACTACCACCAAATGGGGAGCCTCGCCGCAAGTTATGCGTCCGTATGCACTGGCGCTAGCGTTCTCTGCTGGCGAGTACGCATGCCTAGTGTGGAGCCGATCTGCCCACGCGAAGCTAGTGGATACAGCCTTAAATGAAACTTGCCGGATTATCACGGGTTGTGTTAAACCGACCCTGGTAAGACTGCTGTACTCACTGGCCGGCATTGCGCCGCCAGAGATCTGTAGAGCCGTTGCGAGTTCAGCCGGGAGGACCAAGATGAACGACACACGGCACCCCCTGCATGACTTCTTCCCAGTGCCACAAAGGTTGAAAAGCCGCAAGAACTTTTATAAGTATGTCGAACCTCTGGACTTGGAGCCATCAGCAGTGAGATGCAGCCTCTGTAAAGGCGGTGTCTCCCTGCCGAAGCCATTCGTGACACCTGCGATAGTCCTCCACCTGGACATGAACTGCCATGGCCGATCTGGAAGTCTTTAAATAGACTCCGAACTCAGTTCGGTCGGAGCAAAGACAACTTGTTTTGGTGGGGATTCGGTGACGGTAGCGACTTGAGCTGTCTGTGCAGTACAGCACAAACGATGGCCCATCTCACATCGTGCCCTAACAGTTGCACCGACAACGCAGTCAGTGGCGAAATTCTGGGCCGCAACAATATAATACCTCTATTATATGTATAAAACGCGCACTATGTAGTCAAGCATACTATAAATTAGAAGATTATATAAATGATAAAAATGCTTGGCTTAATGCTAGTCCTGCTCCACAGCTACTTGGGGTCACTTATTATTATTATTTTCTAAACATATCGATGTTGTTAGCACCTTTTTTATTGACCTTAACTAGCTTCTGCCCGCGACTTCGTCCGCGTCACAGTTGATGTGTTATCCTACGGGTACCGTACATTTTCCCGGGATAAAAAGTAGCCTATGTGTTATTCCAGACTATAATCTATCTTTGTGCCAAATTTCATCCAGATCCATTCAGCCGTTTAAGCGTGAAAGAGTAACAAACATCCATACATCCATACATCCATACTTACAAACTTTCGCCTTTATAATAGTAGTAGGATAACGTATATCGTTATTATATTTTTTACTTTTTCTTTCCTATTTACTACAGTTTATTTTTCGAAAAGGTTCGCTGAAAACCTTAGTTTTGTATAATTTTACATAATCTATTTCAATTTTGTAAATCTAGTACCATGGAGCCATTTATTTGTTAAGTTACTATGTGTTGTGGCAGTTGAGAGCTTTGTCATGCTCACTTGTAATGTCTTGCTGACGGTGGCGCGTGGGTTGGATCGTTTGGTTCTCTTAGAGCTAAACGGCTAGATGGTTGAGCTAAACGGCTAGATGGTTGAGCTAAACGGTGCTGATGTACGCGTCAAATTCGTGAACAGGTGCTGTCAGTTGGGATTGGTCATCTCTTAACTGCCATGGCTTACATACATCGTTATTATAATTTTGTTATTTTTTGTATGGTGAATACAAAAAATAACAAAATTCATTGTTTTCACATATAGAAGCAACAACAATATTGTTTTCAATTTTGTAAAAACCAAATTGAAGGAAAAGAGTGTCCACGGAGTTTCTTGCTCGTTCTTCTCCTTAGAGACCTACGTTTTGGAACGAGCAACTAGCTTCAATTTTAAACTGTAACTTCTTGACAATTTAAAAGTGCCTGTAAATGGTCTAATTGAAATAAATGCTTTGACTTTGACTTTGATTATAGTTTGTCATCGAAACGCTAAAAAGAAGATTATCTACTCACACTGAATATAAAGAAAACCAAACTCATCACATTCTTCAAAACGCAGCCATCTAGTCCGTCCCAGGTCCCGCCACCTAACTCTTAAATTCCTTAGATGTTTGAACCTTACTGACATGCAAGACATGATGCATTTACCGGACACCGTCAATCCGCTACTAGGTCTTCTCATTGACGAAAATCTTTCACTCGGCCAGTAAGAAGTTGAATGTGCGCTTTACATTCAACTTCTTTCTGGTCGAGTAAGGAAACTAATACATATAGCAAATAAATTACGAGAGCATACTCCTGAAGCAATCCTAAAAACTGTTTACTTTGCTATATGCCAGTCCATTGTACAATATGGCATATCAATCTGGGGTGGTGCTGGAAAATCAATAATGATTGAGTTGGAAAAAGCCCAGAGAGCTGTTTTAAAACATTCTTAAATAACCAATTTCTAGGTATTCATGGCGTTGTTCAATTTTGCTGCGACATTTACGTTAAATTTCTAATAAGAGAAGGCACGGGCGGAGATTTTTGAAAATTTGGTGTTAGAAGAAACTCGGTGTTGCCTGCGACCGCTAGGCGTGTCGGTGTGCCTGAAATGGATAACTGTAGATCCGACTGAATAGACTACACTAGAACTTTGATTATCCGAACTAATTGGGACCGAAACCAGCTGAGCTATTCTGAAATAGGCAAATAACTTCGAAAGTCATCTTGATAGTCACGCTTGCTTCTTAGAATATGAAATCCTATTGAAAAACGTCAAATTACTCACTCGATAGATACGTAATACTTCTCACTTACGTCATCACGTGGTGGCGCTAGTGTCGAACTCACTCATTGTAAGAATACGAAACTAAAATTTCACCGCGGATTCAGAAGTGATTTCGCAATTAACTTTTTAGAATAGCACTGCACCTGTAGCCATGTAACAAACTATAAACGCAAACGCTGAGTAGGCTTTAATAGATCTTCAACTTTATGTGCTTGGTTTTAAGTTGAAGATCTAATGAAGATTGCATAGCGTTTCGTTCCAGTCGCTAACGCTTATAAATCTTTAATAGATTTTTAACTTAAGGCACTGGGTTTAAAGTTTAAAATCTATTGGTACGTACCGAGCGTATACGATTATCGTTTGCGACTTGGCTAGAGGGGCAGTTCTGATAATCGAGGTTCTACTGTTTGTAAAAAGTCATAATTTGGGGTTGGGCTCTCGCTTATTTCCTTATCTAATATTGAACCAATATAAAAGATATTTCATAAACTAAATAAGAAGGATAAAGACTGTCCGTTTTCCTTTTTTTCATTAATAGCTTTTAACTTTGCACACGAGGCCGCCGTCGATAGCGATATAAATAAGCAATTTGAGTATTTTCAGTGGGCTATAGTGCTTATCAAATTAATGTATCATTAAAATGGAAAATATAGGGATATACAAATCGGTAGTATTCACTTTACTGTCAAAAATCATTGCCTAAGTCACAAAAGAGAAACGAAACAGGTGAGAGTGTTTCTATAGTGAAAAGACCATCCGTATGTCCGCTTAAAATATCAGCATACTCTACAGCAGAATATAGTATTCATCTAGTGACCAAACACGCTATTTTATCAAGTCACTTACAACAAAAAGGAATTTAATCCAGTTGCCCCTTTTAAGTCAGTATAGTACAGAGGGCAAGATCCTCTATTCTTAGAGCTTACACGTGACGTTTGTCATCCTAATAGGATCCCAAAGTACAGCTGTATGAAAAAATACTACCGTCCGTATGCAACGACACCCGCACTCCGGCACCAATTGCTTAAATTGAAACAGCCCTTACTCTTGACCTCAACATACTGCCATCACGCCTGTATTCCCCAAAGGTTTAAGCAGAAGTGTACCTATGTACACCCATAGTTCGCCGGAATGTTTAGGACCCATGTAATAGGGGACGAGCCTATTGCCATTAGCTGGACACAAATCCTAACTCCGAGCTGCTACTGTGAATTTCTCATAGAAAAACCCACTAACAAATTTTTGCTCGAACTGGAAATTGAACCCAAGACTTTTAGCGTAGCAGTCACGCTTAGCACCACTAGGCTAACGAGGCAGTTCTTACTAACTCTGTAGTTGTGATTATAATAAATAACAATAAAACACGCTTTGCAGAAATCCTATTATATAATTTCTCACACAAATGGTTACGACAAAACAATTGAACTGTGCACAAGTTTCAGAACATGTTTTTTCTCACCCTTTTTGACATTTTACAAAAATTAATTATTAATTACTTAAACTTTTCCTTATTTTCATAACGTGGAGTTTTTGGTGAAATCCATCTCTTTGAATGAAAATATTGTACTTCTCGTATATTACATACATATTTATGTATTCATTCAAATTAATATTAAATGAATATATAAATATGTTAACTTAATTTAAGGAATGAAACTATTAAGAATTCATATTCTATCTAATGACTCCAACATGACGATGCTGTTTCCTCGGATGACCTGAAAAGTTATAAAGTTTGATTAATTTCTTTTTTTATGGCTTCTAAGTTACAAAGGTTTCACTGAAACTGATGTTCTAAGGAGTGACAGCCAAATATTATTATAGAAAAAGAATTTAGATTCTGTGCAAAAAAGAAAACCCATGGTTACCGACATTCACACAAACCAAGTTACAACCAAAGGCTCGTCATAATAGAATTTAAACCTTCGGGCTAACAAACTCATTTTTCTTATCATTCAATATTAATATTGTATCATTCGCTCAGCGGAATAGGTAGCCATTTTCCTATTCGCTAATAAAACAATTTTCAATTATTTTCATATTAGTGCATTCAGACTTTGGCAGACTTTCCAAAATAGTAATGCAAGCAAGAATCAGAATCTATGTTGATAATATCTAAAAACAACGCTTCAACGGGTTCCATTCCCTCACTGAACAAATATTGGTATGATCTTTAGATAGTTGTACCAGATCTTGCTGTTTGTTTTTTGTTTTTTTGTTGTACCTATTAATTGACCAATAACTTTTATGTCTGGTGCAAGCTGTTAGTAGAAGTTGGTTGTCTTTAAATAAATAAATAAATAAATAAATTTATTTATTTACAACGGCCTTACATCTACCATTACAGTTTCCCAATTCGGTAGTGTAGTTATTAGTGACAATTACATACAATAATTACAACAGACAGTTACGATACATACAATTACATTACACACAATTTATAGTCTATTACTAGACATAAATTCAAATTCAAATTCAAAGCATTTATTTCAATTAGACCATTTACAGGCACTTTTGAATGTCAAGAAGTTACAGTTTAAAGTTGAAGCTAGTTGCTCGTTCCAAAGCGTAGATCTCTATGGAGAAGAACGAGCAAGAAACTCCATGGACACTCCTTTTCTTCAATTTGGTTTTACAAAATCTTGGTTACACAATATTCATGTTGCTTCTATATGTGAAAACAATGAAGGTGAATATTAAACAATTAAATAATACTAATAAAGATGTAGGCCATGGCAGATAAGAGATGACCAGTCCCAACTGACAGCGCCCGTTCACGAACATGACGCGTGCCTCAGCACCGTTCAGCTCAACCATCTTGGAGGGAACTGAACGATCCAATGCACGCGCCACCGTCAGCGAGACATTTAAGTGAGCATGACAAAGCTCTCAACCGCCTTGCCCTTAATGTCCAACACATAGTAACTTAAGAGAAAAAATATAGTAAGTGCTCCATGGTACTCACATTTACAAAATCGAAATAAATGATGTTAAGTTATATAAAACAAAGTTTTTCAGTGAACCTATTTGACAGATGACCTGTGGTATGTTAAAAAAGAAACAATAATAATAACGTAAACGTTATTTACGTCAATAAAAAAGGTGCTAAGAAACAACATTCCCTTTAAAAAGAAATATATATATTTCATTATGTTTATTAATTAATTTGGAATATAATTATCTTATTAAGTACATAGCACGTGTAACGTCACCCTTGCGAACTCGCCCTGTGAGCATGAGAAAAGATCTATTTTACTGGCAACCACATTGAGCGTGCGCATTGTTCGCGTGAGCGGTGCATTTTCTAACAATTTAGTTCTCCCGCGCGGCACCGCAAACAAGTTGGGCTGTCGTCGGCGCTGCACGTAACCGTCTGGCACACTTACACATATAGCCTGAAGCACACCCGGGTTATGTATGTTACCCCGGAACACTCCAAGGATATACGACGCCAGCGCAAGATCTCTTCTTGTTTCCAACTTGTTGTATATGTTTGTAAACATACCCATGATATAGGAGATTCTTGGTGTGGGGAAATGGTTTTCATAAAAGAAATAAAGATAATACAAATGCCAGATGCAGGCTGCTTCCAACTGGTATTTTTGGAAATCTATGGGGAGGCCTATGTCCAGCAGTGGACGTCCTGCGGCTAAATGATGATACTGAAATGCTTGAAACAATACGCACCACCATGCCAACATTATTGCGCTGGCCATCTTTACATTCTTCTACGGATTCATCCAACACCAGGTTCATGAAGGGGTCAAATCCACGGAGCACACCGGTCACAGCGCGACCAGCATTTAGTTTGATTGACAACTTCTTGTCCATGAATCTGATAAAGTAAGGAGGATTTTGTCAACTTCAAAATAATAACTTACTAAAGTAATGGTCAGTCGGCACTCCGAGAGGCGGAGGGTTCATCAATAATCGACAATATCATAAATAGTGTAATTAATAACATTTATTTTGAGAGCATTTATAGAACATAGATGAGAATAATTTGTATGTGTAGCGCCTGTGTAAAATGTTTCGTGATTTTTTCCCCGAGCTAAGCTGATAATGATTTCAGAAGAACACATACGTTAAAAACAATGACGATTATCTCGTCAGATTTCAATATTAAAGAAAAATAAACTCTCAAATAATAAATGCCGATCTGCTTATTGTTTAGGTTATCAATGGCGGGCATGAAACGCAACCTAGAAATCGGCTTTTTTCGTATAAACGACTTGAGAAACTTACTTTTTCAATTCCGGAGGATGAGCTTTCGACATTTTTGCTGTTTTTATTTAATTTTTAATAACTTTAAATGTTTATTTTAATATAAATTTGCGACCGGCAAACAAATATTTGCGGAAGCAGTACGGTAATGTGCTGTGCGGGTGCGGATTGTATTTTTTTTTTGGTGGTATTGTTGATTGAGTGCGGTGCTTTAGTGTGCCTTGTATAATAATCTTAATTTCTACCATTCTGTAATATTGTACTACGGTAGAAAACTAAATAAAGTGAAAGAAAAACGTTGAAGTTGCCACAAGTGCCACAACTGAAAAACTTTTAGTGCAGCGAACGCAGAATATTTTCTTTTTGTTTGTAAAGTACACACGAAAATTTAAAAATTACAAATACTTTCAGATATAACTTTTTTACTTCTGTTAATGTCAGAAGAATAGTAATCTTGTAACTAATCGAAAAAAAAAAACTATTAATATTACCCTAAAACATAGGTATGTAAATGGCCTAATATTATATTTAGTAATTAATTAACATAGTTTCGAAGTGTATAAACGACCCAAATATTATGTTATGTAGACAGGTTAATCACAAAATATTTGGTTTAGTTGGTTTTTGAACAGACCTGATTTCATGTGGTTTCTGTGTAGCCATAGCTAAAAATTTGTAACATTTCGAACTTTGTTTAAGTAAAGGATACACAGTAATACTCGGGAAATGAACGTATTTAGAAAATTATAGAAATAGGCTTCACGTAGGAAAGTTTCATGTTTTAGATCTTATTTTATCTTTCAATATTATTTTGTTGCATCATTGCCATTGCATAAAATAATTTACCAAATATAACCCAATTTATTGTCAAAGACCACAAAATTCAAACTTAACATAGGTGAATTGAACAATTTTAATTTTGCAGAATAATAGTCATTCCTTTTATCACACGTCAAAATAATACAAATTACAACATTACAATAGCAACAAGTAGACAGCTGGGAGGATGGATGCTGTTGTGATATTCATCAAAATAATACTATAATAAATAATCCGTTCCGTTTATGACTATGACATTTTAGCGTGCCGTTGAGTACCGTAGTTCGACGTGTTATTAGTGAAAGTTTGTGTTTGTGTATTACGTTAAAAAATGGATGAATCCGGGATCGACATGGGATTCGATCTCGCAACGTTCCTGACGAAAGATTTTAGTGTTGATCAGAAGGTGTTGGAGGAGATGACAACTGCTCAGCAACACCAGGACTTCATGTTCTACGAGCTCAAATCAAAAGCAGTGCCGATAACTGAGAGGTGAGTGGCATTTTTATTATAAACATGTCTATCAGCTAGTCGGTGATGCGCTACGGCGAATGTCTACATTAAGAATATTTTTAGCACATCATGAGGAACAATTTCACCGTAGTTCGAACGCCCGCGACCCTGACAACTGGACTTGGCAAAGCCCCCAGTTTCACCTCTTGTTTATCTTTGGTCTACACAATTTTGCAAACATTCCATCGTCGGATGTAATGTAATGTGTGCAAAACTTACGCTTTCTTTAGCACTATCAGAGTAAACACGTGATCTTTTATTATGTTCTTTATTTTTCTTCCTGCGCGCATTTTAAATTTTCCCGCCGTTTTTGGGGAACAGAATAAATAAAAAAACAAAACGCATCTATCTATTTACTTCTTTATGGTCATCGTAACGATGATTTTTGCCTTAGAAAATGAAGATCTAAGGAGCAAGTTAAAATATTTTGATCCGAGGGAAGTTTAGTACCTACTTATGCAAATAATTACTTTCAAAAATGACCTCCTTTGCGGGTCGCAAGACGCCCGCCGACTTCTTGTTCACCTAAGTAACTAAATCTCTAGGTATCTGACATAATTACAAGTTAAATACCTATATTGTCTCGCAAAACTTGATAAATAAATGTCGTGCCCTGTGCGGTTTATTTGTTAGTCTTACTCATTTTCATAGTGGTTACCCGCGACCGCCAAGTTAGGTGCGAAATTCCGAAAATTGACATGAAATTTTTCCATTGCCAACCTTTACGTATTATAAAGGTAAGGAAATGAAAATACCTTATTTATTTAAAATAGCCTGCATTCTTATTAGCATTTTTTTAAAGTTTTGCATACTGGTAATCTATCCATACTTTATCAACTTATAATATTAAATAAGCGAAAGTAACTCTGTTTGTTTCGCCTCCACGACTAAACCGCTAAACCGATTATGATGTAATTTAGTACAGGGTAAGTTTGAACGCCAAGAAAGGTCATAGGGTACTTTTTATACCGCGACTTTGTTTGACGTTTGCGATAACCGACATTTTCGAGGACAAAGTCGCGGGGAACAGATAGTAGAAAACATTTTTTTTGGACGAGTTCAATGACCTAATAAACGCCTCGGACTCTGTCCTCGAACTCTGCAACTTTAGTCTTTGCATGCCTGAGGGGGGGGGGGGGGGCATTGCGCTGGTACCACCATACCCCACCAATTACCCACCAAGGTAGAAGAAGTCAACACACGCCTCCCTCCGAGTAGGATGGGTCCGTCTGCCGGTCGCTCGATGGCCTCCCGAGGGTTTCTCTGAAAGGGACCACTGCCTCTTATGCGAACATAAGAGGCAGTGGTCTCATTTGTCTACCTATTTATAATTCACTAGCTTTTATGCCCTCGACTTAGTTCGTATGAATGTTGGTCTTAATTATTTTGCACTATTCACCCACGTCCGACAATCGGTAACCGACTTTTTGTCGGAGAAAATGGGACTTATGAATTCAGATATACCAACGCACAAAACTATGGATCTATCGACGGTCCGATAGTCGGTCCTAAAAAAGTCGGACGTGTGTGGAGCCCGTAATTATTTTCTTCTGGCTGTCGCATCAGAAAGTCCATCTAGCTGATGGCAAACTATGCTTTCCGATCTACTATCTTTACTTAAGATCTGTCCCTTTGACACAAGCCTCTAGGTTTGTATTATCATATGTGTCTACTGACTTCCTAAATTATTAAACCAATTAAGTGTCATTACTTATCACGCGTGGCATTCATTAAGTCATTATAGACTATAATGACTAACTCTAAGAATGAAGCACTCTTCACCAGCTAACTCCAACTACTATAATTTATAGTAGTTGGAGTTAGCTGGTGAAGAGTGCTTCATTCTTAGAGTTAGTAAAGTCAAAGCATTTATTTTAATTTATAAGTGCTTTTGTATTGTCAAGGAGTCATTCAATTAGTCGGGGAAGTTGAAGCTAGTTGCTTGTTCCAAAACGTAGGTAGGTCTCTATGGAGAAGAATGAGTAAGAAACTCCACGTCACTCTTTTCCATTAAGTGTTTACGCTTCCGAATCCAAAGGGTTACTCGGGGTCCTGTTTTACCCTTAGTAATAGGGTCCTGTTACTAAGAGTCCGGTGTCCGTCTGTCTGTTTTTGTTCAACAGTGCCATTTTGGGAACAGGTAGTCGCTTAAAATATGCACAAAATATTTAGGAATATATTTACTTTAAAAATAAATACTTCGTGCGCAAGTCCGACTCCCACTTGGCCAGTTTTTTACATAATCCTGGTTATAGTTTTAGCGGTTTTCTTATCAATCTTCATTCAGCGTTCATTTTGAATTTTTCTCTTGGTCTCAATAGCGTATGATTGTTTTGTAATGTTTACATAAATGATAATAAAAACTCTTTATATGGAATGTCTGGTAACCAAACAAGCGATGCGGCGTCCAACTGAGATAACCGGTTGGTACTGAGCAATACATTAATTAATTTACGATCTGGGAAAACCTTGAAGCGGTTTTCTCGACATATTTCTACAACTAAGATGTGGAGAAAGTAGGTCTGGTTGAGTTGGAAAACTAATCTACTTCATAACAGTACTTAAAAGAAAGTTAAGAAACACGTGAAATTATAGGTACTTGCTTACATACTCAGTAAATTGCTTATGTCAAAACTAATTCGTATAGATATCGTTATAGTAATAGGCTCGCTCTCTATTACATGGGACCTAATCACACCGGCGAACTGTTAAGAACTGCCAAATATAGCTTTCGTTTATATCTTCTGCTTTCTTCAATCAAAGAGTTAGGCGTTGCCCGGAACTTTATTCCGTGCGAGAATTAAGTTACGTAAAACTACCTAACCGTCGAAAGTGACCATTTTATTGAATAACAAAGGCCAGTGAGCAAAAGAATATAGATTCTGTCGCTAACCGACAACATCGTAAGATGGATAATAGTACATACCATCACGCTTGTATTTCCTGAAGGGTTAGGCAGAGGTGTACCAATGTACACCCATCGTTCGCCGGTATGTTTTTTAGGTCCCATGTAATAGGGGGCGAGCGTATTGCCATTAACCGGGCATAAATCCAAACTCCGAGCTGCTACTAAGAATTTAATAGAAAAACCCAATAACACTTTTTGCTCGACCTGGGAATCGAACCCAAGACCTCTAGCGATAATAGTAATTCATGTTATTTTTTATGAAGCAACCAATTTGCTGGATGCAAGCCGTTTCCAATCAGTCCTTTTGGAAATCTATGGGGGAGGCCTACCTTTACCTAGCAGTGGACGTCCTGCGGATGATATGATGATGATGAACCAATATACGGCTTTCATGTTAAGGTTGCATGAAATGGGAGACCAGCTCAGCATCTATCATGGATGTATACCAGACGCTAATATGCTGGATAGAGATAATTAGGCGCAAAGATGGTAGAAGTGTCATGTGCGAAGTGAAAGTTATGGAAGTACCTTATTATAGGAAAACGTTTATTTGCAAGTGTTGAAAACACTTATGAACGCTACCCTATAATTTTGTCAAGTGTTATTGTGTAACTCTTTGCGGACTAGTCCGATATTTGTACTAATATTATAAAGAGGATAATTTTGTGAGGTTGTAGAGGATAATCTCTGGATGTACTGAACCGATTTTGAAAATTCTTTTACTCATAGAAAGCCACGTCATTTGTGAGTGTCATAGGCTGTATAACATCACGCTACTAGCCACGGGAGCGCAGCTGTAACCAAAGATAACTTAACGCAGGTCAAATAATTGATGATAATTTTATTTATTTTATTTTATTATTCAAGAAAACTTACAGCTAGGTTTTACATAGGTTGACAATAGTAAAAGAAGGCCAATTACAAGTTTTCACTGACAATATTAGAATAGAACAAGAGACAGTAGACAGGTGAGAGAAAGTAAGAAGTAGAATAACTCGGAGCGAATAAAATAATTTTGTTCATGTCATGTAGTTGACAAATTCTTTCACGATATACCTACTGCAGATTTGACAGAAACGTTATGAGGTCAATAGACCCAATCATGATTGGAGATGGGGAAAAAACTGAAGCCTTGTACGCTATTACCTGACCTCGCAAAAGATTCGGTGATTTATCTCGTCATGTGATTTTAATCGGCGCTGTTTCGTAAATCGTTCAACGGTCTTTGAAGGAACAGTTAAGCCTTCATTAATAATTTTGTTATTAAATAATAATACATATAATACGGGGTGTATGTATAAAGAAACGTCACATAACCGTTAACTAAGAAAGGAAGTTGGAGCAAAAATTATTGCAGATTTTTTTTTATGTGAAAAGCCTCTGTTTTTGATAGCATGTATTAACACGCATAAAACATTGTAAAGCACGTGTAGCAGAACTTCGACCTTCAATATCAAAGTAAAAAGAAAGTCAAAAATAAAAATATCGTAATGATGATGTTCTAACTTTCGGGGTCATTAAGTGTAATTTTACATCCCTTATTTATTATGCAACAAAATAAATGTTTTTAATTTCTTTTATCTCTACTCTGTCTGCTTCGTCTACAATGGAGAAAGTAAACTCGAAGATACTAAGCATACCCGCTTGTATGATTTTCTCTCACTACAATACTCTCATTAGGTTAGGGTTCCCAGATCTAAAAGTCGAAATTCCGGAGAAAATTCCGGACATTGGATGAAATTTCCGGATTTCCCAAAAAAAAAAAGGTACGCAATCAAAGTGTGCGTGACAGGTGTCTTGTTAACTCGCACGGATATGTTATTAAAAATCAACGATAACAAACTTCAACAGACAAATCATTCAAAATATTACTTATGACATTCTGTCACTATCATATCTTTCTTCCCATACACTGACCTCTATAAATATACGCGTATATTATCTATAATATACGCGTATATCATCAAGTACTGAGTGCCGCCACAAATCAAATAAAAAGAAAATAACTGCAGTTATTACTATAGTTAACAAACAAAAGTTAACTATACTTTTTACTTAAATTGTAGAAATTCCTGACGGCTTAGGATTCCCCCCGCATTCCGGACAAAGCACTAAATTTCCGGACATGTCCGGAAAATTCCTGACATATGGCAACCCTACATTAGGTAGACTACTTTAAGACAGCCGCTGTACCTGATAATAGAATTAACATCACATGTACGATCGATTAAAAAAATCAGGGTTGTTAAGTTTTTATTTCTAAGCCATGATCTTGTACGATTATGCGGATAATTCAATTCTTGTTTGTTTACAACAAGATAAGCCTAATCTGGCTTATTTCTAAACTTTAGCCAGTCATGGCTTTAGTGCAATATCCTTATCTCAACTGTCCAGTTGAGTATTTAAGCTTAATATTTGCAATGGCGGCAAATCAAAAGGCTATGCTTGTAGTTTCTGATAAGGAGATCTGCTTATAAACCAGGGGTGTCAATTGTACCTACTTACTTTCAAGAAATATCATATCAGCCGCAAGACGTCCACTGCTGGACACAGGCCTCCCCCATAGATTTCCAAAAAGACCGGTTGGAAGGTATTAGGAATAATCACAATTTATTCTCAGACTCGTCCGTCAAAAATGGCTCAATTTAACTATATTTTTTGACATTGATTGTCGCTGCGCTGAGATGAGATTGCGACTAGATATTTTCTTTTAATAAGTAGAATTGGCCTTCTAATCATCGACATAGGGAAAGGGCTCAAAGGGCACTGGACTGGGCACAATACCCTTAAAGATGGCGGATGATAGGTCATAAGAGGAGTACCGTGAAAAAAAAACTTGGTCCTGGTCTGGTCATTTCTGCGCCCCTCCGTCCCTGGGTACCGCTGGCACCGTCCTAATTGCGGCACTGTATAAGACTCCTACCTACAATGGTGGCTAAGAATTGCACATTACAGTTTGCTCTGGCAACTTCATCTCCAACTATCAGCCACATTTATCAGAGGACATCGACTCAGCATATGATTTATTTAATGTTTTCCATCAACATCAAGATACGAGTGTTTATTTTTATGCGACAACAACCGATAGTGTATTCAAATTGTCTCAAATACGTGCAAGATTATTATCATGAATACGCTGATACTATGCAACTATGTGAACGGGTATGACTGGCTGTAACATAATAACTATCATCTTTAGATAAGGCATTTGTTAGGCAGACGGCTTTTTGCAAGATTGGTTTGCAAAAAATAGTGATAATAAATAAATAAATAAATAAATATCTTGGGACAACTCACACACGGCTATCTGATCCCAAGCTAAGCAGAGCTTGTGTTATGGTAACCAGACAACTGATATACATACTTATATAATTTATAAATACATACATATTATAGATAAATCACACCCAGACACAGAACAAACAATCATGCTCATCACACAAAGTTTGTCCTGGGTGTGAATCGAACCCACGACCTCCGGCTTAGCAGTCAGGGCCGCTAACCACTAGACCAACAGTCCCGTCATTATATATCAAAGTGCAGTTTTGCATCCTTGTGAAGGTTGTCCTATAAAACATAATTCTACTAATATTACAAATGAGAAAGTTAGTGACGCTGGATAGAAGGTTGTAGTATGTTTGTTACTCTTTCACGCTTAAACGATTGAACGGATCTGAATGAAATTTGGCTCTGAGATACATTGTAGTATGGAATAACACATAGGATACTTTTTATCCCGAAAAAAGGTACGGTTCCCATGGGATAACATATCAAATTTGATGCGGACTAAGTTTTTGTTTACGTTTGATTATACTTTAGAATACACCTCTAGAATCGCCTCGTTGCGTATGCGATAGGCAGTGTCACACGAATTATCATTGTTACGTGCGGGGTCATCGCCCTGTCTGCCAGGGTGTTACTACATCAATCGATCGACTGTTGATCGATAGTAAATAGATTAGTCGACATCGATCGACTAGTTTATTTTGCCATTCATCAATGGATGCCATTCATAAGTGTGGTAACACCCTTATCTAACCTCAGCGGCAAGATGGCTAGTTAGAATTCTAAATTCACACACTATAAGAAAAAAAACCTAATTACTTTAAAATTGATTCGTGTTATCAATCACTAGCTTAGTTACCTCACCAATTTGGTGAGGATGCAATGCACCTTGTGTATTCGCTTCTGATCTAGTTGCTCTACAAACGGCTTTTATTCTGTTTAATGGGCAACCAAATGGACTGAAATAGCAGTCCATTGTTGGTAATTTAGTTTTAGTCTCATCATCTCATCATCGTCGTCATCTCAGACATAGGACGTCCACTGCTGAACATAGGCCTCCCCTTTAGATCTCCACATATACCGGTTGGAAGCGACCTGCATCCAGCGTCTTCCGGCGACCTTTATTAGGTCGTCTGTCCATCTTGTTGGTGGACGTCCTTAGCTGCGCTTGCTAGTCCATTTTGGTCTCACACTGAACAAATATCAGCATACAGGTCCGTATGATTTTTTCAGTCGTCGTCATTTCCAGTAGATAATGCAAAAACAATTTTTTTTTCTTAATTTCAAACGGTCCAGCCGTTTAAAAAAAATCATCTTTCATACATGCGAAAATTGAATTTTATTTCAGGTGAGATATTTGCCATTTTAAAAGCAGCACCTCTAATAGGTTTATTTGATATTAAACTGTATTGTTTTGTTTAGAAAGTAGGACAACTGCTACGTGTCTGCATGTTCCTCTAGAAACGTAGTCAAGGCTCCTGAGCTGATAGGTGAACTGAATGACCTTCTTGTGTAAATAAGTAACTCGCTGTTTCATGCTAGTTTTTGACATTGATTACTTTCATTCTGTAGATAGATTACCTTAGGATACCTTAATTCTTTTCAGTATTGTTACAAGTATTTGTTTAGTTTCATCTGTTTCCAATCGTTGGTGCAATTATCATGTGCTTATGGAACTATTTAACTAAATCTGTGAAAAGTGCTGTTTTATTTACAGAAATAGAAGAACATTAAAAAGGTTATCTTACGTGAGATAAAAATATTTGATGAATTCATGCATCTTTATTAGTCGAGAAAGGCTTATGTAGACGATTTATTTTTAACCTCTATTTATGTATGCCTTTCTGGTGTAAGTACCTAAGATAATTACACAGTTTACCTTAGTAATAGTTTGCAGTAGTTTTAGAAATGGCAAATAACTTAGTTCTTATTATCATCTTCCATTTTGCACTACATCTTTCACTTGTGGTTGCTCTTGTATCCGGATGAACTGGAAGCCGACCCCAACATAGCTGGGAAAAGGCTAAGCAGATGATGATGATGACTTCGCTAGCCTCTATTAAGATTGGCCGTCATAACTGAAATTCGGCCGGGAGGATATATAAATCATTAATCATACTTATTTACATTCATCACTTTTCAATGATGTTACTAGTTGTTCAGTTGGTAGTTACTGCCTAGTAGCACGTCAGATTACATCTCTAGGCACACTAAACTGCCGCAGTTCCTCTGTGTTATCACGATAACTGCTATTCATTTACAGATAAAGATCTTCTTCCACCGACATTGTAGTTGTACACGTGCCATCTCGAGATATTAACATAATATATGTATATGTCGGAGCTCCGTTATTTATTGGCATCATAATTAGCCATCGTGTGGGCGTTTAGTGGGGTAATCGAGACAGAGAAACAGCGGTTACACTATAATCACGTTTTTATTTAGTTCACACTCACAATCAAATTCGAAACTTAACGGACACTGAACGAAACGAGTGGCAGTTCCTAAGGTCTTGAGGTACTACTAGTCTTCACCACGGCTGAGAGATAAGTGATCGCTCGTCCTAGCGCTCCCCCACCCTAGACTCCGCCAAGCACGAAGTTCGCACGATATGCGACGTCATCGCGACGGTGCTGCCATCTCTCGAACTCGTGCTGCGTTTCGCTGTGCGTCCGTACTAATGACCGTCTCCGACACGGCCATCCTGTGCTGCACACGTCCTCGTGTGTTAATCGCGATGTTGAAGATATCCAGTCGGAGGTTGCACGACGCACCCGTCGACTCGACGCTCGGACTGCGTGCTCGTACTGTTGCCGGTGCTGCTGGCGCCGGTCCCCGTAGTACAGCGGCTCGCCACATGCCCCAACGCTCCACACTTTCAGGGCTTTGCTTAAATGAACGACGAGTTGACCGCCACGTGGTGCATAATCTTCAAAACAAATATCAGCCGTTGCACACCACGACCTGCAAACAACAGAACAATTTGAGGTACCATAGCTCGCATAAAGCCGTTCGGCCTACCTGACCTCAAAACAATACAGGTACACAATTAAATAGCAACATGGGAATCAAACAGTGTCCAAGTACTATTGAGGATTATGTTCACTGATAATTTATCAATCGATCCAATGTTATTAATGAACTAACAACAAAGCCACAGGTATCTAATTCGCGGTCAACAATCACAGCTATAACATAGCTGTTACTTTTGTCACATATGCATTTCCCGCAGGAATGCCGAGTCGTCCTTGACTCTACGGTCTTGGCTTCGAGGCTAGACCCGACCATACTACCCAGAGCTACCGCGTACCACGTACCCACGGTCTAACGAGTAGATGCCGATTTCTAACGGGCTATGGCTACGATACTCTGGTACGGTCTCCGACCCAACGAATCTAGAACCTGTACTTACAAACAATTTAATTTGACTCCTCAACACCTCAATTGGTACTTGGCCCTCAGACATTTTTCTAACGCGATCATGTGCATACTTGTAAGTACGCTTATTATCTAACGACTTTAAAAGGAAACGATCTCCGTCTAGGACCTCTACGATTTGAAATGGTCCTCTGTACTTGGCATCTAACTTAGGCAACTCTTTCAAATTGATGAAAACAATAACAAAAACAATGAGACGTTCCCGTTACACACGTGTTATCAAAAATCTCCAAAAGTTCAAAGAAAACCAATTGTTGTTAACCAAAAGTCATCAATAGTCCACAGTCAAAATCATTATCACCGACCTGCCAAATCACCATGGCCAGGCCACCAATAACAAGTCAAACGTCTCGCCAAGGCACTCCCACCAAGGCTTCACAAGTGTACTCAAGGCCTCCAGCCAAGGTCACACAACTCGTCAACAATAGTCAAACAAATCACGTCAAAATACTTCAATCAACAACAACATCAGTGCTCTCACTAGCACTATCATTTTACTCACTACTCTCGGTTACTGTCTCAACGGGAACCTCACAAGTAAACAATCTGAATAAACTTGAAAAATAAAGTTGTAAATGCAATTCATCAACGCTTTAGCGGGTAAATTTACTAACTTCGTAAAATTGGGAATCATTGAAAACACAATAATTACTACGCTGGGGTCATGTACCATAGTCTTTCGAAACAACCTTTAAAACTATTAAAAAATAAACTACCATTAAAAACTACCAAGCTTATAGAAATTCGAGTAAAACCCCTAACGCCACGGCTCTCCAGCCGACCAGCAATCGCATTGCTCTCACACATCCAGCGCATGGATCAGTACGCATCCACCAAGTGGATCGCCCGTGTGCATCACCCACTGACTACACACTACAGTCTTTCCAGACCACGACCTCCGCCAGAGTTAAACACGCATCGCGCACCCACGGACTACTTGAGTTGCCTCAAGAGACACCGATTTCTACCGGGCTACGACTATGTAATAACTACTGGTACGGTCGAACACAATACGGCCTATAGAACGCCTTACTCGTCTTTCTATCACAACTTAAGCTTGCTCATCATCATCAAAATCATTATGAACATCAACTGGTACATGATCTCCTGGCATCTTTCTTAACCTATCGTGCGCATATTTGTAGGGCACCTCTCAAAATATTATGACCTTGACCGATTCCGTTAAAATAATGTAAACACGCTTGCTACAAAATTTTACGCAACATTATAATACCATCACGCCTGTATTCCCCGAAGGGTTAGGCAGAGGTACACCAATGCACACCCACAGCTCGCCGATATATTCAGGTCCCATGCAATAGGGGGCGAGCCTATTGCCATAAACCGGGCACAAATCCAAACTCCGAGCTGCTACTGAGAATTTCATAGTAAAACCCAATAACACTTTTTGCTCGACCTGGGAATCGAACCCGGGACCCCTTGCACAGCAGTCGCACTTGCGACCACGAGACCAACGGGGTAGTTCACACAACATTATCTTCGATGAAGAACATTCGGCACCAGAATCGTTATAAAATGGACACGACTCACCGGTATTCATCAGCACACCCGTAAGGATTTCTAACGTAGCATACTTCAACGCGTCGCTCGCTTCCCGCCGCTGCTGCAGCCACTCTTGACGGACACCATTGAGCTGCTGCTGCCTTGTTGTCGCTGCTGCTGCCTTGTTGTCGCTGCTGCTGCCGCCTTGATGTCGCTGCTGCTGCCTTTGTTGTCGCCGCCCGGCGGCGCCCGTAGTAGCCGGCACAGGCAACGGCTTCTTGACATCCTTCTTCTTCATGTAACAATCCGTTTGTTTGTGTCCCAGCCTGCCGCATGCGTGACCTTGCTATTCACTGGTTTGGTTCTAAGAGTTTGTATCAGCACGTTCATTTTGTTGGTTTCGCATTTCAATAAGGAACCGCCACTTTGTTTGTTTCGCATTTCAAAAAGTAACCGCCACTTTGTTGTTGTTGTATTTCAAAAAGTAATTGCCACCTTGTTTGTCTTGCATTTCAAAAAATTATCGCCACTTTGTTGGTCTTGCATTTCAAAAAAATAACCGCTATCGTGAGTTTTCAAGGTCATCACCGCGTGTTTTCTCATTTGCTCGATTTGAATCCCACTTCTGATGTCGGAGCTCCGTTATTTATTGGCATCATAATTAGCCATCGTGTGGGCGTTTAGTGGGGTAATCGAGACAGAGAAACAGCGGTTACACTATAATCACGTTTTTATTTAGTTCACACTCACAATCAAATTCGAAACTTAACGGACACTGAACGAAACGAGTGGCAGTTCCTAAGGTCTTGAGGTACTACTAGTCTTCACCACGGCTGAGAGATAAGTGATCGCTCGTCCTAGCGCTCCCCCACCCTAGACTCCGCCAAGCACGAAGTTCGCACGATATGCGACGTCATCGCGACGGTGCTGCCATCTCTCGAACTCGTGCTGCGTTTCGCTGTGCGTCCGTACTAATGACCGTCTCCGACATATACGTAAACATTGTGGAGAAACATGGACCTGTATTCATTATAAGTCTGAAATCTCAAATAAGTCTGGTGCAGGCGTGGTGATCAATGCTCGTGCCTTCTTTGTATGGGAAGGTCTTTTATTTTTAATTTTCTCTCGTTACAGTACTAGATAAGGTCATTACAGAGTCCTATAAAGTCTTAACATTGTTGCAAATTACAAGCACATAAAATCCTAATGGAAATCTAATACGTATAGGTCGATTGATTGCGAGGTTGAGGTTTAGCAGTTAAACTTACACTTGCAGCAACAAGTCAAAAGAATGAACCCAGATATTTAAATCCATAAAACGCCAGATGCACTAAATCGGCATCCGTTAAAGAATAAGTTGTCGCCTATAGACATCTGTAATACCAGAGGCATTTCATAGGCGTTGCGATCCTAGAGACAAAGTTGAAATATCTCATACCTATGCCTGCAATTACACCGATACCCATATCCTTCAAACAGGAACACAGCAACGATGCTTTGCGGTAGAAATAGGTATGGTGGTAGCACTTCCTCGGTTGAGGTCCTTCACAAAGAGCTCTACTACTACAAAACTCACACGTTCATCTCACAATATTCCAAACATTCTGACAAGATCGTCTTCCATTCGTCCACGAACACAAGTAACATCACCATTACAATAATACCCTTTAGCGTACTACTATTTAGTCATCTCACTTTTTTTAAAAAAAGAAAATGGTCCATCTGCTGATGTATTTCCCGTTCTGTCTCTATATTTAAGGCGATTATGCGTAGCGAATTTAAATACAATAATATATGTTTGGCTACAAGCCAGGACGGCTATTTCGTAAATGTTACGCTAAATTAAATAAAAATAAAACATTTTCCTATCTTTGTCGGGAGTAATTTGGCAATGTCTTACTTTATTTTAAACTTTAATGCTATTAATATAAATGAGTAAGTCATTCGTCCTCTCCTTTGAGATTTCTTTAGGAGGAGTATCACCTTCAACCAATTTTATGTAAGGATACGAGGTATCCTGAATTTTGATTTAACGCGGGTGTGATTTATTGAAGTAGAAAAGTGTCATTATTTTTAATAGCTGCATTGTGCCATGTCTGATCTTATAAGGACACACATTGACCACATTACCGAAAAAAATGATGAATCTATACAACCTTAAGGTGTGTATGAGCTTGAGCACTTTTACTTGTGACAGAACATCGACCCGCTCTCTTCTATCGCACATCTCTCTCACAAACCGAGCAATTAGCTGAATAAGCACAATGCGTGACATTTTCCTGCAACTACATTCTACATTAAACCGCCAAGAATGTTTTTTTCCTAATTTTCTTTTATCCTAAGCCATCCCAGTATTGAAGCGAATAAAACACAATAAATTATTCAAATCGGTCGAGTCGAATCGCGTTTTTTGCGAGTCTAATGCATGGCAATTGATTTTTACATTACATGAAAATTCTTGAGATAATACTCAGGTGCATATTCATCTTTAAATAATCCTGAAATACGGTTTCTATTTCTTACCCGTTCAGATTCACTGACCCGTCTATCTTTATCAATTCATTCATTCGTTACAAAAATTCTCTTCAATCATCATTGGTATGTGTACAATCGAACTTTGCCGGCAGACGCACGAGGTATCAAAACAAACAACATGGTAGATACCTACTTGTGTGTTTTGTCTGCGTGTGCGCAGGAGTTTCAACAAGTTTTATTCATCATTTGTCTTGTGTTTCACGTGTGCTTATGAAAACTAATAATCTTTCTTTCTTTCTTTCTTTCTTTCTTTCTTTATCGTGTGGGCAGCAAGGTCTAACGACCCCACACACCCTAATGCCAGAGTTTCTAAATCGCCTCAAGGGCCTCTGACATGGTTACCGATGTCAGTGACGTCCAAGATAAACTTAAGTACATACGAATTAGAAAAAATCACTTTGATACTTGCCCGTGCCCGGTTGCGAAGAACCTTGTGCATGAGAGGCGGGCGTCGCACTAGGCTATCACGAGCACGACACACAAGTTTTGCTTAAAGTGTGGTGATCGAAAAAATCAACCCCCTAAAAATCACCCCCTAATACCCCAGGTAGGTTAGGGGGTGATTATTAGGGGATTTTTTTTTTGGCTAATCGCCAGCGCCGAATTATTAAAAATAATGACGCCGAATTTAGTTAAACAAATTTTTTACAGCCGTAAAATAAAAATTATCCGTACCTGACCCAAATTGCACAGACATGTTAAACACTATCGACTAGTGCTGTCAAAAACCTCAAACAATTATCGCCAATGAATCAACGCCATAATGATCATAATTACTTGAAAGCGTTTTGGCAGATGATACACGCGTTTTGTGGTGTTAAAATGTTAAGGAGGTGTGAAGCGATGACGTCAACGTATTTCCCTTTTATGTCAGTAACGGAAAACTGTTATCAATGCCTTTTTAGTTTACCTGAAGGTTGTTTGGGAAAATTGCAAGGTATCGCAAATAATTTTGGCACTCAATAGATTTTAATATTTGATAACTAAGTTTTGGGTTGATCTCTATTAAAAAAGACTCGAAATAAATGTTTTATAGGTATAGTTGTAGACAGAAACAATTGTAAAATAACTGACAATGGCGTTTCAAAAGATTTGTTCTCTGATCAGTATGTTGTTATTGGCACAAGGAAACGTTTGTCATCCTCCTAACAGATTGATAAGCTTAGTAGTCTTTATTGTCACCTAGTGGACAATAACAATGTCCGGCAACTTTGGAAACTGTCAAAGGCCTAGCACAGAGGCGCGCAGGAATATCGGTGCGTTCCACCGACCGTTCTGGAGATTCCTTTACCCATTAAAGGAATCTTAAACCCAATCCCATCGTGTTTCTTAGTCTGACCTGACCTGCTTACCATTTTATCTCGCGGCGACAGACGTTGGGTATATAAATACCCAATGTAGGACTTATACCTGCAGAAAAAAGCAGTCTAGTTCTTCCAGGAACCCAGACAACCAGCTGGTAACGCAAACAGGTCTCAGAAAAGCAGTACAGTCACACTCAAAACAATGTGAACACGCGTCTCGCCACGCGATTGCTGCGAAGTCCGGAGTCGGTGCCAAAGTATTTGATTCCGCTGGTTTTTATAAAGCAATAATGTTCGTGTTGTTTGTGCCAATTGCAGCTCACTTCTCAAAGGGATTGGGTAGCTTTTTGGTTGGACGTGTCAGTTTTGTTATGGTGTAGGCATGCGTGATCATCATCATGCATCATTGAAAGCGAAATATTGTTTATTGTCACTGAAATATGTGTATTTAGAAAGGCAACTTAGATAGGCACAGGACACACATTAGTTGACTGCTGCATGTCGCATCTGGACCAAGCAGGCTAATACTCACTGCTAGGGTTGTGGAATTTGTTCGAAAGAGTCACCGCGGCCCTGGAATGCAATGGGCATTAGGAGGAACACGGACGGGTTTTAGTCAGTAAGAGTCTGACGCCCTCTTTCACTCTGCCCACAGCGGAAGAAGTCAGTTGATGATTTGCCAACCTTAAAAAAAAAGAAGGGCTAGGTACCACTCAGCATAATACTGTTATTATTAGGTATGATGGCCTCATTTTGTTTGAGTATCTACTGCGTATCCAACTGCAGGGATTCTTCTGCTGCCAAGGATTCTTCTCATACAGAGAAACCAAAATCATTGATCACCACACATGCTAAAGGCGGATTAACGATTTCAGACTTGTGTTAATTACAAATTCAGGTTTCCTCACGGGTTTTCCTTAACCGACACGTCAGTGATGTCCAAGATAAACATTGAAAGTACATTATCAATTGAAAAAGTCACATTGGTACTTGCCTGGTTTGAAAACCACAATCTGATGCATGAGAGGCGGGCGTCATTACGATTTGTGTCCTATCTCTAAGAGTTTAAGGCACATAACAAATGTAGTCTTCAGAATCATCAGCATTACCAGCGCATCACCTAGCTCATTGGCTATTTTTAATAACCACTAAACTGTTTCCAGCCTTCCTCGTTGGCTTAGTAGTCCTAAGCGCGAATAGCGCTAGAGGTCTTGGGTTCGATTCCCAGGTTGAGCAAAAAGTGTTATTAGGTTTTTCTATGAAATTCTCAGTAGCAACTCGGGGTTTGGATTTGTGCCCGGTTATTGGCAATAGGCTCGCCCCCTATTACATGGGACCTAAAAACATGCCGGCGAACTGTGGCTATACATCGGTACACCTCTGCCTAATCCTTACAAGGGAATACAGGCGTGATGGTATGTATGTTTCCATGTTCGTATAGACTCGATAGAAGAACAAACGGTAGCCGGTTATCTTAATATTGTGCTCTAATAGATTTAGTACTACTGACGCATTTAGGCGGTTATTCTGCAAATCTATCGGAGAATTTAGGTGACGACAGCAAATATAGGAAGGAGAGGTAGAGGAATTCCAAAGAAAAGATGGATTGACTGTGTGAATGTGAACGGTATGAAAGAAAAGACCTCTTTTTAATTGCTGCCCGTTACTAGGAATTTCTCTTGTATCGTGGGTGCGTTTATAAACATATAAAGTCACGTACACAAACAACCAGGTACCAGAAACAACTATAGTGTGTTTTTTAATCTCAGAGGCTGATTTGATGGCTTCTTACGTCAAACTTGAAAATAGTGTGCTTTATGTCTATGAGCCGAAAGCACATTATTTTTATATTTGACGTATGAAACTGCCAATTTAGTCTTCGAGATTAAAAACACACTATACCTATATGCCATACACATAAAAATATGTGATTTTCGGGTATAGAACGACTCATGTTGTATCTACTACCCATTAATATACATTGCAAAGATTTTTTGTATCCTTATCAATAACACTACTACGTTGTATTGGTTTTCTAAATTATACCAATTTACTAAAGATCCATTAGAACTAGAATTTCTTTAAACATTTTAATTTTCAATGTCATATTCATGAAGTCATTGTCCTCTCCACACCACATAATAGGCAATTAGTTTACGTACACAATTATGTAATGTACGTAGGAATGTACAATATATATATTTATCTTTAATATTAAGTGATGACTCGGATTTTCACCACCATTTGAAGAATTAAATTGTATGTACCTACCTACGATTATAATCTGCACAGACTAATGTGAATATACTCAAATGAATTCAAGTTTTATTAATGTCAAGGTACTTACTTATTGAGGGGCCATTAACATTATAGCTGTTGATTGAATACTTGTTCAAACTAAACCTTTTTATAGCCCCTTAATTTTTCCTTTCTTTTTGCAATAAAATTGACAAAAGTCTCACCAAAGTATTACGCATTTGCGCTTAACCGTGTTCGTTAGTTCGTGCTAAGAAAGAAAAAAACAAATGAAAGCTAAAGTGTAAAAGAAAGACATCCACCACCTCATGACTATTTGAAGCCCCAAGAACACCTGCTTCTCGGTCGTGAACTGCTGTGGTCTATCTGGAAGGCACTGAATCAACTGCGCACCCAGGTAGGCCGCTGCAGACATAATCTGGCGAAATGGGGCATTATAGACCCATACTGTGATTGGGGAGCTCCTGATCAGATAATGTCCCATATGCTGAAGTGTCCAAGTTGTCCGTTCACCTGCACCCTTGATAATTTGAAAAACCCCTCTGACGCAGCAATAAACCTGCCCTCCTACTGGGCCAAAGAAGTGTAAATAGTTATAAATGTATCATCGATACGAAAAGAAGCAGAAGAAGCTAAAGTAGGTACTTCATCGATCGAAATCCGACAAAGAAGCTCCTTATAAAATATCAATGGACCATGAAAACAAGACATTACAAATAAATCTTTGCGAAATATCAGTTCATACTCATTACATTTAACCCTATCGTTGTCACGTGAAACCCGGCTCTATTGGTTAACGACATCGATTGTAATGGCCGCCGGTCTGACCAGCCAATCACTGGCGACCGCTGAATTGATAGCAATTTAGTGTAATGATGATACTGTTGGCAAATTGTTATCTTGTAACTGTATCAAGTTCATAGTTTAAATATTTAAACTTGCTGTTTTGATTTGAGGTCCTTTAAGCGCAGGACCGATTATTGTAGCTATCTTTCTGGCTCCATTCCAAGGAGGTCTCCACTTTTTGTTTCAGTTCTTTGAACTTGAGGCACATTAGCTCTATCTCGTAACTGTCTGTTGTAATTATTGTATGTAATGTCACTAATAACTACACTACCGAATTGGGAAACTGTAATGGTAGATGTAAGGTCGTTGTAAATAAATAAAAAAAAAAAAAAAAAAAATATATCTATTCCGATCACTGGTGATGATCGATGCTGGTGCCTTAATGTATGAGAAGAGGTCTTTCTCCTGCAGTGGGTCAATAAGCTGATAATATTATTTTATGTCTCATTGGTAGCAAAACTTACTCTCTCTATTATTGTGCTACGCCTTTCTCTGTATGGTTAAAAAAAACAATTCTCATGATCTTTATCTTTTCCTTATGATTATCTATTTTAGTCTTAGGTGCTATCTCTGACGTCATGGCTTACAGATTGTTTCTCTATTATCTTTATCTCAATACTAACCCCACGTGGTTTCACTTGCGTATAGTTACGTGTTTGTTAGTATTGCATCTCTCCCGGTGGTTTTAGCGTAATGTTATATAGTCGATAACCTCGATAAACGGACTAAGTATATAACGCTATTTTTTCAAATCGGACCAGTAGTTTCTGAGATTACCGCGTTCAAGCAAACAAACTCGTTAGCTAATTATATTTTAGTACAGATAGTTGAGACACTTAAGCATCCAGCTTTTATTTGTTTAGTTTAATCTAAGCTTAAACATTCGAAGCAATTCTTGGATTTTAAACTTTATTAGCAACATTTTAGAACTCAATCTAAATGATTAATGATGAAAAGTCTACTTAATTGGTCAAGGTAAAATACTAGTTAATAATTTACCAGGACCAGACAGGGTATGATGTGTTAACACATTAAAATAATAAAAGTAAAGTGCATACAGCATGCCTCACTATCAACAAACTGGTATTTAATTGTCTTTGACACACAGCAGGCACAAAGACGTCCATTTTGTCAATTAATTAATTAATCTCATTAAGCGGTTGCGTCGTGAATTCGCTTCTTGTCTGTTTTCACTACGCTCACTGATTTACTGTTCTACTGTGTACCTATTCGTATTTTAACCTATACGTGTGTTGAATATCACATACCATCACGCCTGTATTCACCGAAGGGTTAGGCAGAGGTGTACCAATGTACACCCACACAGTTCGCGCGTTTTTAGGTCCCATCTAATAGGGGGCCTATTAGATTTTGCCTATTACCATTAACCGAGCACAAATCCTGACTTCGAGCTGCTACTGAGAATTTCTGAGTTTTTTTTTGTGGAATCTATTTTAATATAATAAAGTTAAAGAGTTCTTTTTTTTTAAAGAAAACATTGGCCGACCCTAGGAATTACTCCTGTGTCGTGGGTGCGTTTACAAACATATAAACTCAAAAATATGTTGAACTGTTTACGCGTGATTGGGTAAAAACATCCTAACATCTTCACAAACATTCACATTTAAAATATTTGTAGGATTAGTAGGACTTCTTTTTACTCGTTCTAAAATACCTTTCTTTACCTTTTCGTTCCCAATATAACAAGCTTCACATTTAGACTTGCATTTCGTACTGAACTCATCTGCAGGCATTTGAAAGGAAGGTATTACCTTCGCAGGTCGTGATGTAGTACTTAGTACCTCCACGTTTTCGTTAGCACCACATAAGCAGACTAAATATACAGAAAATGTATAACATTGATCGATTTGTGATGAATTGTCAAGTATCAAGATTTATTGTGCCAATGATATTAGAGTTTATCCATCTTTCGGTGTTGTCTGAAGAGATGACAATATCTAATCGTTAGTTGATAAATGCACCTGTGAAGTTTGTAGAATTCGGCGTTTATTGTGGTAAAACCGCGAAGTCGTAAGATACCTACTATACTAATTGTAAGTGTGTTTATTTGTATCAACATGGCGTACATACATTAGGTAGTACATATAAGATATTAAATACAGAAATGTTCTATCATATTCGGCCGCATATCTTGGCGTATAAATTGGAAACAAGAGATGGCGCATACACCGCGACAACATGTATCAAAATTACAATATAGAATGACTGTGTATCAAGTGAATTTCTACAACAGCCCGTAGCGATAGAGATACAACTGCCTCATAAGCTTCATCTCATTCTTTTGCATCACCACTATCATCACCATCTTTCTCCGTACCATGTGAACCTGAAACTATAACTACATCCATAAACTTACCCCTTTTTCTAATGTGGCAGAAAGCGAAAAACGTCCGCTGCTACGATCCTTACATACTCTTTTCGCCATGGTCATACAAGCACAACGGTTACGCTTCTACAAGCATCTGCCATATAAATAAATTCCTTTGTAACTCATCCTTTCAACATGACCGAACCATCTAATCATCCTCTTATAATCTGCAACGATTGTAACTGTTATCTTACACACTAACTCCTATTTGTTATCCATTATCTTTTCACCATTTCAACTTATAATTCTTCTCAAATTTCTGTCTGACTATTTAGAACTGAAATATTTCAAACTCTTCATGATCTAGGTACAGAATACGAACGTTTTACGCAAACACCAGTTCATAATCTCCTGAAACATTTGGCACAGACTCTTCACCGGTATTAGTCAACGGTGGCTAGACACGTAGACACATGGTAGTGCCACGGGGTCCCTAGTGCGCTACCAACTCTTGGCACACGCCACCAGAGTGCATACCACAATATGACATCCGGAATAATAATATTAGAGTGTCTTGTAATTGTCTGTTAGTCAGACACGGTATTTTTAAACAAACATTTGTTCAGTTTTGTGTTACAAAAAATGTTTTTCGCGACACTATTTTTTGAAGTGTTTTCAAGGCTAAAAGGATTATTTATCAGAATAGCTTTTTTTTCTGGGCCTCCTTGTCCGAGTCACACCGAATCTATTGCAAATAATAGACGTAAAACTTAATCTATGTGTGTAAATATCTCGGGACCAATCTATGCCGTATTAGAGGTTCGAAATTGGGCAAAAAGAACTGGGCAAGTACTTACCAATGTAACTTTTTAATTGATATAATGCTTTAGTAAGTTTAACTTGGACATCACTAACATCGGTGAAGGAAAACATCGAGAAGAAACCTGGACTTACAATTAATGTAAGTCTGGAATCGCTACCCCGCGTAGCAAGCTCATGTTTTCTCTGTATGAAACGCTTTGACCTGCAGTGGGACGCTAATAGGCTGGAATTATTATGTGTATCTGAACTATTGGTCATCCCTATTTGATTATATTCAAAAGACAATGTTGCTGCTTCTGGACTCTTTTATGTGTATTGTACAAATCAGAAGAGCGGGAATACAACAGAATATAAATAGTAATTAAGGGCACAATTTTCTTGTAAGCTTATCGCTACGAGCATTATCTGCTAGATAACCTTTGGATGGTCAAGGCCGACAAGTTAGTTCCTTTGTTGATACATAAGAAAAGACATTCAATTGACACTAACGAGTAAATGGGTCGAGTAGATAGGAGCATCCTATTTATATACCGATTTCTTTTCGAAGGATTGAAAGTCGAATGTCGAACTAATGACTAATTATGATGTAAAATCGAATTACGAAAACCAAATACGTACTTTAGAAAAGGATAATGACTTCCAAAGATTCCTCAGAATATACCTACCCGACACGAGGCCATATAGGTACTTCAACCGTGAACACGATGCGTATGCGCAGACTTTGAACTAATAAAGATTTGTTCAACAGAACTGCCTTTGAAAAATATTTATTTACGATTATTAGAGGTAAAGGTTATCTCTGGGTTAATGTTATTATCTTTTATGTCATATTGACTTAGATTGCGACTTTGTCTACTGATTTTTTTTCATGTATTTCTTTTCACTAAGTTCCTGTCGAAAACTTGTCATCAATCTATATTTTTGATTGTGACTTAGATGAGATTGAGATTAAATTTTGGACGAATGGACACAGAGTCGACTTGAATTTGAGTCATTTAATAGAATTGGCCTTCTGTATGTATACTTAGGTACCTTTAGGTACTATGTATTATGATTAATGATAGTTAGATGATTTAATAGACAAAAATACAGTCAAACCCGCATATCATTCATGACTTTCTATTAAATACTTTGTTGTAGTTGTTTACATATTTATGACTCGTCTGTCATTCCCACTTGAGCTAGACCGAATTAGTGTATTGTCTGGCAAGCTGCGATACTTATTGGATGAGAGACACTGGTATTATAATCTTAGCCATCCGTCTGTCCAACTTCTAGCCACTTTTCAAAGATCTTAGCCACTCTCATCCGCTTTCCAGTTACCAAATTTTTGGAGTATCCTAAACATGTATGACTTGCAGTTCTCCATTCTACAACAAGTCTTCATCGATAACCGTAGGGGTTATGGATAATGTGACCGACATCATTATACAGCCTACATAAAGGTTTTGTTGTATAGTCAACATTAAAACACTCGGGTATTCCTAAGTATCAACACATATTTGCCTATCTGAAAAAATAAAAGAGAACCCAGTAAATTGCCTAGAGGCATCCACCGGTGATAGTTGCCAGTTCACCTCATTTCCATCGTTCGATCTGTGTCAGATCACGTAATAGATAATTTAAAATACTTCAGATGTTAATGGTACACATATCCATCATTGCTCCTTTGTGTTTTAAACGTTTTTATGACGTCAACATATCGTAGGGACGCGCAGAAATGTTTTTCTCTCGCCATCCGTCTTTATGTTGGCAACCACTATGTGTTTGGATGACAAAAGGTTTATTTGACGCCATAGTACATGATTAATCAAATGTTTGGTACTTTTATTTGTAATTTATAATGTAAATTCACAAGGTTAAGTGGCTGTGGCTATTATCATCAGCTTGGTATTTAGAGAAATAAATTTCGATGAAATTAGTTTTTAGTATTTGTCTTTGTGGGCCGGTCATGTCTGCAGATTGACAGACGGTCGGTGGAGCAAACACGTGTTGGAGTGAAGACCACGTTTAGGAAAACGCAGTGTGGGACGTCCTGCTGTACGATGGACCGTGGAAAGAAGGTGGCAGGCTACGGATGGATGCGGGCTGCCTAGGACCGGGTTGGTTGGCGCTTTTTGGGGGAGGCATACGACGTACAGTAGTGGTTGGCTATAGGCTGATATAATGATTATGATAATGATTATGATTTGTCTTTATATGAATGTCCTAGGTTATTCCACACGACACCAGTACCACTACCACTACCAGTACCACTATATCAGTGCCAAATTTCATCCAGATTCGTTCTGCCGTTTAAGCGTGAAAAAGTAACAGACATCCATCCGTCCTCACAAACTTTCGCATTTATAAAATTAGTTAGGTAGTAGGATAGGATTTATTTCACAAGGTTCAGTGGCTATTATCCATCAGCTTGGTATTTAGGGAAATAAATTTCGATAAAATTGGTTTTTAGTTCTGTCGAAATTAGTGATTTGAGTACATAAAACTTGACCTTCGGCGTTAGCTTGTTTACCCCACCAATTACACAAAACATTTAATTAGACACCATTTTTTTTTAACACAGTTAATATTTGTTTTCCAACTAACAACACTGGAGCCCTTGAACTTGAGTTGCGCGGGCGCATAAAAATAGTCACCGTGTTAATAAACACGCATTCGTCTGCCAAGCCACATTACTATGTACGAGCCAATATTTTTTGTTTATGTTACAAAAAGAAAATTGGCGGGACATTAGTCATTACAATTTTTTCGGGAAAAAGGTTTTTTTTTTAACTTTACGACTAGTCAGGTTTAGTTCTCGTGATCAACTACGTTTACTCTACAAATATGTCGATGATGCGGTGTAAATGAATCTGTTTACTGAACACATAACTCATTCATATCATACGATCACGCCTGTATTCCCCAAGCGTTGGGCAGGGGTGTACGAATGTACACTCACAGCTCGGTGGTATGTTTTGGTCCCATGTAATAGAGGGTGAGCTTAGTGCCCAAGACCTCCAGCGTATTTTATTCATTGTAAATATATTCTATCTTAATTTGTACGTCACGCTTGATTCACTGCGCTATTGATTACCTATTTTTAGTTTTTCAGATTAACATAATTGTTGTCTACTTTGTAGATACACATTCTAACATGTCCAACCAGTTTCCAGTCAAACTAACTTGGTCAGGTTTATAGACTCTTATTTGGATAGTTAATACGGGACTATTGTTAACATTTATAGTAAACGGGTTAGCTAGATATTTCTTTTTTTATGCCATTGGCTGACAAACAAGCCCACAGCCCATCCTAAAGACAACGTTGAGAGTGTGGGTGCCGATACCCTTTAAACCGGAACACAGCAACGCTGTTTTGCGGCAGAAATAGGTATGGTATTGGTTATGGTATGATAAGGTATTCAATGTCTGTTCATGTGTATAAAAAGCACTTGATGATATCTTGTAATTAACTATAAAGGATCTTCCTGTATTGGAAATTATGTTTTTTCTTACTCGTCCGCTGTCCTTCTCTGTTTTTCTATTAATTTCAAAGACAATTCAGGACAGTTAAAACCATTCTCCGGGACTCGTTGAGCTTCATTGCCTCGACGCTTTTCTAATAATCACGATTATTGATTCTGGCTTTCTGGACTTGGAGTGCCTTCTTCAATTTTGTCTGTGTATCGTGATCCCACCTTCCATTTTGTACGGAATTCATGTATGGATCCTAGCTAAATCATCCATATTCATGTAAAATGTTGCATACAATGGTAATCAGCTTGTTAAGAAACTGGTTTTCTAATTATAATCATGCATAAATGTAGCCTCACATGCTTCCTCGTGATATGAGCCATAACACTGCTGCTACGGGTTCTGTGTGCTATTCGATTTGGAATCAACCACACTGCTGTGCAACGGCATGGAACCAAAGCTTCTGCGCGATTTGTAGGATTTAATTCTCTGCAATTCGTGAGAATTCGCGTGAATACGTTAAATTTCATTGAGCCTTATGTTCCTTTTAGGCACACGCGATACGATTTGTCATACATCAGTCTATACTATGCCTAGCACATGGTCTATGCTCGATGAATCGTGCACGACTCTAAACTCAGGCGCAACACAACATACAACTCAAGATAGAACATGGTGTTACAGACTCGCGCAACGCGACATGTGCGTCATGATGTTACGCCTGTGTGCCAACATGTCTTTATAGACAAAAAATCTTTTACAATATGATTGAGGCTCTGACTTCTGCAATCAGTTTTATTACCTGTGTTACAGAGTCAGTCTTCTTCTTCTTTATTGTGTGGGCAGCAAGGTCTAACGACCCCACACACCCTAGTGTCTGAGTTTCTAAACCGCCTGGGCCTCTGACATGGCATGTCTAAGCAGGAGCCAGAGCCAGTGTATTCCCCCAATAACACGAGTCGAATTTTAAAGTCGCCAAGAAAAATAACAGTGCATATAGTACCTCGAACTAAAAACCTATTTATATGTAGAGTGATCCGTATGTAAAGGTTTCAATGACCTCAACACGCTTATGACGTACAATTACGTGATTACAAGTATTACAACGCGTTGAATTTTATGATAGTGCTTAACTTTCTGTATGGATATTGGGATCATAGGGTTTATAGGATTTTTGCAGCAGTTTAGATACCGTGTAGTAGGTACTGTAAAAATAGATTGAGAAATGCTCCATAAAGGACATACTAAAGTTCAGGACTGTGTTTATAAAATACCGGTATGTAATAAAACCAAAACCCTACATTATAATGGAAATGTATACGGGTATGTGTAATTGTGTACTGTGATGCTAAGGATTACAGTTCTCCTCAAGCGCTCGTCTGATTTTTAAAATTTTGCAACGTCAATTCAGTCGCCCCCTGTGGCAGATATCTATCTCCACTCCTTCCAACTCTCATAATCCCATGCCTACCATCATTACTGGATCTAATGAATACGACTCAAAACTTAAACATTATATTTAAAAGAAAATTCATACTTAACAACATCTCCCTTCTTCTACGTAAACCTAAGTCCATAAAAAGTAACCTGAGTGCCACAATCAGGACAAAAGAGGACTATTTGTCCTGATAGGCTACATTAGTAGATATTATGACGACAGCATTCAGTCAATAGATGGTGATGAGTACAACTTGGGTAGTGACGACATTTTTGCCATTAGTTTACGTCAGGTTTTACGAGAATGATGGCTTTGTCGTTAGCCCTTTTAAGTGAGGTTTTCTTGTTGTCGCTTCTAGAAGATCAAGTTTCGTGGGACAAAATGTTGTGATGATTTTTCTATGGGAATTTGTTAGCCGCAGGTTGTAGGCAGAAGTCATGCTTCGGTTAAAGACATCAGGATAGCTCCACACGTTGCTTCCACGTCAATGGCTACTGGTCCTATGTGTGGAGCTGGGGTAAGGTAAGGTAACACCATTCCTCTGCTTAGCCTTTCGGGAATATGGACATGATGATGCCATCTATTGTGTTTTGGTATGGAGTCAAAAGTAAGCTTTTGAAATTACATATAATCATTAACAACAAAAATTGTTTCTAATCTGACTCTGATCTGATTTTGTGTCTTTCTGTTTGTTTCTTTTCTATATTCCCAATCGTTTTATTAGATGAAGATCCGTAAACAGCAGGAACTCTATCTTCATACATAAAAACAAATTGTTCCTGTTTACAAATATCTCAATTAAAACTCAATGCCGTAAATCTGTTTTTATTGCGTCGACCTCAATCCCCACTGGCTTATCGATGAAACCTTGATATAAAGGATTATAATCTAGTCCAACTAGTCTAGACAATGACCAACTCATTTGATTATAGGTTCAAGATTGATCAGTGTAAGGTGGACTTGCAACTCCTCGCAAATATTCGAGGGTACAGATCAAGATATTTTTGTTATCTATTTCTTGATTGACGGGTGTATGCTGTTTATGATAACATCAATTTTGATGTTTACATACATACATACAATCACGCCTGTATTTCCCGAAGGGTTAGGCAGAGGTGTAACTATGTAAACCTACGGTTCGTCGGTATGTTTAGGTCCCATGTAATAGGGGGCGAGCCTATTGCCATTAACCGGGCACAAATCCAAACTCTCGAGATGATGTTTAATTTTGCGAAAACGGAACCATCCATAAACCCTATTACTGTACTACTTTAGACTCTACAGAGATTGCATGTTTTTTCTTTGAAAGTTCTTTACGCCTAAAGTCCATCATGATCATCCTACCAGCCACAGAACGTCCACTGCTGGACATAGGCCTCCCCCAAAGATTTCCAAAAGGACAAAGTGCTGAACTTATGTATTTCCATAGAAATTAAGAAGAGTATACTCAGAGAAGGACTTCAGAAACTTTATAAGGATATGACAACTAAATTCCTTCAGAATGCTCGTGAAAATCTTAAGCCCCATCTCCACGGGTGAAAGGTCCGCGACGATAGTTACACCGTGTCATACAGGAAAATTTTTTAACCAGTGCGTAAATTTTGCCATAATAAACTTCAACACGTTTTATTAAACACGTATATTTTATTTTGATATGTCTTAGTACTAAAAAAAAAAGTTATCGCTTACGAAACATGTTTACTTAAAAACCATATTTCATTGTCACACGGCGCTAGCGCATTCCCCACCCCCTCACCCCAGCCATGCGCCCGGGCGGCGGCGGCGGCCGCGAGTTTTCATTGATAGTATGGCGAATAGATTATGTCCTGGATGTTTTGCTTATTTCAAACTCGGATAAGGATGAAATTTTTTTTTTTTTTTTTTTTTAACTAAACACGGAAATGTGTTCTATTACTGACACTGAACTACCAAAAAAAATTTACGCACTGGTTAAAAACTTATCCTGTATAATTCAATAAAACTTTATAAATATATGTGCACACACATGGCGACATCAGCGATGCCTCACCAAAATTCGCCGCGATACTCTCGCCCATGAAGATGGTGCCGTATCCTAATGAAGTAAGATACAACATGTGCGAAAAGGAAAGCTATAGACATAACATTTCTGCCTACCGATTATTCAACAATAAAATCACTAAACTTGGCTCATTAAAATTTAAGGTTATTAACGCCAATCAATATGGCGGATATACGGCTGTTTTACGTCGCCATATTTTTATAGTCTCGGATAGTTGCAAATTACCTTCATTGTCACTAAGATCATAATATGCCTCTGTTCTTATAGTTCCTTTGGCCTTTGAACGTAATAGTATTTAAGGTTATTTTTGGACTACGTTTAGCGACTATTTTGTAATTTTGATTTTGGGGCTCTCTTCCAGGGTCTTATTACCAATTATGGAGCTTACTGTATCCCTAGAGCTTTTAAACATGACTCCTAGCTTTTTGACTGTCAAATAGGCTTCTAGGAAGATTGAAGCCCTTCCACTCGCTATGCATATGATTACGCATCAATAATCAAAACAATTCAGCATTTTTGAGCCTTAAGATTGTGTAACAAAGCAATGCCTTATGTTTGGGGGAAAGCACTGGCGACAATTTGTTCTCATTAGCTTACGCAAGTCAGTATTGACACTTATAAATCTGTGAGCGGAACAATTAATCTTGTGAAGGAGGTAGCCAAACACATGTTGCCATGCCACCACAATTAGCAACTGCATGGTTGCCAGGAGCTGCATCTCCGTCAAAAATATCACTCTCACGATCTTATCATATCACGGATGTTATCACTAACGTCACGACGATGTCTGACTACTAAATGTCCCATATTTACTCCTTGTGATAAAAAGCTGCAATGCTGATATTTTTATTTGTCCAATTCTCTGTGTCAGTTCTTTTTCAAAAACAAAGTGAATACCGTTCATATGTACTATCTCGAGAATACAGTGTGCTGGGCTGTTATGTATCTTGAACCTTTCTTGAACTGTGTTAAAACGGTTATTCAATTTCATGATTTGGCGTTTGTCTCAGTGCCAAAGTCTGTATGAAGCGCCATATATTACGCACTCTGTAATTGTTTTTTGTAAAGGCGGATTTAAATAAACATATGTATATGAGAACAGCAGAACAGCTCATGCCAGCCATCAAGATGGAAATGAGGCCAATTGCTCAGGGTGCGCAAGCGCAGAACGCATAGATAGAAAATGGTGCTGAACTTCTCTCGACCTCTCCATTATTTCCCGTTATGTTAGTTGCTTAAACAAAAATTGATAATTAATAACATTACGAATTAGTAGTTAGGTAAGAAGTAGTTCATAGATAACAATGCTTATTCGATTTGAATTACATTAGACTTAGACCAGATAACAGCGAACTGTTTTGACTACATCACTGAATAAATAAGTAGCTAATTTAATGAACTTTTTCTTATCAAATGCCTCGTGCCATGGCGATAAGAGTTGACAGCCAGCAAAGATGGTGAAGAGGCTGCAAAATAATTTGATTAAACTAACCTCCTTTTTTGTTTTCAGGTAAATACACAAAATAAAAGATAAAATGTCATGTAAGTAAGGGCGAAAAAGGTATAGATAAAACAATAACATGCTTAAGTAGATACTGCATTAAATAACAAAATATAGAATTATTAAAACCGTCCAAGTTTTTTATTTGGCTTCTTGCTATTAAGAATATGCCTACTTGAACTGTTGCCAATTCCATGATTTACTTGTGACTATTCTAACAAGTCAAAACACGACTAGAACCTTGTTTCTTTATAGAGTTCCAGTACCACCAGATTCATCACCAGATCAGTTCGATGGTACCTACTATGTATATTATACTATTGTCATCAGCATAACATACATTTGCAAAGTTTCAAACTGCTACAACTATTAGAAGTTAGTTAATTCGGGTTCCAGATTTTTTTTCGTAGTTAATAATTAACTGTGCTTGTATGACCAGATTTATGAATTTGGAGGAGGCGAAAGGAGTATGTAAGGATCGTAGCAGGTGGCGTTCTGTGATTTCTGCCTATACATAAACTCACGCCTTTTCAGATGGGGTCATGGGAAAAGGCGTGAGTTTATGTATGTATGTTAATAATTTACATAACTGTTGTAACAAACCGAGTAGGTGTCGATTTGTTGCTAATCAAAGTGACGAGAGAGTCTCCTTCATTTCTCTGGTACTCTTATCAGCGTCCATACTCTTCTTCGACCAAAACACCAGCACAGAATACCACCACCTGCTTAGCGGCAGACAAATCTGGTTCTAGCATTTCCCCAGACACACCCACAAACAGTTCTACGATTCTCACAATTGTTTCACTTAAGAATTACAACTATCAAGCAGATCTCAAAATATTTTGAACACTATCTTCACAATCATAGTTCATCTCATTGTTGTTTGATTAGCTTGTAACTTGCTTGCGTGGGAGAGTAACGTAGTTTCAATAAACATTTTGGCACAGATTCTGAGCACTCTTAACGCATTAAAAATTAGAAGCGTGACAGAATTCGTGTTGACAAATACGGGTTTAAAATCATTTTGCATTCTTTTCTAATGTTTTTCCGTCATTTGGGTTGGTAGATTATTTATCTTCTGCTCAGTCTAAGCTTATGAAACTTGTCGTGTTCTATTAAATATTTATTATTTATTATTAAGATCCTAAAAGTTATGAATGTAAATGTGGATGGATGTAAAGGAAGAGGGAGGCCAAAGAAAAGATGGATGGATTGTGTGAAGAATGATATGAAAGAGAAGGGAGTCAGTGATAGTATGACGGTTGACAGGTTGGCATGGAAGAAGAAAACATGTTGCGCCGACCCCAAATAAAATGGGATAAGGGCAGGAAGATGATGATTATTAAGATCCTAACCTAACCATCCAAGAACTTCATCTCCATTGTTCCCGAAAAATGATTTCTAAACGAATTCTTAAAGTAAAATTTGGTTCAGATGACTCAGTCGAATTTTCGTCATGAAGCCTCTTTTTTTATGTCGAAGGCACCTTTAGTCTATTACCCTGTTGTGTAGGCTAATATTATTTATAATAATTGAACATTGGCACATCCAAAACACGTCTTCCAATTGTGTCTTCACCTACGACCCGCCATAATTACTATTAGTAGCGCCCATTCAGGCACCAAATCATGTCCATTTTGATATTATCTGATGTTTTTGTTTTGTTAACAAATCAAATAACAAAAGAAGCTTATAGGACATCAAAAATCTCGTCCGCATCGTTAGCAGCAGTGCCACTAGTAAAGCAGTGCTGATTCTTTGGCCCAAGAACGGCCATCCTTTCTGTTTAGTAAAAAAAAAAATAGTGGCATGCTCTAATTATCTTTCATTTATTTAATGATCAGTCTTATTCGAATGTAAATAAAAGCAACATTAGTTTAACGAAGGTCAGCACAATTGAAGCTCATAATTATTTTTAAGAGTATTTTTTTGTAGTGTAGTTACTGTATTTGTATGTTCATTTACTTGATCTAATAATACATACATTTTTTGTTCTGATACCGCTGAGTTCAATGTTCTTTAACATTTAAGTGAGCTCTTAAACTGTTTGAAAGCAAATTGGCATTTAAAGTTGCTTCAATAGCATTCGTTATTTTAAAACGTTTAATCGAACTCAAAATTATTATTTTAAGTTTGGTAAACAAGAATTCGTCACAAGTTAAATCTTCATTTGCATCAGTTAATACCAGTTTATCAACACGAACTATTGCAATAGTTCGGTGCACTGAAATGCGTTTAGACAATTTCTTAATCTTTTGTATTGGCACATCGTGGTTTCGTGAATGTATCTATCTATGGTTTTTTGTATACTAGAAGTATAGTGTACTTTAGTTCTATTAATTTAAGTATAGCTTGTTCGCGCGACTTCATCCGCGTGTCTTTTTACCTGCGTCAAATTATGTATATGGTTACTGCTCCGCTCTCGTGTGTGCAGCGTTTATAGAGCCTATAGTATTCCTTATGAATCTGGCTATCATACACCAGAGCACCAGAGATAAGTGCGTTTAAACAAACAAACAAAATCTTCAGCTTTATCATATTAGCTGGATACGTCTCTAACATCAATACACATCCTTAATAGAGGCCGTTAAAGCAGTTTACCCTTTGGAGCCCCAGAGAGTACGATTAGGGCACTCAGGATTACGTGTCAACATTCTGTGGCTAATTGGTGGTACTGATTGATGAACCGGCTTCGTCAGGCTTCATTATGAGGTAATCGCTCCTTCAGTGTAATCTTCCAATACTTAAGGACTGCAGGTGCACAGACAGCCAATTATTAAACTTTGCCCAATCGAGGATACCCGATACCCGAGGGTGTAGGATTCCCCAAATACTACTCAACTGCTTTACTTTTTGAAAACCCCTTCCATATTACCCCGGATCTAAAGCCCGGATCTAAAGCCTGGATCTATGTAGAACAAATTAGGGGAACTGCCCCGTTGGTCTCGTGGTCGCAAGTGCGACTGCTGTGCATGGGGTCCCGGGTTCGATTCCCAGGTCGAGCAAAAACTGTTATTGGGTTTTTCTATGAAATTCTCAGTAGCAGCTCGGAGTTTGAATTTGTGCCCGGTTAATGACAATAGGCTCGCCCCCTATTACATGGGACCTAAATATACCGGCAAACTGTGGGTGTACATTAGTACACCTCTACCTAACCCTTCGGGGAATACAGGCGTGATGGTATATTTATTTTATATTTTATATAAATTAGGGGAATTCCGCACGGACGCGAGCCTTAAATTAGCTAGATCTCTTGCAATCCAGAAAGGTTATCAACACTCGTGACATACTGATAATACTTCCAGATCCTGGTGTAGGTACTTACTTATTTCACAAAATATTGCAATTATTCTTTGATTCTATATTCTGTTCTTCTGCGTATGTTATTTCGCAGGGGTCGGGTGTAAGCTCTGGCTACAAACGATGACAGTTTCTGCTCACAATCGTCAAATATCAGCTACAGTAAAAAATTGTCTTGCCGAAATTGTTCGGCGCATCTGCTGTTTTGAAAAACCACGTGAAGGTTTTCCAAGAATAATGCTTTATTTGCACAGCTGTTTAATGAAGCGATATTAAGCTATTAATGACCTTGTGAGTCTTGGTGTTCATTGCCTCTTTGAACTCGTAGTTTGGGAAAGTGGTTGCTTCTTCCTTTTATCGTGTCGATTGACTCGTTTAAAATTTTGTCCGACCGGCATTAGGCAACCTGTACAACTCTATCATTGCCGTCGTTTAGATCTTGGATGGTGCGGGTGGTTGTGCAAGACGGGCAACTCAGGAGGTGACGAATGTCCTGGTCACTGGCACTGCGTTAGGGATGGGTGAAGAGTGCACCATTTGGCCAAATTTGTTTTGCAGCGGCAAACCTGGGTTTCCGTTGTTGTTACTGTTGCTGCGCTTCCAACGATTGAAACCAAAATGGTTAAAGTCAGTTAAGAATCTATCATCTTTTTCAATTAGAGCATGCTACTACGAGGATATTTGGATAGCATGGACCACAAATGAGATAATACAGTAATTTCCTTCATTAACATTCCAGATGGTCCAATAGTCAAGGAGACCGCATCTTATGCTTGGCTTTTGATACTGGGCAACCAATGTGACTTTGTCTCAATTCCCATGTACTTTCTAAGTTTATCGTTCTTCGGTGAAGAAGAACGGTTTGGGGACACCTGGACTTATAGTTAATATACATAAGTACTGAAATGCCATTGCAGTGTGTTGTCTCTATGAGATGAGGTCTTTGCCCGGTAGTGAAATAATAATGGAGTGGTACGGTATCTATGCTTATGTAATAAACCTGAAGAATTTATTTGTTTATTTAAACGTGGTAATCGTTGAAACTACGTACCAGTAGGATTGGAAAAAAAATTATAGCTAGATTTATACATACCAGCATGCTTGCATTCCCCAAAGAGTTAGGCAGAGGTGCACCAATGTACACCCACAGTCCGCCGATATGTTAAGGTCCCATGTAATATGGGGCTAACACCGAGCTGCTACTGAGATTTTTGCTAATTGAAGAATTGAGCTAGATTCATGAAAAATCATCACGCTAAGAGTAAACGAGAGCGGAGCTGTATCCAAAGACGTTACAGCCGAAGTCGCAATTATTATAACAAACAAAACAAACCAATTTAAATTCAGACATCCTTAAAAAAAATTATAATAAAAACTGCACATATTAGTCCCTAATATGACGCAACGGATAGTCTTGTGTGTCACTCCACAATAGGAACAATAGAAGACAAACATTATTTAATATAATGGACTATTACAGCTATATTATTAACAATAACGTTATTGTATAAAGTCTTGAGTCTATTCAATAGTCGACTGATGTAGTTTAAGTTGAAGGATGGGATATTGTGGGTTACTGGTGGTACCCTAGACATGAATTTAGTGGAAAACTAACCGAACTGACCGCGACTTCGTCCTTTTGGCTTATATCACCGCGTTAGTTACGTCTTTGGTTACCTACTGCTCCGCTCCCGTGTGTCATAGCGTGATGTTAAATAACCTATGACACTCACAAACAAAGCGGTTTTCTATGGGTAAAAGATTTTTTTAAATCAGTTCAGTAGATCCAGAGATTAACCCTTACCACCTCACATACTTTATAATATTTATTGGAAAATAGTAAAGGACTATAGGTACTATTGTACTTAGTCACCGTTTTGGACAATATGATGAGCAGTAAAATGCTTTCATAACATGATTTTTTAATTTTAATATCTTTTCACTAGCCTCTTCCCGCGACTTCGTCCGCTTGTTGTTTTCACTGGTCCGCCTATGTGTGTCGTAGCTTAGTGTTATATTGCCTATACTATTCCTTAAGAACCTGGCTATTAAAAAAGATTTTTTACAATCCGACTGTCAGTTCAGATTCAAGCGTTTAAATAAACAAACAAAAAAACTTGATTTTATTTATAGATGTATGTAGTCTAGAAACTAGAATCATAGTGATTCTCATATTGTCTGTGTTGATGTAAAGTGAAAGTAAAGAATGTGTGCTACGATCACAGAAACTGGTGTTTTTAAACACATCTAGTCGCCATCTTTGTCGGATGCCATAATGTTGTATGGCTTGGGTAGTGTAATGTCAGTTTTGTTTTCATTACTGTCCCTTTTCTTATAAAAAGATGAGGTGTTTTTGATTTTTTGCTGGAAAACTATTTAACCAATCATCATCACATCAGCCGCAGGACATCCACTGCTGGACATAGGCCTCCCCCATGGATTTCCAAAAGGACCGCTTGCGGTGCCCCTATGTACTTTCTCGCCGCGGCGCGTCTGCGCCCAGGTTGGGAAGATCTGCCATCGCGTATATTTTATTATCAAACAATCGGGGACCTGTAAGTAAACTTACACGAAAGACGTTGTGGGATTAATAAACCTTTCGTAACAGCCCTAGCAACTACGATCATATAATGTAGACACACATAAACATCGTACATCGTATGTTGTGTTGTTGTGTAAGAGCCTGTCCAGATGAGGCGTTTTACGCGCGAGTCCACTCGCGCGTAGGCACTCGCGCGTTCGTCGTTACCTGAGGTAACGCGCGAGAGCATCTGGACAGGATGTATGTAGCTCTAGTATCTCGAGTACGCGCGAGTGCGTACGCGCGAGTGGACTCGCGCGTAAAACGCCTCATCTGGACAGGCACTTACAACAAGGTGCGCAGGATTCATTGAGTTTTAATGTTCTGCTTAATAATTCTAGGCCAGACTAAACATTATGTTGCCATTCGGTGTTAAAGATTATGAAATTTTAAGAGTACAGCTGGATATAAAAATAGACCTGTGAAAGTCACAGCCATTCTTCTCTTTACGAATCGACCTTTTGGAATGGTAATTTAAATTCTGTTTTCTTGTAAATGACGTTAAAAGTGCCTTTTAATGGCCTAACTGAAATAATTCGATATCGAATTAGATGCTTTTTTTTTTTAATGGGACAAGCCCGCCACACTGTTCCCAAACCAGTGCAACTTCTGTAAGCCAGAATCAACAGTGGCGACCACAAGAAAAGCGCCGAGACAATGAAGCTCGACGAGTCCCGGAGAAACGATTCAACTGTCTTAATTAGATGCTTTGCAAAATTACATAATAAATAACAAAAGTAAACAAACATACCGGTGAACTGCGGGTGTACCAACATTGGTTACAACTCTGCCTTTGCCCTTCGGCGAATACAGGCGTGATGGTAAATAACAATAATGTTGAAAGGTAGAATTCCAAAAAATTAAAAATTTAGAAAACCCCCGACCAAAATTCTTAGTTCCCTTTAAAAAGTAAAAAAAATAAAATACGTCGCGTTGGGGGACCGATGTTGCATTTAGGGTACGATCGTCTCCCAGCCCGAGCGGTCCCCCAACGCGACGTATTTTATTTTTTTACTTTTTAAAGGGAACTAAGAATTTTGGTCGGGGGTTTTTTAAATTTTTTATTTAATTTTTTTTTTATACTTTTTATAGGTACATACTTATTATAATGTCCATTTTATTAAGTTGTAAATACATAGGTTCCTAATAATTTAATAACATACAACATCTTTAGTTTTTCTTCCCCACTTTCACCCCTATAACTTTTAAACGGCTCAACCGATTTTCATCAAACATGTCTAAGAACACTCGCACATAAGTCACCCTTAATACAAAAAAAACTAAATTGAAATCGCTTCATCCGTTCGGGAGCTACGATGCCACAGACAGACAGACACACACACACACACACACACACACCCTGACACGTCAAACTTATAACACCCCTCTTTTTGCGTCGGGGGTTAAAAAAGAACACCTTTATTAATGCTTTATAATTATTTTGTTTATAAGATCCTGTAGTCAAATCTGACAAGTTAGTTAATAAGTTTTGTAATATTCTTTCTGTTATGCAAAATAAAAAGGTTATTTTTTGCTTTATAACGTCCACTTCTTTTTTCTTTTGAGATTAGTTTGATTGCTTTTTTGTAACTCCACTTTTTGTATAACGCTTCGAAACCGCTTTAAGTTCAAGGCTCCGAAGCTGTGAAATTTTATACAATTATGTAAAAATATATCGTAGTAGGTATATAAACACATAACATATCATAATATAAATAAGTAGGCACAAGTTATTTATCTGCCTACCCTTTTCCGAAGTATGTTGGGGTCGGCTTCCAGTCTAACCGAATGCAGCTGAATACCAGAGTTTTACATGGAGCGACTGCCTATCTGACCTCCACAACCCATTTACTGGGCAACACGATACCTTTAATAAGACTAACAGAATATAATAAAAACAATAAAAATACATCCTAATAACATATATATTTTGCAACGCAAACCTTTTACGAAATTAGTGAGTTTTATGTTACGCCATAAGAAAATGGTGAAAGTAAAATACATAATCAACATCCTCTTAAATAATAGAAAATATCTAAATGTATAGACAACTAGCTCTATCTGTTGACATATTGGTAACATTACGTAGACGATCGATGTCGAGTTAGTTCAGATGGCAGCCGCTAGATGGCGTTACTGTCGCGTTGTTATGATCGTAAATCCGCGGGAAAATGTGGTTGGAAATGGGGTGGATGGGTTTCACTCTTGTTTTTAAAGGTTTTACTGAAATTGATGATTTAGTTAGAAGCTTGGAACATGAACATCGAATTTGAAAGAGCAGTTAATGATATGATGGGGATTCTTCATAATACACTAGCTTCTTCGCGAATTCATCTTCATTGATTTCAGAACTATTAGCTAGAGTCCAAAATTATCATTCGGGAACACAGAAACGGGATAGAAAGTGACCTATGTGTTATTCTAGGCTAAATTCTGTCAGTGTGTCAAACATAAATGGATGATATAATTTGATACATGGATCCATCCAGCCGTTTTAGCGTTATTGAGTAAGTAACAAACATTTCATCCATCCAAAATTTCTGATTTATAATGTTGCCTATAACGTATGAAATTCTTTTTTTTTTTTTTTCTTTTTGTGAATTTTAATGGGCACCTAATCAATACCTCTCTGTGTACCCTACCTGTTCTTACTTACAATGGATGTATTTCAGATTTTTCGTTTGTTTCCCTTTGTTATTATTTATACTCGCTTTTAAGTGCGTCTCTATAATCATAAATAACTTAAGACCTAAAGTACTTTAACCCTAAGTACCTACCTTACTTGTTATCAAAATAAATTTATTTTATTAGGTACGTCTAGTTTATTTTATTAAGTATTTATTATACCTGAGAACAAGCCTGACGTCACAGTAGACAGAGCAGGTCGCTAGCATTAGTATGTTAGGGCGTCTTTCGTCTTGACCTGATTGTTGTGTCCTTAACCATGCGCCGGAGTTCTCCATGTGCGCTACATAGCAGACAAATAGCTACAGAAGATTAATTCTATACATTGCGGAAAATGTGAACTGACGAATTTGAGGAAGTTTGATGTAAGTCAACGCCTCTGTTGTTTGTGTGTCTCTGTTGGAAGAAAATATGCTGTTAACTTAAAAAAGGTACCTATCTAAACTCACTTCTTCATCCTTTGAACTTAATCAAGAGTTGAGAAGAACAATATTGACCAATGGAAGATCTAGTTCTATAGAATAATGCTTCTGAGGTTCGGAGCATTCATCTTCTTGAGTTTGACACAGCCAACATTCCCTTAAGTCCTTGGCCTGATGTGAAACTCTCAAATAACATAAAACGTGTAAGTATGTTTTTGTGCATGCTTTTTGATTAGAGATCATCCCTGCAAAAACCACAGTATCAAATATTTAATTTCAAGTGTCACTGTCTTATTAATATATACTTTTGGTTATAGTATGGTACTCTGTGCACTTTGGCCAAATGAGGTGTATCTTCTGAACTTTCTTACACTATGTCCAGAGCAGACAAGTCGCTCATTGACGGGATGTCGTCCATTGCGTATCATATGACAACACTGTTTAATTAAATAAAAAGAAACATGGAGATAATACTTTGTCTCTTGAGTTTTATTGTTGGTCATTGTTTTGGCTGGTCGATATCATTTGCGTCTGCCCGCGACGTTGCCCGTTTGATATTGTCTGCTCTTACAATATTCGAGAGTAAAGTCCTGGTTATTCTGTGAACCTGAAAAAACAACAGTTTTGCGCTGCAAATTGCAATATGTCTACCATAAAAGCGAAAAGTCATTCTCTCACTGACTAAACATAAAATCTATGAAGCTGAAATCTAGCAGGTATAATAGATAGGAGACTTCTAGCTTAGCATGCATTTGGCTTTGGCTTCCACGTAGACAAAGTTGCGGGCAAAGGCTAGTACATGATAAAAGACGATCTTCGGAAAAAAGCTCTCCCGTAAAGTCTTTTATAGAGCTTTTCACAGAACGTAGAGCTTTACTTTTAGATCAAATTGAACATGGTTTGACTGAACCCACTTGATACTGGTTTGATAAAGACCTAGATTCTACGGAAATACCAGTAAAATGCCAAGCTATTAGGTATAGAAAAATGTCTAGGCCTTCACAACAGTACATAACACTGGCAGTAAACTAAATGTGACTATGTACAATCAGCAACAAAAGTAGATTAACATTAATTTCAGATTTTTAAATCCTTATTATTGACCACTAGTCTACTGAGGCAGTTAACAACAACAAAAGTTGACAAGACGACATGGAAGAAGAAAACGTGCTGCGCTGGCCCGATGTAACATGGGATAAGGGCAGGAAGATGATGATTATTGAGCAAAATATCGAAGGAACTACGAAATGGACCTAAAATTAAAATTGATTCTAGTTATTGCCAAAAAAACTCCATAGAAGTGAATTGTGATATTTCGTGTCTAGTTAAATGATTTGTAAAAGTAATATTTTTAATCGATTTGTGTTGCTTACCGTACACAGGTACGACAACTTATATCAAGTCATTGGCATTGACTACCTAGGTACTGGTTCTGATAGCACAAAATATAAATAGCGGCGTTGTGAGATAAGAGGACAAAACGATACACAAAGGTATTTGTTTAACATGGGGGCTCCGTGAATAGATACTCTGTATTTATTACTAGGCGCATTAGAAATAATTACTGTGGCGATAGTGAAATTAGCTTGTAAATAGCTGCAACAAAGCCGGGTTCCTTTCTCATGAGAAGACTTTAACACTAGCTTCAAATGGTCTATATTCTATAGACGGTTGAAGGCGAAGCGAGCTATAGGCAATACTTAAAACTGAAGGAAAAACGATTAATTACATACATACAATCAATCACGCTTGTAGTCCCTGAAGGCCTAGGCAAAGATATACCAATGTACACCCACAGTCCGCCGGTATGTTTAGGTCCCATGTAACAAGGGGCGAGTCTATTGCCATTAACGGCCACAAATCCTAATTCCGAGCTGCTACTGAGAATCACTGCTTAACCTGGGAATCGAACCCAAGACCTCTACCGTAGCAGTCGCGCTTAGGACCAGTAGGCTACCGAGGCAGTTAACAAAAACAAAATAATGTCAAAATTAATAATAGCAAAAATACAAGGCTGCAATGAAAATATAGACCATCTAATGACCTGGCGAATTAGGTCACCTCATCAAAACGACCGCTCTTCAGAACCCGGACCAGATGTAACCGTACATGAAGTGCGTCACACCATTATTACACCATTGCTAGTAAGCAATTAATAACTGTAAGTGTAATTAGTTGATTAGTAAAAATTAGACGCAGTTCGCACAGTCGTCGGCTTGATACTGTGTCGGTTCTCAGGACCTCTAAATTTTGTTCAAGAGTTGAGCAGAACGCTACATATGATTTAATCTAGCTTCTTACTCCACATAATCATTCAAAACACGAAATTTGGAAAATTTACCTCTGAAGCTCAGGCAGGCAGGAGGCGTAAGCGAAGAATTTTGTGACTGTACCAGATCCTCGTAGGGTCTTTGATTTCTTTGAGTTCAAAGTCATTGGAAAAAGCTAATTAGCTGCTTATTGGCTCATCATGTTGACATGGCAAAATTTATGAATATAAATCTGGATGGATGGAGAGAAAGAGCCAAAGAAAGGCTGGATGGATTGTGTGAAGAATGATATGAATGAGATAACATGACGGTTGACAGGACGGCATGGAAGAAGAAAACATGATGCGCCGACCCCAAGTGACATGGGATAAGGGCAGGAAGATGATGATGTTGACATGGTAAAATCTTCTACATGTGCAGTTCGTTCCTACTGCCGATACGATACAACAGAGGTTGGCTGAAAATGAACACCATGTTGTGTACTTTCATGTGCCTATAACCTCATCGTTAACTACAAAAATAGACAGCTTCAATTTTTTGACTAACTAATCGACTTCTTGACAATTCAAAAACGCCTGTAAATAGTCTTATTGAAATAACTGGTTTGATTTCGACTTTAATACTCCAAAATAGACCATAGCAACGCGGTTGCGTGGGAGAAAAATTAAGACTTATTAGAATAGGTATGTGTGTAGGTATTGCAAAGAGGCGTTACAGATTATTTTTGAAACCGTACATTCTACCTGAAATAACCCCTATATCGAAAATGCTACAAAGAGATCCACTACTACTATTTTTAAATCAGCCCTATTTTTTATTATTTGCTTATGATTATCCTACTACTATTATAAAGGCAAAAGTTTGTATGTATGGATGTATGGATGTATGGATGTATGGATGTTTGTTACTCTTTCACGCTTAAACGGCTGAATGGATCTGGATGAAATTTGGCACAAAGATAGATTATAGTCTGGAATAACACATAGGCTACTTTTTATCCCGGGAAAATGTACGGTACCCGTAGGATAACACATCAACTGTGACGCGGACGAAGTCGCGGGCAGAAGCTAGTTTTATCATATATTTGCACTATCATGCTAAGTTTTATTATTTCTTTTCAGGTAAGCTGTCTTTGCCGGTAAACAGGCTAGCATCACGAGTGGTGAGTTAAGTGCCGTCATAACACAAATATGACTAGTTTTATTTTGTAAGTCACGTGAGAGGTGGTAGTCGAGACACTGACAAGAATGGTAAACATGCTCTGTGTCAATCTGTCAAGGCGGTTGACGAAGTTTAGTTTTGGGTAAGTTAGGAGATTATCAGGAGACAGCGAAGATTTTCTTCTACGAATTCTACGATATTCATTTTAGTAAAATAAGTATGACATTAGAGAAATTGACAAGAAAAACAAACGGAGTAGTGTGCCCTCCTGCGCAGGAGTATTTTAAGCTTCGTTTATGTTTAGCAACAAGTAGCCGTTAGTAATTTTGTTTCTATTGGAAATATTTATAAGAATTAACCGTAACTTTTATTGGTGATAAGATGTAAAATAAATTGAACACATAAACTAAACATAAAAACATAAACACCAAACTTATGCTTGTAATTCAAAGTTCAAAATCATTACAATCAACGTCAAAAAATGCGAAGAATTTTGACGTGTCTTGTCTTGTGTCTTGTATCGCACAACAAAACCCAATTAATTTTGAATTTTCTTGGTACTATGTTCATTTACAGTTTATCTATCGTTTTTTTTTTATTCAAATATAGCTATATTTTGTATCCTAATTATATTAGCTATAGATACTACATTTATCTCCCTATATCCGGTACCAGGCCACGCGACAGACGAGTGCCGTACCTTTGTTTTGAACATATCACGTTATCACACCTGTCAGAATTATCAGGGACGCTGGTTAGTTTGCCGTGTATGATCTTAGTCAAATAGCGCCGCTTACTCTTATGTCAACCGACTACATATTTGTTTGTCTGCCTGAAAACTATTTTGTTGGAAAAAGGTCAGCGCGCTCTGGGCACGCGCTTGGATGAAGGTCTTAATAAAGTACTACAGGAAAGTCTGGTTAAGCAGCCAGCAATCTCATAGGTTGATCTGCAAGATGCAAAACAACTAACACTGCTAACACTGTGCTTCTGGCTGCATCTAACAGTACATTATCATTATATCAGCCATAGGCCGTCCACTAATGGCCTTACGCCTCCCCTATAGATTTCCAACAGAACATCGGGGGTGTTTAAAGTTTAGTAAAATATTTAAAACGTATTTCGTAAAAGGAAGTTGAAACTGTTCACCATCCGACCATTTCCCCGTCATTTTACCAACTTTCAATATTTTCGCAACCAGATCATTGCCATGGTCTCAATGGTGGGAAGAACGCTAAAAAAATTCGGTTCCAATAACATTCCATCATTAGTCATGCAAAAATGCGAGCCCAAAATAAATCATAATTAAAAAAAAAGTAGAACAAGAACATAAAACTAAGTAAAGCACACAAAACGATGATAGCTGCAAAAGCAGCAAATACTATTGTGATTTTCCGGAAATATTGAGAACCCTGGATTTGGGTCTGGTTAATGGCAATAGGATCGGCCCCTGAAAGTGGGACCAAAAGACATTTCTCGGTCACTGTCCACGTTTGCCCTTCAGAGAATACAGAGCGCCACTGTAACTAAGGCATCAGCATAGCAACATGCAAACGCATTCTGCGTATGCGCAAGTCGTGATAGAACTGTGAGAAACAGGTTAGTATAGTTCACGTTGTACATAAATATCTATTGTAATGCCTCATTTCAATTGGTTTGTAATTACAATTCTATTGATGGAGCTTGCATACAGTCTCTGAGGTCTACCCATCCTTGTCATAAGCAGGCATTAATATGTAAACTTCAACACAGAAAAGTACAGCAGTGCTATTCTATAAAAAATCTCCCTCTGTTAGGTACAGTGAGATTGAGGTGAGCTGTGGATTCCTAGCACCAGCAGTGCTATTCTGTTATCTGCCATCTCCTTGCTGAATCTCTTTTCTGTCTAATCTCCTAAATCAATTTACGTGAAATGAGCCTTAAGGTGAGCTATCATCTCATCCATTGCTACGGATTGACTTAGGCTTTCTTCACTCAAATTTACCGACGGAGACTTACATATTGACCGGCTGCTTAGTGTCATCAGTCAACTATAGCTAGTAACTGGACAGGCTAAGCTGATAGGTCAGGATTCGCCAGACGGACATGTCAGCCACTCGAACAGGCTAGATCTCTTAAAATAGACGACACATTACGAATATGAACTATACGCCGCTAAATAAAAAGTTTAAAACCACAAAGCTGGCACCGCTACGAACCGCCGCGAACCAGTATCAATAATGATGAGGAATGTTTCACTAATCGTGATCACTGGAGGTCAGCTATGTATCTGGACCCTTGGACTGTTCGTGGGATTATATTGACGAGTACTTAGATTGGGCGCCATTTTGTTTGCTGTACTGGGATAGATCTGCGTCTTTTATAATGCGCATAGCAAAGTCTCTACCTTTGTCTGTGTTTTCCGCAGTGGACCCTAATCTTTTTAAAGTTACTTTTTTAGAGTGACCTCACTCCTCAATACTCAATTATTTAATGCGTTGCCTGTCGGACACAGCAAAAACTTAGGAGAGAGGAAGATCCATTGTCCATCGTTGACTTTGTCTTTGTCACCCCTTACCTAGACTAAAGTCAAAAGCAAACCCAACTTAATTTGAAAAGATTATTAGGTATAGCCTTTTATGGGCCCACTGCAAATCAAGGCCTGTTCTCATACAGAGAAGGCAAAAGCATTGATGACCACACTTATGCAAGGCGGATTTCAGACTTATATAACAATAGGTCCAGTTTTTCTCATGATGTTTTCGTCACCGATGAAACCTCTGCTGTCCCCGCCGTCGTGCTAGTCGCGCCCGCTACAAAATTTACTTACCCATTTAGCTCATAACACACGAGTCTACTAACAAACCACATGTTTATATGACAATTATTTTACTTGTCTCTTAATAGAGACATCTTTAAAAGAACTCGAGATACACGATCTACGTAGGCAACGCAAACCAAACACACAAATTCTACGAAATAATTTTTTGTGACGTATGCAATATGTACATACAAATATTATGTACATAATGTACATACAGTGGAACCGTGATATTTATGAATCTGTATACAAACTCGTGAAGATGATTCATTAAAATCTATTTACCTTTGAATTTAAAATGTTGTACACACTGACGTAGAATTGAGATGCTGCGGGCACTTCATTGGCGCGTCAAGTAGGTCAACAACACATGTCAAAATTGGTGTCTTTACTACACCACTCAGTACATGGCTCTACTAAGTCTACTATTTCCAATACATCAATACATAACCTCTTGCCTTTCTATTGTTTTTGGTAAATTTCGTTTTTACAAAATGTTTCACTGTACCGCCAAAACTGCTGATCCCATTTTGATGGATGAGCAAATGGATGTTTGTTTTGACTTTGTGTCAATCGATTCGTTATTTCAGTCCAGGTGGCTACGTTTTATACGAACAAAACTAATATGACACCAATATCTTGCACATCTCTGACATCGGTGAAGGAAAGCATCGTGAGAAAATTAATGAATCCAAAATTGCCAATCCGAACAAGCCTGGTGATCAATTATGCTCATGCCTTCTCTGTATGAGAAGCAGGCCTTTGCTCTGGAGTGGGAAAATTATATTGTGGTATTATTTAAGGAGGTAGGCAGTACTAAAGAATTCTCATGCGATTTAAGATCTAGGGTAAAAACCTGATCTTTTTTATGGATTAGTAGGCTCAAGATTGGAGTTAGCAAGATTGACAGTTAACAAAGCCGGTGTTGATAACTTTATCCATACGATCCGGTTTAGGAATCGTATAGATAAACGGATTATTTTAACCAATATCTATAAATTATTGTAAACAAGTATCTTCCTGACGCACATAATATACATTATTTGAGACGAAATCTATCAGAAGGCCTATCTCGTAATAAGAATTGTTAAAGATCGCAATCTCATCTTAGCGACAATCAATATCAAAAACTTAGCAAAAATAGTAAAATAGTAGACGCAATTTTGACAGAATCAAACTAAGATTAGAATGCGAATTTTTTTTCAATAATGAGAATTGCTCCTCTAAATTGTAGTCTCCGACAAGTATCAGTAAATCCTTTTCGAAAATTCGTTGAATTACAATGAACACTTGCAGTGCTATACAAAATTCTTTTACGGTGAAGTTCGTTGAACTGCTGGTTCGATACCGGGCAAGTATCAATATGAGTTTTCCAATTCATATGTGCTTTATAAGTTTACCTTGGACATCACTGAAGGAAAACATGGTGAGGAAACCTGGACTTAATATGAGTCTTAATTAATATGAGTCTAAAATCCCCAACCCGCCTTGAGCAAGCGCGGTGGTGATCAATGCTCGTGCGTTCTCTGTACGAGAAAAGGACTTTGACTTTGCGATAAAAGGCTGGTATTTTTAAAGACTAATAAAACATTAATAACCATTATTTTGATGATGCCACAACTGCGGCTATTTTAACACCACTCATAAAGGTGCGCTTACTGAAATTAGTCGTGTTTTCTTTTGCATTGTCTTATCTCAATACCACTAGCCTGATTATAATGTAAACACAATAAAAATATTAAGCTTTACGCCTTTTTGATTCATGGAATTACTGTGGAGAATGCGTCATTAGGGTGCAGATGTACTTAAACCGACAACTATGGCTTTGGCGTTGGACAACAAAACAATTATTAAGCTCTTAGGTTGTTGTGCCCGCATACCAATCAAACCAGAGAACCCTTCTAGAAGGTGTATAAAGCTTACCGCTTTAGTTGAGTCGAGGGATTTTGTTGATTTAGTGATTAAGAACACCTTCTTCCTGGCCGTGAATTGCAGTGTAGACAATGCTATTCACGACCGGGAGACAGGTGTTCTTGGGGCTTCAATAAGTCATGAGGTGTTGAATGTCTTACTTCCCACAATCTGCTTCCCTCTTTAGGTGATCCTGAATTGCCTGGGTTGGAAGGTCGATCGTAGGAAGCTCTTTCGACTTTTCTGTCTTCCCGTAGTAATCGTATAGTGGTAGATTATTTTGTAGGCGTAGCAGATTTCTTACCAATATATGAGTAACTCTAAGATACAGACAACAGCTGTAGTGCGGTCACTCTCACAATTGATTAAAATGTAAAATACTTGAAAAAAAAACTTAAAAAAAATTACAAATAGGTTAACGCAAAATATAAAGTAATTATTCATTTACTTAAAAATAAATTAAGTATTGAAAAACAAACCAAGATCTTCATTCAAGTATGATAATTTATTGTTAAACGTTTGGACAGCTTCGCATGTTGATTAGTAAAAGAGTTATTTTTGCTGAAAGATAAAAGGTTAGTTTACCAGTTTTCTGTACCGATAAATTTAAAAAATCATGTTTAGATAACAACAGTTTTCTTAGAAATATGGTTCAAGATAAACAGATATTTTATCTGCTGCCACAAACTTAATAGATTTGGCAAAAATCATATTTGATATAAGTCTATTTTCACTTTAACTGCCTTGTTTAATCTTTCATATGGCAATAAGCTTACCCCCTATTACATAGGGCCTAAACATACCGGTGAACTATAGGTGTACATTGGTACACCTTTGCCTAATCCTTCGGGGAATACAGGCGTGATGGTATATTGTCTATTTTGTCTCTATTGGGTCTTTTATTCTCTATTTGGGTTTTGCTACATTTCCTTTAGTACATCGTGCAACTTCTAATTTTAATCTTTTACTATTTGTATCTTCACTGGGTGACGTTTTGCTCACAAATTCGTAAATCCACGCATGTAGTCACAGCATCCCGACCAGCCAAACAAAGAAATGTTTTATGACACCGCCAGTCATAACATTTGAGTTTAACCTCACATCTAAAATTGTGTATGCCGTCTATTTTTGTTAGTTCTTCATACGTACACGAGTAATGGCGTAAAAGTTTGATCCGCTTTGGGCTTTGGATTAAAGCCTTTACTAGCTTTTACGCCCGCTGCTTCGTCTGCATGAATTTTCTTACGAATCCTTATTTTTTTTGAATAATACAATTTAACCAATAAAACTCAGGGATAACATAGTTTTCTATTTGCGGAATGAATTACAAAATTACTAGCAGTTTTTAAGCAAAGCGCGGTCAAAGAAATAAACAAACTCGGTAGTTAGTTCAGATATTACCTTTATTTCATGGTTTTTATCTCTCAGTGCTTTGTTTCAGTCCTGTTTTTCGTTTATGACATCTGATGACTTTTCGGCCAAGTTAATCATATCATAAAAATTATTATTAGCAGCAGAGTTACTCACTTAAAAATCTCCCTGTGTTTATTAAGGTGAAGCATTATGCTGCGAAAATTTCTACAGTAGGTACTCCAATTTAGAAATTGCTATTGTAAAAGCAATCCAATCAATCAATAAATGACTGAATGCGTCAAGCATTCATTTAAGAATTTCTGTTTGTAGATGATTTTACAGTTACACTAATTGCAGGTGAATGCACTCACAGCCACCTACAGCACCAAAATCTACATAAGAACTAGTACAACAGATAGTAATTATCACCGCATCCAACTCACCAGGTGCAAAGTGGAACATTCGTGACGACAGTCCTCACTGACGCGTTCTGACGTCACTGGTGCGAGTGCAGGCTAATTTTACTGCGTCTACGCACTGACCGTGCCAGCCGCATGCGTACGCCCGATGTTACGAGCATCTGGGAGACATTCTCAGAAATTACTCGTAATGTGTTTTTTGGATAAAATTGTACCAGTGTCGTCAGAATGATGAGGTTATTGAAATATTGGGCAGTTTTGTTATTGGACGTTGTGGGTGTGACTCAAAACAATAATCAATGTTAATGAATCACTTCATTGGTTTTGTCTTAATTTTTCCGGGTGGACTGTGCTTTTGGAAACTGCAAGGCTTTGATCTTCTAAAAGATAAGCAATGGTTTCTTCACCTTTAGGCTTATATTATATGCAACCCAGAACACTGCAGCAGTATGTTACGAGAAAACTACAAACTTTTGCATTGACTCACTTTAAAAAGCAGATTTTGTACTAAGAATTTATGCATTCTTGCGTCGAAATGGCGCCAGTACAATTGAAGGTAGATTTATTACGATAGTACATACATATGCGTATCCACGTCATACGTTGGTCCACGCATCAGTCGGTAGTACCGAGAAATGATTCATTAATTATCTTTGTTCTATGGAACTGTAAAATTTTCCTGGAATAATTGTTTTTAATAGTTTGTCAATGCTTACTGCTTTATCGGAGTACATACTCATGGAATTCTCCCAAAGATATTCCACATTGTCGTTGCTAATATGTTTGGTTAAGGGAAAACAATGGGAACTTTCATGATCATCCAGGAATAAAATTCCAGGAATAATCTGCTACTGCATTTGGGTAAGTCCGTAGTAACGATCCCATAGCAAACATAGCACCGAGGTCAGTGACCACAGATATGGTAATGATTAAGGAAAAGGAAAAATATTATATTGGAAACAGTAAATGTGTCACCTGTTGCAACAGAGGCCCTTCCTTCCTTTTACCTCGTCCTTACATCTCCTTATGCAGTATTAAATGATATCATAGAAAATTAATGAACTCCTCAACTGAACCGAGGTCAACAATTTCATTGTTTACCTCAAGTTTATTAAAAGCGATAAAAAGCCAAAATATTTGCATTCAATGCAGATGCAATATTAATCTTTCTGAATTAAGATCTGAAGTCTGAAGGATGTTGTTTGGTTGGCAGTGAGCCAGGGACCTGTCATTTCTTCATTCTTGCGGATATTGGGTGGAATACCAAGGTTTATTTTGCATGGAAGAACGTGGTTTTCATTTATTAGATGGTTGGTGAATTTTTGGTGCCTTTTGTGCGAGCTGGTAAAGAGATGACAGCCAATAAAGATGACTTCAATAATTGCTAGATAAAGGATGTTATGCATATAATATTTTGGATTTGGATTATCCGATAGTTTCAATACGGATATTATAGATTTTTAAGGAATTACAAAAGATAAATGCAAATAGGTAATGATTGGACTTTAATTATAGGGTATCATTTGATACTACAATCACAGAAAACCAGGCGAAAAACTGCCATAACATGTGTCGCATTTAGCCTCCGCCCCGATCCGAAATTATTTTAAACTTTTATATCAGATTCGGATACATTTTTATCCAGATCCGATAGTTACAGGGATCCTTAACAATAGAGATACTTCTAAAGATAAGGACGAGAATGTTCTAGTAAACTCCTTAAATGATTCCAACATCGTTGATCCTTTAAGCCATCACTTTAAGAATCATAATGCAGTACACAAACACTCGATAGTACTACAGCTCCCACGTGCAGCGATATTAACGATTGGTAATTGGTATCATGATGAGAGTCACGCAACACGTGACGCCACGCGAAAGGCTTTGTATACAAATTGAATAATGATTGGCTACTTGAATGAGGATTGATGATTTTATAGCAATATTCATGTGATAGAGAATTCTGTTCGGTTAGAGTAAAAGGATATAATATGTAGATAGAATTATCGATGGAAATATACCAAGATATTTCAAAATGTTAAGTATAAAAATTATTTAAAATAAAATATTTTTCTACACAAATAAAGGTCGCGGCAAATCGTTGGATGCGATTGGACCGGTTATTGTGGCTATCTTTAGGGGACGCCTATATCTAGCAGACAAAAAATAAACCATGTCTAAGGCCCACGAAAAGAATAAATGGAAGGAATTGGGGGAGGCCTTTGCCCAGCAGTGGGATCATTTTTAATTTGTTTCGTTAATGGCACGAGTTATATTCCGATTATAATAATTTATCGGTTATATTTTGAAAAACTGAATGTTGATGATTTTATCAACATAATGGACCTTGAAATCATTACCTATTTATTTCGTAGAAATACTGAATTATAATAATGCCTATAAAATTACTTAACTAGTGCTATGATTGCCTCATTCTTTGCCAAAAAACTGTCAATTTCCTCAATGTCTTCTGAGATAATACTCGTGTCTTCTAGTTAAATGCTATGTCATTGAACTGACGTGTTGACATCAGTGTCCAAAGTGCTATTGGTTACTTAATAGTCTCCTATTCCGTCGATTACGCTTGACTGATTGATCTGGGCTTCTTGTTTATTATTATATTGTTTGACTAGCTATACTCTACGGTTTCGCCTACGCTTTGATTATTGACTCGCTCCCTTTCCCGATAAGCGGCCTATAAGACACAAAATGATCTTTTCAAAGTAGCCTAGCAGGTCCTAAGATTTGGGTGTTCAAACTTTTCAGCTATATAAAATAAGAATTGATTGTAAGTACCAAGCCAGGAAGGTCTGTAATGTCATATTATCTATGTTAATGGAATATGCATGCGATATGGGTTTAACAATATTGGCTTTCGTCTTTGTTAGAGATTATAACTAACACATCGTTCTGAGCCACCTAAGTTATAAGAAAACTACTGACTGTTATATCCTATCATAAGAGTATAAAGCTGTTCTCATCCTAGATTGAGATAAAAAACGGCACATTTAAGCGCCATTCTCACACAGCCATGATTGTGTACTGTGTTCCCGATGGCAATTCCAAACAAATTAGCAATGCACTGGCTTTTAATTGCATTCTGTTTTAAATGCGCCATTTTAACGAGTTTCCCACGCGACAGAACATGAAACTGCTGGAATAAGGTAAACACAAAGCTAACGTAACAAACTTTATTTTTAGGGCTTTCGCTCGCAGCCACCTTGGACGAGTGCGCTCAGATGTGAATCTTCGCGGATCTCATACATAATTTTAGCTTCAACCCTAACCGTCTGGCCGTCTGGCCAATTAGTTTTTTCTATTTTGGACCAGACCGCTAGTACGCTTGCGCGCCGCCGACCGTCTCCACAATCGATAATAAACCACAGTTAAATATGAATAAAATACGCTATAAATCTGTAACGGCCGGTTTTCTAATAAAATGGCGGATAGTGACATAAATTTTCGCGCGTTCTACGGTTTTGGCGCGCTGTGGTTTCGCGTGAGTGGTGCTATTGACTCCTCTAGAGCAACGTAAAAAATATTTTAGGCTAGTGTAGTTAAGGTTGAAGTTTCAGTGGTATTGTGAAGTGTTATTGGACTGTCTGTGCGGTCATCAGCTTTTTGTTATGATGCGCAAGTCGGCGCAATTGTTTGTTTTGGACGGAGTATTACGCGCAGGCGCACCATGAGGTTTCGGCATGTGTGTGTTTTTGTACTTACCGATTTAGATATTTGTTAACGAAGTTAGGTGTTACAGGTAAACCTACGCGTTCCTTTGATTAATTATCATGTTGATGATAAACTTAGCTTGTGATGATCCAACAAAAATACCTCAATCAAAAAACTGCATTTGGCTTGCGTTATTTGGGCACTTATTACTAGTGCTAGGGAATGTATAAAAAAAAAACAAGATTTAAACATCCTTCATATTATTATCATTAGAATTCATCCAATCCAAAATTCTAATTATTTAAATTGTCTGTGGACATAGGCCTCCCCCATAGATTTCCAAAAGGACCGGTTGGAAGCTGCCAATGTCCAGCAGTGGACGTCCTACGATTAATATGATGATGATGATGATGAAGTATTTGTGGACACACAATAACTGGACTAACCCTGAAGGCCTCTCCTTGGACTGGGTCCACTTAAACGTAATACATATTACGAAGTAGATGCAGGAAACGTCACCACCAGCGTTTCTGGAACGTGTAATTCTGACGTAACTTGCCAAAATGTTTGCCAAAAACATTGAAAAATTACTAATCTAGTAAATTGTAGATTTCATTTGATATAGTTGTCTCGCCGGTCTATTCTATAAAAATCTCTCTTGAATTTAGATGGAGTAAGCTTGATGTGAGTTGTCATTTTGTCATCTTGTTGTGCTATTGTGGAAAAATATCCCTTGGTGCGCTTGTAGTGAGCTGTTATGCCTGTATCTGTATCCTACAATGCTTTTTTATCTGGTAGGGAATTTCTCATAGACTTCCTGCGCCTCGGGGAAAGCGAAAGTGTGTGTTTGAGTCCTACCGATTAAAACCCTACGGTTTTCCTCCAACTACCAATGGCGACGAAACTGTGGATGAGGCGAAAGAAGTATGTAAGGATCGTAACAAGTGGCGTTCTGTGGTTTCTGCCTACCCACATGGGAAAAAGGCGTGAGTTTATGTATGTATGTACATACATACATACATAAACTCACGCCTTTTTCACACATATACATATGTGTACACATACATATGTGTACCAATGACTGGGGGGCACAGGTATCGCTCTGCTCTGATCATTCTTCCGCAACCCGCAGGAATTGGCCAGCCAGTAGTATTTGTGAGCAAATACCACTGCAGGATTTAACCGTGCCTGCAAGTGGTCCGCTTTAGTGCGGTTAGGGCTTAACGAAGCCAGTATTCATTATTTAGTTAATACCATCACGCCTGTATTCCCCGAAGGGTTAGGCAGAGGTGTACCAATGTACACCCACAGTTCGCCGGTATACTTAGTACCGGCCGTTACTTATTTAGTTAATCTATCTTCCGTTAAACCATGTTCTACTATCTGTATTAATTATACAAACAAATGACTGATCACATTGTTATCAATGGATTAAGTAACGTCTGCAACATAACTGTCGTATGAATGTCATCCATATCTGAGATTAGTCGAGATCTATCCTATCGGTGCTTTATCTCGGATAAACTATTGTTAAGGTGGATGTGTAATAGTATCTATAATAAGAACGTTTGTTATAAAGGCATAAGCAGACATCAGCATGTTTAACGTCGCTATATTTTATTCACGGTGAGAGCTGTTGTTTAGTATGAACGTTGTAGTCACGTATGTACTATTCATTGGAGCCTTTGGCACATTTTGAAGGAAACAAAGCATGACGTGATTCATTCAAGTTATGCCAGGGGCTTATTATAAGATGAGCAGGAGAAGTCGTGGGTTCTGCCTCTTCTAACTTTGTCTTCATAGATTTCAGAATTAAGCCATAATTGATGAAATTATTCCACAAACATAAAAACGGGATAAAAATTATGCCATATTTTGATTCCACATTTGATGGTGTGGGTGCTACCATTCTTGTAAGTGCTAAAAGAATTTGTCATTGTACTCCTTGTAGGTATTCTAATCTTTGTATATTCTGTTGTGTCTATGTATTGACATATTAGTTTTATTCGTTTTCTTTTTTACACTTAAATAGAAATAACGTTCTTGTATTTACTAACATTCGCTATTTTTAAATCCATTTTTCTCCATGGCACCTATCAAGCCAAGATTTCCGAAAATATTCTTATATTAACTACATCAAATCAAATCTGTTATCCCTTCTCCTTAAAACAGATGAGATGCTTTTATTTCATCAACAGTTTCTGAGAAATGTCCGACGTGGCAACACAAAACAAAAGCAACAGGCCCCCATGGAATGCTTGTTGTAAAAAGTTCAACTTCCATTATAGCATGGTGAATTCCAATTGATATTTTATGCGTACGACTATCTACGTTATGTTTTTTATGTTTTGTCTGTACGTTGCAATGTGCGTCATGTCAGGGTATTAAATAAGAATCTAACAAATTACTGTGTAGTTTTGCTTTGTTCTCGTGTTCAAGTGATTTGAGAATGTTCAATTTGTCTGTTGTTGGCTGTTGTTTATTAATTATTATAAATGCTTTTTTTTAAAGAGTAAGTTTGGAGTTCGAATTAGTCTCGTTTCTGCACCCAGTTTTTGATCACCTCTTGCCTATTCTTCTCCATACGAAACTACCTTTTGGAATGAGTAGATTCACATTTTCTTGCTTGGAAATAATGTTCAAAAGTTTCTTTTAATGGTGTATGACAGTATGACTCAACTTTGACTTTGTTTAATCTGATTTGCTTACATTTCCGGAGTGTTAGCTAGGCATCATTGGATGCATTGGTGTATTCCAGAACAAGATAACAACACCATTTTGAAAGGTATAGGGGTCACTTCACCTAATCTTACCGACGGAGATTATTACTGAAATGAAAAGAGCAAAACTGTCCTAGCTCTTTCTTTTTTCTTATGCCAATACACACGTATCTTATATGTATATGATATGGCAACTCTAAACAGTTACCACCGGGATTAGGCGAATCATCAGCCATTATAATTCGTAATTAAAAGTGACCCCACACATCTCAGTGTCACGCACTTAACTGCCTTAAAAGTGACAACGTTTGCACTAACTGTATATTGTTACAAGCCTTGATCGTATTTCGATGATGTCATACGATGACAAATATACAAACAGTATCAGTGCTGTAATATACCTACGAATTAATATTATGGTACCTAAGTATATCTTTGTATGTCTGAATGTTCATTTTTTATTGTTTTATGTCTAGAAGCGGAATAAACCTGGTAGTAATCGAAAGTTGTATCAGTTATCAGTCGGGGGAAGCGTGATTGATAAGATAAATTATGACTGGTTAAGTATTATACAAATTGGTGAATTCTGTTTTCTACACCTAGTCTGCCTGACTGTTGTTATAGTCAAAGCAGTACTTTTGAATTGTCACGAAGTGGTTCAGTTAGTCAGTAAGTTCATGTTAGTTTCCCATTCCAAAATGAAGGTATCTGGAAAAAAAAATGTAAATGGAGTTGTGTAGATAAATATAAAGTTACAAACATGACTTAAAATTACCTAGGCACTACTGATGCGTGTTTACGTCTTTGGTTACTGCTAAGTTCCCTTGCGTAGTATTGTGTGATGCTATGTGATACAAAAGAGTATTATTTTTCAAATCGTGCCAGCAGTTGGATTTGCGTGCTCAAACAATAATATTAGTTTACTTATAGATAGACTATCGTAGCCTAACTAAACTACAGAAAATAATCTATTAGCCATAATCTTCATTAATCAGAAACTAAGCGCGGTCGCGTTGCGATTAAATAATTCATGAAAACTATAAAGCGTCCTAATGATCAATGGTCGTCACGCGAGGACTGAACTGTTGCCGTGCGCATGCGCAGCGTACTAAAACAATTGAGTTTCATTGAGATAATGGAAGTTGTACTCTCTCGAATTCTTGTTTGAATCGTCTGCCTGCTATTGGTCACTATAGTTAAAGAAATATGTCTGGTCTGTACCCAAATACTCCACTGTCCACTGGTTACTCTATTGTACCTACTCAAATATCATAACACAACATACCATCCCGCCTGTATTCCCCAAAGGGTTAGGCTGAGGTGTTAATGTACATCCACAGTTCGCCGGTATGTTTAAGCCCCATGTAATAGAGGGCGAGCCTATTGCCATTAATCGGGCACAAATCCTAACTCCGAGCTGCTACTGAGAATTTCATAGAAAAATGCAATAACACTTTGCTCGAGTTGGGAATCAGGTCCAAGACCTCTAGCGTAGTCACGCCACCTCTAGGCTAACGAGGTAGTCCCCTATAACTCACAATACCTACTCAAATTAGTTTTTGAATTCAATCTTGGTGCTTTCAGATTTATTTTTTGATTGCAGAGATTCTTGATTCCTGTTCTTCTTAATCAATGCTTATTGTATGTATAGATAGACCAAATACCTATTTCCATCAAAGGTACCAGAATTATTACCCGCCGCCCGTTGCTGTCTGTTATAATTGTGTCTGTGGTAGTTTCACAGAATTCTTCTCCGATCATGTTATTTTATACATGACCAAACATTTACAAATAAGTACCTACCTAGGTACCTATTAGATAGGTACTAGATTGTCATGATCCTATGAATCGTTCGGTTCGTATGTGCTCGCCCTAATAGCGGAGCGGCGACACGCGAGGACGGCGTCGCACGCGCATCGTATTGAAACAATTGAGATAATGGATGTTTGAGCGCTTGATCGTTTTGGGTTCCTAAGGTCTTCGTCGTTGGGACTACGATGATGTGTTATTTACTTGTTATTACTTCTTGTATTACTACTGTGTTTAATGGGTAATGGCCATAAAATAGGTGTCTATTAAACATCATTGTAATGCCCAATAGGTTTACCATGACAACAGATTAAGTTTATGTAAGGAATAAAAATGGCGGCTGTGGGTGACCATAAAATTATGTCAAAAGAGTCTTTGTATAAAAATTGCCTGAAGATTGAAAAATCGACCTAAAAACATTTCGTGATAAAAATAATGAACAGGTCTATTCTTTGGCATTGGTCTAGAACTCTAGAGGAAAGCTAATTCAAATCAAGAAAAGGTGACACAGCTTAACAGCTTTAGATTACCTTACAAACGATTAAAAAGGTCCAGGCCCTTATAAAATTCTAAGTGATGCGAATTTGTATCAAGCAAAAATTGTGCAACAAAACTCACAAACGAACGAGCCAAACAGAAAGCGCCTCATTGCAGACGTGATTAAAGTACAAATTCTATTACAAAAAAATAACAGCATTTATCTTGCTACAGGGGAAACACAGGCTCCTGATATTGTGACGTAGGAGGCGATTGTCCTCGTCTGCCGGCGAATATAATATCCTTGGGCAGATATTACTGAACAAACCTATGTGTCCAGAGATTTATACTCTGGAATTTTGCAGTTTTTTTGCGATTTTAACTGAAGAATAAATATGATAGACCGGATTATTTTCCAAAAATATTTGTATCGTTAAGAGTTTTATGAGCTTTTATCGGCCCTTAATGCATATTCCTGTTGCTCCAATTACACAATCAAAGGCTCGTTACAGTGCATCCATAAAACAAGGTCGTTAAAAGAAAACAATTGAAACATCATAACGTTTTTATTATCACTCAAATTAAAACCTCACGTTGTTTGTATTTCAGCTTTTATAATGAGGCGTCTTATCTCATGTAGGTACCTATTCTTGTAAAAACTGCTGCCCTCATCACTCCTTGTTGCTTCAACTTTCCATTTCATTCCATTCAGCACACGTTCACTTTTGCCGCCTGTTTTGGCTTCCACCTCAAAACGAACATAAACAAAAGCAAATCGACCACTACATAACGTTCTCAGAAGGATGGTAAAGAACAGGCATGGCGATTGCATCACGCATCTATATATATTTTCAGAGGCAATTTACCTGCTACATACCTGATTACAGTGATAAGTATGCGCGGGCGCCGACTCTGATCCACGACCATAGCGTAAGACTGTCAGTGTCACTGTGAACGCCGCCGCGAACGCACGCGCTGTGCCGCGCTAAATTGTGCCGCCACGTGTTTTTGTGAGTAAATAATCAGTGGTCACTAATTACAAACAATTTGTGTGGACTGTGTTTGTGAACAAGTGTCCTGGATATAGTGACACGATTGGATTGCACCTAAGGATTTAGTTTTACGGTACGAGAATCGAGTCGCTTTGTTTATTTACGCCTTAAGGAAACGTAGGACCATCCATTCCTCACGAATCCTCTCGTAAGAACAAACGGTAATGATCAAATACGTCATATATGGTAGTAATCAATTCGTCTACGCCTGCTTTAATAGCTTCAAGTTGTCAATGAGAGCTGCTATTAAATTGACCGATGTTTTCAAACGACTGACTCTTATGTCTAGACAATAAGGATGACAATAGAACAACAAACACGTTACAGGTTTAGATAATACAATTGAGCAACTGCTGATAGTGTAGTATCAATAATCAATGGAAAATTAACGGGGTTGAGTACAAATTCAGTGTAACAGTAATTAGCTGAAAAGGCTATTCGGTTTAAGGACAAGGATTTTTTCATTAATCAGAAATTAATCTTAAAGAATCATCAGCCTTGGTTCTGTTAGTTTTTTCTCTGATTGCTTTGGACGCTTTTTGCGATTCGTGCAGACTTAGACACGGCTGTCTATTGAAGTAGCCAAACAAACATTGCCTTGAATGATTTGAGTTTAAATTCACGGCTAGATCAAATTGATCTGCGATCGTAAAGTCAATCAAAGCAGCAATAACAACTACTTTACTACTCTTAGAACAACTTGTCATTCATCATTAACTGCTGATAAACATCTTAAATCATGTAAAGTTTTGAGTCTCCTTTTAACATCACAAAGATGGTAACATGAAGAAAGTTTCTATTGTAGAAATCACTACATAGAATAGGTACTTATTCTAGTGTAATCAACACAATAGACTAAACAACCAAAAAAGAAGAATTCACACAAACATTTGTCGAACTAAATATAAAGATCAAAAACTCACTCAGGCACAGAATCAAAACCGACAGAGAAACTATACTATAAGAAACTTCCCCATCCATAGAATAAGTATTAAGAAAACAACTGTAGACATAAATCTGATAACTCCTCCTTCTAAGACGTGTTAAGGTCATAATCAAGAGCTAATATTATACAAACCTGTCATTACAACAACCAGACGTCACTGTAATTACCAACATGTGAGACTAATAATGCAAATAACAACACATGTTCTGTTACATCTCTCGTAACCTGGAAGAGACAACAACAACATTAATGAAGAACGAATATAAATAAACTATAGAGTTAAATTAAGAGTCTATAAAGATGACATTGGTGAAGGAAAACATCGTGAGAAAACCGGGACTTATAATGAACATAGGTCTGAAGTCGCCAATCCGCCTTGAGCAAGCGTGGTGATCGATGCTCGTGCCATCTCTGTATCAGAAGAGGCTTTTGCTCTGAAGTGGGACATTAATAGGCTGGTATTTTCTTATACGGAACTAAACCTACCACAATGTCGAAACCAAATGATATACAAATAGGAAACAGCTGCAATAACAGTAGTAATAGGTAGAAATCATTTTTTTTTTAAATTTCATCTCATTCTGATGAAATTAATTTAGGATATAACAGAACACGTCTTCTCAAATAGCGTATTTGTACAGTTGGTTGCCATTATTATCATGTCTTAAGTTATTGATAGTCAAACTCATAACTGTCATTTCATGATCAATAATAATATCTATTTTATACAAATAATCGTCTACTTCTTCCTTTATTGTTATAATCTTCATTTGATAGTGATTCATAGTGTTTGATAGTGCCAATTTTATTATGTACATTTAAATTCCGTTTTAGTTTAGTAAGGAAATTTTAGCTTTCCGTGATATTATTTCGATCTTGCACTTTTTCTTTCTAATCTGCAGTTTTTCTGGAATCAATCCAAATTGTTCCCTCCTATTGAACCTTGCCACATTCCAATTCATATTTAGCCACTTAGTTCATTGCCGGTACCGTTATCTAAACTAATTCCTCACATTCTCCACACAACACTACCTGCGAAGCATGTTCGCCAAATTATCTTTATACCCATTCAGGCGTTACAAATAACATTTGTGCCTTTCCAATCAGTCAATGACACAAGCATATCATCAGGTTTGTATGCATACGCTAATAACTTTTAAACTGACAGCGTTTTACCGTTTAACTGCCTGCTAACTCTCTAATTAGTATAATTACTTCGACAAGTAAGTCATTGTTTAACTGAGACATTATAATTAATTGTTCTGGTTCAGTGCTAAATGCCTGTTATTAATATATTGTGCAGTAATGTGCATAGTACTTTGTTAGGTTTCACAAACATAATGCTATTAAATCATATGCTTCACCAGATTCAGAAAAAATATCTGGTAATTTTTGTAACCTAAATTAATGATAAAAACATTGCCTGTACAAAAATGCGTGTACTATTAAATAAAACGCTTCATCAACATTATCAAAAGCTACCAAACGACACTAGGACGGCCATTTTAGTTCGGCAACTAGAGCTAACAGTTAATTATCTAAACAAGCTAAATTAGCTATATAATTACTCACGTCGCCTTGTCGCTGCCACTGCTCTCTAATTGTCTATATAGTGTATTTATTTAATGGAACTAATGTAAAATTTCCTGTTAAAACTTGGAAACAATGAGGCTCTTAAAAATTGTAAAGAAATTTAACGCAAAAAAAAGCTATGCATAATCGAAGTAAAACATTTAATCTGGAAGCTTCCTTCCAAATTAAGAAATAAGAGAAAGCATGTATCTTATAATATTAAATTTAGGCCAGTTACCACATTAGATTTAGTTAGCATCTAAAATCAAAACAAGTAAAACATATTGCAAGATGTTGAACTCAAATGACTAGATTCCAAACGTGGTTCGATTGTGGTCTAATGACATAAGCCTAATTTTGGCGATGACCAATGAGAACGAAGAGATGCAGATACTAAAACTGTTTAAAAACAAAAATATAGAAAGCTGAACAACTTGTTTTCAATAAGGATATATTCTTAAATGGTCATTGAGGTAAAATCATTTTTCTTCTCCAAAACGGATTTGAGCAAAAAAAAAAAACATATTAATCACACAAGTGAATTTTAATTCAAGGTTTTAGTGCCTAAAAATAACAAAAACATGATTATTTGACCGATAGCCATATCAGAGCACATTCATTCCTAAATGAAAATTAATATGACTTCAATAAACATATTTCTCGATTTTATTACATTTACTTTACGAGACATAACATAAAATCTCTCATTCGATTTTATTGTCCATACAATTCACTACATCAAAGACAATAAAAATCCATCTGATGCCCTTAAAATGTTAGACCTAAGAAATGTTCCACAGAGCGACCTCCCTGCGGCCTTGGCCCACAGTAACTCAGTGTAAACAATTGATTATAATCTGTAACCTGTTCTCAAGATTATTGTAAGTCAGGTGCCCTTTTTAGAGCATTTTGTTAAGATTGAAAGTGACAGACGCTATGTATGATTAATGGTTTGTGACAAGACATGACTTATCTGACAATTTGGAGTAACCTTTGAAACTCTTTTTCAAATCATTGATCATTTAACAGCCTGGTTTAGTTTGGTAAATGAAATAGAAAATAAAAATGTTGTATTAAAAGAAATGATTTGTAATAGTCCTCTAATGTAAGCTGTCAATTTATTTGTAATATATTGCTTCTATTTCGGGTCACTAAGCCATAATCAGACTTATAAAACTAACTGGAATTTAGTTTAAACTTAACACCTCTGCATTGACATTTTTGACAATTCTTGTGTTCCGTTCTACTTTTTAATTACTATTGCATCTTAGCCAACGATTAAGAAATTATACGTGATGGGTTTTTTTGCACATGAGGATACGTAAATGTAAATGTTACATTATTTTCCTGCCACGCCAAAGACCTTACATACGATGTCACAGCGAAAGGACTCTGCAACTCTGTGCTAAAGCCTGAGGCTAAAGCTGGTTCACGATAATACCATCAACCTTGAGTATGTGGGGTAATAGCTAATAGCAATAGTTCATATGTAACATATATTATCTGGTACAGCTGATAGTGTACTAATGAAAGTTGAAATCTCTGCAACAGAACTCGACGATGATGATGAAGCTGATGAAGTGAGCGCTGATTGTATTGACTTGGCTTCACGTAATTCTGCAGATTTTTACTCAGACCTCGAAGCCGCTGTGAACTTTGTACCTATTGTAGGTGTACAAATAATACACCAAAGCCCCAAAATATTCCGTGATGACCTTATCTTGGAAGGTTTTATTGTATTATGTTTGCATGGTTTATGTGGATTGAGTCGTAATGCTCCTGTTAAAGCGTGCCTTTTCCAAGAACATAATAATATATCAAATCTAGATTTTAAGCGTTTTAAAAAAAATCCTTTTATTTCTTAGTATTGTTATCCTTAGTATCATAATATTCTTCCAAGTTTGTTCAAATGACAATGTTAGAATGGCTAGGACACGACATTAACATTACCTCTACACTTTTTTATTTGCAAACGGCTCGCTTGGTTAATTCCACGCCGGGTGACTAAGAGCTGTAGTGTCGATTAGCAACCTACTACCTACACTGACACTACAAAGTATACGCTAAACATTCTTACTACAACATATTTTAACATCTTTAAACAAAGTAATTAATGCAACTCTTTTTTGAAAATTAGTCTCAGTATTAAAATCCTAATTGTTTTACTCCTTTTCAAAACATGTATTCGAGTAAATATTGAAGTTGACTTGCACAGATAAATGTCGGCCATGTTGTGAATCATTCTCAATATCTGCGCATGCGTCGTTATTCCCCTTGCACAGGAAACTATGGATTTGAGACTGGGTTCAATGGAACATTGTAAATGATATCTAAGAAGGTCTAGACTCTAGACTTTGAGCTAGAGGATGCTGTATACATTAACGCTAAGATCTGTACACTAAACATTGTCTGGGAAACGTACTACTATTGTTACTTCATATTTTAACAAAGTAATAGAAAGAGGTACCGAAGAAAAAACGAACGATAAAAATAAGTATTGTCAAAAACAGGTTTCCTTATCATTAGTGGTAATTATTTGAATTGAAAAGAATGTAGAAATTCCCGACGTATTGATAGTTTCCAATCAAAGAATGCCGCTAATAAGTTTGGTAGAAAACCTGTTAATAATAGGTATAGTATCAGTCATCCCATTAATAATAATATAACTTAACAGCTATACTACATATGTATTCATAAAATAGTTTTTGTTTGACTCATCAACGGAAACATGTAATCGGGAATAAACCAATTCAACTATAAAGGGAGATTCTCTGCGAATTTTGTTTTGTTGTCAAATATTTAAAAAGTTCATGAATATTTCATGAGCCTTACTCATCATTAAACGAACATAATATTATGATAAAAACCAGTTTGAGCTATACAATTTTACAATAGCAACAAGTCTATTTTGAGTTAAGTGCACAATTTTGCTAAAAACGCTGACATCGTTTTTGGAGATACTAAAATTAAAGCCAAATAAAAACCAGTCTTGTGGAATTTCAAAATTGAGTCACCCCCTGAATTTTCAAAAGACATTTAAGTTTAAGACATACATAAATGTTTCTCTGTCACTACATTACACCTTAAAATGACAGAGATAGCAAGACTTAAAGTAACCAAATTGATCTCACGATCTTTTTACTGACCTACAAACAGTCACCAAAAGTAAAATATTTGCCACTGGACCTTAAAATGTGAAAGGATACCTAATTCTACATGCACCAGAGTGAACAGACTGCACGACTGCTTACTTAATGCTATATAAGGAAGTCGTCATGACACGAGGGAAAACACTAAATAACAGTAGGTGAAACGAGGCTGCCAATAATAATGATGATTATTATTAATTTAAACGGTGCAACACCTATTATAATAATTAACAAAGAAACAAGTAACATGGAAAGAGAAAAACAAGAAACAAGTGTATCTAATGTTGACAGTTGTGTCATAAATAAATAATTACAACTTGGATAGAATATAGATGTGGATGGATGGAGGGGAAGAGCGAGGCCAAAGAAAAGATGGATGGATTGTGTAAAGAATGATGTGTAAGAGGAGGACCGAATGGAGGAAGAAAACGGTGCACCAACCCCAAGTAACTTGGGATAAGGGCAGGATGATAGTAGACACACCTGCATTTTGTTTTTCAAACACCATCAGACATGCATGAATTTACTCCATTTATCTGCAAACACATCACTTTCAGGGTTGATATTCAGGATCCTTATAGTACGATACTTCGAGAATTCAGCTCTGGTGACAGTTTTGGTTGATAATGAAGGAAAACGTCAAATAAATGTAAGCCGACAAGCCCTCACAGTAACTCTTATAAGAGGTGACGTATTTCAATCAGTGTCCTTAATGTAGGTCATTTCACATATGGAAATAATTTGTACAACATATGAGGAAAACGTGCTAAATAAATATCGCATAACTAGGTATACTTGATTATGTCTAGATAAATAGATTTGTTCTATTTATTGTTCTTTTTTGTTAAACGTCTGGTTGTCTGTCTAGATTCCCAGATGTGACATCCGTACTAGGGCATGCAAACCGGATACCCGGATAACCGAAAAAACCGGTTAACCGACTGATTTGAAAACCGGGTTTTTTATGATACCAAAACCGGTTTTTTCGGATTTTTCGGTTTTGCTTTTCAAACAAAATCTTAAATTTATCACTGACAAACGTCGACAGGACGGCAAGACGGCGTTATTTCCAACGGCACTAACGGCCGGCAACGTTAATTTATACCGAAAAATCGAATTTGAGATCTAAAATCAAAATATATATAAATCAAAGGTGACTGACTGACTGACTGACAGTGATCTATCAACGCACAGCCCAAACCACTGGACGGATCGGGCTGAAATTTGGCATGCAGGTAGATGTTATGACGTAGGCATCCGCTAAGAAAGGATTTTGATTAATTCCATCCCTAAGGGGATAAAACAGGGGATGAAAGTTTGTATAAATCTTCTTAGATTTTCGACTGATTGAACTGAAATTAAAGATTGGAGCTACTATGATGAAGATGTCCGTTTAAATAGGATTTTGATAAACTCAACCCCCATGGGAATAAAATAAGGGATACCCGAGCGAAGCCGCGGGCAAAAGCTAGTGTAAAACAAAGAAATGTCATTGTCAAAGTGACAGTTTAGGGTTAGTCAACATTTCCCTAGTAATTCAAATTATTGAATTAGTTTTTAAATTTAATGGTTTTGGAAGAACTATGATATGAAATATAGCCTAAGGTTAGTCCTAATATTATAGGAAAGGTAAGCGAAAGGAACACTAAAGTATTTTTTTGTTTTAACAATTTACGTTTCGCTATTAGAAAACACTAAATGAAGTGTAAATGTTTATGACCACTGCCATATTGCATGTAGAAAAAATAAGAAAAAAACATTTGCACGATTTTTTTGCAAACAGCTATATTTTATTCTTGGATCGTCGTTTACGTCACTTAGTTTAAAACTGTGTGTAATACTATATTTTAATTGTTAAAGGTATGCCTACAATTTTAGAACTATGTAATAGTACTTTTGGGCAAACTGCACAATTGAAGTTATGATTTAAAATTGGCAGTTATTATTTAGATTTTTGATCTCGAATTCGTTTTTTTTTGTCTCGGATAGATCATTGTCGCGCTACTCTATGCCACGCTCACGCCATTTTGATTAAACTTTAGCATTTTTATTTCTTTACACACGTATTTCTGATTTCTTTAATAAAAATGGAAAAAACCGAAATAACCGAAAAAACCGGTTTCACCGGTTTTGTAAAATAAAAACCCGAAAAAACCGTGTCCTTTAAATAACCCGGTTTTTGCATGCCCTAATCCGTACTAATATTATAAATGCGAAAGTAATTCTGTCTGTCTGTCTCTTCTTCACGCCTAAACCACTGAACCGATTTCAATGAAATTTGGTACAGATATAGTCTGGGACCCGAGAAAGGACATAAGATAGTTTTCATCCCGGAAATCCCCCGGAAACGGGAACTATTAAGCCACGCGGATGAAGTCACGGGCAAAAGCTAGTAAAATATATATTGCAGTTAGTCTCAACGGGCAAAGGACAATAATCTATACTATTTATGCTAATATAATAAAGCTGAAGAAGTTCCACTAAACTTCATTTTCATAAAAAAAAAAAACCAATCTGATTCCGACTGGTATTTGTGGAACTACCAGTCAAAAGAATATGTTTGAATAAGAAAACCTAATTCACGAGGAATACTATAGGTTGTACAACATCACGCTACGACACGTGGGAGCGGAGTAGTGACCGAAGGAGTGAACAAAACACCCTGACCAAATTCTGGGCAAAGGCTACAATAAAAGCGATGTCGTGATTTCCTAGTATTGCACTTACTTTTTACTGATACAAACAACTTTTGGTCTTTCCCTCAACCGCCAGCTACGTATATTTAAATGTATGCTAATTTTTGTGTTTATCAAGCTTGATCCAATATGTGTATTGAATAATTTACTCCCCAAATTTGCTTTTACCAATAACCATTCTATTTTACCTACAAAATAAGCAAGTTAAGAAACAGTAAATGTGCTCTAAACTTGATCTGGGAACCGAATTTCAAATAGCTATATCAGTTTTATCAATACCCATCCTGCCACTGATTACATGGAAATTATACAACATTATAATGTTATTAAATATCGAGCCCTGAAACATAGCAGATGATTTATTCACTCGTGTCATCAAACAAAGTCTGACAAACTGTCTGATACCGGTTTCGATAGCCAACCGCTTTGCACCCGATATTTCAATCAAACTGCGCGCGTTTTGATCGGGAACTGAATCAAATATCTCTCAATTAAGTCACATCTGACAAATTCATACATCTGCGACTGTGATTGATTTCTTTGAATTCAGATTTGTCATCATAATGAGAGGTTAATTTGCTGTCGCCTCTGTGGACACATGTCCATAGAAAAATAAATACTCTACGCTCATATTTTCTAAGGAAAACCGCAAAGTTTTCCCTCTACACTTATTTATATTTTAGAGCTGTAGAGTTTTTTTGTTTGAACGTGCTAATCGCCAGGACTACTCCGATTTCGAAAATTCTTATTCGGAAGCTACGTTATCCCTGAATGCTATACTAGACTAGACTATTTCTTGAAAATTCATGTAAAAAAATTCACATGAACGAACACGCAGGAAAAAAGTAGTTTTATTATAAAATAAGCTATCAAGTGGCATTCGAAGGTACAACCTTAGACCAGTTTTTTTTCTTTGTAGATTCTATTAGCCTTTGTCAATCGGGTATATGACTAGCACTTGATTATCTTGGTGTTGGATAAGACTTTGTTTTGACTAGATCAAGTTTGCTAATAATTTGATCAGCTTCTCCGTGTTTTGCAAGTATCCAAGAGATATTAAAGTTTCAACGTTTTTTACGAAAATGAGTTTATAAGGTGACTTTAAAGCTTTAAAGTAAATACCCCAACGGCCCCTGGACTTTTGAATGAACTCGTAAGCACAATATTTAGCATGCATCATAAACATTGTTTTTTTTTACTTCAAAAAGTCGTTTTCCAGTTTTCAATGTTAATGGCTATGTTGTCTTTTTAGGTTTCTATAAAAGAGGGTTTCCTGTTAGTCATGGATTTGTTTTACCTTAGTGCTGTCATCCTTAAAGTATTATCATAATCTTCTATCCACAATTCCGATATCCATCTCCAGCCAAACTTTAATCAGTGTCCAATCTCTTGCAAACAATTTGCATTAAGACGACGCATAGTTTTTTATCACTATACAATCCAATCAGAGGTTATTAACCCGTCTCATAAGAGACTCTTTGCTAATTTCAATGATGCGTATAATTTGCTAGTAGCAACTCCTTAGCAGTCTAGGCGTGAGGTAACGACCGGGAGCTCTGAACTAGATTTATGCGTCCTGCTTATTTACGGTAGCTGGGGATATATTACGTGTTCGTTTTATGTCGTTTCTATGTAAAGAGGGTAATGGCGGTTCTATTGGTACTGCTTTTGGCTTCTTCTGGTCATGGAGTTGATTCCCTTCTCTTATCCTCACCATCATCTTCTGTATGTTATGTTACTTGAGGTCGGTGCAACAAATTTTCTTCTTCTATTTCGGCCTGTCAACCGTCACGTTATCAATGACTCCCATCTCTTTCGTATTATTCTTCACACAATCCATCCATAGAGTGATTTAAGAGAAAGGTTTGTACGTATAGAACATCATGCTACGACTAACGGGAGCGGAGCAGTAACCAAAGACGTAGGTAACCGAACGCGGATGACATATTGTATTTGTGTGGTTTGACTGTGACATGTTACTATGACATTTCTATCTGTAAACAAACCTAAAACATCGAAGTCATTCCTATTGCGATTCAGAGCTATCCTATTAAAATCTTTCGCAGTGAATTTAGTACCACCAATTACTTCATAATTCTGAATAACTGTTTAGAAAGTTTAGATCAAGATACAAGACTCATAAACTTAACCATAAAAATCAATCAATTACTTAATCCGATCGAAAGCCATTACAATTACAATTTCAATATTAAAATTCCGCACGGATGTCAATGACACAGTTCACCCTGCGCGTACGCATGTCCTTGTGAGCGCTTTCGCCGAATACTTGTGCCACCATGTCGATGCCGTATTGCGGAAAAGCCAATAACTTGGGTACAGAGTTGCAATCTCTGATTGGTTGTTGCAAATTGTGTTTTGTTAATAATAAAGGTAGTTTGATTGTGTATTGTTTGGTGTGTGTTGGGAAAGGTACGCTGATTGATGAATATAAGGGCAGCATTTGTCCTCGTATGGTAATTGTCCCGTCGAAACCGTTTATTGGGTTGCGTCATATCCGCAGGCCTAGTAACCACGCCAGTTTGTGTCTTTCCACAACGACCTTGGTTAGGGATGTTGATGTTGTTAAATTTCTCTCTCAATTTTTGTTATCGATTGTTATTTATAACTAGCTTATGCTCGTGAATTTGTTCGCGTGAATGTCGGTAACCACGGGGTCTTAATTTTGCACGGCACCCTTATTCATTTTACACAATAAACCTAACCTTCGTTACTCCTTCAACATCAGCTATCAGCCAGTAATAGTCCCGTCAAATTCGGTCCAGCTGTTTCGGAAATAAGACGGATCGAAGCAGACTGACAGATAAAAACTTTTTTTCTTGTTAACTATCTTATTAATGCTTATCATGTACAAAGGTGTTATTTTGACATTACACAGAGACAATTCAATTTCATTTATTTGTATAGATTCGAAACTCATTAACAGTTCCATCAATTATCCTGATAACCATGACAATATCTTCAATTAATTTGATAAACAAATGAGGGTAGTCGTAAATACTAAACCGAAGCTCTAACGGGCAAGTGACAGGCCCCCGTTATTAGCTGTCAGTTGTCATCTTGTCAACCACCAAACCATGTGCTAGCAGGATTTGGTCGAGGTTGACCGATGAATCGGTAACACTGAACTAATGATGTGTTGTTATTAATTAATCTTCTGTCTGTGATATTGCAAAGTAAGATGTTATTTGAAATGGCTGTTGGTAGGTACATTGATCGTGCATACCCTCGGGTGTCTTCAATAACACCATGTCTGTAATTATTCATATTTATTTATTTGCATACTACATATGTATAAAGTATAATGTATAAAAGATGTTACATAAGACGTAAAGGTAAAGTACCTACAGTTAATGGACCCTGTTGGGGCACAGCAACAATAAAATTAGTTTTTTTTTTTATTAAAACTTTATGCACTAATGTAAAAATACACCGTACAAAGGCGGACTTAATGCCTTAGGCATTTTCTACCAGTCTACCTTAGGGTGATGCAGAGACAAAACATAGGAGGTGCTAGAAAAAGGAACAGAAACAGAATATTTCCAATATAAAATAATAATATATAATCCTTCCACGAAGTTATACTTTACTCGGGGTTGGTTGTATACAATGAAGAATCATACGTAGTAAAGCAAAACATAAGAAAATACTCTTGACTCTAGTCCAGGTTTTTATTTTCCTCTAGCTTACGCTATGGCGCGCTACTGGGAAAGCGTCCCTCAAGTTACTCCAAACACTCTTTCAGCGCCACCTTAAAGGCATAAACCCTTGTGGTAAGTATCCAGGTCATCACGCCACCTCTTTCCATCTTTTCTCCATCTGCAGATTCGACATTGTGGATTACGTGCATTCTGCCTCTAAAAAAGAAAAACAAAATCTTATAAGCATGCACCAAACAACTCAATGTATTCAAATTCGCCGTCAAGCCACAAGTTTTTGCACAACCGTGGCGGCAAGAGTGATTTAACCTCACTACCATTTGTAAACAAGTTTGACATAATACGTATTACAGTTGATAGACATGATAACAGTACTTTTGGCGACACTAATTTCATGCGTCTTTAATTTATAATTATCGGAATGCGATTCAATAATGTAGTGTGTCATTTTCTTATTTATTTCTACTTTCTAATATTAGTTGATGTTGGTAATAGTGTTTTTGGTAGTGCTAATGTAATTATAGTTCTTGTAACATATGCTGTATCCTGCCCCGTTGATCTCGTGGTCGTTAGCGCAAGTGCTGAGCGGGTTCGATTCTCTAGTCGAGCAAAAAGTGTTATTGAGTTTTTGAATTAGGATTATCAATGTAGCAGTCCGGAGTTTGGAAGTTGGTGGTGTGGCACCCCCGTGTTTCGGATAGCGCGTAAACCATTTGGTCCTGTGCCTGATCTCTCCCCGGTTGTGTCGAATTGGCGTCCCTTCGGGCTATGAGAGTAACGGAACAGGGAGTACACCTGTATTTGCGTACACACTAGTACACTTTAATATTCTTTGCGTAGTTGGCTAGTTTCTATTGAGATTGGCCATCGTAACCGAGATTCGGTCGGGGGAATATTATTATTAACATATACTAAAATTTGTAATCGGTAGAAGTTCTAGTACATCTTGTTCCAATAATTTAGCTCTTAATCCGTCTATTGGTAAATTTGTTACTTTGCCAACTCACAATATCTAACAAAAATATAACTTCCATTGCCCACTGTCATACAGAAGCTTTCTCAAAATACATAATGAAGCAGTGATGGATAATAGATTTGACGACACAGGCAATATAGTAGTCATTACAAATACGTTACTACGCTCCTGAATACGTCATGTGAAGAGTACCAGCTGATGTCTTAGTATGTCATCACACAGCGGGCGTCAGCGTTGAAAACAAATATGTAGCGTTTTTTCTTAGAAATATAATTATAGGCACAAATTAAAATACCAAACATTTCAGTGTGTGGGATTTCCGAAACAAAGTCGGTTATCTAGGTGATTATATCTATTGTTTGTGTTTTGATTTTTACACGTGGTAAAAACATTGATGTGCGAACGTCACCGACATGCGGATTTGACCGGCTTCATCTACATGGCAATGTGACCTTAGGATTTCGTTTCTGCCGGTGTCGGTGGTCCTTTATTATCAAGCAGCAGTTTTTTTTACACGTTTCTAATTATTAACTGATTTACATGGTAAAAGATTGAAAGTCGCCAACCCTTCCACTATTTTATGCATAACTCTTTTATATGAATATTTACAGGCACTCCTCTGTCTATTTCTTTAAACAATTTATTATTCCAAGCGTAATGTAACTGGTCAAGGTAAAACATGAAACGCTTGAAGATTTTTTGCCTATAAAGTAGCTATAATTGGAAACTTCAATAAAAATGGCGACTTATCTCGGATTTGAGTTAACTGGTAATTTTGCAATAATTCGCACTTAAGCTGCATGTAATAATATATATGTAGAAGGAGGAGATGGCGACGCGGCAGGCATGGAAGAAGAAAGATAGATTTATTTATTTTTATTATTTATTTATTTATTTATTTATTTGCATAAAATATGGTATAAAAGGTGTTTCATGAGTTAAATATGAGATCAATACATGTTTTGCTTAAGACTAAAGCGTGCAAAGTGGTTATCGTAACTTGTATTCAAGGTATAATGGTGAGGTAAGATGGACAGACGAGCTGGACTACTGCTTAAAGGATTCTGATGATGTCGCAAAATACAGAAAGAGAAAAATTAAAAATTTAAAAAACCCCCGACACAAAATCCTAAGTTCCCTTTAAAAAGTAAAAAAATAAAATACGTCGCGTTGGGGGACCGATGTTGCATTTAGGGTACGACCGTCCCAAGCGGTCCCCCAACGCGACGTATTTTATTTTTTTACTTTTTAAAGGGAACTTAGGATTTTGTGTCGGGGGTTTTTTAAATTTTTAATTTAATTTTTATTTTATACTTTTTATAGGTACATACTTATTATAATGCCGATTTTGTTAAGCTGTAAGTACATAGGTTCCTAATAATTTAATAACCCACATGACAAATCATTTTAGTTTTTCTTCCCCACTTTCACACCCATAACTTTTAAACGGCTCAACCGATTTTCATCAAACATGTCTAAGAACACTCGTACGTAAGTCACCTTTCATCCAAAAAAAACTGAATTGAAATCGCTTCATCCGTTCGGGAGCTATGATGCCACAGACAGACAGACAGACAGACAGACAGACACGTGAAACTTATAACACCCCTCTTTTTGCGTCGGGGGTTAAAAATGGAAAGAATAAAGACAGACCTTTGCCCTGCAAACGAAATGAAACCCTAAACATGAAGTACACCAGTGAGGTGTCTATTGAAAAAATGTCTTCGGATGAATCACGTTTATATTTAAAGAACGAACCAATCAAGTGTAGAATTGAGTTAGTTAATAAACTATAGATACTTGAAATTACATTACACAATAAGAAGATGAACTTGACAACTCAACAATGAACGTATGATGTAAAGCACATTGTTTTTACTAATTATATCTTGCACACAATTTTCAACTCTATCTCTAATGTGTTAGTAAATGACCCCTCCCCCCACCCCTGAATACATTTACTAAGTGAGAAAACTATTGTTAAGGATTGAAGGGGTTTACTAAATCCAACTCCACTGAACATTTTAGGTATGATGTTATGCTATTTTGACCTGTAATGTGGCCTACACCTCGTTGTTTTTAACAAAATATTTTTTATTTAATGGAGTGCTCATGGAGTTTTCCGTCCTTTCTTCCTACTGTTTAGATCTAGCTTCAGCTATATAGATTCACATAGCTAGTTGTGTCTATAAATGGATTTACTACAAAATAAATGCTTCTGGTTTGTCTACTACAATATTTTTTTACATGAATTTAGGTGTAATCTTTGTCGAATTTGTTGTCTCACTAAGCCATTGTCAAAGCGCGAAATTCGTTACATCACTTTTTGTACAGTACGATTAAGATTTGACCTTTGCTAAATGACTGATTTCTGTCGATGCTTGCAAATAAAAAAGGCTCTTTACACAGTTTTTCTGCAAATCTTTACTAAACTAGTGGTATCTATGTAGATAATACTGGCATAAACATTGTTTTCATACCTAATTTTTTTTTTACGTTAGATGATTAAGTTTTCATCGTCTTCCTACATAAGCTGTTTTTTGTTTCTTGTCAATTCAAAGTGCAATAATATGTACAAATACGCCCAAGTAACAAAAAATGCTGTACCCAAAAGCATGTAACATGGCAGTATGATTAAATACTGTGTTGAGGGATATTATGCAAAGTAATTTTTATAATTTTCCTCATACTAAAACTGGTATCCACGATTTCTAGATTTTCCTGTAGGTATCTGACCCAACATCTTGAATTTTGATGAAGCTTACGATAATCTTATAATTATTGCTTTGACCTCCCCAGTTTCACCCCGCAAGGACTTTCCTCTTTATATTTGGGTCACGGAAATCCAGTTTTGTTTACTGCGAATTTGCAGATGCAATCGAGTGTGTTATGCATACAAAATAGAAAAAAATATATGCAACTTGTACTTAGATTTCAGATAGTGAAGTAAGAACGTGCAGTTATCTTGTGGATAACTTATAATGAGAGTTCAAAAGTTATGTTTTTTTTATTAACATGTATATAATTGGGAGAGTTACCCAGGGTACGCTTCTGGAACCACTACTGTTCACAAAATGAAATCCCAAAATGTTTCTTTGGAATTTACACTTGAACTACGTCAAACTGGTCACAAGGATTTGACAAACACAAACACCAAGTACTTTATAATCGAATGCGCAGTTCCTTTAAACGTTAATGATCTGTTTCCAAACATCACGATTTGTGTGAACCTCGTATTTTCAGGACTGTACTAATGGAACTGCTAATTTTGTCACCTGGCTGGTTCACTTTACGAATACCTACCTACCACAAGTACGCAGCAAGTATAACACCATCAAGTTAGACCGGAGAGAAAATGTATTCTTTAAAACACGTACAACGATAATGTATGGAGATTAAATAGACGGGTTTAGTTATAGCAGCGAAAATGTAGATTTTTTTGTTCTCATTGAATGAAACAATAATTCTGTAATATTTGTTAAATGTCCTCTTTACTTAGCTAAAGAGAAGCAAGGACTGATAAAGGGAAATACTATTATGTCCTTGTTACCATGTTTCATCATTAACATCATCACCTGCTTAGCCTTTTCCCAACTATGTAGGTGTCGGCTTCCGACCCTGTTATCACGTTTCTGAAAACAAAAGCAAGTCAAGGTCGACGATGATCATTTTCCACTTTTACGATATTATGATTCACACAATTAGTAAACTTTAACCAACACAACGGGTGTTAAGAAGTGTTTATTTTCCCGACACAGAGTCTGGTTAGCCTCACATCTGACTATATTTCATTTTAAACCCATTATTTATTAAAATAGATTTAGCTAAAAGCGTTTAAAGCGTTGTTCCTTCAAATTTGTAAGCAGAGATACAGACAATGTTGATGTTATAATAATACTTTTGGTTTATTAATTGTTTTATCATCACTCTTGTTAATTTATTCTCTATTTATGTTACCAACTGCTTTAAATTCTAGAGAATTATCAGTATTGTCTTCTGTAATTGGTTGGTCGTTAGATATCTCACGACAACCAATGGCAGCTCGTAATATTGCTTATAATTATATGGATATTATTGAATATTCAATTACCCGCACATTTTTTCACGTTATGTCAACCATTGTTACTACGCAAGTTGACGTTGACACGTTGATCGACGCAGTAATTAATATTATTAATCAAAATGGCGGAATCATTGATAAAATAAAACCAATTTTACCTTTTACAAGTTTCCTGTTTGATAATGAATAATGAATTAATTGTGATAACTGTACCGCATTATAGTTCTGACGTGTCAGTTGTACGCACTGCAGTGGATTCGGATACAATCTTGCTTTATCATAAACTGTCCATACACCAGCGGACTGTCCGTGATTTCGTCTGCGTGGTTTATTTCACCCGCGTTGTCTTTGGTTACTGCTCCGCTCCCGTGCGTCGTAGCGTGATGTTATATAGTTTATGTTACTCAAGAATAATGTAGTTATATATTGGTGAAAAATGGTTAAAATTGGTTCAGGACTTTCGGAGCTTTTTCGATACAAACAAACAAACAAGCAAAAAATTCTTTCCTCTTTATAACATTAGTATAGATAATTCGTTAGTGACGTAGTAACTACAATGTTTGATAATGTTGGGGGCGGCATCGCACGCGATCGTCTCATGTTTTGTACTGTTTACGTTCACCCTTGCTCTTGTTAGTATTTTTTCTATTATTTGTGATTTAATTATCTTAATTACGTACGATAAGGTATGTTGTTATATGAATTATGTAAGTATTGGCTCCTTTTGCGTCTATTTTTAAATGTAACTTACTTGGTTTATTTATGTGTTTTAAAAAATCGATTTCTCTTTCTCGCTTTGCAGAAATGTTAATATCTTTAAAGACTTTTCTTTTTCCTGTGACTTCGGCCGCATCAAAGTTCATAATTTTATGCTACGTGATGAAAAGAACCTGTGTGCTATTCTAAACCATAACCTATCTGTATGCCAAATTTCATCCAGACCCGTTCAGCTGTTCTGGTGTGATTGCATATAAACATCTATCCATTCATTCAAACTTTCGCATTTATAATAGTTGTAAGATTTCCTACTTTATCAAGGTGTCTAGCACAGTACCAAAATATACCTGTGTAATCTACTCACTAAAATATTAAAGTTTATGTACCAGACACGATCATCAAACTTAGGTTTTTCGGTTTTTCCTACACAAGCAATTGTTTCCGTTCCATCAGCACCATAGTTACCGTGCGTCATTTTATATCTGAATGTTCCCAGAATTATATTAATTTACAAATTGACTTGGAAAAAAGCAGATTTAGTATTCATAATAAGACAGTTGAGTGTTAAAACTGCGTTAGGTAACAACTGAGTCACAATCAGTTCGTGCGAATGATTCTAGTGCGTTCCCATTGTTACGTCCGGAATTGTAAAAAACTACGAGTATGTCGGTGTAGTAAATGATATTGAATTTAAGGTCAACGTTTTAAGTGATAATAAGAATTGTTAAAAAGCTTTCATCAAAACACACTTAAACTAGTTTTAAACTGCCTCGTTAGCCTAGTGGCCCTAGGCGCGACTGCTGTGTAGAGGTTCGATTCACAAGTCAAGCAAAGGACCGTAGATATGTAAAAAGTAGAAGACTTACTCGATAATAAACATAATAACTGCCTCGTTAGCCTAGTGGTCCTAAAGTCGACTGCTACGCTAGAGATCTTCGGTTCGATTCACAGGTCAAGCAAAATGTGATTGGCTATGAAATGCTCAGTGGCAGCTGGGAGTTAGGATTTGTGCCCGGTTAATGGCAATAGGCTCGCCCCCTATTACATGGGACCTTAACATACCGGCCAACTGTGGGCGTCCATTGGTACACCTCTCCCTTCGGGGAAAACAGGCGTGATGGTGTGTGTGAGATAGATTTCAAGAGTTAAATAAACTTTTCAAAATCAGGTCCATTTAGATCCTGTCTGTCTCATAATGATGTCCATTTAGATCACATAACCATTAACTAGCTAACTGCCTATAAAATAACAAAATACTTTTATTATTGGTATGCAAAACATAGGATGCATGCAACAACACAAAGGCCGCGGGGGTATTTAAAGTTTAAGTAGATGTAAAATCTAAAACTTGTTTTCGTTAAAAATTACTGTATAAATTTGAAATATCTCCTTACCAAAACTTTTCCAGGTATGTTCCAAACAGAAAAGATTACAAGAGAAGACAATCGAAATTTTGACAATCGAGCTAAGTGGCGTGCAAGTGGAGAGGCCTATGTCCAGTAGTGGACTGTTGCAGGCTGATGATTAAGTGTATTTCTATCACCCATAGTAGTGTTAAATTATTCTCTAACCTTTCTTTCTTTTAGGAGTAAATAAAACGTTGCCCCACACTAGAAATTTCTCCAGTATCGTGTGTGGTTGTGGTGGTGTTAGTGGTGGTAATACCATCTTATCTTATCTCCGTAATCCGTCAATTTATCGTATCGTAACAAACAATGTCCCCGCACGCGCCATTGATTGCACAAAACAAGTGTAGTGTGCACCGCTGCGCCTGCGCCGGCAACTGGCCCGGTTTCTTTAAGGTGAAGGTTCGATGCCGGCTCAAGCTCAATAACTTATAAGACATAAGTAACGAGTGCTAGGTTTCATTACCTTGCCTGAAGTGTAATGCTGGTGAAATATTTTTTCCAACAGTAAATGTAATTTCTCTTTCTGCTTTAAGAAGATCTGATAAAGCATCTTCTGTAACTGCTTGTACTTGTAATGCTAGCTTCTGCCCATGACTTCATCCGCGTCAAAGTTAAGTTATATTATCCCTTGGGAACCGTACATTTTTCAGGTTAGAAATTTGCTTATGTGCTGTAATCTATCTCCGTGCCAAATTTCATCCAAATCCGTTTAACCGTTCTAGCGTGTTTGAGTAACAAGTATTCTTCTATCCTCACAAACTTTCGCAATTGTAATATCAGTAGGATTATAATTAGCGCATACTGTCCCACTGCTGGGCAAAGGCGTCCCACCATTTCTTCTATCAGTCCTGACTTTGCACTACGTCTTGCCAATTCTCAAGGAAACGGTCCAAATCGTCCCGCCACCTCCTTCATGGTCTACCGCGGCCCCGCCTCGCCATTTCGGGGCACCAATATTGTGTTCCGTGGGATCGTAGGTGGTTCAACATGCGGCACACATGTCCAGCCCAGTCCCATTTAAGCTGGGCAGTCTTATTAGCCATGTCAACGATTTGTGTTTTGGAGCGCAGACTGCTTGTATTAAAGATTCTATATCCACGTGTAATGAAAATTTTGACATCAACATCTCTGACGTAGTAATTAACGAAACAGCCTGTTATCATCTTACAGCTAATTTAGGCAACGATCAATAATCCGAAATTGATAACGTCATTACCCACTACCGACGACTTACCTTTAAAAAGGCCATGAAACATAAACATGGGAAATTCCAAACTAGGTAATTTACTGATCAACATTTTTTGCAGAAGCCTCAAGTTTTAATACTAGTAATAATGTTCTACAGAACTTCTTTAAGCTTCTATAACATGTGAGATAGGGGTATCAATAAAGACTAGGTGTGTAATATGAACCGAGATTGTATCGATAGACTCTATTAAATTGATATTTGAGACTGCAGCCACGGGTATTTATTAGTCAGCGATCATTTATTATTCTTCACTAGCTTTTGCTTGCGACTTCATCTGTGTGTATATAAATAATACAATAATAATAATATACAAGTTTCCTCTTAGAATAAAAATTTAAAAAATCAGACCAGTACTTCCGTTTGTTGTCGCGTTCAAATTGTAAACAAACAATCTCTTTTACTTTATATCAGTATACATAAATCGGTCTGCTTTTGCGTAATTATCTTTGGTGCTCTCGAACTTAATAGCCATTATTTTCTGTAGGTAAAACAATAAGTTTTGAAGCATAGGTATCCCCTAACTAAATAGGTACCTATGTTTCAAAACCTGATGACTTGAATGAATCAATTTCCTACAGTGTTTTATCCTCATCTAAGGATTGACCTACCTAAACAAATGACTGACGAATTATAACTGTCATCACACAACTGGACTTAGATCTCAGAGTCACCAGACCTGTCATTTTTGCGTAACTGGAAATTTGAGGATAGATAGATGAGTATGTAGTTGAAACAGAAGGTAAAGGTAGTCGAACTTAATTCTTTCAATACTGGGCTCTTTTTAGGTATCAAGTATAAAAGGTACATAACTCATTTACGTTCAAGTGTGATGGCTGGAAAACATTGCCAGACACTATTCGTGGACCAAAACTATAGCCAGAAACTATGAAGATAGAATTTAGCATGACTTAGGTGTGGTTAATGCGATTTTGGACCAAGCAGTAAACACGAAACAAGCAGAAGAGGTCAACTTTAAACTTAAACCTGTCATACGCAACGCTGCTCCCATTCTCACATCTATCACTCATACAAGTGCCAAGGAAATAATAATAATATTAAAACAAAGTGCGCAAACCAGCATCGTAACCTGTTGCCCATGACGGGTTTGGTGCCGTCAGTAACATATTGCGAGCGAGAGCCCCAAATGACTCCACTTTCGACGACCTTCGTCATAGTACTGTCCCCGATTTGCGTCGATCACTTGCACAACATTTGTTTGCGCACAATTAGACTGATGGCGATTTGATACCTCCGGACAAATTGGTCAGTTTGATCAATGAATGGACATGTTATTTTTTTCAATTGTTTCATATTGCTCTTCATCTGCATTGTCGAACAATAATTTACATCCAGGATTATGTAAAATCGCAATTGAAAGAATCATGAATATAAATGTGGATGGATAGAGAGGAAGAGCAAGGCCAAAGAAAAGATGAATGGATTGTGTGAAGAATGGTATCATGTAAGAGAAGGGTCAGTGATATCATGACGGTTGATAGAAGGGCATTGAAAAAGAAAACGTGTTGCGCTGACCCCAACGTGGTATAAGGGCAGGAAGAGGGTGATGTAATTAAAACGAGTGCCCGTACAGGTTCTTCTTAATAAAGACCGAGTGTCCGAGTGACCGAGTGTGACCGAGTTGTTTTGGAACGAGCAACTAGCTTCAACTTTCCAACTAACTTTCCGACTCCTTGATCATTTAAAAGTGCCTGTACATGATTTAATTGAAATAACAGCAGAACTTTACAAGTCATATTTAGTGGAGTGACTGGGGGTTTTGACCTCAGACTTTTGTTACAGTGAATGAATTTAAATGGTCGAGGGGGGGTTTTCTTTTTTATACTATGAAGTGTAAAGTTTACCCAAAATTTTTTTGTGCTTTTGATTTTTTTATTATTTAAACAAAAACTATAAAAAATTAATACTTGAGCATGTAATTTTATTTGAAGTAATTTTTTTTTCGTATCTATACGTTGAATAATAACTAAATAGAAATAAATGAATATTTTTTTTAAATGTTGGAGCGTATGAAGGGTCATAACGACCTTGGACAGGTAGTAGAACGTGGAGAGGGGAGAACGGCAACACCAGCTGCTCCAAAACTAAACGACATTTTTCTAGCTACTTTTTAGTTATAAATGACACGTGTTCTGCGCATGTTGTATATATTTGAGAGTAAAAGTTGTGTATTTTGTTGTTTATTTCTGATAAAAGTTTTATTGAAGACGTTTTTTTTCTATCGAATTTCTATGTTAGATTTTTTATTTGTTCATTTGGTAAGTAATCTCATTAAAAATCTGCAGTTTATTATATGATCATGATGGTTATAATATGACCATAATGATTATTAAATAATAAATTAAATAATAGGTACATAGATAATTAAAGATTAATTTAAGTAAAAGAAAAAAAAAATGTAATAAATTAATCATCTCATGTATTCAATTGTTTTCTATCACAGTTTTCTAACAATGGATGAATCAAGGACCAGTAGTACAAGTAATGAGCACAGCTGCCTAATCTGTGAAAAAATGGGTTCATCTTCCGAAACCAATTCAGATTTAGGTGTTATTAAAAAAAAAAAAAAGGAATGACAACATTACGAATATATCATCATTCATCGTCGACCCGACGCCGACGGAAACCCCTCCTACCGTTATTTGGGATCCCGAAGGTGGCGCGTTCCGAAGCCCATGAAAGCACAGGACCTCGGACTTGTGCAAGGCCACCTCGAGACCCAATTGCCGGATCCTCTCGACGACTATCGCAACCCCGCGTGTCATAAGGTCGGCCGCCGCCTCGTGCGACCACCCCTGCGCCAGGACCAACGTGTCATCCGCGTAGCAGACTACGCTGGCGCCCTCGGGGACGTCAGCACGTAGCACCCAGTCGTAGCCGATGTGCCACAGGAGCGGCCCTAACACCGATCCCTGCGGAACACCGCACGACATCTCTCGCCGGTTCCATTCACCATTTCGACCAGGGTAGATCACGGCTCTATCACACAGATAGGCCCCGACCACCCGACGGAGGTAGTTCGGCACCCGGTGGTACCGGAGTGCCTCCCTAATGCAGGACCAGGGCAGGGAGTTAAACGCATTGGCGATGTCCAGCGACACCGCCAGCACAACCCTGCCCCGGGACACAGCATCCCCCGCCGAGAGAGCTCTCACGCGCAAGATGGCATCCACCGTAGAGCGCCCCCTGCGGAAGCCGAACTGGCAGTCCGCAAGGTTCGGCCCCATCCCAGACAGGTGCCCGACGAGGCGGCCCGCAATAACTCTTTCAAAGAGCTTACCCACCTCGTCGAGCAGCACGATGGGCCGGTATGCGGACGGTGAGTCCGCAGAGCGCCCAGGCTTCCGAATGAGGACCAGCTTCCCCGTCTTCCAACGAAGTGGGAACTGGTCCCTCTCCAAACATGCGCTTAGGAGCCCCTCCAATCGGGGCCCTAGAGCCTTTGAGGCCAGGACCCAGGCTTTCCCAGGCAAGCCGTCGGGTCCCGGGGCGGTATTTTTGCCTTTCAGCTTACGTACCGCCACCCTCAGGTCTACCCCAGTCACCTCTGGTGTGTCGTCGTCAGTGTGGTCCGCTTCCGGCATCGCAGGCGGCGGAGCCATGGGCGGGGGAGGATGTTCTCCCCGCGAGGGGAACAGAGCGCTCACCACGTCCTCAACGAGCTCCGGCCGGAGACTCTGCGTCAGCGGGGGGGCCCAGGTGCGGATCTTGTCCCGCACCGTCTTGTAAGGGCGCCCCCACGGATGCGTTCAGAGTCCCCAGCAACTCCTCGTGGGCCTGAGCCTTGGCCCGCGAGATGGCCTCGTTGAGGGCGGTCTTCGCCTCTCTGTATCCCTCGTACAGCTCCGCCTCAATGACCGCCGCATTCAGTGGCCGAATGCGGAGTCTGTTTTTTTTCTTTCATTTTCCTTCATTTATTTCTTTTTCCTAATTAATATCTCTATATGAATATATAAATTAATTTAATTTTGGTGTAGAAAAATGTTCTACAGCCTAATATTATAAGTTATTGTATCGTTTAAACTATCAAAATGATAGTAATTTCATTTTTTTTTTTTAATCGAGATCACAATTTTTTAATAGGTAAACTTTTTTGTATATATTATAAGCTAAACATTCCACTTTGAATTATAAAATTTCATTCACTGTAACAGAAATCCTAGGTTTTCATGTTTTTAACGCCCGAGGCGCTCCACTAATCGTTCATATGATATAAAAGCACAGGCTTAAAGCCCAACAGAGTTCTCCACACAAACTTAAATCATAATTTTCGTCTATTATAAGATGATTTGTTCGTGACAATCTAATATTTGGTTTTAAGGAAACAAAACATTGTGTCATTGCACACTACATTAAACACAAAATATGTTATAAAATGACAACAATTAACATCATTAAAGTTCATAAAATTTTGATTGCCATGTAATTCATCATTAAAATGCCATCAATGGATGTCTGGTGGTTCCATTTCGTACTCAAAGAATTCCGCGAACATTCATTCATTAATTAAGCCGTAAAAACAAATGGTTAAGGTCGTTTTGTTTCGTGTTTTCATATTGAGAGTATCGCCATATTTACTTCAAAAATAATCAAGGTTACTGCGATCATTTCTTTCATTTTCTCTAACCGAGTCACCTTTTTTTTCAATTGTCTGCTTGTAATGTCAAAATAATAACGTGTTACTAAATGCCAAAAAACCTTCTTTTTTTAAATTTTTTGTTTGTTTCGACTGATCTGCGAAACGGCTGTGCCAATTTTGATGGGACTTTCACTGACTTCGTGATAACTGATGCTGTACAGAGTAACATAAGCTACTTTTATTTAAGAAAAATAATTAAGGACCAGAGCTAATTTAAATCTCCGTAGGAAACTGACATTCACCCAGACGATGACGCGGACATAAACTAGCAGTAAATATATCTCAAAATGAATGTAGATTCACATCGTAATCAGCATCTAAAGCTACATCGTTCTCAGTAACAGCCTCAGCCTCACCTTCATCTCTGAAAGCAATTGTTTCTAAAAGATGTAACAAAATTAATAAGTAATCTATGCATCGTCCGTGTCTTGAATACTAAACAGTCATCGTAACCTTGGTATTGTTAACGGGTAAATTAGTTCCGGCGTAATGATTCCCTACCATTCTTAGTTTTATATGTGATACTTATATTTAGTTGTCTCCGTAATTGTAAGAGTCTAGAAAAGTCTACATCGTTGATTAGACCTCCCTGTTTTTTTAATGCAAACTTTATATAAATAAAAAGTTTTATATTCATAGATTTCACTGTCTCTCGGTGTTGTGGTAGCGCAACTGCTGAGCGTGTCAAAGAGTTTTCGGTTTTTCTATTAGAAATTTCTCAGTAATAGCTGTGAGTTTGAATGTTAGGTGACACCCCCATGCTGCGTCTGGTATCTCTTGTGGACCCATCGGATTTCGAGAGTGAGGGAATAGGGATATAGTGCACCTATGTTTGCGCAGACACTTATGCGCTAAAATACTCTTACGTACTTGGTTAGTCTCCATTGAGACCGCCATGTCCGAAATTCTATCGGAGAGTATTATTATATTCAAAGATTTTATTCTTGCACGAGTAACCAACAAATATAATCACAAGTTCTTTCACCAATAGTAGATAGTTATGTCAATATAGATCACGACCATTCATTGTGGTTTAATGATGACCATGTTCAGTAGTGCAGTTCTAGTGTATAGGCTAACAAGGATTCGAAATTAGCATAAGAAATCGTAAAGTCTTGGAGAACTGCCACAATTTTTTTTGTTTTACTTAATTACGAAAGAAATCTGACGTTTACCAGTGATTGATTTACTGTGAAGTAATTAATTAATTGCTACAAGTTCGGGTTTTGATAACGCAATACAATTAATGGAAACATGGTCGAATATGCATGACATACTGGTACAACGGGTATGCTTTTCATTAAATCCTCTTTATCATTCCCTAAAGGCTTATTGATGTGACCATTGTCTTTTCAATTCTTAATAAAGACTATAGTTAGCAATGGAGCATCCAAAGACGATGATAATAATAGAAGCCATATAACAGCTTCAGTAAAAATATAGCTAGCAGTGTGCGTGGCTGTAACTAGTTGAGCTGTTCCATCCTGCTCCTCAATTTGACCATGGCAAAAGCCAAAACCTAGTTGACGCGGAAACCCAGATCAGCAGTTAAATCAGAACAATAAACGGCAAATGGAGCGATAAGCTAAGTTTTTACATGAATAATTGTTTTGACTTAAGGCCGGTCCGACCTTTCAGTTTTTATCATAATTTCAATGGTCAAGGATGGGTCTTTACTCTTACAATTTATTTGTTACTAGCTATTGTTGCAGCTTTATTTTTATTAGCGGTCACCAAGGCCGCGGTCTAAGTAATGTCAGTATTGCAGAGAGCAGTTGAAATAATTAGTTTGAGGTTGTATTAATAGAAGTACGCTGATTTATCTATTAATTAATGTTGATTGGCAAGCTTTCTGTATGCGTTGGGGACCATATCGTCATCATCATATCAGCCGTAAGACGTCCTCTGCTGACATAGGCCTCCTCTAAAGATACGCGTCCAGCGATTTTCTGCGACCTTTTTAGGTCGGTCCACCTTGTTTGAAGCCGTCCCACACAGCGCTTTTCGGTGCGTGGTCACGACTTGCTTTACAACCCCAACGGCTATCCGGTCTACGAGCTACGTGGTGGTTGGGAGTAATAGGGTTTATTCACAAGGTACTCATCTTAATTTGCAACCTTGAACCTTCCCTCCGGAGATCACAGCGTTGTCAATTTTATTATCATCATCTAAGCTCACTTAACTAATAAGAATGTAATCGTATTCATCATCGTCATCATTATCTTCAATTTGTACTGTTTTTCCAAATTCTTCAACTTGTTCATTAATATAATACCAGCCTATTATTGTCCCACTGCAAAACAAAGGCCTCTTTTCATACATAGAAGGCACTCTTGCTCAAGGCCGATAGGCGATTTTAGACTTACATTATGCCATGTTTTCTTTCGATGTTGATGTCCAAGATAAACTTAGAAAGTACAAATGATGAACATGAATGATGAATGATGGAGTATTTCAATTGGTTTGTACTTGTTTACATTCCATTTTTTTTCTTCGTACAATAATTTGCACCTGCCGTGCTATCACTTCACCACCTTTGGTAGAGAATGCCTAAGGCATTAAGTCCGCCTTTGTACTTTTTTTTGTGCATAAAATTTAAATAAATAAATGATTTGATAACGTCTCATTGGTGCTTGGTATCAAACCCACAAATCCTCATGCTCAGGCCACAGGTTCAGTAGGTTCATTGATCACTTTACAGTACAACAAATCAGATCTACTACAGTCTATGAACCACTTTCATCTGAAACACAATTCACATCTCTAATCATTCCGTACTGAAAACGAACTCACCGCACGAAATCGTCTAGCAACACGTGCAGGCCATGTAATGATATATGGGTTATTGTTCACGCGACCTTCGAGCGCGAATCAACAGGCTCTGGACCTTCCTCGTAGCTACGTCGTCTTAATGATGAACAGTCCAAAGTCTTACAGCTGAGCGGTTTTAAGTTTCACGTACCTATAGCTTTTGTTTCGTTTGGCCTTGAATATTACTCCTTACAATAATTATACCTAAATATAGAAAACATAGCAATGACACAATGGTAGGTATTAATTAAAATTTCAATCATTACGAAGATAGCTTGAAATATTAGTAATAACAACTAATACATTATACAGACTTACTTTTAATTCATCTTTTTATCTTTCATACATTTTGAGCGTTGGAGCGAATTTTTATAGGAAATCGCAGTTTTTACGTGTCAGGGGTGGGCCTATAATATTTTTTTTTTGTTTTCATGAGTACTTTCAGCCCCTGAAAGATAATAATATCAATAGCTTAGTTAAAATATATCTATTAGATAATCCCTTTCGAAGTTTCAGCTACTTGGATTTACATTCAAATTCAACGAAAATTGGATGTAGTCTACACGTAATGAAGCGATTTTGTTATGGCTTTCCCAAAACTTTACATGAATGGTTCAGACTTTGAACATTCTTTCAATACAAAAATTTAAAGCAATATCTATTAAAAGTTACATAATAGAAATCTCCGCCCAGCAACCAGACGCCTTGGTAACCTCAGCAACCTGTCAGTCTGATGTGTGATGGATCACTACAATCTGGCAGCCTCCGAGAGATAAGATAACAAACACATAGTTTATACAATAGTGTACAACTGGAACATTATATATTTTTATTTTATATCATGAAATTAGAATTTGAATATTTTTAGAAGATGATTATGGCTTTGAACGCACTTTGTGTTGTGAAAATTCATTTTGATGTGTAGCAACAATTTAAAGAGAATATTAGTGGAACCACAGTAAGGGAAGTCCAAGGAAGAATGGAAGGGTTGTGTGAAAAGGATGTGGCTAAGAAAAGGGGAAATACTCAGATGAGGGAAGATAAAGATGCAGAAGAAGAACAGAAATTGTGATAAAGAGAGGACAGTGATGAAGTTGCGAACCAACCCCTATCCATAATAGGTTACATGGTTTAGCACAATAGGTTTTGGTATGGGAAAGCGGGAAAGTAAGCAGAACCTACACAGGTCGGGTTTTATAGACGCCACTGATGGCGTTAAACTTATGACTCGTGGCTTTTTGGCCAACCTAATATAGATTGCGATCGACACGTTAAGAAGGAGTACAGGAACATTCTTGACTTATGAAAGCTTCCAACTTGTTCTATAAAAACTTAGCAAAGTTGTAAACATGTTTATAAGTAACAATTTCGTAAATACAAAACACTTAAGATCGTGAATTACCTTATCACGAACGGCGAATTGTCTTAAAAACAAGTACACAGTCTGAAACGTCTGACCTATATGATTAAATCCAGACTGACTGATTACAAATCTTTCCGACTTTTCTTTGAACGATAACTGCATTTGTGTCGAGAGACATACTAAAAATATCTCTAGGTTTTATGTAATTAAATAATGCATTACGGTTTTACCCACTAGCTACACTTCGCGGTTTTGCCCGCTTTACGTATTTGGTTACTGCTCCGCTCCCGTGTGTGCTAGCGTAATTTTGTATAGCCTATAATCGTCCTCGATGAACGGGCTATATAATCCAAACAGGTTTTTTCCAAATCAAGCTAGTAGTTCCTGAGATTAGCGTGTTCAAACAAACAAAAAACTGTTCAACTTTTTAATATTATAAATAACACATAGGTAGTAACGTTTAAATATGGTATTTTTCCTTAATCCATCACTAATCATGACTTGTTTTCTAATACGCAGAATAATTATCACATCCAAGCAAGATATTTCTGCCGCCGTTTCTGTCTTAGTAACCAAAGTAATAGCAACAGACAAATAAAAAAATCCAAAACAATGTTCAAGAGACAATATTAATAAACATACATTTGTATCTAACCCCATAAATTACAAAGATAGTGAAGCTTCATGAGAAGAAGCGAACAATATAGCACAAGGCAAATATTATTTACCTGAACGTGAGGAGACGGCGCCGGCGCATGTGACGTCACTACACGAGTCATTTACTATTGGACCGTATACATGTAAAAAGTAGAAGTCTTACTCTATAATAAACATAATACTCGCAGTCCTTAGGTGCTTTTTTTATTGGACACCCCGTCGTCGTTCCGTTTCCAACCACTGCAACTCCTATAAGGCAAATTGAACAGTGGAGACCGCCAGAAAAGGGCCGACGGAATGAGGCTCGATGAGTCCCGGAGAAACGATTCAACTGTCTTGATAAAATAGAATAAATGATATGAAAGGGAAGGGAGTCAGTGATATCATGACGGTTGACAGGACGAACTAGAAGACGAAAATGTGTTGCGCCGATCCCAAGTAACATGAGATAGGGCAGAAAGACGACTTGCAGACTTGGGAGGACTTGTGAGAGACGACTTGTGAGGTGAAAAGGTAAAAACGATGAAGACGACGTTCTCGATTGTAAAAGAACGCTTATTAATGCAGTGAATAATACAATAGATATTGTAACTATGATCGAAAAAGAATGAACTCTATTTAAGGCCGATTATTCAAGATTCAAATAACTTCTAACGGATGTATAACTTTCACGATTTGACAGCTTTTGTATCGAAAATATTACGAATATTTACTCTTCAGTACAAAGTTGACTAGCTGTTTTAAGAAAACCTTCTACCATAAGTTACTACTTTGTATTCATTGCATTGCAAAAACGTAGTAATACTAAGAAAATTTACTACCTACTATTAATTAGCTCATCTTATACCTATGAACGGTGTTTTATAACTGTTGCATTGATAAAAAACTGCTTCGTCATTTTATTTTCCCAAATATTTTAGCCTTTTATGAATTTAACTTCTTTAGGAACGATATTTGAATTATGAAAAGGCCTTTCCTTTTCGAATCGATATGTGAAGTTTTCTTTTCATATTTTATTATTTATTTTTTTATAGTTCTTGGCGCAATTCGTATTGATGTCCCAAATCGAAATGAATTCCTCTATACAATATATTTTAATGACTAAGCCGCTAACTGACCTTGGAATCTAGCATTAACTGGTATTGCACAGTTACACATCTCAATTATTGTTTTCCTCAACAAATAACTGACTGATAATGTTCTCTAATATTACTTCCGCAAACCAAACACAGGTTGCCGAGCCTGCTAACATTAATGTTATGTCTTATCGTTTCTCTTGACACATAGGTACACGTAGATACTTCAGTAACGAGTTTAGTACATATATTAAGAACCACACAGTTACTAGAAACTGTGATTCTGAAATCAATTGAAAAGAGTGTCTGTAGAGTTTCTTGCTCGTTCAGTCGTTCTTCTTCTTAGAGATCTATCTACATTATGGAATGAGCAGCTTGCAACTTTCTGACCAACTGCTTGACAAAACAGAAGTGATTGTAAATAGTTTTATTGGAATCTTAATTCAGTAGATAATATAGGCAATAGACATGTATTATAGATTTAATTGATGTCTCGGATTGTACTACATTAATATTAATATCGCGAAAGCGTAGGTGGAGATCACAGAATGAGCGAAAGTCGTTCGATAAAGACTAATACCAAATAGCACAACTCTATATAGAGAAACATAAAAGGCGAATGGGCAGACCTTTCTCCTGTAGTCAAAAATTCCAGCTAAAAATACTATCAAGTTAAGATATTATGACCTAACAGCTTATTCCTTCATCTTCTTTCTTCTCTTCAGCTGAAACACTAACGAGACTATGCTTAATACGCAGACTACTTCAACTGAAGCTGTACCCATATTCGCCAATAAATCTTTATCTACATCACAGAGAACATGCCAAATATTCTCAACAAATGTCACTTTCAGTGAACGTAAAGCTGGGTCCACATTTGTATCATTTCGGTGTATCGTATCTCCGTTGCGTGGACGCGTTTTTACCAAATATGCCTTAATAATACGACATGGACAAAATGAGCGTCCATATTTATGATTGTATCATACTATACATACTCGATACGTTGCGACTGATCGGGATACGTCATGTGTGTAATGTGGACCCAGCTCAACGGAGATACGATACACCGGAATGATACAAATGTGGACCCAGCATAAGACATTACCCACTTCAGTATTTCCGTAGTTACTCCACTACACTGACACTCAGACACCTGCTTTATAGTACATGTACTACAACAATGGCGGCCGCGTGAGGAACCGCTTCACATCCTTATGTCACAAACGTGACCACGCTTAAAAGGTTGTAGTTTGCTGCAGACTTGTTATGTCATGAAATCATGAAATACTAGGTAGGTAAGTAATATTGTATGCGACGTTGGTGGCTGTCTGATTTAAGAAATGAATTTGGGCCGAATACTACTATTGCTGTTGCTAGAAAAGATTAGCGGAAGAGTAAGAAAAACAGAAGTGGAAATTTAGTTTTTCTTACTCCTCCGCTACAGACAAGACAGTTGAATCGTTTCTCCTGGACTCCTAGACCTTCATTGCCTCGGCGCTTTTCTGGCGGTCGCCACTGTTGATTCTGGCTTACAGGAGTTGCAGTGGTTTGGGAATAGAGTGGAAGGCTTGTCCCATTTAAAAAAAGATTCCTGTTAAAGTCACTCAATGAAGTTAAAAGTTACATGTGCTTTTGATCGCGAAGGTATTAAAAGTCGAAGCTTCATCTTTTTTTTTTTACAAATTTATGTTTCAAATGTTACAACTAAACCTTAAAAAGCCCCCACAAACTCTATACCTATTGTTGCATCCATGCATACATTTCAAATGAAATGTTTAATTGTGTGTTTAACTCGTAAACTGTATTGTTTTACATAATTGGTCATAAAATAATTATAGTGTATTTTAAGCTTCGCCAATAACAGGTTAATTAGTGAACTGCTTATTGGAGAGTTATATTAATCTTCACTTCTTAAAGGTAACAAAGAAAAAAAATATCATTATGGCACTCTATTTTACAGTTAATAATAATCTATTTTACGTACCAGTCTATTAGTTCAAGGATACCTAAATCTAGTTAACAATCACAATAATTATTTCCGCCTTGCAATAATACAAAATTAAACTTCTAAAAAGTAAATTCGTATTTGTCACCTCTGGTAATAATACCGGCCTATTATTGTGTCACTCAGGGCAAAGGCCTCTGCTCATGCAGAAAAGGCAAGAGCATTGATGGACAGCGGAAAGATAATTTCCTTGCGATGTTTTCTATTACCCATGTCCAAGATAAACTTAGAAAGTACATAAGAAAATTAAAAAACAAAACACTGTTGTACGTGTTTTTTTTGGTCTATATCCAAAATAACTAATACTAAATTGCCCCGTTGGTCTCAGGTCCCGGGTTCGATTCCCAGATCGGGCTAAAAGTGTTAATGGGTTTTTCCATTGCGGAATTTCTCAGTAACAGCCCGGAGTTTGGAAGTTGGTGGTGTGACACCCCCGTGCCTCGGAAAGCACGTAAAGCTGTTGGTCCCGGCTGTCATTCGTAGATCTTTGACAGTCGTTACGGATAGTCAGAAGCCAAGAAGTCTGACAACCAGTCTAACCAAGGGGTACCGTGTTGCCCAGTTACTGGGCTGTGGAGGTCAGATAGGCAGTCGCTCCATGTAAAACACTGGTATTCAGCTGCATCCGGTTAGACTGGAAGCCGACCCCAACATTGCTGGGAAATGGTTAAGCAGATGATGATCCACAATTACGTGCGTGAGAATCGAGCTCCTTAACCAACCATCACGACAGTCGACCCTGATAAGCTAACCAAAAAACTGTCTCCAAATCTTGTAAAACTAGATGCAACAGAGATTTGGGAACTAACATTTAAACCTGTAGCGGATGTAGGTTATTCACTTAAAAACCTAGATGATATTGTATGTATATGTGTATAATTAGACGAAATAATTACAGACAATACTCTTCTTTTCTTTCCTTCTTTTCTATTTTAAAAAACGTTGGCCCGCACTATGAATTTCCCCTCAATTGTGAGTGTATTTACAAACATATAAACTCAAATACACAAACAGCCAAATCCGGAACAACATCTGTAGTTAATACAAATATTTGTCCCTTATAAGAATCAAACCCGCGACACGCAGTACAGCAGACAATCTACTACTACTAATAACTAATACTAAAATGCATATTAAACATCATTTTAAAGTAGAAGTTGAAATACCTAAAGACATGTATTCAACACATAAGTTACCTGATAATCATATAGATCTGCCAACCTCAACCCGAATCCTTGATTTCTTCACTTGTGACATACAAACTTACAAATTAGAGGCACACGACTCGTACGGACTTTTCGTACTCATTGCTAACCGATTGTATCACGATTTTCATGATTTTTTTATTTGTACATGGAATACTATCAATAGTGGATGAATTCCACTTCGTGTTACGACAGACTAAAAGATTTCGTAGAATTATGAGAGTCTGTAGTTTCAGTTACATATCTGTGCCACCTTTTGAGTCTTCTTCTTAGCCTATCGATGAAAAACATAGATAAGATTACCAGCTCATTACTGTCCCACTGTAGGGCAAAGAGCGCTTCTCATACAGAGAAGACGCGAGCATTGATCACTTCGCTTGCTCAAGGCGGATTGGCGATTTTAGACTTATATCAATTACAATCCAGGTTTCCTTACCATGTTTCCCTTCACCGATGTCAATGTTGTCCAAGATAAACATAGAAAGTACATATGGCTTCGAAACCGGCAACCTCATGAATGAGAGGCGGACAATATAAATATTAAATAATGTTATTATGACAGTGGACTGTATAGCCCTGAAGAGGGCCGATTGGAGCTTAATTTTGCCACGTGGTGAAAGGACTAGCCAATCGATAGGAAACAATAGCCCAGGGTGCATATGACGTAATAGAGGTCGGAGAGTAAATCGTGCGGGGAGGCTCCTTCCAAGCACCCCTTGCTTTGAATGATTACTATCTGTTTCCACTTCAAGTCTGCTATGCTATGAGTACCAACCCCAGAACAACCAAAACCCATAAAGCATTGTCCGAATCATCATCATCATATCAGCCGCAGGACGTCCACTACTGGGCATAGGCCTCTTCCATAGATTTCCAAATGTCCAAATCGACAAAGAACGATTTTAAAATTGTCATAGACAGAAAAGCCGACGATAATATCACAGTGTTAGGTGTAATTAGAAGCACACATGTAAAAGATAACCTAAAAATATCAGCAATCATCGACAAATAAAGTGATAGCGATCACGATAATCATGATTTTTTTATTAACATTATAAATGCGTTGCGCCATCGGCAACTGAATTTAGGTCTTAAGGAACTTCAAGGAAAACAGTTAGTCACGTTTATTGGAGAAGGGAGAGAAGAACTGGGAGTTTTTCTAGATGGTTCTGCAGCTTTAGAAATAGACAGAATACTTACTTAAAACCTTAAACTTATCTTTTTCATTACCACTACACGTGTAATCTTTTTACTTATAATCATTAGCTGAAACTAAAGTTACATTTCAATGATATTTCATTCATATATTATGTTGATTATAATGGGAGTGTAAGTTAACAATTTGTTATCTCATATTGGATTTGAATTGTACCTAAGTTGGAAAAAATATAGAATTATTTTCGTAACACACACAAAACGCCTGTATTCCCCGAAGGGTTGGGCAAAAGTGTACTAATGTTCACCCACAGTTCACGTTTAGGTCTCATGGACTCAATAGGAAGCGAGCCTATTGCCATTAACCGGGCACAAATCGTAACTCCGAACTGCTGCTAAGAATTTCATATACGTAGAAAAACCCAATAACACTTTTTTCTCGACTTAGGAATCGAACCCAAGACCTCTAGCGTAGGTAACAGTCGCGTAGGACCACCAGGCTAACGACGCAGTCCTTTAGTCAGTTATTTTATTAACTTCTTCATAATCTTATAATTCTGTTACAAAGATCCTAACAGCACCTCTATAACTTCTGCCAGCCCTAATACCGATGTATCCGTGAGCCGGTGCGCAGGCGCACGCGAGCGTCTCCACAAATAGCTCGCTATTGTACAGCACGTTAATATTCATGAGCGACGGATAAGGACGTCTAATTACCGTAACATCTTGCTGCTTATTCAATTTACCCAGAGTACGGTTTTTAGGAACATTCGTTTTTTAGATGATCAGAGAGGATCAAGCTTGGTAGCTTTTTTTGGAAAGTAATAAGATGATATATGGGAGTCCAGTTGAAGGCGTTTTCCAAATAATATTGAAGATGAAAAAAAATGCAGTTTTAAAAGAAAACATAGTCATGTATACCCCTGGATTTAGCAACATTTGGCGGAAGCCCAGCAGTGGACCAGCAGTGCAAGACTTCTGGTGTTGTAGTTATCTATAAGCAGAGGTCACCACTTAACATCAGATACGCCGTCGGCTTCTTTGCCATAAAGCGATTAAAAAAAACAATATAATTGTAAAACTATCTCTAAACTTGATAATGTTTGGCGCCTATGATAAAATACTCATACCTCCTAGATACGGCATTGACAAGAAAAATCTTAACACCCCAAGAATTTCTGTTGACATACGAAGACCTTGGAGGTTCAGCAATTCCATTAGGTACCTACTTACTTATATCATTATAGTATTATGTGCTTCATACCGATTTACTTTTATATCTCTCTAATCTTATTACATGATTACTGCTATAATTAAATGGTTGATAAGGTTTTGCTTTTTTTCTGCTGTTGTATATGAAAATTGTTTGTTTTGTAAGAGTCTTGATACTTGTCCAAATTAATTACTAAAGCATTAGTGTTCTATCTGACCATTTTTGAATCCTCTCCGGAATCCAATTCGCTTTTTAAAGAAATGACTCTGCTAGTTTATTAGTTATTGATTTTGATAACCCAAATACAAACATACCTCACAGCTAATTAAGCGAAACAAAAAATTAAATTCCTGCAATGCACGATAAGAGTAACTACCTAACGAACGACGTAATTTCAGAAACCGAGTAAACTGTAGTATTTGTTTGCTAGTTCTTCTCCGGATGAATAAATAACAGAACGCAGTTTTACTATGGCCTTGATGATCTAAAACTATTGTCGCGACCACCTCATTAACACTTCATAGATCCGGACCTCAAAACATAATCATCTGAAGTATTTACACAAACTGTTTTGACAGAGAAAACTTTTTGCAATTCAGGGAAAATGTGACAGAGATGATTAAAGAAGTGAACCAGTTTCGAAATTCAAAAACAAAAGAAGAACTACCGACCTCAAAAGAAATTCTCATTCAAATATCAGGTTTCCAATTTCAAATGTGTGAAGAGGCGTGCGTCCGCGCACGCTACATGTCCTCGACTGGCGATACCTGTGGTTTATCACAACGTTGACTTTTATTTGTATTTTTTTACGCGATAATGGCATCGCCGTAATCAGTCCCACTCGGGTTCTAAGCGTGGATTGACGTAGCGCATCTCTATGCCCATTCACTAGTGTTGTGATTTCAATACATACTATTTTACGCGAGTGAGTTTTTTTATCGTGTTACTAGGACTGAAAAGTTATCGACTGGAGTTGACCGTGGTACATTGAATGGTACACATCTTTCAGATTTTGTGTCATGAATAAAACTTATAGGAAAACCTAAAAGATTTGACGTTGTAGTAAGTAATGCGAGTATAACTGAAAATACTATCGAAATGGCACGTGGTACAGTTCATCAGTTACGCATTTCACGTTCGATTCACCTGCGTAATTTTCAATTAAGTAATATTAAACATACTATGACTGAAGTATTGCAAGTTCTAAAGCGTTATAACTTAGAAGAATGAGAACTTAGTCTTGAATGGTCTTAATACATAGCTACAACGATGAAAGCTTACGATTACCATATCTTAAAATAATTTTCTTAACTTAACAGACCGTTTAATTGAGTTGGCATTTCTTAAAAGACACAAGCAGGTAGAAAAACAATATCATCAGGAACGACCGCAATATTTTTTTGAAGTAGTAACATACACTCTCACGTCTTTATACGTTTTGTCACGATATTTTGACAGAAATGATTTAATTATTATGATTTCTTCATAATGCTTAGAGACTATTGCTACAAAACACAATCTTGAAGTTTGCAACAATAATTTACTAATTTAAAGGAACAGTAATGGCGTTTGCACATCAAAATCTTAGAAAAGAGAATCAGCTTGATCCATACATAACCCAATAAAATAAGCTCTCCTACAGTTCTTTTAAACTGTACCTTTAGCTTCTTCAAATTCAAATTCATTTATTTCTTTCAGTAACTTGCTACTTTTACCATAGGCCTCCTAGGGGTCTTCTTTTAGGTATATGAATTACCTGTCCTAGGAGTTCTTCCTCCGAAAGTTCAAGTCTGTGTTCAATGACTACAACATGATAATCAAGAGCTTTCAGCAGATTCAAGTAATTCCTTTGAGTGATACCGCTATCATAGGCTCTTGTCATATCATAGACCAAGTTTTGAGATTAATTGATAGCAACGACAGTTCCAACTTTTTGTTTGGGTTAACTATTGATAATAACCCTTACTATCAGTTAGATTATAGCGTCAAGATTAGTATAGTATTTCACGAACTACTAGTACATATAATTGTACTTCTTCTTCTTCTTCTGTTCGTGTCGCTTGACTCCAATTTAATGTTCTCCGACAATTTACAATTCTAATGTAACTACGCATTCTACAAAACCTTTTACAGTACTCATTATTGTGTTTCCTATTTAAGTACCCACCTTAGCTTTATTATCAAGATTTAAATTATTATGTTTGTCATAAAAATAAAAATTAATGCCTTTACGATCTCCATTGTGGTTATTTTTTAAATGAGGCACTAATGGCGATTTGAAGGATTATTCTGCAATAACGTTGTAAAAATATTTTTTGCATTAAAAACGATATTCATATTGCCTACAATCTTAAAGAACTATTTTAAAATAAAGCTACAACACTTGCAGATATTTAAATATTTTACAAAATTCATTAATGAGTAGATTACAACATGTTTAAAACAATTGCTAAATACAAGTTTCCTCTCCATATCTTCAGATAATCAAAATAAATCTATTGAGTTTATCAAGGAAACGTATGCAATTACCAATTAATTATTGTAAAACGTAATAATCAATGAAAAGATATAACACGTATAACCTACTTACTGCTGCCAAAACAGATAAAAATCTCAGGTGATTTGCTAAATTGTGATAATTTCCACAATCCTTTGATGACGTCACAGTACAAGATGCCTTGTGCGTAGTGTTACGTGCCTGTTGGCAACGCCTTTCATATCATTTGTCATTTTATCGTCACAGATATGTTGCTGCTTCTGTGACGTCCATTGCTATCCATCAACATCTTTTGTAGATCCATATCAACTTAGATACACATTTCTAACTCACTTAACTTCTTCTTACACCAATAGCAGCAGGTCTTGTATTCTGTAAAAATCTCCGTTGGTGAATTAAGATAAAGTAACGTTGAAGTCAGTTACCTTCCCTTCTGATGCTAGGGATTCACAGCTCACTTCAAACTCACTTCATTTGAATATCCCTCGGTGAACAAAATAATACTGCAGGTCATGAAGTCACTAGATTTGGTAAATGCATTGGATCCTATATGTTTGACTTCAAGCCAAGCACATGGCACAAGCAAGTGAAATGCACCTCTACTTCAGTAGCTATTAGAATATTAGATCTATTTGCATCCTATCTTTCCCAACTACCTTTAGGTCATTCAATCATTAATTCAAGAAAATAATCCCTCAATAAAGATCTTTTACGTCAATAAATACATCAGTATTATCCATTACGACTTTGACTTCATGAAGTTTTTCTCCAACCTTGTCCGCTTTCATGGTTGTCTGCTCATCATCGTGTAATTGATTGCAACCTTTAACGTCTTTCGTTACACCTTAGTTAATGAGGGTTACTTTGTAGTAGTGTCTCTTAGTTATTTTCTTGAACAATCTGTTCAGGTTCATGGCAAAAATATAACATAGCAGTATTTAATTAAATAGGGCTGTCACATGTATTGCGATTTTAAAATTCTCAAATAAAGCGCCTTAAGAAATAATAAATGGTTTGTTGAAAAATATAGACTAGTTATAGATCATGACGGATATATTGATAAAGCTCTAAGTGATAAGTCTATTGATGATTTCACAACATATTGAAAAACCTTAATTGGCGAGGTATTGTGAGTTCTTGATGACCATGTAATTAAGTAGGCAATCAAATTCACATAAACCGATAATCTGGGACTTATCAAAAGAGTTGTACAATCTCATAGAAGCATATTTCTACTTCCGCTAATTCATAATGGTCTTCAGATCCACGCTTCTGTATATTTTTTGCAATTTAAAGACTTTATAGTAAGTTTGGCATACTGAGCCAAACGTTTTAGATGCCCGTGTAAATGTATTAGCATACAAGCGACGTAGTTCATTGCTTCACGCTACTTAAAGTAATTAGTTAAAACTTTGACCGACAATACCCAGACGAATGTGGAGTTCCGTACGAGGAAAACGACGAAAAAAATAGTGTGGATGACGATCTTGTATGTGTGTTTGTGTATGTAGTTGTTAATGAAGTAAATAAAAAAGTTTAATATAATAAACTAAAAGCAGCAGAATAAATGTGTATGGTTGAAAGGGTAAAGAAAATAAAGCATACAGGAAAAGTTTTTAACCAGTGCGTAAATTTTTTTTGGTAGTTCAGAGTCAGTAATAGAAAACATTTCCGTGTTTAGTTAAAAAAAAAAATTAAAAAAAAATTCATCATTATCCGAGTTTGAAATAAGCAAAACATGGACATAATCTATTCGCCATACTATCAATGAAAACTCGCGGCCGCCGCCCGGGCGCATGGCTGGGGTGAGGGGGTGGGGAATGCGCTAGCGCCGGGCCCGCTCGCCCGCCCGCCGTCAGTACGTTCCACGCGCAATTGGTGTCCTGACGTCCGAGCGTTCTTACCCCGCGCAACCCCTGCGCCCTGCAGTTGCCGCGTGTACTCGCGTCGTATCAATCACGATGTCAAACTTTACTCACCGCGAATACTATGAAATGGTGCGAGTGTATTTATTAAGCAACGAGAATCTATCTATCTTCATGTTTATGTTGCATACCTATCTTAGTGCTTCATTCAAGTTTATTATTATGCATTTTGATGGTCCTAAGCCCATGAAAGTATGAAGGAAAAGTTGGAATTACGTTAACAAGTAACTTCATATCGCAGTCCAAACTAAAAAAGGTCAGTAACCGCACCGCGTAGGTACGTCGTCGCAGCGGCGAGCGAGCTTCGACTCAGCTGTTACCTACGCGCTACGCACGCGCCGGCTCAGCTGATACGCGCGCCGCGAGTGACAATAAAATATGTTTTTAAGTATACATGTTTCGTAAGCGATAACTTTTCTTTTTAGTACTAAGACATATCAAAATAAAATATACGTGTTTAATAAAACGTGTCGAAGTTTATAATGGCAAAATTTACGCACTGGTTAAAAATTTTTCCTGTATAACTAAGGTACAGATAGAAGCAATAGAAACAAGAGAATAACCTTAAAGCAGTGAACAAATTAAATTATAAATGATTTCAATGAAGCTCCCGAAAACACTAACACTTTAAAAATACCACAATCTTCTATTGAAAATCCGAAAAATACAGCCGCGATCAAGTTTAGAGTAGTTTAAAATGACGACGTGGCTACCCGTTAAGATGACGTCATCATATCACGACAAATATTATGTGTCAATGGGACAAATTGATTATGTAGTGACTGTGGTAACGTTTGGAATTCGTGACGTTCACGTTTAAAGTCAAAATCGTGGCTTTGAAATGATTAGTGATATTAATAGACCTGATGTGACGTCAGTAAAACAAATAATTGTAAGAATTATCAGTAGATACGTGAGTTTAGGAGAGAGTGCCTTTAAGTACTAAACACTTCAAAAGTGATATAATGTGATGTCCCTAAGTAAAGTGTTTTCACAGTTATGATTAAAAGGCTTTATAGTAATTTCATCATAGATGATAATGAAGCGCGTACATTGCAGATACAATAACAATTCAAGTACAAATCCGAAAGAAACAAACAAACAGAACATAGTAATGTTATAGTGGTTCTTGAACTAACTGCTGATGATCCAAAATAGTAAAAATAAAATTAACATTTATTGCAACTAGCTGTGCCCACGGCTTCACTTACGTGGTTCTAAGTATTGCAGCTGTTTCTTTGGGGTTTTTGCTAACACACCCCAATATTAAGTAATTTTCGAAATTTTCCCAGACCAACCCGCGACAGTTAATTTATATCGAATAGGTAAGCAAATAACTTACTACAAGTGCAAAATGACAAATGCTACACGTCTATCTTACTTATCTGAAAAAGATAACATCATCACCTTTCTCAGTAGCCAAAGTCTTTAGCCACCGTATACGGAACCTCCAAAAAAATACCCAAGAGAATTGGCAATAGCCTCATTCAAAACAGTAGCAATTTCAACAATTGTCCAGGACGCCATTGTAACGTTCTGATGACGTAATTCCACAACGATGTTACGATCAGTAGCGTCTCCTTGTTCATAATTATTGTTCTAATTGCTGTTTGCCACTCTTTAACTTGTTACACTTAATTATTATAGGCCCGGCGCCCCAGCCAAGTGTTTCTTTTTAATAGCTTATTAGTGTTCTGTTGGGTACAATTGTACAAAGTTAAGCATTGTAGGCAGACAATGGTAAAGTATTCCAGTAATTTTGTTCTTCTTTGTGTCCTATAAGTTGACGTCTATTAAAGAAAATAAAGATCGTATGACGCTTTACCAGTTTCGCATTTTTATCATCATCAGCATTATCATTGACGTCCACTGCTGGACATAGGCCTCCTCTAAGGATAGCCACAATTACTGATTTATGGATGTAGTATTAAATCTTAAGGCAAATTATTTATTAGTAAACCAGTTTGTCTATAAATAGCCAAACGTAATTAGGCTGTCAGAAATCATTAGAAAAAACGGAAACATCCTTCGCATACTTGCAACACAGTTAAGCACAACTAATGAAAACATATTTAGAGACACAAAAAAATGTTGTATCTGTAACTAGAGCAATGACACTGTGTACAACTATGAGAGTTTCGGTCAAGATCGAACCCTCTGTATCTAAGTCATGGATCCAGATATACAACATTGTAAATTTAAAAAAAAAAAAATTAGTCTCTCTTCACAAATCTGACTTAATGTTAATATGAACAAAAAATATCTCAGCTGTAAAAAAAAAGGAATGTAAATCCAAATACAACAGCGGTAAGCGATAAATAATATAAAGTTAAAAAAAAGAAATATAAATTTAATTAAAACAGCGGTATATTTAGATGAAAAGCTCTTTGAGCCAAGCTCAATTTGAAATAACCTGGATTCCAAAAAAGAGTATTACAAAATATTTGTTAAAATTATCTATAAATATAACATCTGGCTTGTGAACATAGTGGCATCACCTTGAAAGTGCTCCTATCAGCATCTATCTTAGACGTGACAGCTTATCACAGAAATAACTGCTCCATCTTCAATAACTTGTCTAACTTCTGAGATAACTGTGTCAGACCTTATCAGATACAAATCCCTTACAAAATGTTCGTCTTTCTCGTATCCTGATTATTTTACGGTTTCAGTATTTTTATAAGTTGTTTCATTGTCTGAAGCGTTGAGGTCGTCTAATTCGTTTCAGTCTTCAGAAATTCTAGAATTAGAAGCAAAAGTCGTTTTAATTTTATTTATTTTCCACGAAGAATTAAATGGAATTTAAAATACCAAAGAAATTGTACATAAACATAGAAACAGGATTTCTTCACTATTATAGAAACAGCAAAGTGATTAGTATTCCACTCTTGACTTGGTTAAGTTTCCTCATTAGACCACAAAGAAAGATAACATTTAAATTTTGTATGACTTAATTTATGTAACAAATTCCGACATTGTTAACATAGATAATAAGAAATGTACACGTGGACGTAATCCTTGCAAAGAACGTTATTCAACGAAAGGCTTAGATACTGATGTGTTACATAATGCAGCCTACCCAAATCAAAATCTCCGAAATCCTTTTATCGATGCGTGATAACGATAAAAGGTACGCATTTAAAATCTGTCGGCCGAGCTCCCGTCACGATAACACAGATTGTGACTGACGAATGACCTCGCCAAGACGACGTGCCTTCAAGCGTGAAACAGCCATAGCTATCCCTTGAAATTACGATCTGTCATCTGTAACTGTACCAAGTAGTGTGGCGTTAATTAATTAATTGATTGATTTAAGTTCCGGATCTGCGTTAACCTCATCATTGTCTTTGATGGTTTTATGCAAATTATTAATGCTATTGATCGTAGTTGAAAAATCAGACGAAATCAATTAATCATCAAATCTTGTAAACATGGATAGTGTTGTAGTTTTCTGAAAACCAGCAAAACGGAATATAATACAAGAAATAGATGATAAAGTAAAAGTGAATAAAAAAGGACTGTAAGCAGTAGATCCTTCTTCTCTTATCTCAACAGTGTTTGTAATTGTTTTCACTCCTACATTACGCAATGTAAACATAAAACAATACGATATCAATTACTTGAAGTGTGAATCTTGTAATTACAAGAACTTGATAAAGGAAATTGAAGCCAGAAGTGATTGATTCACTGTATAAACAAGAGTATCAATGTTTCTGTAATATCTTCATTTTCTAGGTTAAGGAATGATTTATAAGGGAGTGGAATCCTTTTACAGTTTCATATTCACTCAAAGAATCATTCATAAGGTTATTGACATCGCTATTATACAATACAATGTATCTGTTTACGAAATCTTGTTTAGTTTTCCATGATAATTCGTTGTCAAATAGTTACGAATACAGTAATACTTACTGCTTTCACAGTTTGATTTAGCTCTTAAAATGGGAAGAACAACTTTCTAGAAATCTAGACGATTAAATATAGTGAGTTCTAAAAAATCTAGACAAGCTGTCTAGTTTGTCTGATTCCAGACTATCTGGCAACCGAACCTGTCTATCTTTAGTCGCGTTTTCTTTTGAAACTAAAAACACCACACATTTATTGGTATGCCAAACCAATAGGTCAACGAGGTTAACATTTTTGAATTTGTGGTAAATTTTAGTAGAAATTGGGATAGCAACTAAAGAATCGTCAATTCTGAGATATTTTTAGTAGTGGTCTAGTGTAATGGCGTTTGTCCCGTGCTACAGATTGCATCAGCTAATACTTATTTAATTAATTTAGATTCTCTAATGGATTCAGAATGTGTTTCCAAATTAATATCTGTAGCATAGTTCCTACGTCATCTACATGACAATATATAACGTACAATAAAAACCTCTGCTAATTACACCAGTGATAACCAACACTTAATCGTAATGGTATTAAACGACACTCCATCGCCGCTTCACCTCAAATCTGACTAATTTACAACTGCATATCACTCAGATGCATTTATCTTATCTCGACATATCATGGAGCGGTATTTATTTACCTATAACACGTTTTATCTGTCGTTTATTTAAATATTTGCTTGTTACACTTATGATGTTCCTTTTTTATCATTAGTCAGTCTAAATTCTGTATGATGGCCGTCGTTTTATTGTGTGGATTATCTACCTTAGTTTGTAACGCCTTTTACTGAGTAAGCTGCGATTTTAGCTCATTTTTCGTGTTTGCATTGAAAGCCTTCTTATTATCACCATGTGTTTGGTACATAAATGGTGTAAAAAGATTCTTATCGAAGTCAAAAGTTGAGCGTTCTTCTCATTGCGATTTTTTCTTCTAAACCACTGGCAATTTCTAGTTATGGAGTTATTATATGTCAAAGTTCTAATAAAATTAAATACTCTCATGACTCGTGTTTGTTAACAGCGAAAAGGAGAATGGGCAAAATGGTACCCGGCTCCAATAGATATGATTGTAGTGTCGTTTAAAAGGTCTTACCAAGAGTAACAATATTTACTATAGCCACCAGTCTCAAATCTTATTGCGTTTGGAGATAAACGACAGTCTTACTAACTAATAAAAACCTTGTTCCTTCGGTTGCCCTTTGCGTTCTAGGGCCACGGTAACCTGTTTAGACAGACCCGTGGCCCCGGCAATAAACATACATATCATAGTATATTAGGTCCCACTTATCTAAGTATATTATGTTCTTCATTTTAAATAAACACAGGTGATGCCACTTAAGATGGTCATTACCAATAACAATAGATAAAGGTTAGCAGTACAAACAAAAGGGCCTATCCTTTCTAACTCGATATTAGCTACCTGGACACTGTGCGCACGTGTGAATTCATCGGACCTTCGAAAGTCACTTCTATTATTGTAATGCGTTATTATTTTGTATTAGCGTTCCATAAGCTCTGTAAGTGCAAGCGAGATAGACATAGAGAAATGATTTATGGCCCGACGACTTTGTTGAATCCGCGCTTACTATAACAAAAATGTTGTTAGGTTAGGTTCCTGGAGGAGTGCGCTGCCTGGGCGCCACAAAGGCATACCCTGGCCGCCATCATTGACGACGATCGCTCGCTGCCGAGCGTCGTCAATGCCATGCTAAGCAGCGAGAGATGTTGGGAGGCGGTGGCCTCCTTCTGCGAGTCTGTCATGTCGCTGAAGGAGGCCGCGGAGCGCGACAGGGAAGAGGACGCTCACGCAGCCGCGATCCGCAGACGCAGGACGGGCAGAAGAAGGCACCAGTTTGCGCACCTTCAACACCCGCCATAGTGGTGCCTAGGTGTCCGGGTCGGGGGACTCGGGCATCTAAATAGGTCCACCTGACTGATAGTGCCCAGTCAGAGGCACCCTAAAGTGGCCGCCTTATATTCCGCCGGAGCGCCTCAGTAGAATACTTCACAGTGACCCTGAGGCGCCCCACTTATGGCGACGGCGGCCCACCCTGTGTTTTTAGTGAGTAGGTCTGGGACATCTTCCCAGGAGTCTCACATAACGTCCCGGGCTCCCCCGAGCCCGGGCGTATGCATGAGCATTTTCACAGGGCCAAAAAAAAAAAAGGTTAGGTTAGGTTAGCTTAGGCCTAGTTAGGTTAGGCCTAGTGAATCTTATTCCAGCTTTATTTTACTAATATAAGTAGTTTGTAGTAAATTCTCATTTATAAAACTTAGTGAGATTACTGCTTCCCAAACGTGAATAGGGACAGGCGCCATGGTAGACGTTTATCTGCATCAAAATATCTTTTCAATGATATATTAATGATGACTATTGGAGCGGGTACCACGTTCCATACATTTTTGCCCATTCTCCTTTGTCGTTGCCTAGCAATATTTTTGCTTACTTCTATGTTTTTATACACTGTATAACATAAAACTATGGTCTGCATTGTCAAAAATGTCAAACGGTAAACCAAAAAAGGTCATTACCTACTATGCCTATTGACTAAATAAATCCACGCATCATACATACATTGCGAACAAATCCACCAGATGACACAACAATACACAATTGATCTTTTCAATATCTACTAACAAACAGAGTGCCTATTTCATCGTAATTGTGGTTTGCTACAAATTCTGTGCCATTGTCTGGTTTTATAGTAACATTATTGACACCGTTTGGCCCACTAAATATACTTTGTTGTTCGTCTGCCGTGTGATTTTTTACCCGTTTACAATTATGTACTTTTAGTACTTTTTTTTAATAGGACAATAGATTTGTGGATCTGTATTTCCATCGTTAGCTAGTTAGAATTTTGTTTATTGTAGTAGTTTTACTGAATGTTCCTTATTCGACACTGCTGTAAAAGCTATATTCTCTCTTGCGTTGATTTTTGTATAATATCCAGGTGGATGTTGAACAGTTACAAAACGTTTAATATTATCGGCAGTCACTATTTTTTTTTTAATAAAAATACCTATTAACTGCCCGCGCCTTCGTCCGCGCGTCCACGTGGCTTGTTTCACCTGCGTTAACTTACGTCTTTGGTTACTGCTCTACTCTCGGGAGTCGTAGCGTGATGTAGCCTATGACACTCACAAATAGGTAACGAAGCTTTTTATGGGTAGGTAAATGAATTTTCAAAATCGGTTTAGTAGTTTCAGAGTTTACCCCCTAATTTCATTTACAAAGAATACATTTATAAAGAATACATTTACAACCAAATTGTGCATAACAAATTACTTCTTATTCTGAATTCCCATCTATACACTTAGGTTATAACTACATTTACACACTACATTTGTCACCTTTTACCACTTGCTTACGCACGAAGAAAAGCTTTTCCCACATGTCATATTGTTTTCCATTTCTATTACGAACTAGAAAACCCAGAAATCAGTTTTACCTATAGAAGATACTTGTTCCGTATTAAATACAATAATAAAAATATTGAATTCACCATTGGCCCGTATAGCCAATACCTTGACCAATTTCTTTAATTTTTTGCTCAAATCATTTATCATCAGCTTTCGATCTAGAATCACGGCCATAGTTTTTATACTGTCCAGTGAATCTATAATAAAACTACATTATTTGCAAAATATTGACCTCGCTTTTTTATTGACTTGCCTTAATTGGGTCTAAAAAAAGCGATAAACATAGGCTAAAGGATTTTTATCACTGTCGTAAATGATATCATTAATTGTGCTATCTTTGTGATTAAAACTACTATTATTACTATCATTGCCTAAATCTAGTGCTACTATTCTATTTCCCATTAATCTGTGTATACCAGCTTACGTGTGCTTCTCGATGATTCAATCATTGTTCACAATAACAATTCGCGTACGTCTATAGTAATCACGTGCAGTGAAACAATTCAGTCTTGTTAACACTTTCTCATGTAATACCATGTAATTGTCTTTGTCACGTGATTGCAGACACATGGCTAGTGGCTAATAGATTATTACTGTAATAAAAGTCGAATAGATAGGTTACTGAATTTAGGTCGTCCGATGAATTGTCATTTACAAAAATTTGGACGTGAAACTCAGTTGCGTTCGCTTTGTTGCTAAATGTGGAGGTCAAAAGCGATCTAAAATTTAAAATTGTAAACCGTAAGTTAACCATTGATGATTATTTTACCTTTTTGTTACACCTCTATCTCTATTTCTTTCAAAATGTATTTTCCATAAGCAATGATGTTATTAAAAAATGAGCAATAATAATTTACCTGTTAAGTTTCTTCTCTTACAAGACTTGCATGATGATTTTGCATACGTCTGTCAGCACAGTATAGTACTGGTTTATTAATTCAAATCAATAACATCTTTTGGAAAATCGACCCTTACGATGTTTCAACTGATCATTGCAATCGATATGAACCGAACGCAACCGTAACCAAAATAGATTCATGAATAATATATTATTGTTATTCTTACTTTTTTCAGAATCATATTATTTGTAACATCTAAATATAAACCCACTTCAGTTTGATCCTTTTATTCAAAAGCAACAGTTATCGTGAATTCGTGACAAATATCATATATCAGCTGAGCTGCAGATGCTAAGAGTCACATTCATAATCTTTATCATCATTCATCTGTCAATTCCTTATCAATCGTTTGTGTTTGAGTCCTAACTTTGACTAATAAGTGTAACTAGTACGTGTGAACATTATCAGCTTCTGAATTTCCATCCTTGGTAATTTTAACGTTTTCTTTAAAGTAAGTCTACTGGATGTTCTTTTCAATTATTTCTCATTCGTTACCTTAAATATTCTGCTTCTCTATTACCCGTAAGTTCCTTCTGAGTTGTTGCCATGCGTGGTATACAAAACTGTTTTTACCTAAAGGGCTAAGTGCGGAAACCCCATGAAAGATATATAGATACCTAATCAGTCTAAACTTCATTGTGAAGGGTTTCTAAAATACTATATTACTTAAAACGTCACAGTTCTTAATATTTCCCAAAAGTGACTTCTCTCACATATTATTTATCAAGATTGTATGACAAGTTACATTTCATACAACTTTTCTCACTTTATTCTTATTTATCTTCATCTAATCTTGAGTATCTTCTCTAGTTGGTTTCAATCAATCTTGTCGTCCGTATTTTTGGATCCTAATATCGAATTTTCGATTTATTCCCTTTATGTCGAGTCCCGTTATGTCGAGCCGAAAACCTTGTCTCGCTTACCACGTTTTTATTACCTTTATGTCGAGTTTTATTATATCATATTTTAGAAGTACAGTCACGTCCAATGAAGTGCAAGTTCTATAATGGCAGTCGCGCTTGCGAGCACGAGACCAACGGGGCAGTCAAATGTTAGTAAGACTACATTCCAGAAATTAGAGGATGTAAAAAATTTACCAGTAAATCGCAAAAGATTCTCTGGTTGCAGAAAGTGGTGAAAATTTGAATGAAAAATTCAAAAAATTAAAAATTGAATTGAAGAATTTTTTTTTTAATTGCCCGACCATTCTATCAATTATATACCATACATGCCGGCCGACATTGGAAGTAGGTACCGCTGACAAAACCGTAATAGTGCCGATCATTTTTGTGCTGTTACCTGATAAATGCCAATCGACCTATGTGCATATGTTTGAAATGATAAAAGATAACATTCCAGAATTCCAATAAAAAAATAAATAAATAAACGCTATTAAAGAATTTTTTTCATTAGTTGATTTATATCAATGCGGATGATTTTTCCACTTCCATAAGGCGTTGTGGAAAAAAGGACAACAGACCGGAATAGTAAATGTTCCCGGTGGAAAAAAATATATTACCAGGCGTGCAGCCACAGCACGTCTTCCCAAAAATTTCATCCCAGAAGCATGGATGTTATTATTAGAAAGTGCACCTGAAGGCAATGAAGCCAAATCATTTAATGAATACGTAACATCGCAGTGGATTAACAAAAATATTAATTTGTTTTGTTGTTACAACGAACGCCACAGGACCACAAAACCAGTAGAGGGATGGCATAACAGGCTAAATAGAAAGTGATTATCATTTAATTATTTAAAATATACATGTTACCTAGGTTGTTGATACAAATTTATAACGTACATCAATAACGCCAATTTAAAATAGAACAAATAATAAAACAGTGTTTTTATGCCATTGGCTTTTAATTTACATCCCTGACTGTACTTGTTCACCAAACTCGACATAAAGGTAATTGAAAGCGTAAAATATCAATACTTTGGAGAACAATAGACTTCTAGACTCGACATAACGGGACTCGACATAACGAGACTCGACATAAAGGGAATAAATCGCCTCTCATTCAGTGAATATTTTAGTGTTTGTGCAAAATTGGTGTTATTACGTAGTTTTAATGTTGTAATATCTAGGATAATTTGGATAATGATGTTGAATGATGTTATTTACAGCAGCCTATTGCACACTTATTAGTTTTGAAACTATAAAATTCGACTTATTTATTTAAATCACTTCGTATTGGCACAACATAATAAAATCTTCCTTTTTCGGCAAACTATGCTTGCGCTGCTGCTGCAAAACTCAAAGAGCAAAACTATAGTAATCTTCCTGGTAATTATATTTCCGAACCGTTTGGGGTTGAAAACCTCCCAACGATTGACATTGATGGACATTTTCCGGTACCCGAGGGCTGGCTTTTACCTTGGCTAGAGGCTTGGCATTGCCATCCAACAACGTGGCAAAGTTAGTCTATTTCAAGCGTAGACGTACACTCAAATAAGGGTTAGTAACAATGTTGTAAATTATTATTCGGTCTACTTTTTCATTCTGTAAAAACAACAAACAATTGTAATGGAATTCTAATTAACCGCCAGAATGGAGTTAATTTAGTAGCCGTCGAATTACAGTTCAACCATTGAGCGCCCACCAATCATAATTGACATGTGTAATGTGAACGGACATAGCCAATGGTTGGCAATCGATAGTTTTCATGGTAACTTAGCAAACCTAAGTAAGGTCAAGTTAGACTGGAAAACTACAAATTGTAACATTGATTTTAGGAGTAGTAGTAACTTTTTCATTTAAAGGTGTTTTCATCAACATTGGTAAATGAAAATATCGTGAGGAAACCTGGAGGTTTTCATTCGTATAATTATGAAATCTCCAATCCGCCTTGAGCATTGCCTTCCCTGTATGAGAAAAGGCCTTTGACCTGCAGTAGTACAATAATAGACTGATATTTAGATGTTTACATTTTTAATTAAGCATTTTCTGCTTATCGTGCGAAGGATGGTTCAATGAACTGCTGTAATAAAAGTGGATAATAGGAAGATACTATTGCAAGGTAAAGAGCTGACACAAACGTTAATGATATTTAAATGAGTTAAACCGAGAACACGAGTCTCGCGTCTATAAATACAATAGTAGTAGTAGTAGTTAGGAAAAGTGCAGATTTGAATATAATTTTAGCTATTTTAGTATATTGATCTGCATATATTGACAAGTTGAAAGGGAACCGTTTGTTTTGGTATAGACATGTGAAGAGGAGGGATGAGACGCATGTGACCAAAAAAGTTATGAATATAAATGTGGATGGATGTAGAGGAAGAGGGAGGTCAAAGAAAAGATGGATGGATTGTGTGAAGAATGATATGTAAGGGAAGGGAGTCAGTGATAGTATAACAGTTGACAGGTTGGCATGGAAGAAGAAAACATGTTACGCCGACCCCAAGTAAAATGGGATAAGGGCAGAAAGATGATGATGATCTGCATAATATTGACAATCCTACCTGATGATAATCAAAACTAATTCTTAATCTCAACAACCAATTCAATCTTCAACTGCTCTGTAAGCCAACAGTTTCTAGAAAAGTTGTAATATAAAAAACCAGTTAGTGGAAAAATCCGTATACCCTACATAATTACTTATATTATCTTTGTAAGATTCGCTTTCAGTGAAGTAATCGTAAAGATAACAGACAATGTTGATGGAAGTGTTGATAAATCGCCGGAGATACACCTGGAATGTAGGAACAAACATAAAGTAAATGAACATACGGTTAACAAGCTTAGTGATGAATGTAAGAATCTTGGAGACTTTAATTTTTACTAAACTCGAGAAGACACATTTGATCTGTAGTGGAAGATACTGTGTGCTGTAGGTAAATGTTTAGACCTAGCTTCTTCCCGAGACTCTGTTTACGTGGAAATCCAGCACCTGTACCAGCAGCTTTATATCCGTAAAAGGTTTTTGTAATCGGATCAGTACTTCCAAAAAAATCCTCTTACCAATAATAAATAATAAATAAAATCAACAATCTGTGAATAAATTCGAAAAGAGACAAACCAGAAAACAAACTTCGTCTTAGGTAACACTGTAGAACTGCCTACCACAGTTAACATAACTGAAACAGTACTACCAACTACGTCATTCTAGAACATTACATTACATAACAGAGCCACTGAAAGACAAACTCATGAAGCTAAAGCTAATACAGTTAAAGTAATACACGTTATTACAGATATAATGCTCAGAAATGACGCGGGAACTACATTGTATGGCACTGTTATGTGCCTCATTGTAAATGCATGAGTTCTTAGGTACTGCTATTGTTGTGAAGTGCATCCTTATGTGTAGATATTCAAATGCTTTAAGATTGGAAAACATTTTCTTACTATAGCGTTAAGGAAAGGTTGGATTTGCTGCGGTTTCCTTGTAATTTTGTTTATTGGTCGTGGAGTTTTGGATAGAGCGGTTTTTAATTATACCAGTATAATTTTCAATATCCAGTAACTCACTTTAAGATTCACTGAATGCCTCGCCTTCTTTACCATTCTCTGTTGCTTTGCGTCAATCTTGTTCAAATGAACTTGTAAGTCCTATTTCCATCTAGCTATTTACCTTCTTATCATCTAAATGATCCTGCACTCGCACAGATTTTCTTTACAATACTATTTCCGAGAGGTTCGAGGTGACCCAGGAAAAAAATATATGGAAGGACTTGAGGAAGGATCGTGCCTAGAAGTGAGATATTACAGGCTAGAGAAAAAAAACTTTTAACAAAATTTCTAAAAATAGCAAAAGAGCGATCATAGCATGAAACGCTCATATCTCAGTAATCTTGATTAGCGACAAAAGTGTGTAACATACAGCTTCAGACATAATACTCATATGTTGCCATCTACTTATAACGGAAAACAACAAGTAATATGATTATTTAACTACCTTTTCTGAAGAGAACACGACTGCAACACAATACAACCTTTAGAAATCATTGTTAAGAAATGGCGCCAGTCAATATCTAGATAAATGCATTTAACTGAGATAATTTTCATGTTATCGTGAATGCAAGTAGTCAGGTAGTTTGGATTAATTCTATCAATCAAAATATATCGGCAGGTCATGATAATCTTTTCAGTGGCAACCGCATACGTCATTTCTTCATTGACTCCTGAAAACTGTCATTTGAACCCAAGCTTGAGATAAGGAGAGTGGGCTGAATTATATCAGTACATTACAATTATTGACTGTTTCATATGTTTATAGCTTTATATTTGACTGGCATCTGCTCGCCACTTCGTCTACTTAGAAGTCAAGTAAAGTATAAAACATATTCTATGACATTCAGTAATAGTGCAGCTTTCTATCAGTGAGAGATTTTGTTTAATCAGACCAGGACTTAAAGACAAAATTGACCTCTTGTAGTCCTCTTGTTTTAGACCGTTTAGCTTTATAAGGCATTGTTTAAAAAACCGTGTCTAAAACGCTAGCATAAATTTTACAAGTATATCATAACACCAAGCGAAGCCAGTTCTAAAACCTATCTTCTAGAATATTTTTTATCGCACTCACCGCCTCCTCGTCGTCGCCTCGACGACTAACCTCATTCAAAATAATATTTACATTATTATTGTTTGTGATTTCCTTTGCATGTACTAGTGACACATTTATCACAATTTATCAACCTCCTGACATAATTGTGATAAGAATACCTGGCTCTGCAATAGTATTACCTACAACTTGTACTACTTACCGGAAGACAAGATAATTTGTCGTACGCCATTGAATTTTTCACATCTCCCTTCATTTTTGTCGTTGACTCCTGCAATTATGATTATTGGTACATTTAGTACTCTTAATATTTTACTATTGTAGGTATCACCGGTGTAAAAATATTCTTTACTAAGCCGAGATTCCTTCTCTTTTTCTATAGTTTCACAATCTTGCTTTTTGAGTCATATTGTATCCAGAGCATGTTTTGTTGCATTCAAAATATTTCATAGTTCACCTGCAGTCAGGTATATTTAAAGTTTATTGCTTCGATTGCATTCACTAATTGAATATTTCCCTTTATTCTTCTTATGCGAAAGCCTGGTGCCATAACCTAGTATGCATTACATGCTTTTAAAATTCGATATATGATACGATATATATCAATAAATATCTCTCTATCAGCAGCGCGCAATCTTTCCGTAAGTCTCACAGTACCAGTACTCACAGACGGACAATTACTGCAATTAATCATATGCGCGATCAGGTAATCAATACTCTTTTGTTTATCTGCACAACACGTGTCAGTAACATGTCTTAAGACCTATAGTCCACTCGTTCGTATCAGACCATCAATCACGGTGATACGATATCTCTCGTATCGAATACGCACAAAATTCAATGCAATTTTTAAAATGAACGCCTATATTTTGATTAGAAATTTTGTCGGTTATCAAGCTACTATTGTATCTGACAGTTGTTTTATGGCTTAGTTGTTATCCGCGGGGTTTAACCAATCAACTATTTACGCACTAAAATGTGGATTAGCTCTAAAATATTATACGGAAACACTTTTTGCCAATGTCAAAAGATTAAACTTAGAAGTTGGAAAAAAATACGAATTTTTGCTCGTTTTATTGTCCTTCAATGGTGCAGTTATTACTTCTATATGGTGCTCGGTTTCCTTGGATTTTATATACTTTGTTATTTGGTTAATTATTTAGGATTATAGAAAATTCTCTGATGGCATAACAATATTGTTCAATTTGGATGATTGTCTAACTACCATGAGTAAGTTATCCAATCCTATGTTTCTTCTACGTTGCTTTCCCAGCTTTGCTTTTCTTAAATCTTATTTCATCTTTTTCCTTCTTTTTTTGTATAACCAAGTTATTTAAAAAGCTTGTCCCGAATGCAAAGGCTCTCCATAGTTGACAACCGTCATAATAATTAAGTACTTAAGTACCTACATACATTAAAATTATCTTAGTCGTGTTAAAGAAAATCTCAACTGAACTCAAGGTTGTCAATTAAGTAACATAGTTGCGTAAATACTTACTTTACTTTTCTAAAAATATAATGTGTAGTTAGCTAAAAATTTAGGTATAGATAAATCTGTTTACGGCATATCTAAAAATGTCGGTATGTGTGTAGGTATTTATAATTCGTCTTAAGTCCACAGTGTGTAATAAAATCTCCTGAAATTGTGTTTAATAATAAAGTATTAATTCGTCAATCACACTCTTTTAGTTAGAGCTGATAAAAAATACGTTTTTTACAATATACTAGGTTTTGTATGTGACTTAGTCTGCGAGTCAAATATATTATAAAACTAGCTTCTGCCCGCGACTTCGTCCGCGTCACAGTTGATGTGTTATCCTACGGGTACCGTACATTTTCCCGGGATAAAAAGTAGCCTATGTGTTATTCCAGACTATAATCTATCTTTGTGCCAAATTTCATCCAGATCCATTCAGCCGTTTAAGCGTGAAAGAGTAACAAACATCCATCCATACATACAAACTTTCGCCTTTATAATAGTAGTAGGAAGTAGGATAGGATATAGTATTATAAAATATATCCTAAGACATTCAGCAATAGCTTTTAGTCAGTGAAATATGTTTTGCACTTTGACCAGTACTTCCTCTTAAAAGCAAACAACGACTTTACCTCTTTAAGTATAGATAAAGATTCTGCGTGTTCATTTTTTGCACGGCAAAACTTGCTTTCATTTTTATTTCAGCTGAAAGTGTACAGTTAGACATAGCCACTCCCTCCTTCCCCCAAGCGTTGTTACATTCACAAAGATTGCCTTAGATTAAATTGGGCAATGATATCAGAAAGGCTATTTAATGAACCAACCCTGTAAAAAGAACCACGTGGAAGTACTTAAAGAAGCCTAAAGAATAGTTGTTTGAAAATAGTTGTAATTCAAAACAAAAAATAATAATTTGTAAATTGAAATCCATTCAATGTTTTTGTTATCTCAATAATATTAGTGCGTATGCGTTAGTTACAACTTTATCATCAGCTACGCGTGTAATCAACTGATTAATTATTATACCTATACCTAAGCATCTATAATTATCTCCTAACAAAACACACTTCAAGGTTTCCATTGATAAAACTTTTTTTTGGTCAATAAATTTTGTACTTTTTTTGAAAGCACAATTAACCTGACTTTAGTTGATTTAATTCGACTTACATAATTATAAATTAAAATCTGTACGCACGCTGAGTCAGTGTTTGCATAGGCAATGACAGAATCGAATGTACGATGTTTTCTATGTTTGCACTTAAAGAAAAAGCTGCAGAAAAAAAGCTACGCGTTTGATGATATTTATGAATTAAATTAGAAAACACTTGGCGGCCCCCATATATCCATCAGGCTATAGATATTCTGTAAGGGTAGCGGAATTTGTTCGAAAGAGACACCGTGGTTGTGGGACTCAAAGGGCTTTAGGAGGAACACGGATGGGTTTTAGTCAGTAAGGAGTCTCTTCAGTCGTTGGAAGACTTCCCATCATTAAAAACGGCTGCAGATTTGCGTTAAAACGCAATCCTTTGTTGTTGTTTTATTAGAATATTAAAAAAAAAAATTAGTGCTACCCGTGCCAAGCAGGGGCGTGTCACTAGTCTCACATAAATGGGACTCTGCCCTCCACACCATCCACGTATCCACGTCACATTTGTATGTTTTAAGATAAAAAACTAAAAATGTGACACAAGATAATAGAGATACAACTTTGTTAATTAAAAAATAAATAAATGTATTAAAATCAAATAAAACTGCGATCAGGCTAAGGATTTACGTTATCACCTTAAATAAATATAAGTAAAATGTAGGTATGTCTGTTGCTGTTTAACCAGTTTAGGTTGCAATTATTTTAATCTCTTACGAATGCAATATGTCACTATAGTCTTTAGATTAGTAAAAGATCATCAGATTTACAAAGGTACCTATAAAAAAGGATTTGTATAATTCTCATTCTCTCACACTCGCACTCTATACTGTGCGAGTGAAAGGGAATGATAAGTTCCTTTGTCTGGCGGCCATTTTTTATTCGTTTTTTTTTTACATTTTTGTCCCTGCTTGCAGTGTACTTGAAATGCACTTAAGCCTCAGTATTTTTGTGATAAATTTTTGTTTTATGGCGCCTGTCATAATCTGACGTAGATTAACTCGGTTTACAAGATAAAACGAATGTTAATGCGCCAATTATCTTTTAATTCTTAAATCTACCCTTTGATAGGTACTGTCTGGCAGCCAGATATTATGATTTATTAATCCTATGCTAAATTTTGAGTAGGAATCATATGTGGCATTGTGGAAAATACTTAGGATTTACTTCTCTTACTTACTACTCTTACTTACTCTTAATAACTAACCTACAATCTTACATACTTTCTTATGCTATTGGATGGCAAACAAAATCTGGGGTCGTTTTCCAGGTCGGGCAAAGTGTTATTGGGGTTTTTTTTTTAAAAAATTCCCCAGAAGTAGCCCGAAGTTTGTAAGTTGATGGTGTGAGACCCACATGTCTTGGAAAACACGTAAAGCTCTTTTTCGTGTCGATAGACTCGTATTTAATTTTGTCCGGTCAGTATTGGGCAATATGTATAGCTGCTGTATCATAGATTACTGTAAATATGAGTAGTTATTTTGACATAACCCACTGCCTCACCCATAAGCAAAGATTAACTTTTTACCATGATCTTTAGGACCAATCAGTAATCACCAGTTACACGTGTATCAAAAAATCCGGCAAAAAAACCACGTAATAGAAATCTCAAATAAATGACACCAAAAAGAGGAAAGCCCGTAACATTTTGACGTTACAATAAATATTTGATCGCTGACTTTAAGATAACTGTTATCAGAATGCTCGTAATCAGCAACATACATCATCATTCATCATCTTCTTGACGTAAAACTGAACTGATTCTGCGTGCCATTTCGTCCAACTTCTTGCTCTGGTTAACTTGTGTTTTTCTATAAGTTTCTTATATAACTACTTATTTATGAAATCGAGTGGTGGCCATTACAAACGACATTATTTGTAGGGAGGTACGCTAATTTGTGAATCTCGGTTTTGATTACGTAATCTTGTTGTCAAAAAGGTTTTGGTGAACCCAGTGATTTTTCCTAAATTATTTTATAAAGCTGCGATTTTTTTAATCATTTAATTCAGTGTGAAATTGTTTAGCTTTGACCATAAATCATAAATTATCTCAGTGTTTGATTTAAGTATTTATTATACTTTCTTAATTCAGATTAAGCCTATTACTTATTCCACGCATATCATAATCTCAGTTAATCCTACTATCACTACAAAAACAGCCAAAAAAAACTGCATCAATCAAAAAAATATCAGAAGCTCCTTACGTAATTAAAAAAAGCGACTCGATTGATAACTTATCATTGAAAATTTCAGCAACAAACAGTATTCAGTGGACGTGATATAAACAGTATTAATGGACAATATAGTGAGTTAATAAAAACATGTGTTTATTAAGGAACAGTGGTCGACGAAAGTGATAATGTCAGTGAGGTGACGAGAACGCCAGCCGGGCGGCTGTGACGGTGAAGCTGAAATCATTCCTTTATTAAAAATATTATCGAAGGGCCCACTGGATACTAGCAAGGATATTTGCAAAATGACCAAGGGCCCTCGAAAAGTGAAACTAGTCATTGTAGTCAACAATAAGAAAGAGTGAGTATTGTTATTTATTTTTTTGTCTACAGCTTTGAGTGTTTCTCGCATTGGGCTTTGGTCCAAATTGTAAAGAATATCTAATGGACTAAGATCACAGAGTTACGTCATTTTAGGAGAATAGTGGCCTATTATTGTCCCAGTGCAGGCCAAAGGTCTCATAGTCCAGTGGGTAAGGCGCCCGCCTCTTGTGCATGAGGTGATGTGTTTGATACCAGTCAAGTAATTGGTAATTGACTGACTTTTACAACTCATGTGCATTTTCTTAGTTTTATTTCCTGTTATGTATTGTCTATCGGTTTTTTATTAGTTTTAAGATTAAAAAGAAAACGCCTTGCTCCACACTAGGAATTTCTCCTATATCACATAAACTCACATACACAATCAGTCAGACCCGGAACAACTATCTCTGGACATACAAATATTTGTTCCGGAATCGAACTCGCGACTCTCAGCGCAGCAGTTAATCGCCCAGCCACTGCTCTAACCGTAGGCTTTCAGGTGTCCTATTGACTGAGTAACACCACATTTGCACTTCACGCTGGAGAATCGTTTATCCTTACTAATATTATAAATGCGAAAGTAACTCTGTCTGTCTGTCTCTTCTTCACGCCTAAACCACTGAACCGATTTCAATGAAATTTGGTACAGATATAGTCTGGGACCCGAGAAAGGATATAGGATAGTTTTTATCCCGGAAATCTCCCGGGAACGGGAACTATTAATCGCAGAAGTCGCAGGCAAAAGCTAGTGAATGAATAAAAGAAACAATTGATCATGTCGTAGTTTAGCTAATCATTAGCAAACCTGATTAGAAGAGCCTCATTTTAACAAGACATCTTAAGACGTAAATAATAAAAAACCTACCATTTCATTAGATACAGTATAATTACAAAAAATACATAATTAAATAAACGGCAAACCAGTCATCCTTGCTAGTTGTCATCGCAGCGGATACAAGCCATTTTCTCCCTATTATTGTGGGCAATTAAGATGATTTTCCGATAGCATTAGCATATAATGGGCTACGTCGCTTCATTCATGGTTTCCATTCAAGATATTTTGTAGTACTTGCGTAGGTACGTACTTGTATAATTATATTTATGTAATGGTCTGTCCTTCCATTTATCTTGGACATCACTGACAGGAAAAACATTGTGAGGAAACCTGGACTTATAATTACACACATACATACAGAAACTCACGTCTTTTACCCATGGGGGTAGGCAGAAACTACAGCACACCACTTGCTACGATCCTTACACTCATTCTCTTTTGTTACCCGACTGCGACAGAAGGAGGGTTATCTTTTTCGAGGGTATGTTTGTATGTATGTATGTATGTATAATTGTTTGGCACGCTCTGCAGGCTGAACGGCTCGATGGATTTTAGCTTGAGAGGTGTCGGTAGATTCGTATTTACTGTAAGAGTGATACTGGGTATATTAATTTCTTTTTTAAAACACTAAAAAAATAAAAAATAAAAAACGGTAATTTAAAAAACTAAAAAACCCGACTGCTATTCTTTAAAAATCCCTAAAACAAGATAAATTGTAGCAGTCGGGCGGGACCCATTTGGGACCATCTGCAATGTAATATAGGTATGTGCTCTCAATTCACTAATCCTCCATTTCTAGAATGGGTCCCGACTGCTACAATTTATCTTGTTTTAGGGATTTTTAAAGAATAGCAGTCGGGTTTTTTAGTTTTTTAAATTACCGTTTTTTTTTCCTACTTAAAATTAATATAAGTCGTGCCTTCTCTGTATGAGGAAAGGCTTTTGCTCTGCAGTAGGACAATAATTGTCTTATTAATATTTTATTTGTTTAATGGAAGGACGCTGATTTATTTTGTGTTTGTTTGTTGCCTTTCCTTGCAAATTCAATGTAGGTACTACCATAGTAGGTACCTAACTGGGGATTTACTGAGAAATTATAAAGGAAAATAATAAGGAAAAATTAATACCTCAGTGACTATACACAATCCAAAATGATTTAAGAGACCTTCCTATTCCATTCTGGCCATTTTTTAAGGAGTAGGTGCATTTGCAATTTTGCAAATGTCGTGATGGCCCAGTGGTTAATGCTCGCGTCTCTTACGCACGAGGCTGTGGGTTCGCAACCGGCCAATGCCGCCGTACGCAAATACCAATGTGGCTTTTTCTAATTCACATAGGTACACTTTCTAAGTTTATCTTGGACATTGACGAAGGAAAACACCACATGTACAATCACGCCTGTATTCCCCTAAGGGTAAGGCAGAGGTGTACCAATGTACACCCACAGTTCGCCGGTATGTGCGAAGGAAAACATCGTGAAGAAACCTGGACTTCGAATTTATATCAGTCTGAAATCGCCAATCTGCCTTGAGCAAGCGTGGTGATCAATGCTCGTGCCTTCTCTGTATGAGAAGACAATAATAAGCCAGTATTTAATAATAATTTATTGTTAGATGCTAATATTTCCTATGTTTGTACGACGATGATTTCGAAATGATCACAATAACATAAATTAAACGTCAATTAACATCATTAATTCATGGCAGGCGACGCAGCGATAATTCTTGAAACGCCATACATTCTGCACAATGCAATTCGTTTCTATTAATCATTGTAAGAAGTAATTCTAGGACACGAACAATATCATTTTAAGGTAATTAAAAACATTCTTAAATACAATTGTAAAGCGTTCAATATGTTATTTTTTGAATACAGTGCTTTATGAAAGCTCTGTAAGCCTCAAAACCCGGTTGAGTTAAGCGTGCCAGTATGTTTAAGTCCCATGTAATAGGGGGCGAGCCTATTGCTATTACCCGGGCACAAAGCACAAGCACGAGCTGCTACTGAGTATTTCGTAGTAAAACCCAATAACTTTACTCGACCTGGGAATCGAATCAAAGACCTCTAGCGGACCAGTCGCGTTTAAGACCACTAGGCTAACAAGGCAGTCTCAAAATCCAGTTCATTTAATCACAGTTCGGAATCCAATAGAAAATGTATATAGCAGTTATTTTACGCTAGTGTTATTATGAGGGTAGAATGTGGGTCTAGGCCCCATTCAGGGTCGGCAGCCATAAGTAGTGCTAATCTAATGAGAGAAAAACGTTTTCCGCAATTATTGTGTGGCAGGTAGGTATATATGTAAATCGTTGGACCGTCCAGTGGTGGCATAAAAAGTGTGCCTACACTAATATTTTCCTCTGAATACTTAGTGATTACTATACTGAATACTGGTTAGCCATCTTTCTTATGAATACCCTTATAATGGAGTACCTAACTATTTCAGCCTTCTAAAGGCCATTTTACCTACTTCCTTTTATGACGTAAGCAGTAAGCGCCATTCGATCGTAACAATAAAATCCAAAGTAGATATATTATCAATGAGTAACACTAGATTATAAAACTGATTAGTAAAATTTATCCCTATCAGGTCCATTATCAGATTTTAACAATACTCCGATTAGATGTAATTAGTTATCAAAATATTCGTTTAAAACGTGTACAGGTAAAAGTTTCTGCTTATTCACGATTTATATTTCGTCCATGTTTTTGATATTAAGATCTTGAATTGAGATACGAATTTTAGGTCTAATTTTACTTAACATTTTAAACTCGTCTAGCTCGTTAGTCTAGTGGTCCTAAGCCCGACTGCTACGCTAGAGGTCGTGGGTTCGATTCGTATGTCGACCAATGTGTTATTGGGTTTTTCTATGAAATTCTCAATAGCAGCTCAGAGTTAGGATTTGTACTCGTTTAATGGCAATACGCTCGCCCTTTTTTACATAGGACCTAAACATACCGGAGAACTGTGGCTGTATATTTACCCTTCGGGGAATACAAGCGTGACAGTATGTATGTATTTTAAACTAGTATAACCTGCGAATTATATATTAAAATTCCGAGGGGAATTCCTGTAAGTTTAACAATGATTGCATTCTAATCTGAGTATCAATTTATCAAAAATACCTCTAAATCGTCTACATTTTTTATATATTTTTGACATTGATTGTCGCTTAAATGCACAGAGCACAACAGTCTGCTCGTTACTTAAATGCAACGCAACATATTTATGAACGTTTTTAGTCATGAAAATTTGCCTTCTGATGGCAATTTTATGTTACGGTTAAAAGTTTAATACCTGCTAGGTATATATGAAAATTCGCCTTTAGAAGGATATTACGGAGCCAAGCACCTAAGTGCTTAGTAACGTAGGTAAAGACACAGACAAACGAAATAATATGTCACTAAATTCAGCACGATGTAAGAAAACACTTAAAAGTTTTTAGTTCAACTAACATATTTCTTAATACAGTTAAAAAATAGATACCTAAGTCTCTAAGTCACGACAGACGTACGTAAGTAACTACCATAAAAGGAGATATACGTTTTAGAATTAAATTAATTTACATATTAGAAAAGTTATAGTTCATTCCGGGAACAACTGAACAAACAACTTGCGAGAGTAGGTTATGGTATGGATATGTCCTCACCAAAACCATCTGAGATACTGCAATATACTGGGTAACTTTTCATTCACTTGCCATCTTTCAGGGGATAAAAGTACTCATGAATAGAAACAAATATGAAAAAAATACAGGTGTTCCCTACAAAAATGCACTGCAACACGATGAAATTGCATGGAACAGAACAGCTGATATTTCTTTTCATGTTTCGGGCTTGGCCCTTTAGCAGAAGTTGTCCGCTCCGGTATGGCCAGGACTCTAGGTAGTGGGAGGAAGGAGCTGCTGAGGAACAGCGGGTCGAGGCCTGTCGGGGGAGCGGTGAATGCCTAAACAAATCCCGCACCCCCGGTGATAAGCAGAGGTGGTACACCGCGGTGGTTTTAGCCGGCAGTCCGTCATGCCCCTCCGTCGCCCCCACGACGGAGGTAATCCATGAGGATTTCCACCGCCCGCCAAAAAAAAGACCTTAAGGCAATCCAAATATTGCAATATTGGTCAGCGAAAGTATACCAACCCACATAGATGACAAATTCTCTTCAATATGAAACCCACGTCCTACTATAGGTGTTTAACAGTGGTGCGTGACAGCACCAGGCGTGCTAACTAGTGCTACTCATTGTCTACCGTCGGCTATGAATGAAACATTAGCATTCGCGATGGCTATCGTGCTACTTGAAGTTACATGAAGCTGCTAAGATTGCGCTTGTTTCGTAACCTCGTTTATGTTGTTAATGAGTCGCCCTTTAGATAAATAAAAGGAATCAAATCATATCAAATAAACTATTAAGGCATTTTTTGAATATAGCACTCAGGGAGAACGTAGCTTTCTATTAGCCAGATAATTTTTAGAATCAGAGTAATAGGTCCAGTGATTACCGCGTTTTCACCACCTTCGGTTGACTATTAGAGAATGCCTAATCGCATTAAGCCCTCCTTTGTAGTTTTTGATGCATAAAGTTTAAATAAATAAAGAAACTCTTCAACTATATAATATAAGATCAATAGATAATTAAGACAGCCGGGCTACGTATAATTATTCTCCTAAGCAGAAAGCACATGCACCCTATGGAGTTAAAACGTAACCATTGATAACGCATGTCTGTGCAAAAATTTTGGAGTCACCAAGGTTGACATAGCTAGTCCGGCTGCACTGACCACGACGAACACGTGTAGCCTCATAATAATACACCCCAAATCGCCGCTTAGCCGTGATTCACACTCAATTTGCCATTGAAATAGTAAAACTCACTTTACTACACAAATGAGCAGTAATGATTACCGTACGATACGGAAATGTCACGCAACAGCGGACCGGCCGGTCTCTCACGCGATTTCATGTCCTTGGCTAAAGGAAGAGCCTCATTTACACTACTGCCAAGGCCGACTGACCGTGAGAGTTCGGCCTATAGATTGATATTTTGCGTAAGGTTTGAGTCAACATCACTGACATCGGTGAAGGAAAACGTTGTGGGGAACTTGGACTTACAATTGATATAAGTCTGAAATTGCCAGTCCGCATTGAGCAAGTGTGGTCATCATGAGGCCTTTGCCGTGCAGTAGGACAGTAATAGGCTGTTATTCCTCAAAGAGATGTCAGCAAACTTGGATGGGGCCACTGAGGGCCGATGCCTGCCGGGGCTGCGGGTTGTTCGAAAGAGATACCGCGCCCCCGGAACGCAAAGGGCACATGAAGGAACATAGACGGGTTTTAGTCAGTAAAAGTCTGACACTCCCTCCCGCCCCGCCCAGGGCGGGGGAAGTTATTTGATGATTTCCCGTCTATAAAAAAAAAAAAAAAAAGGCTGTTATTATTTAAGTAAGTTGCGAATGTTGTGTTACACCAAATTGGGGTTCTACTTTAAGTTGGGCTTGGGCGAGCTTTGATTTCATGAGCTTCTATGAGTGTCAGATCATTATTCATCATTAGAACAACGTGTATTCCACCTTCAAAATAAATAACCTCTGCGGCCTCCTAAAATACGGTTGGGCTACTGTTTCTCACTTATAATTAGGGGACACTTCTTTAGAGGACTTCTTCTTCTAAATGATGCAATAGGAATGATACATGGGAGTAACCAACAGAAGCCCGCAAAGGCTGGCCGATCAGTCGGGGATTGCAGAAGTTCCGTGTCTGGGAAGGGAATACCGAGATGATTTTAGTCAATAACAGTCTGAATCCTAACCCCTCTCCAGGGCAGGAGCCTCCTCCAACATTTTTCCACCCCAAAACAAAAAAAATACCAACGGATTTAATAAATTGTGACACAGCTTGGATATCACAAAAATCCGAAACAATTAAGATGGACGGGATCCCTGACATCATTCCATCTTACATCATAGTAAAGTATGTCAGAGACAAAGATTACTCCGATCAATTAAGAAAGATCCCACTCAATTTATCCAGTGTTTTAAAACATGATCAGTAGGGCGAAATACCACGATCGCGTGTGGCTTGTCATTACCCGATTATAACACATGACACTAAGTATTGCCTACCAGCGATTTATTAACTGCGATAACGTGTTTTTTCTCATTATTTTAAGCGCCATTTTGTAATTTCGATATTTCGCATGTCATGTCAACTGCGCTTACGCATAGTTCAAGTGTCCAACGGTATCTCTGAATAAGAGGTAAAGGGTAGTGCACAGTCGGGTCCCATCAAACTTCTATTTTTTTGTCATTCCAATGGTAATTCTACCAGGCTAGTCTATAAACCCCAGGGATGAATTTAGTTACAATGGCTAAGATGTGTGATTATGCTTCTCTTGAAGCTCTAGCTTTAAGAGAAGCAGCTGAAGCAGAAGAGAGCAAAGCAGCAGCAGCAGAAGAGAGGCAATCTGTGATCTCTAGATCACAGCTTGCCTCCAGCTCACTTCATTTAAATACACACACATACCATCACGCCTGTATTCTCCGAAGGGTTAGGCAGAGGTGTACCAATTTACACACACAGTTCGCCGGTATGTTTAGGTCCCATGTAATAGGAGGCGAACCTATCACATGAGCTACGTGTCTTTCGATCAAGATTGAGTTTTAAATATAACCGTCACTTACGCGGAGGAAATCGCGTGCAATAGCTAGTGATAATATAAAACAAAGTATTGAACACAATGAACATTACCAAAATGCAGATATACAACAATATACCACAATAACTGCCATTATTTTGCCGCTATTCATAACAAGAGTAGCGTAGTATCCACTCCATGAAAGCTTGATACCCCGGACGCACTCGCTTCCCGTTCATCGCTCGAACCACACTATAATTATGAATTAATTGCTATTATGTCCTACGGTGGGAACGGTAACATCCATTCATGTTTTTTGTTGTGCTATTTTAGTATTTTATTTTTAACTTTGACAGGTTATTTTTGTCGTGTATAGTCGTTGTGAATGTACCTACTACCGTATCTACTACACGCCGTACTTTGTAAAAGTATTTAGTAGGTTTGCAGCAGGTCAAATAGTAGTCCTTTCAGATGACTTTAAGACTGAACGCATAGCTCTGATACTTGGTTAGAAACCGAAGGTAGAACAGGAAGATACCCTCTTAGTTAAAAACTGTTTATTGTTTAAATACGCTTAAATATCTAAAAATGATGGATAAGTAAACGTTTATCATTGCTTAATTTTAAGTAACGTTAGTAAGTAAGGGGTTTATCGTTTTGGCGCCATCTTTGTTGCCGCCATTTTGTTTGTTCTTAGATCTAACCGTTAAAAAGCTTAATAGCTATTTTATTGTAAGTAAAGCTATTTCTAAGGTAAAAATATTAGTGTTTTAGGAAGATGGTCACTATTAAGCGCGCAAAAGATAGGTACCAAGAGAATATAATATCGCCACTTGTGGAAGACTCGATGCATATGAGTAAGCTTTAAAAGAAATAGTGTGTTTTCAAAAAAAGAACACTATTTTCGTCAATTCCTTCTAAGTCTGACCCACACAAATACAGCACGCATGAAAGCAAACGCAACATAATATTAACATTTAATTCATTACGTCACGCCGCCATGTTGTCGCACGCCCATAGAGCACAGCCGTGATTAGGGTAATGACGGGAAGCCGACCTGCCATGGCTCCACGGCTTCCGCGAGAAACGCCCAGTCATCATCCACTGCCATCATTACTGGGGTTTGCAACGTCATCGTTGACACCTAGGTTATGTCAGAATACGTCCGGGTACTGCTGCACTTGGGTTTTTTTTAGCAGGGGAGTACATATTTTTGAAATACTTAGTTTATTTTTAGAACAGGAGTTTTTAAGCACTTCGGCTGACTGCTACGAATACGCTAGAGGTGTTGGGCGCGATTCCCAGGTAGAGTAATATTGTTGGGTTTTTCTATGACATTCTTAGTAGCTCGGAGTTAGGATTTGTGCCTGGTTAATGGCAATAGGCTCGCCCCCTATCACATGGGATCTAAAAATACCGACCAACTGTGGGAATACATTGGTACATCTCTGTCTAACTCTTTGGGGAATATATGCGTGATGGTATGTATGCGATATTTAAAAGTCAATGTACGGGGTGGATACTCATGAAAATGTACATCGGTTTTCCAAAAAATATCATGGCTTGGAGAAGGTCTAGAATTGTGTACATGAATCCTTGAAATTTTGTTTGTTAACTTTTTTTTGTCTTTAAATATTAAATGCAACTTAAAGCATTTAAATCATCATCAGAAAATAATAACTTTATTACCGTTTTTGCCGCCCATACTTTAGTGTAATTATTAAAATAACCTCTGATTGGAGGAGACGGCGCTCAATAAAGATATTAAGTATTTTACTCATTTACACATACCAGATGATGGTTTAATGGCTTCCTATTTGTTGCTCGTGGGATTCTCAATACAAACGGATATAATTATAAGTTGCTACTTGTGTTAAAAATTGGCAAACAACCTTTAGCAAGAGGGCAACTTCAGACTCCAACAAATACTACTGTTGGATTAAGAAGAAGTGAGCTCTAATCTGTAAGAATCTTCCCTGTGAATTTAGATCAGCCAGTCTATTTTGTAGAAACCTCTCTCGTTGATTTTAGGTGAAGTTAATTGGAGGTGAGTTGACATTCCACCTAATGCTAAGAATGAACGGTTCACCACAATCGCACTTCAACCTAACTTCACAGAGGAAGAATTCTACAGAAGTCTAGAATTCTAAAGTAATCTACATAGACCGGCTAATTGATATAGGTACATGCATGACAAATCATGCATTTATGTTCGACATGATTACAGTAAACAGCTAAATATCTAGTAAAGTCCCCAACTTTATAGCAGCAGTTCTACGAAAATGTGTAATGTTAAATATTAAAAACAATAATAAAATAAAACAATTAATTTAATCATACGCCTTACTCGTGGGAAAACCGAATGAAATCAAAATTTTATTGCAAAAAGATACGGAGTCACTTATCGGTGTCCAACTTACGAATCTTGAAGATATGAGCAAAAATAAAGATTATTGCGATTAACTGATAAGTAGGAAATGGCGCTACTTTTATTTTGGTAAGTCACTGTTTGGCAAAATAAATAAAGGAATGGAGGTCACACATTACCACTAACAAGTAAGCAGTAACAGTTTAGTGTAGGTAAATCCAAAACTTACGCTTAGATATTTAAAATGAACCAACGTCGAATATAAAAAAAAAAATGATAAATACTTCGAAAAAGAGAAGAAATGACGTGTGTTGGTTTATTGTGATACAACTACACCCGACAACGTATGAAATGAATGTCAATACGGCATCTCATCATCATCATCATCTAATGTTCAGTTGGTTTCAGGCAGAGTTCAGAACTACGTACGGAAAAACGAATAGATAAATTTTGTCTACGAAATGTCTCTTTCAACATGTAAACGAACACGTTTTTAAACTATACCTATGCCACATCACGTTTCCGTAAAAGTTCGCCATTACAGAGCGTCCATTTTGAATACGCTGATTCAAAATGGCGCGCTTTTTCAGTATGTTACGAGTACGTTATCTACGTGTACCGTGCGTCAGTACTTTATCGCTAATTATGTCAAGTAATCCTACTGTATATGTTGTATTACGTAGTAGTACGTTACAGTAGTGTAAACTATTAGATAATTTTGTAGTAGTTTGTAACGTAACTGTGTCGTCAAGTTGATTTTGGTTGTCATGATCTGATAATGTTTTGTTTGAATGTAGGACAAAGTACCAAAGAAGAATACATTATATGGATTCTGTACTAAATGAAAACTTTTATTGTCTTCTGTCAAGGACGGAATCTCGTAGTGGTCATAATGTTAGAAAAAGAACTTCTTAGGTATTGAGATTTGTTTAACGTTTGTAGTAGAGAAGAAATGGTCCATTCCATGGAAGTTCCCAGAGCATTGATTATTTTCTGTTGAGGGCAACCACCTTCAGCCTAAGCGAAAGTTTTTGGAAAAGAGTTTTAAAGAAAGATGGTTTTTTAGTCTTATAAATAAAACATTTTACATACTCAACGTAAACTTACAATAACATAGAAAAGCTGTAACTAGTAAGAACTGGAGAAGCCCTATGTATCGCGAAGACAAGTCGACATCGGATAACTAATACATAACCACTACATTATTTTATTAAGATTATTTTACAATAAATTAAGTTAGCAATAAAGAAAAAGCAACATCAAAAATATTCTCATTATTTAGACTCTGTACCTTCCTTTTTTCAAAAAAATCATAAAATTGGTTCATCAATTTCCAAGATTTTGAACTTAAAAGCTACACACTCGTAACCAAATCTTAAACCACCCCAACACCAATCGATGACCACCACAATCCTCCTTAGCAACAGTTCTCGACCACCACCAGATAATGGCACAGTTGAGCATCGCATTACGCCCGTCCTTGCCTGCGAGCCGCTAACACGGCCGTCACGCAACGCTTATGAAAATCACAAACATGTCGCCACTTGCGTCAAAGGAATATGTGTGTGTTACTATTTCAATGTAATTCTATGGCACAATATGATCCATCACGCCTGTATTCCCCGAAGGGTTAGGCAGAGGTGTACCTACTCCAGGGTTGCAGAATTTGTTCGAAAGAGTTACCGCGGCTCTGGAACGCAAAGGGCAATAGGAGGAACACGGGTGGGTTTAGTCAGTAAGAGTCTGACACTCCTTTCCGCTCCACCCAGAACGGATGAAGTAATATGAAAAGTCTGTGGTGTACTACTGTACACCCACAGTTCGCCGGTATGTTTTAGGTCCCATGTAATAGGGCGAGCCATTAGCCGGGCACAAATCCTAACTCCGTGCAGCTGCTGAGAATTTCGTAGAAAAACCGAATAACACTTTGCTCGACCCGGGAATCGATCCCAAGACCTTTAGCGTAGCAGTCGCTCTTGGGACTACTAAGCTACCGAGGTAGCATGACACAATAAACTACTCGATTTACTCTTGAGACTTGTCGAAGGGACTGTACACGAATGTTTGGACTTAGGAGTGTTTAACGATCAGACAGTTATATACCTTATATTTGTGGTGTTGGAGTTCATTCCTGCTTGACTGTATTCAGAATGCAAAAGCGATGTAGGAAGTCCCGTTGATCTTCATCTAATAAATAATAATATATCCTCCTGACCGAATTTCGGTCACGACAGCCCATATAATGAAGACTAGCCAAGTATATAGGATATATTATAGTGTACAAGACAGTGTGTGTGCAAACACAGGTGGTCTCCCTCTTCCCTCGCTCTCTTAGTCCGATGGGACGACACTCCGACACGATTTGTAGCGATCAGGAGCAAGACCACCAAGTTACAAACTCCAGGCTGCTACTAAGAAATTAATAATGGACAACACCAATAACATCTTTGGCCCGACCTGGGAATCAAACCCCACGCACTGCAATAACGCTTGCGACCACAAGGCTAACGAGGCAGTCTGTGATAAATAGGATAGGTTTCATTAGATCGGTTAAATAAACAAGAGGTTCAACTACCTTCACTTCAACTCGGAGATGATGAAAACTCGAAATGACACGCACGACGACTTCCAAAGTGACATTTCGACCGCAAATTCTATTCAAATACTTACAACAAAAACACGACAACTTGTCAATCAAAAGCACGAGACTCGCATTCAAAACGACTCACTTACATTTCTATAAGCTGTTGTTTTTCTACTGAAGGCTGCTATCACAACACAGGCAGCCATGAGAATCTATAACACATCAAAATGTTAATTTAGAAAAATTCGCGAACGTAAATCGCGATCTGTATTCTGCGCGCGCGCAGTTTCGCGACTCTTTCGCGTTCGCGTCCTAAATATATTATTTATTGTCGAAATGCCGCAGTAGCGGGGTCAAGCGGATCATTTGAACATGCGCATGCGACTAATTATTGTATTTATTTATACTAATGGTCCTACACATTGTTTTTAGTGGTTTAATTTGATGATGGGTCATCGTTGCCAAATTTTTCCGTGCGTGAAATTTTTAGCGTTGCTCACGCATGCGCTGTTTCGTGGCATCGCTAGTATAGTTATCTGCTTGGTTTAACATGATAGTTTATATAGTAAATAATAAACTTTAAGTCCTCGCAATTGATACCAAAAGATGGACTTAGATGCGCATCGTGACTGGTTCGAGGTAGCCCAAATAATTGCCGGCGCTGCGGGTTGTTCGAAAGAGATACCGCGCCCCCGGAACGCAAAGGGCACAAGAAGGAACATGGATGGGTTTTAGTCAGTAAAAGTCTGACACAGAGGGCGGGAGAAGCCATCTGATGATTTCCCATCAGTAAAAAAAAACCCCAAATAAAGAGAGCCTGAACAGATTTCAGGGAGCCCTCTGCCATAAAAGGCTAATAAAAAGAAAGTTTTTATATTGTCAAGCAGCTAAGGCAATCGTATGATATTAAAAGATAAAAACTTATTATGGGGCCATGTCTTATTGTTTCTAAAAAGCTAGGAACCTTTGAAAGATGCCTGGAACTTCTCTAGAAAATTATTCAGGCATCTTTTCAGACAAAAGGCGCTTACTCAGGTCACTATCGAATTAATATAGGTCTGTTTCGTTTTGATAGTGACCCAATTTCAACAGCTGATTGTAAGTGCAACGCGATAACAGTTGTCGTTGATTGAAGATGTTTATCGAAGGATAGAGATAACCTTTTTAGTTGGCACCTACTTACGTGCTTGTGCGATTTTTTTATCAGCTTTTTTTAGGTGCTCCCAAACTAAAAGTTTTTTTTAAAACTGTTGTGTTTTTATAATTAGTTTCTTGATTATTTATAACGAAAAAATAGGCTTAATGCCTAGTTTTAAAGTTTTATTTTATGTTTATTGTTACTTTATTTAAGGATATTTTAGTATATTAATCCGCCGCGCTAATTGAGCTTTAGGTGAGCTGCCATACCTACTTAAAACTTCACATATAAAAATAAATAAAAGATATACGAGTATTTCATTAAATGGCCAGTTTTAAATAAGTACATTGTTACGCCTGTATTCCCCGAAAGGTTAGGCAGAGATGTACCAATGTAATCCCTCAGTTAAATTGTTATTAGGATTTATCATGAAAGTCGCTTCACACAAGTGCAATATTATCACAGGAGGCATATTGAGATATAATTTATTTATTTAAACTTTATGCAACAAAAGATACAAAGGCGGACTTAATGCCTCAGGCATTCTCTACCAGTCAACCAAAGGTGGTGAAGAGATAACATGGCAGGTGCAAATTAATGTACGATAGAAAACAAAAACTTTGTTTTATTTTTCTATATCTACCTTAGAACAATTTCTGTGATTTCTCGCATGACCCTTCACACATAGTTATCGTACAAAACCTGGGATATTATCACCTTTGTGGAAAGGCCTTAAATATGTACGAAAGTAGTACAATCACAATAAACCCGTTCTCAATAAGCGCAAAGCTTTTAAACCGTCACGTGCGTGTAATAACGCTAATAACGTTTTAGTATGTAATAAACTAATAACTAATAACCATTTACCTATTTAATAATATTTTACCTAATACATGGTTTATTATTATGTATTTTGCACTCGTATGTACGCAGGTTTCATTCTAGTTCGTGGGCTTTTTATTCTGTTTTTTTTTTAAATAAAATGTAGCGTAAGCTGAAAATTCGTTTGACACTCTTCACGTTATGTATGTAAACTTATTTTTACCATCTCCGCACACGATCAATTTCTTACAGATCCTAATTTTTGACAGATTTGTTCGTCGGCGAGAAGAAATATGCCCGGTAAACAGTCAAGAAATTGATAGTGTGCGGAGACGCTTAGGGTTCCGCATAGGAAAGAGAAAAACGGAACCATAAGTATTAAAAATATGTTACCTACCACATTTTTCTTAACCAAAATCATTGTGATCACACAAACAGATCCGCGGCCCAATCATAACTGCCTAGCGGCCATGTACAACACATTGGCATAATTTGTCCGCAGCACATCGACTCACGCGCATGTGCGGCCGACAAGTGAGCCTTGACCGTTAATTCCCGTCAATATCAACACTAGCTTATGTACATATGTACGGACATTTTTAGCTCTGTATATGTATTTGTTATGGTGGAGAAGAAATGCTTCTTATTTGAAGAAGAGTGTTGATAACCACGCTTGCTCATTGGTCGTGATTTCTAATAAAAAAGGGGTTCATTATTTACAAGTCCTGAAGTTATCCGCCTCGTTGGTACCAGGTTTGATTGCCAAGTTGAGTAAAGTGTTATTAGAAAAAAAAAATATAAAAAAATATACCATCACGCCTGTATTCCCCGACGGGTTAGGCAGAGGTGTACCAATGTACACCCGCAGTTCGCCGGCATATTAAGGTCCCGTGTAATAGGGGGCGAGCCTATTGCCATTAACCGGGCACAAATCCAAACTCCGAGCTGCTACTGAGAATTTCATAGGTGTTATTAGGTTTTTCCATAAGCAATTTCTCAGTAGTAGCCTGAAGTTTGGAATTTGTGAAAAAAAATATTTATAAAGTCGTTGATCCACATCTCTGTCGTGTCGGTCCCAATGGGCTATGAGAGTGAGGGAAAAGGAAGATCAGCTATGCTATTCTGCACTAGGTATATCACTTCGAAAGTCATCTCGCAAGTCATCTCGATAGTCACGCTTGCTTTGCAGAATATCAAATCCTATTGAAAAACATCAAAATACTCACTCATACTTCTCACTTACGTCATCATGTGGTGGCGCTAGAGTGTCGAACTCACTCATTGTAAGAATACGAAACTAAAAGCTCACCGCGGATTAAGAAGTGATTTCGCAGTTAACTTTTTAGAATAGCACTACAGGACAAATAAATATACACAGGCGGATATGAAAGAAATAAAACAAAACCATAAAAGATGAAAACACAGAATACTAATATCAAAATGTTTGTAGCATGTAATCTTCGACATAATAGCACATCAAACGACAACATAACAATTGTATGTAAACAGCAATGGTCGTTACGTTGTCATCAGAAACAACAAATACATTATTTATGTATGACGAATAGCTTGCGCCCGCGACTCTTGCTAACTTTTAGCCTTGCCGCAAAATCCGCCACTGATCTGCGAACTACAGTTTTCGTTAACTGTTTAAGTATAACATTAATAAACTGTTTATAATTATCACGCCTGTATTCCCCGAAGAGTTAGGCAGAGGTGTATCAATGTACTCCCACAGTTCCTCGGTATGTTTAGGTCCCATGAAATAGGGGTTGAGCCTATTGCTATTAACCTAGCACAACCTAACTCCGAGTTGCTACTGAGAATTTCATTGAAAAACCCAATAACACTTTGCTCGACCTGGGGATTGAACCCAAGACTTTTAGCTTAGCAGTCGCGCTTAGGACCACTTTTACTACTTATTTACTTTACTTTACTTAATAGTACAGTTAGCTTTCGAGCTTTATTGGCACCTTGCTGATCAATTTAAAATCAAACCTTACAGCTCAATCAATTCATTCTCATGACCATTTCAGGATTAAACCAATCCTAACTAATATTATAAATGCGAAAGTAATTTTGTTTATTAACTTTTTACGCCTAAACCACTGAACCGATCATCCTGAAATTTTGCATCTGCGTAGTCAGGTGTACAGACACGGACATAGCGTACCTTTCATCCCGAAAAAAATACTGTATCCAAGGAAAACAACAATAACGTTCCTATGATAAAAGATGGCGCCACAAGCCTTCCGACTACTTATATCAACTTTGACGCAGACGAAGACGTGCAGAAGCTAGTATTTAAATAATAGGCTATTAAGTAACGCAAAATGTTTAGGTTCCATTGACCACACTTGCCATTCTATTACATACACGTATTAAACACAGATAAAACCTTTCAATCGCAATACATTTTCCCACCTGTATTTCAACTCATGCGCGACCGTCGACTCAGTATGCGTACGCGCAGCCTAGGACGTGAGCAAGTACTCGTACCACAGAATAGAAAAGTACAGAAGGTTTACTCCTTGCAAATTGTGATAACAGATACTCACACACAGGGACGGACTAAGCCTGTCAGGGGCCCGGGGCGGGAAAACTAAATTATATAAGTAATTATCTATATTTGTATTTTAGTTAAAATTTTATAAATAACTCAGTTAAGACCATTTTATATTTGTATCTATGGGGCTTTCAAGCAACTCCAAACAGCCTCTTAGCCTTGATTAGGACTAAGTTAACTAAGAGAACTTTTCGTGTTTTGGGCGCCCCCCCCCCCCCCCAGGACCATGGGTCCGGGGTGGGCTGACCCTTCGGCCCCCCCTTAGTCCGCCACTGTACACACAAACATACGTAGATACGTACGAGCGGCGCACGCGGCGATCTCAAACGACTTCGAGTTGCAAGTACGCTTGCACTCATTGTACATCGTTGTGTGCGTGATGCGTGTGTTTTCAGTTATTGTATAAAGTCGACCTTCTGTATCTAAGTATCTCTGTTGTGTGTTAACTTTGGGTCGAGGATAATCCAATGTTATGTATTACCCGTTACTTCGTGACGACACGTCTTCTTGTTTTGATGTAGGCTGTATAAAATACTGTCATTTTGTTATGTGACTCTTCTCCTTTATTATATAATTTCTTTATAACATTTAGTATTAGTATTACAACAAAAATCTTTCTAGAGGCCAAGCAGCATTGAAGAATTATCCCATGAGACTACCAACAATAAACTGATACGATATTTAAATCCTGAAACCATAATTCGAAAATATCATCACTGTATAGATGTACTTTTTCTTCTAATTTGTAACTGGTTTCAAAAAAGGAGAGGTTCTCATTAATATTTTGTATGTTTGTAACCCCCCAAAAATCATTGTACTATTTAATCTTATCATGTTTATACTTTATCAATATACAATTGATATCTTCGCATCCAGTATTATCCGAAAGATCGTAAAACTAACAGTATTTTCTCGTTGTTGCAGCCCGCCTACGTTCAAGACACTGACGCCGACATCTCGCACACAGCTGAAACAACAGTTGATGCGCGAGCATGCGCAGGAGCAACTGCGCAGAGAGTCACTACAAGTAGGTAGCTTCTTCTTCTTCTTTATCATCAGTATGCCAGTAAACTACCATACTGTTTAATGGCTTAGCAGTATGATGATCGCCATCATCGCCATATTATACATTATATTTAGTACCTAACTACCTACTAGCCTCTGTGGGTAACGTACCCAGGTAACCTTTGGGACTAGCCAATAAAAAATCATTGGCTAAAGGTGTGCTTTATATGTAAGAGGAAAACAGCTAGTTTTTTTAATGTAGACACCATTGTTTTCCCAGGATTGGGAAACTGGATAATAGAACATTAACCAACTTCAAGTCTGAATGGTGGTTTTGATAGGATTAAACAATGATGCTGTTATCTTTAAACACACAATTCTTATAAAGGTGTATGTGTCAGCTCCTATACGACTTGACTGATTTAAAAAAGAAACTGTTTCTGAGTAGGTTCCTAAATGGTTTAGATTCACAATTGAGTCCTGTAGGTGACACTGTGAGCCAACCTTTCTGCAGGAAAAGTTTGCAGGATCAGCAAGTTGTAAATACAAAGTATTTTATATAACGTACTACCTTACTTGAAGGGTAAAATAAGTGGACAAGATAACACAGATATAACTAGAAGAACAAGTTAAAGACTTCGCCATTAGCAAAGGTTTTTAACGCCCGGGGAAACACAGGGATAAGGAAAAAGCCAAGCAAATTACTCCACAAGACACCGCTTAAGGGTTCATAGACATAACACTGGAATTTATTTAAATAACCGGATTATTGCAAGCATGATACTTGCGCGTCCGATTCCACGAAAGATATAAAATCACTAAGTGTATCATGCCGCTAAACTCCCACGCAGGTACCTGGGGAAAACCTGGCTTATGGTAGTACTAGACCATAGGTTACTGAACTGGTCTTCAGTGCTGCATACTCGTAATATGCACAGTATGGGAGTATCTGGGGAAGCAGATTTTAGGTCATCGCTCATTTATTCTACTCAGCAAATAATTTACCAATAAAGCTAGAGCTTTAAATCTCGTGCGTTAAAATATTTTTTATAATGGCAAGATGAAAAAGGTTATGGCTTGCGGGTAGCGCCTATCAGTTGCATATTTTAAGGCGATTCCGACCGGACCGTTGTACTGACGCGATGCTGTCATAATAAGCTATGACCATTTTAGTCTTTAACTTTCCAGAAACATTTGTCTGTAGCCATTTCTGGCAAAACCTGGACCTCCTGTGTCCGATTCCTCAAGGTCAAATGTTTAAAACAAGCTTTCAACTGTTTAGGCAAACTGATTGAACGTATCACTGTCTATATTGTGGTGCATTTGACGTCTGTTTGTCATCTTATATCTAATCCTATTAGCGTAGGATGTAGGGTTTCTTGTTACTATAGCACCTTTGTTATATCTGATGTAGACCGGTAATGTCTGGAATCACTTAGTTTCTTTCTAAGTGGTATATGTTGATCGTTGACTTGTTTGGGGCCCGTTTTAGCGCCCCGTGTTTGGTTTCACGGATTTTCGTTGATATGTTAATTTTCATATGCGTATGCATATTTCTTGATACTGAAGATAGCTCGGAAATGTTATCATTTTCAAACGGTTGTAGCTTAGCTTACAGTCGCTTGCCTTTGTAACGAGGCAAAATTTCCAATTGTAAGCTTTGTGAGATTTGTCATAAGCGTAAGCAGTATGCTGTCAATCGTTTACCATAATAAGACTATCTTTTTTAGCCTTTATCATATCTGGTATTTTAGTGCAAGAAGTTCTTTCATGTTCAATTCTGGGGTCGTACCTATTTCTATTTTACATACTTAACTAGGAATTTCTCTTGTATTGTGGGTGCGTTTATCAACATTTCATCTCACATTCACAAACCACCACCACACCGTGAACAACCCTTAGGCCATAATTTTATTTGCTCCGTATAGAAATAGAACCAAGACACGTTATGCAGCAGTCAATCGCTCAGCCACTACACCAACCGTGCCAATATTATAAGTAAAACCTTTCCTTTTCATCAGTTAATGACAATAATTTGTTACTTCCAGGCACAGCAAGCAGGTCAATCCAAGGACAATGAGGATAAGAAGAAGTCAAGTCCGGCGGAGGTGCCGCGGATCACGCCTCACGTTGAACTACCGCCACAAGTATTACAGGTTAGTAAGGGCATTTTTTTTCCCGTTTTCATGGCTTATTGCGTGAGGACTCTGGTCCATCTGCTTATGCATTCTACATACATGGCCCGCAGCTGTTGCAAATTTACCGGCCGCACTGACTATTTCAGGAGGAGCAATTCTCGTAACATTTAGAAACGCTCGCTTTTTACTCTCAGTCTCAATGTGACAAAATGCCTCTACATATTTTATTATGTACAATTTTAACATTGATTGTCGCTGAGATGAGATTGCGAATTGTTTGAATTACAAGAATTGGCCTTCTGTTTTGTCAAATCTCTCTCGGGAATTTAACTAAAGTGAACTCTAAATGATCTGTCAGCCCATTTTTTTTTTCTTGGAGAAATCCTCATCGACTGCCATCGCCTCGAAGAAGGCAGAGGTGTGATGGATTCCTATAGAACGAAACCCCCCACAATGTTCATCAGTCTACCTTTAGCTCACTCTCAGTCAGCAGAATTCACTGAGGAAGATTTTTCTAGAATAGCACTGCAGCTGTATATAAACCTGGTTGTTGAGCCCCTGTTGATTACTTCGACAAATTATTATGTAAACGTGTTAAATAATGATTACCTATTCATGTTTCAGGTGCGAACAGTTCTGGAGAACCCCACCCGGTATCACGTGATACAGAAGCAGAAGAGTCAAGTGCGCCAGTACCTCAGTGAATCATTTCAACCGCAGACGCAGGTACACTACCCATAGCTTGCCTACTTATGTGATGTCCTTGATTTTCTAACTGAGGAGGTGTTCCTATGCAGTTAGATGAAGATTTTATTTTTATTTTATTTGCGATGGGTTTGCTCTTGCCTCTAGTTTAGGTCAGAGGTGACAGAGATAAAGTCGACGATGGAATGAGCTTACCCAGAAGAAGGTATTATTATTATTTTATTTATTTATTACTCATACAAATTTTCACAAAGTAGGAAGTGTCTCCCAAAACCGTCTAGACGGTTTGACTGGGGGATCGTACAGTCTCACTCTCCTTAATTATATATTCTATGTATATATCTACATCCACACACACACATATGTATATATATACACACACACATATATATGTATATACATACACACATATATCTACATACATGTATATACCCATATCTTTCTTACGAACAGCTAAAATATCACAATCTTTTAACAATTTTAGTTTAACTATTAATATAACAATTTTTACTCTTAACTTACTTTGTACTCTAAATTTTTGTTAGCAGATGCTTTTTAAGCATCTTTTTAAATTTTAACAAGTTTGGCTCCTGTCTGATAACCTCGGGCAAACTATTTAGTAAATAGGGTAGGCGCTTCCTGAGTGTTCTGTCGCCATAATAATTGATGACCCTAGGTACTTCATACCTACCCGCGGTTACTGACCTTGTGCTGTGACTGTGACTTGCTAACGATATCTTCTGGGTAAGCTCATACCATCGAAGTTCGCTTGAACTTTGAAGAGATATATAAGAAAGATTGAAGATATATACATAGAAGCAACATTTGCAAGGCATCTGAATAATATATAAAATAAAATATTTAATTGTGTGTGAAATATGCAATTCAGATACAAATGACTTTTAATGAATATAAATAAATAAATCAAAAAGATTAGACCTTTGAACCTCTATAAGACAACACGAACATAACCACATATTCCCTCCTCGTTCCAGGTGTCACCACGAAGTGCGCCGGCGCAATCGGCGCCCGAGCTGAGCGCGCGGCGCGCGTCCTCCCCGGAGCGGCCTTCCTCCTCCCTGCGCTCGCCCGCCATGCCCTCTGCTAGTAATAACTCAGAGGTAAGTTATTCAATAGTAGGAAAAGAATAATGGAAATTACTTTTATATTTTCGAAATCCTCATGGACTGCCTCCGCCTCAGGGAAGGTAGAGGACGGGTATGTCGGCCTCCTCCCGACTAAAACCCCACGGTGTTCCTCCACCTACATTTGCCGGGCAACGGGTAGAGCCAGCAGGATTTCGCCACTACTGACACTTCCACCAGCATATCTAACCCAACTATCCTATCCTAGGCTGACGAGTTCCTAGAAGACATCCTGTCGCTGGACAGCGGCGCGGGCCCGCTGTCGTCGTCGGGCCCCCCGTCGGGCGCCAGCTCCGTGGCCGGCGACTGCGCGCTGCTCACCGACTCCGACATGCATGCGCTCGCCAAGGACAGGCAGAAGAAGGATAACCATAATATGAGTGAGTAGTCTGACAAGTTATACCAGGACTAAGTTATTGAATTGATATATTGCCTAGTTAACCTAGTGTGGTGTTTTCCTTTCCAACCCCCGCGCACTAGAACATTACAGTATTAATCGGGAATATTGTCAATGTAGGCTAGGTTAAATACCTTCTATATATGCGTGTTAAAAATCTTTTCCTAGGTTGCTTGCATCCAGCGATTTCCTCCGACATTTATCAGGTCATCGGTGCACCTCATTGGGGGAGTTCCCACACTTTCGGTGCGTGGTCTCCAATCGAGAGCCTTGGTCATCTTTGAGGGAGGCCTATGTCCAGTAGAACACTACGTAGATGTGGCGATGATGAAAAATCTTCTCAGCTAAAGACAATAAAACACAATATCATATTTTAGTAACTTTACTATGAAAAACAAAAAACAAACACCAAAGAAGAATATGTAAAGTGAATTTCTCATTCCAAATTACATTGAAACATATAAGTTGCATATATACCTATATTTGACAGCCACATACAAAACCCTTCCTTCAAACATACACTTGAAAAACTTAACCCTCCTTCTGTCGCAGACAAATAATTACCATACTCTCATTTCCAGTCGAAAGACGTCGCCGCTTCAACATAAACGATCGAATAAAGGAGCTAGGCACCTTACTCCCGAAGACCAACGACCCTTTCTACGAGGTGATCAGGGATGTGCGGCCCAACAAGGGCACGATCCTCAAGAGCAGCGTGGACTACATCAAGTGCCTCCGCGACGAGGTCAACAGGCTCAAGCAGAGCGAACAGCGCAGGAAGCAGATCGAAATACATAATAGGAAGCTTATGTTGAGGATACAGGTAACATATTAAAATTTTTTGTTCATATACCAAGAAAATAATTATATAGGAGTTTATAGCTGTTCCCTTTTTCTTTGAAGTCGGTTAATATTTGGAATTTATCCGGTATTGTGATGTATTTATACATCAACTCACATTATAATGAACAAACAATTAGAACCGGTCTGTTTGTTTTCTGTATTCTATACTAACATTTTGTTCGGTATTTTTTCTGTGCTTTCCTCTCCCTCCCTCTCTATCTATCAACATTTTACTCATTTATATGTAATCCCTCCCTCTTTACCAAAAAACATTTTACGTATATTCAAAATTATTGTAATCACCTGCGCTCCATCTCTACTCTATACATGCTAAATCGAATTATTCCAATCAGTCACCCTCTAACCCTCTTTGTCCTGTTATTAGGACAGATCAACAAGGGGACAGTTGATCAGTTGAACCCCCCGAGTCACAGGGGGACCGATCAAACATTTTTTCCGATTTGTCCCCGAATGGACAAAACTGGGTGACAGATCGAAATATTCCGCCCAAATCAAGATCACACTGTTCCCAAAACAGTGCAACTTCTGTAATCCAGAATCAATAGTGGCGACCACAAGAAAAGCGCCGAGACAATGAAGCTCGACGAGTCCCGGAGAAACGATTTAACTGTCTTGGATCCCGCAACGAAATTACTAATTATTATGTTCCTCTTCCCCCCAGGAGTTGGAGCGGCTGGCCCGCGTGCACGGGCTGGCGGTGTCCCCGGGCTCGGCGGGCGGCGCGTCCCCGCACACGGACGACTCGGGCGTGGAGTCCGCCGCCGAGCCCGCGCCCGACCCGCCCGCCAGCCGCGACCCGCCGCCTGTCATCACTACAGAGGTACAGAAAACATCGAGGATTATTTACCATGCAATCCTTGTTGAAAGTTGAACTAAATTTCCATGCGTTCAAGCGTTTTTGCCATACTATATTTACTGGAGTCAAATGTAACAACTCACTGCAACTGCCTAGTTAGCCTAGTGTTTCTAAGTGCGACTGCTACTCTAGAGGTCTTGGGTTCAATTCCTAGGTCGAGCAAAGTGTTATTGAATTTTTCTGTGAAATTCTCAGTAGCAGCTCGGAGTTTGGATTGGTGCCCCGTAAATGGCAATAGGCTCGCCTCCTATTACATGGGACCATACACATTTACATACACACACATTTATATACACATTACATGGGAAACATACACCTCTGCCTTACCTTTCCAGGAATTCAGTAATGATGATGATATATTTCCGACGAATTCAGGACCTCCTTCTTTTTTGAAGCCGTTTTTAAGTTGAAGCCGTAAACTAAAGTCAGTTTTATTACCACAGGAGCTGGTGCTGCCGAAGACGGAGCCTGGTTCGCTGATGGAGCTGGGGTCGCCGGCGCCGGACCTGCTGCGCGACATGCCGGCCGCCTGCCTGTCCGCGCTCTCCGCGCTCGGTACGCCTCCCCACTACCTCGCGCTCGGTACGAGCCCCTTGCACACTTATAGCTTTATGTCCTGCTGCCCTAACAGGGTGCCTTTAATGTGTACTTGCTTAGTATTTTTTAAGCCCAACAATTTTTTTACCAAGAAATCGCGAGAAAAATCAACTCATCCATACATTTATGTACAGTCAGCAAAAGAGATGAGTAACCAGGGCCGCCTAATAAATACAAAGTTTTTCAAAAACCGATAGAATTTTTTTTATGATTTTTATTTTTATTAAGTAATAGAAAATAAACAGTTTATTAATAAATTTAAATTTCATTTAAAAACGACCGCCAGTTTGAAAGAAAACTTCAACTATATTAGACGGTCTGGTTATGTATCTCTTTTGTTGACCGTACATACACATAACCCAACAAAATGTATGGATCAGCTGCTTTTCTCTAAATTCCTATTCCTTTACTGACCCCAAATATGAATCTTGTGTGAAGATGATGATGATGATACCATATAGCCGATTTTTTGCTGCGGGTTGTTCGAAAGAGATACGGTATTCGGAATATAGATTCGGAACGCAAAGGGCACATGAAGGAACATAGATAGGTTTTAGTCAGTAAAAGTCTGACACTCCCTCCCGTCCCGCCCAGGGCGGGGGAAGTTATTTGATGACTTCCCAACTATAAAAAAAAAACTAGCCGATTTTGACCACAGCTACCACAATTCGGACTCACTTTAAGGTGGCAGCATACATAGTCAAATTCTATACTAATATTATAAAGAGTTACGATTTGTTTGTTTCTTTGTAACGAACAGGCTCCGAAACTACTGGACCGATTACAACCAGTTTTTCACCAATAGATAGGTACATTGTTCCCGAGTAACATAGGGTATATAACATCACGCTACGACCCACGGGTGCGGAGCATTAACCAAATACATAACTTATGGCGGGTGAAATAAGCCACGCGGACGCTAGTCAGTGAATACAATTGTAATAACTAACGATTTTCCCCACAGATGGACTCAAGCTAGGTTCCTGTTCGCCCCTCAGTCGAGACGAGGGCCTGTCGCTAGGCTGCCTGGAGCCCGACCTGTGTCTGGAGCCCGTGCCCGACCATCTCTTCAACCATAAAGACATTAAGGTACTTACAACAACCACTTTCAACAGCTTTTGCAGCTCTAAGTTTGGATTTGTGCCCGGTTAATGGCAATAGGCTCGCCCCCTATTGCATGGGACCTAAATATACCGGCGAACTGTGGGTGTACATTAGTACCTACACCTTTGCCTAACCCTTCGGGGAAAAAAGGCGTGATGGTAACAACTACTTTCTATTTATGTCATTGGATGGCAAACAAGCCAACGCAACGGTCCACCTGAAGTTAAATGGTCACCGATACCTATAGACATCTGCAATACCAGAGGCCTTGCAAATGCGTTGCCATCCCGAAGACAAAGTGAAAATGCTTCATGTGCCTGTAATTACCCCAGCACTTGTACCCTTCTAACTGGAACACAGCAACGCTGCTTTGTGGCAAAAATAGATATGGCATTATATTTCTACTACTAAACTGTTTTGATACGGAGTACCTAATATGTGGCTTATCTATACTAATAAATTAAATTCAATGTCAAAATAAAAGCTTTTTACTAAATGCTTATTCAATTTTTTGTCTGTTGTGTCTTTCGGCTAATCTCCGAACCAGCTGGACTGATTTGACGAGGCTTTCTTTCAGTAGCAAATAGCAGTAGTTATAACAAGTAATTTAGGCTATATTTATTATAGAAAAATAAAGAGTTATATTATGTTCGCGTGGAAGTTAAAGATCCTCTTAAAAATCCGTCTATAGCTGACGTATTCTAAGACTAACTAAATAATGATGGTATTGCCCCAGATGCGCCTGTCTCCGACTCCGAACCTGCTGAGCAACGAGGACAGCGACGCGGTGCTGAACCTGGCGCAGATCGAGGACCTCATGGACGACGACTCGCACAACCCGGTCACACAAGGTAACAAGACACATCATTTTGATGTATACACCCATGATTTAGAGTTCTTAATTGAATGGCAAATTATTTGTCGTGTTGGAGCCGTGCTGTTATAATGATTTAGGCCTGGCGGCACGGCTTGACAAGGTATTTTTGGTGACAAATAAAAATAAAACTTAACTGTATGTAAATAAAGTTGAAATTTAAATGTTAACGGTCGTAAGCGTAAAAGATATACCGTGGTATGCTTACGATTGTTAACATTGAAATTTCAACTTTATTTTCACACTGATAAGTTATATATTTTTTTGTCGACGTTCAAACCTTGCCATGCCATGCCGTGAATGAGCATCGGGCCTTAGACTTTATGGACGATGTACAAATTGCCTTGCCTTAACTTTAATAGCTTAGTTTGTACTTCATATGCTAAGTATGCTATTATAACATATAAACTTACAAACAAACATACGTCCAACAATTAACTATTACTGATCTATAATTTTGTATCTTCTTTCAGGGGATCCCATGCTATGCTCATCTCCGACGTCTCAGCTGTGCCTTAGTAACGTGGTGGCCGAAGCGGCAGACAGAACCATCGCCTCCATGCTACATGATGACTCTGCCTCCTTCCACACTGCAGGTAACATACTCATTATTTTATTCCCATCTGTAAAACTGAAAAAAAAACCCTTTTTGCAGAGAAAAATGTTCGCTGACCGTAATTTTTTTCCAAAATTACCTGCCCTTACCGCCTCGTGTCAAAAATCCACGCTGTATTCAACCCAAATCTGTCCACAGGTTCATCATCTCTCATGTCAGAAAGCGCACTAGGCCTGGGCGGAGGCCTCTCCCTCACAGAGGGCTGCCTGCCCTCCCTCCTGCTGGGAGGACCGCACCATCACGCGCCACACTCTCCGCACTCGCATCCCAGGCAACATTGCTTCGATATGGACCTCGGAGCATAGCGACATCTAGCGGGGATGAGGAAAAGTTGACAGGTTTAAAGCAGCGCCATCTATTGTACTGTGTTTTAAATATTTTGCGTGTTCAGAGTTACTATAGACTTTGAAACAGTTTAGCAAAAAATAATGAATGAAATTGACAATTAATCAACTTATTGTGAAGTGAGTGAGAAGTATCTCATCTAATTTTGTTGTCCACTAAAAAGACAATCAGTATACCTACTCCAAGTAGTTACAGTTAATATCAAGAGATGGCGCTGTACACAATCTCCGTTACGTAACAAAAAATGGAGAAGAATTTAGTAGAATTTCTTGGCTAAGAGTATTGGTAGCTTTTTTAAAAAACATCGTTATGAAACATAATTTAGAGATCTCTTCCATTAGTTTGAATGAAAAAGACGGGTATGAGTGCCTTATCGAATAAGATTCTCATTAAGACAAGAACGAACTGAAATATGCACGCAGTGTTCCGTACCTACCACTTGTTCCTATTCGCATATCCACTTAGAAATAAGACATTAACACACACACATTGGACACTTTTGCAAGTGTTTTCCTTAAACTTTTTTAGGTGCGGAACCCAAATCGATGTTTTCTAGTGATGATGTGTTCAGTACCAGACATAAGTAGGAGAATGAACGGAACGCGTTGAATTTATTATAAGGATTTACAGTAAATGTTGAAATGTCTTTGACAATAATATTACGAAAAAATCTTACGAAATATTTTTTTATTATCTGTCGTAAGAAAAAAGTGACAAATATCTACATTTTTTTAAGTCTAATTTGAGATAAAAATAAGTACAGGTGAAAATACTTAAACCCATACATTCATACCATTTAGTACCTACACGTTGTATTTTAAATAATTTAATGTAAAATTTTATTTAAATGTCACTTTTTCCTTATATCAGATATTTCAACGGTTCTCAAAGTTTTTCAAACACCTTTTTTTAAGGTGATATTTATTTGAAAAGCTAAAGAATTCGAACGAAGTACGTAAACGAACGTACATACACAAATCGCGACACAACAGAATCCCAGTTGATCGAAAGCCAAAGAGTTCATTATAAATCGGTAAAAGATAGGTACTTACTATCTTTTCTAACGTGTCAACCTCTTGAATACTGCTGGACTTTAGAAAAAGAAAAGAGGAATACTATTCCCGTGTCCGAAATAGACAAAAATGCAATAAACTTACAAAAATTAAACTGTCTCAAATGAAAACTTCTTATTTTAAAAGAGAAACTAGGTTTTGACAACCGTCAGATACGGTTAAAAAGAGTTCTAATCCAGATGTGATGATTAGTACTGAAAGCAGTAAAATACTTTGAGTTTTAGAATATTTCCAGCTCTGTCCATGTCGATTACATATTTTTATTTTCTTTAACAAGTCCAGCAGTATGTAAATATTAAATATTTAATAATATAGTAAAAATTCTCCATTATTAGTTTAGGTTTATTTTCTAGAACGATGTGATTGAGTAGTTACCGACTCACTGTATAGTTATTATTAAATACTTTTTATTATAAAGCGTTTATTACGAATAGCCATAATTTTCTTTCTGGCGTGATCAAAACACCGCCATGTTTGTGGGCAAAAGCCCATAAAGTTTGAGAATCGGTGGCACAGTAAATTGTATATAAAAATTGTTGTAAGTCTAAATTGCTGCAGCTGATTTACATTATAAATTGTATAAAATATTTTTTTTTTTATAGTTTTGTCTTCTATTTATTTAAACATAAGTTAAAAAATAATGGGACTCGAAATGAGAGACTTCACAGAAATTGTCACAATGATTTGAAAAGTTGTCATTTTACTAAGTAAAATGAGATTCTTTATAAAAATATTTTTTTACAAAATGTTGAATAATAGAAGACATTATTATATAAATATAAAAAGTAATGATATACAAAGTCTTTAGACGCAAGATCACCTTCACATACTTACATAACATAATAAAACAAGTATTATATTATACTATTGTAGATAGAGGTGCTATATTTTTTGATAAACACTTTAATGTTATACGAAACTGGGATATTACAACTAAAGGACCATATTTTTGTACAGAATAAATCATGTGATACAAACTATATTTTTAGATGATATTTATTTAGATATTATACAAAGTATATTTTTTTTGTATAAAATAAACTTAGCGGTTATTTCACGAAGTGCCTTGCTTTTTAGCCAATTTAGTAGAAAAAGCTTGAATTTTTTTTTCTAAAAAAAAAAATATGAAAAAAGATTTTGTTAAAAATCTAACACTGGTTATGAAATACACTATGTATTTGTTAAGTTTTTATGATGAATTTACCATATTTCATTATATTATGATATTTTTGAGACTGTGTGACTATTGATCGACTATCGATTTTTAACTCGATGTTGAATAATCGACCATTTATTTAAACAGCTGCAATATTAAATAAAATCTGAAAAACGACACTAGAAATAGTCGATATAGTCAACTTAGTCGTTTTCCGACTATTTAACAAAACACTGCAAAGTGTTGCCAGCAACAACTTCCCAAAATCAAACAAAAAAAAACCAATTGAGCAAAAAAAAATTGTACATTTTTTTTTTGTAAATGGCAATATTTTCCAGATGTTAAGAATTACGAACAAATGTATTTCCTTATGATATAAGAAAGAGATGTTACGAATCAGTGAGCCTTAATCACTTATTGTTAGTTAATAATGATCGTTTTTGTTAATATAATATTATTATGATTGTGCGCATGTATTATGTATGTATCATGTTTTTCGCTCGAAATAGATGCTATAGTGTAGTTAAAAAACTATTTATTATACTTTAGAGTTGTGTTTTCTTCTTTTAAACAGTCTTTTATTATGTTTATTGTAATATATTTTAAACTTTGTTGACGGAAATCTTTACTTAGCTATATAATGTTTGTTAAATTGTAGGTACTTTATGTATTCTTTAATTCATTTATTTCATCTCAAAATAAAGCAAACACAAATCTATTAATAAAACTTATGACTTAAAGCAATAAAACGTCAATTATATTAATTGATAACCCTCAAAATGGCTGAACATTTTGAGATGAAATAAGTTGAAATTAACTTAACATTCGCCTGTTAAGGATTTGAGCCGCAATCGAGCGAATCACGAAAACAAAAGATTATATTGTATGAATGTTATTTAATATTGTATGAGATTAAAAAATGTTGAAGTACAAAAAGTGAATAACAATGAATTTACGAGTATTATTCGTCTTTTATTGCTATATATACATACACTACACCCTACATAATATTAATTCTAATTGAAAAACTGTTTTTGTATTGGAAAGTCTATTTATCGAGGCTTAAAAGCTATAAAACATCACGCCACGAGCCATACGAGCGGAGCAGTAACCAAAGAAGTAACTTAACGCGGGTGAAAATAAATCGCGCGCACATGCTAGTTTCTTAATAAATAGTTAGGTCATTACAATACTTAATAGTATTAAAAATATATATTTCCCTTTTTCATAAGTGTACTAGCTTCTTACAAAATAAAAATAGCAGAATAAAACTGACCTAGTACAACAGTGCCCTACATCCCGCCCTCCCCGCGTCCCGCACCCTGCTCCCCTTCTCAATATAATCAATACGCAGTTTGACCATGCAAAAATCCTTATTAATTCAAAATGTCGCTTGCATAAAAACTATCGTTAATTCTATTCGGCACACTCTTGCGCACACAATGGACGAGACCTGCGCAAAACGCATTTCCCCCAAAAATTGAAGTTGGCAACAATTATTTTTATTCATTCAAGCTGGCAACACAATGGAGCGTTTCAAATTTCGAACGAAATTTGCGTTTTTGCATAAAATGGTGCGCCGGCCGGCGCGTGCGCCATTAAAAAGCGCGGTGACCACGCAATTTGTGTAAATATCAGGAAACATAATAATTATTGGATACAATTTATATTGGATACATAATAAATGAATATGAATCTGAATATGAATAAAGTGTTTTACAAAATCAGCTTGAAAACATCTTCACAATGTCCGATTATCTATCCTCCGTTGAGATCGTCTTCAACGGAACGCTTGTTGAGAGTGTTGACACCAACCAGTCTTCTCTGTAAAACTCTCTCTCGGTGAAGTGAATGTGAGGTGTAATGTGAGACAGGACAGCAGATACATACCATTACGCTTGTTTTTCCCGAGAATTAGTCAGAGATGTACCTATGTACACCCACAGTTCTCCGGTATGTTTAGGTCCCATGTAATAGAGAGCGAGCTTATTGCCATTAACCGGGTACAAATCCTAACTCCAAGCTGCTACTGAGAATTTCATAGAAAAACACTTTGTTCGACATTGAAATCGAACGCAAGACCTCTTCAGATGTGATTCTTACAGAAAATATCTTCAGAATAGCAACTGCTAATGCTACACTACACTGCCGACTTCCTTTTGACCGAGTCCCATCATTAAAAGAATATCCTTAACATTTTGCAAAATTTGCCTAATTTCTGAACGAACATTCCTCGTACACTCCAACCGCATGGTCACCCTGAGCCCCATTGTAAACAGCATATATTGTTTGTTGCACCCGATTGATAAAAGCGATACAGTTTCCCAGTTTTTTTACACAAAAATTTAAATGAATTCCCCCATTTGTAATAATAATCCCGACATTTGCATGAATTCGGATCATGTTAACTGCTATTTTAATGTATGGGTGACGCGGGAATCGATAAAATGCATTGAAAATATATTAGTGGGGTTAGTTCATTTGCGATGCTTTTGAAAACTGACCAGTTTTGCGTTATTTTGTAGAATTAATAGGTAATAGGAGTAGGTTTTTCATATTTGACGAAGAACAAAAAACAAAGGCCAAATATTAATTTGTATCGTTTTAATTAATAGAACGATACAGGAGAAATAAGACCGAATTTTCATTTAGCGGGAAAGTATTAAAAGACCATATCTCTTTACTTATGGTTTTTCTATAAAACAATCTTGTTGTCTGATACTCAGTCCAGAGTAGAGAATAAATGGTTTCACTTTAAGGATAGGTGTCCCTTACACCCGATTTAACATCACGCTACGATACACGGGAGCGGAGCATTGACAAAAGAAGTAACTTAACACGGGTGAAATAAGCCACGCGGACGTCTTCGCCGGCAGTTTTTTTTTAATACCACTGTACGTGGCAAACAAGCTAACGGCCCGCCTGATGTTAAGCGGTCACCGCTGCCTATGAACACTTGCAACACCAGAGGCATCACTCGTGCGCTGCCGACCCCGTAAAAACCTCAAAACTCCTTTCTTGAAGAACCCCATGCTGTAGTCTCTTGGGAAAACCTTAGCAGGGAGCGCATTCCACAGCTTAAGCGTACGAGGGAGGAAGTTCCTCTGAAACCGTACCTACCGTACGGGACCACTTGGGTTCCAAGGTGTGAGGATGGGCTTCCTACCGATGGTGAGAGGTGCGATGGTAAAAAGTGGCCGTTGGCATAATTTCAAATAATTCCTCGGAACACAGCCCATTGTACAGGCGGTAGAACACACACAGGGAGGCAAAGTCTCTCCTCAGACTTAAAGGTTCAATACCGCCTGTGAGCATGTGTTCGCTAGTACCTAATCAAAGCTGTGATCACTTTGTCCAAAGTCGCCGCTACCTCCTTGTTTAAGATCTAAAAGCTCTCAAACCGACTTCCACCAACCCTAGTCTATGCTCCACGTACGTTCACTGACACTGACGTTTACCGCATTTGACCACTGACGAAAACTAAAAGAATACTAGATCGAATATGTACTGAAAATAAAGAGACAGCCAGCAATGATGATGGCGCACACGACCCCCATACCGCCCCACGAGCTCACTGAAATAGTGAAGACTGCTCCGGCGGTAGAAGTGTTACCAGAGGTGCTCCCCGTAATCACCAGTGAGGTATATTGACATGTCATGCTAACATTGTGGTTCATCCCTGTCTGGTGGTAGACTTCCACCTTCTAGACTAGACTGTAGATTTATTTATTTAGGATCTCCAACAAAGGTATTCACAAAGCATTTTTAGATAAAAGACGACAAGGCATTAGGTAGGTGTACTCCTTCACTTACGGGAGACCACAGCATTCACAATATAGTTATCTAATTAAGCTCCTAGTAATTGAAATAAATTTTGGCAGTTTCGTAATGTTGAAACACCACAATAGGATATTAAAATACAGAGGAATTACCACAAATAATATAAAAGAATAGGTTATATAAGAATAGATTTTGAGAGACGGACGGCTTAGGCAAGGCTTGGTATCGTGGGTAGATGCTGTGTCCTGGATGAGGCAGGCACAGGAGTGTGAAGGAGAGGCCTACATTCAGCAGTGGAGAAAGCCGGTCTGTAGGCGTTGATGATGAATGGAATTAAGCTCTGAAAAGTGCTTAATGCATTGCTGATGGCTGAATGTTTTGAATATGTAGCTTTCTTTATGCTTTTAACTCGGTTTGGAGTCCCCAAACACGAGTACGCGATGATAAACTTAAAGCAAATTCAATAGATTAATTGAATTACTTAACAAAAATATTTGAAAGCTGTGAAAAGACAATACGTTACATAAATTTTCCCATCATTCATTGTTCTTGAGACAATACTTTTTCCATGCAGATGTTGTTTTAAATTAAATGTTCTAACTCATTTTTTTAATACTCCATGACCCTTATGTCCTTTTGCACCCTGTAGTTATACCTATATTTACATTTGTCATCGATATGCTACGAACTGTTGTGTATTGAGAATTCCGATTCGAACCACTGCGACTTCTACTTTAGTGACCTGATTAAGCTGACCACTTCACTACTTCCTCGATGACTGTTTATTATTAACTCTTTGAAGTATCCTAAACGAGATACAATAGAAGTTTTAATGTTATGACGCCAATAGGTGTTTAGTGTTTTTCAGTGTTAAGTGCCAAGACATTACAGCCGCATAGACCGATCTTCCGGATGGGTGACCATTTATCATAGCGAGTTTCCTCCGTGCCTCGGAAAGCACGTAAAGCCGTTGGTCCCGGCTGTCATTTGTAGATCTTTGACAGTCGTTACTGTTAGTCAGAAGCCCGAAAGATTGACAACCAGTCTTACCAAGAGTATCGTATTACCCATTACTGAGTTGTGGAGGTCTGATAGGCAGTCGCTCCATGTAAAATACTGATATTCAGCTGCATCCGGTTCGACTGGTAGCCGACCCCAACATAGTTGGGAAAAGGCTAGGCAGATGATGAAGTGCCAAGACACGAACAGTGGATGAGAATCTAATTAGCTTATTATTCTCGTCTACTATTCACAATACAGAAATAATTCCCCGTGTCCCTAATTACACATCGGTACCTTTATCAATCATTTGCGTCAATAAGTAGGTATGGGATGTGGCTATAAATAATTACATTAAGGTAACTACCTAACCTAAGTCGTCCCTATCAAGTATTGACGTCAGAACAAACAATTGTTTTTCGCGATCTAAATATAGGAATGTGCCAATTATTGTATGCTACCTTTTGTCTGTGACTATGTCCGCGTGAAAGACCAGTGTATAATAAAAAGTATAGCCTTTGGTACTCGGTAATTGTGTAGCTTTGATGAATAAATGAAAGAATATTCATATTCTGGCTTTTGGAGAACACCATTAGGACCTAGTAGTGTACACTGTGTTTATATTAAAGTGTTTATACTTACACATAAAGCATTTTGATTCTGATTCTGATTAAATGGTGGTTTAGTCTTGGTACACTCGATTTATATTCTTACTTATTAATATAAACTGGTCTGTGGATGGGTGACCATTTACCATAGCGAGTTTCCTCCGTGCCTCGGAAAGCACGTAAAGCCGTTGGTCCCGGCTGTCATTTGTAGATCTTTGACAGTCGTTACAGTTAGTCAGAAGCCAGAAAGTCTGGCAACCAGTCTTACCAAGAGTATCATATTACCCATTACTGGGTTGTGGAGGTCTGATAGGCAGACGCTCCATGTAAAATACTGATATTCAGCTGCATCCGGTTCGACTGGAAGCCGACCCCAACGTAGTTGGGAAAAGGCTAGGCAGATGATGATGATTAAAATTAAAAACGGTAGATTAACAATTGTGTACGGTAAACAATTGGAAAGCGACCTCAAAACAGAATATTCTTATTTATAAAAGTTAAATTATTCTAATCGATAGTACGATCAGTTCCCTGAATTGCCTGACTTCTATTCTCATCGTTTTCTTTGTAAAAGGGGTCAGATAATGTAGGACTGCCCCCCTAGCCAAGTCACAAACGATAAACGCAAACGCTGAGTAGGCTTTAATAGATCTTCAACTTTATGTGCTTGGTTTTAAGTTGAAGATCTAATGAAGATTGCATAGCGTTTTCGTTCGTTCCAGTCGCTAACGCTTAGAAATCTTTAATAGATTTTCAACTTAAGGCTCTTGGGTATTAAGTTGAAAATCTATTGGTAACTACCGAGCGTTTACGATTATCGTTTGTGACTTGGCTAGGGGGGCTGTACTACTAAATGCAAATCGTTCTGTCTCAGCAAAACAACTATAAAAAATCTGTGTGTAGAGAGCTCATCAACGATTCTAACTAATCACTACAAGAAATTCACCCATTCTAGCCACAGGCACTAGAACTGCACACGTTACTCCAAGACTTAGTGCCAGTAGACCGGCTGCTCATCACGAAGAAGCTCCGAGTGAGGAACGTGATATTCCTCAAAGGAAAGAGGAACAGATACCTTGTCAGGACATCAGACGAGAACATGGTTTATACCATTGAAGAGGAAAACAGGTAAGTTCAGTAAAAGAACCGATTTTACGACAAAAACAGAAATGCAAGATTTCGTTAAAAAATCAGAGAGTTACATAGTTGTTATGTGTACTTTTCCATTTAATGCACACTCGCCGATCTAAAAAGAATATGCATTTTAAAATGCCCCAGTATCATATTCCGTACCTCGGAAAGCACGTAAAGCTGTTGGGTCTTGCGCCGAATCTCTCCCCGGTCGGCTTGCCTGCCCATCGGACTATGAGAGTAAGGAAAGAAGGAGTGCGTCTTTACGTACATTTGTGCACTATAATATCTTCTGCGTGCTTGGCTAGTCCTACTCCCTATCCTATTAATTCTACTTATCATATTATCAATTATCATATCATATTATTTATCCTATTCCGTCCTACTACAACTATTATAATTGCAATTGAAAGTATATGAGGATGGATGTTTGTCACTCTTTCACGCTTAAACGGCTGAACGGATCTGGAAGAAATTTGGCTCTGAGATAGATTGTAGTGTGAAATAACACATAGGATACTTTTTATCTCGGTAAAATGTACGGTTCCCGTATGATAATATGTCAAATTTGACCCCGACGAAGTCGCGGGCAGGAGCTAATATCTATTAAGTCTTCAATTATTACCAGTGTTATTGTTAATATTGTTGAAATTCCAATTGTAACATTACGTAATTTCTTTGTTATAACCAGCAGTTGGTGGGCAGGTTACTTCTGCTACGGGCTGCGTCCACTGCAGCTGACCGTCACCAACGGCCAGGGCACGCAGGTCATGAGGATACACCGGCCCTACTCCTGCACCAGCCGCTGCCTCCCCTGCCAGCTGCAGCGCGTGGACGTCTTCTCGCCCCCTAACCAGTTGCTAGGCAGTGTAGAACAGCAGTGGACGGCTGTCAAACCACTCTATATCGTTAAAAATGTAAATGGTGAAAACGTGTTCTGGATTCGCGGTGAGTTGAGGGGTTGGCAAAAGATTCTTGAATAGATGTTCTATGATGCTGTTAGCGAAAGGTTTCCTTTGTCGAGGGTGTGATGAAGGATTTGAAGCTTATAGATATTGTTCGTATTAGTACAGTCTTTTCTAGTTTTGTCAAGTTGGAAACTAAGGAAGCTTAGGGCGAGTTGCGGCTCGCACACGACCCCCTTTAATTTATACTTTAATTTATTTTATTTGTATAGTGTTAGGGTTTCTAAACCGCCTCAAGGGCCTCCGTCATGGTTACCGATGTCACTGATGTCCAAGATAAACTTAGAAAGTACAACATATGAATTTGAAAAAGCCACATTGGTATTTTCCCGTGCCCGGTTGCGACCCACAACGTCGTGCATGAGAGGCGGGCGCCTTAACCATTGGGCCATCACACACGACCTGATTAAAACCACAGGAAGATACAGGATGCTGGCCGCCAACCAGTCCTTTTGGAAAACTATGGGGGAGACCTATGTCCTGCAGTGGACGTCCTGCGGCTGATATAATGATGAAACAGTAAATCTATATATTGTAACCATCAGACCCTAGACCCTCCGTATCATCTTCCTTCCAGGTCCGTTCATGACATTAAGCTGCTTCTGTGACGTCCAGTTCGAGATCGTGCGACCAGACGGTACTCAGGTGGGCGCCACCTGCAAGCGTTGGCAGGGGCTCAAACATGCGCTGTTCTTTGCACCTGTGCAGGACAAGTTAGTTGCACTTGCCGTTTTAATTTGTTGGTATCTTGATCAAATCTTTTCAAGATCGTAAATCTGTTTCGATTCAACAAAAAATAAATAGCAGTTAAATTCAGAAATTGGGGTTTCTGTTGTCTCATAGCACTTCTTTTTGTGACGTTCATTATACGCGTAAATTAGGTCTACCTTTCGGTCTCCCAGAAAGGTTAAGGGTCGGTCTGTCGGGTCTTGGATTAAGACCTCTACGGCTCGGTCCCTCATCGGGTCTCGAGGTAAGACCTCTAGAAGGCGGCCCTTCATTTCCGATTTAAGGCCAGGGGATCGATCCACCGACTTTCCAATAAAGCCTTCTAGGGTGTCGAGCAAAGGCCTCCATAAATCAGTCTCAGGTCTTTCCTTCGAGTTTCAGGTTTTGGAGTAAAGCCTTCGCTATATATTCACGACGTTTCTTCCAGCTTCGGCGTAGCATTCGAGAGTGATCTGACAGTGGAGGAGAAAGGCCTGCTTCTGGCGGCTACCCTGCTCATGGATTTTATGTATTACGACGCCTGATGATATTATACCATATGCTCTAATAACCTGTTTTATTGCTTTTTTACTCCCCGTATTAGGTATAAAAGCCAAGTTACATTATCCACTTCCTAGGTCTCTATGATGACACAATGGGTCCCGATCACCGAGGGAAAAGTGTATAAAAAAGAAGTCTTAAATTTAAAAAATTGTTTATTCTCGAGAAGTACCTATACCAAGTTAAATGGGATGAATAGAAATCAGGTGCCATTAGGCGAGTTAATATAATTATTAAGTAATGGAAAATATAATTTAAGGTACCGAATTCGTTTATTTTAATCTATTACCTGCCTAAATAATATAAGTGTTTATTGTAAAAATTGCTCGTGAAATTTTAGTCTTGAGTTACCCTTGTATTTCTATTCGCCCCGTTTTGTAATACCTACGTTTTGTTTAAAATTGCAAACTGACAAAAAGATAATCAAACTACTGCACTACACTATTATATGTAGGTATACCAGCTGTCTACATTACAAACTTTTATAAATGTGTCCTCATTGCAATAATCGCAATTTTCAACAAACAATTTACTTAGTTGCAATTACAATAATAATTTAGTTAACATTAAATCTTTGCACAACATCCATAAAATCCATAAATAATAAAAATCCAAAGCCATAAAATACATTAAAAAGAAATATTGCCACGCGATTTTGAACCCTACTGTATTTACATATCGCTTAATTTGACTTAAAAAAGAAATCCTCGGACATTAATATTGAAATGAGGGGACATCATTCCGTTATAGTTTAAATGCATTTCTCCATTTTACGCACGAAAACGACAAAATTCCCCTAAAAATGTCGTACTTCCCCTATTTGCATTGTTAACTTTTTTTCTCGGCAGATGTCCGAACGTAATGGCGCGAAATTTTGACAGCGCGCATAATTTTTGGCGCGAAGTAAAACTTGCAAAAAATACTAAATTACAGGGAATTTACCGAACCCTTTTTTCCAAAGGATTGAATTCAATTAAGAAAAAAAAAACGGGTAATAAAAGGGTGCTTTTACAGAAATAGGGAAAAATGTATGTAGGTCACTGTGCTTTAGTGAATTAAAAGTTTTTTTTCCCAAATATAAAAGCGTGGCTCACGCATGTCTCTTTCCCAAAAAAAAAGCAAGGGTTTAAAAATCACAATAGCTTTTTATAAAATGATTTAGAGAACTTTTTCGCGGCAGATTTGTGAAATTACAGTTTTTTGGGGAAAAAATTGTATTTTTTACTGTTTTGTAAATAAAAAGGTCGTCGGAGCCGCGTGTCGGAGTATAGTCGTGTGATTGATCGCGCACCTATTGTTATTTTTTAATAAAAATAAATGAGGACGTAGGAAGAGATTGATTCGGATCTCGCGACAATATTATACGGGCGACAGATTTGATAAAAATGATTGGAAGTTGGATTTTTAAATTAGTTCATAAATTAGGTATATTTATAATTTTGTAATTAAACTGAACGAGGCACAATTGTTAAGTTCATATGAAACATTGGCTTAGAAAATCATTTTGAGGAAACCTAGACTTTATAGGTATCCTATACCTAGAAGTAAATAATCGAAATTCGAGTATCCCTGAGGTCTAAAACCACATTCAGGACGTGAATACGTAATGAAACGTACAAGTTAGAAAAAGACAGAAAGAAATTGCAGTCATAATGCATGAAAGTGCTGGTTTTTTCTTAATAACTGACGAAACATGTTAGAACAAGGTTTAGAAACATGTACCTACTAAATCTATGCTAAAAGTATGTGTCATGGTGTCCCTTGCACCCGTCATACCTACACACACTCATCCCGGCGCCTCCTACCTAGTACTGTAATTAACGCAAACATACTGATGCAAACACCACCGTAATTATGAGTCTTTGCGAACACATTATCAGTGCTAACTTTTAATGACGTTAGAGACTGCGGTTTGTCGTTGTCGCTTAGTTTTGTGATGTTATGAACTGCAGGTAGGCATGCCAGGACTAAGTAGATGGTAGTAGGTAGTAGCGAATCATGTGAAACAAGTGAAGAAGAAAGTAAGTGAAGTGAAGTTAGAAATTATATTAGTTTAGATTATTTATATACCTGCAATGTCTAATTTTTAATAGGGTTTAGTTTATTGTTTTCAAATTTTTTGTTTATGTTTTTTAGTATTACTTTGTAGTAGACGACACGGACGGACGAGTAGGAATCCATGAGCAATTGCATTTGAAAAAATGGTGTGCCAGGTTTTTTTTTATAATATTTTTTTTTATATGATTTTGCTTAAATTTTTATTTTCAGAGCCCGGGCTAATTTCTTCTCAAAGTTATCTGAATATTAAAATTAATTTAACAATAATTTTAACAACATTTTAATAAAATGACAGTTTGACGATTTTTCTAAACGATAGTGTTCAAATCGCGTTATTGATTCGACTGTTATGAGTTGAAGATTACCTACCGTGAACTAATGGAAACAAATGACAGGTAGTTAGGTCTTTCTCATTTATCGTGTGGGCAGTAAGGTCTAACGACCCCACATACATAGACTAATGTATATAATATCCCACACACACTATATAGTGTCAGAGTTTCTAAACCGCCTCAAGGCCCTCTGACATGGTTACCGATGTCTGTGATGTCCAAGATAAACTTAGAAAGTACATATGAATTAGAAAAAGTCACATTGGGACTTGCCCGTACCCGGTTGCGGGCCTACAACCTCGTGCATGAGAGGCGGAGCCTTAACCACTGGGCCATCATGACACACACAGGTTGGTAGGTAGGTAGGTACAAGTTACTTTTAATTAAGTAAACTAAGTATGATTCATTTAGGGCACGCATTTGTTTACTGCCTGCAAATATCAACAAAGGCAACTCATTGAATTGCGTCACTCAATAATATTTAAAACATTACTTGTAAAATGAATAATAAATTAGTAAAATATATAATAACACTGACACATGAGATGATAAACTAATTGCTAGAAAGAATTCATAATAATTGCGTCGTGTTTAATTAACAGGAATTAATTTTGTAATTTAGTATTAGTAATTCGTTTATTTTTTACCTTATATCCAAACGTAAACGCTTCCAACCGGTCCTTTTGGAAATCTATGGGGGAGGCCTATGTCTAGCAGTGGACGTCCTGCGGCTGATATGATGATGATCCAAATGTAAAGCCAATATCTACAATTTGAATATCAATACGAATATTATATATGCTAAAGTGCTAAAGTAAGTGTCTGTCTGTCTGTTACGCTTCCACGGCTAAACCACTGAACTAATTTCCATGAAAGATACGGGGTAAGTTTGAACCCCAAGAAAGGACTTCAAAGGATATAGGCTACTTTTTATTCCGCGATTTTATCGACATCCGTGATAACCGACATTTGTGCGGACGAAGTCCCGGGTAAAACTTAGTTGTAAATAAATTTAAAAGTACCTAATTATTATTTTTTATTACCGTATAAACTGATATAGGGCTCCAAATTGCGAAAAAGAAACATAAGATATTTTGAATTTATCAGTACAGAAAGTGGAATCTGCCAAACTAGCTAGCTAAAAAGAGATTTTATCAACTGAACAAAAAAAAACTATAAAAATATCGCAATTTAACAAAAAAAAACTAAAATTCGAGTTCAAACGACAACGAAGCGTGTCGGCCGCGACCGACGGGTTAACTCCCGTGTAATGTTGACACTGTCAGCTTAACCCCTCGCCTGCTCATGTTTTGCCATGTTTTTTTAACATTTAACCCATTTTTCAACAATTTCACTGCATTTCCCCCACGGTAAGTTTGACAGATGCGACACCGAGCAACCCTCCGTCGTCGCGATTTTTAATGGATGTCGATTTTTTTACAAAAACGCGCATTTTTGTCAAGTTTTTTTTTATTAATCTAAAGCTGACAGTTGACGCGGATATAATCTTTAATTAAGACTATTTTTGGTGGAGGATTTTTTTCTTTTTCAAGTTAGGGTTGTAATTGTATGATTTATTTATAGATTATATCGCTGAATGGTTTTAGCAGCTTTTTTTATCTTGGAGCAGATTGTTAATGTCCTTTGTGTTGCGAAATTATAGTATTATTGTCTTAACATTTTCCGTAGACATAGGTACCTACTTGTTTTCTTTTTTTCGATTTTAACCAATAGTTTTCTTTTAACCATCATCATATAAGGACGTCCGCTACTGGACATAGGCTTTCCTCATAGTTTTCTAAAAGGACCGGTTGGAAGCGGCCTGCATCCAGCATCTTCCTGCAACACCACTATCAACAACAGCATCGATTATTACTAATTTTATTTTCTAACTGTCTGACTGCCTCGTTGGCCTAGTGGTCCTTAGCGCGACTGCTACGCTAGAGGTCTTAGGTTGGATTCCCAGGTCGAGCAAAAAGTGTTATTGGATTTTCTATGAAATTCTCAATAGCAGCTCGGAGTTAGGATTTGTGCCCGGTTAATGGCAATAGGCTCGCCCCATTACATGGGACCTAAATATACCGGCGAACTGTGGGTGTACATTGTTACACCAATGTTAACCCTTCGGGGAATACAAGCGTGATGGTATGTGTGTTTATTTTCTAAATTATCGGGCTGTTGGCTCAAGCGGTCTTGCCAGACCACTTGAGCCTGACGCTGGTTTTCAACTGGACCTACACACAATATATTTTGTAACCGTAAGACTTGCTGCCATCTCTCGGGCTACAGTGGCATCTGCTTGAGAAACGACTAAAGCATAATTCTAACAGAAGCTAGATAATATTTAGTGTTATAGGCACCCTTTCTTCAGCTGTAATGTAAGTATCAATATATTTATTACATTGCTACTTCATATTTTTTTATTCGATTTCGAAAGCTAGGTAGGTACTTGAATGATACCAGACTATTACTGTCCCACTAGAGTGCAAAGGTCTCTTCTTATTCAAACAAGCCACGAGGATTGATCACCACGCTTGCTCAAGGTGAAATGGCGATTTCAAACTTATATTAATTACAAATCGAGGTTTTCCAGTGCATGGCAGACGGGCGCTTTAAACCTCTGGGCCTTTACAAAATCATGGATATGCTATATTAAATAGATATTTAAGGTCTTTTTTATAGCAGCAGTATTTATTTAATTATGGCCTTTACTTAGTATTCCAATTACCTCGAATTTCAAAGGACCTTGACAAAATACGCTTACTGCAATTCATAAGAATCTCGCGTCATGATGACTTCAGTTTACCATTTGGAGAATAAGGACAAGAAAATAAAAACTCAAAGTTTATTTGTATATTTAATTTATTGAATACGGTAGAAATGCTTCGTAGTAATTAATGGAAAACAAATACATAACAAACAGACGGAGCTAGGAACATATACCGACCGCAAACCACATTGTAGCCCTTATTACTGACAATAAGTTCAATCAACCTGACAGATTTGTTTATTGAAAGTTTATTGGAAATATTTTATTTGAAAAGGTGAGGAACGGATGTTTTCCTTGTAGTTATTTTCCGTTCCCGTATTTTTATTTTTTGTATTTTTATTTTGATTTTTTTTAATTTTGCAAATGAATTTGGTATTGGGCTAAATTGTTTGTTGGGAGAATAATAATAAGTTCTACAAAATGGCTGCGTCATAAGGTTTGGCTTTCTCCTAAAGCCAGAATATAATTCTCTTTATATATTTTAAAATATAATTTTATCCAATGTGGACGCCAGAAGTTTTAAACCGCTATTGCAATTTAATTTGAAAATTAATCACGCAGTTTCTCCTCCAATTTTATATATTGTAATTCCCTAAATATATATATTTTTTTTATATTTTCCAACAAATGGCCATCCACATTGGTAAAACTTTTTATAAAATAATTTGACTAGAAACAACACAGTTTTTATATAACTCGAAAACTTATTTTCACGTTTTACAAAATACAGTCGCACTAATAATATTTTTAAATTAAAAATAGGAACGACTAGAACCAATTACATATTATTTGGAATGAAGGAACTTTTGTAAAGAGATCATAACGTTTCTGTCAACATCAAATATTATTTTTAATAATAAACCTCTTAAATATTTGAAATTGACAAAATAATAAACAAAGTCAACAGGGGTTTATTTCAGATCTTCACAAATATTAAAACTTTGATCTGAAATCAACCTTGAAAACGTTTGTCCATTTGTTATATTAAATACTAACTATATTAACTTAGGAACATATTTTTTATTATTATTGCAAAAAAATATTTTTAAATCATGTTTTTATTTTATTTTTGTATTTTAGTTTTATTTCATAAACAGTTAAGTCAAACAAGCGTGTATGAACCCAGTATTTTTACCAACTATTCATTTTCTTGTGAAGCACTGAGCTAGATTATATCCGAATAGTTTAAGACAAAACATCTTTTTAGAAAAACTAATAAACTTTAGTTAATATTTTTAATTTTCGTATATAGGTAGATGTACGCACAACCTGCATGTTTTAAATAAATTAGGTAACTTATTACAACTATAAAAAAGTAAAATATTTTTTTGCAATAACAATAATGACAGCAAATCTATTAATAATACACATTATTATTTTGGAAAATGTGCGACTGTATTGCCTGCTTCTAAGCGTTGTACTTGAGTGAATTATTGTTAACTATTAATATCACTCCTGTAAACCTCTCGCTACACTTAATAATTAATTTGTACTGTTTTTATTATTTGTTTACCAATCTCCGATACCTTTCACTCTTGGTTAACAAATTTGTACTATTGTTACATTGTGGACGTAGCTAAGACGAAACAGACGGACAAATATCATGTCTGCACTGTACTTAATGTACACACATTTATAAAAACTTGATATTATACATATTTTTCTTACATTTTAGTCTCGGTAGAGAACAGCGAGCTAACAAAAATTGTTAGCACCAACCATTTGTTAAATAAAAACATTTTTATTTAAAATTACTGGATTAAAAAGACATCGGATTCTTATTTTTTGTTGTGAATTTTCTACTTTTATTAAGTATCCCAAATAAAACCCAAAAGGGGGTAAAAATACAATCAAATTAGCGTTTGCCAAATATCCTGTAATAAAGAGGTATTTATTTTATTTTTCTGTATTATATAATAAATTATGCATCAATAAAATAAAAAAATCTATTTGACGCACTATAAACGTTTTGCTCACAATAAAAACCTACTCAATTGTGTATCATGTTACCACATGTTACTCAGTTATTATTAAAATGATTTTTGTAATCACTATAAATTTTTCAATAATGTTTACTGTAATTATGATTGTAAAGTTAACATAACAGGTACATGACATATATTTTGTAAATATATATATCTAAAAGTAGGTGAGATTGATTCTTCTTTGCTACAATAACATTTCTGAAGTGTACTATTACCCCTCACTACCTAGGTACAACTGTAAATCTACTTTTTTTAGGTTTGTTCGTTTGGTTCTATGTCTGAGTTCAGAACTATACATAAATATTATCCGTTAATGCCTATTTTACTCTATACATGTAATATAACTCATCTAATATAATAAAAATCTCTTACGGGGTCATCAGATGTTACCCCTACTACTTGATTAGCACTGAATATACGTATATGTGAATATTTTTTGTTACAATACATAAATATTTTATATCTAAGTAATTTCCACCAACATTATAACGGGAAATTACCTATTTTTCCTATCTTTGCTACGTCCCCAACTGAAGCTTTTCTCCACACCAAGTACAACGCGTTTGGGGAAACGAAACGTCTCAAACACAATTTTTTAATACATTTTTTTTTCACTACATCCAATGACTTCGATCCTGGTGACCGTCCATTCTCCAAATATAATAAAAACCCGGCATTCTCTACTATTGTTCCACGAATGCTCATAGAAAATGGACGATGACCGGAGATCTTACCACGCGTACAATTGTATTAATTTGTTATTATTTAAAACGTTATTAATATAATTTGTTGTATCGCGCGCCCAAGTCTCGGCTCCGAGTAAGGTCTCGTTTGGCTCTGCATCCAGGAAGACTAATAGGAAGGTGGATCTTCAAAATAATTTAAATGTATTTTGAATTCTATGCCTAATTTTAACGTTTTGGAGTAGGAATTTAGTTTTAGCTTTAATTAGGAACTTTTGAAAATATATTTAGTAAATTAGGCTTTTTGGAAATTCGTTGTCAATAACAAGAATATTCTTCAAAAAACAGAATATTATTCCAAACTTTTTTCCAATCATTTTAGTTAACACAAAAATGAAAACAATAATTTTTCATTTTAGTTAATTCAAAAATGAAAATGATTTTTTTTATTTTAGCATTCATTTTTCAATTTCATTTTAATTTCTGATTACGATTCATTGGATTACGCAACCATCACATAAGGACTATAAGCGTCGTTACTCTATTTCCTCATAAGGCTTACCCTGATCCAAAATCACAATTATTATCTTAACAATCAGGTTTAGCTTACAGGTTAGCCCTATCCGGAGCCGGTACGAGAGCGACCTCTAGTTTCTTTAAATTTAAATTACAACTTACGTACATACATAGGAACTTTCTTTAGAAGCTGCATGGTTTGTACAAGCTAACCTCCACACTGATCTACCAATAATGAATTATTATTTAAACAAACTTTGTTACCATTTTACCCATCAAATAAGTCTTGATTAACAAGATAATAATATTTAAGCGACGCCCACCTCACTCCGCCCTGCAGTAGCCATGATTTTATTTAATGTTCAGTCTTTTTAATGGCTGTAAATATTACTATTAAAATGTACATCTCAAAATCCTGTGTTCAAAATATTTTTTTTAAAGCGGTTTGTATCTGTTTAATATTCGTGCAGAGCGGAGCGGCGCGTGCGCCGGCAGCAGTAACACATTATGTTTACGATTACAATACAAATAAGTATAATGCAGCGGGGCGACCCGGCGGGCGCGCCTAGCTCAGCCCGCGCGCGCCCCAAACAATGACCCGTATATATAAATATTGGTGTGTTACACAACAAAACCCGTCTGACCGAGCCCCACGACCACATATCTAATCAAATTTAATACTAAATTATGTTTAATGTTGATCACTGCCCAATAGTACGTATCTTTGTGCTTTAAGTCACTCGTAGACAACAATAAATAGTATCGAGTAGCTAACATGTCGCGCGGCCTCCGTCCGGCGCGGCGTAGTAACGCACTAACTATATTTGTACTTTATTGTAACTCCAAAATATAATTTATACAATAACAGCTAATATAAAAACTAACGTCGTGAGGTAGAGCGGTTGTCGTAGTACTACGTGGCATGCGCTCGTACAGTGGGGGAGCGGCGAGCGCCCGCGCGTCGGCCCTCGCCCGCGCGGGCGCGCCCGTGTCGCGTGTGCGCGCTCCTCAGTGATCAACATCGCACCGGTACTACGACGCTATCGTGAGTGCGCACTCACCGATAAAATACCTTTAAATAATAATTACTCCTAGGGTGTATTTCTTCTCCCGATCGAAATCGACGTTTCATAAACTCGTCTCGGACCGACCCGACGGAACATCGAGGAGATAATAATAAATAATCGAATTTATAAGCGGCAACGTTTCATATATCACCCGTTCAATATAATTCTCAATATATGAAGTTAGACTCTGACAAAAAAGAGGCCGGGGGCCGCCGCGCGGTGTGGCGCTCGAGCGGGCGGCCGCAGCAGCTTCTCCCTTTACAAATTACGTCTCATAATATTTCAGCAATCGCTTGAAGGCACACAGCGTTAAATGTAGTTAGTACAGTTCAGCGATCGAAGGCGCGCGCACGCGGCGGTGTAGTCGCAAGCCGCGAGCGCGCGCCGCGTCCGGCAGCCGAGCCGGCGTCGGCGGCTAGGCCGGCGTCAGCGTCAGCGTCACGGTGGCACGGCGGGTGGCGCGCCGCCGCACCGGCAGGAACACCAGCGCCGGCACCAGGCTCAGCGCGCCGCCCGCCTCCTCCACCACGAACGGCTGCATGGTGAGCGGCGCCTGCGGGGCGCGCGGCACGGCCAGCAGCGCGCCCGCGCCCCCGTGCGCCGCGCGTAGGTGCGCCTCCAGCGCCGCGAAGCCCTCCGCGCGGAACTCACAGCGCGAGCACGAGTACTGCGCGTCCGAGTCTCCCTCACCCTCGCCGCTCTCCGGCCCTCCCTCCCCGCCCTCCATCTCACTGCCACACACACTGCCCGGCGGCTCCGGCGGCATCTCAGGCGGCTCGTTCACCTGCTGCTGCGCGTGCGCGCGCTCGTGCGCGAACAGGAACGCGAGCACGTCAGTAGTAAATGGACAGTACGAGCAGGCGTAGGGTTTGTCGCGCGTGAGCAGGTCTAGTGGCCGCGGTGGTGGCGGTGGCGGTCGCGCTGGTGGAGCATGCTCAGCTAGTAAGTGTGCTCGCAGCGCTCGCGGGCCGCGGAACCGGCGCGCACACAGCGGGCACGGTTCGGCGGGCGCGGTGGCGGCGGGCGCGGGGGGCGCGGGGATGCCGTGCGTGTTGTGCTTGTGCACGCGCAGGAAATACTTGCTGCACAGCTCCTTGTGGCAGATGTCGCACGTGACGCCGCCGAGCTGCGTGCCGCTCTCCAGCGAGATGCCGTGCATGCGCTGCATGTGAGTGCGCATGAAGTACTTATTGCACAGCTCCTTGTTACAGATCTCGCAGAAACTCGATCCGGACGAGGACGCGCGCCTCTCGTCGGGTGGCGGCGGCGAGGCAGACGGCGGCCGCGGCCCCGGGTCGTTGGGCTCGTCCGCGAGCCGCTCGGCCGCCAGCTCGTTCAGCTGAGAGATCATGGTCTGCAACTTGCGCAGCTCTTCACTTGCGGATCCGGGTGATGCAACACCGCGCTCCTCTACTATGAGGTTTAGCGGGCTCGTCTGGCCGTCTCGTAAGGCTGCTTCAAGCTCATCTTCGCATTCTCGTTTCACTTCAGCCATTTCTTCAGGGTCTAATGGTGGCGGCAGCGAATGTGAACGCGGCGGCGTGTCGGGTGGTGGTCCTGACAGCGCGGGTGGTGTGGTAAGCGGCGTACCCAGCGGCGTGCCCAGTGGTGTGCACAGCGCGCCGGGCGGCGTGGCTGACGGCGGAGAGTGCTCGTTGACGGGCGAGCGCCGCGCGGGCACGCCGTGCCGCCGCTCTCGGTGCGTCCGCAAGAAGTATTTGTTGCAGTACTCTTTACAACATATTTCGCAGAACGCTTCAGGATTAACGACTCCAAGCCGGCGCAGCGCATCAGGCTGGAAGCCGGACTCACGCGCGCGGCGTGCCGAGTCTGGTGACAGACGGCGCGGAGTGCCACCTGACTCCTCATCTGAGGAGCGGCGAGGGGGTGACAGCTGTGCGGGGGGCGGCGGTGCAGGCTGCGGGTCACCGCCGTCGTAGATGCCGTGCTTGTTGGCGCGGTGGGTCTTCAGGAAGTACTTATTACAGAATTCTTTGCAGCAGAGATCGCAGTATGCCTCGGGGTTGAAGATGCGCGGTGGTTCGTGGCGCGGCAGGAGTCGGAAGGCGGCGAGGGGGTCGAAGGTGGGGAGGCCGAGCTCCCCGAAGGCGAGCGCGCTCTTGTAGATGTCGGCCATCTTGGCGTGCAGGTCGAGGGGCGGGGGCGCGAGGTGCTGCGGCTGCGCACGCGTCGGTGCCGCCTGCTTGCGGCGCTTGCGGCCGGGGCTGCTGCCGCCGCTCTCCAGGTCCAGCTCGCGCTTGACCGCCGGCGCGACAGACATCGCGTCACCGCCGCATCTGGAATTATACAAACAGCACGTTACTATCGATGTACAGCAGCACAAAAATGGACTGTATGGCGGGAATAACATAATGTTAATGTCAGATTTTCAGTTTATTGTGGAAAGATCTCTTGAGGTCAAACCGCATAGTGTGCACTGCGACAAAGATGATCTAAAAGCTAGCTTAAAATAAATTGACATTCGATGGTCGCGTAATTGCTAACTATTGGACATCGGTTAGTTAAGCGTTCTATCGCATATAACATTATTATACTCATTCATTATTAATAATAACTCACTGCAGCAGGCAGCACTTAAAAATAATAACAAACTAAGTTTGACGCTACATTGAGCATCCAATTGAAAAAAACTGCTAAATTCGCATTATTAATGACAATTAAGTACCTATGGCTTATTAGAAAAGTATTTTTGGAATGAGCACATCTTTGTAACGTTTTGCTTTTTTCAATATAATATTTAACCACAAACCAATTTTGTTTTTCTTATTATTTATTCTGACACCTATTCATTTTAAATTATGGTTACTAATTTTATTAGTAGCTACTTTTCTATTGAATACGACGCAACGAATCAAATTCATAGAAATAAAGTTTAAAAACAATTATTATTGTAAGACTTATGAGTTGAAACATTAGTGAAATTATTTAAAAACATGCTTTTATTAGATCTGTTACCCTAAAGACAGAGTTTTTAAACGATAAAAGTCGATAAAAAAAAAAACATTTTTGTTTATCACTTATAACTTTGATTGACCGGTAAGTTGTCTAAAATACGAAGTCAATAAAACAATAAGTAAACCTGTAAACTCTTCGCCTTAGCGTTCCATTAAAAAATTATATATAGGTACTTCATAAAGTACAAATGTTTTACAAGTTCGAAAACACAGAAAAAGAAAGGAATAATTCTTTCTTAATTTATTTTAGATTCATCGCAATTGTAAAAAAAACCTTTTTTATGTATTTTTCCGCTATTTAAGTGGAATACAAAAATATTTTGTTTTTTCATATTTCTCATAACATAAGTTACAGCAAAAAGCGAAACAAATTATGAAAACATGGTTTGAAGTAATTTATCAACACGATAAAAGTTATTTTTGTTTTTGAAAATGTGTATTTTATCACTCTAACCATATAAATATTTAATTACTTATTAATAATAAAATTAGATATTCATCAATAATAAAATTTTATAATATATATTTCTTTTTTAACTCGGACAGTGATAAAATAGGCCATTTGTTCGTAATCTTTCTAACCTTCGTATTAAGTTTAATTTTTATATCTAATGAATCATATTTTAAATCGTAATCATAGCAACACTTTGAATAACGTTATTGTTTTCAATGCCATAAAAGATTCCAATAAGAAAGCCTAACATCTCACCTATTATTATCCTGTCTCAGATCAATCGCCTCCATTGATCACTTAGTCCTAATCACCATTATAAAATGATCACCGTCTCAAAATCACCACACGCACACACACACAACTAAAAAGTACAATCACTCTAAAAAATATCTTATAAAAAACCGCAAAGTACAGTCACTCGCAAAAACTTCTGACGTTTTTCTTTAATTTTTGGCACGTGCTGACGCTTGCGCGTGCGCGTTTAAAACTGATGTTTTAAGTAAAAACGCGTGCTGCATTTCTTTTTTTTTGTTAGAAAATAGCAAAAATGGTGTTCCCCACCCGGCCGCCCCTAACATTGTCGATTATTTGACAAGGGGCCCGTGCATTGCGGGGAAGCGAGGGTTTACATGACGCGGCTGTCATTTAGTCGCATTTTAAATGTGTATTAGAATCTACTCCTACTACTATTATTTAATAAACGTGAAAGTTATTGTAAATTTTGTTAGTTGTTGAGGACGGATGGATGTGTGTTACTCTTTCACACTGAAACGGCTGAACAGAATTAGCTGGAATGTGGGAACATGAAAAAACAAGTCAAAAAGTCAAATCATTTATTTCAATTAGACCATTAAAAGGCACTTTTGAACGTCACAAAAAATTAAAACTAATGAATCTAGTTGCCCATTCCAAAAGGTAGTTTCGTATGGAGAAGAACGGGCAAGAAACTCCATACATACGCTTTAAAAAAAAAAAAAAAAAAAATGATAAGGAACTAAAGGTTTTCTTTTTCTCGTTATGGGTTTAGTAGGATTATTGAGGACTTTAGCTTAATTTTGAAGACTACGCAGACGAAGACGCGGGCATGGCTATACGTTATATTTGGACTTTCTTACTCTCTACTCTTTTGTTTTATATTTGCAATTATGTATTGCACAAAAATAGTCAAAATTCATGACTTTTATTTTTTTATATCTTGAATGGTTTATTTTTGAGTTTGTTTTTTAAAGAATCTGCTTTTATTGGTGTTCTACTATTTCTACTGAGGTGGTACAATTTTTCCCTAAACTATAATGTAACAAAAAAGTTAAAATAGGTAACAACAGTATCTTCCACTAACCACTACATATAATTACTTCAGAAAAAGAAATTAAAATACTTCATTAATTTTATCAAACCATAGCTCTATATCTTCCAAACTAACACAATTTTTAATACCAACTAAAAAAAATACATTACAAGTACCAACCCAACTCCGTCGCCATATAAACCGCATCTAATATCAAACAATACGCGTTACTTTCCAAAAATTTGGAAACACTATCAAAAGGGCGTCTCTCCTCAAACATGCTCCTTCTCTTTCACACATACGTCGCTCTTATATCTCCCTCTCATATCTTACAATATGTTTTTCTCTTTCTTTCAACGTGGTGTCCACGTTATAGTGAGTTATGGTGATATAAATGTTACTTTCGATTTGAAGAGATTACTTGTTTTAGTTTTATTTTTAGTTTTCGGTACTAAATAAGTCAAAAATTTAATCGTAATATATTTTTTTCTTTAAAAACTACTCAAAAATTCAATAAATACCATACCATCACGCCTGTATTCCTTGAAGTGTAAGGCAGAGATGCACCAATGTACATCCACCGTGCGCCGCAATGTTTAGGTCCCATGTAATAGGGGGCGAGACTATTACCATTAACCGGGCACAAATCCCAACTCCGAGTTACTACTGAAAATGTTATAGAAAAAGCCTATAACCCTTTGCTCGACCTGTTAATCGAACCCAAGACCCCTAGCGTAGCAGTCGCGCTTAGGACCACTAAGCCAACGACGCAGTACAAAATAAATATTAGATAAAAAAAAACGTGCTAAAAGTTTAAACAAGTATTATTTGATATAAACAAACAGCGAAGGGTAACGCTTTTCATAACATTTTTTCACCACCAAAGTAAAAAGTTTTTATTAAAAAGTCGAAAAACAAGTTTAATTACTTCTTAAGGAAGTGGACGGGCCAACATCAATTTATAAACCTTATTAAAGTGTTATTGTAATTTAAGATGGACTGCTACATTTATTGTTTTGTTTTTGGGTTCTGTAATAATAATTAAGGGTGAATACGGCAATCATTGTGCCGATAGCCGTGACGGCCAATGGCCATAATACCCAAGAGCCTAGACCAACACCTAAGGAGGCTCTCGTTGGGCGGTTGGATCAAGGGTTTGATTCAGAAAGCGGTACTCCTAGACACGGCGCGTACTGTTAGGAGATTACTTTCTCAGGAGCCCTGACCACCGGTGGCTTGGACCCTGTTCCCGATGCCGGTGGGCTACTATTTTTTATATTTTTAAATGTTTTTATTTTTTTATAGTAATATTTAAAAATGTAATTAATGTGTATATTAAATAAATAAATGTAATAATAATTAAGGGTGTATAAAACACGTGACGAAGCCAAAAGCTACACGTTCTTCCAAGCGCTGTGCTATTTTTTTTGTTTTGGAAAATACTTTCTGGTTATTGATATCTTGAAGATCAAAGTTACAACCCTTTTGACGAATTGGGTAGTTGACCCTACCATCAATTGACATAATATTTGTTATGAACTGTCAAAACGCGATTCTCCCATAGATTTTGTATGGCAATAGCACGCTGTGACGTCACTTATCGGCCTACTCAATTGACTAACTATTTATTGATTTTAAAGTAAGTAAAAATCTAATTTTACAATAAATTGAAAATTAATCGGATTTCATTGGTAAAATAAAGTGCTTTTTTTAAAAACTTGTGACTTAAAATTATTAGTTAGTGGTGTCAACTACCTAATGCTCTTTTAAATGTTATAGGTAAACTTTCTATACCACGACCCCTGTACTGTTAGATGTACTCGTAAGCACAAGGATCATAAACAGTGATTTTTTTCTCACCAAAAATAAAAGTAGATTCCCAGCAATAATTTTTGCCCAATGTTTCTTAGTTTGATGGGCAGTATGCATAGTTAACAGGTACATGTGATGTGTTTTTTTCACCCAGTAGAAACATGGAAAATTCAATGTGTTTATTTGTCCCCAAAGTTGGGTTTTCTAGGCTTGCATTCACAATACCTACAGCATGTTTTCTAGTAACTCAAAGCTGTCAAGTGCACAAGTTACCATTTACTTAATTTGACTAAGCCAGCTCTTCTAGTATCTGGTGCAATTCTTATAAGGAAAAACTTGTTATAAACCCAAGCCTTTTTTCCAAATGTGTTTTAGAATGAGCAACTACTACATTCTATATACAGTATTTAAAAGTTGTCTTATTAAGCATGATGTATTTGACTTTAAATGGTTTAAGTTCTCAACTTCTGTAAAACCTTTCTCTCCTTCGCGCTACTACCAGAAAGACAAATAAAAAAAACCTTTAAAATTCTAGTTCAAAACCTACGGAACACTACCAATTTACTCCATTTCGGCTCACACCTAATCATTTTGAAAAGTGGATCGCCGGAATACCTCCGTTTCGCGGTGTCATTTAGATTCCATTCATTTTAAAATGTTTTCCAAATATTTTTAATGAGTTTTCTTCCTTTAACAAGTTTTTTCTTAATGGCTTTGGCCGGTCCAATTATGACTGTTCTTTAGCCGCCGCGCCCCTAAGTTTGACCTAAAATCGGCATGACCAACAATAGGGATAGTTTTGTTCTGTACTTATTTGTATATCTTGTTCATTCTTGTAATTTTCACTGTGGAGCGGGTTGGTCTATTTAAGATATAAAAAAGTTAATTATATGGATGTTGCCTATGGATACTAATATAATAAAGCTGGAGAGTTTGTTTGTTTAAATGTGCTAATGTCATATTCATAAGTAATTCATAAGGAATAGTATAGGCTACATAACATCTCGCTACGACGCACGGGTGCGGAGCAGTAACCAAAGACGTATGCGGGCGAAGTTACAAGCAGATGCTAATGTTATATAAATGCCGATACACCTATATTATATAACTAATGAATCCAAAAGATTTGCTAACTGACCAAATAGTTGCAAAATCCACAGGAGCTGATTGTTCACACAGCCTACTATTTTAAATGGGTAAGTAGAGGAGATCAGCGGCCATTTAGGGCGAGCTTACCAATTCAGTGTAAACAAAACAACTTTCATTTTATTATGATAAAGATAACAACCGATAGAGACCTTGTATCTATGAAAAAAGTTCATAAATTGATAACCAGAAAAGAGGTTATCATTTTTTTATAAGTCCACTCGGCCCGTACCGGGTAAGGAGAATGATAGGCTAAATAGTCAGCCAGGGTTGCGGAGTTTGTTTGAAAGAGTCACCGCGGCCCTGGAACGCAAAAGGCGATAGGAGCAACAAGGATGTGGTTTAGTCATTAAGAGTCTGACAGTCCCGTGCACTTTGTTTGATGATTTCCCAACCTTAAAAAAAAGGCTGTATGTTCACTCCATTCAGTTAGACTGGAAACCGACCCCAGCGCAATTGGGAACTGCAGGTTCTTCGTAAAAGATACCGCGCCCCCGGAACGCAAAGGGCACAAGAAGGAACATGGATGACATGTCAGTAAAAGTCTGACACTAAGGGCGGGAGAAGTCGTTTGATGACTTGAAGGCTGAATATTCGCCCCACTGGTATTCAGCTGCATTCAGTTAGACTGAAAGCCGACCCCAAAATAATTGGAAAAAGGCTACGCAGTTAGTCAAAAAAAGGCTGTACAGTAACGTACCTTTGCCCAACATTCCAAAAACAAAACAGAGACAACATGGCGCCCAAATAATTACAACTACAAAAATGTGATGACTGAACAAACTGTGGTTCCATTTTACGAACACCACTCAATATTCATTCATTTTTTCGAGTCAAGTGCTATATTTTACTGCTAAGTCGTTAACTTTGAAATATCGGTCGCGGGGGAGGCGGGGGGGCGGAGGGGTGGTTGGCAAATAAAATAAAAATAAAGGCCGATTACGGCCGACATTTTATAATGGACGACGAAATGACATGCGGGCGCCGACGGGGCGCGCGCTTGTAGAGACTTCCTAAATGTCAGCGCGTGATTTTTTGGCGATTTCAGCTTTTATTTTTGTTTTGTTATATTTTTGTGAACTATTTCGGCTTAAAGGTTCGGCTTGGTTTCTGTGTTAGTAGATTGCGGTTTTTAGATTTATATGACAAAGCTGACGAATGAAAAAGCGTTATGATATTATTTTTTGTTAATAGGTTTCTTTTTTGAGATAACATTTTGTCACTGGAAGCTGACTCTGATATAAAACTGTGTTACCGGTCAATAACTATACTAGCCTGTTATTATCGCACTGCAAGGCCTCTTCTAATACAGAGAAAACAGTATTATAGATGTAATAAAAACATGCTATTTTTATACATAATATTACCAGCAGCTTAATTGCTTTACACGCTATAGCACCAATGGCTTCCATTTTGAAAGAAAAAAAAAATATTGCGTTTTTATATCTTTGATACATATTAAGCAATTGATTTCTATTTTTTCTCAAAATCCTTCTGATTAACATTGTCGAGAATGTTACGTAATATCCCCAAAGGTACATTTTAACATAAAGTATGTGTATTTATTTGGTGTATGCAAATAAATGCCACAGTACATAAAGTTTAATCGAAACATAGGTAAGTTTTTTTCGTCATTGGATGGCTAACAAGCCGAAGGTTCACCTGATATTAAGTGATCATCGCTGCCTATAGACATCTGCAATACCAGAGGCCTTGCTATACGTTGCCATCCCGGAGACAAAGTAGAAATGTGTCATTTGCCTGTGATTACTCCGGCTCCTTCACAAAGAGCTCTACTTCTTTCTTTATCGTGTGGATGGGTAATGTCCAACGGTCCCAAACCCCCTAGTGTCAGAGTTTCTAATCCGCCTCAAGGGTCTCTGACATGGTTACCGATGTCAGACTTGCCCATGACCGGTTGCGAACCCACAACCTACTAGAGCTCTACTACTACAAAGCTACATAACAAAAATGAACATCGATTTCAAAATTAAAATAATATAAAAACTCTCAGTTCGACTCCATCCCTTTCCGATCTAACAGACACGTCACCGTGTATTTATATTCAATCACTCGGGGCGGGAGCCGAACCCGCGACCCACACCCCCGCTGCCAGGTGCTAAGGGCTTATAATTTTATAATTCGATGCCTGTGACTGACGTGGTATTTTAAAGCTGCACTTGTGGTTGGAATCCGAATTGTGGTTGAGGTTCCGTAGGTATATTACTTTATTATGAGATATTTGGAAACAAAAAACTAGAATTGGGTAGTCAGTTCAAAAATTTATTAAAAAAAACAAAAGTCATAATTGTATATGTCATCATTCTCAGAAGCCCTGACCACCGGTAGCTTGGTCCCTATTTTCGATGCCGGTAAGCTACTATTTTATATATTTTTAATTTTATAATAATACTTAAAAATGTCATTTGTGGGTAAGTATATAATAATAAATTGAAGAAGAAAATAATATTAGTTATCTACCTAGACACTTATTTTTTTTTTTTTTGTTAGCAGGCAAGGATTTTTCTTTAATCTTCCCACCTAACAATTAAATCTTAAACTCTTACTACACCTTATAGTGAGATAAAAGAGGCTTATTTCTGTCCGGGATTACAAGAAACCTTATATTCTGTTTCTTTAAACTGTCGCACTTAGTATCGCCCTCATTACCGACTTTATTAGACTAGGATACTTGTAAGGAATCCTTATAATTAAGTCTCGCCATCCATCCGAATGTAAGTCCATTATTCACTAACATTTTTACACTTTTCAGTTACGTAAGCAAATTCAATTAATTTCGCTAATTTAACACGGTATTTAGGTCAATTTGTGTTTCTGGAAGAAATAATGTTAGTATTATTTATTAAGATGAATAATATGTACAGAGATTATTTACATTCAACTTTTATGACGTTAAAATAAATTTTCAATCAGTTCACTATGTCTGATTTTTATTTTTTAATATCGTGAAATCGACAACCCTGGGACAGGTACTTAATGTGATAAATAAAACTTAACAATTCATAATCCATTGTTTCAGAAATGTTTGAAAAATTTGTCTACTCTAAAACAGATAACGCAATCAATATTGTTGCCTTGTCAAATGAAAAGACATTGTCATAGTATTTTACGAAAACAACTGCAGCTGCACTTTAAATCAATTAAAATCTACTTACCTACACATTTCAAAAATATTTTAACCACAAAGAGATTTCCTTCTACACCTACGGTACCCTAAAACACAAATCAACGGCTAAGAGCGGTTGGCAGAGATGTCCCCACATAGTATTTACAGTGTATTATTATGAGTATGTCGACGTTATCATTTGTAGGGTAAGCAGCACTCCGGGTGGACGTTTATTTACATTTAATGGTTGTTTTCGAACGTGGTCAATACAGGGTGGTCAAACATAGGTACGTGGGTATCTAGATCTACGCTTAAGTTTATATTTAAAGAAAAGACCCTCGAAATAAAGAAAGAAATTAAAAAATAATTTACAAAATAGCATTTTTTCATTATCATTTTATTGTTTGAGATTTTTATATGTATTAGTGTAACAATTGTAAGCAAACCAATAAATAAATAAACTAACCAATAAATAGATAAACTGATGAAAATCTAGTATTTTTTATTTTGATTTCGTGTGATCATTGCGGCATTATTTTCATTTACAAAAGACCACACCTGAAACGCAGATCACCTACCCCCCATAACCCAATTTCCAGTACCTCTGACCAGCTTAAAACCTATCCATCTTAAACAGTCTACTTCCCATTTCCATCAAGCCTAAACATCCCATAGTGAGTCGACCCTGAACTTATTTGTGTATAACGATATCTAAACAATCAAGGACTAAGACTTTGTTCAGACGAAGACACTAAGAGATGCAGGCGATCTACAAAAGTTGCTAGTGATTTTAATTTTAGCAACTAACACCTCATCATCGTTTGCTTGGCATTTTCCCAACTATGTTGGTGTCGGTTCCAAGTCTAACCGGATGCAGCTGAATACCAGTGTTTTACATGGAGCGACTGCCTATGTGACCTCCATAACCCAGTTACTGGAGAACACGATACCTCTTGGATAGACTGGTTGCCAGACTTTTTATCTGAGCAACAAACACCTAAAAATATCAAAGAAACATACAGTCGAATACAGAACCTCCTCTTCATCACAAAATTCCTTACGCATCTCTGTTAACTGGTAATAGACCCTAGAGACTGGCGACATTGCCACATTGAATGGCAATGGAATTAAATTTTCGAGTTGCCTTAGGTTTCTCGTATGCCTATGAAACGTCCAGAAGTCTTGGGTCCCAAGTTTATCAAGTAAATATAAATAATAATAGTACCAGCCTATTATTGTCTCACTGCAGGGCAAAGGCCTCTTCTTATACAGAGAAGGCATGATACCGGGCAAGAACCCGGGTGACTTTTTCAATTCATACCACTTTCTAACTTTATCTTGAATTTTAAAGACATAATTATTGATTTCACTTCATCTTCACTTGATTTCAATCATAATTCAAATATAATTCATCAATAACGACACGGTTGGCGCAGTGGCTGATCGATCCTGCTGCACTGCGCATCATTAGTTCGATTCCCGCAGGACACAAATATTTGTATGACCTACAGATAATGGTGCCGGGTCTGGCTGTTTGTGAATGTAGGTTTATTTTTCGCAAAACGCACCTAGCATAAGGGAGAAATTCCTAGTATGGGGCAACGATTTTCAAAACTGAAAACCTGGCTTTTTAATTACCTTCTAAAAAGAAAAAAATGTAATGTGACCGAGTTAATTGGTAAGCTTACACGTGCGGTCGTTTTAAACGCCATTACTCATCGTGACAAGTTTTGACGATAATGTTACATTAATAAAGAATACATACATAGCTGATCCTTATCGTATCTATTCTAAAACCGGAAATAATCCAACAACAATGTCTTTCATAACACAACTGTAATATGTCAAGACTGACGTAACTCAATCATTACTGATTGGTTAAAACCTGTATCGCCTATTTAATATTCTATAGTTCATCGACTTTAGTGTGTGTGTCTACAGTTTTGCGTTAATCACACGTGTTTTATTGAAGATAATGGCAATATTTAAATATTAACCTTATCTCTCTTAAACTAAATTCATCATCATTCAGACCTGGTAGTAGTCAAGCACTGGACCTCCAATCGTTAGGTAAATTCGAGTGTCTGCTACACATCCAGCTCTATCAGCTGGTATGCTAAATTCATTGGTCCACGTCACCTAAGGTCTCCTCATAACTTATAATATATTCGCCGATTCGCAAAGAGTTGCATACAATTTGCAACACACTATTAATATTGAATGTCAGTTTATTATCTGTTAATTAATTAAAAGTGCTTGAGCAGATTGTTGAATTTGATTGGATGGCTGGTGCCAGTTTAATGACAGTAGCCGAGAGTCAAGTAGACTGCGGTTTTGTTGCACTGGCCGTATACCCTGATATGACCATATATTTCTTTGATTATCAACTGCATTTCATCCTTCAGTGTGACTTCAAACAGGCCTTTTCATACAACAAAACTCCACAACTTTCAAGACAGACACACAAAACACCAACGGCAACTAAAAATCATTTCCCCAACCACAGAAAAGTGTCCCGTCTAACCACGTTCTTAGATAAAAATCGCGAGCGACGTCGAGGGAACAGACAAGCTGACATACATACATAAACATACACTTCTCATATGTGACGGCGAACGGTATTGATTTTGTGTCGAAAAAAGTTTATATTTTTATCTCTAGTTTTAAGATAATGCCGTAGGTGAAGGTAGGTGATAAGCGAAATTAAAAATGTAGTAAATCATTCATCGATTAGGTTTATCTAAGTATTTGGCACACTACGTATGATTTTGTGGAGTTTGGGAGGCTTTTAGTGGCGTTCGAATGTTTGTGTGACGTACGTAGCGTGTTTTTTAAAACTAGCCTGTTTTGTCTCTCTGTTCGTGTAGTGCGTTAATAATTAAACTGTGTTAGTAGTAGTACAGTTAGCATTATAGGTTAGGTACTAAATATTCTGGAATTTTATAATAAACTAGCTTTTATCCGCGACTTTCTCCACGTAAATTTTCTAACGGGTCCCTGATGTCTTTGATGAAATGTAGCCTACAGCATTCAGAGAAAATGTAGCTTCCTATTAGCGTAAGAATGTTTTAACCAGTAGTTTTGGAGAATAGGAAAACTTTTTAGCTTTATAATTTATTAATGTAGATGTAGATTACCACCAGAGATACCTTTATACCTTTTTTTTAAGTATTCGTAGCTTCTTCCGCTCTGGGCGGAGCGGAAGGGAGTGTCAGATTCTTACTGACAAAAATCAATCCGTGTTCCTCCTAAGGTAGTGTTTTGTAACCTACGAGTATTTACCTACGTGTACAACAATACATAATGAAAAATTCATCATCTTCCTGCCCTTATCCCATGTTACTTGGGGTCGGCGCAACACGTTTTCTTCTTCCATTCCGTCCTGTCAACTGTCATGCTGTCAATGAATCGCTTCTCTTTCATGTCATTCTTCACACATCTTTTCTTTGGTCTCCCTCTTCCTCTCCATATATCCACATTATACAACAACAACAACATACAATACAATCACGCCTGTATTCCCCGAAGCGTTAGGCAGAAGTGTAGCAATGTACTTACACCCACAGTTGGCCGGTATGTTTTAGGTTCCATGTAATAGGGGGCGAGCCTATTGCCATTAACCAGGCACAAATCCTAACTCCGAGCTGCCACCGAGAATTTCATAGAAAAACCCAATAACAGCTTTTGCTCGACCTGGGAATCGAATCCAAGACCTCTAGCGTAGCAGTTACGCTTAGGACCACTAGGCTGCAGAAGCAAAAATCATTGCCTTGTAAAATGATAAAATAAACCAATAACAAACGCGTAATAATATCCTCTTTGCAAAGTTCACAATCCCAATGTAAGGGTCAAAGTAGAAACATCTCCAGCCAATCGAACCGAAGGTCAAAAACTAAACGATAGGAATAACATTTTACAATCCATTACATCTTAACAACGAGTGTTTCTATAAAATTGTTATTGTTCCGAAAGAAATTGCGCAATGGATCAAAATATAATGTAACGATCGGGAATTTGATAGTAGGTAGTAACTGTACTACTTATCTAATGGTATTGAGGGCGAAGTTTTAGATGTTTTATGGCTTTTAAGACATTTTTTGAACAGAATATTTGGAACCAGCCTGTCTACCCTGTAAAAAGATCCCTCGAGGAAAGCTGTCAATCCCAAGTAGCAGCAACGAGCGCTATTCTAAAAAATCCTCTTTTTTTTTCGATACAGGAATTTTCTTTATGTTGTGAGTGCGTTTACAAACATACAAAGCCAGATACACAAATAGCCAGACTTTAGACAACTACCTGTAGGTCATAAAAATATTTGCTTTGTGCGGACATCGAACCCGTGACACACAGCGTAGCAGTCAATCGCTCAGTAACTGCGCTAACCGTGTCATCAATTGAGGTGATGTGGGCTTGATAGCTCACATCAAGGCAATTTCACCTAATTTGACCTAGGGCGATATTTTACAGAAAAGAACTACAGTAATGCAATCAAATGCTAGATGTAGGCCGTTTCCAACCGGTCCTTTTGGAAATCTATGGGAGAGGCTTATGTCCAGCAGTGGACGTCCCACGGCTGAAATGATGACGATGAATGCAACCCGAAAATTTAAAATTATTTTTAACACAAAAAAAAAATTGCATTTGCGGGCCCCCGTCAGGACCGAACTTCCTGACACCCGTTTATAATAAAAATAAGCAGAGACAAAGCAAACCAGAGGGTAGGTTGACCTGGACGGGGCATAACGCTTTTTCCTTAATTTTTTTTGTAAGAGGAAGAAGAAAGCAAGAAAACAATCTTTATTTTTTTTATTCTGAAATATTTATTGACTTTCGATACTGACTGTACGTGTATACACACAGGACAAACTTAGACCATTGTGTACAAGGCCATGAATGGCCGATAGACACACCAAGCACAGCGCGACCTACATAGCCTATACTTCCGGCTATAAACGGCTATTTCCTATAATATTTACGAGAGCATAAATCTTTTGTTTGAAGATCTAACAAAGAGATAATCAACGTCAGAACACAATGGTTTACTCACTCTGTCACTATGTCACTAACATATTGGTAAGGGCACACTAAAAAAGGCCCACACAAGACAAGTAACACGTAAACTACAAAAACCACCCTTATTCCTAAGACTTAAAGGTGCAGTAACTGACTCGTGCTAATGAGTACGTCAATCTTTTTAAGAAACAACTACGGTATGGTAATTGCCGATAATAACTGAACTTAATTCTGTTAAAACGCGCCAACCCACAATCTCACAATAATTCCATTAATTACGTTAAAATAATTAAACATGCTGATGCTTTACTATTTAATACAATAGTTAAAACATTCTAAACTTATGAACCTTAAATACCCAAAACCAGTACAATTATTTCGAAAAATTTTAGCGACGTGAGTTGGTTCGATTTGGCAGAACTATACAAACATAAACACTTAAACCTGTCTTGTATTGTCACATTGTCTGTTACATGCAAAAGCTTCAAAAGTTACGATTTGGGAACGTTATAAAAAGCTATAATTTGATATTTCAGTACCTCTATTTATATAGTCAGACGACTATAGAAATAGGGGTAGTTTTTATATAAGAATAAGTATACAAAAATAGATAATACTTTCCACGAGATTTCAAAATACGTACATTTGCCTCGAGGTTTTACGAATTCTTGACAAAATGCAATCTACTAAATACTAATTTATATGTATAAATCGTGATTGCAAGCAACAAAAACAAGAATCCAAATAAGCATTTATAAAAAACTCACAATATTTTCTCCTCTATTCGTCGTAAAACAGAGCTTTTACACTCATACATACACAATGAGGAAAGGGAAGCAAGTTTGATTGATAGTAAGCTGTTACAGCAAAAAAGGCAATTTTAAAACGATGTGACCAGGGTGGTGTGCCCTGTCGGTGCCTCATCCCCTCGTCACCTCCACCAATTATACAATAACGACCATCTTTTTGAAATCTGACACTCACCGTCACAGGTTATAAAAGGTTCTCATATCATTGTATTAGGTCGACTGTCCGTCCTCGAATCATCCCCGCCTCCCCAAGACACGAACACATGAACGTATATTAATCTAATCACACTCCGTTTCGCCAAGAATGTGTGAGTATACGTCTTTAATAATATCTGGGGGGAGGCCGCCCTGGGGGCGACTCACCCTCCACCTCCACTAGTGAAAAAATATATCCTAAGGAAAACAATATTATAAATTGGACGGCGCGTATGTGTGCGCGCGCCCTGTAGAAATGGCAATGTATTTCCTTCGCATGTCTTTTTATTTCATTTTACTTTATTTTATTCCGTATGTGATGTAGTATTTTTTTTTTCACTTTTATTATATTTTCTTTGACGTAGCGGAGCCTCGGATGACAATGTAGCCGAATCGAATTTTCGTCGACGTTACATTTGTGTCGCGCTGAAATTATAACGCGCGCTAAAATATGCTTTTTTGGCTTTTTTCTCTCTCGTCTCTCATTTTGTGGAAAATACGTTGCTTCACGTACAAATCACTTTGTTGAGGAATTTTTTGCGATTACACGTTTATTTGTTGTAGAATTTTGTTAAATTGTTGTGTTTCTTTGTATTAATAACATGAAAAATATTACGTTACAATTGTAGACAAGGTTTTATTACATTTCGTTAGACCCTGGCCGGAATGTCGCGTGTCCTTGAATTGAAGCGACACGTGTAAGGCAAGAGAACAACTTTGATATATTTATTTCAAAGTTTTCGCGATCTTTAATATTTGCTTTGTGTAATGTGTTCTGGTAACGAGAAGCGTGTTCATGTATCAAACTCGGCCTATTAGAGGAACCAATTGCCGAACATAGGCGTCTCGTACAACTTTTACGTCTGAATAAAGAGTAACTGTACCTACCTACCTACCTACTATCTCGTACTTTAAATCATAGACGAGTAGAAAAAGGTTCCCTAACTACCTAATTTAGTCGACTACTGATACAATGGAAAGATTCCACAACCAGTAAACCAGAATTAACTGAACAGATATTCTGTTCTAAAAATAAGCCACTCAAAATATGACCTATTTCTTACTACGTCATAAAGTACCTGTAGTCAAGAAATATATCTGAAGGTTTATCCACGAGAGAAAATAGCATACGTGAATTATAAAAGGATATTTTGAAACCATTTAGTTCTGAATCAGAAACTTAGAGTTCTCATATAACAGCTCTTTATCAGGAGTTTTTCCGGGAAATTAATTATTTACTAGCGGTGTCACCCTCGTTTAGTTACGTTTTTGGTTACTGCTCCGCTCTTGTTGATCCTAGCGTGATGTTCTATACGTATAAATCTTCTTAATGAACCACTCTATCTATTGATGATAATTGTATTAAAATCGGTTGCGTAGTTTAAAAGATCGAAGCGTACATAGAAACAGACGGGAAGCAATTTTGTTTTCTACTATGTAGGGATTTTAGACAACCAACAGTTACATACAGGTTTCTTAATTAATAATCATTACACTGTCGTAATGTAATGTAATCGTTAGCCTAGTGGTTCTAAAGTTCTAGCCGACTGCTACGCTAGAGGTCTTGGGTTCGATTTCCAGGTTAAACAAAAAGTGTTATTGAGTTTCTCTCTGGAATTCTCAGTAGCAGCACAGAGTTAGGATTTGTGCCCGGTTAATAGCAATAGGCGAGCCCCCTATTACATGGAGCCTAAACATACCCGCAACTATGGGAGTATATTGGTACACTTCTGCCTAACCCTTCAGGGAAATACAGGAGTGATGGTATGTATGTAATCATAACAATTTAAAGTTAATAGTGTACGTGGAACTCACAACGTAATCCACGTGTTATCCTACTTCCTACTACTATTATAAAGGCGAAAGTTTGTAAGTATGGATGTATGGATGTATGGATGTATGGATGTTTGTTACTCTTTCACGCTTAAACGGCTGAATGGATCTGGATGAAATTTGGCACAAAGATAGATTATAGTCTGGAATAACACATAGGCTACTTTTTATCCCGGGAAAATGTACGGTACCCGTAGGATAACACATCAACTGTGACGCGGACGAAGTCGCGGGCAGAAGCTAGTACAGTTATATTAGGATTTAGCTTCCACCCACAACTTCGACTGCGTGGTTACTTTCACCCACGCCTTTAGTTACTGCTCCGCTCCCGTGGGTCGTAGCGTAATGTTATATAACCTATACTATTCCTTATGAGTCCGACTATCATACACTAAAAGAATTTTCCCAATTCGACTGGCAGCTTCAGAGATTTCCACGTTTAAAGAAACAAAAATTCTTCAGTTTTACTATATTAGTAGCTTCTATCAGTGACTCGTCCCTGTGGTTTTAACCACCCGTGTTAAGTTATTGTCTTTGATAACTGCTCAGCTCCCGTTGATCGTAGCATAATGATATACAGCCTGTTATCCTTACTATTTCCTTATCTTTTCCTTACTAATATTATAAATGCGAAAGTAACTCTGTCTGTCTGTCTCTTCTTCACGCCTAAACCTCTGAACCGATTTCAATGAAATTTGGTACAGATATAGTTTGGGACCCGAGAAAGGACATAGAATAGTTTTCATCCCGGAAATCCCCCGGGAACGGGAACTATTAATCCACGCGTACGAAGTCGCGGGCAAAAGCTAGTATTCCTATATTTTTTCCAATCCGACTGAAAGTACCAGAGATTACCGCGTTTAAACAAACAAACAAAAATTGCATCAGCTTTATTATAAGAAAGGATGGATAGTGTAAACAGGTCGTGTCACCTTAAACCGAGTTATGGTGGGTCCACACGACACAGACTTAACACAAACTTCTATAAAATTTTGTCTGTACAACAAATCAGTACAGACAAATGTCGGTGTATCAGAAAAGTCGGAAGTCTGCGTACATGTCATGTCTGTACGATTGTCGGAGCAAAACTCATGATTATTGAATTAAAATTTATTCATTAAAATCGAAGTCTGAACTGATGAAAAGTCTGCACAGACATTTGGTAAAGACCTCTGAGTAAAAATTTTTACTTAGATTTTATAGTCTGTGCAGATATCTGTACAGACAAAAGTCTGTATCGTGTGGACCCACCATTACTGTACAACTAGGTAAACTACAAACAGTTACAAATATCATCTTGTCAACAATAGGGTTTAATCTGTAAGTACATCTGTCCCCTTCGGCCATTTGAATGTTTTATCAATTCTCCCCGCTATCGGCCGGCGTGGCCGCTTGTTGTTACATTTATCTTGAAATAAACAGATTTGCGGGATCAGTTTCTTATACATTTGTATCGTTTAGTCAATTGGACATTTGTATAACTTGTAGCACTGTTTTAGGAGTGGGATTCTGTTGTATTGTCCCTGTTTTGCCCACTCGCTGGGTCTTTTTGGGCACAATATGTGGGTAAAAAATCTTATCCTACTAATATTATGAATGCGTAAGTTTGTAAGGATGGATGGAATAATTGTTACTCTTTCACGATTAAACGGCTGAACAGATCTGGATGAAATTTGGCACAGATATAGATTATAGTCTGTAATAGCACGTAGGCTACTTTTTAGCCTTAAATGTACAGTTCCCGTAGGATATTATATTAACTTGGATGCGGACGAAGTCGCGGACACAAGCTATACTCATTACGAAGAGAAGTGTTGTTCCTTTCCAATTACTTAACCTAAACAGGGCCTTCTTATAGTCTAAACAAAATTGTTGAATTTCAAATATCACACTGGTAAGTAAACGACTGACACGATTATGTACGACTTTTCTAAAACCTGAATTAGTAGTGCGTATATTACTTAAAAAAAAAAACAAAATTCACTTAATGAGAAATTAATAGAATCACCGTTGTCATACAACGTGGCAATGCCACAACAATTAATGTACATAATAAGACATTGGAGGCAAAAGATTACCACCATCACCACCACCAGATCACCATCTTCTGCCCGCGTCTTCATCCGCATCAAATTTGATATTTTATCCCATGGGAACCGTAGATCTTTCCGGGATAAAAAGTGTCCTATGTGGTATTCCACATTACAATCTATCTCACTGCCAATTTTCATCCAGATCCGTTCAGCCGTTTAAGCGTGAAAGAGTAACAAACATCCATCCATCCATCTTCACAAACTTTTGTATTAATAATACTAGCTTCTGCCCGCGACTTCGTCCGCGTCACAGTTGATGTGTTATCCTACGGGTACCGTACATTTTCCCGGGATAAAAAGTAGCCTATGTGTTATTCCAGACTATAATCTATCTTTGTGCCAAATTTCATCCAGATCCATTCAGCCGTTTAAGCGTGAAAGAGTAACAAACATCCATCCATACATCCATACATACAAACTTTCGCCTTTATAATAGTAGTAGGATTAGTAGAAGGTAGTATTTACCTCCAGGAACCTAGCATTTTTACTGCTTACCTTCTGAACGCAATTTGTAGACGATACCAATATCCTAAATCTAGACTGAATACCTATCGACCTAGATTATGGTCTAGGATGGGTTTTAGACGGATATGACGTGTGACAAACAATCCAATATCTAAGCCATGGCTGAATTAACTGCTGTTTTACCTCAAATATCAACCTACGGTCGTATTTATAGTCTTGAAGTAGGGAGCCCAGTCTATTTATATTTATGTATCAGACAAGCTATAATATTTGCTTTAGGAATATAAGAATTATGATCTCAAATTAATAAAATCACATTACCAGTTACGTCATCAAATGATTTGTAACATAACATAACATAACATAACATACCATCACGCCTGTATTCCCCGAAGGGTTAGGCAGAAGCGTACCAAAGTACACCCACAGTTCTCCATGTTTAGGTCCCACATAATAGGGGGCGAGCCTATTGCCATTAATCGGGCACAAATTCTAACTCCGAGCTGCTACTGAGAATTTCATAGGAAACCCCAATGACATTTTTGCTCGACCTGGGAATCGAATCCAAGACCTCTAGCATAGCAGTCGCGCTTAGGGCCACAGTTAATAAAAAAGCAGTTTCCAATAAATACCACAAAACGGTGGAATACTAACCGTTTCAATAAAAAACAACTTGTATACATATTACGGTGTAGTAGGGTAACCACGAATGTAGGGACAACGGGGTATTTACCTTTAGTGACGTATAAGAAAGGTGGGGTCGAATCGACACGCTTTCACATTATAGGTTCAGATGACAGTTTTTTATGTGTGGTCTTTTAAGTTCTCGACTTGGTTTAATCCTATTATACTTCTTCTTAGCAACTATAGATTTAAGTTATAAACCAATAATGTGTATGTGAGGGTGTGTGTATGTATGTATAATAGATATTATGCTTTAGTAAAAAATACTTTGTTTACATTCTGCGGTTGGGGTCACATGTGTATATTTTTGTAAGGAAAGTTGGCCCGAATTTAGACTTTTATTTTCAAAAGTTTTAAATAATATTACTATCTTCAGATGTGCTTTGAAGTTTTTTTCTTTTAAATCTGGGCTCTCGAGTCTTAAAACCATTTTTTGTTATTTTTAAATAAAGACAAATGCAGCATCTTTCAGTTACCGAGTTCCTGTAGCGTGCAGGCATCAGGGCACGCAGGATACGATAACTGGTGCTCCATTATTTAAGGAACCACAGCCTCGAATTCAACTAATATTATAAATGCGAAAGTTTGTGAGGATGGATATATGGATATGTTACTGTTTGACGCTTAAACGGCTGAACGAATCTGGATTTAATTTAGCACTGATATAGATTGTAGAGTAGATTAACACATAGGATACTTTTTATATAAAAACTTACGGATTCCGTAGGATAATATATCAAATTTGACGCGGACGAAGTCACAGGCAAAAGCTAGTCTTCTAGATAAATCTCCATCAGAAGAAAGGAGTCTGTTCAACGACTTCCAAGCAACTGAAGACCAGGTATAAGAATACCAACTTCAACCTAAAGATGGCCATAAGATTGTAACAATAAAAAACAAGCTTGTATTGTAAATGTTGCGGGGTTGTGGGGTCACGGCGATCGGGATGTTTACCTCCAGTAGCCAGGGGTGGAGACTTTCGTTACAATAGGTTAAGTTATTTGTTCGTTTTTTAGGGACGACTGATTCGAGTTGACATCAAAGCGGTCACGGGTCTCAGTGGTTGTCTCAAACAATACTATTAAGTCGCTCGTGCAGTCTCCACTTGGGGGTTTTTTTTTCTTTACTGTTATAATTTGAGGGTTTGTGGGGTTGTGTTTTTTTGCTTAATATAGTGCACCTCTGTGTTTGTTAATCTTATTACAAAAAACGTTTATTTTAAAGAGTAAGTATGGAGTTTCTTGCCCATTCGTAACATCCGCTTGGAAGGGTCAACTAGAGTACATTTTTATTCCTTTTTAATGACTTTTAAAAGTACATTTTAATGTTACAAATAAAAATATATAATTTAAATTAGACATTGACGGATCATAAATTGACCCTATAACATTATTTTAGGAATGTCCGCCTGCACCACTATCTCATGGTCGTCCGACTATCGACCTACGACCTAATCGTCTTGTTCCTTCCTTCATCACAAAATTAGTACGATGAGCGTAAGTTTAGCAATTTTTTTTTCTATGTAAGGAGATCGAATTTTGCACCATTTTTACATAAAGGGAAGATTTTATCAACTATATATTACGTTTTGTCAACTGTAAATTAGGCTTACTAGTGCTAAAATCTCGTAATGGTTTACTAACACGAGTTTTAATTATAAACTGTCACACATTATGTGCCTATATTAGCAACTAACTTGGAGTTAAGAGATAACCCTGACTGTCACATGCCAGTTTGAGTCTGCATTCACTGTTACTGAAAAGATCTTCCCAATTTGTTTTAATAAATTACTCCATAACGGGTGTTATAAGACACTTGAAGAAGAGAACTACCTACATATGTTTTTCTTGTCATAGTGATCTTAAAGACCCCACGACCCCTATACCGTTGCATGCGCTTTACCGGAATCAGAACTATTTCACACGAAAAATAAAAGTCGTTTCCTAGAAATTTTAGTTAGTTTGTCCTTAGATTGGTATACAGAGTAAGAAGATGGTGGCTTAGTTTATTATACTCTGTACCTACTTAAAAAAGGAAATAACACACGTAACGTTAGGTTCCTATATCCAAAAACGAACCGTTATTTTCTACCAATTGGTAACTATGTGTAACAATTCGATAAACGATACGTAAGTTTATAATTATAAAGTTCATAAAACATCTGTTTGTTTGTTGTTGAGAACTATTTCTTATTACTTTCACAAAGCTATGAAGATATTGACATTATCCATGATACGAGACAAATAATAGTTCCAGATTTTCAACCAATAACTGTATTATTTCATTCTTCATCACATTATTATCATCACGGCATGATTATAACTATTTGTTTGGTTTCTGGGCCAATACACTGTAGACTAATAATAATAGAACCAGCCTATTATTGTCTTACTAAAGGGCAAAGGCCTCTTGCCATTCAGAGAAGACACGAGCATTGATCACCACGCTTAAGGCGGATTGGCGATTTCAGCCTTATATCAATGGTAAATCCAGGGTTCCTCACGATGTTTTCCTTCAACGATGTCAGAGATGTATAAGATAAACTGAGAAAAAATCACATGAGTACTTGCTCGAGCCCGGTTTTGAACCCACAGCCTCGTGTATGTGAAAAGGCTGAGCCATTGGGCCATCGCGACTCAGATCTTAAAATCCGTACTTTCCGTACTTTTCCGTACTATCCGTACTAATGTTATAAATGCGAAAGTAACTCTGTCTGTCTGTCTGTCTCTCTGTCTGTCTGTCTCTTTTTCACGCCTAAACCACTGAACCGATTTCAATGATTTTTGGTACAGATATAGTCTGGGACCCGAGAAAGGACATAGGATAGTTTTCATCCCGGAAATCCCCCGGGAACGGGAACTATTAATCCACGCGGACGAAGTCGCGGGCAAAAGCTAGTAGATAATAAAATAACCTATAGAATAAAAAAAACGAATTCATTTTTAATTTTGAACAGCCTAACTTTTTTTAATAACTTTGTTTTGATTATATTTAATTAAACTAGATCCAATATTACAGATTTCAAGCGCTGTACCAATTATTATTATTAATAATATGTAAATGATTGTAAATTTTGAATTTCGCATCAAGGTAGGTAGCTACTTACCCAAATAATTCATGTTTTCCTTCCAAACAGAACAAGCAAAGCTAACAACATTATATATTATCCTCCTGCCAAACATAATAATGTAAGCTACACGTGCTCTTCTTAATAATATCCAAGAAGGCAAAGTTCCATGAAGTCTGTACATTGTTAGATAGGTACCTACACCATACCTACTCATCGAGAAGCCACGATACAAGTAGATAGGTACCTACCGACACAGTGTTGCCAACACAACGCCTTCATATATTAATTAACGCGCGAGTTCAAACATATCCAACATACTAACAACTATATTGATTTTTTCCACCCCACGGACGGCCGTTGCGAAATTATCGAAATCTAACAAAAGCATCCCGAACCGAAACTGGTAAGAAAACTAATAACCCGTCTTACACCACCCTGTATACAACACACGCACGGTACACGCAACACATACGCGCGGCTCACGCGGCACACACGCACCGGCCCCGCCGCACACGCACACGCGCGCCTCCAAAAGTCTAATTATATACGTCCACGAACAAAATAAAGATTGGGGAAAAATTTTACAAGAAACAAGTGTGCCGGCAGGGGGAGGGGGAACTGACCGCTCCCCGTCATTAAGCCCCCCGCCACCCCCCGCCCCCCCACCGGGGAGGTTAGTTCTCCCCTTGGATGTTTAATAATATGAAGAATTGGAGATAATTTGCGAGAAACTAAATAAGAAACGTCGGACGAAAATTGAAAGGTCGGGGGTGGAAGAGTAGCGAGTAGCGCTGTCTCGCTCTTACGGAAGCGCTAGTTCGTGGTACCACTTGAAAAAGATTGTTGTAAGTAGCTCCGGGGCGTAATAACTTAGGCTTATTGCTGATACGATAATAACTAAGTTCATATTAATATTATAATGATAGGCTTGCATCGCGAAATGGGATATTACAAGATCAAAATACTAAAATTCTAACAATTTATAAACTACATAAAAACCAATGTGACTTTTTCTATTGCATAATTATGTACTTTCTAAGTTCATCTTGGACATCACTGACATCGGTGAAGGAAAACGTCTTAAGGAAACTTGGACTTGTAATAAATATACGTCGGACATCGCCAACCCGCCTCGATGCTCGTGCCTTCTCTGTATGAGAAGAGGGCTTTGACCTGAAGTGGACAATAAAGGGCCGGTATTATTATTATTTATCCCGTGGTTCAAATTAAGTAAGCTTAACGTGTCTTAAATTCACAGTGGTCAGACTCAAGCCTATATTAAATAGATAGAGATTTAATAGCAGTCTACTGCAGGACAAAGGCCTCTTCTCATACAGAGAAGGCACGAGCATTGATCACCACGCTTGCTCAGGGCGGACGGACATTTTCAGACATATATTAATTACTAGCTTTTGACCGCGACTTCGTCCGTCAAAGGTTGCATAATTATGTGAATCGTAATTCCAGATTTTACATATGTGCTACATCTAAATCCTTTCAGCCGTTCGGGCGTGATTATGTAGCGGACGTCCATCCATTCAAACTTTCGCATTTATAATCATCATCATCTGCCTAGCCTTTTCCCAACTATGTTGGGGTCGGCTTCTAGTCGAACCGGATGCACCTGAATATCAGTATTTTACATGGGGCGACTGCCTATCAGACCCCCACAACACAGTAATGGGTAATACGATACTCTTGGTAAGACTGGTTGGTTATAAACTTTAGCATTTATAATATATATATAAAAAAAAAAATATACCATCACGCCTGTATTCCCCGAAGGGTTAGGCAGAGGTGTACCAATGCACACCCACAGTTCGCCGGTATATTTAGGTCCCATGTAATAGGGGGCGAGCCTATTGCCATTAACCGGGCACAAATCCAAACTCCGAGCTGCTACTGAGAATTTCTTTGAAAAACCCAATAACACTTTTTGCTCGACCTGAGAATTGAACCCGGGACCCCTTGCACAGCAGTCGCACTTGCGACCACGAGACCAACGGGGCATTTATAATAGTAGTTAGAAAACTTTAAATAATAATTAAATTACAGACTACTATACAATTTACAAAAAAGGAAGATCATAGGGCATCAAAAAACTCATCCGCATCGCTGTCAATGAGACAAGTGCCCTAAAGGCTGGCAGCCGCGTTGTATTGCCATACTGATTCTTTGGCCTAAGAAAAGGCCAGGACCCCTGGTCACGTGAAGATTCGAGAAGCCGCTTGGCGATGTCGAGAAAAACTGGATGAATGCTCGGACCCCATGGCCCTAGTGTTTACTAAAAGATTAAGTGTTATATGTATGTCCTGAATAAAATCACAACTCAGTGGAAAGCATACAACCGTGGCTTTTCAACGACAACTGTAAACCGGTTCACTGAAACTATCGATCACTATTATACTGTAGTCATTGAATTTTAAAATGTTAATCAGCCTTCATGTATAGTTCTAGTAACTCCGCGCAATGAATGAGTGTTGTTTCTTGGATATCTATGTACTAGGACGTCATGTAGACATTGGCTTTCTAGGGTTCCGTTCGGTGCCAATGGACTGGTAATACTAAGCCTCTCCTGTCCGTCCGTTTGTCTGTCAATGGGCTGTATCTCATGAACCGTAGTAGGTAGAGTTGATAATTTTACAGAGTGTACAAATAATCCTACTAATATTATAGTATCCTACTCAATGCGAAAGTTTGTGAGGATGGATGGATGTTTATTACTCTTTCGCGCTTGAACGACTGAACAGATTTGGATAAAATTTCTCACTGAGGTAGATTGTGGTCTGGAATAACACATAGGATACTTTTTTATCCCGGAAAATTTACGGTTCCCGTGGGATAACCGATGAAATTTGACGCGAACGAAGTCGCGGGCATAAGCTAGTATAAAAACATAGAAGTTAAAAATTAAAGAGGGGTTAGACTCGTACACGTGTGTTAGTCCGACTCGCACTTGACGGATTTGTTGTAATCGAGAAAGTAGTGCCAATAACTTTTTTTTTTTGTTGTTAGTATCCAAAGTCAAATCATTTATTTCAATTAAACCATTATATCACTTTTGAACGACAGGTACAAACAAAATAAAAAATAATCTAGTTGGCCTTTCCATAAGATAGTTTCCAAACAAAGCATTTCAGTGATTGTAGTTAGGTGATACCGTGACCACACGGTCTGCACAGTGGCTGAGCTATCGGCTGCAGCGCTGCATATCGCGGGTTTGATTCCCGCACGGAGCAAATATTTGCACCTACAGATAAAAAAAATAATAAAATAAAAATAATAATAATAAAAATTCTTTACAATTATCTAAGACCAGTCTTTCAGAATAAAGGTACAATGGCGAGCTACTTGAATGACATAATGAACTTTAAGAACAGTAACATAAAGTCAAAAGTGCAAACACAAAAACGACTTCCGACGAATTCTTACGAAGTCCTACGAAGTCCGGCTTTAGTTCCATTTTGTTCCGCGGCTGTGTGAATTAAGCGCAAGTACAATGGCTATAAATACTGCCCCGTTGGTCTCGGGGCCGCAAGTACGACTACTGAGCGAAGGGTCCGAAGTTCGATTCCCAGGTCGGGCAAAAAGTGCTATTGGGTTTTTTTCTTTTAGGAATTTCTTATTAGTCGCCGGGAGTTTGGAAGCTGGTAGTATGTATTCATAGTTGAATCTATATTAATAATATAGAGCTCAAGAGTTTGTTTGTTAAAACGGGCTAATCCCAAGAACTACTGAAACTGTAAAAATCCTTTTGTGCTCTATAACCAAAGACATAACAAAAAGATTATTTGTTTGTAGTGAATAGGCTGCGAAACATCTGGACCGATTTTAACCATTTTCTCTCACCAATAGATATAGCTACATTATTCCTGAATAACATAGGCTATATAACATTAAGCTACGACACACGGGAGTGAAGCAGTACCCAAAGACGTTACTTAACGCGGGTAAAATAAGACGCGCGAGCGAAGTCGCGGGCAGTTCGCTAGTCTAAATTATGATTTGTCCGCTTATCTGCAGATAAGTAATACTTAAATGATTTTTAACATTTAACAACCGCAAAACTGTCACTCTTGGAAAAAAAACATAACTATAAAAAAGCGACAAGTAGGTACATTGTGGGTTGATGAAATGTCTCGTAAGTACTTACAAGTAAACGGCTGTGGTTTGCGGTTAACCATTGGTTATTAATTTTACAATCAATTTGGAAAGTTTCAAGGAGAAAAAACTTTCAACCACTTATGGTGTCAAAAAGGGGCAACCAATACATAATTAACGATTATTTTATGATTTTATGACTAACTTCTGCTCGTGAGTTGGTCTGCGTTGACTTACGGATTAAGGTAAAGTCCTAAAATAATCCAAGAGAAAAAAAAAGGATAATAATTATCCTGTGTAAAGCTAATAAAATATCTATATGTGTGCTGAATTTCAGCTAATTCCGTTCAGCCGTTTGAGCTGGAAATAGTAAGAATCATACATCCATCCGTTTTCACCAATTTTCGCCTTTCTAATAGCAATACAAATATAAACTCAAAAATATGATTTTATATGTTGTTTGTGAGTTGGTTTAAACATTCCTAGGTTATTTTTTTAGTCAATTATCTACATACCTATTATTCTTATTACTTACAACCTAATAGCTTACAAGTTATGAACTTACTATACACAAATAATCGCGTTTTATAAAGTGTAATAAAACTTTTTAATTTTTAGAGTAAAATTCAAGACAAGTTAAATCAAATTAATTACCTTACATATATGGATTTTCATTTACCTTATGAACCACCCCCCACAATAACAAGACCAATTTTTAGTTTCTCCACTTTCTGAACACCCTGTACAAGGTTTTTTGAATCGGTGTCCATTTTCGTAACCCCCGCATTCTTCTCCATTACCACATGTCATATAACTTCGCAGGACACAAAGGCTCCAATCTCAGGCCCCAATTAACAGCCAAGGATATCGATTGGCCATCACCAGGGTTCCGCAGACACCTCATAAATATGTAGTTGCAGTACGGAACCCGTATTGTTAGCCGGGGAACGATTTATGTGCGTCTTCAGCCCTCGATGAGGAATATTAAACGATTCACAGTAAAACAAAGGTTCGGGGTTCACTTTCTGGGTGAGGTAGTAAAGTTGTGGTTGATTTTGTTGAATTTTATTTAAAGGGCAATGGTCTATGTTGGGTTGGGGTCGATGAATTTGAGTTAGGCAACGCTTGCCGAGGTCAATTCTTGGATGGGTGACCATTCGTTTTGTATTGAGATTCCATCGTACTTCGGACGTTAAGGCGTTGGAATACGATGCCTTTCATAGATCTTTGACAGTCGTTAGGAGTAAGGTAGTATAAGGAAAAATACGTCAGAATCAAGACGGTAATATTCATGAAATTCGCTGTTCAGTTCCGTGGGACAGTCGTCAATTTGATAACTACGTTGATAAGTCTAATGTGCTTATAAAACTTATATTCTAAATCATGTGTCTGTCTTTCGCGCTATTCCCAACCACTACAACTCCTGTAAGCCAGAATCTACAGTGGTGACCATCAGAAAAACGCCGAAGCAATGAAATTCGACGAGTCCTTTAGAAACGATTTAACTGTCTTGGATCCCGCAACGAAATTAATCAGAAAATAACAGCAGTGAGAAAAAACATAAATAATATGTCTGTATATCGGCACCCATACTCTTCACATAGGTATGATGTTAGTACTTCCCCGTACGAGCTCCTTCACAAAGAGCTCTAATAGTACTGTCAATTAAGCCTTATTCTGCCACACCGATCCAACTCACAATCTCTCTATAAATAAATCAATAACATGAAAATAATTCAATATGCCGCAGCAACATATGCTACTTTTATTTTAGAAAAAAAATAAGGGTTCCGTGCAACAAAAAAACTTCTAGTCTTCAAAATATTATAAGGATAACCCATTCTTTCGTTTGTTTGTTTGTTTGGACCGAATAAGCTCTTAAACTACTGGACCGACTTTAACCATTCTTCACCAATAGATAGCTACATTATTCCCGAGTTACATAGGCTATATAACATCACGCAACGACACACAAGAGCAGAGCATTAACCAAAAACGTTACTTAACACGAGTAAAAATATCCACCCGCAAAAAGTCGCAGGCAACAGCTAGTCTTTAATAAAATACAATACAGTTCTATAAATAACGGTATCAATAAAATTTACCTGTTAACAGTTGCCATCTTCCCTATTCGTACAGGAAATCGTTTGAAGGAAGTCAAGTCACATATATACCATTAAATGGCCAATTACGTCACCATGGCTAAAGAGGAAAACCCATAGATGTATATTATCATAGATGCTCTAATAGATAGCTTTTATAAAAAAAAGTTAACAGGATAAAAAATAATGGTGACGGATCTAAGAAGTATTTCACAATCATTTCGATATGAAATTCTGTGAAGGTTTTTGGACAACCCGATGTTGCTTTTGAAATGATGATGTTATAAAGTTAAATGGTTAGTCTTTATTGGTCTTATTTCTGCTATGATGAGCCAACCCACAATCTCTAAATAATCAAATTAATTACGCCAAGCTAAGTCAATATGCAGGACCAGTCATTATGGCTATGTTTAGGGAAGGCCTATGTCTAGCAGTAGACGTTGTTTGGCTGATATGACACATACATACATACATAAACTCACGCCTTTTTCCCATGGGGGTAGGCAGAAACCACAGAACGCCACCTGCTACGATCTTTACATACTACTTTCGCCTCGTTCACGTTCATACATCATAATGCTGATATGATGATGATAATAAACTCAATATGCCAACATTACCATTCAAAAATAACAATATACATTATACATCCAAGACTAATATTTAGAATGAATATAAAATTAATCAGCATTAAATATCCGAAACGCAGGAAAAACCTTTACCGTGGATCGGTTTACACTTTCAGTCAATAAAGGTAAAGAGTTTGTGTCTGTTTGAATTCACTAATCTCCGAAACTACTAGTCCTATTTCAAAAATTCTTTCGCTAATATGAAGCTATGTTATTCCTGAGTGCTGTAGACTATTTTATCATCAAAAAGATTGGGGATCCTTATAAATATTCAAACGGAGGACCTCGAGGGCAAATACACTTTTTGTATAAATACGAAATAATCTAATACTACCGCCAAATAGCATTACTGTATGCCATTTTGAAGGGTGCCTGCATATGATACGTTTGAGCTTTGTCTCCATAGAATGGCAAAACAACCACGAGAACTGATTTTACAGATGTCCATAGGCGGTCACAGTCTGCTTGATTGCCACACTACATATTATCACGCCTGTATTCCCCGAAGGGTTAGGCAGAGGTGTAGCAATGTACACCCACAGTTCGCCGGTATGTTTTAGGTCCCATGTAATAGAGGGCGAGCCTATTGCCATTAACCGAGCACAAATCCTAACTCCGAACTGCTACTGAAAATTTCATAGAAAAACTCAATAACACTTTTGCTCGATCTGGGAATCGAACCCAAATACCTCTAGCGTAGCGCTTAGAACACTAGGCTAAATACACAACTAGCTAAACAACGGTTAAAAAGAATCGGATTCATTGTGTATGGACATTTTATTCTGTACAGTCATAGACTTCAGTGATGCAACTTTTGAGACTTCACTTTATTCAGTATTTTTTTGGTTTAGTCACCCAGATACCCCTGACCTGTGCTTGCATCACATAGAAAGCTTTTTCTGAGAGAAAACATGTGTCATGGAATTTGTCTGTATATCTGTACTAGTTTGTGCCCTCGACTTTCTCCGAGTCAATATTTTTTTTTGCCTATATTGCTCTCAGGAATAACGTAGTTTCCTATTAAGTCGTGTCCATTAAAACAGGCACTTGTGTCAGCCAATCATAGCACGGCTCTACTGCCTGGGCTACTGCTGCAGATCTGAATGACACTTCTATACGTAATTATAGTTTTCATTTACTGTTAATACCGTTGTAATGTCATAAAGGTCAGTGGCTCGCATACATGAGATTAAGGGTTCGATACTGATTTGACTTTTTCAATTTATTTTTACTCTCTAAGTTTATCTTGGATATCACAGACATCAGTGAAGAAAAACATGGTGAGGAAACCTGTCCAGGTTTCCTCACGATGTTTTTCTTAAAAATGTTTTGGCGATCTGAAATCGCCAAAACATTTTGAGCAAACATGGTGATAAATGCTCGTGCTTTCTCTGTACGAGAAAAGGCCTTTTCGCCCTGCAGTCGGATTAGTATTAATACCATTGTATTACAAGACTATCAGATAAATATTCTTAAATATCCACGAATGCGACTGTTCTACACAGTTTACGGAAGTGAAAGCAGTATTCTTGAAGGACTAAGATTTATTATGATTGAGCGTGGGACAATCGGCCATCTCATTCTCTCTCTGGCATTCCTCCAGAGATGCTAAAATAAATTCACTCAACACAATACTATTTATCACATGCATCCCTTCAAAATTTAAAGGCTCGCATATTAATTGCGACAGATCTGTCGCATGCGTTTAATCGGGACGTGTATGTCATACATAAACCTACAATGCTACGTAGGCACTGTCGACTAAATACAAATGGCTATTTTCCCCAATTTTCCTGGATATTTTCCCAATAGTTGGCACACACACATCGGTATAAGCATCCTCGTGTGTGTTCCAATGAGGGGGTGTTGGGGGTGTTAGGGGGTGTTGGGGGTGCCGGCAGGGGGTGTACGAACACTGTTAAACTAATTATTGTGAGCGGCCGTAGGGGGAGTTACTAAGATTTTTCTACAGCGAGCGGAGATACGTCTGTGTGTGTATTATGTATATAGATGTATGTAATCGAGATTAATATTTTGCAATAAAGCGCTGGTGATGGTAGTTTATTGATTACCTCACTGGCGAACCGGGCGTTGCAATGGCTTCCTTATTCAACTATCAAAGAAGTCCAATATACTCTTCAGCCAGACGCTTCAGAAGTCAAACCTTTAAAGTGTTTGGTTAAAATTATGGACCACGGAAAGAGTCTGTCAATAATACATATTGGCTTTTGACGGCACCGGTTAATGCAGTGGCTGACCTAATAATACCATAAATAGGATACTTTGTGAGGTTGTGCGGTTGTAGGGGGTAATCATTGGATCTGCAGAACCCATTTTGAAAACTCTTTTACTCATAAAAAGCCACGTTATTTGTGAATGTCAAACGCTTTATAACATCACGCTACGACCCTTGAGGGTGGAGCAGTAACCAAAGACGTGCTTAACACGGGTGAAATAAGCAACGCGAACGAAATCGGGAGAAACAGCTAGTAAATACATATTTCTGTATTCTCAAATTTTAACCAAGATAATATGGAGTACATATGTATGATGGCTCTAGGACATAGTAAAAAGTGTCTTACTTTTCTTTCATTGTCTATAACCAGGAGCCCTTCAACCCTGTAGGTAGGTACTGCTTTGCAGACACCTCTTCTCAAACAGAGAAAGAACGAGAATTGGTCACCACGTTTGCTCATGGCGGATTGGAGATTTCAGACCTACATTGAATATTTAAGTTTCCTTACGATGTTTTCCAAGATTACATTAGCAAGTGTGCACGAGTTTGACAAAGCCATTTTAGTACATTCCCATGCCCGGTTGTGAACCCACAACCACGTGCAAGAGAGTCAAGCGCCTTATCCACTGGGCCATTACGACTTGAAAGTTAACAATATATTTCTTCCACCATAACTCAAAACTAATGTACATACCTACAAGTAATTTCACCAAAAAATTAGGCACAAAAGTATAATTTCAATTAAATTAAAATTACCTTAAATTATTAGTAGGCTGTAGTAGACGGTGCCTGGAAGTAAAGGTCTCATGTGATTGGTCGATATAACGCCGATCAGTGGCACGCGACGTCTGGAACTACCTTTACTACAAAATGTCAAACGTTTGAATTAAATTACGGTTATTTTTATTTTGTTTCTAGGTTAGTTCTAATAAGGGATTTTTGAGATTTTGTTTTCTTTGAGTTTTTGGGTTTTATTAAAGTGCAGTGTCTTAAGGAAGTTTAAGTGTTACATTGGTGGTTTTTTTTACCGATGGTTATCATCGAATGACTTCTCCTGCTCTGGGCGGGACAGGAGGAAGTGTCAGTCAGTCTTTTACTGACTGAAACCCATCCATGTTCCTTCATGTGCACTTTGCGTTCCGGGGGCGCAGTATCTCTTTCGAACAACCCGCAGCCCCGGCAGGCATCGGCCCTGGTTGGAGCATGTTTTGAGAGGCATGTCGGGGGGAAAGTTAGAATAAAATACCAGTCTAGATCTTTATCTGGAGAAAGCACAAGCATTGGTCAAGGCGGATGTACGATTTCAGACTTATACTAATTATAAACCACACTCTTTCAATAATTCAATTAATTATGTCAAACTGTTTTAATATGTCAAATGTGTAAAATTACTACCCAGTAATAACAGTTCAACGTAAATTTTAAACTTATGCATAGAATAAATTTAAATAAATCAGCGTAAATATCTAAAATCATTACAATTATCTACTTCAGAAAATGTGAGAGCTTTTGACAAGATTTTCAGTTGACATAAATGCGGAGGACTTTTACTTTACTTTAATTGTGTTTGTGTATTTTAAGTGTGTAAATATCTACCTATTTTTTAATAATTGTTCTGGTGAATAATATCTATCGAAATAATAATATTATGTAACGGGCTCTAAGTAAACTAAGTGGGTCAATCACAACAATTATACTACTATTGATAAAAAGTTATTTTGGTAAAACCAAATATGAATCAATAACTCCTGATATATTTCTTAAAGCATTGATTAATATCAAGATAATTGCCAAAAAAAAAAATGTAACACGATTTAAAATTCAGCAGTAGGTACTTCTCAAGTGCTTGACGTCAATAAAAAAATGAAGAAAACTCTTATCATTTCATTACGCATACCTCAAATAATTATAAAAGTACCTAGCTATTAGCTATACATACTTATGAATATAAATGCGGAAATGATTTTGTTTATTTATTTGCTTGTTATACTCTTTTATGATATAAGTACTGAAACGGTTTTGGTAAAATTTGGTACAGACTAAGCTTGAACCTCCAGGGCACAGGCTACTTTTAAATCTGCGATTTTGTATCCGCGATAACCGGCATTTACATAGACAAATCCGCGGGTAAAAGCTAGTTATAAATACTGACTTAAAGGTTTTTGTTTAAACATCACATTTGAATGCTTTGGCTAGACGTAGTGGTCGCAAGTACGTGAACGTAAGTTCCTGGGTTCGACTACCAGGTCGTGAAAAGTGCTATTGGATTTCTCCGTAAGGAGTAAGAAGGAGAAAGGAGGAGTTGCCTCAGTCAACCTGATGCTTGAATTCATGTCAAGTTCATGGAAATTACAGGAAGACGCTGAAGGCAGGCCGCTCCCAACCAGTCTTTTTTAGAAATCTATGGGGGAGGCCTATGTAGAGCAGTGAACGTGCTGCGGCTGATTTGATGATGATGATGGAAGTTAGCTTGCTTCCTATTACTTAATTTAGCTTTATTATTATTCAGCCGTTTATGCATGAAAGAGTAAGAAACATCCATCCATCTATATTCTCACAAACGTTCTCATTTATAATATTACTACGATTACACAATATTACAAAAATGTGGTGAACCCCATTTAATTTTCCCTCTACACTGCAAAACCAAAGATTTTCCCTTTTAATATATGATGGGGAAACCACGTAACGAGCGCTTATCACCGCTGTTGTGTCTCCGGGCATGCGCACGCGCACCTCAGATAAATAGACAGACGTCACTTATGTGACCTAGTGCAGCTGACTCACTCAATAACGTGGGTCTGTTACGTGTGTTGTGGGTTCAATTAATTCATTATTTATTAGTAATTAATGTACTAAGCGTCTGTTGGCAGAGTATTGGTCATACAGTGCGCAATTGTAGATAAAAATGCGTAAGATGTTTATGACTTAAGTAAGTTTGACTTATTTAAATTAACTGCCTAGTTAACCTAGTTGATCCTTAGCGCGACTGCTACGCTAGAGGTCTTGGTTTCGTTTCCCAGGTCGAGCATAGTGTTATAGGGTTTTTCTATTAAATTCTCAGTAGCAGCTCAGAGTTAGGATTTGTGCCCGGTTAATGGCAACATGGGACCTAAATATACCGGCGAACTGTGAGAGTACACTCGCACACCTCTGCGTAGTCCTTCGGGGAATATACGCAAGATGGTACCTATGTATGTATGCCATTGTAAATTAATGTGCATAGCGTTAAAACGGTAAGATGTGTAAGACAAATAAGTATTCTACTTTAATTTCTACCAGGCTCCGACCGTGGATGGATTTAGTTCTATTTAGATCGCGGCTGGGATTTTTTGACAGACGTTACAGGTAGCCCGAATCTGACAACCAGTCTTACAAACTGGTATTATGTTAGCCAGTAACTGCGCTGAGAAGGTCAGATAGGCAGTCGCTCCATATAAAGTACTGGTATTCAGCTGCATTTGATGAGGCTGGAAACCCCGACATACTATAAGAACAAGGCTAGGACGACTATGAATAGTGCTTAAAATAAGTATAAGTTAAACTAAATGATAATCTAATGTAATAAAGCGAAGAGTTCCTTTTTGTTTGCTTGTTTAATTGAGCGAATCTTTAGATCTACCAGTTGGATTGAAAAAAAATCTTTTGGAATATGATAGCCAGATTCATAAGGAATAGACTATACCTAAATAACATCAAGCTACGGCACATGGGAGCGGAGCAGTAACCAAAGACGTAAGTGAACCCGGAGGAAACCACGGGGTAGAGCAGGTAATAATGTAAAGACCACAAATTATCACTTTATGGGTAATTCCCATAATAATCTCTTTCCGATAAATAACTAGATTTTCCTATACTGGGGATTTCTAAGTGATAAGCAAAGCTTTCATTAATTAATTAATGAAAGTATTTATTTATAAACATCATTAAATATAATAAGTACTTATTTAAACCAGACAGGAATCCCGTAGTCAAAAGGTCAGTACCTTTTGATAATAAATTATTAGTTATTATAATATTATTACGGAGATATTATTAATATCTTGTTCTACTTGCATTATATATTTATTTTAATAAGGGTAAGCGCCTACTGTCTCGCACGCCCGGGTATTTTTCACCCGACTGCGCCAAAAGAAGGGACCTATTTAAATTCTAAACCGGCTCAAATCTTCCCAATAATAAGTCCCAACTGTTATTTAACAGAATTCTAGACGATTGGACTTGTTTTTTTTTTCTTTTCAGTTTTTATTTTAAATTCATGTTTTACGAAATCAGATTTTTCAATTGTATTTTTTTCCCCAATCTTTATTTTAATTTGATTTTATTTAAATTAGTCTATTCACTATAAACTAGTCACAAAACGATAAACTCTTGACAACTTCTTTTTTCAACAACAGTTTTTTTTTACCTTGATGCATTTTTCATTCTTAATATCTCAACTCCAAAACACATCACTACACACTTCAAAAAGCACAAAACTTCACAGAAGTCCTACTATAAACTTATAAGATCTACCACCCAATTTATATTCAAATAATCACATTTGTATCACCTAAACTCTATCCAACTAATAGAGGGCTGCCAACCTAATAACCCCCCCCCCCCCCCATGACGTCATACCCCGTCACTGCCCAATTTCCTGGCTCGCCTAGTTTCAGTTATAATAAACTAGAATTGCACTTTTATAGCTTTACCATTGAAGTGGTAACCAAGCCCTATTTACTTAATTTTTATTACCTCTCATCATTGGTTTATGTTAAATTGTGGAATTGGGAGTGTCAAAATTGTCCTACTAATATTATAAATGCGAAAGTTGGTGTGTTTGTCTCTCTACTGATCTGGACGAAATTTGGCACTGAGATAGATTGTAATGGAATAACACATGGGCTACTTTTTATCCTGGAAAATGCTGGGATAATAATATCAAATTTGGCGCGGACGAAGTTGCTGGCAGAAGCTAGTCCTTACTTAATATTATAAATGCGAAAGTAACTCTGTCTGTCTGTCTGTCTGTCTCTTCTTCACGCCTAAACCACTGAACCGATTTCAATGAAATTTGGTACAGATATAGTCTGGGATCCGAGAAAGGACATAGGATAGTTTTCATCCCGGAAATCCCCCGGGAACGGGAACTATTAATCCACGCGGACGAAGTCGCGGGCAAAAGCTAGTATTATATATTTTTATACCGGTTGTAAAAATACTCTGGCAAGCGCAGCGTAGGACGTCCACCTACAAGGTGGACGGACGACCTGATAAAGACCGCAAGAAGACGCTGGATGCAGACCGCTTGCAACCGGTCGTTTTGGAAGTCTATGGGGGAGACCTAAGTCAAGCAGTGGACGTCCTGCGGCTGATATGATGATGATGATGATGAAAAACATGGTTAACGAAGCTGAAAGTTTCGTGTTCTACCCATCATGGCGGTTTAGAAATCTAGACAATACCTACCTGCGAACCTTCTGGTATTTTGGTTACGGAGATATTGGGTTCGATTCCCAGGTCGAGCAAAGTGGTATTAGGTTTTTATTTAAAATTCTCAGTAGGTAGCAGGTCGGAGTTAGGATTTGTGCCCGGTTAATGGCAATAGGCTCGCACCCTATTACATGGGACCTAAAATATACCGACGAACTGTGGGTGTGCATTGGAAGGCACACCTCTGCCTAACCCTTCGAAAAATAAAGGCGTGATGGTAAGAAGGTTAAAGTTCCCATTCTTTCTAGTGTTTTTTCACAAAAATAGCCAGTTTAAAATTATACGTTGCCCTAAACATTAATAGATTCTAATAATTTGTGGGAAAACCCAGCCAAAGATGACTCACAATAGAGAATAAAAATCCAAGATATTGCGGTATGTATGAGTTAGTGAGACATAGACTATTTTGTAACTAACACTACTAACTAAGTTACCACGCATCATGATACTTTGTGTAATATAATTAGCTCGATTCCTATATGCAAAACGGATAGTTTATCTTACCAGTCGTAAATCTTTTGAATGCTTGACTGGTCGTTTTTGAAAATTCTGGTGCCAATTTTGAATGTAGAAATGTTTACCAAAATAATGGATATAAATAAACCTACCCGTATGCTGAAAAATAAACTCCAATAACAGTGAAAATATGAAGCATTTGTTTGTTACTTTGGTTACAAAATACCTGTCGGTAAGTTATAGGAATCGGGTATAAATGACAACGCATTACAATACTTTGTGGTGTAAGGTAATTAAATTCAAGATCGCAGGAAAAATGTATTATAACATCGCAAAACAATAAAAATAAAAGTAAATATTTCTCATGCGATAGAAAACCGGAAGAAAAACATCCGCTCTTCAGTATTTACACTTAATCAAACTTAAAGTAGTCTGCCAAAATGAGCTAACCCACAATCTCTAAATAATTACGTCAAACTAAATTCAAATGTGTTACATGTACTATCTATCAAGTAATAAAAAATTAAGTGTTGTTAGAAATAGATACATGGCTGCTGCGCCGCGTGTCGCGGGTTCGATTCCCGCACGGTACAAATATTTATATGGCCTACAGATAGTTGTTCCGGGATATGTTTGTAAATGCAAAGATACAGCAGAAGTTCCTAGAGTGGAGCAACGTTTTTATTTAAATAAATAATAATAAGCTCCGTTTTTTCATACAGACGCCCTAAAAACAAATATGACAGCTTCTATGTCGGCGAAATTTCAGACAAACCAATTGTAAATGTAATTCCCCAGGCCGATTCCGGCTACGGCGGCTAACCTTAATGCAGACTAGCCACGTACGCAGGAGATATTATAGTGCACAAGTGTGTGCGCAAACACAGGTGCAGGTGCACTCCCTCTTCCCTAACTCTCATAGCCCGATGGGACGGCAATCCGACCCGACCGGAGAGAGATCAGGCGCAGGACCAACGGCTTTACTTGCTTTTCGAGGCACGGGGGTGTCACACCACCAACTTCCAAACTCCGGGCTGCTACTGAGAAATTCCTAAAGGAAAAACACAATAACACTTTTTGCCCGACCTGGGAATCGTACCCGGGACCCCTTGCTCAGCAGTCGCCTTTGCGACCACGAGACCAACGGGGCAGTCAAACCAATTATGATTATTTTGAAGGTTCTCCATAATAATACTGGGTCAAGTATGAATGTGATCAAACTGCATTCGGACACTAAGTTATTCGGGACTCGAACCTTTCGCATTAGTCATTTCCTGAAACCGAATTCTTCACTAAGTAGGACCCCTAATTCATAAAAACTTGATATTTCTAACCATGTATAAACTCTACCTGTCTCTTTTCTTTTTCAATTTAATAGAATGAGAAGAGAATAGTTTCACAGCTCGGTCCGAAGTGTTATTGCATTTTTTCTTTTTACATTAGAACATTCTTAGTAGTGGAGTGGTGTCTGGATTCTTATACGGGCATTACCTGCCTACCCTTTTAAGGATTGCAGGCTTGATGTTACATAGTAATTAAGTTGTCATAAATAAATCTATGTCCATACAAATAAATAAAACTGAAATGTCTGTTCTACTAAAAGCAAAATTAATGTTTACATATTTGAAACTACAATAAAAAAAGTTTGTTTGTTCTTGCTAATCTCCGAAATCGCTGGGCCGCTTAGAAACTTTTATTTTAGAAAAAGAATCATGATTGCGCGCAAAAAAAATTAATACCCCGCAGCAGGTTACCGTTTTATATGGACGGAGTCGCGGGCATTAGTTAGTGGACTATATTATTGAGACCTTGCAAATTAAGTTAGTATTCATTGTATCAGTACTTTCAAAAAATGGGTCACACAACGACAAATCGTTGTACCTACTAAATAAAACATGGCAATTATATAAAACATATTTTAAATATTTCTATGCCCTACAGGTAGTTGTTTTGGGTCTCGTTGTATGTGTATGTGTGTGAGCTTAAATATTTGTATACTCACCCAAGCTACGAGACAAATTCTTAGCGTGAACCTTTAAAATAATTGACATCTTAAGTCCTTAGAAACTCAGGTCCTAAAGGGTTTATGCTGAAGAATATTACAAAAAACATAACTCTCCTTCTGGAGCAGTCGGGTATAAGCTAGCACCACAAAGTTACAAGTCGAGATTAAAGCTAGGTTACCTTTAATCTCGACTACTCAAATTTTATTAGCATAACTGTATAAATTACACACACATAGCAAATGCCTGAATTCCCGAAAGGTTTGGCAGCGGTGTACCAATGTACACCTACAAATCGCCAATATGTTTAGGTCCTATGTAATAGGAGGCGAGCCTATTGCCACCAAACAGGCACAAATCCTTACTCCGAATCGCTACTGAGAATTTCATAGAAAAACCCAATAACACTTTTTGCTAGACCTGGAAATCGAACCCAAGACCTCTAGCGTAGCGGTCATACCACTAGGCTAACAAGGCAGTATTATGTGAATTAGTTTATGATTATCAGAAAAAAATACGTAAAAATAAGCCACTAGTACAAAAAATGTTAGCCTAAAAATCCTTCAGAAATGTCGAGACATAAATAGGATAATAACAGATAAATACATACAATACACAGGTATATAATATGTTGTATAGGTAAATATGTATATAATATTATTATTCAATGCCACAGATATATTTTCTGAGAAATGTTTTCGATATCATTAGACGAACAGACAAGAAATAATTCAATATAATTTCGTCCCGGCAGGAGGCGGCAATTTGGCAAAAAAATATTTTTATTTATTTTGCTGCTCCCTATTTTCTTTCCTACTTTAATAAAATACTACGGCGTTGCTTGACATTTTTTCTAGAACTTTCTAGTATAAGTAATAATAAAATGTATCAACCAAAAGAAGTAATTAAATTGTAAAAATATTTTGTTTACGTTTTAAAATGAATACTAATACTAAATTAAAAGTAATTTTAATTTAATTTAATTCATTATTGTATTTTCTTTTGTCAAAAATAAAAAGCATTACATAAAAATACACCAAAAAAACTCAAAATACTCAATAACAATTGAATGCGACTTAAGTTTACAATACAAAACCAAAACTTCCACTGACGTATTCATTCCAATTAAAACAATAAGTACCTACATAATCTGTAACTAACAAACAATTAAATTATATTAATAAAATGAACTTACGAACCATATAAAAGCTAATAGGTAACGTTGAGTCAGAAAATGAGTAAGTATATAAGCGCGCGGCTCCGAAACTTGAATCATTCCAGTAGCGAACCTCGACAAGCATACATCTACGAACAAAGATGGCCGCCAAAGTGTTATTCTTACTCGCTCTCGTAGCGGCAGTCGCATACGCAGCTGACAACGACTGCAAATGTGAACCACCCAGTGACAACGAAAGCTCAGCTCTTTGGGAATTCTTCAAAAAGCTACAGTCTTCAGAACTAGTGGAATCTGATGACGAGTCTCGCTTAGACGCTGTCATTCCTGGAGAGCTGTCGCCACTCCTCGACTGCAACTGCTTGGAGAAGACGCAAGAAAACGCAAGGAAGAAGCGTAAGGTCCTGCCGGAGTCTGCCGATGAATCCGTGGACAGTGAAGACTATAGTGACCAATCTCTTGACGACCGCCGGACACCGAAGTGTCCCCATGGTTACGCATGGTTCGGGATCTTGTGTGTTGACGAAAGGCTTGTGATGGATAGGAAGTGAATGAACTAAAGTGATGCCTAGGAACATGGATGTTTTACCGATCTCCAGCCAATCAGATCAGGGTGTTTTGTAAACACTGTTTTAAGTGTTCCAAAATTGAAAATGCATTTATTTTGTGTAAATATTTTTAGTTAATTAATTTAACTTAATTGTTTTAAATGTGGATTTCGTGCAATGAAAACAAACTTAAAACATACTAGTCGCTTTAAATGTTAGATCTAAGACATTCCCGAAAGGGACGACATTCCAAGTATTTTAGTTTTAAGTTTTTTCTACAAAAAATAAACATTTTAAAATGTAAACTATTTTCTCTCATTTATTACCCAAACAAAATTCGATGTTATTTTTAAATATTTTATGAAAATAATTATTTCTTCTGCTATTCAAAAAATTTAAAACATTGTTTGCAAAGTTAATAAAGTAATTATGATGTAATAGTTACCAAATGACCACGAAAAGGAAGGTAATGTTTTTTAAATAATTTAATTAATATCATTTAACTATCCACGTGTGGCGTGCCACTTTATGTAATAATTACCCTGAAGTCCAATTAAATAATCATATTTGTAATCAAATTAAAAACACTAAAACATAACAACACCGTAATAGAAATTGATGAGTCAACTTATAATGGGCCATATGTCATTAATTAATGACCACAGTAATTTGACCAGTCTAGACAGAAAATTATGAAGTAACGTTTATTTGAGAAATCAACTTTGACATAATATATCTTTTTTTAATAGAAAGCTGATGAGTTCGTTCGTTTGTTTGTTTAAGCCGCGCTAATCTCTGGAACTGCCAATCGGATTGGAAAATAATCTTTTTGTATTTGATAGCTAGGTTCATCAGGAATAGTATAAGCTATGTAACATCACCCTACGACCCATGGGAGCGGAGCAGTAACCTAAGAAAGAAGTCGCGGACATTTCGCGGTTAATTCGCGATAATTTCAGAACTTCTGGTAAGATTATTGTAATTTGAAATTAGACCTACTGGTCAACAAAAGTAATCATCTGAAAAAATCCTTTTGTTTAGCTTCGTTGTTGATTAAAGTTTTAAGCAAAAACATCACGCTATGGCACACAAAATACTTAACTCAACGCGGGTAAAACCGCAGGGCATAGGTAGTCAAATATAAAATCACTTACTGTTATTTAAATATTGACCAAATAGGAGTCATAGGTACTACATTACCGCTACTGACACACAAAAAATTCTAAGAATGAAACTCCTACATAGCAATAATGTCATTGGGCCTATTACAAGCGTTAGTCATTCCGACTACCGAAAAAGACGAATATTTTCGTCACCCATAGGCACACGGCACAAACAAACTGACTTTTTAGCTACCCAAGACATGACAGGACATATTTGCTTCAGCAGTGTAGTGTCCTGAGTTTGATTCTCAGGTCGGACTAAGTGTAATTGGGTTTTTCCAATTGGAATTTCTTAATAGCAGCCCGCAGCTTCGGAAAGCACGTAAAACCGTTGGTCTTGCGTCTGATCCTTACCCGGTCTTCTATGGGAGGGGGGGGGGGGGGGGGGGTCCAGCGGTGGACCTCCTGCGGCTGATATGATGATGAGACTATGAGAGTGAAGGAAGACGGAGTGCATCTGTACGTACATACTTGTGTACTATGTACATTCAACTACCCCAGTGAATGTCATGATGACCCGCCTCTTACGCATGAGGTTATGAATTTGAAACCGGGCAATTACCAATACGACTTTTCAATTCATATGTACTTTCTATGTTTATCTTGGACATCATTAACATCAGTGTAGGAAAACATCGCGAGGTAACCTGAAAAATTAATATAAGTCTGAAATCGCCAATCCGCCTTGAGGAAGCGTGGTGATCAATAAGAATAGAATAAGAATAAGAAATTTTTATTTGTTTAGAATGTAGGTACCTATTACAATAAGATGTTAACAATGTTCAAGAGTCCTTATACATTCTGCCTTTCGGCATACAAACATTTATGGATAGACGACATCGGGGTACATGCATAAAACATTATAGCTTACCAGTGCATGTTCCTTTAGACTATTACAAATCATCATTCAAAAAATCGGATATAGAATAGTAACATTTTTGCAACAATAACTCGGTTAGACGTTTTTTGAATATTCTAAATGGTTGATCTTTAATAACTTTAGGTAACTTATTGTACACCTTTGGTGCCATACACATGACGCTTTTCTTTAAAAGTGTGGTTTTATAGCTACCTGTGTGTAATAGATTTTGATACTGAGATCTCATACAATTTGTCCTCTTTCGTATCTCACATAACGATGGAAACAGATGCTGGTTAGTTTTTACAAAAATGGCTATTTCGAGGATGTACAGACATGGGAAGGTTAGTAATTTATGTAATTTGAAATTAGGAACACAGCTGTCTGTAACCTGTAAGTTAAAGATTGACCTAACGCATCGTTTTTGGGCTTTGAAAATGTTTTCTCTTTCACTACTATTACCCCAGAATATGATGCCAAACCTCAACGTTGATATTACGAGGCCATGGTAAGCGAGAAGGACTGTATTGATATTGACTTTTTTTGATAGGTTGTATAACATGTAGGCGTAAGTACTTAGCTTTTTACAAATATATTCAGCTTGAGGTTTCCACGTTAATTGATCGTCAATTAATATCCCTAAAAATTTTGCTACCTTAACATTTTGAATCTTATGACCATCATAATTGACGTTTAAGTCTTCGGGGTTATTTCGTTGGTAAAAATGCATGATATTAGTTTTTTGAATATTTATTTTTAAATTATTGTAATTAAGCCAATTCACTATAGATCTAAGAGTGTTGTTAATATCATTTTCATAGTTTTCTTTACTTGTGCATTTAACTATTGCTGTACTGTCGTCAGCAAACAATATGATTGGATGGTCTATTTGGAGTGGAAGGTCGTTAATATAAATTAAAAATAAAGGCGGACCGAGAACGCTTCCTTGTGGGACGCCATATTTGATGTTTCTATAAGAGGATGCAATGCTCGTGCCTTCTCTGTATGAGAAGAGGTCTTTGCCCTACAGTGGGACAGTAATACGCTGGTATTATAGTGTAGCTCGGAATTAGGATTTGTGCCCGGTTAATGGCAATAGGCTCGCCCCCTATTACATGGGACCTAGAAGCGTACCGGCGAATTGTGGGTGTACATTAGTACACCTCTGCCTAGCCCTTCAGGGAATACAGGCGTGATGGTCATCATCATCTCCCTAGCCTTTTCCCAACTATGTTGGGGTCGGCTTCCAGTCTAACCAGATGCAGCTGAATACCAGTGTTTTACATGGAGCGACTGCCTATCTGACCTCCACAACCCAGTAACTGGGCAACACGATACCTCTTGGTTAGACTGGTTGTCAGACTTCTTGGCTTCTGACTATCCGTAACGACTGTCAAAGATCTACGAATGATAGCCGGGACCAACGGCTTTACGTGCTTTCCGAGACACGGGGGTGTCACACCACCAACTTACAAACTCCGGGCTGCTACTAAGAAATTCCTAATGGAAAAACCTAATAATACAGGCGTGATGGTATGGATGTGTATTATAGTGTAGTCTCCATTGAGATTGGTCGCCATGACCGAATTTCAGTCGGATGGATATTATCTGATAACAAAACCTATTAAGTGACTTCTATTTATACAATATTTATCAGAGCCAGTTACATAAGGAACCTATTTATTTCCATTATTGTCCTTATTTATATATTAATGATATATTAAATGCAATCATTAATTGGTATTACGCGCTAAAGAGATAGGGGCAGAAGACATTTCTCCTTATGACTTTGGCCTTAATTGCTTGGTAGTTGAATAACAATACAAATATTATGTATTTTGGTAATAGTTGGACTAATTAGCAGTGCCATATAAAGCTTAACTGCCTCGATAGCCTAGTGGTGCTAAGCACGACTGCTACCTAGGTCCTAGGTTCGTTTCCCAGGTAGAGCAAAAAGTGTTATTGGGTTTTTCTATGAAATTCTCGGCAGCTCGGAGTTTTGATTTGTACCCTAAACTTACTTTTGAACTGTGGGTGTACATTGGTACACCTCTGCCTAACCCTTCGAGGAAAACAGGCATGATGGTAAATTTATGTTTTATTTATTTATTTTAGTCTAATTAGCAGTTTCATAAATTAAGCTTACCGTAGAATTTGACCTACTGATGACATCGTTTTTTTTAAAAAGCCAACAGGAACTTTTTTTTTAAGGGTGGTATGTCCTTAAATGTCTTCTTTTGCGCTGGGGAGCGTCAAACTCTTACTGACTAAAATTCATCTGACTCTTTCGAACAAATTTCGAAACCAGGTTCTTATTACTAAGCCTTCACTGTCTGTCTGTCTGTCTGTCTGTTAGCAGGCTGTATCTTTTGAACCGTTATAACTTTTTTTTTTTTTTTTTTTTTTTTTATTGACGGGAAATCATCAAATAACTTCCCCCGCCCTGGGCGGGGCGGGAGGGAGTGTCAGACTTTTACTGACTAAAACCCGTCTATGTTCCTTCATGTGCCCTTTGCGTTCCGGGGGCGCGGTATCTCTTTCGAACAACCCGCAGCCCCGGCAGGCATCGGCCCTCAGTGGCCCCATCCAATTTTGCTGACATCTCTTTGAGGCGCGCGTGGAACACGAACGCGCCGTCGACACGGTCTGTCGCTAGTGAACGTACGGACGGTGAGCTACCCATTGCTCACCGTCCACAGACCCGCGTCTACGGTGGCCGGGAGTCGTCACGTGGCTCCCGACGCCCGGATCGTCTACCGCGGCGGCCGCTGGGACGGGGGACCCTCCTTTCCCTCTCCCGTCCCGCCGCCTCCTTCTCTAGCATTACAGCTTCGCAGAAGGAGGCGACTGCTTCCCATTCCCCCTCGCTCCGGACCATGGCCTGGACCAGTGCCGGACGCGAGAGGGCGCCGCCGCCGATGGCCGCCTCGAGGACTCGGCGGTGCTCAGCCCAAGCAGGGCACACCGCCAAAGTATGCTCCACCGTGTCCTCGGGGCGATCCTCACAATGGTGACACCCGGGCGTTTCCTCCCGCCCGATGAGGTGCAGGAACCTCCCGAAACATCCGTGTCCGGTGAGGACCTGCGTCAGGCGGTAGGTGAGGGCGCCGTGGCGCCGCTCCAGCCACTCCTCAAAGAGGGGTCTTACCGCCTCAATCGAGGCGAGCCCTGCACGAGGTTGCGACAGTCGTTCTCTCCATGTCGCCATGAGATCGAGCCGGAGTTCCGTCCGCAGGGCGGCAATTTGCCGCGGCAGCGGAGTTTCGCCCCGGCCCAGTGCCTCCGCGCGCCACTCGTGTAGGCGCGCGAGGACCAGCGCCTCCAGATCCCATGGCGGCAATCCGGCAAGGAGGCTCGCTGCCTCGCCGGAGATCGTGCGGTATCCGCGGATGACCCTTATGGCGATCACCCGCTGGGACGCGTTTAGGTAATGGGCGGCAAGCCGCCTCAAGCCCCGCGCCCACACCGGGGCCCCGTAAAGGGCCATCGAACGCACGACCCCGGCGTAGAGCCTCCGGCAGGAGGCGTTTGGCCCCCTCAAATTGGGCAAGAGCCGCTTAAGAGCGGCTGACGCCCGTGCCAACTTGGGAGCCAAACGTCGGAAATGTAACCGTTATAACTGGTATAACAACAAATAATAATATTTTTTTATAAAGTAGGTAATTCACACAAGATTTATTTTGTTTGGAGCTAATGTTAAATATTGTGCCATGGTACAGAACCCTTCATATAAAAGTCCGATTCGCTCTTGGCCAGTTTTTAATGGCAGGGTTGTACTTGGGTTTATCAAATATCAAAATACTAGAAACCGTTACTTAATAGTATTTTAGTGGGAATTCCAAACACGATAATATTATTCAACAGATTATAATGACTCACACACAGTTAAGATTTTTAAATGTCTACTTAATATGTACATAATTATATGCAAAACGTTGAGATTTCCCATTCTTTGCTGTGTTTTATATAAGGAAAATATTATTATTGTTCTTTGCGTACATTGATCTAAATAGGTACACAGTTGTACCGTTATATGGGGAAACAGGTAAAACAGGTGGATTAAATAGTAAGTACCTATGTGGGGTTTCCGAGAACTGACGGAAATCGAAAACTGGACATTGAAAACTGTTTTGAATTTAAATTTTGTGTGGAGTAAGTGTGTGCTAATGTTCTTCTTAGCGTTTCGATGACAAACTATCCTACTAATATTATAAATGCGAAACTTTAGGATCATGAATGGATAGATGGATGGATGTTTGTTACTCTTTCACGCTTAAACGGCTGAACGGATCTGGATGAAATTTGGCACTGAGATAGATTGTAGTGTAGAATAACACATAGGGTACTTTTCATCCCGGAAAAATTTACGGTTTCCGTGGGATAATATATCAAATTTGAGGCGGGCGAAGTCGCGGGTAGAAGCTAATAGGTACATAGTTGTACCATACGTCGGGGAAACAGGAAAAAAAGGTAGATTGAGATGTGTTCAAGTACCTATGTGGGGTTCCCGAGCGATGACGAAAACTGAACTTTGAAATCTGTTTTGAATTTTAATTTTGTGTCAGATATATTTAGAAAATTGTTACCTACTGCTGAAGGCAGAGTAATGTTTCGTATATTTCACGGTATTTTATAGGATATAAGGTAACTAAATTTGTTCTGGATATACTTACTACTTTACTTCTGGTTATTGAAGGTCAAAGTTCCTTTTTTATGTTATTTTCATGAAAACAGGTTTTAAATGTCATAAATAAATGTTAAATACTCCTACGACCCCTGCACTTTTGTATAGTAGTTTTATTTTTGGTGTGCAAAATCATAGATTGATTTACCTTAAAGGTAATCAGTGATTTTTTCACCAAAAATATAAATCGTTTCTCAGTAATAATTCTTGCTTAATGGTTGATGTACGGTAGTTTGATGAGCAGTATGCGTGTTTATACACCCCGCATATTAGTAAGTACTTAATAAATGTATGGTTTAACCATTTTGTCACACATATTGTTTATGCCATGTAAACTCCTTTTATTTGAAAGAATTCTATTTATGCCTTTATTTTGACTTTATATATTTGACTAGAGACCCGCCCGCGACTTCGTTCGCGGCGCTTATTTCATATTTACTGCTCCGCTCCTGTCCTATGTTACTCAGGAATAATGTAGCTATCTGGTAAAAAAATTGTTATAGTTGTTCCACAGTTTCAGATCTTATTCCGTACAAACAAACAGACAAACAAAAAAATCTTTTCTCTTCATAATATCCGTATTTATATTTGATTATATCACCCTCACGTACATATGAAATGAATAAACACTAATTTTCACGTCAATCAAGTAAAAGGCCAAAAGACTAATTTACTTTCGTCTACTAGACTAATTTACTAGTCACGTTAGTTTTAAGTTTACCAGACATCTAAAGTTTCTGTCAAAGGTGATGTATTATCTCACGGGAACATACAATTTATCCTATGTGTTACATACACAATAACAAGTTCACAACAAAGGACGATGCTTGAAAACGTCCCCCCAACCTTACTTCGACCAACAGAATTGAAATGTATCTCAATCGAAAGCTGATAAAAAGTTGATCATTTTTTACTATTACAACATTTTTCTAAAGTATGGGAGATAAGCAGAAAATCAAGTTTTAAAAGGATTATTTTGTGGTACAAAATAACAGTTTGTTTCAAAGTTTTATTATAGTAACCATATTTGCCCCGTTAGTCCTGTGGTGGCAAGCACGTCTGTTGCGCGTGGGGTCTTGGGTTCGATTCCCAGGTCAGGCAAAAAGTTTTATTGGGTTTTTCCATTAGGATTTTTTCAGTAAAAGTCCGGAGTTTAGAAGATGGTGGTGTGTCACCCCCGTGCCTCGTAAAGCCGTTGGTCTTGTGCACTGATTATAGTGCCAAGATTAGCCAAGTACGCAGGAGAGTAGGATATTAATCCTACTCTGTATCTGCATTATGATTAACTGCCGTGATCGTAATCGGTCTGGAGAAGACGTACATAATTAAAATAATGTCTTTGTTATGTATACCTTTTGTATACTGTTTAGCAATAAAGCAGTGGTCGCAAGCGCGACTGCTGAGCAAGGGGTCCCGGGTTCGATTCCCGGGTCGGGCAAAAAGTGTTATTGGGTTTTTCCATTGGGAATTTCTCATTAGCAGCCCAGAGTTTGGAAGTTGGCGGTGTGACACCCCCGTGCCTCGGAAAGCACGTAAAGCCGTTGGTCCTGCGCCTGATCTCTCTCCGGTCGTGTCGGATTGCCGTCCCATCGGGCTATGAGAGTTAGGAAAGAGGGAGTGCACCTGTGTTTGCGCACACACTTGTGAACTATAATATCTCCTGCGTACGAGGCTAGTCTGTATTAAGATTAGCCGCCGTGGCCGGAATCGGTCTGGAGAAATATTTTTTTTTGCAATAAAGCAGTCAACTAAGTACCAGTATCGTCATTGAACACATACAGTCCTCCCCAACATCTGTTAAGAATCAGCAAAATATATTAATGATCGGCTGCAGGTGATGCCTAAAGCAGCGCATTTGCAACTTATATCAGCAACCCCGCCCGCTCTAAGTCGTCGTAAGTAGAAGGAAGAAGCGAAGACCCTCCTACCAGGCCTCCAAGGCCAAAAAAGCCGCGACCACCACCACCTCCGCGGCCCCCCGCACTCGCTCTCCCAGCGACCAGCCTTCCCTCAAGCCCCTGAGTACTCCCCCCGCTTCAGCTTCCATACAAGACAAGGCAAAGACAAGGCAAAGACAAGGCGAAGTGTCCAAGTGGTGTAACGATCGCAAGATCACATACACCATTCATCACATGCACCTTCCGCTATTGTATCGAGGGCGGACCCCATAAACGCGGGGGTCCCTTAAAGCCGTAACCCTGATTCTTTCCCCTGCACTCCCCAAAACTCCTTAGGCACTCGGTCCTGGAAATGGGGAATCGAGGTCAACCCCGATAAGAGTTGAGCGGTCTTTTTTTCAAACCGGTCAAATTCGGTGCAATTGAAAATTCAACATGGTAAGGCGAAAATATCAATATTTTTGTGTTCAAGTAAAAGCTAATGAAAATTAATAATAACGATCTCACATCAAGTTTCGAGCGCTTTGTCATGTTTAATTTTTGCATTATGGTGATTCTGAATAGTTTAAAAAGTTAGGTTAACTTTTTAAAGTAGATACTACTACTAAATACTAACGTTATTATAAAAACAGTTATATAGAGCTCATATTGCATTAAAAACTTGATGAAAATCCGTTGAAATTCATTGTTATCAGCATTCACTTGAGCAACTGCCTCGTTAACCTAGTGGTCCTAAGCACAACTGCTACGCAAGGTGTCTTGGGTTCGATTTCCAGGTCGAGTGGCAAAGTGTTATTGGGTTTTTCTATGAAATTCTCATTAGCAACTCGGAGCTAGGACATGTGCCCGGTTAATGGCAATAGGCTCGCCCCCTATTACATGGGACCTAAAACATACCGGCGGACTGTGAGTGTACATTGGTACACGTGCTCAGCCTAACCTTTCGGGGAATACAGGCGTCATGGCATGTGTTCACTTGAACACTAAAATATTGATACACACATACATACATACATACTATCACGCCGGTATTCCCCAAAGGGTTAGGCAGAGGTGTACCAATGTACACCCACACTTCGCTGGTATGTTTTTAGGTCCCATATAATAGGGGGCGAGCCTATTGCCATTAACCGGGCACAAATCCAAACTCCGAGCTGCTACTGAGAATTTCATAGAAAAACCCAATAACACTTTTTAAATATTGATATTTTCGCCTTACCATGTTCAAGTTTCAATTACACCGAATACTGACCAGTAAAATTGGTTATTTACCGGTTATTTGTATTGTTTTGGAAAGCTGAGGGTCCGTTAAAGTTGTAAATCTACTTTGAGGTACTTGCCACCCGTCTTTTGTTTTTTTGTTTGAGTGATAGAAAATCTGGAACGAATTTAAAAAATAACCCTTTGAACTTAGTTTTAGTCGCTTTAGGAGATGAAAAGACAGTCAGATTTTATCGACCGTAGGTAGACGTCAGGATTCATTATTAAAAAAAATGTTACTCAAGAAGACTAGAAACCATCAAGTTCTGATGGTCAGGTAAGAAGATCTAAAAACAAAATAAAAAATCGTCTAATTCCTAAACCACAAAAAAATCGTATAACATACATGGGGGCCACCTTGTATACGTATTATTTCGTTTTACGTGGTACATGGGGCTTGGGCAGTACATTCGATTTTAATCCAGCGGCAGAATTGCTGAATAGAATAATAATTAATGACAATTAATATACCTATTTTCCATATTTGTAAAATATGTAGGTAACACAATAATTTGATTTACAATCTTTGGCTCCGCACGGCGTTCGGTGTAACTGTATACACTTCATAATAGCCTTAAATATTGTTATTTTAGTTCTTATAACATAAGTGTAAGGAATTAGAAGTAAAAAAATTTTTTTTTTTTTTTTTTTTTTTAAACCCCATGGATTTTGGAGTTAAAACTGATTGCTGGTCTTTTAATAGATCCTTAAGCACCCCCTGACATATACAAAACATCTGTTGGAGGGGGAGGACGGGTCCCATACAAATTTTGTCATCGTCCTTTAAAAAAAATGCTTTATTATACATATACAACTTAAAATGAAAATTCAATATTTACATAACTTATAAAATAATGATACAATTAAAAAACCATTACTCTCTGCCATGCAAAAAATTCATATGCATTTTTTTGGTTTCAGGAAAAGGTGTAAAGTTCAACTTCACCATCACCATCTGCCCAATTACGTTGGGTTCGTAAGTACCAGTCTAATCCACTGCAACCAAAGACCATTATTTTAAATAAATTTACAGGATTGGACTGGATTGGATTGGATTTGGATTTTTTTTTAGATTTTTATAGGTCTATCAGACCTCCATCCACAACCCAGTTTCTAAGCAAAACGATACCCTTTTTTTAAGGACGGGAAATCATGAAATTACACCTTTAGGCCTGGGCGGAGTGGAAGGGAATGTCAGACTCTTACTGACTAAAACCCATCCGTGTTCCTCCTAATGCCATTTGCGGTCCAGGGTCACGGTAACTTTTTCGAACCAACTCCGCAACACTGGCAGGCACAGCACGATACCCCTTGGTAATCGAATTTTAAAAACATTCTAATTAAACTCCTGCTGACATTGTTAAAGAGTAAACTTGAAGATAATAAGGAAACTCATCATCTTGCATGGTAGTCATGTAAAGACTTTAATCAACGTTAATTACTCGCACGGGAAGGTAACTATTACTTGAACGCGATGTGTTAACTCATACCAATTGAACATATTAATTAACTACATCGTGGTTATCACAGACTAGGGGAACCACCTCCATCGCTTAAACCAGTACCATTTTAATATTACTTTGTAATTCCAGTTGTCGGATTGTCAACTCTTGGCGCTGAACCGAGCGTTGAAAATCCAACAGTGCGCAGACAAAGTAATATTGAAATGAGACTATTGGTAAAGATCATGGGGTTTACCACCTGTGCTGGATACACCTCGAAAAGACCGAGAAGCTGGTCTTGTCTCTCTATTCCCATCCACTGCTGCAACTCCTGAAAGCCAGTATCAGAACAGCGCCGTGGCAATTAAGCTCGATGAGTCCCGGAGAAAATGATCCAACTGTCTAAGATCAGAAAAGAACAGCGATGGAGTCTATAACGTACTATTTAGGAGTAGGTAGTAGAAAATATTAAGTTCGTTTGTATGGAGGTGTCACCGGAAAATAACAAGATCCGTAAGTTTATTAATTTACTAGGAAGTTTATAAACTTTCGTAAGATTCTAAACGGGAGATAAATTGTAATATTTTACGTCCACATTTTCGTAAATTTATCAATTTCCGACGTCATACGGTAAATTTATAAACTAACGAATATCTATTCGTAAGATTTTATATGGTTCAACCAATCACAGAAACTCTTTTAAATATACGATCTTTGAAATACGTAAAATAACACACTGCTCTCTGATTGGTCAATGTTCATAGTGGCAATGCTTGTGTCCAGCTGGCGGCCGCGAGGAAGGAGAAGTGACACGTGACAGTCAACCAATCAGATCGCGCGTAGCGTTTGGTTACTGCTTACTTATTATTTTACGAGTGAGTTCAGTAAGTTTATCAATTTACGAAAATGTGGACGTAAAATATTACAATTTATCTCCCGTTTAGAATCTTACGAAAGTTTATAAACTTCCTAGTAAATTGATAAACTTACGGATCTTGTTATTTTCCGGTGACAGAGGCACCAAATGTCCGCATACGATTTTTGGGCTGAGCTACGCCTATATATATAATCACTGTACGACTCTACTGCCAGACTTACTCCTGCGGGTATAAATGTTAGTGCAATTAATAATTTCAAACTAACTAGGATTTTAAGTGTATTTATGAATAAATTGTTGCATATAATTAACAAAATTAAGAGTGTAAAGTGCATAGTAGAAAGCTTCAGCAATTGTTTATTTTTTTGAGATTTTATCGACTTCTCCATCTTACTTGTCACCAGAATACCTTTTTTGGGGACCTTAAATTGGAAGTTGATCCCAACTTTAATCTCCGATACAGTGAACAAATAAATTCATTGTATTTTTTTACTCCCCGTTGAAAGCGTGTCGTGTCAGAGGTCGTGACCTCAAGGTCATTTGTTTTTGCATTATCACTTTACTCGTGTCACAGTATTATTATTACCGGTATATCCTTTTTAGGGTTTCATGTCTAAAGGGTGCGAAAGGGGACCCATTTTCTAAGACCCAGCTGTATGTCTGTCCGTCTGTCATAAGTAGAAATAGGTAGAAACTTCATTTTTTAACAAAATGTGTGTATTTGGTGACATAGCCGATATAACAATAAATAATAAAATAAAAAAAGTTAAGAATTAGAGGCGGGGGAGAACCCGCGGTTTATTTGAAAATTTTTATTGACAACTTACAAACAACTTTTTTTTCTATAGGTAAAAGTAACGTGTTTTTTGTATGTAGATTAAAATATTGTACGGCGTACGGAACTCTTGGAGTCGGAATTCGCACTTACATAATAATATATTTGTAAACTCCTAAAATGGTAGATCTTGAAGCTTTTTATTACTCACGAAAAAGATGTCTAGTAGACTTTCTGATTATCATTTCAGAATCCTCGAATATCTTACTAATAACAATTGGCCTTGAATTGGTAATTAGCTCAAAATAAACAAACAATGCATTTTCCCTGGGTGACTACTGTTGGTCATAATAGATCTGGTTTGTAAAACCAGGGGACTGGGGAAGTCCTACCACCATGACAATATCTGCTGTCAAGCGACATTGTTGCGAACCGGTTTGAAGGGCACTGGAAATTACTGTAAATGAGACTTTAACTTGAACCTGATAATTGAAAGAAGATGATAAAAATCATTACAAAACATTACCTGCCGTTAAAGAAATGTGGATCATGTTGATAAATTAGGGTTATTTCTGCCAAAACGAACCAAAGTTAATGAAAGTGTAATTATTATTTATAAGTTTTGTGTTACTATATCTACATGAAACAATTAAGTAAGAAGACAAAAACATTTTTAAAATAACATATACAACCCAAAGCAGTGTGCATGTAAAGTCAACACCAAGTTAACCTACTAAGTACATTTTTATTACTATTTTTACCACAACACGACACAATTCTAGAAATGAACAAAAAGACAAAAAACAACAATTATATTTAGCGCCAATTACACTTAATAGTCTGTGGTATCAATTCTCATTAGAATATCTATGTCTTCCAGCAACCAAGGAGCACTAGTCATCAGGATTCAGGCAGGGTGATGAGTAACCATTGTTTATGAATGAAAATGTCCTCCTTTCAGTAACCCATTCATAATACTGACTCATGTTTTTAAGATCGTAAACATAGTGGGATGAAAGAGCCGGAATAGGTACGCTTTGAAAGATTAATTGGGCTTGGTACTGCCAAATAGAGTCATACACACAAAAAAAAAATCCTAAATTTTTCAAAGTGATGGTAATGATTTTGGATATTTAAAGTTGATCAGTTTAATTTCTTTCTGTAGAGATATTGTGCATAAAACGCTACTAATGAAAAAGCCACGAATAACATAACAACACTTTGCTCGACTCGAGAATCGAACCCAGGTCTACACGCTCAGGGCACGCCTTGATTGAGGCGGTAAGTCCCCTCTTTGAGGAGTGGCTTGAGCGGCGCCACGGCGCCCTCACCTACCGCCTGACGCAGGTCCTCACCGGACATGGAAAGTTCGGGAGGTTCCTGCACCTCATCGGGCGGGAGGAAACGCCCGGGTGTCACCATTGCGAGGATCGCCCCGAGGACACGGTGGAGCATACTCTGGCGGTGTGCCCTGCTTGGGCTGAGCACCGCCGAGTCCTCGAGGCGGCCATCGGCGGCGACGCCCTCTCGCGTCCGGCACTGGTTCAGGCCATGGTCCGGAGCGAGAGGGAATGGGAAGCAGTCGCCTCCTTCTGCGAAGCTGTAATGCTAGAGAAGGAGGCGGCGGGACGGGAGAGGGAGAGGACAATCCCCCGTCCCAGCGGCCACGCTCAGCAATTATTCCGGATCTACTGGTTTGTTTATGTGAGTTTATATGTTTTTAAACGCTGGGTGCGTTTACAAAACATAAACAGTACAGGAGAAATTCCTAGTATGAAAACCTTTTCAAATGTCTTAATACTTATATTATTCACTGATGAATCGCTTGGTATATTATTCCCTATTTACCTGCCACAAACGCTTAGTCGTACTATAGAAACCCAGGATGAGTACCTAGTACATACGAGTATGTGCAGTTGAACACGTACATATTACCATATTATGTAGGCATGAATATTTCATAATATTATGTAGTAACGATGTAATAACAGATAGATATTTTCAATAATTAAAACATGCATGTTGGTATGTAGGTATAGGTACTCATGATAAAGGTACTCTTAGCGAAAGAGATTAGTTGCCAGTAGGCTTAGGTGTAGGCTGTCGTGATAAACAAGAGTTAAGAGTGCAAATTGACGTTTTCAATTCATACGTACTTTCTAAGTTCATCTTAGACATCACTGACAGTGGTGAAGGAAAATATTGTAAGGAAACCTAGACTTATTATGAATTACCATACCATCACGCCTGCATTCCCCGAAGGTATAAGCAGAGGTGCACCAAAGTACACCCACAGTTCGTCGATATGTTTTAGGTCCCATGTAATAGGGGGCGAGTCTATTGCCATTAACCGGCCACAAATCCTAACTCCGAGCTGCTACTGAGAATTTCATAGAAAAACCCAATAACACTTTTTGTTCGACCTGTAAATCGAACCCAAGGCTTCCAGCTTAGTAATCGCGCTTATGAGGCTAACGAGGCAAATAGGCCTATGTGAGGAAACCTGGACTTATGAATAATATAAGTCCGAAATCGCCAATCCTGTATAATTCTATACATTGTCTTCATATTAAATAATTATTTCGAATTAAAAAATCGATCGAAACGTTACCTCTGCTCGTGCTGCCCTGTGGGTGGAGAGGTCTAGTTCAAGGTTTCCCAGAAAGTGGCTGATATCTTCGGATAAATTTAATTTATTAATTGTTTATGTTTATTAATTATTTCAACCATTCAAAAAGACTGGTTTCAAAGAAAACGTCAATTAAATCTGACGACTCCTGGCTACTAATCTCTTTTGTTGATTGTACGTTAAAGTAAGTACTGGGGGCGTAAGGGTGAAAAATTTTACAACAAATTGCCTCTGACTGTAAAAAACCAAAAGTCCATGTATTCCTTTAAACGACACCTAAAGAAACACATTTTAGCGGATTTTAAATCCTGAGCATTTTGTGTAGCACCTATTTTTGTTTTCATCTTTTATTTTTTGTTTTTTATCGTTATATATTAACCGTTTTTATCAAGTATTCGCGTCACGTCGCCTAAAGTACCCCAATTAGAAATAAGTTTTTCTCATGTAAGTGAATGTAATTCTTTTTGAGAAATAAAGATCTTAAACCATAAAATGGTATACCGTAATTGTGTGCGATTTTACATAATCTAACGCTTTTGGCCTATGTATAAAACTACAATCCTCACATACCTATTCCTTGTGCTACACTTTTATTTTTTTAAACAGGATGTTGCAAATTACTCTTCACTATAATTCGGCGAAACAAAACTTCTTGATACTTGACATCATATTTGACCTTTTATTAATTAGAGCCTTATTTGTTGGTTGCAAAACCAAAATCCGTTTGCTAAAAGTCGAAGACTACTGACGTCACGACTCACCTACATAGGTATCTGATAGACATTTCACAGACGCATAATACCGGTCCTCTGCGTCCGATCTTGAGCCACATATTACGGTAGTCCGGTAATACACACGTCATATACTGTGATACATAATTTAATGTGTTTTTTCCTCTACCATTGTGACGCTCAGCTCTTAGGGAAAAAGTTTATTTGCGTCAGAAAAGTGATATTTTGAATTTCATTTAGTTAGGAGTTGAGGAAGATGAGGAACCAATGCTCTTCCTTATCTAAGGTTCGGCAAGGTCATACCTCAGTTATTCAATGACCAGTCTAATAACTAGATTCAATAGTTTTAGTTAATTGAAGTCCAAAAGTGCCTTATAATGGTCTAATTGGAATAAATGATTTGACTTTGACTTTGAATCCCGCGCCATTTTTCAAATCGTTTTCTCTGTCATACACCTGTTTTCAGTCACATTGTGAAGATTGTTATTATTTTATTCCAAGTACAGCACCTTCACATAATTAAAATAAGATTATTAGGCTATAAATATTGCTAGGCAATTAATTTTAATAGAGTAACTATTGAGTTTCTTGTCCATTCTCCTCTTTAAGGTAGTATACCTTTCATAAAGGGCAGCAGGGCTTTTTAGTTTGTTCACTTGTTTCTTGTTTGAACACTTTAATCTCCAGAACACTAATAGGAAGGCACGTTATAAGGCACAGGCCTCCTCTATTTCCAATTTATTTGAGAAAATTTCATATAAATTGAAGTTTGTTCTATGGATCATTTTTTCCTTGGTCTTTTTTTGAACCTTTGCCCCATACTAGGAACTTCCCATGTATCGTGGGTGCGTTTACAAACATATAAACTCACATACACACAAAGCTATGAGATAACCATTGCTTCTCACTAGAATGACACCACCCACACACCCACACGTTTTCTCACGGCGATTTCGTGATAAAACTATGATTATTGTTTTTTTATTATACCGGTTTTTTTACCGACCTTGATAGTAAGGCAAGACAGTGGTATATATGAGCCGTGAGGAGTAGGCAGATGGCACAGACAAAAAATATGTAATATCTTGTTACGTAAACATCGAAATGGAGGAGCGGTTGAGGTAATGGCAGACGTGCTAATTGTTGGAGGTTCGATTCCGGAACGGAACAAATATTTTATTTGAAAACGATAAAGAGGTGTTTGTTTGTAAGACAACCTCAGGAAGACGCTCGATGCAGAACTTTTGTCGGCTAAAACCACCACGGTGATCTTCGACAGACCTTTGGGCGGAGGTACGGGATTCGCTCGCGCTCCCGCGATAATGCTAGACTTTGCCTAAAATTATAATATCTATACTAGGGTAGTTTAGCCGGTTTGCCGGCCACCTCTGGTTTTCGGCCAGTACGTTGTTATATTAATATAATAAGGAAAATGAAACCTACCCATTTAAAAAAACAACGCCTACTTAATTTATTGGTATGAACCCTACAACTTTTGAATTTTGTAGAATTTTAATGATCCAACTGTGTCGTCTGTGACCCTCCGAAAGTCTTACAGTGCACGCGTGTGTCGAAATTAGTGAAAAAAATAGTGCGCGCATAATTTTTGCAAGCTAAGTTACAAAGTTGTTTATCGGTTTTATAAACATAATTATTGTTCTGTGCACGGGAGATAAGTTTAATTAGTGTTATTTTAATTAAAATGGAAGAAAGATAATGTTATTTACATTTAAATTTGATGGCCGGTAAACTAGATAATGATTTGGGGGACTATTTACTTCTCGGCCGGCCGGCCGAAAACTAGAATAAGACCGTTTATATTTAATTGATTCTTTTGATTATTAAATAAGGAATTCTTTAAAAAGAAATGCTTTATACACAAAGTAGAACCGCTTCTCATTTGTGTAGTCAGATGTCGGCCGCATGTTTTGAGCTAATTATGTGGTAATAACACTTAATAGTTATTGAATATTTGACGGCCGAAAATTAGAATTTTAATATTTACCTTTCGGCCTAAGCTAATCGATAGGGTCGAAAACTAATAATTTACTAACTGATTCTCGGCCAATAAAAGCTAACGATAATAAATCAACTAACTGGATCGAAATCATCACTCACACGAACAATACAGACGTAAAGGGACTTCCCCAAAATTTATCTTATTAGCTAGTTAGAAAATTAAGCAAATTGATCAACGGCCGGAAACTAATTAATTTAAATTTGTTTTTCGGCCGTGTTTGAAGGGATGGTCGAAAATCAGTTTAAGAAATCGTATTTTCGGCCAGTCAAAAAGCAGATTTTTTCCATAATCTCAATTATTTTTGCTATGCCATATTATCCTTTTTCCTTTTTGACCAATGTTCCTACTATTATCTTTAAAATGTTTCTATATGTTTAATATTTTAATTAAAATCGTTGATTCATACGTATTTTTTTGCTTTTAATCCATTATAGAACCTACTAGTTAGCAAATATAGATCATTTTTCAAATAGCAGATTAGTGGCCGAGAACTAGCAAAATAATGGCCGGAAACTGAAACAGGTGGCCGAAAACCGGTGAAATCGCTATTTTCAGACATTTTAATTTTCAGTAATTTTAATTTAACGCTGACGAGTAAAAGGTCTACAAATATCAAAACTACATTATATTTAGAGTTCAAAAATATTTAAGAAACTAGTCTGTGACTTTAATGTCATGGAGAAAAATCGTCACAAAGTCACACGTTCGCTTAAGTGGCCGAAAACCGGCTAAGTTACCCTATAACGTTTAGTTTTAACTAAGAATCACCCTAAAAATGTATGCGGATCGTCAAAGGTAGTTGAACCTTCAAGTTAATGAAGTTAATTGAATTCATATAGCTCACTGCGCTGTTATTTATAGCTAGTCTTGAGCTAGTTCTTATTAACGTTATTTTATAGGCTTTGCAAATGTATCTCTCTCTCTTTCCCTCTCTCTCTCTCTCCCTCTCTCTCTGGTTTGAAGGAAAACTGGCATCATCATTTGTAGCAAATCTGCGTGTGAGTGATTGTTGTTTAAGCAGATATGTACATTGATTGGCCTTAATTCTGCTACAGTGATCCAACCCACAATGTCTTAAAATAATTAAGTAAGATTAATTTTAATACTCGTAACGTGTTACATTACTATCCACCAAAAACAGTTCAATGTACATTCAAAACTTAAACAAAAAATACATTTAGAGCCGCCCACGTCCAAGTTATTGTAGGACCAATTATCGGACCGTTCAATAGATCCATAGTTTCGTGAGACCAACTTTGCGACGGACGAGTGCGTTGGTATATAATTCATATGCTCCATTCTCTCCGACTACAAAATCGGTCACGATTGTCTGACGTATGCGGGCAGCCTAAAACTTCAAAATTAAAAGTACAGTTACCCACAAAAATGACAGAACTTTTGACATACAATAAATTGATTCATATTGACAGAACTTAACCCAACTAACACAAAATCACAACGAGAAAATAAAGGTCAATCAATATATTTGAACATATTTTTTAAGCACTTCTTTCTATGTCAGAAGCAGGTGTGCAGTGGCTGATAACCTGATAAGGTGATGACGTGATTTGATAAGATAACCGTTACATAGTCCTGTGAGTTATTTCTAAAGCTTAGGTACCTACCTATCTAGCGTGACTATATACAGTATGGCAGGTTAACGATTGGCCAAACAGACAACAGCTGTTTCATATATTTAAAATAGTTTTATTTGTTTGGAAAGTAGGTAGAGGTACTAATACTCCTAATCCTAACTCCGAGCAGCTACTGAGAATTCCATAGAAAAACCCAATTTCACTTTTTGCTCGACCTGGGAATCGAACACAGACATTGAGCATAGCATTCGCGCTTACGAGGCAGTTAAACTAAATAAATAAAAATACCTAACCAATACGTATAAAGGTAGAGCATCAACCTTCACTTTCTATTTCTTTTTACGGACGGGCCGGGGATTCCCCCCGTCCGCTCCGGTGGGTATGTTATTGTGAGTCGGTCGTCTGTCACCAGTGACCTCGGAAACTGCTCGGTTACGGGTGATGTACTTTCACTGGGGTCAAGATTTTGGGGTTTTTTGTTTTATGTTTTAGTCATAAGTGTTTTGTTTGTTTTGTTGAATTTCATAGAAAACACCCAATAACACCTTTTGCTCGACCTGGAAATCGAACCCGGGACCCCTTGCATGCAGTCGCAGTGTTTTGTTTTGTTTTGAGAAAACCCTAACTGATCTTTGCGTCTTTTTTTTCTTGTACTAAAACTAAAACTTTAAATGCAACAGCCAACTTCATTTGGCCGTCGCATTTAAAGTTTTAATTAGTCTTTTGTTTTTGCTTCAGTTGACAAATATATATTTTTCACATTCAAGGTAAAAGCCCGCGAACACTTGCACAAGAAGCAGCTGGCAGACTGATCCTAAAATTAATTTGATATATTTTTCCACCCATGTGTTTTTATCTTTCTCTACTTTGTATATTTTACAACCTAAAGTTTTAATAAATAAAATATCTGCCTAGCCTTTTCCCAAGTATGTTGGGGTCCGCTTCCAGTCTAACCAGAAGAAGCTGGATTGTCAGTGGCGATCAATGCTCTTTGCTTCTCTTTATGAGAAGAGGCCTTTGCTCTGTAGTGGAACAATAACAGCCTGTCATTGTCATGTTTTTTTTATCGATACGATACAATGATGACGTATTTCCGACATACCAAAAACAAGTTCGGCAGCTGTCGTCACATCATCGTCATTGATAATTTACTATGGTTTCACAGTCATCAGTATAACGTCAATGGTAATGATTTGACCTTTTTTGTATCGGACGGTAATTCCTAAACAGTTGATGATCAGGTTTAAAGACTTGTTGTTCTGTTGCGTCATCATGATCATTAGTTTATTGACTGATAAATAAGGCGGGTCACTCTTGACGATTTGCGTGATATGACAAAAAGTGCCTTTTACGCAGGGTTAGCGTCAAAGGTCAATTTATATTGTTATTTGTACGTATTATCTGAATGAACACAAAATAAGACTATGTATTGTTTTTCAGCATTTTAGGAGAAAAAATCTACTACTACTACTACTAGGAACAATCGCCATCTTAACTCAATCAAAATCTGTCAAAAAAGTCTCTAATTTGCTTAGATTTACATTGATTGACGTTATGATGAGATTGCGACTAGATTTTGAATGTTTTTATTAAGCAGAACTAGCCTTACTGGCAGACTCATTGTCGATTCAAAAGTACATGTAATTGGTTTAATTTAATTAAATTCTTTGACTTTGAATGGCTAAAAGTTTATTTTATCTAGATTTTACGTTAAACTCTTACTTCCGTTTATAATGTTTCCAATAATTAGGGTTTCAATATTTAAAGTGCCAACTAACTTTTTTTTGCTGACCGTCTTATCTACTACCTATTTAGTTCAGAGAAGAAAACATTAGTTAGACTAACAACGTTCGTTTAATTTCAATAATAAATAATAATAAATAAATATCTTGGGACAACTCACACACGGCTATCTGATCCCAAGCTAAGCAGGGCTTGTGTTATGGTAACCAGACAACTGATATACATACTTATATAATTTATAAATACATACATATTATAGATAAATCACACCCAGACACAGAACAAACAATCATGCTCATCACACAAAGTTTGTCCTGAGTGGGAATCGAACCCACGACCTCCGGCTTAGCAGTCAGGGCCACTAACCACTAGACCAACAAGCCCGAATAATGGCATAGGCTTTTTTTTTATAGACGGGAAATCATCAAATAACTTCCCCCGCCCTGGGCGGGGCGGGAGGGAGTGTCAGACTTTTACTGACTAAAACCCGTCTATGTTCCTTCATGTGCCCTTTGCGTTTCGGGGGCGCGGTATCTCTTTAGAACAACCCGCAGCCCCGGCAGGCATCGGCCCTCAGTGGCCCCATCCAAGTTTGCTGACATCTCTTTGAGGCGCGCGTGGAACACGAACGCGCCGTCGACACGGTCTGTCGTTGTTCAGTGAACGTACGGACGGTGAGCTACCCATTGCTCACCGTCCACAGACCCGCGCCTACTGTGGCCGGGAGTCGTCTCGCGGCTCCCGACGCCCGGAGCGTCTACCGCGGCGGCCGCTGGGATGGGGGACCCTCCTTTCCCTCTCCCGTCCCGCCGCCTCCTTCTCTAGCATTACAGCTTCGCAGAAGGAGGCCACTGCTTCCCATTCCCTCTCGCTCTGGACCATGGCCTGAACCAGTGCCGGACGCGAGAGGGCGCCGCCGCCGATGGCCGCCTCGAGGACTCGGCGGTGCTCAGCCCAAGCAGGGCACACCGCCAAAGTATGCTCCACCGTGTCCTCGGGGCGATCCTCGCAATGGTGACACCCGGAATGGCATAGGCTAAGCCGACAGTTAGCTAAGATTCAACTACTTTTAATAATTGTTATGTTTTTAACTACATATTTATTTTCCTTATCTAATTCCAGTTACTAATATTACTAAAGACTAATGTTTCTAAGAAAACATCTTTCACTAATAGAAAGCTACTTGTCAAGTGCTTATAATTACTTTCACCTGTCCCGGTGTCTCTGGCTAATCAAAACTTAAATTTAAATTTAAACCACTTCTCAATGTTCGATTGAGCTGAAAATTTGGGTAAGTCTGTAACTTGCATGACAATGCAATTTAATGATGTCACAGAGGTGATCTGATGATGGAGCCGGAAGGTGGCCATAGGAACTTAATTAAATCTTTAACCTTAATGTTGTACCATTTCCCGGTGTTCGATTGAGCTGGAATTTTGTTTTTTTTTTATGTCGATGGATGGCAAACAAGCTGACGGCCCACCTGATGTTAAGTGATCACCGCTGACTAAAGACATCTGCAATACCAGAGGCCTTGCTAATACCTTGCCATCCCAGAGACAAAGTTGAAATGTCTCATGTGCCTGTAATTAAACCGGCACCTATACCCTTCAAACCGGAACACATACACATTGCATGACAATGCAAAATAAAAACTTGGTTTTAAAAGTAAATATTTTTATATAAAACTTGTTGTAAACTTGACTAGTATTATATATATCTACAAGATAAAAAAAACACTCAGTAAAAGGTTGGTTGGTTCGTTTTAGCAGAACATAAGAGTTATGGGCACTTAATTGTGCCATTGACAGCGATGCGGATGAGGTTTCTGATGCCCTAATGACCTTCCTTTTTTTCCATTAACTGTACATAGTTTGTAATTTAATTATGATTATATAAGTTAGTTTTATGTTTGGAAAATATAGCAATAAATGTATTACAATATTTTGTACACAAGCGTTATCAAACTCGCCCCGTATTAGGACATGGGACCTAAAAAAATACCGGCGAACTGTGGGTGTACATTGGTACACCTCTGCCTAATCCATCGGGAAAATACAGGGTGATGGTATGTATGTGAGTTATCAGACTATTGAAAAATTATCCTTCAGACAATTGAATATTTAGGTGATTCTGATTAGACATAGAATATTAAAATTTCTCTGTTTGACGTCAATAGGTGGCAAGCGTGCCATACCGTAGGCAGTAGGCTGTAGATAGTCCCTATCTACACCGGTCTGGTTACACTAAAGGGCATGTGACGTACTATCGACCTCAAATTAGTACATTACTACCTGTGTCTAGTTAGGCGTGAAGCACGTGTTAGATTTTGTGCGCTAGTTGGTGCCTGCGACTTTTTTTGGGGCCAGGAACCTTCTAAGATTTTCGTTTTTCCTTCGTTTTTCTGCTAATGCAAAAAAAGCCAGCAAAATTTTATGAGAATTGGGCCAATGGTAAACCATAATCGTCATCTGCCTAGCCTTTTCCCAACTATGTTGGGGTCGGCTTCCAGTCGAACCTGATGCAGCTGAATATCAGTATTTTACATGGAGCGACTGCCTATCAGACCTCCACAACCCAGTAATGGGTAATACGATACTCTTGTTAAGACTGGTTGTCAGACATTCTGGCTTCTGACTAACAGTAACGACTGTCAAAGATCTACAAATGACAGCCGGGACCAACGGCTTTACGTGTCAATGGTAAACCATAATCATCACCACTAATCATGGCAACTATACAATTCCTCCACTAAATTTTTTCTTTCTTTCAATTTTTCCATTATTTCTCAACAAACAAAATACCACAAGGAACAGAGAAACAGAAACAGAAAAGAGAGAGTGAACAGGCTTCTTCTGGGTAAGCTCACTCTGTCGTAAACTTTGTCTATGTCACCTCTGACCAAGAGCTTACCCATCTCGAATAAAAATAAAAATAAAAGACACAAACAATAACAACAAAATACAAACATTCAATTTAAATAGTAGTTAGTATACGTAAATAGATACACAATATACAATACACAACAAACCACCTGTGTTATTCTGTAAAAATCTCAGTGAATTCAAATGAAGTAATCTTGAGGTGAGTGTTAAATTCCACCTCACCTAAATTCACCGAAGGGATAAATAGAAAGGCAAAGTCATACAACACAACTCTATTTTATTGGATTTTTATTAATGATCAACTAACCCATTCATATTCTCAAACAAATTGCAACTCTATCCACTCCAATCACAAGATTGGAACTGCATCGCTCTACAAATCTCACACCACAACTGTCAACATGTGGCAGTAACCACTTTCGAACAGGAAAGTCATTAGTACCCACATTTGCCATTAGTGCACATAAAGAAGCGTCAAGTATAACCAATAGGTACAGTCAGCAAAAGAGATAAGTACCCAGGGTCGCCTAATTAAATCAAACTTTTACAAAAATCGATAGTAAATTTTTGAATGAATTTTATTTTAATTAATAGAAAATAAATAAATAAATTTCATTTAAAAACGACTACCGGTTTGAAAGAAATTTTTAACTATATTAGACGGTCTGGTTACTTATCTCTTTTGTTGACCGTACCTATAGAAGCTGGCAGTGTCTTCAAAAGGGCAGCCGACGTGTTATGGCAACACAAAAGGTGTGTCGATCGTGATCACGAGTTCTTGCTGCGATTCATGCTATGCTAATGTGAATGCACTGTGGCTATTGTAAGGTACAGTTTACAAGTGAGTCTTTTTAGGGTTCCGTGTGGAAAGGTGCTAACGGGACCCTAATACTAATGGTTCGTCTGTCTGTTTGACAGTGTGCTGTATTTCATGAACCGTGAGATTAGTAGCGAGTTGAAATTTGTACAGTGTGTTTACTACGTAACAATACAATAAATTAAATATTTAAGTTACAAGTCGCATAAAGAAAAAACATAAATGATATATTAATAAAAATATAGTAATTACAAGGCAAGCGCAGTGTAGCACGCCCACCCACAAGGTGGACAGACGACCTGATTAAGACCGCTGGAAGACGCTGGATGCAGGCCGCTTCCAATCGGTCCTTTTGGAAATCTATGGGGGAGGTCTATGTCCAGCAGTGGACGTCCTACGGCTGATATGATAATTATAATACCAGCCTATTATTATCCCGCTGCAAGGCAATAGCCTCTTCTCATGCAAAGAAGGCACGAGCGTTGATCACCACGCTTTATTAATGTAGTGTTAAATATTGTACGGTACGGAACCCTTCGTGTACAAGTCGGACTTGCGCTTCGGCCGGTTTGTTTTTTATTCAGCGTTTGTATTATTTAGGTTCGTTGATCAGAGAAAAAATATAAATGGATCCTAAGGACTTTTTTACACATACCATCACGCCTGTATTCCCCGAAGGGTTAGGCAGAGGTGTACCAATGTACACCCACAGTTCGCCGGTATGTTTTTAGGTCCCATGTAATAGGGGGCGAGGCTATTGTCATTAACCGGGCACAAACCCAAACTCCGAGCTGTTACTGAGAATTTAATAGAAAAACCCAATAACACTTTTTGCTCGACCTGGGAATCGAACCCAAGACCTCTAGCGTAGCAGTTGCGCTTAGGTCCACTAGGCCAACGAGGCAGTTGGTTTGTTGGTTGGGTTGGTCGTTGGCCACTTTTTTACTACAATTAAAATAATATAATGAAACGGTAGCCAAATATTATTATATTTTTTTAAACTTCATATTTTCCCATATTTTATATATTTGAGTCCATATAAAAATTGTTAAAAGACGAAACTTACGAGGTAGAAAGTTACATGCTCTGCCCAACCTTACGATTTCTTTTTTTTTGTCCTAGACATTACAACATACATTCTGATTACGGAGATATTGAGGGTCAAAGCACCAACTTTTTTTAACGTTTTTTTCGTTCCAGCTAAACTTTGACCCCTGCGCAGTTGCCTGCACCCATAAGCACAATGTTTTGCATGCATAACATAGCGTACTGCCATAAACAGAGAATATTTGCCAAAAAATAAAAGTAATTTCTCGGAAAAAAAATTGCTTAATTTTACTTGGTTTGACTGCCACGATGGTCTCGTGGTCGCAAGCGTGAGCGCCTGGTGTCCTAGGCTCGATTCCCAAGTCAGGCAAAACGTGTTATTTGACTTTTCCATTAGGAATTTTAGCAGCATTTGTAGCAGCCCGGAGTTTGAAAGTTAGTGGTGTGGGACCCCCGTGGCTCGGAAAGCACGTAAAGCCGTTGGTCCCGGCTGTCATTCGTAGGTCTTAGACAGTCAGGAGCCGGGAAGTCAGATAATAATCAGTCTAACCAAGAGGTATCGTGTTGCCCAGTGACTGTGTTGTGGAGGTCAGATAGGCATTCACTCCAAGTAAAACACGCGTAGACTGGAAGCCGACCCTAACATAGTTAGGAAAAGGCTAAGCATAGGAATTGCTAAGTTTGATGGGTAGTGTGTGTGATCTGTCTTTTTACACCTCGTAGGTACCTATTTTGTTATTTTGATACATATTTATTGGAATGCTCGTTTAAACTTACGATAATAAGACGGAGCTATTAATATTCTTAATAAGGACTTTTACAAAAGCAAAAAAACAAAACTTTGTTTTATGATAAATGGAAAAATAACAGATTTTTACAAGGTCGCTTAATTACGCGTAAAACTAACCAATTTTCTAGAAAGTCCAAATGAACCATACAACTGCGCAATTATTAAAAAGTTAACCCGTACATTTCGCCCCCTTGAGCAAAAACGTGAAAGTTTAATCGCTTTATATTTACAACCCCCTTCTTTTAATAATAACATTCATGAACATAAAAACATAAAGACAAACCCTTTATGTTTTTAAGTCCATGAATGTTATTGTTAAGAGAAGGGGGTCGAAAGTTGAAAAAGAAGAAAGTTTTTGCAAACTTTTAAAAATAAATCTGTGTTATTTACTCAATTTGACTGACCAGTTTACTTTGGACCGCACGTTTTTATTTTCTTGGTGTGTTGTGCTAAGATCTGTTAAGCTTATTTCTACCGAAACTTGTCAACACACAATCTCTATAAAACAATAAAGAAAAACGGTAACCGCTTAACATCAGGCGGGCCGTTAGCTTGTTTGCCACCTACAGTGGTATAAAAAAAAAACAGGTCATCTGAAACTTGTGCTTTTTTTTAATTTGAGATGGGTATAAGCTCTTGACTCTAGTCTAAGTCAAAATTGACATGAAAAAGTCGATGATGGAGTGAGTTTACCCAGAAGAAGCCTAATCTAGTGTAGTCTAACTTCGAAGAGCCCCAATCTCTTCACAGTTTAGTTTTAGGGTGTTTAGAATACATATATTTTTATTAAGAAAAATATATTTATCTTAATAAAAACTAAATTCGGAATAAACTTAAATTGAAATCTCAAGGTATGGCAAAAATATAATCTTATTTATTTCTAACCAATCGAAATACTTTAATATTTTTTTTTTAGGTACGTTTATTTACTTTTTAATTATGCACTTCCCATGTTATCGCTACACCATCATGTTGCCTGGTAAAGCATGCCTAAGGCAAGAAGGTCACTTTTGTACCTTTTGATGCATAAAGTTTACATAAATAAATAAACCAACAACTGAAAAGACTGACTACCATTTCATTGTTAGAAGAGGACTAACTATTCAATGGGTCTTTTCAGTTATAGTAAACTTCAATTTAAAACAAATTGCAAAAGCAAAGGCGAGCATTATTTCGCTGAAAGAATACCAAAAAGCATAAAAAATCACTGAGTCATAGCTAGGAAGTCCCCGGACGACTGTCTGCTTGTCTGCACGTGTCTGGTTCGTCACAGAGATGCTACTGTTCGCTAGACCGACACATGTATAAATTCGTCGCACTACTGGAGCTTGTGGTCTAAGAGCCCTAAGTCACAAGACGTACGTCATTTTAAAAGTATTATATTTGGGTCCCAGGTTGAAGGGCGTATGAGGAGCCGAAGTCAACTTGCAGTGTGAGGAGAGGTGTCGTGTATCTGCGTTTTCTCGGAAGGCTACATGACAACCACGACTCAGCGTAATATGTTTTCGGCGCAACTTAGTTTCATGTATTAGTTGAATTTTTGTAAAAAAATATATTTTATCATCGGGAATAAGATGCCTGAAAAAAAAGCTGTTCAAATAAAATTGAATGGCTAAATGTGTTTTGCATTACTTATGGCAAAACTCGAGCATTACCAGACCGATTTGCCGTGTTGATACTTTTCCGAAAAAATTGTAAATAAAAATAAGTAAATTGAAACTAATTCATTTATATTTAAATTTATTTTAAAGTAAAAATAAATGAATTAGTTTTAATTAAAACTAATAAATTAAAACTAATTCATTTATTTTTACTTTAAATTAAATTTAAATATAAATAAATACATTAGTTTTAATTTATTAGTTTTTTATTTATTTTAATTTATTAACCAAGGCGCTTCGCTAAACCGCCTTGGTTTTCGATCTTTTCGGTGGATTTTTAATTATACACTGAGAAACATTTATAAAACCATTAGTAATTAAATTAGCATCAAATCAAATCAAATCAAAGCATTTATTTCAATTAGACCATTTACAGGCACTTTTGAATGTCAAGAAGTTACAGTTTAGAATTGAAGCTAGTTGCTCGTTCCAATACGTAGGTCTCTATGGAGAAGAACGAGCAAGAAACTCCATGGACACTCTTTTCTTTCAATTTGGTTTTTACAAAATCTTGGTTACAATATTCTTGTTGCTTCTATATGTGAAAACAATGAAGGTGAATGTATAAAAAGTTACAAAATTATAATAAAGATGAAAGCCATGGCAGTTAAGAGGTGACCAATCCCAACTGACAGCACCCGTTCACGAGCATGACGCGTGCATCAGCACCATTTAGCTCAACCATCTTGAAGGGAACCGAACGATCCAATGCACGCGCCACCATCAGCGAGACATTAAAGCGAGCATGTCAACGCTCTCCACCGCCATGCTCAGTGTCCAACACGTATTTAGTAACTTGACCAATATAATATGCCTCCATGGTACTCACATTTACAAAATTGAAATAAATTATGTTCAATTATACAAATCTAAGGTTTTCAGTGAACCTATGCAATAAATCAACTGTACTATGTAGGGAAAAATAAATAATAATTATAATAACGGTAGACGTTATTAAAGTCAGAAAAAAGGTGCTAAAAACATTATTCCCTTTCGAAAAATAAGCATATTAATTTGTAAGCTCGAGTGGCTGTGGAGCAGGACCAGCATTAAGCCAAGCATTTTTATCATTTATATAGTCTTCTAATTTATAATATGCTTGACTACATAGTGTGCGTTTTATGCATGTTTTAAACTTTTTCTCATTTAGTTCGAGAATATCGAGTGGTATTTTATTATAACATTTTACACAGTACCCCATAAAAGAAGTGTGTACTTTCGACAATCTGAAACTTGGTTGATCTAATTTGTTCCTATTTCTAGTATTATAATTATGTCTATCACCTACTTTTTTAAAAAGATGAAGATTTTTCCGAACATACATAATGTTTTCGTATATATATTGACAAGGTACCGTCATGATATTGATTTTTTTAAACAATTCCCTTAGAGATTCGCGTCTACAAAGATTATAGATAGCTCTGACAGCCCTCTTTTGCAAAATAAAAATAGAATCTATGTATGCAGCCCGCCCCCAAAGCAATATGCCGTAAGACATGATGCTATGAAAGTAGCTAAAATAGACTAGTCTCGCGGTATCCACGTTTGTTAATTGACGGATTTTTCTGACAGCGTAAGCGGCTGAACTTAACCGCCCTGCAAGAGATGTTAAGTGAGGACCCCACTGAAGCTTTGAGTCAAGCGTAACCCCCAGGAAAACTGTCTTGTCGACGAATTCCAGTACGTCCTTATTCAATATAACGTTACATGCACTACTTTTAACGTTCGGTAAAGCAAATCTTATGCATTTCGTTTTCTTCTCATTTAACACTAAGTTATTAATCGTAAACCAATTATGAATCTTAAGCATAGCGTTATTTACGTCGTCAAGATGCTGTGCCCGTCTATTTACATTAAAAATCAAAGAAGTATCATCAGCAAATAACACTATTTTAGGTTGGTTTTCCAGTAAATGAGGTAAATCATTTATGTATACTAAAAAGAGAAACGGACCTAATATTGAACCCTGCGGAACACCCATCTTTACTTTTAAGCCTGATGAATTTACACCGTTTATTTGAACTTGCTGCAGTCTATCATTCAAATACGATTTCAGCAAGCTAAGCGCCAGTTGACCGAGGCCATAATGTTCTAGCTTCAGGAGGAGCGTCTCGTGATTTACGCAATCAAATGCTTTTGAGAGGTCGCAAAAAATGCCAATGGCATCCTGTGAGTCCTCCCATGCATTAAAGATGTGCTTAATTAGAGTGACACCAGCGTCAGTAGTACAACGCCCTCTGGTGAAACCATACTGTTGATCGTGCAAGATGTTGTTGCAGTTGAAATGATTTAGCATTTGATTGAGCATCACTTTTTCGAACACCTTGCTGAAAACCGGCAAAATCGACACAGGTCTATAATTGTTGGTGTCTTTGCTATCTCCGGACTTAAATAATGGTATAACCTTGCTGTGCTTCATTAAAGTAGGAAAAACCCCTTGGTCTATACACAAGTTAAAAATTAAAGCTAAATAGGGTGCTACTGTCTCAATTATAGATTTACATACATTAGTAGACATGCCCCACAGATCTTCGGTGACCTTGCTCTTGAGTTGTTTGAAAGTCTTTATGACAACCAGAGGATTAATATGTTTAAACTTAAATTCCTTTGGGCAGGCTGAAACATTAGCCCTTACTAAATCAATAGCAAGTGCGGGCGAAGAATTTAAAGTTTCAGTAGTTTTAATTGGAATATTGGTAAAGTATGTTACAAATTCCTGAGCCACATCAATATTTGTGCTTATGGGCCCTCGGGAAGTCTCTAGACTATAATCAGCATTATGTCTTTTATTTCTATTTGTTTCGTTATTAATAATTTTCCCAACCGTTTTTATTTTATTATCAGCTGATTTAATCTTGTTACTAATGTACAAGGCTTTAGCTGACTTACAAGTATTTTTAAAAATTTTAAAATAAGTCGCAACATACTTATTAAAACTTTCAGTATTTACATAAGGCTTAAGGCCATATAACTCAAATAGTCGTTCCCTACTTTTTCTGATACCTTTAGTTGCCCAATCACTAAATAAAAATTTTGGGCAAATTGTTTTGGTTTTTTTCTTAAAAATATTATTAAACTCTGTTTGCACGACTGAAAAGAATTCTTCATACAAAGTACTACCACCATTCATATCAAGGCTCTGAACACATAACTTACTAATTAAAGTGCTATTAAATTTATTTAAATTACCAGATGTTATCGGTCTTGATTGTATCTGCACTTTTTGTAATGGTGTTTTGTGCTCAAAAGAAACGGTTTGTCCGCTGTGATCAGACGGAAGATAATTTACTATGGCTTTATCTAAGTAGTTGCAGCAACAAAAAACATTATCAATACATGTAGCAGTAGTCGAAGTTATTCGTGTGGGTTCTAGAAAAACATTTGACAGGTTGAAAGATTTAAAGAGACTTATTAATCTACTGCTATTTGAATTATTTTCTAAAATATTGATATTAAAGTCACCACAGATTATTAATGATTTATTACCAGTTGTAAGTTTAGACAAAGCATCTTCCATTACTGTCTCAAATATAGAGTAATTTTGGTGATTTGGGGGTCTGTAGACGCACACTATAACATGCTTATCTAGCTCAACACAGGACAGCTCAATAATATGTTCAACCGATAGTTCAACGATGTCTTTACGTGGCTTGGATTTAATAGAATTTTTAATTAAGATTAGTGAATCACCACGCAACATGGATTTTCGGTTGAAACAACTACTCACAGTATAGTTCTCATAATTAATTAACATTTCATAATCTTTTAACCAATGTTCGGTAAAACAAATAATGTCGAACATTGTCTTTTCCAAAAACAGTTCAATTTCTAATTGCTTTGAAGAAAAACCTTGAATATTTTGATGAAATATTTTTAAGGAATGTTGTTTAGCCCCCTTTTTTAAATTTGCTAAGTGATTGCTAGAAGGTACCTTTTCATCGATAAGTTTAAATAAATTGTTACTGGTACCTTCTGTTGTCTTAATAACTAGTTTAAAATATTATTTGTGGGTACCACCCTAACATTAGTATTATTACTAAATATTGTGGTGCACATTGTAGAAGACTTCGACATACTAATTATGTCTGAGTTAATATTAAAAGCTAATAGCCAAGCTATCTGACGTCTAAAACTAATGGGCAGATACGCTGTATCCCTAGTCGATCTCAATTTTTCAACAAAACAGTTGATGTCTAAAAACATGAGCTTGTCACTATAGTGACTAACCAGAAATTGAATGTGATTATTTAAGTTATAAATGTTATTATTTTGCCTGTTTGAGAGATGCTCAAAGTAAGGAAAAGCACACAATATTATTTTCTGACAATTAATTTTCAAGATTTCAGTGACCCTGTCAGTAATGTCATCTTTTGTAACATTTATACTATTGCCTACTAATATAGTAATAATAGAATTTGCATTTAAATCTTTTTTTGTTATTGTAGACATTATTTCATTGTAGGAAGTCCCAGGCATACAATAATTTAATGAAGAAGAATGTCTCAGGTTGTTGTTAAGTAATTTACCCAGCCCCCTTCCTAAACTGTCTGAAAACATAATGGGACAGCAACAATCATTATTTTCAGATAGAGAACTACTATTTTTTTCTAGATCAAGAGAGGAAGCATATTCAATATCTGGTATTACACTTGAAGTAGGGATGCATTCCATGATACTATCAGGCTTGGATGGGTATTCTGTAACCTCATGAGCTTATAACCTCTTAACAAACGTATTCCTGTATCTACTCTCAAAAATTTCAGCCATACAAAAATAACGTACATCTAGTGACACCGGGATCTTACACTATTGTGAACAATCCATATCCTCCTGTTCCTAGATCCGTGTTGATTTCTACGAATGCCCCAATGATCGTGGGAATCTAAGCAGATGCAGTGATGACGACTGAGCTGCGTCTGGAGTATGACCTATGATCATTTTGTACACCAGAGGCAGCGCACGCGCAGATGCGATGCCATGGCCGGGGTTAAAGCTCAAAGGTCTGTAATCCTACTAATATTAATTTACTATTAAAAATGCAATAGTAACTCTGTCTATTTGTCTGTCTGTTACTATTTCTAAACTAAACCGATTGTAGTGAAATTTGGTACATAAAAAATTTAAACCCCAAGAAAGAACATAGGCTACTTGTCATTCCGTGACGTCATCAGCGTCCGATAACCAACATTTTCGCGGATGAAGTGGCTAACAAGAGCTAATTTAAAATAATTTATAACCTTCTAAAAACAATCTTCGTATCGTGTGAGTGAACCCTAAGTTATGTCGAACAGGTGTGACCTGCAATAGTGAGAGGAAACCTGTCTCTAATTATAATTATACCTACAGTGTGTGTGCAGCACACTGATTGCATTGAGGTAGGTTAGAGTTAATTATGTATGAGATTATTCGATGCAACAAACAATTAGGAACTGGTGTTCTAAACTGCTACATTTTTTTATTTGATATTTAATGTACACTATATTCAGCCTTAAATTAAGATAAAAAAATCTTTCATATCGCCGTCCACTGGAAATGTACCCAAAAGACTGGCGGTATTGCCACGTTGGATGGCAATGTTAGGCCGCTGTCAAAGTAAAAGCCATCGTTTCACGAGAAGAGTCAACCAACTGTTTTTTATAAACTGTACATAGTTTGTACATTAATTATTATTATTGAAGTAAGTTTTATCTTTGAAAAATTACATCGTTTGGAGAACAAATACATAATACGCAATTCGTGCAACAATTTAGCACCATATAGGAATATAATAGGAAATATATAGGAAAATATTCATGGCATTCGAAAAAATCTGAAAATTTTTGAACCCTATTACAATTACATTAAATACACAAACACAAAAAACCGAAAAAAGTGTAACCCGTATTGTTAAACCTTTCAACCACTGCACCTTAGAGCCAATATTTTGAGTTACCACCCCGTTAGAACGGGGTCGCAAGTGTGCCTGCTAAAATGATTAGGAATTTCTCAGTAACAAGCCCGGAGTTCGAAAGTTGGTGGTGCAACACCCCCGTGCCTCCGAAAGCTTGTAAAGCCGTTGATCCTGCATCTGATCTCTCCTCGGTCGTGTCGGATTGCCGACCCATCTTACTATGAGAATGAGGGAAGAGGAAGTGCACCTATTTACTCACTTAATATCTCTTCCATTTTTGGCTAGTCTCCATTGAGATTAAACACCTCACTAAAATACAATTCTTATAAAAAGATTACTACGTATAACTCTTACTATTTGTTCTTAAAAATAACTTCGCAATTTTGGCTTAAAATCATGCCGACTGGTGGCTGGCCTGATATGAAGAGGAAGCGCATTCCAAAGAAGAAAAACCTGAATATGAAAGGAAGCATGAATGATATCAGAAGTATGAGAAGGACAATTAAGTAGAACATTATTAGAGGAACGTTTGTATTGTCCCACTGCTGGCCAAAAGACTACCTTATAGCCTTCCAATCTTTTCTGGGTGTTGCCTTCTCTGGCCAGTCTCCCATAAACATTTGCTAGCCATCACGCTATTGTTTCTTAGGCCTCTCTCAGCGAGGATGCCTGTCTTCCGGTACTGCAACTCTTGCGCATCTGCCACGATGCATCCTGCATACATGGCCCGCCCAATCCCACTACAGTCTTAGTCTACGCATTCTTATTAGCGTTTAGGAGTATTGCCTATTGTGTTCGTAAAACCAAATCACATTTATCCTATCATATCAGCCGAGATGATAATTACATGGAAATTATACAATTGTTTGTATGTGTGTGTCTTTAGTCTTATTGGCGCCCAACAAAACCTGAATAAATACAGGTTGATGCCATAAAATTATTTATTTTTAAATACATATTTTATATTATTAATTCGTACTGTGCAGTTTTCAACAAAGAAGGAAGCCCATTCTTCCCAATGCGATGAAATGCGTAAGTTCCAAGTTTGTATTAAAGATATACAATAATATAAATTATAATTAATAACACAAATGTCCTTCCTTTGAGGATGCTTCCTATACAAGTCATATGTTATCCAGAGATTGGCAAACCGGTATGCTTCTTATTGCTAATATAAGATTAGCGTCAGTGTCACATAAAATATTCAATAAAAAAATCTAGATATCTAACCCGGAAGTGCTAACAAGTGTATAAAATTTATACAGATAAATATTAAAAAGTAAATAAAAGGGCAACGGAATAAAATGCCAACGATGAGATTAGCATCAAAATTGTCAATCAATATCAATCATAGTCAATTATGAACAAATGGATGAAGTATTTCTACTTACCCTTTTAAAGCAATAGGGCAATAATAGTTTAACGTACCAGCAACATAAATGATTATGGTAGAAAAAAACTTTGGTTAAAAACACATGTAATTTGGTACCCGGAAGTGGCTCCCAACAATTAGACCTTCAACAAATTCAAAACTACCCTCTTTCCAACATTAATATTATTCAAATTCGACGCAACTTCCGGGTTCGTCACACATCGCTGCATTTCCGCAAATACAAAAGTTTACCACCATAGCCCAGTGCGCAATCGAATGCAAACCATTCGAAAAGTTCGGAGTAACCGCCATTGGTAAAGTTCAATTTCTTAGCAACGGTCCACAATGGCCATCGCGGGCATTCGCACACGTCATCGCGGCGTGTCCGGTCTCTCCCCCAATAAATGAAATTTAACAGAATGAGGGAAAAAAATCAATACGAACACTAGTCAGTGGATATCGGGCACTATCGCAGCCCCTCTAATTTACTACCTACGATAAAAACAATCCGGTGTGTGCGTGGCCTGCTGCGTGTTCGTACAAACGTATCATATTAACTGCTACAATATTCATGCGACATTATGAACGCGCCCTTATGTAATATATCGCACATCAATAATTCCTAAACGCGATTGATTCCACGGAAAAAAAATAAAGTAGGTACTCACGGATACAGCAGCCGTCAAATGTTATGGAAGTTCAGCATTGTTAGTGGACCCCGGCGAGGTCGTCGAACCCGCCGAGCACGATGACAAACACACAGGCCGCCATGTTGTATTTCAAAACGTCAATTTTTTTTTAAATTTTCCAATCGGCGAACTGTCAAACTCCGGCCGGCCGAAACTTGGTCGAACTTAAACCGCCTAATACTCGAAAAACTCCCTCCGTTATATTTTGCGCCTCAACTCCTTTTTTGGTGTAGTAACTTTATGTTTACGTTGTAATTACGCCTATCTATAAACACTTTATTATTGTATAAAACGGTATAAAAATATTAAAATTATGAACGATGGAAAACTTGTAAATTAAAACGAAATATAAATATATATTAATAATAATATAAACGTACTAGCGGCTCTGAGTGCGAGCGCCTACTGACTTAAAATTTTTGGGTATAAAAACATGCTACAATAGCCTCCTGCGGGAGTGAACTGTCTTGATACTTTCACCGGCCGGAAAATCGCGCGCATCGGGGAATAAGAGAAAAAAATCATAGACGAGCAAACCAATTTGATCTTTAAGACTTGCGTGTCAAGACGTATTGTATGTTAGCATTGAGCGTTTGCTTTTCTACTAGAAATTAATTATTAAGAAAATTAAGACGAGATATTTTCTTATAAAAATATAATAAAATAATAAACAATTATAGATTTGGAAAACTAAGAGAGTAAAGACTATTTAAATGAATTTCATGAATGGCTTGACAATAAAATCAATTCTACATAAACGATGTTTACACTCATTAACGTGTTTTCAAAAATTACAATCAGTGAATAAAAAATAAAATTAAAAAGACTAGACACTGAAAAACTGCAATTGTAATTGATTTTCTTTAAAATGTGATCAAAATAAGTTTAGAAATTCATAAAAAAAAATGTGCTGGGAAAATATAAGAAAAACTTTAATGGTCATAAGCGTAATTACAAACGAATTAACATTTTGTTTATTTCATAAAAAAAATACCATTAGTAAATATTTACAACCCTCATTCCCATTTTTAAAAGATTTTTACTGTACACATCACTCCTTCTACAAACACTTAAAAACACTCCCAAACACTGAAAACAGAACACTTTTCATTTCCAAAAAGAAAGTAAAAGTGATAGTGAAAGTGTAAACGACCAAGACTAGCCGCGCGCACTACGGACATGCATGTGTGCGTGTGCTAGGGGGCGAGCGGGGGGCGCGGGCGCGGCGTCGCGGGGGGAGGGGGGTGAAATTTTTCGTTTTTCGCCCACTTTTCCGTCCCGCTCTAGTTTTTCGTCTCCCTCATTTTTTCTTCGCCCGCTTTCTTCTTCCTTGTGCCCCACCACATGTGTGCTGCCCACAGTATACGCAAGCTTCTCAGACAATAACCCAATCGTTTCCGGTTTCATCTGCCTCTTGTTTTAGAAGCTTTATCTGTTATCTTTTGGTGAATGTGGTGTTAATACGTGATCGGCGTTATCTTTTATCAAAACTACAGCTTAGACTACTGACAGCTTTGGAAAAGTACCTGTTTTTACATTTCTGCTTTACATTTATCTTATCTTGACAACACTGTTACGGGTGAAAATTAAGAATATTTTAGGTCATATCAACACCTTTATCGTGGTGATAAGAATTCTAAATGGATCACTGTTCTATAGATATAAAACAGTACTGGTTCTGTTCTGTACTTAATTTGATAAACTTAATTTGATTAAATAGCACTTTTAGCGGAGGCAGTTTTGTATCCCATTATTTACAAGTACATACATTAATTACTGCCTTCAACAGCCTCTTATTAATTTCAGGAATTATAATCTAAAAACACATTAGTATACCTCTTAATTCCTTTTTCCATTCCATCACATATCAATTTTAGAACCTTAAAATCACGTTCTAATAATAATAATTCCGATTAATCGGCTCACCCCCTATTACATGCGACCTAAACATACCGCCAAACTGTGGGTATACATTGGTACACCTCTGCCTAACTCTTTGAGGATTACAGGCGTGATGGTATTTTTTTTTTTTGTTAGATTCATCAAGACCTGTTATTCCTAGCTTCCTACTTCACAAAAACAAAACATTTTGGCAAGTGTATCTATGTTCTTAGCGTGTACTGCGCCGAGTTCGCGGGCGCCCGGCCTCCTTCCTCCGTGGCGCCTTACAGATACACAGTATGTTGTTTTATACAAACCTATTTTTATTTTAATTAATTGTAATTTATTGCTTTTGTTATCTAGGTCTTGGTGTTGTGAGGTCGGTTTAGGTGATGTGGTTGGGATTGTAGTCGGAATTGTATGGTTATGGATGATGTGTATGCAAAAATATTATGCAAAAATATGTATTCAAAATGTATTTTTTCATGTTAAGTATAGATAATATTTCCGTTAATTTATTTCCGTATACATGTGTATATTATATTCTAGCAAAGATTACAATTACTATGTAAAAACAAGCATTCGATTTTTCAATGCACAAAAAGAAATACTTATCGTTTATGTGTCTAGTTTGAAAAAAGTAAGTTATCCAAGTAACAAAATAATCTATCACCATAAACGAAGCCACCAGTAACATAGCAACAGCGCTATCTCCCCACAAATCACTAAGCAACAAACCGCCAACTTCGCACACCCTGTATCACCAGCAGAACTAGGAAACGAGGGAGTAAGTACACACACCCACCCCCCCAGTGGGGGAGTACATGGCAAATACGCGAAAGCAATAGGACTTTTAAAAATTCTCCAGAAATATGATTTATGTGTTGACGGCAACGCGTTCCACCCCTCAAGGCCGGGGGACTGATTCGATTTTTAAACCACCCTGTGTAGGCTGTAGGTTTTTGAATAAAAAAAAAATTATATTGTTTTTTTTTCGGCGTCTTTTTTAAAATTGAATTCGGATTGGTTCCGTTCTGTGTGAGTTTTCTTCGGTACTGTGGTAAGCAGAGTCTCAAGTACTGTCGATCGTGATGTCTCGCTGCCTTACTCCGATGTCGAATGGTCGGAACTCCGAACATGCAATGCCAATGGAAGGTGCATCAATAACGATCACAATCACGTCATAAAATACTCGCTTTTAAGGCAGAGCGCACAAGCACGATTGTTGACACGAATCTTTTATTCAGGTCTGAAACGGGTCGAGTCAATCATAATACTATATGTGTAACACCTACTATCACGCCTGTATTCCCCGAAGGGCTTGGCAGAGGTGTACCAAATGTACACCCTCAATTTATGTTCAGGTCCCATGTAATAGGGGGCGAAGCCTATTGCCATTAACCGGGCAAAAATCCTAACTCCGAGCTGCTACTGAGAATTTAATAGAAAAACCCAATGACACTTTTGCTTGACCTAGGAATCGAACTCAAGACCTCTAGCGTAGCAGTCGCGCTTAGAACCAGTAGGCTAACGAGGAGTTATGTGTACTAGATGAAATATCGATTTTAATTGCATAAGTAATACTGGTTGGATTTTTGTAAATTTTCACGTTTTAAGCTGTTAGCGACACTACACACGACACTATGACGTCAGCAAACGCACATGAAAAAGGCGCGCCAATACAAAGCAATACACCCCTTAACATAGTAGCAATAAGTCCTAATTTATTTTAACTACACTGAAGTTTCATCTCAAGACAATAATCATAGTTTTAAACCAGAAATATTCCGTTGAACTCCATCACAATATTAGAGCAGCGCTTAGCCAGGCGTGGGTGTTCCAACGCCAAGAAAAACAATGCTAAAATTATCTCTATGCGAAAATAACAATATAGGTACTGACAACAAGTTTGTGACGTCATTGACGTATCATCATGGCCGCTCTAGGGGAACTATAGTTTAGTAGAAAACATCCTTAAAATATAAATAAAATCATAATATTATAAATCTAACCTTTATCTGGTTAACTGCCTCGTTCACCTAGTAGTCTTAAGCGTGACAGATCGAGCAAAAGTGTTATTGGGTTTTTCTATTAAATTCTCAGTAGCAGCTCGGAGTTCGAATTTGTACCCGGTTACTGGCAATAGGCTACCTTAATGTTACATGACCTAAACATACTGGCGAACTGTGGGTGTGCATTGGTACACCTCTGCCTAACCCTTCGGGGAATACAGCCGTCATGATATGTATGTGTATAATGAATGTAACAACTACATATTGTAATACATTTTTTTAAAGAGTATGTATGTAGTATCTTTCCCGTTCTTCTCCATACGAAGCTACCTTTTGGAATGGGCAACTAGATTCAATATTTTTTTTTTTTTTTTTTCTATAATTGACGTTCAAAAGTGCCTTCTAATGGTCTAATTGAAATAAATGATTTGACTTTGACTTTATATTATAAATCAGGAACTATGAGAAAATGTCTAAACTAAATGAAATGCTAAAGCCAAAAATATCGTAGCCGCGCGTAGTCAGTGCTACGAGATCGCTACGCGGTCGCTACGCCGCTACACCACCGCCCGTGTGGTTATACCCTTACGCTCATAAAAAGGTCGCGTTTAAAATGTCACAATACACAGAATACCCTTTCAACTCTTTTTGGTAGGACGCTGCCGTGCTGCCTACCCACTTAGTATTACCGATTTACTTAATGATACCTTTTTTCTTAAGGGTGGCTTATTATAAAATGACTTCTTCTGCCCTGGGTGGAGCGGAAAAGAGTGTCAGACTCTTACTGACTAAAACCAAACCATGTTCCTGCTAATGCCCTTTGCGTTCCAGTGTCGTGGTAACTCTTTGAACAAACTCTTCATCCCTGGACCTCAAAGATACCTACATATGGGAAATAGAGAGTACTCTTTTTCACTCACAAAAGTTGTCTATAGTTATAGTGAATAGATTTGAAGTCTATGATTTTATGAGGAAGGTTTTTAAACTTAACAAACTAGATCATTTCCAATAAAAAATAGGTCAAAATTCGTCACTAATGGAAATGCTTGTGATAATAATCGGGAACTTTAATTTTAAACCACATCAATAGCACAGGGTAGGGGAAGTCTGCGGGTTGTTCGAAAGAGATACTGCGCCCCCGGAACGCAAAGAGCACAAGAAGGAACATAGATGGGTTTTAGTCAGTAAAAGTCTGACACTCCCTCCCGCCCCGCCCAGGGCGGTGGAAGTTATTTAATGATTTCAGACCTGTAAAAAAAGTAGGTGGTGAAGTGGATTATCATCCAACCTAATGGGTTTGGCAGCTCACCTCAAGTCCACCTCACCTCACTAGCAGATTTTTACAGAATAAGCTCGTCCCGGAAAACGAAACCAATAGCTAATTTCTTATCTTGTCAATTAAAAATATATTCTAACTCACACGATTTAAAGCTCTAACTGGAATGGCAAATTATTTTCTGTTCCACAGCCGTGCTGTTATAAAGCGATGACCTTTAAGAAGTAATTTGATGGCAAAGAATACACCATTCACCTTCTTCTCTGATCGTTGGCATGAACTTTATGAGCAGAACACCGTGACAAGATAAGTACCAAGCAAGGCTTTTCAGGCGTTATTATTATCAAGCAATCAGCGGTACCACCATCATCAATGTTGGTGATGGTTTGGTCATGTTGAGAGAATGAGTGAAACCCGACTAACAAAAATATTTTATATGAGAGATGTGACCGGCAAGGCCTGGAGTGGACGCCCTAGAAAGAGCTACCCTGACCTTATTGGTGAGGTTCTTCAGAAAGGTCAGGTGTGCAGTACTCGTAAACGGCGTGCTTGTATGACCAGATGTTTGAACGTGGAGGAGGCGAAAAGATCGTAGCAGTGGCGTTTTGTGGTTTCTGCTTACCCCCATAGGAAGAAAGCGTGAGTATGTTATTATAACATTTTAATCCACCAATTACAACACCCAACATGTCATTTGACAGGACATTTCCTGATCAGACACTCCAAGTCTTCAAACCCCGAGGGTTACTCTGCCTCGTCTGCCTACCCGCTTATGATAATACTCGGTTTTATGTGTGTTTGTTATTGTGTGTAACGTGTTACTTCAACCGGTGCTGACCTTGTTAGAGATAAAAAGCGTGAAAATAAGTGTAATACCTTTAAGCTCCGAGGATAGCGAGATAATGTAAGCGGAGGTGCGGGTTAGGGAGATTGGTGAATCGAATATTGAGTTTTGTGAGATTTTTTCTTAGTTGTAAACTTTAAATACAATTACTCTTTATAGTTCTAAAATCCAACTTGACTCAAAAGAGTCAAGACTAGTTTATACATAAGACTAATATTATTTCCACAGGAGCTAATAGGAATCTACATTATCCCTGACTGCTATAAGATTATTATTAAAAAAATAAGAATCCACACGAAAATTCACGCGAACGAAGTTGCAGGTAAAAGCTAGTTTTCACTATATGTTTAGAATACGATTTGTATATTTTTTGTTAAGAGACAAAAAAATGCAAATATTTAAATTAAATATTTGTTTATATTTTTGTTACCTGTCTATTTTTTATCAGTCCGCTTGTCTAGCGGCCACCCCCTGCGAGGGTAGCCCCTTACAAAACGCGACCCTTTCCGCTCCCAAGACGCTTATTTGACTCACTTTAAAAATTTCCTACTGCCCTATATTTTTTGGGGGTACAGTCCGCCCCCAATTTTTTAGAATGTTCACTCGGGGGCGCGCTGTCTTATGTTACGATTATTTTTTATTGAACTTCATTGATAGGTGATTCGTTTTTATGTTGATAAGGTACTGATTAGAAATAATGGTTCTGCAGGTCTGTTTAATACTTATGTTTGTAATTAGTATCTACTTTAATATGTGTATTTTTTTACCGATGGGAAATCATCCAATGACTTCTCCCACCCTTAGTGTCAGACTTTTACTGACTAAAACCCATCTATGGTCCTTCTTGTGCCCTTTGCGTTCCGAGGGCACGGTATCTCTTTCGAACAACCCACAGTCCCGGCTGTTGTGTGTATTAAGAATGTGAAACAAAGTCAGGTCAAATTTTCAGGCAGGCTATTTGCAATTGGCAGGTAGTAAGGAAATGTGAATTAAGAGACTAGAATAAAAAATCTCTGATACAAAGCTGCTTTATGCTTTGTGCTCCTAAGAGCGACTGCTACTTTAGAGGTCTTTGGTTCGATTCCCAGGTCGAGCAAAAAGTGTGACTGGGTTTTTCTATGAAATTCTCAGTAGCAGTTCGGAGTTAGGATTTGATTACATGGCATGTAAATTTTTGGTCTACATTCTTACACCTCTGCCTAACCCTTCGGGGAATACAGGCGAGACGGTATGTTAGGTTATATAAAGTCGAAGGCTATGTTTAATGGTCTACACTTGTCTTCTAAGTGAACGAATTCGCGGGCAGAAGCTAGTTATAAACAATTATAGCTGTAGGTGTTCTAACTTTACGGCGAGGGTTGGTTGGCTCGCCGTCCGATCAGAACCAGGCCCGGGTCGGAGGCGCGTTGTGTTCTACGCGCTCCTCAAAGAGATCTCAGCATAATACGCGGGACCCGGTAGGGCGAGTGCCTGCCTGGGTTGCGGAAATTGTTCGAAAGAGTCACTGCGGAACTGGAACGCGAAGAGCATTAGCAAGAACACGAATAGGTTTTTAGTCAGTAAGAGTCTGACCTAGAGCGAAAGAAGGCATTGGAAGATTTCCAATTCTTAAAAAAAATTACAAAAAGTGGTCTACTTTTGAGGTTATGACTTAGGCTTAGTCCAAGAGGTATAAGTATAGGCGATAACCGATTCCAAATGGCATTCTCGACAATCCTAAATATAGCATATCCACATCTCCCTGAAATAAAACTTGTTGTTATTAATACATTCCACCGACTGTACTGTTTGGCGCCCATCCGACTACACACATTGTACTGTTAACTCATAAATATGTATGCGAATATTTGTTAAATATATTAAATGTTTATTTCCTTACTGTTTTAGGACGAGAGTAAATATAACAGTTATTTTGGTTTTGGGGTATTTCGGATCACTGCATCTATTAGGTACCCTCTTCTCTATCAAGTACGTAATTATTTATTTTAATTCGTGATTGGTACCCAACAAATGGAGGCTTATATGCGTGGGTTTCGCTGACGGGGTAATCTTTTTTCTTCGAGTAAAGCTTTTCTTGTATAGTAAAGGAAAAGATTATGGCAGCAATAATATAAAATTACGCGTATTTTGTCATCACTGTATGCAGGAGCTACATAATGTTATGACAACAAACACACAAACAAACAATCTTGATAAATAAAATTATCTATGTGCAAAGCGTAGCAGGCGTAGCACTTTAGCTACGCTACTGTAGCATAGCGTAGAACTTAAAACAATTTTGATAATATAAAAAGTGTCTACGCTGTAAATTACATATTAGTAGTGCTACGCTACTATAGCGCGGCGTAGCACGTTTACTACGCTACGCTAGTATAGCGTAACACGCCTGCTACGGTGCTGAAATATAGCGTAGCATTCTAGCTACGATATGATACAGCGTAAAATACACCGGAACATAATAATAACGTCTTTTTTAGTTCCGCGTTCTTATAGCAAATTATCAAATATTGAATTATGTTTAGGAAATAAACAGAATTCCTTTGTCTGCTAATGACTACTAGCTGGTATCGAAAACCCGTCCTAAAGTGGTTAGTATAGCCATTTTGGAATTTGTCTTATATTCAAGTAATATGTTAGTCAAAGAACCAATTTTCTTTCCAACATATTATGTTCAGCCTTTCATTGCATTTCGTCGAAAAACTTTATCAACAAAAATAAGAATGTTCCATCATTTCGTTATAGATCTGCCACCCCCCGTAACACTGCACCCTCTGACGTCCAACGACCCTTATTTCATATTTACGTGTTGTGAACAAACACTTATATTCCCTGTTCTCAAGGAAACTTGCGTTTGTTGGACGTTACCGTGCGACTATTGACGAATACGGACGATATTGTCTGTCAAAAGAGCTATTTTTCTCTGGCAAAACCGTTTTGGAATACGTTGGAAAACTTGGAACGTCAATTCGATCGATTTTGAAATTGGAATTGGGAATACCCGTTTTGCTCCTAATTTTGTATTTAGCTTGAAGGCAATTTTCATATTAAAGGGTGGTACTGATTTGTGCTTTTTTTTTAATTCGAAAATCGACTCGAATCGAGTACTTTCAAGTGAGCGCGTAATAGGGCCCTATAGGTAGGGTGGGCCTTAGGTGATAGAATCTGTAATTCTTATAAACTTGTACCCAATTACACAATAAATTAACATCTCCATTTCTGTAGAATTTTAGTTTATTATCAACAATCTTCTACCAGTGACATCGTCCTCGATAAATTAGGTATAAATTATCTCACAGGAACCGTTTATATTTTCGAAGATAAAAAGTATCTTATGTATTATTCCACACCACAATCTATCTCAGTGCCAAATTTCATCCAGATCCGTTCAGCCGTTTAAACGTGAAAGAGTAACAAACATCCATTCATCCATCCTCACAAAGTTTCGCATTTATAATATTAGTAGTAAAGTAGGAACTAGGATTAATCAATAAAATCTTCTCGAAGATATTACAGCCCCCCTAGCCAAGTCACAAACGATAATCGTAAACGCTCGGTAGGTACCAATAGATTATAAACTTAATACCCAAGATCCTTAAGTTGAAAATCTATTAAAGATTTCTAAGCGTTAGCGACTGGAACGAACGAAAACGCTATGCAATCTTCACTAGATCTTCAACTTAAAACCAAGCACATAAAGTTGAAGATCTATTAAAGCCTACTCAGCGTTTGCGTTTATCGTTGTGACTTGGCTAGGGGGGCTGCTTCGTCTACGCTGCTCGCAACACGTGTGTGTTTCATTATCCGTAACACTAAAAAAATGAACAAATATACCAGCCTATTATTATTCCACTGCAGGGCAAAGACCTCTTCTCAAACAGAGAAGGCACGAGCATTGAACACCACGCTTGCTTAAGGCGGATTGAAGATTTCAAACTTATCCTTCACAGATGTTAGTGATACATACGTTTATACCATCACGCCTGTATTCCCCGAAGGGTCAGGCAGAGGTGTATGTACACCCACAGTTCACGTGTATGTTTTGGTCCCATGTAATAGGGGGCGAGCCTATTGCCATTACTTCAAGCTGCTACTAAGAATTTAATAGAAAAACTCAATAACACTTTGCTCGACCTGGGAATCGATCCCAAGACCTATTGCGTAGCAGTTAGGAGAGGAGCGGAGCGCTTAGGAGAACTAGGCTAACGAAGCAGTTACCGATGTCAGTAATGTCCAAGATAAACTTAGAAAGTACATATGAATTGATAATGTCAAATTGGTACTTGCTTAGAAGAAAATAAGGGATGTGTGAATAAAATCGATAAGTCGTAATAAAAGAAGTAATAAACCATTGTGTTATGTTACTTATAAGGAAAATAGGTATTGATATTAAGTCCTGTTTGTTTGTTTGTCAACACAGACTTGTAAGTGTAATGAAAAGGTGAGTAAACCGCAATTAGTGTTACAAGTAATTGCTGATAATGGTGTTTACTGAGGAGCTCGTGGCTAAATAATTACAGCCGCATAGACCGATCGTCCGGGTTGGGCCACGCTTGCCGAGGTTGGTCTGTGGATGGGTGACCATTTACCATAGCGAGTTTCCTCCGTGCCTCGGAAAGCACGTAAAGCCGCTGGTCCCGGCTGTCATTTGTAGATCTTTGACAGTCGTTACTGTTAGTCAGAAGCCAGAAAGTCTGACAACCAAGTCTTACCAAGAGTATCGTATTACCCATTACTGGGTGGTGGAGGTCTGATAGGCAGTCGCTCCATGTAAAATACTGATATTCAGCTGCATCCGGTTCGACTGGAAGCCAACCCCAACATAGTTGGGAAAAGGCTAGGCAGATGATGATGGTGTTTACTGTTTATAACAATTGCTAGCTTTTGCCCGCGACTTACTCCGCCTGAAACTTCTTATGGATCCCTATTTCTTTTTGGAATTAAAGTGCCTATACGACAGATGACGTAGCTTTCTATTAGCGAAAGATAGTTCACTATTGGACAAATGTTGGGCTATGAGAGTTAGGGAAGAGGGAGTGCACCTGTGTTTGCGCACACACTTGTGCGCTATAATATCTCCTGCGTACGTGGCTAGTCTGCATTAAGATTAGCCGCCGTGGCTGGAATCGGTCTGGAGAATTACTTTTTTTTTACAGTAGTTCTGGGGATTGACCTGTTTAAACAAACAAACGGTTCGGTTTTATATATACCATCACGCCTGTATTCCCCGAAGGGTTAAGCAGAGGTGTACCAATGTACACCCACAGTTCGCCGCTATATTTACGTCCCATGTAATAGGGGGCGAGCCTATTGCCATTAACCGGGCACAAATCCAAACACCGAGCTGCTACTGAGAATTTCATAGAAAAACCCAATAACACTTTTTGCTCGACCTGGGAATCGAACCCGGGACCTCTAGCGTAAAGCGGTTCGGTGATAGCGGTTCGGTTTTATAATCTTAATAGAATACCTAGTAGTAATATTCATTAGTGCTAATTGCTTTTCCATCAAAGTAAATTCTATAAATTAATATAAGTACAACAGCCTGCTAACATTTAGTGTTCAGAAAACAAATCAAGGATTCAGAAATTAAGAAAAACATTTCGTTAACCTATTTTTGTAATGCCCAACCGTTCGTTTCAGGTTTTAGAGGCCATGTTATCTGTGAAGATTTTAGTAGAATTCTAAGCTATTTCAAAATAGCACCAGTATTTTTTTACATAACATACTATCATGTCTGCATTCCCTGAAGGGTTAGGCAGAGGTGTACCAATGTACACCCACAGTTTTCCGGTATGTTTAGGTCCCATGTAATAGGGGGCGAGCCTCTTGCAGTATTTTTATTTACGTATATTTATCATTTTTAAAGTAAGTTATTTTACGAACAACCTATCAACTACAAGCAAAGAATTAGTGCCCTATCTATTAAATTTTATCAAGTATAGTTACGACTACGTTTTGAATTGAGCTCGCCATTGGCACGGTTATTTTTATATGAATTTCTGTATTCTAAATCAATAAAACGTCACGTAACTTACGTCAAACCTCTAACCCCTTCATTTTTTTATTTCGTTTAGATAAAGCGTTTTGCATATGAATGTACAAGTTACCTCATGTAAATGAACCATTAATTTTAACGACTGCTGCTTGAGTTACAGTTAAAATGGCCCTAACGTGCACTAGTATGTGATTTTAATATTCTTACGTTTTGAATATTATGAGTTAAGCCGAAGCGGAATAAGTAATAAAATGTGGAGGTATCATGCTTCAACGTTGGGGTTAAAAACTGGCGCTTATGCCTGGTTTACACGAGATTAGTGTTACGAAGCCAGAATAGTAAACTAACTAGTTCAACTTTTAGCATGGTTTAACTGTCTTGACTTGGCATAAATATGAACTTTTGAATTTGAGACAACACTAACATCAGTAAAGGAAAACATCGAGAGGAAACCTGGACTTTTAATTGATAAAAATTTGAAATGCTTCCAACCGGTCCTGTTGGAAATCTATGGGGGAGGCCTATGTCCAGCAGTGGACGTCCTGCGTCTGATATGATGATGAAGATTCATTACGTGGGACCTAAACATACCAGCGAACTGTGGGCGTACATTGGTACGCCTCTGCCTAACCCTTCGGGGAATACAGGCGTGATGGTAAGTATACACGATGCCAGAGTAGCTTACTAGCTTCATGTATACCAGGCATTCTTGTGTTACTAGCTTAGGCCCTCGCCTTTGTCTGTGTGGGTTTCCGTCTTACAACCCACAACCGTTTACGCCCGTCATCGCATTAGAGGTTGATTTGAGAAAAATGTTTAGGTTTGTGACAGCTATTATTGTGCTACAAAATGTATCTATCCCGATGGTTTTAATTAGAACTCATGAAATCAGTATGAAAATTGTGGTTAATTCGACCAAAACGAATCAAACCACGTCAAAATCGCTTTTGTTTTTCAAAATAATGATTTTTGATATTTAATTCTAAGTATGAATTTCGTACATTGAACTGTTATTGCTGAATAGTAATGTAACACATTTGACGTATTTTTAATTAGTTTTACGAAAGTAATTATTTTAGTATTGAAAGATTGTGGATTGGCTCATTTTGGCAAAACTAAACTAACTCAATTGACAAGACAAGTCATTAACAAGTATTATATTATTTATTTTTGTATTATAATACGTTTCTCTAAGAAGAAGAAGAATTGACAAGATCTGACATTTATTATTCAACCATAATGACAAACTTGCCACACTATATCTTATAATGTAAAATATTTCTAATCTATTCTTACAATAAATATAAAAATCTACTTCTCCAAATATAAGTAAGATTGACGGCAGAAATTTCGAATTTTGTCCCTTACGACGACGTTTGAAATTTCCTCCGTCGAATATTCTGTTCTAAGGAACATAATATTATCTTCTGAATGTCCATATTATCGTCTTTTGTTTTCGGGAGAAGGTAGCAACTTACATACTTAGGCTTATAGATCTCTACAATATGTATAAAAACATGAGGAAGTTGATTGATTAAATGTCTAATCTCCGCATTATAGTTTTAAGTAATGCTTTTTTAACAATAGAAAGTTATCTAAATGACTTCTTTCGGTCTGGGCGAAGCAGAAGGGAGTGTCAGACTCATACTGACTAAAACCCATCCATGTGTCTATAATGCCCTTTGCGTTCCAAGGCCGTGGTGACTCTTTCGAACTGATTTCGCAACCCTAAATGATTCTTAAAAGTTGTCATAGGCCATTTATAGAATTTAAGCTTTGTTTTTTTTCTCGTGCGTGTATAAACCAAGACTCATTTATACAATTTAAGGAACCTGGATATTTTACACTAGAATTAAGAGCTGAAAAATCCCTTTTCTGTTTGCCTGAACATTTCCATACGTTAACAAGCCTATCCTAGGTTATAAACCAGCTACATCAGCCCGCAGTTTCGCGGTCACTCGCCGCGGAGGCCTCGCCTCGGACCTCCAGTTTCGCGATCCCACAATTAACAATAACGCCAAATGAAGTGTTCCACGGAATTCATCGCAACAAACATATATAATATTTTCTTTCTCTAAAACTATCTACTATCTCATCCCCCCTCTAACCCCCCAAAATACGTCTGTGTGTGTGGAAAAATTCGTACTTGCTACCCTTATAGGGCCACCCCCTCCCCCCGTCGCTTCCACGGTTCTAATTTTTGGGGAATTTGGGGCATATTCGTAAATATGAAATGGAAAAAATATTTCGCATGTATACGTAATTTGGACTTTGTTGTATGGCAGTTAAGGTTGAATTTCCGGTGTTGGGGAGTTGGAAAAAAAATTACTTCATATGTCGTCCTTAAGACGGAGCGCGCCGCGCTTCGTATGTGTGTTGCGAACATGGGAGCCGTGGAGTCGCTGTTAATTATTGTCGTTCACTATATATTTTGTATTTTTTATAACAAACTTTAGATTTTTGTCTTATAACATTAGTTATAAAGTACCTAGCATCTGCCTGCGACTTTATTCGTGAAGCTTTCTACCAATGAAATATTTTTTTGTAATCAGATCTTACCTTTTTATAAATATAAGTATAGATCGGGTAGATATTCATTTCCTGAGATCCACTCAATTTAGAGACTACCGGGTGTTTATTAAAAGCATTTTGAATAATTTTAACGTCCATAATACGTATACATTTACTTATTTTCCAACTTGCACCTAAAATTACAAGATTTATTTTTTAACATCTATGACAAGAGGACGTGGTTTTAAAGTTCAGGATGATAAAGTAATAACCAACGGTAGTTAATCCCACCGGTGAGGTGACAGCTCACCTCAAGCTTACTTCACCTTAGAAATGATTTTATAGTCGACGCTAGCATTTGGCAAGGTCCCAATCCCAACGATCAGTTGGTATAGATAAATAGATAATGCTTTGTAACAATTAAAAAAAGTTCATAGTGATGACTACCTCCTACCTCTTTGCTTGCAATAACGAGTTACTCATGTTATTTACTAGATACATTATTAGTATAATATTAGAAATCATAAGTTCCATTCCCACCGACAAAAAAATCGGTCAACGCACCGATTGTCTGACATAGGCGAACAGCCTAATTCGTTTCTACATTTACACGGGATGATGACACAAACAACTAGATATTTTAACGTCATAACAATGTATGAGTACTGTTTGTGACAAAGCTAAAAACTCATATCTGTTTACACCGTTTTGAGGTACTTAATGACACCTACGTTCGTGTATTTCGGGTTAACTTATCAAACTAATCAGTAATATTAAGTGGTTAGTTATTTTTTCCTCATTTTGTTCGTTGTAAATAATACGTATTAGCTATTTTTGAAAGCACCTACGAGTACAATTTTAGTCACTATCACTTATACAACAATATTTTGTACAACATTTTAGAAAATAACATAAAACTGGGAATATTGAACAAAAAGAAAAAGTCCCTCATTGGCCTAGTGGTCCTTAGCGCGACTGCAAAAGTGGTATTGGATTATTCTACGAAATTCTCAGTAGCAGCTGGAAGCTAGTGTCCGGTTAATGGCAATAGGCTCGTCTGCTATGACTTGGGAACTGCCTAACCCTTTGGGGAAAACAGGGGTGACGGTAAAAAAAAATGTTTCACAAACAAAATACCAAAAAAATTGCAACCGTCTCCACGCATTTCATATTCCATCACCGAGCAATATATATAGCTCAAGCCGTAGCTATACGAACAAATATATTATATTTTCCTATATGTTAGTTCCATCATTTATACTTTATTACTATATATATATAGCAACTATTTATATATCAAAGTATTGTAGTAGTGTGTGTGTCGTACAATGGGGAGGGAACTCAATTAAACATTTCCCCTTAATAAGAATCTTGAAGATTTGCTAACGATATAGTATATTCCTTATTTTTTCTTATCGTTGCAGAATATTTGGAATGCTTGGCTCTTCTTCAAAATCGTGTTGTGTCATAAACCTCTTGTTTATGATCGGTGAGATGGACGCTCGGTAAAACTGTGTCAGGTACCTTTTGGTGAAAGCGTGAGGATATTTCTTTACGTATCTAATAAGGCATAATCACGTCATGAAAATCTGACGGCTCGGTAAGGAGGAAATCTTTGCGGTGTGAGACAATGATTTTGGAAATTTGAAATCTCTTTCAATGGCAAAAATCAAGCATTGTTAATATCCTTATTATAATGAACTAGCTTCAGCTCGCGGGTTTTGGTATACTACTCCATTCCCGTGAGCCTATACTATTAATCATGAATTTGTCAAAAAAAAACATATACTATGTGCAGTTCCGGAGATTAGATGAACGTTAAACAAACGGAAAGCCTCATCAGCTATAACTATGTTAGTTTAAAAAAAATGTTCACTGTGTATATTGAAATCACAGATTGATATAAATCTTCTTGAAATAAGACTTATAGCAAGGAAAATAAATACATAGGTAGGTACTAATTATATTAAACACAGTCAATAAGAAAACAATAAAATAATTCCAAGAAAAATTCCGAAGTTTCATACCAATAATACATCAACCAAGGTTCGAACACACGACCTCTCCGACTTAACACATCACTAACGTCAAATTCTTACGGAAGGCACACGTCAATCACTCCCCACAGACCCCATACAAAAGCTATGACTGACTGTCCCCCTGGGGACCCCACAAGTCCCCAAGCTTAGGGGCTACAAAATTCGTAGATCTATAGCTACCTATATCTTGATTAAAGACGCTTGATTACTGCCCACCCTACTTCTGTATTGAAAGGTTCATATTATTATTTGTATGGTTTCTGTGAGCTACTTTATAGTATTGTTACTTGCGATCGCTTTAGGTACTAGCGATGCCAGATTTCTTTTCTGTTTTTATATGAAATATACAAGATTAATGAAACTCGTTTTTTTACAGGTTTTTGAAATACAAATAAATCCCGGTGTTCTGCTTTATAAATAGATACTAAGCCACAGATAATTATAATACTAATGAAGCTAAGAAGTTTATTGAGTACACCCATATTAATTTTTTATATATTTTTGTGCCATGGCTTAGATTTTTTTTTTTATATATATATATAATGTCATAAAACTCAGCACACAAAAGCTCTAAATTCCCGCTGCACCGTCAAAGGCCCGAAACAAAAAACAAATCAATTTCAAGTTAAAATCGGTACATTTAAAATGAAATTTAAAAAATATACCTACTTACTCATAAATAGCACAGTGATCCCAGCGTGACTAGACCTAAATACGTTATTTTACTTACTATGTCTGAAATATAAAAAACAAAAGTATTCTCCCTCATGAAAAACTACACTCATTACAGAAATTTTCTCTTTGGAGGGAAGCAGAACCATGATAAGACATTGCTAAGGTAACGCCATCTACCTAGATGATTAAACACTAATATGCAAATATTACAGATTCCATAATAGATGGCGCTAGTTATGCATGTAGTCTAATCTTCGTCGTTTTTATTATAACTAACAGATGTCAGTAATACAAGTTTGTAATATAAATAATATTTAGATTCTTGCGAATAAAAAAGTTTAGAAATCATTTATCAAGAATGCTAAACTTTTTAGACTTAAAAACCAAAAATATTCTTATCCCTCTTTCTGTCAATCAAGCGGATCGAGCGTCAATCACAACTTTAAAAATCAAACTTGTCAAATGTGTATGATTGAAAAATGTTATCACAAAATAATGTGAGCTGTTTTGATCACCGGTACATATATCTAGCATGAGGCCGAGTTAGTTCCACTCTGATATTACAATAAATGGTAATCCCGGCTGCCCAGAATAAAATCGAGAGCCTCTCATGGATGCAATGTCCTGCTTTAAAGCAAGATGATATTATCCCAGGTCTTGCCTTCATCTACCCTTTAGACCAGCTGATTGTGGTGCCAAAAAGAGATAACTTGCATGACGTTATAGGCTCAACGGGTGTTGCATACACAATATTCAACAGCGGAGGGCAGAAAGTGTTCCTGGCCGTCCTAAACAAAAGATTTAGACACTTCGACGTGAAGATATTCAATAACTATGGTAACGAAGTTATTAATTTAAAGAGGCCTTACAAATGTTGTGCGAAAAAGGTGTTAGTGTGGGCCCCTCCTGGGAACTTCCTGGGTTCCGTCCGTGAGCGTTGGAGCTGCATCAGTACCTACATAGTCAGTAACGAGAGTGGCAAGAAAGTGTTTGAGATCCGCGCTGCAAGCATGTTCCAGTATGTGTACAAGGTGTACCTGCTGTCTTACGGCGGACACCCGATTGGGATCCTGCGCGAAAAGCTGCCGGTCCTCGACATGAACAACTTTGGAGTCACCTTCCCCAAAGAAATAAACGTTAAAGATAAAGTAACGCTTCTTAGTGCATGTTTTCTGATTGGCTCTTCTAAATATTCGTGTTGAACGCTTCATTATTTGTTTTGTTAATTTGATAAATAACTTTTTCAAGAGCTGAGGTTTCGTTTCTTTGTATCGTCAGCCCTCGGCGCTATGTACAAACAAACCTACGTACACTCACAGGGTTGGTGAAGGTATTGTTTTGGTTTTTGTAATAGAAATTATGCCCCCTCGTGGCCATATTACGTCATTAGAGATGTGCACGGCATTGTGTATAGCTTATCACCATAATTGGTTACGTGGTTTATTTAGTCCTATATTTTACAGGTAACTTTAAACTTTGTAAGCTTTCATACACTGTGACAGCCGACAGAGAAGCTTACGCCACACCCAGATTCCGCAGAGTCAGAAATTGTGTGAAAAAGGCTCTCAGAAGTCATCAGTGACTACTGATGATAGTTCTGAGAGCCTTTGAGCCAGCAGTAGGTCATTTTTATTACTTGAACTGTTTGATATTTTTATTTTATTTAATTCCTAATGGCATGCCCTTTATTTTATATTCACAGTTGTACACCTAATATTTGCATGCCCATTACACGGCAAAATATTGGGGCACCTTATTATAAAGAACATCTATATACTTAACTATCCATGTTTGCAAAGAAATAAATGATTTGATTTGTCATTTTACAAGCTGCTCAGTATAATAAAGTAACAAGCAAAAATCAAACAATTGGTATATAAGCTTAACAAAGTACCTAATGTTAGTTGAAAATTTATTATCCTTTAATAATCGCCTACCAAATTATACTGAGCAATCTGTAGATATAACTTTTGCAAGTAAAAGTTTTGTAAGGCGCTATAAAAAAAAAACAACAAATTATGACAAAAAAAATGCTTTATTTAAAAAAATCTTATAAATACTGAAATCAGTCTTATAAAAAGAAAAACAGGTACTGGAGGAAAATTAATTACTTAATTAACTTCACTTTCTACGCTTCTTCTGCGGAGACTTATCCTCGACTTCTCGTGGTGCGTCTCCATTAATTTCTTGTTCTTCTTCATCATGCTGCTTCCTTCTCACAGGTCCTGTGTGCGTAATAGGGATAGCACGCTCATCCTTACTCTCCGAAATCTTCGGAGCTACCACTGTCAGCACGCCATCAGATGACAATCTAGACTCCACAGTCTCAGGGTTGCAGCCTTCAGGCAGAGGATACCGCCGCTTGAAGTAACGGGTCACGTACCCATGCTCATCCTTCCTCTCTTCATGTTTCCCTTCAATCACCACGCAGCCATCAGAAGTTTTGACCGAGATCTCCTCAGGGTCGAAGTGCTGGACGTCCAAATTCACTTGGAACTTGTCTTTGTCGGATTTGATAGTGGAGCCGACGTCACGGGCGACTGCAGCCAAGTTTCTCCACGGACGAAGGTACTTTCGCACGGAGAGCACTGGACGGTCTACTATGTCTGTCAAGAAGTCGTCGGAGGAAAGGTTTAGGCCGAAGAGTTGGTCCCGGAGACGGCGAGGTCGTAGGTCGTCGAGTAAATACGGTAGAAGGGCCATTTTTTAAACTGGTATTCAAATTTAATCTCTCAAGTAATTTCAATCAAATCAAGTACTAAGTTGTAGTTTGTAGTCTCTCTCTCGAATAAGTGCTCGCTCTTTACTCGCTTGCGTTTAGTTCAATACTAAAGCCGGCAGAGGCGCGCATCGCTTTTATATTTCCTGCCTACACAGGAGGGACACTCTTCTAGTAAATTCGAGAACATTGTAGAATATTTGAGAATTGTTAGAAAAGCGACATCTAGCAGCAAGTAGCCTATGCTTCCAAAAGTTTTCAACTCTAATTTTGTATCTACTTGCCGATAGATGGCGCTACCGGCAAGTTGATTATTTTAAGATGATTGCTTGAGAAAGAATAAACGAAATGTTTTAAAACTTAAATAGTATGTAAAAATAATGGTCTTCTTAGGTCATTTCATTTTTATAGCATCTGCAACATGTCAGTTAAGAGTAATAACGTTACTAGGGATATTTTCGTTTCTCTATTTCACACTAGAGGGCACAACAATCTACTGCTGAGTCTGCAATATGCAACAGGACTTTCCGTTTCCTCAGAACACAATGGAAAGCTGCCGTGAACTGGGAATAACATAGAAATTTCTGGAACCATGCCATCCTGTTCTAATATTCCTTATGTAGGTACCCTAATTGCGCATTGAATCAAAAGTTAGAGAGCAGAGCATGACACTTGAGTTGACTCATCAAGTCACCATCAATATTACATTGTCATCTTATGATATCTTTGTCTTGCCTTGAACAAAGGGACAATAAAAATTAGAAAGAAGCAAACAATAAAGTATTTTCGATTAATTAGTTAAATACCTACCATTAAAATTAAAAGTCATATAGGTTGGTACTCATGTCATTGACCTCGCTGTCGCGTCGGCGTCGTAGCAACTCTTTAGAAGTCTTCCTTTAGCTTCCTCAACTATGCCGTAGTAAATACCTAAAGCACATTTACAGTGTTCCCATGAATTATAATATATTTACGGCTTCCTGGACTACTGTTTTATGTTTATTTCATTATGTATTTAATTCAGTTTTATAAAATACATTAACCTATAAAATTACACCACGTGTAGTAGGACTAAGTTTCGCGCGAATTTTTTGTTCATTTTACGATGACGATGATTCATGACATTTTCTAGAATATTGTGTAGTAACGAACTTTATATTAATTAAACGTATAAGTATAGTTAATTTCAAGTTCCTTATCACATTCCAATGTTAGTCACATATCATTTAGCTAACAATTCAATGAAATCACACCCTACAGGCGCTTAGTAACAGAAAAGTGTTCTAGAAACCGTTGACTTTTTATTGATTTTATGGCATGCTCACATTGCACTGCTGTACAGCTGTAGGACAAGTTAGGTAGGTAGCTAAGTACCTACCTAGGTTAGTACCTAGACCCTACTGATTTAGGAATATTTTCAGGAGCACTTAGGTACCTATTAATAATCATAGAGCCTGGACTACCTACTAGTAATAACCTACTAGGTACCTACTATACTACCTAACCTAAAAAATCTTACTTATAAAATATATTCTAAGTATTTTAAAATGTTATTTAAATAGGTACCTACCTATTAACCGTGAATTAAAATGTATTACTAAGTTAATTAAAATACAGAGGTATTACTTTATTATATATATTCGTTGTTGAATACTATTGTATTACAGAATAATTATCTAGAAACGTATTATTTCCGGTGCCGGCGAATCGGCCATTCGAGAATGCGGTACAGAATACATTATTTACTTGCTATTAATACGTTTCGGATAAAACTGTGAAATATATGGATGCTTTTGGACCATTATGTTCTTGTTAAAGGGCATGGCTATAAAACACCTGCAATGTGCAAAATAGGTACCTACATAAGTTATAATCAATAGCGTCTACCACTAATGTTGCCAGCTTACGTTGATAAAAACGTAGGACCGAATTTTCTTCACCCGAACGTACAAGTACAAATTTGTTAGAGCCAACGAAAACCGATTTGGCACACTTTGAATTAGCTTTACATACTTGTGATACTTGAGTTTAATTGTATTTATTATACCTACAAGCCATGAGTCAGCCATCGTCGTCACTAGGAGCATGATACGTTAACTGTTATTGTTACTGGAAAACGTTCTTAGAAGAACATCCATAATTATTTTTAATATTCTGAACTGCATTCACAGATTTTGGAAAAAAATTACAGTCAGCCGACAAAATGTTAAACACGAAAAAAATAAATTAAACTATTCGATCCTATTTTATGTAGGGAGGGATCAAAAGACTCTAGGACCCTTTAAGGTATAAAAAATGTGAAAAACATTATAGCATGTATTTTTTTAAAACAGACATGAATTGGTAACATTTAGGTGATCTACAAAATAAATTGCTCAAAATGACCGCCGTTTTCACTTGTTTTTGTAGGTATTAAGATGATGAAAAAGCTTATGGCTCTGTCTTTTGAATTTTGATCCCTACAAAAAATATGATCGATTGTATTGACTGTATAAAAAACCGACCGGTACATTATTTTTTTTAAAGACAATCTTTGATCTATTTGAGATATTTTACACTAGAAAGGTTTAGGTAGTTAACTAAAGGTAAACAAAACAAACCACGTGACTCATGGACGCTAAACCTTTTACTTCAAATTTTAAAATCGTATTATTTAAAGTTGTATAATAATAGGCTCTAGTCTAAATCAGAATCTGAGGAACTATCTGCCACGTTAATAATAAAACGTTTAGTGCTATTATCAATCATTTTATCTAATTTAAACATTTTCTGTTCTTGTTTTATTACATGACCCTTGCAATTTTCAAAGGCGTGTGGTTAATCGACTAAACGTAATACCTGCAATTTTAGTTGTCATACTACATCACGGGCGTACTCTTCAATTTAGCGACGTTATCTAATTCATCGTATCTTCTAAAAGGTTTTGGGAACCTGTCTTTTTAGGTTCTTTACAATAGACAGATTACAAAATATTATACTATTTTATAAAAGTAACAAAAAAGTGCTGTTCAAATAATGACATCTATGAAGAGTAGTTTACGAATAAATGATAAAGTTTAACATACATTAATAAAACAGGAAAGTATCGTATAAATCGAAATTAGAATTGATTTTGTTGTAACGTATTTTTAAACAAGGAAGTGTCAACTATAAAAAACCTTTTCTACGATTTGTTTACCTTTAGTTAACTACCTAAACCTTTCTAGTATAGACATTAATAATAGAGTGTAGGTACTACGTGAGTGATTAGTATAGTGTAGGTAACCAACGATTGTGCGACCGTATAATTACACAAGGGTAGTGTGGCGTGTAGCGGCCTTCCAGGCACGGTTTTCCGTCCTGGAGGGCATCGTGTTGCGTCCCCCACTGGCTGCGAGCGGGACGACCGCGGGCGACAGGCGGGCCTCTTATGCGGCCGCCGCGTCTGCGCCGAGGCCGGGTAGCCAGCCCCCCAGCAGGGCGGGGCCGACCCCTGCGAAACCGGCTCCGGCAAGGCCGGTGCCGGCGCAAAATGCGCCCACGAGGAGGGGCAAGGCGGCATCCCAGCCGCCTCCACCCCCTCCGCCCCCTAGCTCCAACCCTCCGGCCGCGGAAGCCGAATGGCAGGTGGCCGGGGCAAGAGAGAGGGGGCGCAGGGCGGCCAGATCGGCCAGAGCGGCCACCAGACGGGCGGAGGAGCGGCGGCGACGTGGTGAGCGCAAAGCCGCGGCCAGGCTTCGCGCCCCGAAATCCGCGGCTGTAGTGGTCACGCTACAGCCGGAGGCGGAAAAGCGGGGCGTGACATATGCGCAGGTGCTCACCAGGGCCAAGGCGGCCATCAACCTTGGCGAGCTAGGGATAACCGGCCTCCAGCTGAGGGTCACCGCAACTGGGGCCCGAATGCTGGAGATCCCCGGCGCCACCAGCGGCCCGTCCGCGGACGCTCTAGCTGAGAAGCTTAGAGCGTCCCTAAACGCGGACGAGGTGCGGGTGTCCAGGCCCGCCAGATGCGCAGATCTGCGCATCATGGGTCTGGACGACTCAGTTTCCGCGGAGGAGGTGGTGGCCGCCGTCACCAGGGCGGGTGGATGCCGTGCCGAAGAGGTCAGGGCAGGCACCATCCGCCCAGAGCGCACGGGCATGCAGACCATTATGGTCAGCTGCCCAGTGACGGCGGCTAAAGCCATTGTTGAGGGGGGCCGCTTATTGGTGGGCTGGGTGTCGGCGCGGGTTCGCCTGCTCGAGCCCAGGCCCCTGAGGTGCTACCGTTGCCACGTGGGGAAGCACGTGGCATGTCGGTGCGCCTCGGAGGTGGACCGCAGCGCCCTGTGTTTCCGCTGCGGTCAGCCCGGTCACAAGGCCGCGGCTTGTGATGCCCCGCCGCACTGCTATGCATGTGCGGGGGCTAACAGGCCGGCCGATCACCGGGCTGGGGGCAAGGCCTGCGCCGTACCCGCCAGGTCCGGGGGAGGGCCCCGCGCCGCCGCCGCCGCCGCCGCCGCTGCCGCCGCCACCGTTGCCGTGGCCGCACCCGCCGCCGCCGCTGACGCCGCGTCCGCCGGCGCAATGGATTGCCAATAACGGCACCATTGCGCCTCCCGCAGGCGGACACCGTAGGCACGGTCTGTGGACGGTGAGCAATGGGTAGCTCACCGTCCGTACGTTATTTAACGACAGACCGTGTCGACGGCGCGTTCATGTTCCGCGCAAAGAGGTGTCAGCACAAGGAAGGGGCCACTAAGGGCCAAGGCCTGCCGGGGCTGCGGGTTGTTCGAAAGAGATTCCGCGCCCCCGGAACGCAAAGGGCACATGAAGGAACATAGATGGTTTTTAGTCAGTAAAATCTGACACTCCCTCCCGCCCCGCCCAGGACGGGGGGGGTCATTTGATGATTTTACCATCTTTAAAAAAAAAAAAAGTGTGGCGTGTAATAGAGCGACAATAAATATAACGGGATTCGGGTGGAATACAATATATTTACATAGGTATGCATTTTTCTATTTACACCCTTACCCTCACGCCTGTATTCCCCGAAGGGTTAGGCAGAGGTGTACCAATTTACACCCACAGTTCGCCGGTCCTAATGCCGCCGGTCCGGTATGGGACCTATATATAGGTCCCATGTAATAGGGGGCGAGCCTATTACCATTAACCGGGCACAGATCAAATCCAATCAAACTCCGAGCTGCTACTGAGTATTCCATTGAAAAACCCAACAACCCTTTTTGCTCGACCTGAGCATCGAACCCAAGACCTCTAGCGTAGCAGTCGTGCTTAGGACCACTTACACCAAGTCCGCCTTTGTAGGTATTCTTTGTTTTGCATAAACCAAAACAAAATAAGTACCTATATAAACATTATATCATATACCTATGTAATATCAAGATATCAAGAAAAGTAAAAATATAATGTTGTTCATAATGTACCTACTCCAACCATACCCCATATACCAAGCGCAGCTGTAAGCTGTAAACAATTAAAAATGTTTTATAATCTAAAACGAATAATTCCCAACAAATTATTTTCTGGTATCCCCAAACACTTCATTGAACTTGACATAAATGGTACCCCGGATGCTCCGAGCGCCACCGACGGGCAGAAGTCGAACTACAAGCCGGATGTGGTTCGAAGATTCTAGTAGGAATGAGTAAAGTACAAAAAATTATATGTTCCTGAATAAAACTTACAAGTGCGATATTTTTTGATTTATTATTTTGGTGTAAGCTTTTCATTGGAATAAACTCCCGCCATACTTTCATACAAAATATAAAAGATATGGCTATTTATTTAGATGGATCTCGAAGGTTCTAGAATGTTTCGCAGAAAATCTTTACTGCGATGCTAGCGCCATCGCTTGTCGAGTAGGTGCGTCACAAAAAACGTTGCAGATATTCTAAACATTTTCGAAGTTAGGTCCACATAATTAATTTCATAAATGATAAATAACTGAACTACATCATAATGTTTTAGTTAACAATAAAGTTATTTTGTTTCACAAAGTATAATTTTTGGTTTTGTAACGTTTTTGCGTCCGTAGCTCTAGAATATTTAACATTAAAAATAACATTTATATATTGCGTTGTTTAATTTTTTATCCAATTTTGATTAAGGCCAAACGGTAATTAATGTTTCTTAAACGCGATGGATTAGTATAAGCATTGGTTAAATTTCGACGACTGGAAGAAACTTTATAAAATTACAGTTGCTTAATATAAGATAGGTCTTATTAGATTATTGGATAAGTATGTATGTATTGTATTCCTATTATTTATTTACAATTTTAAACTGTTTTGTATTTATTTATGACAAAAGATTTTATTTTAAAAGACAATGTGTTGCAGGTAATGACATTGAGTACGTACATTTCAGTTAAGTGTTGCGCGTCCCTGACGAGTAGCGAGTCGAATCTAGAAATTTCTACTCGCTCACAGATGGCGCCTGTCTATCGAGTCTATAAAAGCATTCTGACATCCCGCCCGGCGTCATTTATTCAAGAAAAAGCAAAGTGAGAGATACGCTGCGATTCCACGCGATCTTATAACACGTGTATTTAAAACCGCGCTAGTCAAGTCAAGAAGTATTCTAATTCTGTGCTTAGTTAAAACATTAATTTGGAGGACTATTTAAAATAAGTGAAACAGTCAAAATGCCCGAAGAAATGCAGACCGATGTCGCCGAGGTGGAGACCTTCGCCTTCCAGGCGGAGATCGCCCAGCTCATGTCCCTGATCATCAACACATTCTACTCCAACAAAGAAATCTTCCTTCGTGAGTTGATCTCCAACTCGTCTGACGCCCTGGACAAGGTCCGGTATGAGTCACTCACCGACCCCTCGAAGCTGGACAGCGGCAAGGAGCTGTACATCAAGATCATCCCCAACAAGAGCGAAGGTACACTCACCCTTATTGATACCGGTATCGGTATGACCAAGTCCGACCTGGTCAACAACCTCGGTACCATCGCCAAGTCCGGAACAAAGGCTTTCATGGAGGCTCTTCAGGCAGGCGCTGACATCAGCATGATCGGTCAGTTCGGTGTGGGTTTCTACTCGTGCTACCTGGTCGCCGACCGCGTGACCGTGCACTCCAAGCACAATGATGACGAGCAGTACGTGTGGGAGTCGTCGGCTGGCGGCTCGTTCACGGTGCGCCCCGACCACGGCGAGCCCCTCGGCCGCGGCACACAGATCGTGCTCCACATCAAGGAAGACCTCACTGAGTATCTTGAAGAGCACAAGATCAAAGAGATTGTGAAGAAGCACTCACAGTTCATTGGCTACCCCATCAAACTGATGGTAGAGAAGGAACGCGAGAAGGAGCTCTCTGACGACGAAGCTGAGGAGGAGAAGAAAGAGGAAGAGAAGGAGGACGACAAGCCTAAGATCGAGGATGTCGGAGAAGATGATGAGGAGGACAAGAAGGACAAGAAGAAGAAGAAGACCATCAAAGAAAAGTACACCGAGGACGAGGAGCTCAACAAGACCAAGCCCATCTGGACTCGCAATGCTGATGACATCACACAGGAAGAGTACGGTGACTTCTACAAATCCCTCACCAATGACTGGGAAGACCACCTTGCTGTCAAGCACTTCTCAGTAGAAGGTCAGTTGGAGTTCAGAGCTCTATTGTTCGTGCCCCGCCGGGCTCCCTTCGACCTGTTTGAAAACAAGAAGCGCAAGAACAACATTAAGCTGTACGTCCGCAGGGTGTTCATCATGGACAACTGTGAGGACCTCATCCCAGAGTACCTGAACTTCATCAAGGGTGTGGTCGACAGCGAGGACCTGCCCCTCAACATCTCCCGTGAGATGCTCCAACAGAACAAGATTCTCAAAGTTATTAGGAAGAACTTAGTTAAGAAATGCTTAGAACTCTTCGAGGAGTTAGCCGAAGACAAGGAGAACTACAAGAAGTATTATGAACAGTTCAGCAAGAACCTGAAGCTTGGTATCCACGAGGACTCTCAGAACAGGTCCAAACTGGCAGACTTGCTCCGCTACCACACATCAGCTTCCGGTGATGAGGCATGCTCTCTCAAGGAGTACGCTTCTCGCATGAAGGAGAACCAGAAACACATCTACTACATCACTGGTGAGAACCGTGACCAGGTTGCCAACTCTTCATTTGTTGAGCGTGTCAAGAAGCGTGGTTATGAAGTTGTCTACATGACCGAGCCTATTGATGAGTACGTAGTACAGCAGATGAGGGAGTACGACGGCAAGACCCTTGTCTCAGTCACAAAGGAGGGTCTGGAACTCCCTGAGGATGAGGAAGAGAAGAAGAAGCGCGAGGAGGACAAGGTCAAGTTCGAAGGTCTCTGCAAGGTCATGAAGAACATCCTTGACAACAAAGTTGAGAAGGTTGTAGTATCCAACCGTCTGGTTGAGTCACCATGCTGCATTGTCACCGCTCAGTACGGTTGGTCTGCCAACATGGAGCGTATCATGAAGGCACAGGCCCTCCGTGACACATCCACCATGGGTTACATGGCGGCCAAGAAGCATCTTGAGATCAACCCTGACCATTCCATTGTGGAGACTCTGAGGCAGAAGGCCGAGGCTGACAAGAACGATAAGGCTGTAAAGGACCTCGTCATCCTGCTGTACGAGACTGCTCTGCTGTCCTCTGGCTTCGCTCTAGACGAGCCCCAGGTGCATGCTTCCCGCATCTACCGCATGATCAAGCTGGGTCTGGGCATCGATGAGGACGAGCCTATCCAGGTGGAGGAGTCGAGCGCCGGCGACGTGCCCCCGCTAGAGGGCGATGCGGACGACGCGTCGCGCATGGAGGAAGTGGATTAAAATCTCATGTCACGTTTTTTTTTAGCCATGTTGTAATGGTGTTTATGTGATTGTATGGCGAAGTTATTTTGTGCACTGGTGTACAGCCAAAGACTGATTTAGTTCAAATTCCATTATTGAAAATAAATGGTATAATAACAAATTATTTTCTTTGTTTTATTTCCTTATTTACACTGACACACGCACCCTATTCATAAAGTGGTAAATAGTAACATCATAATAATTATGCAATTTTAGCAAAAATATAATGCAATGTTGTCAATAAGCCTACTTTTCTTACTATTTGCCACTAATGAATTCACACATACACACAAAAAGGCTATTGTGTTAGCTATGCTTCAATGACATGAAAAATGAAAGTTAGAATCTTTCAGTACATAGGTAGTCATTGAACCATATACATACTAACGTCAGTCGTGCGATTGCGTGCGCTGCATTGACGCGTATATGAAAACACGTCAATGATTAGTAGTGAGCACATCACTAGCTAATCTGTCACTTAGAGCCCTCTTCTAGTCTAAAGGGGTTATTACACTAGGCTTAATTCAGTAATAAGTAATAGGGGTCATAGTCTAGTGGCTGGGCCCTGACAGCTATATAGCTATTTATTACACACAACAACACATAAATAGGTACATAGTTCTGTCAATGACGGACCATAAAATAAATGTTCACACTCATTATTAGTTCAAATATGAACACTTGTAGGAACGCGACTGTCTGATCTATGCATTAAGCCTATTATTTTGAGGTTGGAGACGGGCAGTCTAGAATCTAGACTAGACTATGATATTACTCAATCCTGGAATCTACGACGAGGGCCATATAACTATCCTGGATACTGGAAATGGTAGTAAGTATGTACCTACTTATTATGATAAATGCATACCTAAACAATGAACTTGGTGCCTACATTAGATAGGTACCCATACCAACTAATATTGACTGTCCATGCTTTTCTTAAATTCCTTACCTCTTAATTACCTATTATGAACATTATAGACTAGACCATAGTCATAGACTACTGAATACAATTGCCTAGGTAGGTAGGTACAGGTAATAGTAATCCAACATAGGTGTAGCATTCTGCAAGAGTTGGGAATTTGTTCCAAAGAGTTACCGCGGCCTTTAATGCAAAGGGCGTTAGTAGGAACACGGGTGGGTTTTAGTCAGTAAGAGTCTGACACTCAGTTCCGCTCCGCCAAGGGCGGAAGTAATTTGATGAGTTCCCACGCTTAAAAATAAATAAATGAAATAGCCTTATACCAGTGTCGCTAGACCTACGTCATTTCAAAATGGCTGTATTTTGAAAATTGTAGATCTAGGTAGGTACTTTCTATTTTCAATGACGGAACCATTTTTCAGGTACAAAAGGTAAACATAATATTACCCACTTCACTTATGTTAAAGTGTTACGGCTACTTATTAGAAAGTGATGTGGCAATAACAAATAATATTTTGTAATAATATCCTGTAAAAAAATACATAGGTACTTCCATACTAATATTATAAATGCGAAACACTTTGTCTGTCTGTTACACAGACGGTTTCACGACGATCTGAACCGATTTTGATGAAATTTGGTACGGGGTAATTTTGAACCACAGGCTACTTTTTCTTCCGCAACTTCGTCCGTCTGATAATCGTCATTTACGCGGACAAAGTCGCAGGCAAAAGCTAGTATTAGTAATAATACAAACAAGCCATATTAAAATTAGCTAACTCATAATGTTCAAGTTAGCAACAAAGTTGTCGTTCCGAGAAATTTTCATTATTAGGGGGGTTTCCCAAACAATATAATTGTTTGCGCAGTGCGACAAAAGAGGGATTCATCAAGTAAATGGTAAGTTTACATGTTTCAACCATAAAGGGCTTGTTTTACCACTTCAGAATAGACGGTATCCACCAGATAATGAACAGAATGTCTATGACCAGCCAAGTAGTTTAACCGGAGCTAATTCGAAGGTGATGAAATTGGCCTTAGTGTACAATCTTATCTGCCGGTTACGGTATCTGGTGGATAGTCACAACCGCTTTAAGACATAATTATGTGGATGACATGAGAATTATTCGATTGAATTCCTTATCTGGTGGATAGGCTAACTTATCTCACGGATAGAATCATCAGATGGATAGCCTAAATAAAAATATAAATATATTAAAACCAAATAACTTAACCAGAACTTATTCAAAGTTGGTGAAATAGACCTTAGTGTATAATCTTGGTGGATCACATCGGCTTATAGACATTTGTGGATGACAAAATTTATATTGAATTTATTATCTGATAGATAAAATCATCTGGTGGATAATTCCTAAGCAGATAGGTGATATTATTTAAGGGATAATTACATCTGTTTGAAGAAGTCATTGAATACATTAGACAGTAATCACAAGATAATGAGCAGAATTTGTACGAAATTAAGCCAAGTAATTTAGCCGGAACTTATTCGGAGGTGATGACATAGTCTTGCCTTACAGTATAATTTTATCTGCGGGCTATGTTATCTGGTGGATAGTCACATCGGCTTTATACATTATCTGTGGATGACATAAGTAATTATTATCCGTTTGAACTTTGAATTCATTATCTGGTGGTTAATGTCAGCTTGAGGATGATGGCGACCTTGTCTGATGGATAGAATTATCTGGCGGATGCCCGAAGCTGATAGGTGATATAATTTAAGGGATATTTACATCGGTTTAAAGAAGTAATTGCAGACATTACCTTTTTAGGTGGATAACTTCAGGTGAATGAGGTTAGCTGCTAAAAGTTATATCTGTTGTATAATATTATCAGGTAAAATATTTTATCTGGTGGATAGCGAGACATGGATGCTGACCCTGAATCTGCTTATACATCAGTAAGCAGATCAGGGTGTCGGGTGATAATCATTCTCACCTAGTGCTTAATTATTATTATTTTGTGGATAAGGATAATTACAGCTACATCATGATACCGTGTCGACGGCGCCTCAAAGAGATGTCAGCAACCTTGGAAGGGGCCACTGAGGGCCGATGCCTGCCGGGGCTGCGGGTTGTTCGAAAGAGATACCGCGCCCCCGGAACGCAAAGGGCACATGAAAGGAACATAGACGGGTTTTAGTCAGTAAAAGTCTGACACTCCCTCCCGCCCCGCCCAGGGCGGGGGAAGTTATTTGATGATTTACCGTCTTTAAAAAAAAAAAAAAAGCTACATCATGATCCTATCTGGTGGATATATTATACAGAAGTTACTTTTCATAACTCTTTTATAAGATTGACTGCCTCGTTAGCCTGGTGGTTCTAAGCACTACATAAGCGCCACTGTTACGCTAGAGGTCTTGGGTTCGATTCCCAGATCGAGCAAAGTGGTCTAGGGTTTTTCTATGAATTATATTTAGTATAGGTAGCCTCCCCTTTACTTCAACTTTCTCTTTTTTAAAACTTATTCATTAAGAAGGTAGGTACGTACATAAAAAATAATGAAACGACTCGTGTGGGTACTGTTATATTTATCTATGGATTGACAGTCACAATACCAACTTTGATACTACAAAACAATAAACAAACACTAAATATTTTAGGGGACAACGGTGCGTAACTCTGGTTCAGTGTACTTCCCAATATTTTGAACATTTTCGTAGAACCTATCAGTTTCTCTATCGGTATGCTTTTAGCTACGTCTTGATTCAACTTCATGACTCCTGATATAGGTGAATCATCTCTAATTTGAAGATTCCCCTTTGATATTGCTCGTGTTTCCAAACAGTAAGTAATTAACCCACTCGATGAACACTCAGATAAGAATTTAATAGTTTTCTTAAGTTTATATTGGCTAAAAGAGGATTTCTCTACATTGGCACAATTTTCCTTTTTAATAGGAATTTCGGCGTTTAAGACTAGACCGTTAGCAGGACAATTTAATCTTAATGGAAGAGGCATATAAGAGGTAATGATATTTTTCTTCGGCCAGCAGTCTAGCAGGCTCCAGTAATCCGTCACAAAGCTTAGCCAGGTCACAATGATATTAGACACATCCGTTCTGCTTACCCCAAACATCTTACCTATCTCAAAATCTGGTTTACCTCTTCTTAACTTAATAAGTAACATCAGAAACTGGTCTTCAGCAGTTAAAATGATTATTCTTTTCGATCGATATTTGATCTCATTGGCCATTGGTAGCAGAGTGGATAATAGGAGTGTGAACTGGGCGTAGCTGTCAAAGCCTGTGTAGAATCTAACGGATTCATCATCAGATAATATTTGTCCTGTCGTAAGTAATCTAGAAGAAATAAATGTTTGCGTTTCTTTCGGGAACTGTGGAGTTTTCAGCTTTTTCGGATCATTTCCTGATGTTGAAACTAAAGTTGTTTGCGAAGAGAATTGTCCATCGAAATCATCAATTTCGTCTCCGTGATGATGTCTACCTGGTTGTGTGTTAGCAAAGCTTTCAGAAGTCTGATGGCGGTCCCTATGCTGCGCTAAATGCGGATCAGAAACTATGTTTTTGTTCCATGGGAAGATTGAAGGGACGGCGGTCTTCTTTAGGTATTTGTTCTGGTGATTTAGCCCTGGAACATAGAAAATAAGGAATGTAAGAATTGAGACATAGTACAGGGGGCTTACCACTACTGTGCCACTACCACGATGTCTTAAAACTTATTTTATTACTTGCTAATTTTAATACTAGCTAGTGAACTGCCCGTCTGTGTGAATTATTTCACCCGCCATAAGTTACGTCTTCGGTTAATGCTCCGCTCCCGTGGGCCGTAGCATGATGTTATAAAGCAATGTTACTCAGTATTAATGTAGCTATCTATTGGTGAAAAAATTGGTAAAAACGGTCCAGTAGTGTCGAAGCTTATTCGTTACAAACGAATAAAAAATCTTACCTCTTTGTATTATTAATATAGATTCCTTGCCTTGTGCACTGTTGGACTTTCAACGCTCGGCTCAGCGCTGAGAGTTGAAAATCCAACAACAAAGTAATATTAAAATGGTAGAGATGGGTGAGCCTGCAGGGGTATTTCTGCGGTCGTGGTGCGGGTTGCGTATTCGATTCGGCATTTTCAGTTCAAACTTTTCAAAGGTGGTATTGAGAATGCCGAACCGAATACGCCAACCCGCATAAGTGTATTATAATGACACTGGTTTTACATAAAGGTATCCTCAATACATATACTACCTAGACTGCAACTACCGCTACTACTGGGCGCGCTGCTGCTACTACTGGGACTAGGACTCCTAAGTGCGACTGCAATGCTAGAGGTCTTGGGGTTCAATTCCCAGTGCGTGCAAAATGTTATTGGGTTTTTCTATGGAATTTTCTGTAGGAGCTCGGGTGTCAGGATTTGTGCTCGGTTAATAGCAATAGGCTCGCCCCCTAATACATGAGACCTAAAAATGCCGGCAAACTGTGGGTGCACATTGCTACACCTCTGCCTAACCCTTCGGAGAATACAGGCGTGATGGTATGTTATGTTAAATATTGTTATAACTAACCGATCTTTACATAGTCACTACGGTGGAAGTGTTTGCGACATATCCTCGCCCCACTTTTTGGTACGAAGTCTTCCCGTTCGATAGCTTTCAGCCAACGCTTTCTTAGTTTGGCATCCTTGGGAAATTTGTGGTCGGCATTGTTGTTATAACATGAGGGAACACTACAGCGAGTCATTATTTATTACACAATTTTCAGTAAATAGGTAGGTGAATAACAGAAATAAATAAACAATTACAAAACACAGGTACTTATCATTTTAGAATTTGGAAATTAAAATACCGACAATACACACACAACACAATGCACACGTTTTAATTTGACATAATTTTGACAATTCGGGCAATTTTCTTGCAGTTATGTTTTGTGAAAAACATCAAAGAGGTATTCAAAGAGTAGAATTTAAAGGAGTACCTGTCTAAAAAACTTTATATTGAAGCATTGAAGCTCTTTGAACATCATAATTATTATTTGGATAAGCGCCCTCTAGTGTCGAGTGGCGGAACTAAGGTTTCTGTTCGAGAAAATTCATACCGTTATTTCCGGGAAATCTACTCAGGAAGTGTGCCGAAAATTCGAGAAAACGCGTCAATATAATAAACAGTTTGAGTTTGATGGTTTTATAATTACTAAGTAGAGAATTCTCAACTTCCGAGGAAAAAAATAGTTGTAACGGTTGTAACATGCACGTAGGTACACTATGCGGAAAATAAAATTAGGAATTTTAAGTAGATAGATGGCGCTTTGCAAATATTTTTATTAGTTTTCATAATAAACAGCTACCTACCTACTGGCTATCAACGGAAGTTGATTGAAAATCTTGAAGAACAAAAGCTTTAAACTTCAGGCGCTTCAAGCGCATTCGATGAATGCTATGTTGCTGTATATATTTAGTTTGTGTAGCGAGGCAAGTGACCTAGATTAACGTCATTGGCGCGGCTCTGGATCAATACATCTTTCTTGTAGATACCTACTTACTATGCCTGCATACAAGCATTGGATTCCAGAATATTCGGAATGCAAACGTGCTTTGTAAATGTCTGAAGATTTTTCTAAAATAATGCATAGCAAAATGTAGGTTAGGTAGGTTATTGCTATTTCGATTCTAAAAATGCCGCAAGACATACCTACCTGCTTACTAATCATCATCATATCAGCCGCAGGACTTCCACTGCTGGACATAGGCCTCCCGCATAGATTTCTATAAGGACCAGAAGCGGCCTGCATCCAGCGTCTTACTGCGGTCTTAATCCAGGTCGTCTGTCCACCTTGTGGGTGGACCCTGCGTCCCTGCGCTTGCCGCTGCGTGATCTCCATTCGAGAACTTTGCGGTTCCATCGGCCATCAGTTCTGCCATGTGCCCTGCCACTGCCACTTTAACTTGCAGAAGTGCCTACTATAATTTATTTATTTAATTTTAGGTAACAAAGAGTTCAAAGACGGACTTAATGCCTTAGGAGAATGATGGCAAACGACCGCCAGGCCAAAGGTAGTGAAGAGATAACCATGATGGTAGATGTATTATTTTATGCTGTGTTGTGTAGGGATTGCCGTTCCTACAGGTTGCTACATAGTGCTATTATTTTATATGCTCTTAAAAGATGAGCGCATAGCTGGCATAGCCTCTTGTATAAAATACACACAAAGGGCAAAGTTCAATCACTGAGATATGTAAAGAGGAGTGATCAAATTCTGGAATCTTCTCCATTTCTTTTGTTGCCATTTTGTATGCAGTGCAGATGTGCAATGTTTTCATAGCATAGGCATACAATAATAACTAGATAGGGAACAGGGTACAGGGGGAACTGCCGCCACCGGCCGACGCCTGGGGTTGAGGGGTGAATTTTCTGGAATGTGCGAGCGAGAGCTACCCTTTCATACTCTTCATCTGAGTTCAGAGTCATCTCGAAGAATATTCTAGTAAAACTTAGTCAGATTGCAAAATGGAGGTTCTAGATTGCGTTTGCTTAGATGATGAAATTTTAGAAAATGTGAAATTAATTTTGTAACTAAATGAAAATTTTCTACTTTGTTTTACAAAATAGGAAACAAAGGGATTATATTTTTGTTTGCTTAACAAATTGATTAATTTATAAAAGTGGTAAGATAATGCCAACTTAGTAGGTAGCAAAAATAAGAGGGTGAAAGAAGTGAAGAACCTTGTCTTATTCCTCAAACTTATTGCCCACCTTTGTACATAAACCAACCTGAACCAACTCTATTAAAAAGTTAAAACAAATGACTACCACTTAATATTCAAATATTTAGACAAAAGAAGTCGATTTTAGAAGACTGCATAGGCTACGTTTTATTGAAAGTGCGTTAAATCAGTCTAAACATTTATTTTACCTGTACCATACAGGTACCGTCATCATCAACATCATCATATCAGCCGCAGGACGTCCACTGCTGGACATAGGCCTCCCCCATAGAACCAGGTTCCTATAAATATTGTCAATGCAAAGACACATAATTCCACTGCAAATTGCAAATCAATAAGCAATTTCTCAACAAAATGAACATATTTTAGAACATTATATTACCTAATATTATAATAAATAAAGAACATTAATTAATTACAGTTACCTACCTAAGTGAAGTTCCGAAGACCCAAAATTTTGTGAATAAAATGTTAATGATAGTTACAACGAAGAGTTACTTTATTGCAATGTAAAGCAGAATATAGGTTGTTAAGAACAGTATTCTTTACAACTATTTATAGTGCATTCCCATCATGATAGATCTGACAATAGATTAAAAAAAAAACCGCTATGGAATTGTTTTTTTTTTTTGTAGAATGAACCATTTCTGCAAATCTTTCTATACGATAATAAAAATTGGTAGACAATCTGTAAATAAATGGCTCCATTTTATTATACCTAAAACTGCATTAGAATAATAACCTACATTCCAGGTAAGGGCATTTTAATGAACACCACGAACACAGGTAAACGGACACGCCAACGTAGGCAACCATTGATAATATCGTCGGTAGGTAATTAGTTAATTACTTACTGTCTTTTCTGGAAGAACAAACATTTGAGCATACATTTCGATACCTTTGATAAACAAAGGGATTAAGAATATTCCAGCAACACTCGTTCGTTATTTCGTCAGCCAGAAGGGGTAGAAAATTCTAGAGATCATGGTGTTTTGTAGCATTCAACACAGTCAATTCACCCACACATCTGTAATGTTATTATTTGTAAACAAAATTATCGCTTTCTCTTTCACACTCACTAAAAGAGCGCGCTTCCGAATCGAATGTGTCATGCCTCTAGATATTTCTTCGGTGTTGTCAGAAAGCAAAGTTCAATTCCCCCAAAATCTAGTTCGCTAAAGGCAATTTTAGATGGATAGATTTTTATTCTTAGGTGCGTAGTGTAAAAGCAGTTTAAAAAAATAAAAACGTCATTTCTTTTTAAATATTGCCAAAGTGAGATCTAGGTACTTGCTTTTAGGCTATAATATTTTTAAATTAATTTGTTGATTGACTGGTGTAAAATATATTATTATAAGTAGTAGTACCAAAATTATTTTTTTTACTTTTGACTTTAAGGACAATACAAATGTTTAGAATATTTAAATATTGTAAGTACCTACGAGTATTCTAAGTAATATAGTTTGGTTATACAAATATCATAAACAATGTAAATGTCTAAAACAAAATCAACAATATTTTTTTAGGTATAATATTTTATTAATGGACTTAGATAAGCGAATTATGGCAAACTATTTTTTTTCTCGAATTAAATCAACTTTACAATTTCTTAAATTAATTTTAAAGATTCTCTAGTGTCAGGGAAAATTTCTACATTGACAACCCTATTGAGACAGAAAATATGTAGCTGTCTCTTTCCCACGAGCGCTGCCATTGGTCGATACGTGCTGACCCTCTAGAAGTTTCGTTAAATTCTGTTCTCTGATTGGCCACATCCAGTGACGTCGAGTAAGGAGTAGAAATATCTCGAATCTCATTTGTTAACTATATAAGCGGCGTTCGGCCGCCGCGAACTCAGAATTATTTGAAACGCGATACAAAGCAGACGAAGTGAGTTCGGTGCAAACCGGAGGAGTTTTAAATCAACATTATCAACGTTATACGTTACTACTTACGATTTCAACGAGTTTATTGTGAAGAGTACTACTTGAAGAAGACAAAATGCCAGCTGTAGGAATAGATCTCGGTACGACATACTCGTGCGTCGGCGTGTGGCAGCACGGCAACGTGGAGATCATCGCCAACGACCAGGGCAACCGCACCACACCGTCCTATGTGGCGTTCACGGACACGGAGCGCCTCATCGGAGACGCAGCCAAGAACCAGGTCGCCCTCAACCCCAGCAACACAGTGTTCGACGCCAAGCGACTCATCGGAAGGAAGTTCGACGACCCCAAGATCCAGCAAGACATGAAACACTGGCCCTTCAAGGTGGTCAACGACTGCGGCAAGCCCAAGATCCAAGTAGAGTTCAAGGGTGAAGCGAAGCGGTTCGCGCCCGAGGAGATCAGCAGCATGGTGCTGACGAAGATGAAGGAGACGGCGGAAGCGTACCTCGGCACGACAGTACGCGACGCGGTCATCACAGTTCCGGCCTACTTCAACGACTCTCAGCGCCAGGCCACCAAGGACGCGGGAGCCATCGCCGGGCTCAACGTGCTCAGGATCATCAACGAGCCCACAGCCGCCGCGCTCGCGTACGGCCTCGACAAGAACCTCAAGGGCGAGAGGAACGTCCTCATCTTCGACCTCGGCGGCGGAACGTTCGACGTGTCGATCCTAACCATCGACGAAGGCTCGCTGTTCGAAGTGAGGGCGACGGCGGGAGACACGCATCTCGGAGGCGAGGACTTTGACAACAGATTAGTGAACCACCTCGCGGACGAGTTCAAGCGCAAGTACAAGAAGGACATGCGCATGAATCCTCGCGCACTGCGCCGCCTGCGCACAGCCGCCGAGCGCGCTAAGCGCACGCTGTCGTCCAGCACTGAAGCCACCATCGAGATCGACGCGCTCTACGAGGGCATCGACTTCTACACTCGCGTGTCCCGCGCGCGCTTCGAAGAGCTCTGCGCAGACCTCTTCAGGGGCACCCTCGAGCCCGTGGAGAAGGCGCTCAAAGACGCCAAGATGGACAAGAGCCAGATCCACGACGTCGTACTCGTCGGAGGCTCCACCAGGATCCCGAAGGTGCAGAGCTTGCTTCAGAACTTCTTCTGCGGCAAGCAGCTCAACCTGTCCATCAACCCCGACGAGGCCGTGGCGTACGGCGCGGCCGTCCAGGCGGCCATCCTGAGCGGCGAGCAAGACGCGAAGATCCAGGACGTGTTACTAGTGGACGTGGCCCCTCTGTCGCTCGGCATCGAGACCGCCGGCGGCGTGATGACGAAGATCATCGAGCGCAACTCCAAGATCCCGTGCAAGCAGTCGCAGACGTTCACCACGTACTCGGACAACCAGCCTGCGGTCACCATCCAAGTGTACGAGGGCGAGCGAGCTATGACGAAGGACAACAACTTGTTGGGCACCTTCGACTTGACCGGCATCCCGCCCGCGCCACGCGGCGTCCCCAAGATCGACGTCACCTTCGACCTCGACGCGAACGGCATCCTCAACGTGTCGGCCAAAGAGAACAGCACCGGCCGCAGCAAGAACATCGTCATCAAGAACGACAGGGGACGTCTGTCGCAGGCGGAGATCGAGCGCATGCTCGCCGAGGCGGAGAGGTACAAAGACGAGGACGAGAAGCAGAGGCAGCGCGTCGCGTCTCGCAACCAGCTGGAGGCGTACGTGTACAGCGTGAGGCAGGCGCTGGACGACGCCGGAGACAAGCTCTCGGAGCAGGACAAGAGCACGGCGAGGAGCGCGTGCGACGACGCGCTCAAGTGGCTCGACAACAACAACCTGGCGGAGCAGGAGGAGTACGAGCACAAGCTGAAGGAGGTGCAGCGCGTGTGCTCGCCGCTCATGAGCAAGATGCACGGCGCCGCCGGCGGCCAGCCCGGAGGTATGCCTGGAGGTATGCCCGGAGGAATGCCCGGTGGAATGCCTGGAGGCATGCCCGGAGGCTACGGAGGATACCAGCAAGACAGTGGGCCAACAGTGGAAGAAGTAGATTAAACCCAAATGATTACAACTTTCAATCACCTGTAAATTAATTGTGATATTATTTTGTGAGACTGAAATAATTTATTTTGTAAGCACATGATCCTCTGTTCAATTATGTTAAGCACTCAGTATTTAATTTTGATGTAAGTTTGTAAATATAAAAATACTTAATAAGTAAATAAATGAAAGAATATTAAGTTTTTATTTCTTTGTTTTATTTATGTTAGCCTGCGTTAGGTATCTAACACACTTCATGCACTACAGATGACGATTTTGTCCAAATATTCAGGTTACATGAGTTATCCAAAATATATTCTATATTACTATTGGAATAAAGTGGTTTTCTAACTAACTAATATAACGATAATATTTACACAAATTCGCCAAGTGTAGTGCCAGTGAATCCACAACATAATCACACAACACAACACGTCACACACAAAGTCCTCAGCCCACGTCAGACAATCGGTGACCAATTGTTGTTAAACGGACCTTGAATACCAATATCAATTAACCTACAAAAAGTAATAATCAGTCTTAATAAAGTCTGACGTGTGTTAGGGCGCCTTCTTTGCCGCAAAGAGCCGCGCGCTGACAGCGTGGCTGCAGCGTTGCACTCGCGCTGCAGCTGTGCGTTTTTTGTTTCTAGAGGTACATGGATAAAGTAGTCGCGTGAACTCGCGTGTCATCGCGCAGCATTTTGCGACAAAGAAGGCGCACACGAGCTACTTCTCGAGCCCCTCGACAAAAATACACCGACTGGCTGTTGTGTGCGCGCACGCTAATAATACAAGAAAGTAAATGTAAGGATGACAATTTGAAAAAAAAAAAAAATTGTGGTACAAAGTTCATCGATTCATCTAGTTATTTATTTATAAAAACCAGCTGACAGCTCTCGCGGCTAACTGCCAACTCCCTATTTATCTATTTTAAAACATTTTTTATTTCATAATTTAAACTGTAGAGAATAAACTTGAAATGAGGTCAAACATGGCTAAGATGGTGGAAGGCCGAAAAGAAAAAATAATTGTGTTGTGACTTTGTGAGCCGTGTTTATAGTGTCGCGTAAGGGGCGCCATTTTAGGCCTGGATGAACTGATGGGGATTGCTCCAAAGACAATCCTGGAGTTCATCACAACTGCTGGGTTTGGTGGCAATCTCTAAAAAAAAATACCAATGGATTTGAAGTTAGCCATAGAATGAAATGAAATACACCTAAAACTTAGAGCTTTCATATGACACGGGAATGTTGAAAAGTGGGCTCAAGAACATCGGTGCCCATGGTCCTTTAGCAGTTACTTTTAGCAACTGTTAAAATCACAGACCGATTATTATCATAAATTAATTCTCATTTCCTTCATACTTTTTACAGGTTTAGAACTGTCAACTTTTTCTTGTTTTTAAAATGAGAATTAGTCATAATATTCTTCATAATTTAATTTTAATTTTAAACCTACGTAAGTACAGACGCCAGCACATCAAGCTACCCGAAACCACGGTAATATTATTACCGTGCCGAAACTATCAAATTTTCGCAATCAATTTTGAACCATACGCTACAGCGACAATTTAATTGTTTTCCGACGGTAGAAATATCAATATTTTTGATTAAAATTCCTCTCCTCTAAAGAGAGAAACTGATTGTTGTTTGTCTGAAATACAATAAAACTTTAGAATAGTCATCAATCATCATTAAGCAGATGATTATTCCTTAATTTGACAGTTGTTTTTTATTGAATACTAGCTGTTGCCCGCGACTTCGTTCGCGTGGCTTATTTCACCCCCTAGGATACGTCTCGGGTTACCGCTCCCGTGTGTCATAGCGAGATGTAAAATACCCTATAACACTTACATATAACGTATTTTCTATGGGTAAATTTTTTTTTAAATCTATTCAGTAGATCCAGAGATTACTCCCTTGTGCCCCGCGGTATCACCCGCGTTACGTTAGGATTTTGGTTACTTTTCCGTTCCCGTGGCTCAAAGCGCGATGTTATGTAGCCTATAATCTGCTATTCTGAGGCAACTGAGGTAAAGGCTACGGAATGTCTCGCAGAGTCATTATTTTGCTGCGAAGTTATTTTAAAACTGTGATATCTCCTAAGATATTTATTGAAATTAAATGATGTGAAGGGCAATTTTGTTCAAAATTAAACACTTGTGATGAATAACGTATTTATGTTGATAAGGATTAATACTATGTTTATATAAACACCTTCGCAAATAATGCATTATTTTAAAACAAATTGTCTGCCCATAAAAATGGCTATACTGAGTCAACCTTTAAAGTTAGGCATGTACTACCGCGGACATTTTTTTAGAATATTTTAAGAGGAACAATTCTCTGATACATTATTTTTGCGTAACTTTAACCGTTTACGCAGCGCACGCAACAAAAGCCCTAAAAAAGAATATTTTTTCCCCGTTTTTGCCACATTTTTCATTGATGCTCCGCTCCAATTGGTCGTAGCGTGATGTTATATAGCCTATAGCACTCACGAATAATGTAGCTTTCTAACAGTGAAACAATTTTTAAAATTGGTTCATTACTTCCAGAGATTACCCCCTACATACAAACTTACAAACTTACAAACAAATGTTACCTCTTTATAATATTAGTATAGATTCTGCATTGAATTAACGTATGTATACGTATAGGTAGTACTCTTTGAATCATAAAAAACACATTTTTCCTAGAATAATAGTCTTCCTTTGTTTGTTTTTTTTTTATGGATAGGAAATCATCAAATGACTTCTTCCGCTCTGGGTGTAGCGGAAGGAAGTGTCAGACTTTTACTGACTAAAACCCATCCATGTATCTCCCAATGCCCTTTTCGTTCCAGGGCAACGGTAACACTTTAGAAAGAAGCCGCAACTAGACAACATTAACATAGTCTAACATTGCATTATGTTCATTAAAGTCGTATACATTTCACACGAATAAACGTGGAATAATCTATAACAGGTAGGTAACTGACCACTCTAATATCACCTAAGTAGGTACTAATCTAATATTATAATTGGTTTTAATGACTTTCTTGAAAATCACTTAAAAGTAATTATAACAGATATATATAAGTAGGTATGTATGTATATGTAGGCATTTGTAATTGTACCTTATTAGGTACGGTTACGATTACATAGTATAATTAAGTTTAAGGTAAAAAAATACTTAGACTGTTATAATTACTTTTAAGTAAAATATGATGATGAAACCAAAAAACGCCCTATTTTCTCCTGTAATGTTGACATTTTTCACGGACTGTCATAGAGATGTTAAATATAATATTAAATTATAATATTGAATATTTGAATATATAAATAAAATAACGTTAAAGTTAATAACGTCTTTCCATAATAAGTAGCGTGTTGGTCCCTCCACCGCCGAAGCGTTACAGTGCTTAGTACTCGCTTTAAATAAAATTATAAGGTCACTAAATAAATACTTTCATACAAATAAAAAAATCAAAAGTGAACTGCACTTAAAGTTATCTAACAGTAATTAACGTCTTCTAACACAATTATGGCACCCAGTTTTATAGTACTTAGAAATTCAAAATAGGAATATTGCTATCACCTTTCATAAACATTAATCACAAATTCTTTTACTACTATTAAAACCCAATCATTTTAAATGTAGCTATTAAATATTTCTAAAAAATTCAATTCATAAAATCTTTGCACTTAATCAGTATCAAGTTACAACGATTCGTAAAATGGCTTAAGGTATTTAGGAATGAGGTTTTGAGTGACTAAAACCTTAAAATCAGCTTTTTTCTCTCTGCTAGTCTAGGTTTTTGAAAATACGCCTTTTGCAAATCTAAATTAATGCTTTGACTAATATGATTTCTCTTTTTTTCACCACTATAGCACGACTGTGACTATAGCTTCCTTGAATAATTCGTCAGCGTACCTATGATTCTTTGAAAAACATGGCATCAGGATCAGAGCTTTGAACTTTTATCATCTTGAGTCCAGCCAGTTAAATTTTTATTGTCTTCATCTTTCATTATTGCAAAGTCCATTTGAGAGCATATACTTTTCCAATAAAAAAAATAATCGAAGCACATTTCATTGACATGAAATGGCTCGCTTTTCTTCCGTGCCGCCTTATAGCCCCGATAAATGCGTCAGATGTACACATTGGTCCATCTCAGTTGCCTTATAACTTCTCTCTCTATTTGAGAGTGAGCTGAACCGCCCTCGTTCTGCGTATGTCCTTTAACAAGGTATTTGTTTGTGTGTAATTGATCACAGATTTGGCAGAGTTTTAACGGGTCCGTGGGTTACGCTCCCAGTCGTCGAGGCACCTGTGGTCGACGCACCCGATTCGATTTATTTAATTCAAGTCAATTTTTGATTAAATGTAACGTCAGGCACAAAACTGTTTTACAAAAATATTAAATGTAAGTATATTGTTTGTAAGTAGGTATACGTATAACATAAAAATCATAATTATATTTAAAACAAACGAATGCTTTTATATTGGTAGTATGTTTTGAAAATTTTAAGATTCAGTAATTTTTCATTATTTATTTATATACTTAACTCAATAATAACACTAGTAAAAAAATTGTTTACTATATACCTATCACAGTTTTCATCACCTATAGTCAAGAGAATCATTTAACTTAATTAAATATTTTGTCTCACATGTAATAGAATAAGATAATTATTTTAAAAAATCAGTCTTAAAAATTACTGCTGAGCAACTAAGTTTAGATATAGTGAACTATTATTTTCATCTTTGTAACAATAATAATTAAACAAAATCAAACTGTGTAACTAGGGATTGCAAAATCCGGAGTTTTTTCAAATCCGGATTTCTGAATTCTCGTCCGATTAAAATCCGGATTATCCGGAGTTTTCGAAGTTTTTGGTGTTTTAAGTTATTTTGTTAAAATTTATATAAAATAGTATAAATTAATTGAAATCTGCATCAATTGGCTCAATTCACAGCTCGACAGAATAAAATCAACTAAAATATTCAATAAATTTTGGGTATCAGTAATTTTTCTCGTTATAAATTTACATAATCATTACATAACATAAACTGTACTTAAACATTGATACTCCAGCACTCCAGTGGGCTCATGGCGACATGGAGAGAGCGACTGTCGCAACCTCGCGCAGGGCACGCCTTGATTGAGGCGATAAGTCCCCTCTTTGAGGAGTGGCTGTAGCGGCGCTACGGCGCCCTCACCTACCGCCTGACGCAGGTCCTCACCGGACATGGTTGTTTCGGGAGGTTCCAGCACCTCATCGGGCGGGAGGAAACGCCCGGGTGTCACCATTGTGAGGATCGCCCCGAGGACACGGTGGAGCATACTTTGGCGGTGTGCCCTGCTTGGGCGGAGCACCGCCGAGTCCTCGAGGCGGCCATCGGCGGCGGCGCCCTCTCGCGTCCGGCACTGGTTCAGGCCATGGTCCGGAGCGAGAGGGAATGGGAAGCAGTCGCCTCCTTCTGCGAAGCTGTAATGCTAGAGAAGGAGGCGGCGAGACGGGAGAGGGAAAGGAGGGTCCCCCATCCCAGCGGCCGCCGCGGTAGACGCTCCGGGCGTCGGGAGCCGCGAGACGACTCCCGGCCACCGTAGGCGCGGGTCTGTGGACGGTGAGCAATGGGTAGCTCACCGTCCGTACGTTCACTGAATAACGACAGACCGTGTCGACGGCGCGTTCGTGTTCCACGCGCGCCTCAAAGAGATGTCAGCAAACTTGGATGGGGCCACTGAGGGCCGATGCCTGCCGGGGCTGCGGGTTGTTCGAAAGAGATACCGCGCCCCCGGAACGCAAAGGGCACATGAAGGAACATAGACGGGTTTTAGTCAGTAAAAGTCTGACACTCCCTCCCGCCCCGCCCAGGGCGGGGGAAGTTATTTGATGATTTCTCGTCTATAAAAAAAAAAAGCACTCCAGTGGGGAGGAGCTGGAAAAGCATAAAAGTACTCGTTTTTTTCGTTCAAATAAAATATGTTTAGATTAAAATTTCATGATGAGATTTGATCATTATGATTGACCCTATCGATTAGTGCCATAAAAGTACAGGATGCTATTTTTTCGGAGTTTAGTCGGTTCGATTCCCGGGTGTGGCAAGTGTATTTTCAAAATTATATAAATGCAGTTTTGTTTCTTTTTAAAAATAAAGGAATGTTTCCTTTCAGTAAAATTTGCTAACTTAAGTATTAAGAGTACTTTCCCTCCAGGTAGCATTATAAAATTCCACCCTGTATATGAGGAGCGGAGCATTAACCAAAGACGTAACTCGCATGCAGTTCGCTATAACTTAGAATAGCATACCATAATATAAAGTACTTTTAAGTTTATTTTGTCTTGTAACAATGGACCAATATTTTTTAATTTAATTTATTTATTTTTTATTTTTATTTTCGCATTAAAGTAGGTAATATCGATATACCGATTAATTACAATCAAAATAATTATTATAATCATAATTAATTATAAATATTATGCGTTATAATCAGTTTTGACTGAAATCCGAAAAAAGCGGATTTGAGTCTGAAAATCCGGATTTAAAAAAGGCAAGAAAATCCGGATTTTTCAGTTGTTTTCGAATTTCGAATAATCCGGATTGCAATCCCTATGTGTAACCAAACAAATGAGAATAATTTAACCTAAATATAACAGTTGGTTTCAATAACAAAATAATCAAGCTTTCAAAATAACTGTAAGTGAAATGTATCGAATTTTTTTTAGCGTAGTAATAATCTACTGTAAAACCTTAAATGTATATTAAAAAAAAAAGTAGGTATATAATGTACAAGCAAATCATCACTTTTCACTAAAGGTGTGTAAGGATAAGGTTAAGGGGCGATCGTATACTCTCTGCTATGTTATAGATAACTTTTGTTTAGCGAGGAAAAATACTTTATTATTATGATGAAACACTTTTTTCGTTTACTGTACTAAGTGAAAAAGCACAATAAAAAAATGATATGAAATTAATCGAATCGGGTGCGTCGACCACAGGTGCCTCGACGACTGGGAGCGTAACCCACGGACCCGTTTTAACTGCGTAAGTGCACAGACGCCAGCACATCAAGCTACTACAATCTGTCAATTTTTTAAAATAGATTTTCAACTTTATCATTGTAGCATATGGTTCAAAGTTGATTGCGAAAATTTGACAGTATCGGGTAGCTTGATGTGCTGGCGTCTGTACATTGAGATCATAAACTTTTTTTTTTTGCTGTTCGTCACAATTGTCTGAATAAAAGACAACATCGAGGTCTTCGGAAATTTTCGCCAAGTTTTGTAAACACAGGTAGCTATTTCGTTGACACCTCTATTGGCGTTTTGACTCATCCCACATGCAGTAGAACCTCGATTATCCGAACGCTGTCTTAGTTTATCCGAACACTCAATTATCCGAACATTAGCGAGAATTTGTTGCCAAAAACGCGTTGCAGCTGTTCATCGATTATAATCTATGTATTTTTTAAGAAAAGCATTTAACTTTTTTAGGTGTTTGACATTTCAACGTTAATATAATGTCAAATTTTAATACACTGTACAGTTTTTAGGTGAAAGGTGATGTTTTTGTTTAATATTGACCCATAAAATGCACGTATAAATTATATAAGTTGTCTGGTTACCATAACACAAGCTCCGCTTAGCTTGCTGATAGCCGTGTGTGAGTTGTCCCAAGATATTTATTTATTTATTTTATTTTATTTTTTGTTTCGATTATCCGGACTAGTCTCGGTAAAATTAGTTCGGATAATCGAGGTTTTACTGTATAACTCTCAACAGATTTTTTTTTTAAAGGTAAAAATTGATAAATTATGTACATTTAGTTTGGACTTGTAGTAAAAAGCTGAGACGTCTCCTTTGGGGCATTGGAACACTGCCTGAAGATTGACCGTTTCTAAAATATTTTTGTTGTTCCTATCTTTTTCTTTCTCAATACGAGACAAACTTTTTCCGATGTAATTCATAATCTTGTTTCTTAGATTATTTCTCTTTATCTGTGATGTCTTTATAGGCTTCGCATATAATTATCACAAAATCCTTTTTAGGAGTGAAAAACGAAATGTTAAAATCTTGTGTGAGAATACAATCATGTTTTTTTCATTTATGGAACACACAATTTTATGGAATGAATGTAACTATACAACTTATTGTAATACATTGTTTTTTAAAAGAGTATGTATGGAGTATGGAGTTTCTTGCCCATTCTTCTCCATACGAAACTACCTTTTGGAATGGGCAACTAGATTCAATATTAATGTTTATTTTTTATGTAATGACGTTCAAAAGTGCCTAATTGAAATAAATGATTTGACTTTTTACAATTAAATGTGATGTATGTTCCTTATGGGACGTTAACAGACGCGCCTGCATTAACACATTTCTCGACCTGTGATTCGAACCCAAGACCTCTAGCGTAGCAGTCACGCTTAGGACCACTAGGCTAACGAGGCAGTTCATATCTTCGTAACGTACACTTGTACCATAGATTCGAGGGGCCTACCACGATATATGAAAGCAGTATTATTTTATCTGTTGGATTTTCAAAGCTAGGCTTAGCGCCGAGAGTTGAAGATCCAACGACTGAAATTACAAAGATATTGAAGTGGTACAGTATTAAGAGATAGTAAAGGAGTACTTAAGGAGTTGGCAGACTCGTCCCACAATTAATTTGTTATATATCTCCACTACATATTTTTATCTCTCTCTACTTTGCATATTTTGTTTGTATGTATGTATATATGTATGTATATATATAGGTATGTATGTATGTAGTATATATGTAATTATTATTATATTTTATATTGGAAATTTGCTGTTTCTGTTCCTTTTTCTTGCACCATGTTTTGTCTCTGCATCACCCTAAGGTAGACTGGTAGAAAATGCCTAAGGCATTAAGTCCGCCTTTGTACAGTGTATTTTTTTTTTAAATTTGTGCATAAAGTTTTAATAAATAATAAATAAATAAATAAATAATAGGTCCCTGTAGGCTGTACATAACAAAAATTTCTTAATTTGACTTACGTAAAGTTCATATTATCCAAAAAATAATGATACATAAAGACTATTAACAGACATGGATAATTCAGCAGGTGTAGCAGCGGGTCCTACATTAGAGGCACACCTGTATCTTGGTGACTCCATTCTAAAGCAGTGTACAGTCAGCAAAAGAGATAAGTAACCAAGGCCGTCTAATATATTCAAAGTTTAAAAAAATCAATAGATGTTTTTGATTATAATTATACTTTATTAATAGAAAATAAACAGTTTAATAAATTAATCAAGTTTCATTTAATTACAACCACCGGTTTTAAGGGAAACTTTAACTATATTAGACGTCCTGGTTACTTATCTCTTTTGCTGACTGTACATACACACACAGGGATAACACCATTAATCCATCTATCTATTTATCTATATTAATAAAAATGAATTGCTGTTCATTTGTCTCGCTAAAACTCGAGAATGGCTGGACTGACTTGGCTAATTTTGGTATTGAAATATTTGTGGAAGTTCAGGGAAGGTTTAAACGGTGAGAAACATAAATAAAAAGGAAACAAAAATACTAAAAACGACAATTTTATTTCCTAATACAAACTGTTCAATCAATTGTTTCAATCTAGCTGATTGAAACAATTGATGTAACTTTTGTCTTGTTAGAAAAAAACGGTTGTCACTTGGTTGTCAAATATTTATAGGTGCGTTCTGAAATGTCTGTTTCATAGCAGGCTGTAGTATGAGGTCCGATCTCTTTGGCCTGTTTTGTTGGAATACAAAAATGATATGAAATTCACCGGGACAATTCGTAGGTTATAAAAAAACAGCTGTTCAATACATTTTGACCATTTAGGTGTTGCGCTTTTGTATGATTTACAGTTAAAGTTTTTTATAACCTAATAAAAATGTTGCCCGTGGTGGTTTAGAATAATGTACTAAATCCATGGAAAAGTACTAATGCTAAAGAATGAAAAAGAAAGATGTACTTAGAAAGTACTTGATAAAAAACTTACAAAACTTAAACTTACAGTACCTCGCAATCTATTTGCACATAATCATCTGTTGGATTCTAATCAAATAATCCAACAAACGATCTGTTTGCGGATGAATGGACGAAGATTTTATTGGTATGTCAAGAGTAGTCCTGTATGAAAAATTTATAAAAGGGTTGACATTATAATTATATTTTCTTTTTTAGGCCCGCCAGGCACGGGATGCTCGAGCAGTTAGCCAGTGATAAACATACATGGACCGCTCCTGCAGTCAGTCTGCTTCACCGCACGAAGAAATTTCACCGCGCCGCCAACCGCCCGAAGCAGTTGCAACTGCTCGAGCTGTTTCGTGTATGTATATCTGTAGTTTACTATGCAGTCGCAGCTTGAAGCAGTCGACCCTGACTGCTTCATGCTGTCCGTGTATGGCCGGCCTTAGAACTCTAAGGCCCTAAACAAATGAAAAGGAAACTTCCTTTTCATTTGTTTAGGGTCTTATGTCTTTATGTAATTTGCAAAAACTGTAAACGTAACACGTTTTAATTAAAGTAATAAAGGGAATAAATCAAAATAAAGTACGGTCAACAAAAGAGATAAGTAACCAGACCGTCTAATATAGTTAAAAATGTCTTTCAAACCTGTAGTCGCATTTAAATGAAATTAATATAAATTCATAAACTCTTTATTTTCTATTAATTAAAATAAAATTCATTCAAAAACTTACTATCGATTTTTGTAAAAGTTTGATTTAATTAGGCGACCCTGGTTACTTATCTCTTTTGCTGACTGTACATAAGTATGAATTGAAAAAGTCACATAGGTACTTGTCTAGTATCGAACCCGCAACCTCATGCATGACAGATACAGAACTCAGTAGTAAAGGCGTCCATAATAATGTCTTCATGGTCCTGTGACCAACAAGACATGTTTGATGGCCCAGTGCTGGGTTCGAAACAGGGCAAGTACAATGTGTCTATTGTAATTTACAAACCAAACATACCGGGGGACTGTGGGTGTTCATTGGTACACCTCTGCTTACCCCTTCGGGGAATGCAGGCGTGACGGTATATATGTGTGACTGTGTATGGGTGTAATGTATAATTATGTACTTTCTAAGTTCATTGGACATCTAAATGTAAACGCAGTGTTGAATTTGTAACACTCGACCAAGTGCCGAAAGTTGAATATTCAACAGCGCAACAGAGTTTTTAATCTGCAAGTTCAAAATACCTATACTTGTGTAATAAGGTATATGTACCAAGTCTGTGTAGTGTGTGTTAGTGCATCATCAATTCATAATTTATATCAAATTTTTTAGGGATATTTCATTCAATAAAAAGCGTAATTATTTATAACAAAATATTTTATTTATTATTCACATTATTTACATACTTAAATTTAATTTTCTATAACGTACATGACCTCTGTTGAATTATGCTAATGTTGACAAAATAAATTAATCAGTCTTCATAAAGTAATACCATAGGAACTATTAACAAGCTAATTGAACTATTAAGCGCTTTGGTTTAATCTACTTCTTCCACTGTCGGTCCGCCGTTTTGCTGGTATCCTCCGTAGCCTCCGGGCATACCTCCTGGCATGCCACCGGGCATACCTCCGAAGCCACCAGGCATTCCTCCGCCCATGCCTCCGTAGCCTCCGGGCATTCCTCCCGGCATTCCCCCGGGCATGCCCCCAGGCATTCCTCCAGGCATTCCTCCGGGCATTCCTCCGGGCATACCTCCAGGCATGCCCCCGGGCTGGCCGCCGGCGGCGCCGTGCATCTTGCTCATGAGCGGCGAGCACACACGCTGCACCTCCTTCAGCTTGTGCTCGTACTCCTCCTGCTCCGCCAGGTTGTTGTTGTCGAGCCACTTGAGCGCGTCGTCGCACGCGCTCCTCGCCGTGCTCTTGTCCTGCTCCGAGAGCTTGTCTCCGGCGTCGTCCAGCGCCTGCCTCACGCTGTACACGTACGCCTCCAGCTGGTTGCGAGACGCGACGCGCTGCCTCTGCTTCTCGTCCTCGTCTTTGTACCTCTCCGCCTCGGCGAGCATGCGCTCGATCTCCGCCTGCGACAGACGTCCCCTGTCGTTCTTGATGACGATGTTCTTGCTGCGGCCGGTGCTGTTCTCTTTGGCCGACACGTTGAGGATGCCGTTCGCGTCGAGGTCGAAGGTGACGTCGATCTTGGGGACGCCGCGCGGCGCGGGCGGGATGCCGGTCAAGTCGAAGGTGCCCAACAAGTTGTTGTCCTTCGTCATCGCTCGCTCGCCCTCGTACACTTGGATGGTGACCGCCGGCTGGTTGTCCGAGTACGTGGTGAACGTCTGCGACTGCTTGCACGGGATCTTAGAGTTGCGCTCGATGATCTTCGTCATCACGCCGCCGGCGGTCTCGATGCCGAGCGACAGAGGGGCCACGTCCACTAGTAACACGTCCTGGATCTTCGCGTCTTGCTCGCCGCTCAGGATGGCCGCCTGGACGGCCGCGCCGTACGCCACGGCCTCGTCGGGGTTGATGGACAGGTTGAGCTGCTTGCCGCAGAAGAAGTTCTGCAGCAAGCTCTGCACCTTCGGGATCCTGGTGGAGCCTCCGACGAGGACGACGTCGTGGATCTGGCTCTTATCCATCTTGGCGTCTTTGAGCGCCTTCTCCACGGGCTCGAGGGTGCCCCTGAACAGGTCTGCGCAGAGCTCTTCGAAGCGCGCGCGGGACACGCGAGTGTAGAAGTCGATGCCCTCGTAGAGCGCGTCGATCTCGATGGTGGCTTCAGTGCTGGACGACAGCGTGCGCTTAGCGCGCTCGGCGGCTGTGCGCAGGCGGCGCAGTGCGCGAGGATTCATGCGCATGTCCTTCTTGTACTTGCGCTTGAACTCGTCCGCGAGGTGGTTCACTAATCTGTTGTCAAAGTCCTCGCCTCCGAGATGCGTGTCTCCCGCCGTCGCCCTCACTTCGAACAGCGAGCCTTCGTCGATGGTTAGGATCGACACGTCGAACGTTCCGCCGCCGAGGTCGAAGATGAGGACGTTCCTCTCGCCCTTGAGGTTCTTGTCGAGACCGTACGCGAGCGCGGCGGCTGTGGGCTCGTTGATGATCCTGAGCACGTTGAGCCCGGCGATGGCTCCCGCGTCCTTGGTGGCCTGGCGCTGAGAGTCGTTGAAGTAGGCCGGCACTGTGATGACCGCGTCGCGTACTGTCGTGCCGAGGTAAGCTTCCGCCGTCTCCTTCATCTTCGTCAGCACCATGCTGCTGATCTCCTCGGGCGCGAACCGCTTCGCTTCACCCTTGAACTCTACTTGGATCTTAGGTTTGCCGCAGTCGTTGACCACCTTGAAGGGCCAGTGTTTCATGTCTTGCTGGATCTTGGGGTCGTCGAACTTCCTTCCGATGAGTCGCTTGGCGTCGAACACTGTGTTGCTGGGGTTGAGGGCGACCTGGTTCTTGGCTGCGTCTCCGATGAGGCGCTCCGTGTCCGTGAACGCCACATAGGACGGTGTGGTGCGGTTGCCCTGGTCGTTGGCGATGATCTCCACGTTGCCGTGCTGCCACACGCCGACGCACGAGTATGTCGTACCGAGATCTATTCCTACAGCTGGCATTTTGTTTTCTTCTTGTAGTACTTTTCACAAAAAACTTGTTGAAATCGTAAGTAGTAACGTATAACGTTGATAATGTCGATTTAAACTTCTCCGGTTTGCACCGAACTCACTTCGTCTGCTTTGTATCGCGTTTCAAATAATTCTGAGTTCGCGGCGGCCGAACGCCGCTTATATAGTTAACAAATGAGATTCGAGAGATTTCTAGCCCTTACTCGACGTCACTGGAGGCAACCAATCAGGGAATAGAATCGTACGAATTATCTAGAGGGTCAGTGCAAATCGACCAATGGCAGCGCTTGAGGAAAAGAGACGGCTACACATTATCTGTCTCAAAAGGGTTATCACTGTAGAACTTTACCCTGAAACTGGGGAGATTACGACATCCATTTAAATATTTTACACTTGCATGTGAAATGTTGTAGTTACGTCAGTACAGCCAATTTTTTTAATATTTACCGTAATCAATGTTATTTGTTTCGTTATCTTTATGGGAGAATCTGATGAATTTTTTTTATTAAAAGAAATTGGTATTACAGCGGATATTTTATTAAGTACATACCGTAGTAATCGCGCCAGGTATATTTTTTTTTCTAATTTTGGTAGTATACGATGTGTTAGGTAACGTAGCCATAATTATATTCATCGGTAGGTTAATTTATTTCAAGAATAGGTACCTACTGGTACTCTCTTGTTAACAATGTATGATTCTATTGCAGTGTCATTTCAAAATTATTCAAATTTGTACGTATTGTAAGCGACAAATATAAAATTACTTTAAAATGTTATCTTATCTTAATGTGTTATGTTCATAATAATTTGCTATGTGGTGTACTTACCTATATTGGAGATTTTACTTGATAGGCTGGCAATTCTGTCAGCGAAATTTCTGGAACGTTCATGATGTCGGGCACGCGCGGTCCCTAACTCCCTTTATTTCTCGAAGTTTCGACTTCCCACACCCGCTTGTGAAAGATACGACAATGTATTATTTATTATATGGCGTACGGTTTATGGGGATTTTTATAATTTAGTATGTTCGCTGGTAAGGTATTGTTTAAACCTATATCAAGATAATTTTGTTAGTCCATCCTATACTTAATTATGAATATTTTAAAAGCGAATGTAACTCTGCCTGTCTGTCTGAAGACTAATTCATGATAAAATTTACATAGTACGGGATAAGCTTGAACTTCAAGAAAGGACATAAAGACTTTTTATTTCGCGACCTTTTCACAGACGAAGTCGCGGTTGAAAGTTTGTTTTCTATAAGCTTACAAGATAAAGCATATTTTTTGACGACTTGTCTAACTGAAGATGTTTGTGTAATTTTTACACAAATATGACAAAACAAAACGTGTTTCGACACCATCCTAATTTATTATTATAAATAGGTAGGGTACACGTTTTAATAATCATACTACATAGTGTATGAATTTTATGAATGTGGGTAGTAAAGAAAATAAATTATCAATATTGCTTCGTTAAAACTTAGCAGTACTTAATTAGTAATGGCCTTTATTACGGGTCGATTTAAAATGTCTAAAGTTAGGATGACAATAAATGCTAAATTCAAGATCGATTTCTTACTTAGTTTTAAGTAAATAATATTACCAGCTTGCTTCGACTGGCTAGACCGCCTCTTTAGCCTAGTGGTCCTAAGCGCGACTGCTACGTTAGAGGTCTTGGGTTCGATTCCCAGGTCGAGCAAAATGTTATTGGGTTTTTTATAAAATTCTCAGTAGCAGCTCAGAGTTAGGATTTGTGCCCGGTTAATAGCAATAGGCTCGTCCCCTATTACATGGGACCTATCACCTACTAAGCATGCCAGCGAACTGTGGGTGTGCATTAGTACACCTCCGTCTAACTCCTCGGGGAATACAGGCGTGATGGTATGTATGTCTCATGCCAGCCTATTATTGTCCTACTGCAAGTAGAACCGTAGGTACTACCAAGTTTCGATTTCAGACTATCCACCTTGATCCATGTCATTGATCTCTAAGGTAAAGTTAGAAGGTGTACAAGTGTACGTACCTACTAAGTTTATTATTGTTTAATTATATGAGTACCTATGACTTGAAAGTCTGCCCGGTATTTGCCCGGTACCAAACCTGCATTAAGTACATCTCATTGAAAATGTTCATATTTTTTTTTGGAAGTTATGTTCTATATCTATCTAATTTTGTCATTAAAGAGGAATGCATTCATTTTTACATTTAGTTATCTACTGGTATTTTTGTTTTTTACTTAGTGTTTTAATCAAATAATAGGTATTAAAAACTAAAACTATATATTTTACTCTAGCTCTATACTTGTACCTACTCTTATTTCATAAATAAATGACGGAAGTGTTCTACTGCAGGTATTTCTTGGCTAAAGGCTTAATCAAAAACTAGTCCTACAAGAAAAAAACAAATAAAGTATTGTATATAGATAACAAAAGCATTACAACATTGAGGATTATTTCAATGGCATTGCTAAACTAATTAGGTACCTATGTAAACATAAAGAACAAGAAGATTCTGGAAACATGCTCTTCACTAGACGGTTATTACAAGGGCGTTTTGGTCGTTATACTTGTATTATTTGGACATCTGCTCACCCCTATTGTGAAAAAAATACACTAGGGTTACACACAAAAAGAACGGTCCAACCGTTACTCGAGAGAAAATTCCAGAAATATAGTAGATACCAAAATGGTGATCCGCCCTAATTTCACACGGCATATCGGTAGGTAATTGCAAAATAAAATACTTATAGTTAATTCAAGATAATAATAAGTACAATAAATGCAATCAATCCAACAAACAACCTTTTTGTGTTTACATAATATTTTATACTTACAGTAAAATTTATTTTTTAACTAACACTATACTTATAACACTGAAGAGTTTCTTGATAGTTTGATTAAACGCGCAAAACTTTGGAACTTTCAGTCGGATTGCAAAAAATCTTTTGAATTATGATTGCCAGACTCACGAGAAATTCACGCTACGACCTACGGGAGCGAAGCAGTAACCAAAGACGCGAATAAAAAATACCACGCGCACGAAGTCGCGGGCTGTTCACTAGTAATAAATAAATACTTTGTTTAAACCAAAAACTGACACTTATTGTCATAACGTTATGGTCTAAATTCGAATTCTAACGCCAATAAAATTGGCGTTACCTATTTTTTATTGTACTAATATTTTTCTGAATAGCAGCTCGGAGTTTGGATTATTTGTGCCCGGTTAATGGCAATAGGCTCGCCCCCTATTACATGGGACCTAAATATACCGGCGAACTGTGGGTGTACATTGGTACACCTCTGCTAACCCTTCGGAGAATACAGGCGTGATGGTATATTTTTTTTATTTATTTTTTCTGAATGTAGTATAAAGAATAGTAGGTACCATATTTTTTTTTTAAATGGCATGGTTGGCGTAGGTACTGGCTGTGAATGGTAGCTCTGCACTGCATATTTTGTGTTTGTCGCACAGAACAAATATTTATAAGAATACTTAAATTTAAAAATAGAGTTAGGAAAGTTATATCGAATTATTATAAAATTTAATAAAATAATATTGCTCGACCTGGGTTCCCATACCCAGGCCGAGCAGTGTTATTTGATTTTTCGATTAGTAGTTTCTCAGTAGGTGTAGGTGGTTTTACAGTATGGTAATAGGCTCGCCCCCTATTACATGGGACTTAAAATCAGACGAACTGTGAGTGTACATTTGTACACCTCTGCCTAGCCCTTCGGGGAATACAGGGTGACGGTAATGTCGAATAAAATAAAAACATCAATGCATTATCAAATCTGGAAAATGTAATATGTTCCACAGGTAGGTAGGCATGGCTATTTGCTTTAGTAAAGATGGCTACCCACATGAATTAGTTTATAACAATTACTTTTCTTAGTTTGGTTTCCCTTTTTAGTAGGTATAGTCATGCCTTGTACACATGTATATTTAGGAATAAAGTCTCGATCTGAAGTTTAATATTCTGTGCTAAGTATGCAACATTTTATTTGTTTTGTGTTTCTTAAATAAATAAATCAATTTGGAAATATTTAGTACCGCGTCCGCGACACAGGAGAAATTCCTAAACCTAGGTAGAAAGGGCAACAATTAGTAGAAAAAAAAGTTTCGTTAAATAAATTAATCCCTAAATCTAGATTTATGGATATGGAACATGACTGAGGATTCCATCCATTGTCTGCATTTCGATTCCCATTTGATCTGTTGTGCGTAAACCGATTAGTAATAATTAATTTGTTGTTTTTTTGTTGTAACCAATACAAAATACGTAAACAATGACTTTATTAAATAATAAATTATCCATTTATCATAGATTCTATATTGTACTATATCTTTCTGGAACGCCCGCTATAACACGTATGCTGTCTCTTTCGCACTTGCGTAAAACCGGGCGCATCGTGTCTTACTTGAATGCTCTGGATATTTCCTCGTTGTTGCCAGCCTGTAAGGTTTAATCTCCCAAAAACCACTAAGTTCAACATAATGGTTTTATGTATAAAAAAAAACTATATAATTATAATATAAATAAGTAGTCATCATGAGTGAGTAATTGCGATTTAAGATTTTTTAATTCTAGATTCATTACAAAATGTGAAGTACTTTTTACCTATTTTTAACAAAAATAATTTTATAGCTTGTCTTAATAATATTTAGGGACTTTTTTATAAATAGGACTAAACGTTATTGTTAATTTATGTTGTTGTTATTTTTCCGTGTAAAAATTCCATACTTAAACAATCTTTTCTAATAATTATATTTTTAATTTAACGAAATATTTACAAAGTATGTTTTGACTGAAATTACTTACAAGAAATACACAAAATACATGCCATACCTGTGAAATAAACCTAACAACTTACTACAAAGACATAAAATGCTAAAAAGTTACATCATGTTTTATAATTTAATGTATTTTATATTGAATGATGAATAATTTCTATTTGCAATCTTTTGCAATCTCCCCAGATTTAGGGTAAATTTCTACAGTAACAACCCTATTGAGATAGCAAATGCATTGTTATCTCTTTCCCACAAGCACTCTGATTGGTCAGAGAGCTCTGACCCTCTCGAAATTTCTTTCGAATCTGTTCTGTGATTGGCTGCATCTAGTGACGTCGAGTAAGGTCTGGAAATATCTCGAATCTCATTTGTTAACTATATAAGCGGCGCTCGGTCGCCGCGAACTCAGAATTATTTGAAACGCGATACAAAGCAGACGAAGTGAGTTCGGTGCAAACCGGAGGAGTTTTAAATCAACATTATCAACGTTATACGTTACTACTTACGATTTCAACGAGTTTATTGTGAAGAGTACTACTTGAAGAAGACAAAATGCCAGCTGTAGGAATAGATCTCGGTACGACATACTCGTGCGTCGGCGTGTGGCAGCACGGCAACGTGGAGATCATCGCCAACGACCAGGGCAACCGCACCACACCGTCCTATGTGGCGTTCACGGACACGGAGCGCCTCATCGGTGACGCAGCCAAGAACCAGGTCGCTCTCAACCCCAGCAATACAGTGTTCGACGCCAAGCGACTCATCGGAAGGAAGTTCGACGACCCCAAGATCCAGCAAGACATGAAACACTGGCCCTTCAAGGTGGTCAACGACTGCGGCAAGCCCAAGATCCAAGTAGAGTTCAAGGGTGAAGCGAAGCGGTTCGCGCCCGAGGAGATCAGCAGCATGGTGCTGACGAAGATGAAGGAGACGGCGGAAGCTTACCTCGGCACGACAGTACGCGACGCGGTCATCACAGTGCCGGCCTACTTCAACGACTCTCAGCGCCAGGCCACCAAGGACGCGGGAGCCATCGCCGGGCTCAACGTGCTCAGGATCATCAACGAGCCCACAGCCGCCGCGCTCGCGTACGGCCTCGACAAGAACCTCAAGGGCGAGAGGAACGTCCTCATCTTCGACCTCGGCGGCGGAACGTTCGACGTGTCGATCCTAACCATCGACGAAGGCTCGCTGTTCGAAGTGAGGGCGACGGCGGGAGACACGCATCTCGGAGGCGAGGACTTTGACAACAGATTAGTGAACCACCTCGCGGACGAGTTCAAGCGCAAGTACAAGAAGGACATGCGCATGAATCCCCGCGCACTGCGCCGCCTGCGCACAGCCGCCGAGCGCGCTAAGCGCACGCTGTCGTCCAGCACTGAAGCCACCATCGAGATCGACGCGCTCTACGAGGGCATCGACTTCTACACTCGCGTGTCCCGCGCGCGCTTCGAAGAGCTCTGCGCAGACCTGTTCAGGGGCACCCTCGAGCCCGTGGAGAAGGCGCTCAAAGACGCCAAGATGGACAAGAGCCAGATCCACGACGTCGTCCTCGTCGGAGGCTCCACCAGGATCCCGAAGGTGCAGAGCTTGCTGCAGAACTTCTTCTGCGGCAAGCAGCTCAACCTGTCCATCAACCCCGACGAGGCCGTGGCGTACGGCGCGGCCGTCCAGGCGGCCATCCTGAGTGGCGAGCAAGACGCGAAGATCCAGGACGTGTTACTAGTGGACGTGGCCCCTCTGTCCCTCGGCATCGAGACCGCCGGCGGCGTGATGACGAAGATCATCGAGCGCAATTCTAAGATCCCGTGCAAGCAGTCGCAGACGTTCACCACGTACTCGGACAACCAGCCGGCGGTCACCATCCAAGTGTACGAGGGCGAGCGAGCGATGACGAAGGACAACAACTTGTTGGGCACCTTCGACTTGACCGGCATCCCGCCCGCGCCGCGCGGCGTCCCCAAGATCGACGTCACCTTCGACCTCGACGCGAACGGCATCCTCAACGTGTCGGCCAAAGAGAACAGCACCGGCCGCAGCAAGAACATCGTCATCAAGAACGACAGGGGACGTCTGTCGCAGGCGGAGATCGAGCGCATGCTCGCCGAGGCGGAGAGGTACAAAGACGAGGACGAGAAGCAGAGGCAGCGCGTCGCGTCTCGCAACCAGCTGGAGGCGTACGTGTACAGCGTGAGACAAGCGCTGGACGACGCCGGAGACAAGCTCTCGGAGCAGGACAAGAGCACGGCGAGGAGCGCGTGCGACGACGCGCTCAAGTGGCTCGACAACAACAACCTGGCGGAGCAGGAGGAGTACGAGCACAAGCTGAAGGAGGTGCAGGGCGTGTGCTCGCCGCTCATGAGCAAGATGCACGGCGCCGCCGGCGGCCAGCCCGGGGGTATGCCCGGAGGTATGCCTGGAGGTATGCCTGGCGGCATGCCCGGAGGCTACGGAGGCATGGGCGGAGGAATGCCAGGGGGTATGCCGGGAGGAATGCCTGGTGGCTTCGGAGGCATGGGCGGTGGAATGCCAGGTGGCATGCCAGGCGGTATGCCCGGGGGCTACGGAGGATATCAGCAAAACAGCGGACCCACAGTGGAAGAAGTAGATTAAACCAAAGTTATTCAATCACCTCATTCTGATTGTGATATTATTTTGTAAGACTGATTAACTATTTAGTAAGCACATGATCTTCTGTTGAATTATGTTATGTAAAAATTATGTAAATAAATGAATCATTTTAATTTGATTTAAATCTTTTATTTCATATAAACCCTACAAATACCATAAACAAGAGCACCATCATATATACACAATACACATACAGGATAGGTACTTACTTACACACACAACACATAAGATAAACTTAAAAAACAAACAAAATGAAGCAAACACAAGAATAAAATAATAAAACACAAGAAATAGGTGGGCAAGTACCTACTTATTAGCTAAATAAACTCTTCCAGAACTTAAACACTACTACCACTACTACCTACATACACACATATATATATACCAACAATGGTATTCATTGAAAGTGCTCATTACAATACATACAGAAAAAAACGCATACAACACAATACACAGAACCAACAACACTATACAGAAAGCACACAAAAACAAAGGCAACGTTCAAAACTGTAATGTAATGTTTAAATAGAATTTACGCACACGGGACAACACGAAACACCACCATCTGAAGGTAGAAGCAGCTATAAAGGCAGCTGAAGCTGTAGGTGATTTGTAGCTTGTGGTGACCACCGGTGCCAAACTTGTGCAGCCAGTCGATAAAAATTGTATGAAAACTACAAGACATAAGTCGATTGCGACGTTTTTTGGTTGTGGTCGGTGGCCCGTATGCAGCCTGGTTTAGTGTATAGGTACTGTTGTAAACGTAGTGTGTAGTTCAGATTCTAGAGCTCAAAAATCTAGGATGGGTGCATTACAGGTGAATGCTCCAGGAGTCAAGGTGGCGTCAGGTTAGCAAAGTGTAACTAATTACATAGTATTAGCCACATAAATATATTAGCACAGTCTAATAAACATCTTTTTATACTGTGGTATAAGTTTTTGTGAAACTTGACAAAGACTTTGTCACTGTCTACTTACTAACGAGTCCAAACATCCTGCTTACTGGCTTTGTTATAAAACGACTTGGACATTTCATTATAAGTACCTATGTCAAGATCACAACACGCGTAGGTAGCCGGTAAAAAATCTTAAGTATGTATCTACATACTTAAGAATTCTTACCTGCTAAGCTTACATTACTACACGTAGGGTATACCAACAAAATTATCTAAAATTCAAAACTTATTTTACCCTCTGAATTCGTACCTATGGAGTTCGATCATTATCAACAGCCTATATCGCAGTCCACTGCTGGACACTGCCTCTCCCAAGGTTGGCCACTGAGCCCGATCTTCGGCTGTAGTTCGATGATTAATGGAAATACCAGCCTATTATTGTCCCACTGCAATGCAAAGGGTTCTTCTTACACGACATTATAAAATAAATAAAACACAAATAAATTCAATAAAGTACTACCGTCATTCTTATTAAGAAGTTAAATTATCAGAACAAAGCACGCTAGTGCCTAAGTAAATCCTGTGAGCAATGAGACACTTTTGAACATAACTTTCTCTTTAGTTATAGTAATACTATTATGGTGGTCTACAATGGCTTCTTCTTAAACGACATTATTTTAGAGTGAATAAATGAAATGTACCATATTATAAAAAATAACATCATTGAATAAAGTACTATCTGCGTACATAAAAAAAAAAAATGTTAAATTAGACAGAAGCTCGCAAGCTCCTGAGTAAATCCTGTGAGCAATGAGACGCTATTAAACCTAATTTGCTCTCTACTTTATTATTATTGTGTTAAGGCGGTCTAAACTCAATTTATTTTGTTATACTTTATGGCTTTCCTCATGTACCGTTATTTATGAGTGAATAAACGAATTGATAACAGAGAAGTACGGAAGTTTAGAGTTGCGAAGCGCACAGAGCACATAGCCACAAAATTATCAATTTAATATTAATTACACATTTATTTATCATTCTTACTATATTTACAAGCTTTATTCTATTAAAACACTCTTAAATGACGGCTACGCGAACGCGTGGCCATGCGTTCGCGTAGCCGTTGACTCATAGTTAAGCATGTAATTTTTTAATAGAGGGCGCTGTGTGCGCCGCTTTTCATAAAAATGGAGGCACGAGATTGACTTGTTATGGGAATTCTTTCCCACGGTAATATCAACTTTTTTGTAAAATAATAATAGCAGTTTATTACTGTTCCACTGCAGGGTGAATGCTATCTTTATAAACAGAGAAGGCATCGGTCACCGCGCTTGCACATTGCGATTTGGCGATTTTAGACTAGTTATTTAGGTATAAGTCCAGATTTCCTCACGATGTTTGAGTTGGGATGTATCTATACCACGGAAAAAATATGATTTAATTACGATTAATTATAATTAAAAAAGTAGGTTTGCCATTTAGGATATGGGCCCCATGCAAACGTACTTGTACATGGACCGACGAGTGCCTAGAATTCAGTCTATTTATTACTTATCTAGTGCTTACCAACAATGCCTAATTTCAGTTCTGATTTCCTACCTCCAGATAAAAGCTTAGCAACAGCCTGATAGACTATATCCAACAGATAACGATAACCGGTGACGTGTCACGTTATTACATTTGATTATCACTTTATCTCGGCCAGCCTTTAAAAAACACCAATTAATAGTCAGTAATAATAGTAATGTTTGTCATCCCCTTTTACTGCAGTGATAGTAGATTATTAATTATTATCGTAGTTAGCAACAGGCCAACGGACCAACCGACCGGTATCTCAATTGGTGACACCTGACGATGGCCAATTGTTTTAGTATGAGTTATCTTGTATTCGTGTCTATTGATGATTGACAAAATAGGTTAGGAAATAGGTATAAAGTAGAAGCTCACTGTTATATCTTTGGACGATAACTCACTAAGGGCGAATTTCACCAAACTTTTATTCTAAAGTTAGGACTTGCGAATAAATTTTGAATTTTTTACAGTTGTTCCATACAACAACTGTCAGATGTCAATTTTATTCTACTTGTACTGGGTGATTTGTGGAATACGCTATAAAAAAATACAATACCCAAATGCGTTAATGTCAATCATAATTGTGCCATTGTATACCACGAAATTCAGAATTTCTCACACTATTTTCAATTTCAACTCAAGTTCTGTTTCACTTATAAGTTGATAAAATTTTTAGGACTACAGAATATTTATGGACTGTGGCCGAAATTCGATAGTGTTCGCTGTGTACCAATCCAATGTCGAGTTGGGAGAAATAAACAAACGACAATGACAGCTGTCAATGTCATTTAAATGTCAAAATATCTTTTAGGTATTGTTGTAGTAGGGGAGACCGAGGGGAGTTGAAACAATTTTCACATTTTTTTTCATAAACGAAATACTATAGACAAACATCGTATGATATTAGTACCAATCGATAGGTCATTCTTTACACTTGCGAATGATAGTCATAGAGGAATTGTAAGCGTTAAATATTGTGGTTAGAAATCGACTTATCCGTAACAAGTGCACTTGTTTCAACTCCCCTCATACCGAGGTAAAATGAAACAGGGGCCGAGGAGAGTTGAAACATATGATTTTTGAGAAGTATTAAGGATTGTAATATAAAAATGATGATATAATTTAAAGGTATTTATTAAAATTTAACTTTTCAAGTAAACAAACAAACTTTTTTATTGATATTTTGTACTGATATATCAATTAAGTTTCATAGTTATTTCTGCTGTGAGGTCATACATTTCGCGACTCGCCATACCTCTGTCAGGCTTTCTTTTATAATCAGTAGGCATACTGAAACAAAATAATCAAATTAAATCAACAAAATTTTTATTTTTTATTTTGCCCGTTATTTATTGACTGCTGTCTGATATAAAATTGAAAACGAGGAGAGTTGAAACAGCCTGTTTCAAATCTCCTCAGTAAGAAAAACCCTCCCAATTTTTATATAAACCACAATCAAGAAGTAAATACACAGAAATCAATTGTACCAAACATATATAACAAATCTTTAGTTAATGAGCTTTCAAAACATATATAACTTGAACCAAAATAAAGAACCCTTATCAAAATATAGGCATTGTAAAAAAACTTTAAAAACTTACTTTTCACGATTTTTGTTTCATGGCACGCAGAACTCTAGAACCGCGCGACTTACGCCAACGACGCGAACTGACACGTCAGCGGGCAGAGGGAAGTGGTTGAAAAGTGACGTTACCAACACGCTAACGGTTTTAAGTTCTGAGAAATCCGCACTGTTTCAAATCACCTTTGTTTCAAATCCCCTCGGTCTCCTGTAGGTAGGTACCGACTTGAGCTAAATACGTAAACATGATAATGGAATATATCAATCTATCAGAATCAAGCACGTTTTACGATAAACGTGTTTCTGTGCATAATCTTCATTAATAACCGATATTAAACACAAATAAGCGATTATTTGACTTCTGTAAAACATAAGTTAAATATAAGATACGCAAAAAGAAAAGAAAGCTATACAAACTTTATACTTATTAAAACTTTTATAATAACTATCATTATTAAAGACCTAAATCACTTTATTACTGGCTATTTGATGGTATACGTTAATTGAAAGCCATTAACTAAAAAACAAAATAAAATATTTTATTTTTAATACGAATTTAAGAGCTATGCATATTTTTTTTGTGGAAGTAATTGCCAGTATTTTCTATTTTCTTTTTTTTTAACAATAAAAGGAAATAAAGTGGTACAGACTGCAGTATTTTCTTCACGATGTTACAAATTTATTTTTGAAATCAATATTCAAACTTCTTGGATTTGATTTGACCTCTATCGCTGTGGTTCGTATTTCTAAGCATTATCAAGGACCTAACTATTATTTAATTGCGAATAGTGTAGGCCCCTTATTTTGTAAATGATTATTTAACATTATTGTAAAATAAATACAAGGTCCTACCTACCTAATATCCAGTTGTTTACTAGATTTTATCATATTTTCAGCATTGATAAAGCTAGCTTTATTTTATTGGATGCAAATGAACTTCAAATAAATGAAAAAGTGCATGACTTATTTTATTAATCATTGTTGTTTTTACCAACGTTATCTTTATTTATAGGATGATTTTGTAATCGGTGATTTTAAAAACATAATTAAAACACGGAAGTCAATGGCAGTGAACCGCTATACATTCAAAACAATACTTTTTATGGTAGGTAAAGTCAACATGTTCACATTGATTTCTATTTTATAAAGACGAATTACTTGTTTTATTGAACCAAACAAAAACAAAATAAAAGCGTTCCGTAGTTCCGTACCACAGGATATATTATTACCTAACCTTCCTATAATATTACAAAAATACGCGTTTGTTTTATAGGAGCCCCCTTTAATTTTATTTTTATCACACGTTTTGTTGTTAAAGTGGCAATAGATATGGATACTGGATACTCCGTGAAAATTTCAACTCTGCTTATTACGGTTCATGAGATTTATAGTCCTTTAACCGATAGTCTTATTAGTTCTGACCCTAAGGTATTTTTAGAGGAATTCTGAGGGGACGGCGCGTACGCAGTCCCACTACCAAAAATAACGCGTCCGAGTTATCCACATTAGGGATAATCGCAGGGGTCAACCCATCCCGCAGTGCAATGGGAAGGCCTCGCCCTGGGGGAACCGCCTTCGTGATCACGGAGTCCCCTACGCCAGGTAAGTATGAGTTCACTACGATACCGGGCGAGGGTCGTTCGACCGCGGAGAATCTTAACACCGCGATTCAGAAACGTGACGTAAATGCACAGCGCCATCTAGTGGTGACATGGGGAACTTGTAAATGGGTCAAAAATAGACGGGATTCGTAGGGAAACCCGTTTCAACGAGGGTAGACTGCGTAAAGCCCGGTTTCCACCGCTAGCGGAACGGACCCATTAATGACTTCGTTAAACTCGCAAGCGCAAACTACATACTTGTATTTCCACCAACAAATAGTCGGACGGAAAGAGATAAGTATGTAGTTTGCGCTTGCGAGTTTAACGAAGTCATTAATGGGTCCGTTCCGCTAGCGGTGGGAACCGGGCTTTAGATATACATAGGTACGTGCTTTTGCGCTCGACTTTCTCCGCGTCAAAGTAAATTTATGTTATCCTACGTGAACCGTACAATCAGCCTATGTGCTATTCCAGACTATGATCCATATCTGTGCCAAATTACATCCAGATCCGTTCAGCCGTTCTGGCGTGATTGACTAACAAACATCCATCCAAACTTTCGCACTTCTAATAGAAGTAGTAAGATTCAGTTGCGTTATACCTAGTCTCTAAATACATAGTATCTAAGTTAGATCAAGTGAAAGCTTATCTTTGGAGTGGCGCGTGTGAAGGGGGAACACGTGTTGTTTTTTGACTGTTCCAAGTACCTACATCATATTATATGAAGTACTTATGATAACAGAATATAGTTTCTATATTTATAGACTGGTACTGCATCTCTAGGGCGGATTCTTTCAACTGAAATATGTTCCAAATCAAATCGTGGACGGCAAATAAGCCGACGGCCCAGTGGCCACCGCTGCCTATGGACATCAGTGCAGAGGCCTTGCAAATGCAAATTGCATCCGAGAGATAAAGTTGAAGTGTCTCATGTGCTTGTAATTTCACCGGCACCCATACGCTTTACCCGAAACACAGCAACGCTGCTTTGCGGCAGAAATAGGTATGGTGGTTCACCAGACGAGCTTCTTCACAAAGAGCTCTACTACTTATTTCTAAAATATAAACCGGACACGTGAGAGTTGGATTTGCACACGGAGAGTTCTTTCGCACCAGAGCGTACAATATTTAACACTATATAAAACAAAAACACGTTTCTTGTCTCCCCTTCAAATATTAAAAAAAAAATATGGGTCAAACCTGCCACATTTTTCTCTAACCACTGCAACTTCTATAAGCTAGAATCAACAGTGGCGACAAGAAAAGCGCCGAGGCAATGAAGCTCGACGAGTCCCGGAGAAACGATTCAACTGTCTTGGATCCCGCAACGAAATTAATCAGAAAATGTTAGCGGAGGAGTAAGAAAAACATAATTTCCACTTCCCTCCAACAAGCCAACAAAATTAATTCTTCTTGTTTGTTGTTATAGCGGCCATAGAATACACTTTGTGGTAATTTCAAGTCTGCGTCTTCTTAGCACGGGTTAAAAGATACAGCCCTATGACGGTTGGATGGAGGGACAGCTGCATCTTAGTATTAGGGTCCCTTGGCAACCTTTGGGTATGGAACTCTTAAAATTAATGAGCTATTTACCAGAGTCAATAACTATTTAGACCAATAACATAGTTACTAAACAACTCTCAATAAGTCCATCCATTCATATTAGAAAACCAGCTATTTCAGACTAATTAACGCCAAACGAGCACCTACGTAATACCTACAAAGTTAAAAATATTAACAAAACTGTTCCGACATCTCGCTCCATACAAAACGTAGTCTCGTATACCTATCTCTCTCGTCATATTTTGATGAAATTCTGTCACACATACACAACAAACACAACTCGAAAAATTCGTACTGAAAAATATTTTATTTTGGGTTACCGTGTATCATTTTGCAATAAAATTAGACCACCATAAGCCCAGACATTAAGTAGTGCCTTTATCCTATACACAAAATATCTTCGAGTTCACAAGTACTGGACTATGTTTGGAGCATGCACCAGTGCACTGTCAATGTTTTCCTCTTACAATTAACATCACAATAGGACATAAGACAATAAACCACATGATCACGTTTGGCTAAAGCAAAAACAAAAGCCATTCAAATCCATACAACAACAGAAGATTACAAAATGGATGACAAATCATCATAAAATTGTAGTCATGACGAATCGTTTCTATCCGAGACACAATAAACAGAGCATTTAGTAGAGACTCACTAACTAGTACCTACTTGGCTAGAACTCGACTGAAACATTTTAAAATGAATCCTCGCCATACTAGTTAGTTTTTTGATTCAAGGAGCGAAATTACTTATGTCTGTGAACAATTTTTACTACGGAATCAACTCCAAATAATTGTAAACTAGTGCTAAGAGTCTGTGAGTTAAGTTAAACTAGTACAGATAGTCAAACAGACAGACATACAGACAGATATGTTTCATCATCATCTTCCTGCCCTTATCCCATGTTACATGGCATCGGCGCAACACGTTTTCTTATTCCATGTCGTCCTGTAAACCGTCGAGATGTCACTGACTCCCTTCTCTTTCATATCGTTCGTCACACAATCCATCTATTTTTTCTTTGGCCTCCCTCTTCTTCTCTTTATATTCATAACGGTTTTGGTCACATGCGTCTCATCCCTCCTCTTCACATGCCCATACCAAGAAAAACAGTTCCCTTTCAACTTTTCTGTCACTGGCGCTACTTTCAAACTTCCTCTAATATACTCATTTCTTACTTTATCCATTCTGATCACACCACACTTCCATCTCAACATTCTCACGATTATAGAACCAGCTGTTACGGACATTTTTATTTATTTATTAAAACTTTATGCACAAAAAAATGTATAAAATACACCGTACAAAGGCGGACTTAATGCCTTAGGCATTTTCTACCAGTCTACCTTAGGGTGATGCAGAGACAGAACAAAGTAGGGGGGGGGGGGGTATTTTTATCACGTAATTTTGTAAGGAACAACAGACTTTTTTAACCCAGTGTTGATTTCACTATAAAAATGACCTTATTTATAACTAATTTCACCCCCAAATAGATTGGCAACCAATTAAAAGTCACCTACTACAATATAATGAGACGATGATGTGATTTATCTAATCTGTGAGTACAATATCACTTCGATTACTTGATAACAAATACCTTTGACCAACCAGTGTGGAGTGAGCGTGTCGTGTCATCGTGTGCTACAATGAAACTGAGAATATTTTAAAAAACGTTCGAGAAGTAGGAGAATTTGAATTTAGAATATAAAAAAACAAAATGGGTGAATTGCAGAAAAATGGCATAGCGGTGAATGAGAAGAAGGGGTCTCCATTTTTAAAACAGGTTAGTGTTCGATTTTAATGAAATATCTTGGTTTTTTAAATGTAAACTAATATTATAAAGTGAATAGACTTGTATTTTTGTTTGTAATGAACTTAATTCAAAAAGGACTAAATCAATTTTAATTACATTTTTCACCACGGAAAGTTTATTTTTAAAAAGTGAGACGGTAATAATTTTATTTAATAAAATTGAGATTTGTAGTAAAAATCTACTTAAACAAAGTTACGGGCAACCGCTACTTACCTACTAATAAAAGTAGATATATTTTTTATTGCATTTGTTGCCCAACAAACGAAGCGATTATTTCAGGGGAATAACTTTTACACGTAGAAACTTTACAAGTCATCTATCAGCAACATTTTTACGAGTATTCATTAAACTACATTGTCAAATACCTAACTACTGTCTGACTTAGTTATCTTTATAACTTTAAAAACCTAATTTACTTTAATCAAATAATACACGATTACTGCTGTTTGAATAATACAAGCTATGTATTTGAATAATATAACTAGATTCAATTCTTCGTTTTCGTTTAAAAGTTTCTAATTGAAATAATTGACTTTGGCTTTACTGCGATTGTTTAACAACATAATAATATCACAAAATTTAATTTGAAAGGGTTGCTAAGTAAATTTTCCTTCTCGCTAATAAATGTATTGTAATTAAAGTCCATTGGCCAAGCGTAGTATAAGAATTAAGTGTCCATATACTTTGATATTTTAAATTATTAATAAGTAAATATTGTGTTAATAACTTAATATAATGACGGCTCAATGGTAAAGGCACAAGCAAGTACTAATATAACTTTTTCAATTCATGTGCTTTATAAGTTTATCTTTCACATCACTGACAACAACAAAACATCGTGAGGAATACCTGGAATTATTATTAATAGATATAAGACTGAAATGGCAAGCGGTGTGATCAATGCTCTTGTCTTCTCTGGAACAATAATAGACTTTAATCATCAAGGCATTAGTCTCAAATTTCCAAAGACTATCTAGTCCGTATAACCCTACACTTAATACTAAAACACGTGGCTATATACTTATAACACTAGGAGGTGATTAAGTGCTATTATATCACAGTTCCGACGTTGATTACCTGTTGTCTCTCCTAATCTCGCTAATTAGCCTTATCATCAGATGGTGTGTTGTTTGATCGTCATTATAACTTTCAATGGCACACCTGCTTTTCTTAATTAAGCATGTATTGGGGTGATAGATATATAATGGTGGCGATTCTCTTATTCACAAACTAACCTAAATTTAAGTTATGTTCATCTTTCTCTTTCCATTTCATTAAGAAAAGGACAGAAGATAAAATTTTAGTTAAGTTCTGTCAAATTTAGACACTCCATAGACAATTTAGACGCGATTAAAAACGTGGCGACTAGAAACACGCCAATTTTCTTCAGGCGCTGTCTAATTTGACAGGACTAAACGAATATGTATGTTCTGTCCTTTTCTTTAAGAAATTGAAAGAGAAAGATGCATTTAACTTAATTTAGTTAAGTTTGTGAACAAGAGAATCAGCACCATTGTTCATATAAGTTTCGATAGTGTTAGGTAACACTAAATCAAACGCCAGCTCAAAGATTTATTTTTAACAGAATATATTTGAAAATTTCTTTCGCCTGTGACTTCATCCGCATGAAGCCCATGCCCTTTCATTATGCTTAGCTTTGTGCTTTCGTGGGGTTCAATATCAAATCTCATCAAAATAGGCTCAGTAGCTTAGCCGTAAAAGCGTAACAAAACTCACTTTCGCATTTATTTAAGGCACTTTTGAAAGGTCAAGGAGTCGCCGGTCAGTCAAAAAATAAAAAAACTTAAAATACATTTGGAAAAGCAACAAAGATATTGAGTATTGAATTCAATGCTTCTTATTGCAATCTTATTTGCTGATTTATTTAAGGTTTCGTAGTCAACAAGGATCCCTTAATTTTTTTGTTATTTGGAAAAGAAAAAGTAAATAAAATATAATATTAAAAAAAACTATGTAGGTACTTATTTAAATTTCTAATTTCCATCCAACGTTGCAATGTATTTTGGGCAGATTTCCAGTTTACGGCGATTCAGAGGAATTTTTCGATGCCATATAATTTAGTTTATTTTTTATCATCAAGTCTATAAGTATATATTTATTGTACACATAAATATTAATTAAATAAATAGCATTTATTATTGGAAAAGTCATAAAACATGAGATATTCTTCACACGTACTCCCACTATAAAGTACGTACCTACTCTATTGTTTCTCGTTATTTGTTATTAGCACAACAAGATAATCTCACAATAGCAAAACTAATGAAGATTGATCGCTCGATAGTTCTTCAGACAAAGTCAATATTTTCTAAGTACATAAGTAAGTACCTATTGTACTCTTTAAACTGTGCTTGTAATGGGGAAAATTCTGATGACGTCATTAACTATGATATAATACTTACATAGTAACCTAGTAGATACGACAACAACATAAACATCTAATTGTTAGGGTTCCGTATTCCGTAAAATACTCCTTGAGATGATGAGCTGTGGAAACCAGCCCGTTAAAAATAAATATACCATCACGCCTGTATTCCCCGAAGGGTTAGGCAGTGGTGTACCAATGTACACCCACAATTCGGCGGTATATTTAGGTCCCATATAATAGGGGGCGAGCCTATTGCCATTAACCGGGCACAAATCCAATCTCCGTGCTGCTACTGAGAATTTCGTAAAAAACCCAATAACACTTTTTGCTCGACCTGGGAATCGAACCCAAGACCTCTGGCGTAGCAGTCGTGCTTAGGACCACTAGGCTAACAGGGCAGTTATACCAGCCCGTTATACCTACTATATAATAGGGGTTTTGTACTCAAAGGGTTCAAATGGAGCCTGTTGCTTTCGGTCTTATCCATCCGTTCGTCAGTCACAAGGATTTTCTCTGTTTAATCCCAACCAACTCAATTAAATGAAGAGAAAACTCTTGACATGTTTTAAGTTTTTAAGAAGACTCTTGTCACCTTAAAAACTCAGGCAGATGGTGTAGCTGGCCGATGGTACATACAGGTACAGAACCCATCCTGTGCGAATCCGTCTCGAACTTGGTCGGTTTTGATGTTTTTACAAGACGTTAGCATAATTTGGTCAATTTTCAAGTTTCGTATTGAGACTAGTGATTCATTTACGATATTTTCATATTGCCGTATTAAATGTTGCTAAATATATTAGGTTTGCTAAATATGTAACAGACAGGTATATTATAAAAAGGAAACATTTTTTTCCTGAAAATTTAATGTATTTGCGAAACTTCAGTCAATTATGAGCTAATCTGATACTGTGAACTAACTAAAAAATTACCTGTTTATTAATGAAAAAGCTAAGTAATGCAGATGACTCTATGTAGATACCTAGTCCTAACTGGTCCTAACACTGTCACTTGTTCTGTCTAGGTACCTACATGTTTAAAAAATCTTGTATCTTCGACTTGTAGTGTAAATTTCACCAAACTTATATAGGTATAATTATTTCTCTTTGAAAGAAAATTGATATCCGATAGTTTTTTTTTTTTAATATTTATCTATTAAACTTTATGCACACAATGTAAAAAATACACCGTACAGAAGCGGACCTAATATTGAGCATTTTTATAGTGTTTGGAAAACCTGTGCAGGGCGAGTGAACCAGCGAAAAAATTCAATATTTATTGCCGGGTTCATTGCGAACTTCACCAAACTTTATACAGTTTAAGTAAAAATTTGTGTTATTTTTTTAGAAGACAATAAAATGACAATATTCAAATTCAAATCAAATCAAATCAAAGCATTTATTTCAATTAGACCATTTACAGGCACTTTTGAATTGTCAAGAAGTTACAGTTTAATATTGAAGCTAGTTGCTCGTTCCAAAACGTAGGTCTCTATGGAGAAGAACGAGCAAGAAACTCCATGGACACTCTTTTCATTCAATTTGGTTTTTACAAAAACTTGGTTACATTATTCTTGTTGCTTCTATATGTGAAAACAATGAAGGTGAATATAAAAAATAACAAAATTATAATAAAGATGTAAGCCATGGCAGTCAAGAGATGACCAATCCCAGATTTTCAAATTCAAATTCAAATCATTTAATTCAGACAAGAGTCCATAGGGTTAGTATAACAAAATTACTTAAAGACTAGTGTTAGTAATACAAATAAGAAATTAGCTTAACTGGTGTGGATCCTTATCCAGTGGCGCAGCAGTCCCACCGATCTCGGAACACGCTCAGGAGACTATTAGTAGCGGAACGCAGTCGACCGGCCATAGATGCGATCCTTTTTCTTATTATGGCGTAAAAGTCATCTGTATGCGCCTCCGCAAACATACCAGACGCACTACAACGCCACGACCGCCCCAACAGTATCCTGAACGCGTTATTGTATTGGACACGCAGGTCGCTGTATGTCCTCTGCGTAAAACCGGTCCAAAGACTGCACGTGTAAAAGGACTGGCAGAAAGCTTTAAAAAGCGTTACCTTTACTTGATTTGTACAACGTGCAAACCTTCGGACCAGCATGTTTCATTGAACAGCCAGCGACCTGCGCTCCCTATCTATGTCTATATTGTCCCTAAGATCGTCAGTGACCCAATGTCCCAAGTAGTTAAACTGAGTCACCCATGATAAAGGAGCACCACATAGCGAGACACTCGGGACATCTGAATAGTTTATGTCACGCGCTTTAAACATCATCAGTTCGCTCTTCATATTACCTATATTGTCATTTTATTATGTATCATAATAGCAGTAAGATATTCATGCGAAACAAAAATCTTTGTGGACCAGGGCCGGACTTAGAGCTTGTCTACAACAAAAGATTTTAATTTAGTGTGTCTTGTCATGTTCTAAAGCCAGAAAGTGATGCTTTCACTAAAGGGATTGACGTAACATTTTGCTACACAAAAAACCTATGTTTCATTCACCGATATCATGAATCAAAATTAATAGATGTAGTGATAAGATCAAATCGTCGTGTACTGTGGTTATCGTTATCAGCCCAAGGTATCATAATATCTCGTAAATGCGTAATTTTGTAGATTATCAGTTTACGATCGTATGATTGATATTTTGTACGTAAAACATCGTGTATTACGTACTAAGTATATCGGTTGTCAAGCGTCAGTACCTATTTTGTTTCAGAAGTTACCTATCTTAAAAATTAAATTATATGTTTGTGATAAACTCTACATACATACATACATACATACTTTTTTCCCATGGGTGTAGGCAGAAATTTTTCTTTACATACTCTTTCCGCCTCCTCTACAAGAGAGAAATACTCTAGTACTTAAGAGTTAAATCTTTTTGAAAAACTCACACAAGTTAATTCTTTTTGAAAAATTGGTACGAGTTAAATCTTTGTGAAAAACCAGTAGAAATGCAAGTCCAAGTTATAAGTCCTGATTAACAGGCTGAGCAAAGCAAAGCTCAAGTTTTCTGAGGAGATCTTCGTTTTCGCTTGGTCTAAATACAGACCTGTACATATCAATAACTACATTGAGCACCTCTTAAGCTATAGTCTCTCTACGACTCTGTTCTCGATAAAAAATAATGCACGGTCCGAAATATAACTAAAATCTATTCAAGATAGTTAAGAGTTCGTCGTAAGAACGACCTTTCAAAAACGTGATTTGCGAATTAATAGCAATAATTAATTAATTTATCTATTAGTTATAACTACTTTGTCAGTATAATGATTAGTCAAATGAAATGAACTGATTTGATGATAATTTTTAATTAGTGCTGATAATCGACGACGACAGGCATCGTTAGCGCAGTGGCTGAGCGATTGGCTGCTGCGCGGCGTGTTTTGGGTTCGATTCCCGGATGGAACAAACGTTTTTATGGGTTACAGGTCTAGTTGGTCTAGATGAGTATGTGAGTTTAATTGTTTGTTTGTTGTACCCACGATACAGTAGAAATTAATAGAGCGAGGCAAATGACTAGATTTTTTTTTAAATCCATTATTGTATCGATATTAAGTACACATGGCATCTGGCAATAGAACCCGACACGAAAAAAACCTGATAAACATCATTGCAATGACAGTGAAAAACTACAGTGTTCACATAAAAAATTGAGTTCACCAAATCCTACTCTGGATAAAGTGATTCTATATACTAACTTCCACGAGCGTTCATATTCAAATCTCAGCCTCAATACAGGTCGCGCGATGATTCTAGATCGCTCGAGGAAAGTAGTGGGGGCAATCGTTCATTCATAAAGACCTTAAAATTGAACGTGCGCATGCCCTTTCCACTTTTGCCGAGCGATCATAAACCACCGCGCGACCTGTAATTTGCGTCTGCCCACACGACCGAGAATCGGCCCGAGAATCGGCCCGATAATCGGACCGATTCTTCATGGATTGTCGCTGTGATGAGATGGCGACTACATTTTAAACATTTTTAATTACGAGAATCAGCCTTCAGTTCTTCAATAACCTCAAAACCACGTGTCGACAATTCAATATCACGCATTTGATACGTCTTAATAATCAAACAATTAGGCTTCGTACAAAGATATCTAATCAAAAGATCGTAATTTAAAATTTAAACAGCGTTTCTGTCTTAAATAATTCACTGAACATAATCTAACGATGTATTTAAAAGGCAATAAGTAATCTTATAAGTCCACTCTATCTTATCGTCCATGCACTTGTAATGAAACATCACTTCACCTTTGTAAGTCGGTTAAGGTTAATTAATCAGTTTTCTTTTGTTTTATTGAACAGTGGACAAACAAATGTGTTGTAAGTAAAAGTGCAATAACGCGAACAGATTACATACATACTTGTACTACATTAATACATATGTACATAAACTTATGCCTTTTTCTCATGGGGGTAGGCAGAAACCACAGAAGCCACCTGCTACGATTATTACATACTCCTTTCACCTAGAACACGTTCATACATCTGGTCATGCGAGTTCGCTACAAGTACTGCGCACATATTATTATCTTGAATTGTATTACTCACTTGAAAAATTCGCCCAGGACCGGACTTTCGAAGTCCCCCCCCCCCCTCTCCCCCCCCCCCCCTCCTCAGTCCACCAATGCAAAGTAAAGTACGCAATACATTGTACATTGTCGTGAATGCAACTCTACAAGTATTATGAAAATCCAAACGTGATTTGAAGAAGTTGTAACTTTGACTTTCAATGTCTCCGTAACCAAAAGCCATCATTCATGCCATCTAAAGAAATTTAAAAATATAATCAAAAATATTGTTTTTTAAAATTTCTTTGGATGGCTAACATGCCGACGACGGTCCGCCTAATGTTAAGTGGTCACCTCTGCCTATAGACCATACCACATCTGAAATACCAGAGGCCTTGCATTGCAAACTTCCCCGGTTTCAAGAGAGTAAAAAAAAAACGCAATGGTGGGAAGAACATGTAACTTTGGGCTCCCTTAAGTCAAACATATGGCAGTTCTTCCACATCATAACACTGTCTCCTAATGTTCCAGGCCTTCGTGACAGCGAGCGTGTCGCTGAACATCATAGCGCACGGCTGCGTCATCGGCTTCTCCGCCATCCTGCTGCCCAGCCTGCGGCTCCCGGAGTCTCGAATACACGCCACGCCCAGCGAGGAGTCATGGATAGGTGAGGATTAACAGCCTCTCGATTATGTTTGATACTACTATCATCGTGGTGTGTACTATCGAAGTGGTATCTAATGTGGGAATGAAGTATAATGCCACTAATTGCTCGTCTCAAACGGTGCCGCAATACGTATATTGTAGTACACAGAATGTTTTTTACTTACCTACTTCTACCCATATCATAGGCATCTGTAGTTTCATAAAATAACGTTATTTTTTATTGTTCTGTCAGTTTGGAAAGAAAATGCCTCTATATCTTGGTTCTGCTTAGTCATTTCATTAAAAATATCCATAAGTTTGAGACAGAAGAACACAGACATATCAGAATTAAAACGCGAAGAAAGGATCTACCTAATTTATTACAGCCTTTTTTTTTTTTTTTTTTTTTTTATAGACGGGAAATCATCAAATAACTTCCCCCGCCCTGGGCGGGGCGGGAGGGAGTGTCAGACTTTTACTGACTAAAACCCGTCTATGTTCCTTCATGTGCCCTTTGCGTTCCGGGGGCGCGGTATCTCTTTCGAACAACCCGCAGAATTTATTACAGCCTAAGCTTAATGTCGTTAAACATGCCTCAAGAGTGCAGTCAGTAATTATGTACAATAAATTACCTGTACAATTTAAAAACTCTATGAATCCACACGAATTCAAGAGAAAGTTAAAGTCGTTGTTGTTAAGGAAGTGTTATTACAGCATAGAAGCGTTTCTCGAAGATAAAAGTAATTGAACTAATATGTGACTATACGAGTATTTAATGACATAAATGACTTATTCAACATTCTATGATTATGAATTTTATTGACATAAAATCTTTGAATTTAATTTTTAATTGATATTAAGTTAAATTATTATAAATAATATTAAGACCAATAATGTTGACCAATGTGTAATGTAATATTTTTGTTTTTCTAGCTTACGATAATTATTAATCTTTGTGTTATAATTATTGTTAAAACCACTGTTCGACACAAATGTAAATTTGTTGAAGAATAAATAAATAAATAAATCTTATCTCTAAACGACATAGAATAGAATCTACCTCAAAAGAGTAAATTTTTAGGAGTCATGCAAACCTTCAACTAAACTTTTAATGAAACAAAAACCTCATAAAATCATTTTTCTAATTCCAGTATCAATCATCGGCTTCGCGCTCATCACCGGCAATATCATCATCACTCCTCTCATGGACATCCTCGGGAGGAAGCGGTCACATCTCATGACCATCCTGCCAGTCCTCCTCGGCTGGTTCCTCCTTCTCCTAGTGAACAGCGTCGGTGGACTCATCGCCGCCAGGTTCATGCAAGGCATTGCCATGGGCATGCTGGGACCACTAGGGTCCATCATCATAGGTGAAATGACGGACCCAGTAAACAGAGGAGCATTTCTTACATGTGTGTCCTTATCATTAACAATCGGAGTGCTGTTCTGCCATTCTTTGGGCACATACTTCAGTTGGGAGCAAAGCGTTCTGATCTGCTCTTTTATCACCTTCACGAGTCTCCTCTTCATCATCTACAACCCTGAGTCACCATCGTGGCTGATCTCAAAAGGCAGGATAGACGAAGCGAGGAAAGTCTTCATCTGGCTCCGAGGAGACGGCGATCAACAACTAGATGAGCTGGAGAAAATGATAGCTGCACAAAGAATGGCTAGAAAATCTAGTGTTATAGACCAGAATCTGTCAGTCGGTGCAAAGATAAAGCGATTCTTCAGATATTTGAGACTGACTATAAAGAAACCGGAGTTTTACAAGCCTATTACTATAATGGTGTTCCTGTATGTGATGTTCCAGTTCGCTGGTATCAACGTCATCAGCTCCTACACTACTGATATTATCCGCCAGGTGGTTGGACCTGAAGCAAATGTTAATGTCATTATGGTGGCTTTGGACATTGAGAGGCTTATCTGCAATATACTTGCTGTTTACCTGATGAAGACTATGAAAAGGCGGACGTTATTGTTTAGCACTGGATTGATTTGCATTTTCTCCTATGTCGCGAAAGGACTTTACGTTTACGCCAAGCAAAATGACAAGTTGCCGTTTGACGGCCAGTGGTTGCCAATAGGTTTAATAGGAATATACATGTTCTCATTAACTGTTGGTATATCTTCGATACCATTCGCGGTTTCTGGGGAAATATTCCCGTTAGAATACCGTGGTTTGGGCAGTGGTATTAGTATCCTTGGTTTGTCATTGAACTTCTTTGTAGCTCTTAAGTGTTTCCCGGTGTTAACGAACTCTATAGGTTTATCGTGTACGTATTACTTATATGCTGGTGTGGTCACCGTGTGTATGTCAATAGTCTGGTTTATGTTACCAGAAACGAAAGACAGAACTCTTCAGGAGATCGAAGACAGTTTCCGAGGGGTTAATCCAGCTGATGCTAAGAGTATGGAGCCTCTGAATAAGGCAAATGGTGAATTAATGATGCGCAGAGTCAGTTCTGTTATTATGTATTGAAAGTAGAAGATCAACAAAGACTTGAGAGAGTACGGAAAGTCAAATGACAAGATTTGATGAATATAGGAATAATTTTCAGTGTATCTGTAACTCATTATGATGATGAATTTGAATCGGCTGTAATGTTAATTATTAAGTTAAGTGTAACTAATTTTACGTAATTTATGAATTGTGAAATTCAATCTCAGATAAGTGAATAAAACTATTTTTACTTCAGATCAGTTTATTTCTCTCATAACTATATGTTTTAACACTTTCAGTGCCCGAAGAGGGCTTAACGTTAATGGTTTACAATGATTAAACCTTAATTAATTGCAAGTTTTTTAAATAAAAATCTATAGTAGTTATTTGTCAGCATCTACCAGCAGGCTACCATACACGACTAGATCTAGTCGAGGTGGATTAGAATCATCTTTTAAAATCAGTACTGTGTGTGTATGTTACTGCCTCATCACCTACGCATATCTGGAGGCTGTATTTGTAGCTGATTGGCCTATCATGTATGGTAGGCACTGTAATCGCGACCTCCTGTGGTGAATTGAGCCAGATAATACCACCCGCTTCGGAATAAAGCGCCGGAGCACTGAACGTGTTAAATAAAGCCACTCCCCTTCAACTGCGCCGAAGCAGTAAAGCACATCCTATTGTCTTCCGACCCTCTTCATCCACATTCTACTTTCTTCAGCTCCAGCATCTTCTCCCCTTCATGTAGCTCGACCTGTCCAATATTTCCTTTAACCCCTTTGAAATGACACTCTATCTCATATAGTGTCTTGCCCTTAGTTTCTGGCAGCAAGTAGTATAAGAAGATTCCACAGATGGCGATGCTGACTGCGTACACACAGAAGGTGCCGCTGACTCCGATCTGCTCGAAGGAGAACGGCGCCGTCTTCACCACAACGAAGAACATGATCGATAGGAACATGCCAGAAATTCCACTTCCTAAGCTCCTGTATTCTAGAGGGAAGACCTCTCCAGCAATAGCCCAGGGTATTGGTAGGATGCCTAAAGTCTTCCCGAAGATGTAGACTAGGGTAGGGATAACAGGTGTCCATTTGTAATCATCAGGTATGTAGCCATCATCTCTTAGGTAGAGGAGGAGAGAAGTGAGCAGTAAAGACACTACACTGATGTTGATTCCAAGGAAGAGCACAGTCCGTCTGTTGAATTTGTTGACCACGAAGCAGGAGAGGACTGCTGTCGCAAACCTGACCACATCCACCATCAACATGCTAACGTTGGAGTCAATGGTTCCAGCACTGACCTCCTCCATCATTGGGATGGTGTAGGAAGGAACTACCGTCATCCCGGATACTTGGAACAGCACAAACATGAACATCATGATGATAGTCGGTTTATAGAACTCTGGTTTCCTGACTATTTGTCTGTAAGCTTGCCATCTGGACCCTCGTCTTGTTCCTGTGGGTTTCTTCTGACTGTTCAGGAGAATTTCTAATTCTTTTTCAGAGCTTGGGTCGTAGCCTCTGAACCAATGGAAGGATTTTCTGCATTGCTCGGTAAGGCCTCTTGAGGCGAGGTAAGGTGGTGTTTCCGGAGACAGAGTGACCAAGATCAAGGATAGGACGTATACGCTTCCACAGGCGAGGCCTGCTGATCTCCAGTACAGCAAGGTTCCGAAGACATGGGCGATCAGCATCCCGGTGGCGAAGGAGAAGGCGATGGTGGCCAGGAAAGCTCCTCGATGTTTGGGAGCGGAGTACTCTGCTATGGAGACTGGCGCTGCCGCTGCTTGGATCCCCATGCCGAAACCCTGGAATTTAGAAATAATTTATTAGTTTATATTACAACTAATAATAGGTAATAAATTGCGTCCTTATCAATAAATGATCACGAGATGACTTTATCGTGAACATGTGAATGCAATCATCTGGTACCCTTCAGTTGGTCTTCATAAATATGGGTCAATTTGTAGCTCATCAAAGTAAACTTTAATATATTGATAGCAATTGCTTTTATTGGTGCGCTAACATTGACAATCATCGCAAAATATTAAGGCGCTGACAAACCTGAGCATTCACATCTAATGAGTAGGTTCATGCTTATGCTTGAATGATATAATTTGGGAGCAATATAGCCAGCTTTGGATAGCGTATCGACTATAACTCTTGTAAGGGTTCCGTAATCGAAGGGTCCCAACTAGTCCCTATTACTAAGCCTCTGCTGTCCGCCTGTCTGTTAGCTGACTATATGTCATGAATCGTAATAGGTAGAGAGCTAAAAATTTCAAAAATTTAAAAAAATATGGTCTTAAATTTTACGGCTTTTCGGTTTGTTTTGGGAGATTCGTTTCTATTTGGGGTTCAGTTTGTGGAAACATAAAACAGTTAATGCTCTATGTTCTTTTTACAAAAGACTGCTTACCTTTATATTTAGCGGGTAGTACCTATGCTAAACTTTGTGAAATGTTAGAACTGTAGAACCACTCCTTGTGGGAATTTTTGGAGAAGGTAAAGCTGAAAAGGAGACATCCTTCCTCTTAAATGATGATGATAGTACTATTCTTAATCACCTGTAAGGATCTGCTGATGAGCAGGGCAGCGGGTCCTCTCGCCGTGGCCAGCAGTGCCCACCCCCCGAGCGTGGGCAGTGTGCTGAGCTGGTTGGTCAGCTTGCGGCCCAGCTTCTGCAGGCTGAAGGGCGCCACGATGATGCCGGCGATCAGAGCCAGGCCCAGGATTGAGGCTGGAATCATGAGGAATCATTTTGTTAGTAAAGTTGCTCTAACTCAGGCTCTGGCTATAAAACTTAGTGTCAATCATAAGTATTAAATCAAAACCACCGGATTAGCAAGCTGAAGTGGCAATGGGCAGGCCATATTGCTCGCAGAGCAGATGACCGATGGGGTCGAAAAGTGCTAAAGTGGAGACCACGGACTAGCAAGCGCAGCGTAGGACGTCCACCAACAAGATGGACAGACGACCTAATAAAGGTCGCCGGAAAACGCTGGATGCAGGTCGCTTCCAACCGATATGTGGAGATCTAAAGGGGAGGCCTATGTTCAGCAGTGGATGTCCTATGGCTGAGATGATGATGATGATGAAATCAAAACCTGGTTCTCATTTATAAAACCAGTCGCAACATAAGTTTAGACTGTAAATGTCGTCTACCCATTACCTACCAATCAAACATTCACTTAGTTACAAAAATAAAATGCTTTTACATGCGTTAGGTCACGTAAAAGCTATTTTATATATTTCTTAATTAAAGAGAACGAATCGCAAACAAGATGGTGTGCACACTATTCTGGTCTCTATATTTGCAATCCACTTTAATCTCGCATTCAATTTGCTATGCTAACACACTCGTATTCATTTGGTATTTGATGTATTAGATCTAGCCTAGACTATATGTCTAGTGATATTTAATTTATAGTATAGGCACAGACAGACAGACCGACAGATATGTTTTTATGTCAATTCCAAAGTCGAGATAAGTTTAAGCTTAGTTAAGAATGAAACAAGAAGAAAAAGCCTAAGAATAGGTTGCCAAATGTGTTGCGTTACTATTACTAGGCAGCAAAACGGTTCAATGTACCTTCATTCGAACTATGGTAGGTTATTAAATTAAATAGTATTGTGTACAATAAATGCATACAACCCTAATAAGATAAAACTGGCATCAAAAAAATTCCTCCCCATCGCCGTCAACAGGGAATGTGCCCAAAAGACTGGCGGCATTATTAAATTCCTAAGAAAAATGGGAGAAATTATTACGTGTGTTGGCTTATTTTGGCAGAAATTAAACCAAATATTCGGTGGTAAACAATGGTTTCTCACTGTCACAAACAAATAGCTCATTAAGTTGAAGACACGTCTTTCATAGATTGATGTTGATTATAATAGACTAGTCATCATCATCTTCCTGCCCTTATCCCATTTTACTTGGGGTCGGCGCAACATGTTTTCTTCTTCCATGCCAACCTGTCAACAGTCATGCTGTCACTGACTCCCTTCTCTTTCATATCATTCTTCACACAATCCATCCATCTTTTCTTTGGCCTCCCTCTTCCTCTCCATCAATCCACATTTATATTCATGACTCTTTTGGTCACATGCGTCTCATCCCTCCTCTTCACATGTTCATATATGTGTTGATTATAATAGACTCATGATCACAATTACCTACACGTTGCCGCGTGATTGCCCCATGATTGCCATGAGTTCAAGATAGATTACACTTGAACAGTCGTGACTTAGGTACTTGTATGTCTCAATCTTTCGAAACAGCTTTAAACTTTAACCATGGGATTCAGTACCTACATAATGACCTAAAGACTGCGTCGGCGGATGGTGTAGCCGTGGCAAAATTTTGGGCCAAACATAAAATTTAAAACACATTTTATCATTTATTTATATTATTTTATTTTATTTGCCGTCGATACGTTTTGAAGAAAAAGTTCCTACATGAAGGGACTGATATTTTTTTCTGTTATTTATAAAATAAATGGCTGTCTTATTCAAAAGCGAAGGAGGGTCTGAAATATACTGAATCCATAGTAAAAGGTTTCGTTACGATGTCCTTTCCACCTAACATAAATTCCAAACCGCTAATTCACCGTTTACCGGCGAACTGTGGGTTTACATTGGTACACCTCTGCCTAAACCTTCGAACATTACAAGCGTGGTGGTATGTGTAATTCGCCGTTTAGGTGTGGAAGAGTAACAAACATCCATCTATCCAGCACAAACTTTTATAACAGTAGCAAGAACTAGAATTAATGCTTCGATAAACACGTCACGTAGAATTTGCTCCACTTATAGATATTGCGAAGAACTAGATCGACATTAAAATATCAGGAAATGGCACCATATGTGGCGACGAACTATTTCATATGTCTTCTATAATGAATAATAAACATTATTATTATCTCCAGATGGAGCAGCTGTAATAATTAATTGATAGGAAACTGGGTGTGTGAATAAACTCAATGGATTGATTTTTGATAACATGGTAAGTATAGGCGTAAACATACCGGCAAACTGTTGGTGTACATTGGTACACCTCTGCCTAACCCTTCGGGGAATACAGGCGTGATGGTATGTGTATAAAGGCGTATGTTAAATTATGCTAACTTAAATAAAAAATAGGTATGGTTAAATATTACCACCAGCGCAAAAGTCTCTTCTTATACAGAAAAGGCATGATAATTGATCACCAAGCTCGCTCAAGACGGATTATTGATTTCAGACACACATATATTTTATAAATCCAGGTTTCCTTATTATATTTTCTTAAAATTGAGTCATATAGGTACTTGCCCGGTATCGAACACGCACTTTTGAGAGGCGAAGATAATATGATTGTATAATTCTATTGTTATTTCCACAGAAATATTAAATACAGGAGAAGTGCCAAGGGGGCGTGTCCGCGTTACGAGGTTTTGAGCGAAACGCTCGCAATTTGGGATTATGGCCCTCAGTTGGAACTCGTACGCAAACGCAAACGTAGCTCTCATAAAATTCAAGAATGCCGTGTTATGGAGTGATTTGTTGCAAAAACCGAAGCCAAATCAAAAACTTGGGTAACCATGGAATCTCTTACCATACATAAGTACAAGTATTACACTATATTTATCTCTAAAATTACGAAAAACAACAAAATTTTAAAATATTCCTTACCTTTACTACGTTATTTTTGCTCACAAATGTCAAAGCGACTGTACTATTTTTGCAACAAATACATTGCTCCTTAACCACTACCTAATTTTGTAGTAACGTAACTAAACAAGCAATGTAAAAATCACAAAACGACAGTGTCGTAATTTTATTTGTGCGTAGTACCGGCCGTTGCAAGTCGCCGCCAGTCAGTGACGTGCCTGTACAGATCCACTAACGAAGATTATCGATAAGGTCGATAAGAAAATTATAGTTTATGCTTCAATTTCTCAACCGTTTTAATTCTGTTGGAAGACCGATGTGAAATAATGTTTTTATTTACATCGTACATACATTTTTATTATTTTACATCGTAGTCGTAACCGCGTAACCAACGTCCGTAAAGTAAGTTGATTCAATTTTCATTTTCATTTATTCATTTTCTTACGTATCATTTACAGTTTTAAATATTGATAATGTATATATTTTTTAATTATTTTATTTTCAGGACCTCAAAAATATTATAGTACAATAATAAATTGGAAGAATCGTCAACTTTTCGATTTTGTCAATCACTAGCGTACATGTAAAATAAGTGTCTTTTGCCACAGTACAAAGAAATCTCTGTGTGAGTAAGTCGTACGGTGAATGGTAAATACAACAGACAAGTTGAAGTGATGAAAATTGTACCTAGTCATCATAATGTACATATTCCACCGTGAGAATCAATTTATTGAAGTGGATAATTGTCTGTAGTGTTTGGATTTTATTATGGAATAAAAAAAAAAACAAAAAAGTAAAGTAAGTAGTAGTTGGGTGTAAAAATCATCGTTAGCCTAGTGGTCCTAGGCGCGACTGATACGCTAGAGAACTTGGGTTCGATTTCCAGGTTTCGAGCAAAAAGTGTTATTGGATTTTTCTATGCAATGCTTAGTAGCAGCTCAGAGTTAGGTTTTGTGCCCGGTTAATAGCAATAGGCTCGCCCCCTTTTACATGGGACCTGAGATATATCCGCGAACTGTGGTTGTATGTTGGTACACCTCTGCCTAACCCTTCGGAGAATACAGGAGTGACGGTATGTAGGTATATGGTGAAATACGAGTAAACTTCATACGCACTAAGTCTGCAATCTTCAGTCCGCCTTGAATAAACGTGATGATGAATGCTAGTGCTTTCTCTGAATGAGAAGAGGCCTTCGTCATGCAATGGGACAATATTAGGCTAGTATTATATTATACATATGCCGAGGTTGGTCTGTGGATGGGTGACCATTTACCATAGCGAGTTTCCTCCGTGCCTCGGAAAGCACGTAAAGCCGTTGGCCCCGGCTGTCATTTGTAGATCTTTGACAGTCGTTACTGTTAGTCAGAAGCCCGAAAGTCTGACAACCAGTCTTACCAAGAGTATCGTATTACCCATTACTGGGTTGTGGAGGTCTGATAGGCAGTCGCTCCATGTAAAATACTGATATTCAGCTGCATCCGGTTTGACTGGAAGCCGACCCCAACATAGTTGGGAAAAGGCTAGGCAGATAATGTTATATTATACATACGCAGCTATACGCAAGATAAATAAGGCTAAAGAATGAGTAGAGAACATTTTATGTTTCCAACAGAGAACTTAATTATCGCTCTACATTACGCTGTGAAACATTAGAAAAATAATAAAAACATAAATAAAATATTAATATAAACATTATTTTTTTCACTTACCCATCATGTTTATTTAAAATAGGTTATAGGTTCATATATTTCTAAAATATACTTACGACTAGAAGTTGTAAGATACCGCTTGTCATAAAGTAAAGTAAAATAAAATAAAGAATACCAACTTACCAACCGTGAAACGAAAGTACTATGTATAGGAGAACCGAATTTAAATTATAATAATAATATAATATACCATCACGCCTGTATTCCCCGAAGGGTTAGGCAGAGGTGTACCAATGTACACCCACAGTTCGCCGGTATATTTAGGTTCCATGTAATAGGGGGCGAGCCTATTGCCATTAACCGGGCACAAATCCAAACTCCGCGAGCTGCTACTGAGAATTTCATAGAAAAGCCCACTAACACTTTTTGCTCGACCTGGGAATCGAACCCGGGACCCCTTGCACAGCAGTCGCACTTGCGAACACGAGACCAACGGGGCAATTAAATTAAAGGGCAGTTAATTTAAATTAAATGTAACCTAGGTACACTAATCATTTACATAAACATCCTATCTATATACACACATACATAAATATAAATAAACCTAACTGTTTTAATTTAAAGTCATTGTACTCTGTTTTGTTTACTTTCAGTTTTTCGATATACAGGTACATAGTATAGCTTATCATTATCACCCATCACATTAGGGTCAATTCTTGACCTAGGTTATAACCTTTGGTAGTGATTTCACCGACTTATTAGATCGAGAGGTTATGATTTTAATCCAATAAAATAATAACATTTTCTACATTACTAGTTGTTACTAGTTGCCTCGCCCCCTATTACATTGGATGCTGGGACCTAAACATACCGGCGAACTGTGGGTGTACATTGGTACACCTCTGCCTAACTCTTCGGAGAATAGACGGGTGTTGGTATGTTTTTTTTTAACTAGTCTACAATCATGATGGCTAGATGAACAGCGCTCTCTAATGACAACTATGCATTTAAAGGTGAGTTGCAATTTTTATCAAAGCTGAAGAAATACTTATTTCACCACCTTGATGTACCTACGAGATACGAGAGGCAATCCGGTATATATTTAAGAACGTTGGCTTTGTAATCTTTTAAAATACTTGAATTTTGGACAACATTGTTAAAAATTGAGAAAGGTTTGCAGTTTGATTTTGATTGTTTTTAATTACGGAATGTGGCGTTCAGAAAAAAAATTGCACAGGATTTTTTTAAAAACAATCTATTAATTTGAGAAGATTTGAAAAAAATGGCATTAGAATAGATTGTAGAGTGGAATACCACATAGTTTACTTTTATCCCAGAAAAATGTACGGTTCCCACAGGATAATAATATCAAATTTAATGCGAATGAAGTCACAGGCAGAACCTAGTCTTTCCATAAGTAAGAATCCATGTCATCTCTCAACGTGACTGGAATATCTAGAAAATAAACTAAGACTCCATTCATTCATACCTCCACAAGATATGCCATTAAAAATCCAACAAAGAAATTGTATGACGCATTCCTACCATGGAGAATATTCTACCACAGATAATAACAGTTATTTTTTAAATAATCAGACAAGTCTTGATGGCTCACTAGTGTTATGATGCTTGTCATGCATAAAGTTGTGGGTTCACAACCGGCCACGGGCAAATACCAATGTCACTTTATCAATTTTATTGATGTACTTTCTAAGTTTATCTTAGACATCATTGATATTAGTGAAAGAAAACATCGTAAGGAAACCTGGACTTGTAATTACTATAAGTCTGAAATCGTAAATCCGCCTTGAGCAAACGCGGTGATCAATGCTCGTGCCTTCTCTGTATGAGAAGAGGCCTTTGTCCTATAGTGGGACAATAATAGCGTAGTATTATGTCATGTGACCCATATATAAAGTGCGGTAAGTATTTTTAATGTTATTCAACGCACGTACTTTACGTGTTTGTAATAATTGAATTATACATGCGACCTGTAATGTCGTGATATGTTGCTACCGGAGTGATGTTACAGATGGTTTTGATCACGTTTCTTGTGTTTTAAAGATGTAAGTAATTTTGAAATGTTTGCCCAATTTGGTGCACAGTGATACATCACTGTGTACTTATAGTCATTTATCTTTATATAAAACTAGGTGACCCAGCAAACGTTGTTTTGCCATATTTTTTTTTTTTAGGGATATGAAAAATTGATGTTGGCCGTTTCTCAGACCTACTCGATATGCACAAAAAATTTCATCAAAATCGGTCAAGCCGTTTCGGAGGAGTATGGCAACGAAAACTGTGACACGAGAATTTTCTATATTAGATTACATCCATTTTACACCAAAATATTGCCAATTTTATATTAACTGATCGTAATGAAAAGTGTAAATCTAATTATATCGTTATATTTTTTCAAATTACATATTTTTTTTCATAGAAAGATATTCTTTCCGGACTATAAAATAAAGGTTATTCAAGTTAGGTAGTTCAGGTTTATTCAAGGCGACCCTAGTTTAATTTCCACAAGAACAACGTCACGGGCTGAAGCTACGAGACTAGTACATAATAACTATTGTAAAGAAGTCTTCTACATACCTATCCACGACTCATGGTCCGGAGTCAGCCGCAGCGCAGATCCTGGCTCCCTGAGTTGCTGCAGCAGTACTCCTGGGAAGGCGATGTTAGCGCCGGTGCCTATCATGTACATCACCACTCCGCTTACTGCCAGCAACTGGAAGATACAGAGGGTTAGTTGGGCTGGGTCAGGAGGTGGAATATTCTCTCGAAGAATAGTATAGGCTTTATAACATCACGCTACGACCCACGGGAGCGGACCAGTAACTAAAAGCGTAACTTAAAACGAGTGAAAAAAAGGTACGATGTCGCGGGCAGAAGCTAGTTAGTAAAAAAACGACTGATACATATTTTTAACTAGGTACTTAATAATTAAGTATAATGTAAAGATCCCTACCGCAGCTAACAAAAGAGCTGATAACATGTGTGAAAATAACATATCTACGAACCACAGCTAGGAAACCTGCTTTCAAATAAAAAAAACCGCATTCAAATCAGTTCACCCGTTTAAGAGCTACAGTGCCACAGACACACAGACACGTAAAACTTGAAACACCCCTCTTTTTGAGTCGGGGTAAAAAAAGGTTTAGGCAGACCAAAATGATGAACTGTCCTGACGTCATTCCACTGCAGAGAGTACGCAGGTTGATGACCGAGGAGTCAAACCTGTTTCAAATGCAGAGATGTGCTTGCAGCTGTAGGTACTGCCAAAACCAAGCATGCTTTGATTGTGTAAAAACTGAGTTATTCAAAATTAACTAAGTACAATGACCTCTGTCTTTACTAGCATTTGAGTACAGACAGTTATACATATTTATAGTTGATTTCAAAAACAGTTAAACTACAAATTGAAATTTTACACTCCTTTGGATTTTTTAAAGTTAAAAAACGATACAGCCTAATTCAGCTGGACATAATTATTATCTAAAGTTCTAAACTATGATTATAAATATGATTTGTTTGTAATTGGTGATCTCTGGAACTACTGCTCCGATTCACAGTAGAAATCGCAGTAGAAATCTATACTATTGCCGACTGGATGTTTTATGGTATTCCTTACCTTAACCGCCTCGTGAGCCTAGTGGTCCTAAGCTCGACTGCTACGCTAGAGGCCTGGAGTTCGATTGCTAGGTCTTATTCGGTTTTTTTATGTGAATTCTCATTAGCAGCAAAAGTTAACGTCAAGTTAAAGGCAGTCAATGGCAATAGGCTCGCCCCCTTTAACATGGGACCTAAACATACCGGCGAACTGTGGGTGTGCATTGGTACAGCTCTGCCTAACCCTTCGAGGAATGGCGTGTTGGTATGTGCCTTACTTATGTACTTGGCCTCCACGCAGACATAGTCGTAGGCAGAACCTGGTCACGTAATAAAAGGCACAAACCTGTCTCAAGAACGGAGACACCCTCTCATACGTCCCTTCTGTCATGATGCAGGAGTTGGAGGACTCTTCTTTAGGAAAATACCACGGTTTCTTCTATCTTCTTTATGTTATGGACATCTGTGGAAGAAGAACGAAAAAAAGACTTTAGTTCAACTGACATTTGGCATATTGAGGGAGACGATGATGAAGTGAAAACTTCGGTAAAAAACGTTGTCCTACTTTTTAAGCAGGTGTAAAATATTGACATGTCATCGTGGTAAAGCAAAACAAAATCAGTAATTGCTTTCCCTGCACACGACGTGTCTGACTGTTGGTGTCATTAAGTCATACAATAAAATATAGCTGTTAGGTATTTTGACCTTTAAAATGGTATTATAGGTCATGAAGTGTTTTAACTAACTACAACACATAAGACGGAGCTCATAAAACCTTGCAATTTCTCCTTTTTTTCTGTACATAAATAGAAATACAATCACATACGACAAACAATAAGACCCGGAACCAACCTATAGGCCATATTTTTTTTTCTCGTTATGGAATCGAACTCGAGACACAAAACTTAGCAGCTAATCGTTTAGCCACTGCGCCAACCGTGCCGCCAAATCTTGGAACTCATCATTATCATAAGATAAAAAAAACGGTAATTTAAAAAACTAAAAAACCCGACTGCTACTCTTTAAAAATCCCTAAAACAAGATAAATTGTAGCAGTCAGGACCCATTCTAGAAATGAAGGATTAGTGAATTGAGAGCACATACCTATATTACATTGCAGATGGTCCCGAATGGGTCCCGACTGCTACAATTTATCTTGTTTTAGGGATTTTTAAAGAGTAGCAGTCGGGTTTTTTAGTTTTTTAAATTACCGTTTTTTATTTTTTATTTTTTTAGTGTTTTAAAAAAGAAATTAATATACCCAGTATCACTCTTACAGTAAATACGAATCTACCGACACCTCTCAAGCTAAAATCCATCGAGCCGTTCAGCCTGCAGAGCGAGCCAAACGTTTGAATTTGGCGCCAAAAATCCGCCATTTTTTTTTTTTATATGTACCCTGTGTCACTCTCACAGTAAATACGAATCTAACGACATCTCTCAAACTAAAATCCATCGAGCCGTTCAGCCTGCAGAGCGTGTCAAACAATTATACATACATACAAACATACATACATACATACATACATACAAACATACCCTCGAAAAACATAACCCTCCTTCTGTCGCAGTCGGGTAAAAAGATCATGTTTCTTCTAACTCTTCAGAAACCGTTACACGAGCCACTCATGCGCAGGTGTAAGGCAACGAAGTTGATAAACAATTCACACTTATTTTACAACTATACTCGTATTGAATATTGGCATAACTGATTGTGATATAACAATTTTAGCGAGGTACGTTTATAACCAACCTCAATGGAGGCTAGCCCAGTACGTAACAGATACTATGCACAAACACATGCACTCCTTCTTCCCTCATTCTCCTATGGAGCGGCTTTCCAATACGACCGGGGAGATAGGCGTAGGACCAAAGGCTTAAGTAAGAGTGTTTACCGAGGGATGTCATGTACGCAACTAACTTCTAAACTTTAGCTGCTACTGAAAAATTTCTAATGGGAAAACCAACTAACTCTATGCTAGGCCTGCGAATTATACCTAGAGAGCCAGACTGGGACCAAATTGACGATTTCAGACTTACGTATCGGATCCGCAACCTCGTGTATGAGAGAACATCAATAGTGAGGTGCACCCTCTGGAAAGAAGGTGTCTTCCTACCAAAGCCATTCGTGACACCTCCGGAGAGTCCTCCACCTGGAAATGAGCTGCCATGGCCGATGTGGAAGTGTTTAAATAGACTCCGAACTCAGGTCGGTCGAAACAAAGACAACATGTTTAGTTGGGGATTCAGATTGCAGTACAGCACATACGATGGCTCCTCTCACAACGTACGCAGTCAAAGTGGCCAAATTCTGGGCATCAACAATATAATACCGATATTATAGTTTGTCTTCGAAATGCTAAGAAGAAGAAATAGAGAACATCATTTAATTCCGCGACTTCGTCTTCGTGCCCGATAACCGTCATTCGCGCAGGCGAAATCGCGGGTAAAGACAGTCTACCAATTTCCAAAAGTAATGCTTCGTATACCAAAATAAAAAATAAATATACCATCACGCCTGTATTCCCCGAAGGGTTAGGCAGAGGTGTACCAATGTACACCCACAGTTCGCCGGTATATTTAGGTCCCATGTAATAGGGGGCGAGCCTATTGCCATTAACCGGGCACAGTAATGCTTCGTATTACGTATATTAAGTAAGTAACTAGTTAGTAGTTTTCTATTCCACTAACTGTCATCAACGTTACGTCATACATGACAAGTGAAAGTAAGTACATAGTTTAGCGGATAGCTCATAATGTCCTTTACAGCCAGACTTGGTTTGTTTGACCGAACTGTTAGAAGTTGGAACTTTTTTTAGACTTTTCAAAAGCGATATACTGCTGTTATTTCGATCATCCGAAGGGAAGCCGATAAGAATCGAGGTATATGGAGTCCTCACTAATGCTGGTTATGCATAATAATGCTAGGAGGGGCCAGATGCGGTCGTCCAAAAGAAAATTTCGGAAGCTTCTCTTCTTGGGCTTCCCGAAACACCCTTATGTATGGCCTAAAATTTATTGTGGTATAATTATTTTTTGGGAATTCTTGCCTTGCGTCATTTTTAGTCGATTTTCTCTGTATGCATTTTTTGGAAATATTTTTTTATAATAAATCCTGAGAGTGTGGTCTGCGATCGGTAAAAAAATGTATGTCTTATCATCTGCTGAAGTGACTAAATCTTAGTTCAAAGGGGAAAATATCGTTTCAGATATAGTTTCAGATATCCGCTACTTAAAAACAAAAACAGAGGAGGGTTCGCTACTATATAGAAGTTAAAGTATGAACATAAAACATTGATTTGATAAAACCTTTCATAGTTCGCGTGTCTCGAGTCCATTTTCCTTCATCAAAGCAATCGTTTTCCCTCACTTGACTCCACAAATGACCCCTAATTTACTAGAGTGATGTGCAGTTTTTATTTAAATGCTTATTTTTATTGATATAATATGCTTATGCTTATATTTATTGTTGTTTCATTTCCGTGTTTTAAAGATAATAGGACTGTTGTGATTGTTAATTGTTGTAACTTAAAATGGTAATCACAGTGGACGGTTATTTCTTTTTTATTATTACATGTACTAAGACACATAGGAAAGTGGTATATGGTATTTTGTTCCTGTCAAATTTTGGTTTAAAAGTTCTTATGTATATGGGAAGACGGCACGTGGCGCAGTGGCTGGGCGATCCGCAGTGTGATTCTCTAAGCCTCACTTCGTAATTCGAAAGCTGAATCCGCAGTGAGATTACAAAATGGTATTCTGTTAAACACGATCACGCCGGGTGACGTCACTACGGCGAACGAATACTAAACCAATGACAAGTTGGTTCGTTATCGAAGTGAGCGCGATCACTTCAGTGAGAATCGTTTTTGAGTTTGCATTTTAGAGAATCGCACTACTGCTTCGTGTCGCGGGTTCGCATAAACTCACATAGACAAACAGTCAGGCTCAGAAAAACTATCTGTAGACCATACAAATATTTTACCCGTGCGGGAATCAAACCCGCGACACACGGCGCTGCATCCAATCGCTCAGCCACTGCGCCAACTGTGCCGTCATAAATATATTTTTTATATCTTTTTTATAACTTAGGTACCTATATTATTGTGTAACTTATTTCAACTCCCATAGACCGACTTCGCCTTGAATCAAATACTTATTAACCACAGTCCACAAGCTACAACAGACCAATTTTGATTAACCAGACAAGGTTACTTATTAACTAAGTAATTCTAATAATATTATTATAACATAAAGTCAATTAGAAATGCAATCAAATGTATTGGGTAAAGTGAAAGGCAATGCACTAGTTGACAGAAGGAAATATTCCAGCAGCTTACTAATATACTATGAGATAGTTATTTCAGTTTCTGGTTGCTTAATCTGTAATCTGCGTTTGATATTGCAACTGCAAAATGTAGTGCTTAATAAAGGTGTAGTGTTAGTGATTCTCAATACAAATTAATATTAAAATAAATAGGATTTATTTTCCAAATTTTAAATTTTCGACAAAGGTTTTTACAGAATATTTGGCTGTTAAGTCTTCTGGTGTTTTCTTTGTTGATTTATTTTTTATATCATTGGATGCCAAACAAGCCGACTGCCCTGATGTTAAGTGGTAACCGCTACCTATAGAAATCTGCAATACCAGAGGCCTAGCCATCCCAAGGGCAAGGTTGAAATGTCTTATGTGCCTGTAATTACACCGGCATCCATATCCTTCAAGCCGGAACACAGCATCTCTGCTTTTCGGCAGAAATAAATATGGCGGTAGTACTTCCCCGGACGAGCTCCTTCACAAAGAGCTCTACTAATATTTTATAATAATCTCTAAATCAAACTACTAAACGGTAACACATTTACCTGATATATCCTGTTCAACACTCTTCAAATATTGACTACCTTTTTCCTCAAGCTTATCAGCTAGCTACGTCTGCACTACTCTTTGACGTAGCTTCATCATTTATTGATTGGCACTTACTTAGTCAATCAACTGCGCCAATCAGAATTTTACAGAATACTGTTTTATTATGAAGTTCCAAGTACCAACTCCCATGTTACTAATATTATAAATGCGGATTAGATAGATGAATGTTTGCTACTCAATTACGCTAGAACGGTTGAACTAATCTGGATGAAATTTGACGCAGAGATTATAGTCTGGGATGACATATAGGCTACTTTGATCCCGGAAGAAAATTACAGTTCCCGAGGGATATCATATCAACTTTCATTTTATATTCATTTATTTGCATCCCAAAATGTGAGTAAAACATGTTACATAGGGCTTAAAGCTAAAGTACAGTTAGGGACCCTGTAAGGCAAAGCAACATAGTTTTAACTTAAAAATTGTTTATTCTCTAAATATAGAGAATAAACAATTTTTATGAAATAAATAGGTTCTAAACTACCTAGGCTAGCTGCCTCGTTAGCTTAGTGGTCCTAAGTACGACTGTTACGGTAGAGGCCTTGAGTTCGATTTACAAGTCGAGCAAAGTGTTATTGGGTTTTTCTATGAAATTCTCAGCAGCAGTTCGGAGTTAGGATTTGTGCCCGGTTAATGGCAATACGCTAGCCCCCTATTACATAGAACCTAAACATACCGGCGAACTGTAGGTGTAGGTACATTAGTACACATCTGCCAAAGCCTTCGGAGAATTCAGGTATGATGGTATGTGTGTTCTTACTTACTTTGACGCGGAGGAAGTCACAGGTAGAGGCTACTACATTACAAAAACGGAAATAAACTGCTATAATATTTTTAATTAATTTTTAAATTAATTAGAAATGCTTGCCCTTGGAATGGTTAACCGTCTTCCATAAACCGTATGTTTGCAATACGTTTAGTTGGAGCACGTGACTCCATATCAGCTAGCAGCGAGTGTTTCGTTTATTTCTTGTTCAGAAGGAGTTGTTCACGCGTTTTCGTCAAGGATTTTAGAGCGATTTTGTAAATACTTCAAAAGATTTCAAATAGACATACTACCTTGTATTTATTGAACATAATGTAATCATGTGTATATTTTACATTATTTATTTATTTATTTATAGTTAATTAAAACGGTTACACACCAATTACAATAATTAACCTAGAACACAATACTAATATTATTATAAAATCTACTACACATTTAATAAATCATTTAATCTTGACGGGCCTGTTGGTCTACTGGTTAGCGGCCCTGACTGCTAAGCCGCAGGTCATGGGTTCGATTCCCACCCAGGACAAACATTGTGTGATGAGCATGATTGTTTGTTCTGTGTCTGGGTGTGATTTATCTATAATATGTATGTATTTATAAATTATATAAGTATGTATATCAGTTGTCTGGTTACCATAACACAAGCTCTGCTTAGCTTGGGATGAGATAGCCGTGTGTGAGTTGTCCCAAGATATTTATTTATATTTATTTAAATAACAATGGATATTCTCTCATACTTTCTCTCGCAAAACTTCAGACACACTCGCATTAATAATAATAATGTAATCATTCTCATTCCACTACGGGCGTAAGGTTGGAAATCGCGCTGGATGCGGCAGCGCATGGCTATATTTATGGGAGTTGTCCAGCAGTGGACGTCTTTCGGCTGATAATTGATGATGATGAATTTGCTTCTTTCTTTTGTGTCCGTAAAACTCGGCTTACATCTTTATATTAAAGGATTATTTATTTCACTACGGCATCAGCGTGTAACGAAGGTGTATATACGTACCTATTAATTTAAAAAATAATTGGGCATACCTACTTAAAGAAAACCCACGCGGACAAAGACGCGGGCAAAAGCTATATAATATTTGTGCATCTATCAATGGGGTTGTAAATCCTTTTAGAAACATGTACATTATTTATTGAGTTCCGTACATCTGAATGGAAAATAATACCCTTGTAGGATCACTATGTGTGTTTGTGTGTCCGTCTGTCACAGCTAATCTACTGAACCGATTAAGTTGAAATCTCGTACACATACGAGTAAGTATGACTTTATGTGACCCCAAACATGGATGTGTAAAGAAAATATTTCTTTTTTTTTCTCGATTTTTTAGTTATAAGTTTTACTACTTTAGTCTATTTTTTCTAGTGTAAGTCCCGTTTCTTCTAGTCATATATTATTTGCAGAGCTCTCTACAAGTGGTATAACTAAATTGACAGTTAGATAACTAAAATATTGATAACTAAAACATGTCACTTTGACCGATATTTACTTTAATTCAAGGTTATCGTATACATAATGCTCCATTAATAGCAAGTGATAACGGTATTATGTATGTTAACTGCTATTTTCTGACTTATCTAAGCTCAATTACAGTCAATACAAAGTTTAGATAAAATACTCGGATTTTTATAAGCGAAGTACCATTTCCTAAAAAAATAGCTGCAGCCAAAACTTTCAAATTTTTAACCTGCAAAAAAAAAAAAAAAAAAAATATTTAGATAAGTTTTTATAATAAAATATGTTTTTGTCCATTAATTTTAATGAACGTCTGATAGTGCGGCGTTAAGTTTTATGAAAGTTCGTTTTTATGATTTTTTAAATTATAGTTTGGAAAGTGCTTCATTTCTTTCACAAATAAATACATTAAATACTTTCCAAAATGTTTCCAAAATAAAAAAAATATTAAACAAAAACAATATTGACAGAAGTGTCCGTGAAATTTCTTGCTCGTTCTTCTCCATAGAGGTAAAACCTACATACGGAACGAGCAATTAGCATTAACTTTCTGACTTACTAACCGACTTCTTCATAATACAAATGTGCCTGTAAATGGTTAATTGGTATAAATACTTTGACTTGGATTTTATTAAATTTAATTTAATTACCTATCAGGAACTATAGTAAACTGGTATGATTTATTTTTAAATGTACTTCCTATAAATGAGCAAACGAACAATTAAAGGAGACATAACTTTCAACCTGTCTTGTTATTTCCTTGACAATGTAAACAAGGACTTCCGCGGTTTAATTTAGTCTAAGTACATCCAGATTTATGTAGGTGCTACCATCTCTGCCCGACCTCTAAACGCAAGGCTTGCTAAGTAATACATCAAGTTAATTGGATAGGAATTATTGTTTTCCTTACAAGTGTTGAAGGAAATAGTATTTCCTGAGTTCTATATTTTTTAGGCTCTTTGTTCTGGGTTGGAAAATACTCACAGATGTCCGCCGCCTTGGGATCTGTCAATTGGTTACTGAAAAAAAATTACCCTGATTTTCACTTTCTACTTTTACGCCGGGAATATTTCTTAAGCCTAGATCAAGTAAAGAGTACTTAGCCTGTAGCTAGCTGGGTTGTGCAATACTGGTGATCTCTGAACTGAGCTAAAATATAATTCAATTTAGTTTTGTCCAAACTAACCAGCCAATCTAAGCATAGGTTTTGGATGTAAATTGACCTGTTTTTGCAGGATAATGAATGGATTAGTATGCCAAATGTGTTACAACACTAAACACATTTGGCATATTGAATTAGTTTGACGTAATTCATTGAATTGTTGAGTTAATTTGGTTAACTCGTTTCCCCAGGACAAAGCAAAAATCTTAGAGCAATATTAGTTTTAATAATGCCATGAGAGCGGTTAATTATCGGCACTTTTTGAATGATAAAGGTACAAAGTCCCAAAACGTGTTCCTTAAGCCAAAATCAGACCTGTTGCCAGATTGTTAGATAGATTCTTATAAAAAAAAAGTTTCTAATTTACAAGATTCTAATTGGTTCTATTCTAACTTTTTAGTGAACGAGTTTAAGACACGTTTGCGTCATAATTTTGACATTCCTATCAGTTCAAGTCAGGTTTTTGACGATTTTAAATTTCATTTTCCTTAACTGCTGGTTGTGTGGTTTTCGAAATACTCCCAGAGGTCAAACCTACAGTTTATAACCGGAATCATGGTTGGGACATGTGACCAATGTCCAATACTCGTGAATTTGATAAAACGTTAACATTGACCTCGCTTTTGATCTGGATTAGTGCGTCATAAACTTTTACTAAACGATAAAAAATTGATGACTTGATTGGGATAGTGGCTTAGGGATTGGCTCGTACTGGGAAAGAGCTTTGCTTTCCACATGGAATAAAATTTACAATATCTTGACAGACTTACTTTAATTCTCTCTTTCGGGGGCTGAATGCTCAGATAGGCATTTGCTCCATGTAAAACACTGGTATTCAGCCCCAGCAAATTAAGGCTACACCGAGAGAAAGAGGGGGTGAAACAGCTAGTAAAGGCACTTTTAAGAAATTGTATTGCTTCAAAAATATGGGAAAAACGCAAGAAACGATAGATGGATTTAAGTAACATGGGCAGAAATGGACGCCGATACGGTTGTGCAGAAAAAGACTTGACTGCCACGTTAGTCTTGTGGTGAGTGCAATTACTAAGCTTGGTTGCCTAGCTTGGGTAAAGGGTTATTAGATTTTTCCATTATCAATTTCTTGGTAGTAGGAGTTTCCAAATTGATGGAAACTTTTACTGTAACATCGGATTATAAGATTGAGGGAAGAGCGAGTTCACCTATGCATGCGCAAACATTTGTGCACTATATTATTTCCTGCGTATCAGACTAGTCTCCGTGGACGTTAATACATTAAAATCCGTGACAGTTCAAAACTGGCTGTAATTTATTTGAAATAAATATTTTGACACAGTCATCAAAACTTTACACTAAAATTACAGACATCAATATGACTGTAATTTTGAGTAGTGACTGTAGTGTCGAGTCGTCATTAGTAACACATGTTTGTTGAAAATAAACCTTGAGTTTAGAGTTTAACTATTATTTTCCAAGGCTCAGTATTTTTAATGATACGACCAAATTGCTTTGGCAAAAACTTTATTGTATCACGAAAAGAATATGCTGGTATGTGACATAGGTAGATAATAATAAAACAATAAAACGTGTTCTATAAATGCGAAAGTAACTCTGTCTGTCTGTTACGCTTTCACGACTAAAACTCTGAACCGATTTTTATGAAATTTGGTGCGAGGTAAGTATGATCGTTAACGATAGTTACGCGGATAAGCTTGCAGGCAGAAGCTAACCCGTATATAAGCATAGAATTTGTATTTTTTGCTGTTCGTTCGTGTGACATCTCATCCTTGAGTTTTAAATTAGTTACCTACAATACTTTGATATGTTTTTTGTCATTCCATTGTTCTAGAGTGTATGGTGTGTCAGGAAATGACAAACATCTTTTGACAACATGCTTGGCACAGTGGCTAAGCGGTTACCTGCGGCATTACGCGTCGAGAGTTCGATTGCCGCACAGAAAAAATATTTGTATGGCCTACAAGTAGTTATTCCGGATACGGTTGTTTGTGTATGTGAGTTTCTATGATTGTAAACGTACCCACGATAAAAAAGAAATTCCGAGTGTAAGGCCACGTTTAATTAAACAAACAAAACATTTACCTACTAATTACATATTCATTAACTTTTACCAATTGTTTTAAAATATAGGTAAGTACTTGGATATTTTTATTCGCAAATACACGATTCAATAGCTAATTGTCGTTTTTGTGTCATATGCCATCGTTTTAAGATACAAATTCAAATTCTTGCACTTAGAATTTCGTAATAAGCAATACAAACACTGCAGACATAATTTTATCAATCATATTAGCTCATATTCGACTTTATTGATCAAGATCATGACTGACAACAACGGTCTCCTTGATAATTGTATAATCTGTACTCAATTAATTATTAATGTTAATGGACGTCTGTGAGTGCGGCGGTAATTTTTTTCCGTATTTTTTTTTTGTAGTGATCTATTTTTCGTATAGTACGTAGGTACTTGTATTTTATATCTTACAAGCCTATGTTTACTTTTCAATTAATTATTGAATGATTAATTATATCTGGTAATATTTCGAGATTTCTCAAGGTGACGTTAATATTAATTGTGGCTTCAATAATTATGAACTTGGAATTTATAAGTAGATAATCACCTAAAGTAACTTAGTTTTATGTTTGCTGTATAATTAATATGGCTAGTTTAAAAATTAAGTTAGTAAGTAAAAAAACCTGTTTTTTTTTAACTTAGTTCTGCGAGCCAATCCACATTCTCACAATAATTAATAACATCAAACTGAATCAATATGCCAAATGTTTTATATGTTATCTACACCCCAAAAGAATGGTTAGAATAGTTTTAAAATAAATCTGAGTTCAATATTCAAAATCATTACAATCACTTCAAAAAATTTAAAAAATAATGGGAGAAATTCTGAAACTCCTTATTTTGTCAATATTAAACAATGAAAAAAGTTATATTATCCTTTTTAAAAAAAAATAAACTACAAGTAAATAAGTAACTATACACTTTCATACATTTTGTTCCCATTTAAAACAGTCCATAAGAATACCTCAAATGTAAACTGAAATAAGCCCACCTAAAACCATTGTTATCACCACAAACCGGTACGTTACCCAAATCAGCTGATGCATAACCTTTTCACAAAACATACACGTTACAAAAAACATAAATATATAACAAAAAACACCACTTACATTTTAAACCGTAAACTTTTTATGTTAGAACAATTTTCACTTCCAACATGTATGTTTGTCGTGCGTGTAATTTCACAGAAGGGATATGAACGCGCGTGGTGTGCCCGGTCGCGAGGCGTGTACTGCCAACTTACTACATGTAACATGTGCCATACGACGCACTGTGCCATACTTCAGTGGTTTCCTATGTATTGTTGCAGTCAGCGGGTGGGACCGGTCTTTAGGGCAAGCTGTGAAACTCTTCCCTATAGATAATAGTACTGTACGTGTTTCAGGTCTTGCCTTTTGAGTTTTTAGCTAAAATTTGAAGTTACAGGCTCTAAATTCGATTGTTAAGGTTAAACTGTAATTACTAACTTAGTATTTTACCCGTGTTAAGTTACATCTTTGGCACTGCTCCGCTCCTGTAAGTCGTGTCGTGATGATAGCCGGTACCCATTCTCATGAAACTGGCTGTATGCGATGCGGATGAGGTTTTTGATGTTTTTTTAACCTTCCTTTTTTATTTTTATTAAGTGTACATACTTAGTTGTAATTTAATTATTATTTAAGTATTTTTTATGTTTGAAAAATAAATATTCACTGGTAGTTAAAGAGATAAACGAGGTTTAACAAAGAAACAAAAATACTTTTCAGAGTTATTATATTGATATAGATTTAATTTGATTAATATAAGGAAAACTTATAACTAGTACATTTGAGTAAGAAATCAATTATGTAGTACGTCAATCAATTACATAGAAGATTATCAATAAAAGTTTTCACTTATTAACACATGTATAATATTTAAATAATCTACATACACAGCATGGGAATCTACATAAAAAATGAAGGCTCAGATATTTATGTTATGTCGAGTGCTTATTTGTCACTTTTCACAATAAAATGACAACCATTATTCATTTTTTTATCAAATTAACATTATCTTAGTAACCAAATTGCATAAATTAACATACATATACATATTATCGTTTGAATTGTTTCTCTCATAATTTCCGAGTTTAAAAAAAAAAAAAAAAACTGAATCAACAGTGACACACACTAGGTATTTCTTTTATCAGCATTTTTTTCTCCACTAGTATTAATAGTCGAATTACTAACTAATTACAAAAACTAAAGTGAACGTTATCGCTCCATGCTAATTAAGTAGGCATGTAGTACCTACCTGTATTCTTAAATAAACTATTTAACAGTAGTAGAGCTCTTTGTGAAGGAGTTCGTCCGGGGAAGTACCACCTAAAACCTTGTAAAAAAAAAGGTTTCTTTTTTATGGCATTACGCATTTGCAAGGCCTCTGGCCGTGTCGAATTGTCTCCCACCCAAAAATGTTTAAAAAAAGACGATATAGTTAGCATACTCTTGAAAAAAGAAAAACATAATTTACCTAATTGGTAGTAATTTTGCAAAAATCAAAAACTGATGTTTTAATAAGTAAGTTATTGTTATACAGTAATCTAACATTTAGTATATCGAATTAGTTTGACACACCTATTTAATAATTGAGGGATTGTGGTTCGACAAATGGCAGAATTCGAAAGGCTGCTTCCTAATAACTGTGACAAGCGTACGTAATAGGCATGGAAATGATTGCTATTTTTTAATTCATTTTCATTATATGAAATGATGAATGAAACATGTGAAATTTCACAGGCAATGACTTTTATTCGCAGTGTTATAATGTAGCTCTTTCATATAATGTGCGCCACGAACACGTTGCGACCTGCTATCTAATGCAATCACAATGAATTATGACAAGGAAATCTAAACCTTACACTTTTAAGTTTAAAGTTCATATTTAAAATGCCCAGTGTTGTCCGTCATCACATCTCTCGTCCTTATCTAACACACACATGAACAAATCATTCCTTCTTTCTTACTCGCTCGGTCGCTTTGGCAGACAGCAGCGCGCCGCTCACGAACTTTGGTCGAATGAATAAATAAAATCATAATAATTCGTGATTTCGTTGACTGTGAAAAATAGCAGTATAAGTGAAGGCAAATAGCGGGTGTGATTAATGTTTTTTTTTTTCATATGAAATTTCACATGCTATTTATGAAATGTTCCATCTACGTAATAAATTGAATAGATTGACATAGGTACCGGATATAGCAAATACTTGCCACCTACCTACACAAGGAACAAAATGATATTACCTGACTCCCAAGTGTTCACTATGGACATTATCCTCTATTAAGTTGAAGTGGTACTCACACAAAATCAAATGGTGGAACTTCGGGTCCCTATATAGGTAGGTATTCAAATTTACTTGAAATAGAATCAGCTCTTATCAAGATATAAGTGGTTTTTTTTTCAAATCAATAAAATACAGTTAAATATCCAAAATTATTTAAATGATTTCAAAAAATAAACACTAAGTTCTAGAATGGTAGAAGATGCCCTAGGCATTAAGTCTGCCTTTGTATAGTGTATTTTTTAGTAGTTGTAGTAGTATATTGTTGTTGTGTATTTGTTGTAGTGTGTTTTTTTGTAGTGTGTGTTTTTTTTTATCACGTGCATAAAGTTTTAATAAATAAAAATAGATGAAAATGTAACGTTAGCAATCCGTTAATCAAATTAGAACATTTAGAACTACTATCCGTTTTACAATTGGTAAAACCTCTCATGCACGATGTTGTGCGTTTGCAACCGGGCACGGGCAAGTACCAATGTGACTTCTTGTAATTCGTATGTTTAAGTTTATCATGGACATCACTGACATCGGTAACCATGTCAGAGACCCTTGAGGCGGTAGAAATTCTGATACTAGGGTGTGTGGGGTCGTTAGACCTTACTGCCCACACGATAAAGAGGAAAGAAGAATTGGTAAAAAAACAACAATTCAGAGTAAGTTGGTAAAGGTCTCTGTGTAACCGGATTCCTAGGGCTACACATAATTGTAATTATCGACAATTGATCGACAACTGGTTAACGATTCGAGCGTCATAGCTCATGACTACCAACGATTAACTAATCATGCTCATGTTTGGTATTTATAGCAACCAGGAATTAGGAGTAGTCGTGAAGGGCTCGTGGCAACTGGTTAAATAGATTTGCGTGGTTAAATAGGTTGCAGTGTTTTGGAGATCACGTTACGGATCCAGCTAGCAAAATTATTGTCTTGACCAAAGAATCTAGAATTCTAGAAGTACTAATTACAAATCTGTACTAGTAAAATAAGTTGAAAAGTTTTTTGTTTGTTTAAATACTCTAATTTCTGAAACTACCAGTGGGATTAGAAAAAGTATTTTGTGTATGATAGCCACATTCATGAGGAGAACAATCGCTACGATCCACGGGAGCGGAGCAGTAACCAAAGACGTAACATAATGGTGGTGAAAGCGCGGGGTATCCGATATAGCTAGTAACACACACTTATTAATTAAATTTACTGACAATATTACGTTTTACTATCAGAATTGTAGAGGTACTCGTACAAAGTTGCAAACGCTCTATATGAACATATTGAGTAACTCTTACGACGTTATTGTCCTGACTGAAACTTGGCTTATTCCTGACATTCGTGATACTGAATTTATTGATGACCGTTATGTTGTTTATAGATGTGACCGTGACCGTGTCGCGACAAACAAAAAAGATGGAGGTGGTGTTCTGATAGCTATGCTTCGTGAATTGCGTGCGACAATATTAACAACTCGATTATTTAACTCTGAAATTGAACAGGTACTAGTACAGATGCTTGCCACCCAGCAGCACACACGTCATATCATTGGTGTCGTGTATATACCACCAGCGTCTAGTGCAGAAGTATATGAGCAATACTTAGACATGCTGCAAGGCTTCGCTAATAATCCTGATTGCAATTCATATCACTTCTTTGGTGACTATAACTTACCTGAGATTGACTGGGTGCAACAAGGCAATCATGCCACTGCGCGTCACACGGGCTCTACGGGACGTATATTACTTAATTTTATAAATATAATAAATGGTTCACAATTTAACTGCACAAAAAACAGTTCAGGTCATGTACTAGATTTGATAGTCTCCAATGCGGACCCTCAAATGGTGCCTTGCAATATTCTGGTGACACCCGATAGCCTCCACCCTCCTTTTTCTATATTAACTCACCTAGATGTGCATTTCAAACCGATGAAATGCCACCCGGTTCGCAGGTATAACTTTTACAAAGCAAATTACGATTGCATTAAATACGATTTGGGTAATGTAGATTGGGAAGAGTTACTCTCTCGTTACTCCTCCGAGATGGCGGTTGATTTTTTTTATGAAACTATATATAGAATTATCAGGTCACATATTCCATTAACTTACGCCAAAACATCTAAATTTCCGATCTGGTTTACACCGTCTCTAATAAAAATATTTAAAACTAAAGAACGTGCTTGGATTAAGTGGAAAAATTATGGTAATCACTCTGATTACGTGCATTTTTCAAACTATCGCAAATTATTCCATATTGAGACCACTAAATGTTATAAGAGATACATGACATCAGTTGAAGACAGTATTCCTAAGTCTGTTAAGTATTTTTGGTCGTATGTCTCTTCCAAGAAAGGTAAAGCTAAGTACCCTGCTAATATGTTTTACAAAAATGCTTCGTCTGATGACCCAAAGGAAATATGCAATTTGTTTTCAAATTACTTTTGCTCGGTATATGAACCTTCTACCTTCGACCCAGACCATTGGCAGCCGTCTAATTGCTATGACAGTAATTCACCCTGTATCTCTGACATTTACTTGCCAACGGAATCAATCCGTACAGCATTGAAGTCGCTGGACCCATCTAAAGGAGCTGGACCTGATGGCATACCACCTTCCTTCTTCATAAGAACATCTGATCACTTGTCTTGCGCATTACATATAATTTTTAATAAATGTTTGAGTGAAGGGGTCTTTCCTACTGTTTGGAAACGAGCCTCAATCACCCCGGTGTACAAGAGTGGCGATAAAAATAATGTCGAGAATTATCGGCCAATTTCTATTCTCTCCACTTTGTCGAAGGTATTCGAGCGTCTTGTTCACAGTGCACTATACCCTCATATCCGTCATCTTATCATACCCGAACAACATGGTTTCGTAAAATGTCGCTCTACCACCACTAACCTCATGACTTTTGTCAACTACCTCTTCGAAAATATGGACCGCCGGGTGCAGGTTGACGCTATTTACACTGATTTTCAGAAGGCCTTTGACAAGGTGGATCACGTCCTGCTTATGGAAAAAATTGCATTTAATGGGATACGCGGTAACTTACTCAGATGGTTTGCTTCATATGTTTTCAATAGGACTCAGAAGATTGTCATTAGTGGGCATGAATCTGACTCTATAGTTGTTAAATCCGGGGTGCCCCAGGGATCAGTATTAGGGCCTTTTCTTTTTGTATTGTTCATTAATGACATTAAATCTTGTTTTATCAATTCACATTTCTTGATGTATGCTGACGATATGAAAATTTATAACACATGTAAAAATATTCGTGACTGCTATTATTTACAACAGGACCTGGATAGATTTTATGAATACTGCCGCAAAAATAAACTGTTTCTTAGTCTTCCTAAATGTTACACAATTTCTTTTACCAAAAATACAAATCAAATTCAATTATTCCATAAATAATATATATCTTAATGAAGTGCAATCTGTGCGCGATTTGGGTGTTACCCTTGACTGTCGTCTGCATTTTGATGCTCATATTGACAATATTGTTAATAAAGCTTTTCAAATGTATGGCCTAGTGATGAGATTTTCAAGTAGCTTTGTGCGACCCTCTACATTCTTAATGTTATATAAATGCCTGATTCGGCCACAATTAGAATACGCCGTCCAAATTTGGGATCCTTTATATGACAAGTACAAAGATAGGCTAGAAATTGTTCAAAAAAAGTATTTACGTACTGTGAATTATAAATGTTATCGCCCTAAAGTGTCCTATGAACAATTGCTGAAACGCTATAATGTCCTTAGCTTGGAATCTAGACGATTACTTCTGGGTGTAATGATGCTGCATGGCATATGTAATAATAGATTTGACTGCATCCCTTTATCTAATAGTTTACATTATAGAGTACCTAGATCTGTTATGCTTCGTGGGGTACGTGTGCCTCGACTATTCCACACAGACTCATGCAGGACTAACGCTGGTGAGCGCGTGCCTCTTCGTCACCTCGTTGATGCGTATAACACTCACTTTATGGAGCTCGACATATTCGATCTTTCCAAGACCCGTTTTCAAGTAAAAGAATTAGTGACTTCTTAAGTTTTTTTTTTTTTTTTATATTATTATTCTTATCTTATTATTATTTTTTTTAATTTCTCTCCTTAACTGTATTTTTTTTTATGCACACTGTATGTCTGTTTACTTTTAACTTCTTTTTTGTGAATTCGTGGACAATGCTGTGGGTTACATGTGTAGTAATATAAATATAGAATAGCTTATGTATAAATGCATTTATATGTATTTTGTTAATTTAAGATATTTTTTTGTTTGTTAATCTTGGCATGTAACTGTTTTTTGTCCCCAATAAATAAAATAAAAAAAATTAATACTGCTGGTATATTATACTGGTTGGAAAAAAATATATTCTGCCATAGGAGCCATTATTTAAAATTAATTTTAATCCGTGGTGTTAAGCAACTGACTTTTCTGGCCTCTTTTAATTGTAAATGTCCCTTGTGTCTATTGGCCTAGTTCTGTTGATTTTGCATTTAAGGAATTGCAGTAGTTAGTAATAGTGGGGCGGGCTTGTCTCAATAAAAAAATGCTGAGAATGGATCTTGGTCATTCAAGTAGTAGTCGGTAGTCAGGTGAATCTGAAAAGAAAACTCATGAACAAGCATTGAATTTTAACTTTGAATTTGCTGTTGTTTGTTTGTTTACTTTTAAATCTGCCATCTTAAAAAATAAGGAGTTTCTTAATTCGACCCATTAGCCAATACGACCAATATTTTTGCCAGTTGTCCTTTCTCAATTCCACTTCCTCAATATAACATGTGTCTGTATAACCTCCAATAATTTCACTGTTGTTTTAAACTCAAACCCGTGTATCTACCAGAGATCGTGCACTCGTGAGTTGCCAAACATTGAGCCGACTGCGTTCATGTATAGTTTCGTAATGTTACTTGACTTCGCAGGCTCGCTGCAACAGCCCGTATCGTGACTTGATGTACCTATTGTACTTATACTTATGTAGTACCTTTGTCATTCAACATGTTGGTAGGTAGTATATTGCTTAATTTTTTGCTGTTTGCAGGCCGTTTCACTCCTCTTTACACGTTGAAAAATAGAAAGAGTTTTTTTAGTGGGATAGGTTGATTGGTAGCTCGAAAGAGATAGGTAGTACATGTTCTATTAAAAATACCTCATTCATGAAATGTAGCAACTACCGTGTTAGCCTAGTGGTCCTCAGCGCGACTGCTAAGCTAGAGGTCTTGGGTCCGATTTCCAGGTCGAGCAAAGTGTTATTAGGGAAATTCGGATTTGTGTCCGGTTAGTAGTAATCGGCTCGCCCCCTTTGACATGGGTCTTAAACATACTGGCGAACTGTAGTTGTAAATTGGTACACCTCGGCCCCACACTTCGGGAAATACAGGCGTGATGGTATGTTATGTCTGGTTATGTAGCCTTCAGTTAATAGTGATGTGGAGTATCAAGAGTATCGTATTACCCATTACTGGGTTGTGTAGGTCTGATAGGCAGTCGCTCCATGTAAAATACTGATATTCAGCTGCATCCGGTTTGACTGGAAGCCAACCCCAACATAGTTGGGAAAAGGCTAGGCAGATGATGTGTTTATAATGATGTGGAGGATTGTATACGCCATTTTATTTTTTTATTATTTTATTTGTTTTCCCTTCATTCCATAATTCGTTTTTGTGGTTTTGTGAAAAAGCCGCAATCGCCACTTATTTACCAAGAGGAAAATAGGCATGATAACTACAGGTACAGTACCTATTGTTTGCCGATGAGTGGATCTTGAGATTACCTTCTTCCTCATGCAGACTAACCAACTTATCCTAGGGACTTCACTGATATCTGTTACACGCGTAGAAGCATGTTATTGATCAAATATACTTCTACAGGTAGAAATTATAAAGAGGTAAACTTTGTTGGTTGTTTTGTTTATAAGGGGGCAATCCTTGGCAGTCTTTATCATGTGGGCAGTTAGGTCTAACGACCCCACACACCCTAGTGTCAGAGTTTCTAAACCACCTCAAGGGCCTCTGACATGGTTACCGATGTCAGTGAGTCTAAGATCCCTGGAAGAATCTTTGGCAGTACCTACTGGTCCAATTCTATCACTTACTGGTCCGATTACAAACAGTCTATGAAAAGCTATACCATTGCCGAGTGTCATAAGATGTATTTTATGATATACTTGACTCCTATGCAAACTAAGAGTTGCAGTAGATTCATAAACCCTTCAGTTCCAGATTACAAAGCGAGGCGTGGGCCGGATAATAGAATAGCATAGCAAAGACGTCAGACAGCAGGGGTTCTCAACCTTTTACCATACAGCGCCCCATCCAATTATCTTCCAAAATCACTGGGTACTTACGCCCCCGCGCTAACCTGTTAGGGACATATTATAAGGAGCCGATGACGCGTGCTATGTACGCAGATTTTAACGTCAACGATGGGCTCTTTATAGGTCACTGCTACCTCGGGGTTGTTGGCATCAGAATTTGTTTCTATAGTATTAAGTAGAAGGTTTCCTCGCGGTGCTTACCTTCACCGATGTGACGATGTCAGTGATGTCCGAGATAAACTTTTAAAGTACATATGAATTGAAAAAGCCACATTGATAATCTGGACTTATATTATTGATCAGTGCATGTGTCTTTTCTGTGTGAGGGCTTTGCCCTGTAGTAGGACAGTTATAGACTGGAATTATTATTTTTTTATTTAAGTACCTAACAGGTCATACTAATTAGAGATTAAGTTAAAGTAAACAGGCTTCTTCTGGGTAAGCTCACTCCACTTTTGACTTTGACTTTGTCACCTCTGACCTAGTCTAGATTCAAGAGCTCACCCATCAGGAAAAATAAAACCACATACCTATAATATTGCTAGGCCCCTTTAGGCCACTACGTTCCCAGCCCTACGCACCCATATCCTACAGTGTAATACTATTGACAAGTTGAAGGCTAATTCCAAAATGGCCGGATTTTTTATACGTTTAGAATAATCATCTATTATCCAAGACTTAACTGTGAGCTAAAGTCATTATCCTAAATAGTTTTTGTGACACAAGTAGAGTAGACAATAGTCATTGTTACTAATCAATTCCGTGGGTTTGGTTCCGCCGTCAGTGAGGTGTAATGAATTGATTTCAGGCTACGTAGGATGCGGAACTGACCACAGTTCTTAAGGTGTCATTGTGGTTTATATGAAATTATATGAAAAGTGCTGACAGTGAAAGAAAATGACTACTACGTACGTAAAGGAAAGGTATTTTAATAATTGGGTTCTAGATACCATTAACCATTAATGCGAAGATACAACTTCTCTAAAAAAACACTTAATTTAGTTCAGTAAACACGATGATTACTAAAAAAAATTGTGTAAATAGATTTTTTGTTGCTTCGAAAGAGGAATTCATTTGAAAAAATGGCGTCACAGTTTACTATTTCCACACAAAATCAATACAGATCATAAAAAGTATGTCAATTGATATTTAATTGTCTAGTACCCAATTATTGATATAATCCTATCCAATTACTATTATTAACTCGAGTTCGTGAGGATAGATGGATGGATGGATGATTGCTACTCTTTTACCCTGAAATAGTTGAACAGAATTAGCCGAATTTTTATTTTTATATTTTATTTACAAGTGGGATAATAGACAAATAAAAAATGGTTGAGTTTTTAACGTACTTTATTGATTTTCATGTGTGTACAGCCTGCACTCACTCACATCAAATAAATACAACTTTCCATAAAAATAAGTTATTTAAAATGATATCTATTAAGTTATTTTTCTCGACTAGCAACATTAAGTACCTAGCCCATTTTATTTTATTTTTAACTTACATTTAATTTTTTTTTTTCGAATTATAAAAGTATACAGAGATAGATAGTGTTAGAAGGTAAAGTAGCTTCTATTTTGTAAAACTTAAGACACAATTTCAAATGTAATAAGCTGTGGTGTTAATAAATATAATTATTTCTTCCTCCGATTAAAACCTACATAGGTACAACAGATCTTTGGTTAGAGATTTTTTACGTTACAAAGATACAAAATACAAGGCACTATTGAGTTTAAATACTTATTTATTTAAAAACTATTAATTAATATCTTAAATATGACTAGGACACGACTACATTTTTTTTTTCATTAGGTATTTAAATTACAATCTATGCCTATTTAACGTAAAACTAAAAACAAGTCATTAATAGTCATTATTTAAGATGGATAACATTAAAATGCTTATTATAAATAAGATAAAAATTACTCGTAAATTCTTTTCGATGTTCCTGATTTCGAATAAGTTAACAAGCACAATGAATGGAAAGACATTGCGCTTATATTTATATTTATTTAAATAATAAATTCTTTATCTAACAAATCCCACAAACACGACATTTAAAAACGAATAACTTAACAATCGTAGAGAAAAACTGAAATAAAAAATGTCACGTATCCATAAAATATCTTAGTCTTAAAATTATTTAACAATGAACAGAATTAAATAATTTTAAAAGTCTGAATATTGTGTCGATGCACCAACGCCATCTAGTACAACGGGTCGGTAGTAATCCTTCATCTCGCCCCAACCGCGCGGCGCAACATTGAAGTTTGGTCCAGAAACAAGAGGCAATCGCGGGCTTTTCGGTGCAGCATAAACATCATTAAGCTTAGTAGGTGCCATGGGGACTGGTAAATCAATGTTTTGTACAGTAATAGTTGGGGGGGAGATCGGGAAAGGTTCCATTTTGGGCCAGTTGCTGGAGTGTTTTAGCGCTGATTTGGGATAAGTTTTCTGGTTGCGCAAACTAGATGGCGGGCGGTACGGCGTGTCGTGGTTGGCTACGGGCGTCGGTGTGGAGCAAGCGTTCGAGGTGTTTCGACCTGGAAATATAAAAAAGAAGAATTAAGGAACATAATCAGATTGCATTTCAATTTAATCAAAAAATACTGCTACGTACAAATACAATTCAAAAAGTTGCAGTCACATCTACATAAGCAGATGTCTAAGATGTCTATTGCAGTAGTTCCCAATGTATGGCACGCGGCCCGCTGGTGGGTCGCGATCGGATAGTGGGTGGGCCCTGAGTAGTTCTTCATTCATAGTAATGCCACTTTTTCCTTTATAAAAAAGGCGAGTCCCGAATTTGGAACTTTTGTTAGGTGAGTCGCACTGGAGTGCGACTCACTGATTCCCAAAGTTGACTGGAGTGAATTTTGGGAATCAGTGGTCTATTATATTAATTTCATCTGACTGTATCTTTACGCTAAAAATGTACCTTAAAACCAAGTAATTCTTAATTCCCCATCTATCTTAAAACTGCAACACATTGACTGTGTGGCATTTGACATTTTTCTTAATCTCTAGCGTAAATGAATGTATCTAAACGTGATAACTCTTCATCGCCCGGCTGCTAATACAAGCTAGGCAGTTAGGCACTAGTTACAATAATTAACATTCTGTACACTATAAATAATGCTCAAATAACCGAGGCCGCGCGTCTGGCCGCCTACCAATCTGTCAATATCAGCTGCCGCCATTTATATCTAACGGGCGACAGATTATAATAATTACATTATGGTTTATGACGACATAGGAGACGACATACAGACTCATGTTCAGATGAGAGAGATATTAAATGTAAATTACATGAGTCTTGGGTGCTATTACAATGTCTCGGGCGTTGAGTTTCGGTTTGATTAATTCTAGTTCAGTTTTCAGGAAACTAAATAAAAACTTTAGAAACGTAATGGCTAAACAGATTTGATTAAATCATAAGCTAAGAAAATTCTTGAAAATCTCTCTCTCTCTCTTATTTCAAATAACAAAAAAAATAATTAAAAAATCGGTGCAGCCGTTTCGGAGATACGATACCACAGACCGAAACGGTTACAGCCGTTAAAGTTGAAACAGGGTGTTAAAATTTATTTCTGTGTGCTTTTGTTGGGTTGGGAGTTAAAAAGTACCTACTCAGTGAGAGCTGGGAATCTGATGCCTGCCTGCTCATGGCAACTGATGAAATGTTGTGAGGGCAACTATTACTCACACAACTTTGCTTATCTATACCTATATTTGCTTTATTTTACCACACTGATTCCTGGTAACCAGAAATACAGTGCCTACCATTACATTACCTACGGCAAAAAAGGAATAAACACACGTACCTCGTCCTTCATGCACCCACTTGACGGACCTCTTCTTCCTGTTCACATACATGCTTTGACCTCTGCTCATGTGGTTGCTGGAGTCGCTCAGAGACTTGGAGATGGCTCTAGCCAGGTCCATCTGCTCCTTCACCGTCGGGTGGACTCCTGGCACGTAGAATGCTGATGAGGCAAATGTTTTCTCTGGAAGATCAAAAGTTGGGATTAGCGCCATCTGTTGGGTGACACTAAGACGAAAAGAAAATAGAGTAACTGTCAATTAATCACATAATTACGTTCGCGCTAAAACAGCTGTCCAAGATATAATTATATTTTTAGCTAATCGTGATAAATAGAGCTTGGATCAACTTACCCACTATATATCAAAATATCAATAATACCTACAATTAATCATATCAAATTAATTCACTATGCCAAATGTCATTAATATCATCCAGCAAAAACTAATCAATGTCCTATCAACATCTAAGATCGAATGCTTAGGATGATTTAAAATTATATACATACCATCACGCCTGTATTCCCCGAAGGGGTTAGACAGAGGTGTACCAATGTACACGGACTGACAAAAATATCGTCGATCCAAGTACCAAAAATAGTAAGACAGACTGTAATCACCACACATGGGGATTATAGCAATGTCCTGACGAATTATCATAATTACGTACATAATAGCTTGAAAAAACTGATGTATTTTTTTATTCCCGATAGATGGCGTTAAAAACACTTAGTGTCTGGTGTAGTGGGGAACTAAGAATAGCACTAGAATAGGTCAGTCTACTATCTGTCCAAGAATAAGTTCTCTCAGGTGAGTGGGTAGCATTCAATTGTACTAGTGTACTGTGATTACAGATGAAATTTCTTTCTCGTGTGAAATTCGTAGAGATTCGGAAATTGACCTGTTCTTCTTCTTTCTTTATCGTGTGTGCAGTAAGGTCTAACGACCCCTCACTACCTAGTATCAGAGTTTTTAAACCACCTCAAGGACCTCTGACATGGTTACCGATGTCAGTGATGTTCAAGATAACTTCGAAAGTACGTATGAATTAGAAAAAGTCACATTGGTACTTGGCCGTGCTCGGTTGCGAACCCACAACAACCTCGTGCTCGTGCATGAGAGGCAGGTGCTTTAACCACTGGGCCATCACGACACTGAAGAGAATGACCTGTTAAGAAAAGTCTAGTCCCCTTATAGGAATATTAAACGAAACGAAACTGTTTAGTAGGCATAGTGTCATACTTTTTTATATGTCGCTGAATGGCAAACAAGGCGACGGCCCACTTGATGTTAAGTGGTCACCGTTGTCTATAGACAGCTGCAATACCAGGGGCCTTGCATGTGCGTTGCCATCACAGAGACAAAGTTCAAATGTCTCACGTGAATTACACCAGCACCTATACCGTTCAAACCGGAACACATGCAGTAACGCTGGTTTGCAGCAGTAATAGATATGGTGATAGTACATACTCGTATATAGGTGTAGTGGTTTGTATACTAGTGAATACAAAGGAGAAATTTCTCTGACACATTTCTAGCAGTCACTCCTAGATTAATATTTTCAAACTTCCGCTAAATGTAGGTAATAAACAGCTTCTTACGTACTAACCCAATCTAGATCTTAGCAAGCGTAATGACTAAAACCATTTAGGTAATCAGAAAAGGTCTGACTCAGCGTCCTAGTGACGCAAATCATGCACAATATTACCATAAGCAGTTGGCAGGCAGGCGTCAATGGCGAACAATAGCTCAGAGTCACGGCTTATCCCGGAATAACTCTGAGGGTAGGGTTGCCTCTCATCGCTGCTACAGATGACTAGAGTAAGAAAATAAAGTGGCAAAAGGGAACCATGGGATTTCAAAAATATATAAGTCATCTTAACTAATTTATTTTAAAAAAAGAGGGAAAATTGTTTCTTTTGTTGTAACAGGTAGGTACCGAATTTCTGGAAGTACTTGTCCGAAAAAGTCATCCTCTGGTAGAAAGCTACATCACAGATTAGCTAATAGTTCTTCTACACTATTTTCGGATGGCAAAAAACAGTCGAAGAATTGTTGTGATCTTACCAACAATAGGGATCTTCTAAATGTATAAAAAAAATTAGCTCTTTATACATAGGTACATGAACATATGTATTTCCAATACAGAGTGAAAAATATGGTCTAGGTGCAACATTTGACCCCTAAAACATTGCAGACAGCTGGCCAAACATGATTTTAATGAGAGTACCATAAAATGTTTGTTTTGTGGGATTTGGCACAGTAACTCTTATTGTTGTTTAGAAAAAGGAGCAACCCAACTTCCAGCTCTAATAACATTATGAAATAAATATGGACGCATTCGCTGACATTTAACATCTGTAGTATTGGGGGAAAGAACCTAAAGGTAAATTTTATTTTATCATTTTAAAAAAGAATCAATTTTACCTCTTAACAACATTAGTCACTGAACTGCCTCGTTTGCCCAGTGGTCCTAAGCGCGACTGCTACGCTAGAGGTCTTGGGTTCGATTTTCAAGCCGAGGAAAGTGCTATATAGTTTTTTCTATGAAATTCTCAGTATAGCTCGGAGTTAGGATTTGTGCCCGACCAAAGGCAATAGGCTCGCCCCCTATTACATGGAACTTAAACATACCGGCGAACTGTGGGTGTACATTGGTTTAACTCTGCCTAACCCTTCGAGGAATACAGGCGTAATGGTATGATGATGAGATTTGTTATTTCATCTGCGGTTAATATGACGGAAGTAATGTGGTTGACTGACACGACAGTAATTACAATAAACAATAGTAATTGACCTTTTATTTAACGAGAACTGCTATGTGTCATACTAGTCTAGTCGTTTTGTTCTTGGACTTGCTACCTGCCAGATGCGACTGTATCATAGGACTATTATAAATGCGAAAGTTTGTGACGATGGATTGATGATGTTGCCCTTTCACGCTTAGTCAGCTTAATAGAATTAGCTGAAAGGCACACATATAAATATTCATAAAGGATAACCTTTATCTTGTAACCGTAACTGGCGTGCTTGTATGACTAGATGTATAAACGTGGACGAGGCGAAAGGAGTATGTAAGAATCGTAGCAGGTAGCGTCCTGTGGTTTCTGCCTACCCCCATGGGATATTTTTTTAATTATTATCACATCATCTGGTATTTCATTGTAAAGTCTTGCTCTCTCTCTCTCTCTCTCTCTTATAGTATACAAGTTTCAGCACGCGACTTCGTCCGCATCAAATTTTGTATATCATTCCACGGAAACCGTACATTTTTTCTTGAGAATAAGTATCCTGTATGTTATTCCACCCAGATCACCCAATTTCACCCTGATCCATTTAGCCGTTTAACCATGAAAGAGTAACAAACATCCATCCATTCATGCATCTTTCCACCCTCACAAACTTTTGTATTTATTTTATTAGTAGGATTACTAATAGGATTTTTGTTTTTCTCTACCTCAATAATTTCATTAAATCAGAAGTACTCACCAAACTTGCGATCCTTCTTGATGATATGCTCTTCAGCGTCAGGCGCCGGCGTGAAGATCTTGTTCAGGTCCACTTCCTTCTCTCCGACTAGAATTGGCTTGTTTTCCATGTCCTCCTGGAATTGCAGGCGTGGAGACGTTAGTTGTGACGTGGTATCATCGTGTTTGTGGTGATATCATCATGTTTATGGTGATATTGTCATGTGTTTGATGGTAATATCATAATTAGGGTCCAGGACTCATAAAACAGCACTATCCTAATTAAGAGGACCCATAAGGGTGAATTTCCCGAGATCAAAAATTGCGTGGCATCAATGAAATCGGTACTAAAAACCATAGTTATAATGTTCTCACATTTTTTTTCGGTTAGGTGAAATAGTAATCTATGTGTAGCACTAAATATTTTATTTTATTGGATTAATGGATACTCCAAAAAAAATAATTAAACCTCGAAATCTTTCATTGCCGTGTTTGTCCACACTTCACCTTGTTGTGTATTATTCCTCATTGATAAAAATCTATTGGTTATTTATATTAAAACCTAGTTTTATTTGGTACATGAATAGTTAATGTATTGTTACGGAATACATTTATTCAAATATTTAAACAAAACAACGAATGGTTAATAAAAAATCATTTGTCCCAGAACTACCGTTCATCGCCGTGTCCTAATCATGTTCAAGGATATTGTTTTACCTACGACTTGCGTCCCCCCTCCCGGTATGCTAAACGTTGCATATTAGTGGTGCCTAAGTGCTCAACGTGGAAGGATGTACACACGTGCCTGCGTTTTCGCGCCATAAATATAAGTATTCAATTTTTATGTTACTGGACATTTTTTCTTTCATCGCCGTGGATAGGTATAACTTATATTTGAATAAGTTTGTCTTCATGAGTAAGCATTCGATAGAACACCATTTGTCATAATTATGTTAATTTGTGAAGTGTTTATTTGTTTGAATAGTTCGTAGATTTTTTGTTATTTTTATTTTTTGCCTTGATTTTCATTGCCGTGCTTTCATTGCCATGGTTTCCGTGGCCAAAATTTGCTATGGTAATGAAAAAAAAAGACACGGCAATGAAAAAATTTCATTGCCATGCCTTGTAAAACAATTTAGTTTCATTGCCGTGGCCAGGTATTTCATTTCCGTGACTTGTGTTTTCATCGCCATGGTATGATTAGGAAAAGAAAACATCTTTTGTTACACCTGGCTGAATTTCCTAGTGCCATATACTCACATTGTGTTCTTAGGTTAATAAGAGATAATATTATGTAACCTGAAAGGTTTTAAGAGTATAGCTAGATGATTTAGATGATTGTGTTTTTAGTAGGTACTTGTTATTTTGAAAATGCATCTTACTTGCTACAGATCACAATATATGTTTTCTGAAGAAGCTGTTTTGTTTTGTCAAGTGCAAAAATAAATCTGATCATGCCTGTCTCCGAGAGCAAATGGAAGTAAGATTTGGATAGATATTACAAAAGAAAGAATAGGAGCATGTATAAGAAAAGAAAGACTGTAGTATTAAAGTTTGTAAGTAGTGTTGCGAGTGTAATACAACAGTCTATGTTTACTTATTGTACTCTCATTCTTTTTTTGTAATATCTCCTTACCCAAATTTTACTCCCATAGAAGTGTTGGAATCAAGACCTCTTCTTATAAACAGTCATTTTTATTCTATCTATCTGTCTATCTCATTAAATAAAATATTTTTTAATTTCCATGGATTGATTCTTTCATTGCCATGGCACAGTTCTTTCATTGCCGTGGACGCTTGTTTCATTGCCGTGCACGCTATTTCATCGCCGTGGCACGAAATTTTTTAATCCTGATATGTCGTTAGTTTTTTAAGTTATGTGCCAGACATTAAGCAAGAATATATACATTATCAAAAACTTTAAATAAAAGCGTTTTTTTATAAAAATATCTTAATATGAAAAAAAAACACGGAAATGAAGATTTTATAGGACCAGTTGAAATTCACTCATAAAACAGCATGACCTTAAAACAGCAAATAATTTGCCATTTAAATTAGGGCTTTAAATCGTGTGCGTTAAAACTCTTTTTGTAATGACAAGATAAAAAAAGGTGACGGGTCGCGGTTGGCGTGTTTGTAGCTGAAGGCACTTAGTGGGCAGTGGGTTATAAATCCGCTGGCATTGCCGCACAAAAGAGCCACCTTCGTAGCAACCCAGGTATGCCGAAATGTGCACTACACAAGTGTTCTATATGATTCTTACAACTGGAATAATGTTTAAGGCTTGTGCAAGTTTCTGTGGCACGTGCCGGCGGCACTGATGCCCGGGTAAAGCCGGCGGTTTATGCCACCGGCATTGTGCCTTAAACGGTTCCCGTGTCAATGTTGGAGCGGTACTGTCATGAGGGATGACCATTATGGTACAAGACACTTACAAATGCTATGGGACATTGATATTGTAAATGTCATATTTTAGTTATGTTTGTTTATTAATAACCAAAAACATAAGGTGAAACTAGAATGTGATAAAAATCTTAAAACAATTCAAGGAGGACTTTTTACAACATGAAAGCGTACTTACACTGTTTGCAAGAAAGTATGATTGTGAGAGGATTGATAACGGGTGTAAAAAGACATTTAATAAGGAAGCCAAAACTTAATGTTTTTCCCATTCATATAATCGTTATTTTTTGTTCAAGTCCTTACCTGGGAAGTATTTGGTTATTGAGATATTGTTTGTCAAAGATTTAACATTTTATGGTTTTTTACTTACTTAAACAAAGTATTAATGCTTATATATCTAAATAAATATATGCATTTGCTTATATGTCTTTAGTATCTAAACTTTTAATACATTTCCTGTACTGTACGATAAACCCGTAAAAAATAATGTTTTGCGAGGGTTACATAGCCTGTCACTACAGACAGTGACATTTTACTCCAAAAATCAGAAACCCAGCAACAATTTTTGCCCAATATAACTTAGTTTGATAGGCAGTAAGCGTAGTTTATGGCTAAGTTATGTGTCCTTTGACATCCCATATAACAAGGTCATATATTCGGTGACTGTAATATCTTTTAACCTTGATTATAGTATAGTAGCTGTGCTTTGTGGTTGAATCTCATTATTCCTCAAAGAAAGATCAAAATAAAACACGAGCAAGAATTCAATGACGTAAAAGAGTTGGACAGAGCAGATTGTGTTTAAGAAAAGAAAATGTTTAAACTTTTATCTTAAGCTTTTCTACGTTCTAACAGTATAATACATAGCTTATAATAAATAGGGTGTATTACAGAAAACGTCTGGCTAAATAGTTAATAGTCAATTATCATTTTGTACAAAAAAATATGAAGTTTCTAAGGTTTAACAAAACAATGAATTTTGCGGGTTCCGTAACCAACGGGTCTAAATAGGAGTCCTATTTATTGCTCTCGCTCATCTGTTCGTCCGTCTGTCACAGGCCTATATCTTACGAACCGTAAGTAGACACTTAACTTTTTACAAAGTGTTTGTACCTATTACTATGGGTGATATAATAACAAATACATATTGAAAGTAAATATTATTCCCCCATAAAAGAAACTTGTTTTTGTTTTTAGGCTCTGTCTTAACCTTGTCTTGTCTTGCCTAGCTTGTCTGGCACTTGGCCAGTTTTCTCCGTAATAAAAAATCTCCAAAATTGGGAATAATCCTCTAATGTTGCCACTCTCAAACCACAAAGTCCCCACGCATAAACAAATAGCCACTAATACCACTATTTCGGGACTAAGGTCACTCATGTTTGATATTTCCCGAAGATGAGATAAGAACACATAAATATGTACCACATCATCGTCCTTGAGGCAGGCGTAGCGGACAGGCTGAGCGTTACTCATTACTCAACAACATAGTTTTGGCTCTTGACTCTATGCTGCGCATGCGACTCGACTCGCGACTCTCGAGGTTTCAGACTGAAAGTATTTACTATGTTTTGTTGCGTTGATGGTAGACAGATGTTTTGATCTTTAATTTCATCCAGCATACCTGTATTCCGCGAAGAGTTCGCCGGTATGTTTTAGGTCCCATGTAAAAGGGGGTGACCCTATTGCCAATAACCGGGCACAAATCCTTACTCTGAGATGCTACTGATAATTTTATAGACAAACCCAAAATAACACTTTGCTCGACCTGGGAAACGAACCTAAGATAGCGTAGCAGTTGCGCTTAGGAGCACTAGGCTGACGAGGCAGTTCCTCGTTATCTTTTATTTTAATTAGTGATTTATTATAATCATCATCTACCCAGCTTTTCTTCAACTTTTTTAGCGTCGACTTTCAATTTAGCCCGGTGCAGCTACCAGTATTTTACATCTAGTGTCTGTCTATCGAATTCTAATTTATACTCTATTGTCCATAATTATGTGATAATTAGTTTATTACATTTTGAAAAGTCCAGTATCTGACATTTTCTTTTTACATGGCCCTGTATGCTCACAACCATTTTTACAAGTAGCTGAACAACCAGATTACTGAGTAATACGACACCTCTAGGTAAGACTGGTTGTCAAATAATGATTTTATTGTATTAAATGAAAAGAAAATAAATCTAAGTAATTAAAATTGGTAAGTACCTAATGATTTGGCAAAATCGAGCAAGAGCATCAGAGGCCGTTTTCTTAAAATGATAATTGACTATTTCGCATAGACAGTAGAATAATTATAACAGAAACTTAATTACAAAACATTAATATTGAAAACAGAAAATTTAATTAAATAAAAACACAAACAGATAAAGCGAAAGCAGAATAATAAACAAACATTATTAATTAATAAATAAACAAAAAAAAACATAAGTTAGTAAATTAAATTAAATAAGAAAAAAATGTTTTTCCTAATGAAAAAAGTGGCTTCAAAAACAGCCAGTATTTTTATTGTTTTGGAATGAGAATGGTATTTATTTACACTGGTAACATTTGTGAAACTAGTGTGTGTATAATTTTGGGTGTATTTTGGGATCGGGTCTTACAGTGAGACTGTCCAGTGGCTCCAATATCCCAGGGTCTCGGGAGTAGTCTCCATCGTTCTGTGTGATTAGCATATTTATATCTATTAATTTATTGTAAGTATATTTTGTTTTTTTACACTTTATTTAATAATTATCATTTTAAGCTTCATTATTCATTATCATTATTTGAAGTTTATTTTTTTTTGTGCTGTTTTTAACCGTTTTCTAGAAAGAAGGTTCTCAATTCAGTCATTTTTTTTACGTTTGTTATCTTGGATCTGCGTCATTATTAATTATTATCAATCGATTTAGAAAATTATTTTTTAAATTTGGAAAGATATAATTATTTTTAGTTTAGTCCCATAGAAATTTTATCGATGTTGGTTTAGTAACTTGGTTTTTAAATAAAAATAAATGAAAAATGTTTTCTTTTGTTACTTTTTGGGCATTTTTTTTATTCATGCTGTATTCAGCTAGTTTTTAAATCATAACAACATAATATATTAATTATATGGGTAAATCCTATACAATAGCAAGTTACAAGCAGGGTTGCTAGACAAAATAATTACCCATTACTTTCAAATTTTTTTTTCATCAAACAAAAATTGGTTCTTTGTTCTTCTTTCAGTTAGAGCAAAGTATTTCTAGAAATAAATAGTATGTAGGTAGGTACGTAGCAAAGAACGCGATGATCATGCCAACTGTCTCTCGTATGTGCTCAATTATTGCAACTATTTAGGAAAGAAGACAGACAGAACAAATTACTGTTAATTTCTTGGGTTAAAAACTGATTTATAGTACAATATACTTAAATAATACTTAATCAGTCTAAAAAGACAGGTTTTTAAACTTTTGTGGTCTTTGGTATTCAATGGTCGCACTATACAAACAGGTGTTTGACCTCTAAATTTGTTAAGATAGGTTTTCTCCGCGACTTCGTGCGCATCGGTTACTAGTTACATTTTTTTTTTAATAGGTATATCATAAACACTGCACTCGGGGATAACGTAGTTTCCTATTGGCAAAATAATTTTTAGAATCGAATCAGTAGTTTCAGAGATATAATATTACTATACCTATTACTATACTACATGTATATTAAATTATCCATTAGCATTTCAATGTTTTGACAAAGGATAGTTATTTAAGTCCATCTTGTTGAAGTCACAAAAGAAAAGGAAAAAACCGTCTACTACTTCTACTACTCAAGATTTTAAATAACTAAAATATTTTTTAAATTCTAGTTTAACATAACATTTTCACCAGTATTGTCTACAAAAAAAATGTTATTACTAAAAAATAATCTTCCGTAAAAACCACAGAAATAGAGCATCTATTCTTTTCCCAATTTTACACTTATTAACAACAGCAGTAAAGTGTAAACTCGATTGGTTAGACATTTTGACGTTTTGCAGTTTAACGCGACTGAATTCAGGGTTGGCACTTGTCCAAATTGCTCTGGCAACTAGAACTGCTATGAAAATTTATAATAGACTGATTTTTACAAAGAATCGAGGCCAATGATTTTATAAAGAGTTAGAATAATCGTTTAATGATTGGTTTAAAGTTTTATAGGTTATTTTAACAAGGTTCTTCAATAAAATTGTGAAAATAAGATATTGATTCGACAAGACGATTTTTTTAAATATTACTACGGAAGACATTCAAAATTGAGGTTTGTTTTTTAGCAATGATTTTTTTCATACATTAGAAATTGTCGAAACAACCTTGACCGTTTACAACCGGAAATCTAGAAGGTTTTAAATTTGAATGTATTATTTTTTACAACCAACAATAATATAATAATTCATTCACCACATCCAACACAACCGATCACAACTTTCTACGTCAAAAACGACCTTCAAACAAATCACACGTAAACGTAAAATAATAAAAATGTCTTCCTGTAATAACAATAAATAACTTCAAAACATTAAAGAAAGCAATTTAACAAAATTAATCATTAAAATTGAAAACTCACAAAACATAAATTGATCCGTTATTCAATTCACTTTGCACATCCGTTTTGCATTAATTATGACAAATTTATTTTTATCACTTGCACAAATAAAGTCTTGGTACTTATATAAAAACTTGGACACTACAGTCTCCACGTAAATATGTCTGTCTTGTAATCACAGACGAACAGACGTCAGCAATAAATAAAGGCATTACAATGTCACGTCAAACGTATTATATTTCTGTATGACAATCATTATAATATTTTTGGCAACCCTTACTGTTAAGGCACTGTCATATATTGTTGGGTGATTTATTTTGTGTAATATGTAAATGTAAACATGTTTACAAATTGCTGTGCTTTGGAAACTACTAGCTTAAAGCTTTTGCCAAGATGATTTGATCTCGTGGAAGTCAAGAATACCATAAAACATATCATATGGCACTCGGTACTAGTGTAGCTTTCTAACAGTAACACATTTTGAATACTTAATTGGACAAGAATTTCCAGCGAACAAGAATAGTTTTCGCTTACAAACAAACAATTAATTTAACCTTATTTGTAGTATTTAAGTAACTTTGTAGAATACATGAAAAGTAGACAAATGTAGCACTATTTAATTTTTGCATTTGTTCTGACATTAATTTTTTTACAACAAATCTACTAAAAATGACGCGATACAAGATCATAAAATAAAGTAATTAAATGTTTCTGTAAAAGTATTATGTCAGTCTTAATTTCAGGCACACTTTCAACTCTTATTTTTTGACATATTTAACTAAATTCTTAAATAAATAAATAAAAAATGCGCACTGCAAAATTATTCAAGTAAAAAAGTCGGATTAAAAATCTTTCCATTATCTTGAATTCGGGTTTGTACAATTCACATTAATATCAATAAGGAACTGGTGTTATTTACAAACAGTAGTTAATAAATCATGGCCCAAATAACTACATTATCCGCATGTTTTCATTCAAAACCCTTTGAAGTCTCAGCAAATAAGATTCTAAACATCTTTAACAAAACCCAGACACCCATTAACTGTCTTCTATCGTTCAGTTTTAACTAAAGTCGCACTAACACAGTCTTTTAACTGCGCCTGCGCCGGTGATGTGTAAATGGGCCCTAAATAACGCGGAGGCCAAGACCAGAGGTGCAGAGTGACACGAGTTCGATGCCCGGCTGAAACAAATTCGGATCACGGCTATTTGTAACTGTTCCTATCGTCTGTTGGCTTTTTAATAGTGCTTTTTTTCAGTTATTGTTTCTTACAATATTCAACGAGTGTCTGAAAAAACAACAAAGAGATTTCGTCGTGAAGAAATCAAGCTGATTAGCCTTTTCCCAAGTATTAGGGTCGGCTTCCAGTTTAACCGTTTGCAGCTGAATACCAGTGTTTTACATGGAGCGACTACCTAGCTGAACTCCACAACCCAGTAACTGGGCAACACGAGAGCTCTTGGACTGGTTGTCAGACTTCCCGGTTTCTGACTATCCGTAACGACTGTCAAAGATCTGCGAATGACAGTCAAGATCAACGGCTTTACGAACTTTCTGAGACACGGGAGCGTCACACCACCAACTTGGAAGTTGTTACTCCGGGTGCTACTGAGAAATTCCTAATGGAAAACCACAAAAACAATTTCAGTCCTTATTAAAACGTATTTAAGTTTTCAATAACCGAATCTAAAAATATGATTATAAGGCCGTTGTTCGTGTGTCAGGTCAAGTGGATTAGTTTTAATATCGTATGATTTGGCCTTTTTGAAGGCAAGATTATGGTTTGTACTGAAAGGAATGTTGGCATTCATTGATGTATTATTTTTATGATCATTATTTTTAGACGAAGGAGAGAGATCAAAGCAATTGTTGCAGTCATTTTATTTGAATATCGACCGGAGTTTGGTCATTAAAATATGAAATTATCTGACTTTGTATAAAATGAAAGAGACACATAATAATCTGCTTTTATTTTTAAAGAATTGGCTTGATAGTCAAAGCGTAGTTAATGTGTACCTGTATATAATTTTTTAACCTAAGTGCAGTGTAATTGTGTAAAATCACCATGTGAAAACTAAATGTGAAATATTGCTGATAGTGTTTTTCTAATGTTTTGTACCACATTATAGTGTATTTTTTAATCTCAGAGACTAAATTGACAGTTTTATCCGAATTAATGTGCTTTCGGTATATAAACATAAAGCACATTATTTTCAAAATATAGGGTTAGGTTAGGCAGAGGTGTACCAATGTACACCTACCGTTCGCCGGTATATTTAGGTTCCATGTAATAGGGGGCGAGCCTATTGCCATTAACCGGGCACAAATCCAAACTCCGAGCTGCTACTGAGAATTTCATAGAAAAACCCAATAACACTTTTTGCTCGACCTGGGAATCGAACCCAGGACCGCGCTCCTGCTTAGCACTCGCGCTCAGGACCACTAGGCCAACGAGGTAGTTACTATTTTCAAGTTTGACACATAAAGGAATTATGAGGTTTTTACGGGCTCGGCAACGCACGAGTGATGCCTCTGGTGTTGCAAGTGTCCATAGGCAGCGGTGACCGCTTCACATCGGGCGGGCCGTTAGTTTGTTTGCCACCTTCGGTGATGTAAAAAAAAAGCTGTCAAATTAGTCTCTGAGTTTATTAAATGTTCTTTACTTATGTCGTTGCAAACCATCATCTGCTTAGCCTTTTCTCAACTATGTAGGGGTCGGCTTCCAGTCTAACCGTATGCAGCTAAATATCAGTGTTCTACATGGAGCGACTGCCAATCTGACCCCGACAACCCAGTTACTGGGCAACACGATACCTCTTGGGGTTGCAAATGCAATAAGTAAAAGTATGTGTAGTATGTGTTGTGTAATGTGTGTACACAACACAGAATAAACAAGTTCCCAGCGCATTGTGTTTGTTTATTTTCATAAAGCGATAAATGGTGACACAGGTAAATTGTTTTCCAACATTTTTATCATAACGAGTAACCATTGAAAATTTACATAACATGTTGATAACACACATGACATACTGATTATACATATCTATCTATATATAAAATTAAGAGGATAGATTTGTTTGTATATTCTCCTAACTACTAGATCGATTAAAACCATTATTTCACCAATCGATAGCTACGTTATTCCTGTGTAACATAGGCTATAAATCATCACACTACGACACACGATAGCGGAGCAGGGTCCAAAGCCACGCGGACGAAGTTCTTTAGTGCAAATGCATCAATGCATCTTCTATATGATATGTATAAATAAAATTTAATAGTAAAATGTGTTACTAACTCGAGTAAGAGGCAAGCCTATTGCCATTAACCGGGCACAAACTCCGAGCTGCTACTGGGAATTTCGTAGAAAAACCCAATATCACTTTGCTCAACCTGGGAATCGAAGTCAAGACTTCTACTGTAGCAGTCGCGCTTAGGACCACTAGGTTAACGAGGAAGTGGGGCAGTCAGTTATTTATAATTAGTTCTATAATAATCGTACATTATTTACTATTGGTCACACACTGATCCATTGTCTTTAAGGGTTAGTAGTGATTGTCTACAATCATAATATTATTTATTTACACACACATACAATGTGTGCACTATGTACCTATGTATAAACATAATTACTATAGCTGTTCTTTGTATCTATTGCAATACTTATGCTTTTTATTTTAGGCGCATCGCCTTCACATTAATTATGATTGTTTAAATTTATGTAGGTATTTTTATTAAACCAAGATATTGTAAAAAATATTTAGGATTATAGTAAGAATGATGTTTATTTTCCATTTTTCTCCATACAAAACAACCTTTTTTTTAAGGATGGGAAATCATCAAATGACTTCTTTCGCTCTGGGCAGAGCGGAAAGGAGTGTCAGTCTCTTACTGACTAAAACCCATCCGTGTTCCTCCTAATGCCTTTTGCGTTCCAGGGCCGCGGTGACTCTTTAGAACAAATTCCGCAACCCTGGCAGGCACTGGCCCTACTCTAGTGGGCCCCGTCTAATATGAAACTACATTCCTTTTAAAAGCTGCAACTACTTAGATTCAATTCGTTTATCTTCTAAATAACGTTCAAAAATGCCTTCGAATGGCATTTTTAAAGCTAAGAAACTTGATCGTCTAATGCCCCTGTGTTGCCAGCTGCTATTATATTTAGCGTCAAACATGTGGAAACTAATATAGGTTAATCTGTTTGTCTGTCCGTCTTCAAATAGTCTTCGTAGAGCTTTCAACAGTTTCGTAACGCTGCTTTTATATTGTGAAGTTTTTGTTCGTTTACATATTAATCAGTGTCTAATGCGCTTTCGACGGAAAATGTAGTTTATGTTTAATGACGCACTTTGAATTTTTTTACAATATGATTGGTTTTCCTAGACGTGAAATTTTAAAATCATCAATCATCAAAAATATAGTTATAAAATTATAAATCTTTCACAGCAGGAAGACGCTAGATGCAAGCCGCATCCAATCGGTATATTTGGAAATCTATGGGGAGGCCTATGTCCAGCAGTGGACGTCCTGCGGCTGATATGATGATGATGATGAAATCTATCAACAAGATATAGACTGTGAATATACACCTGCTGAATTGTCCTGTGTCTGTTCAATTGCCATTTTGTATTTTAAGTTTGTATAATATAAACTTTGTGTAAGCCACATAAAGAATTTTTTTATTTTATTAATTTTAGAATATATTTTACTGCAACATTTTAACAGAAAAATATTCAGTTAGTTACGTTTATATTCCAGTCTTCTTATTCTATTTAAAATAATATATTATTTCGTATATTTGGTATTTATTATATTTGCCATCGATGCGCCTAGAAGATATTTTCGAGTTACAGTTTGATGACATTAAATATCATGTGTAAAACTCTTTGTAAAGCAAAACCTCATTAGTTACCCTGACACGGGTCAATGCACTTTCTTGGCAAAACATAACTGTTTTCTTTCTGAAAACAACTTTTAAAGATATTTTAAATCATAACATCACATTTTTACATTATTTTTTTCAGCATTTTAACCAGCTTCTTTGTGATTTAGTTTTTATAAAAATGACAAATATTTATAGTATTTTTATTGTACATAATTTACTTGTTTTTTTTTTATTTTTATAGATTGTTAGTGACGTCAGTAATCTATCTACTGAAAAAAAATAACAATATAAAATAAATAAATAATAAAAATAATAAGGTAAGTGCAGTGGAAACAAAATTGTGTATTTTTTTGTTTTGATTAAAAAATTTAGAAACTCCCTGAAATTACTCCAACAAATTAATGTATTTATTTGTATAAAACAGCTAATAAAAACCTGACATTAGATAGATAATATATAAAATATATACCAACTGATATTAAAGTTAAAAAAGTCTAAGAAATTCTTCGATCTAGAATTTTGAATATTGAATGCTCAATAAATAAGTTAACAGAAGATTTTGAAATGAGTAAAAATAACAGCAGGTCAGCCCTGGCAAAAAGCCTGCCATTATTTTTTTATGCATTCTACCATGTTTCATCATATTTCTATGAAAAGGTTGACTCAATGCTGATTCAGAATCAGTAAGTACTTACTAATTAGAATAACAAAGATGTGTCTGGCGGCTTCATAGAAAGAAAAGGCTATGTGGCTAATACGATTAGTAAGAAATCATTCAATACTAAATACTTTTCTTATATCCTAATGTAGATAGATAACCCATATCCAAACCAAAATAAAATGAACCTTATTATATTTACACAATTCTGTTTCCAGCAACAAGTACAGTTAGCGTCATAAATGTTTATACTTTTCATTGAAAATATTTTTCTTACTACTACTGTGAAATTAAATTACCCGGAACTCAAAATTTAGACTTATGGGCTTTAAACCCATAGACAGCAATGCGTACAACTTTTTTGATGCTCTATAAGCACCCCCTTTCTCCCCCCTTTCTCATATATTATTTATAAATATAATTTAGTTTCAGCCTTAAACATTGACAACGCTAACCCACAACAAAATAAATAATTTAAAAACACCATTACTCAATATACGTGTCCACCCCAATACGCGTGTGTTAGAAGCACCACCGACTAATCAGACAAGAAACGACTTACCCAACTTACAGGGAACAACTTATAACTGAGGTTCGTGAGGAACTCCTTCTTTTGAGGGTCGTACATGTCGGAGGGCTTGAAGCCTCTCTTCGTGATGAGGGTGCTGTTCACGCTCGAAGAACTCTTGGTGTCATCAAAGCTGTCTCTATGGACGATCCTGTCGTTGATCTTGTGGATACTTGACATTTTGTTTGAAGAGAACTGACTTTCGCTAATCGTCATCATTTTGACAAAGTTTTTTGCACTTCACTGTTCACTTTATTTTTTTTTCTGGTTCTAGAAGGAATAATATGATATTTTTGTCGTTGAGTGTACTTTCGGATTTTATAGAGCCGTTAATATTAACGTGTTTTTATTTTGACGGAGACGCGACGTGTGTCTCAATGGCCTGCTAGTGACTGAATGAGTGGTGAGCTGCGCAGGAGTTGAATTAGGTACAACTCGTAGCGTGACTACGTGGGCTACGTCAGTGCTACGACGCTTTTGGGGTTTTTTTTAAATAAAACCTAATATTTATTGAAAAAAAAACAATATGATATTACAATGGCGTTGTTCGTGTGTGATGATCTGTAATGTTTTATGAACCTATAGTCTTGCCCAGTCAATCTAGATCTATAATATACAAAGCTGAATAGAGAAGCTGCGATGGTTTTTTTTTCTTATATGACATGTGTTTGCTCTTTACTTTAGCCTTAATCTATTTATTTAAAACCATCTCTAGCAGATTGAGACAAGCTTGACACTAATATTTATTTGGTAACTAATTAAATAGCCCGAAAATATCGAATCATAATTTGTTTTTGCTTTTTTTGTTTTACTTTTATTGTTTGTGTTTTTATTTATATTCTACCATTTTGTGAAAGGTCACTCATACATATTTAGTCAGTCAGTGAGTCTGACTGACTAAACACAAAATAAATAGTATATTTACACATGACATGATGACATGCTCATTGCTAGCATGCTCAAACCAACCGGTGCACGGGAAACTCACGTGACTTTGATTTTCGCGTGATTCGATTGGTTTCAGCATGCTAGCAATGAGTATGTGGCACTGCACCTTAAAACCTAACCTAACCTAACATATGAAGCTGGAAGCCAGGTAGCTGAGAACAGACTTTGCGCCAGAGTCGAATTTAGAGGTCTTTGACTTAAACGCCGTGGAAGTCACGGGTACAAGCTAGAATTTTACATAAAAAAAATGTATGTCATATAATAATAACAGTTCTCTACTTATTTTATAAAATTAAATGGCTTTACCACTCAAAAACTTGTACATTTTAATCTATCCTAAGATTGAAACCGTGTTCAAAATGTTATGAATCCATCAAACTATTTATAAGTACACACCAGATGTGTAATGGCTAGTCTAAGATGAAGCAGTCGATCTAACGAAGTGGTCTGCTTTGATTTACTTCTGCTATAACCTGGAAAAGCTCTCGCTATTTTTATATGAATGCGATTTTTCAGCTCAGCCACTCAAGGAACGCGTCACTTGTCTGGCTTCAAAGAAATATTGCACTTAGATTTATTGGGTAATTCACTATAACATTAATTAAATACTATAACATTTAAATAGTACTGTAGTATTTTATTCATCATCTTGTAAGCTGTAGCTTGAGATTTTAAATGCATCTAAGATTTGATTTTTCTAAGATTGCCGATCTGGGCCATGTCTGAAATGGGATTGGGCGGGCCATGTATGCTGAATGTATCCTAAGATTCCTAAGCCTAACAGGTAGGGTTGGGTCGTTACGCAGTGGATGCCGGAAGACAGGTGACATCGCCGAGCAAGGCCTTGGAAACGATGGGATGATGGCTTAAAAACGATTGACCAGAGAAGGGACACATAGGGAAGAGTGGACGGCTATGGTGGTATCCTTAGCAACAAGAATATTGTAACCAAGATTTTGTAAAAACCAAATTGAAAGAAAAGAGTGTCCTTTGAGTTTCTTACTCGTTCTTCTCCATAGAGACCTGTGCAACTAGCTTTTATTTTAAACTGTAACTTTTTGACAATTCAAAAGTGCCTGTAAATGGTCTAATTTAAATAAATGCTTTAACTTTGACTTAGCCTAGCAGAGGGACAAATCTTTAGAGTGGACTTTTACACAAGTTATGATATTAAAAGTAGTATACAACAAATAAAACGATTGAAGAGAATTACTGTTTTCAACTTTGAAGTTTACTTATATCTAGCCCTTGAAAAGTCTACTCTTTTCGCCTGCCAAACTTCTCTTCAACAAAGTTGATATAGAATTCTAGTTCCAGTCAAACCAAATGCAGCTGAGTACAAGTATTTTACACTGAGAAAGGTTATTTTGATGGCGTCGTTCATAATATAGGTAATATCCACGGTAGCAATGTTCTAGAATTCCTGCCCAAAGAAAACAAGAATCAAGGTTCCGAACATGAAAATACAAACGATTCATCATTCTATCAGTGCAACGCAGCCACCTCGGAGCGAGATCTAAACACACAACCCACCTTTTATCCAGGCCAAACTCCACTACAACACTCTCAAAGCTCTGTCCCAACAACATAAGGTTCAATTTCGTCTGCACAATAGATTGACGTAAGTAAATGTAAAGAGTGTGGTGTACAGAAATAATTTTGTGAAAAATTTCAGTTGCTGGCCGCGTCGACGATGTTTTTCTGTACTGTTTACGACTACAGCTGAATGTATTTGTAATTGTTTTTCAATTCCTTGTTTTTAGGGAAAATGGCGCAGTTCTTCTTAACCTTTATTGTCTCAGTGAAGGGCAAAGGTCTCGCTTTCTTCTTCTTGAGCTAGTGTGGACTAATTTTGTTTATAAGCATCAAACTCATCTCGCCATCTTTGCCTGGGTCTGCCGCGATGTCCCTGGACGTTTTCCGGGACCCACATTATGGTTGACTTAGCCCATGATTCTTTCAACATGCAGCAGACGTATTCGGCAAAGTCCTCATTAAGCTTGACTGCTTTTTGAGTGACGGCGATTTGAGTCTTGAATGTAGAATTATATTCCTACCGTGGTTTGTTAATCAGGCAAAATGTACTACGAAAATTAACTCAAAATATTATTTTTGTTAATCATAAAACCGTAAGATGTCTTGGAATCCGGTCAAATCTGGGTCAGTCTCAGTTTAAGTTAACGAAATACATTGCAGTGTTTATTAGAACAATTTTGCGCATAAACAAATGAGTCAGATTGAATCATCGCAAACCGGGGTTTTAAAATTTGTAGGTAGATATGAATAAACACTGAAACAGTTGTTTATACTGGGGAAATAGTTTGTACACAGATATAGGTCATATGGAAGAAAAGCGATGTGCATCTGTGATCTTTCTTTTGAACTAAGATATCGGAGTCGTCAGAAAAACGTGTCTTTAGCATGGCTGAAAATATATCAACAATGTTCTTTGTAAGTTTTCTACCAATTCCCAGAATTACAGCTAGGCTAAATTGACGCCCCGGGCAGCGGAATTTGTTTAGAAGAGTTACCGCAGCCCTGGAAAGCAAAGGGCATTAGGACTTGGAGGAACACAGATGGGTTTTAGTCAGTAGAAGTCTGACACTCCCTTCCGCTGATGAAGAAGTAACTTGATGATTTTCCAACTTAAAAAAAAACCAGGCTAAAGTGATGTAGATAAAGCGACTCTGGGATCGCATATCAGTCCAACAAAGGTCAGATCTTGAAAGTAGGCACAGATCGATAGCAAAAAAGTTTAATGCTGGTGAATAAGCAAGTTACAGTCTATCCAATGCATCTACCTACAATGACACACAGTCTGACTGTTTGGTTGACTGTACTACTATGCATCAAGTGTCATGTGAGCTTCCTACTCATGGTGGTAGGAGGAACCGTGAAGTTTTAGTCGGCAATAGTCCGACATAACCCTCCATTCTCACCGGATGAAGGCTATCCATGATTACCCCACGAAAAAAAGGAAGCGGGGGGCTGCAGTCTCTGGGTAGACTAACTAATAACAAGGCTTGAATATTCAGATAGAATGCAAGTGGAGGGAAGGGGGAGGGGGCTGGTGTACCTACAATAAATCTTAACACCACTAATTAAAAGTGAAACTTCAGTAGAAATCATTTGGCAAGGAAACAAATGATTCATTTGCTTCTAGAATGTGTACTGTACTGCTTCTTGTAAGTCGTTACACTGTAAGGTAATGTGCATGTGGCAATGAAAGATGTCAGCTGTGTCTCTGCCCTGTGATGGTAATGCAAGGGAGAGGACATAAGATACTAGTGATTTGTGGTGGAAGTGGGCCTCACTTCCACCACAAATCAGTAAATACATTCATTGCCTAAACGTTATGTAGAACATCATCTCATCCCTGTCACATCCGGGTCTGCAGGTTGTTCGAAAGAGATACCGCACCCCCGGAACGCAAAGGGCACATGAAGGAACATAGACGGGTTTTAGTCAGTAAAAGTCTGACACTGAGGGCGGGGGAAGTTATTCGATAATTCCCCGTCTTAATAAAAAAAAAACCCCTTTCAAGAACTACATTGAACTACCAATTATCCTGTACATAGATTTGGTATTTCTTAAACGAAATTAGGTAAGTATTTGTGGTTAATTACAACAAAGAAATGATAGGATAGCTAGTTTGCGTCATGTTTGTTTTGTAGTGTTGTGGGAAAGCCCAGCCAGATTCAACTTCATGTAGCGTAGTACTAAGTAGGTAATAATGATGATAATACAATAACATATAATAATATTTAAAAATGTACTTAATATGAGTACTTAATATGTAGTTAATAATGGTGATATGAAAATCCAAACACTCAACGCTCTTCCTCCTCTCTCCTTCTTAATCTATGCTGTGCCCGACAGGGTCCATAATTGTGACTAATCTAATTATTCCATCTTGTAATACATTATGGTACGCAATAAAGATATTGAGTATATTGAGTATTGAGTATTTAATGAATGAATGTTAAATGTTTCTAGCTCCTACCCGTGACTAACGTAATGCGGGACAATGCGTAAACGGTAATGCGGCGCGGGACCCGGTCGGGATAAAACATATCCTATGTGTTAAGCTAGATCAATATTACTGCGTGGTGGAAGGGACATCATGTCGCAAACTTTAACTGTAGATTCAGTAGGTACATGATCCTCGACCTTCCTGGGATAAAACAATTCGTAGGTTATAAAAAAAAACAGTTCTTCTTTACATTATGAGCGTAGGGGAGAGCGGGGCTGAAAGTGCCGATTTTGACAAATCCTTTTAAGATTCGGATAAAACAAGTACTATGTCTGAAAGTAGTGGTTCATCCTAAGCCAAATTTAATCTATTTTACGAATTTAACTTCAGATTTTGCACATTTTTAATAGTTTTTATGAAAATGCGATTTTTTTATACAGAGGCGGCAAGGCACTACCAACCCCAATCTGGGGCAAGTTGTGCCGTAGCTGAGGTCGGTTGTGCCGTTGATAATGCTGGGAGTTTTATATGAATGAAAATTAATTAGGATATTAAAACACATCAGTTTTATAATAATATATTTATTCGTTATATTTTTCAATATACATCAACAGTTTTTAAAGTTTAATTGTATAATACTAAGTATTATAATAAAAAAAAAAACAAGGAACCTTCTTATGTAATTATTCAAACATAAAAACGTATTTTTAATCAATAGTTTGTACTTATTTTTATGCAAATGAGATCAATTATTAAAAATATCAGTCTATACGTAAAGAGAAATCTTTACTGTTTATAGCAGGTAGTTTACTAGTCCTAGTAAACTACCTGCTATAAACAGTAAAGATTTCTCTTTCATTACTATGTTCCAAAATTATTAACTTTTTAATCAGTCTCGAGTCTTTTTAAGAAATAAAAAATATACCAAAACTAGTTACTCTCCAGGTTTGATTGATCAGAATAACAATTAGGACATACAAATGCTTGGTTTTCTTCATCTTCAATACATTGCAAATGGGCCCAATTCTTACATTCTCTGCATTCAATCCATTGTTCTCCAGGGGCAGAGTTAGAATAGGCATCACAACAAATGATACAGAACCATTCTTGTTCGTCATCAGAACTGTCGTCATCTTGCAATACTCTTCTCTTAGCGGGGTTTTTAGTCGGCTTTTTTGTTTGTTTACCCTTTCCCTTGCATCTTCCCGTCCCTTTTCCCTTAACCTTCTTTTTAGTTTCGCTTTCTTTTTTCTTCTTTTTACTAGCCTGTTCTTCTGCTAAAGCATTTTTCTCTGGAGTGTCCGTAAGAACAGCTGTCTTTCTTTTACGTGCTTTAGTATGTCCAATTAGTCGGGGAGGTGCTTTAGGCAGTGGTCTTATTAGCTCTGGTGAGAAAACTGCTGCATTTTTATCTCCTGTGTTATTATCAACTGATTGAGGAGGCTGGAAACTGCAGCAAGGGATAGGTTCCGGAGAGCACTGACGTGTCTCTTGCTCTTGATTACCTGATGGTGCTCTTGTACACTCAACGCTGCAGTCGCTTGGCCCAGGAACATGCTGTAGTATTGATGGACTAGTCTCAATCTCAACATTGCTGCCCACATAATATGACTCATCAAGATATTCAGGAGTCCTTTCTTGATTGTTTTGAGGGACAGGCAAGTTGTCTGTACTTTGTGAGAGTCGGTTTTCTGGCATCGGGCGATCAGTGACAAAAGACGGTGCATAATCTTCGTCTGTAAATACGTTTGAATCATAGGGCCAAATGCCAGTCTTTTTAAATGCGTTGCATATATTGATAGGTGTTGCTGCCAATGGGAAAGCATATTTCACTATACCTGGTATTTCGTAAATGCTCATAATCTTCCCGGGATTAGTTCTCAGCCAGTTATTTTGAGCTTTAGAGCAGTATGTTTTAAAAGGGCCATTAACACCAACGTCCAGGGGTTGCAGACGGTGGGTGCAGTGTGGTGGGAATGATAGTAATATAACAGGATTTCTCTTGGCCTTTTCAATCACATCAATATCAATGTGAGATGAATGATTGTCTAGGAGTAATAGCACTGGCTCTTCAGGACTAGGCTTAGTGTGTTTTATGAAATGATCCATAAACACTAAGAACTCTGTGCTTGTCATCCAACCGGATTTATTACCAGCCCCAATACAGTCAGGGGGACCGTCGCGGATAAACAGGTCTTTATATTTCAAACGGGGAAATACAAACATCGGTGGAATCGAGTTTCCCAGAGCACTTACCGCTAGCTCAACTGTGACTAAAGTTCCACGCTCTGCTGAAACAATTGCTCCTACTTGCTTTGTTCCTTTTTCAGCCAAAATTTTCTTCGGTTTGAGCACAGTTTGAACACCAGTCTCGTCCAAATTCCAGATACGTGAAGGTGTAAGATTATGCTTCGTAATTAAATCACCAAGTTTCTCGAAAAATTGATTTACGTTATGTCGGTTGAATGAGCTCGCGCGTCCTGCACTGGTAGCTTCGGGTGTTCTGATAGAAAGTGTAGGGTTCCTCTTCAGAAAGTTTGTCAACCAATCCTTCCTAGCCTCACCATTTGTATGCCAAGATGGTGGGATGTTTTGTACTTTAAACTTCACGGCACACTGGTATGCAAGTTGTCGTACTTCTTCCGGTAGAAGACCGAAGTAAATAGAAGCGCTTTTTAAGATGTACTTCGACAGTAGTGCCTCTTGTTCCTCATTGAACACTTGTCTTGGTTTGTATCCAACCGCAGGAGTAAGTCCACTTTTAATTTTTTTGACATAGCGTTGTAATGTTGTGTGACAAATTTGTAATTCACGTGCAACAGTTTTTAATTTACGTCCATCCTTGATGACTGCATCAGCAGCCCTTTGTAAAAGATCCTGAGATGTAGTTCCCCTTTCAGTTTTTCGCTTGTATGTCCTCATTCTGTCAAAGAAAATAAATGCAGTATAAAGTATCATGTCCAAAAGTATTTTCTTTCTTTCATAATTGCTTGCGTAAATATAAACAATACTGAAACAATATAGGTTGGTTAGGGGTTGGTTGTGCCGCGGCACAAGCAGCCCCACATGAACGGCACATTTTACCCCGTTTATGATAGTGTGATATTTTGTCTCACATATAAAAATCACTGTACACAAAGCATTAAAATTACACTGCATAACAAACTAGGATAAATAACAAACATTTTACAAAAACTCACATATTAAAAGCACGAAAAATGCTAGCTTGAGACCAAAAAGTATTGAAACGAAAATATTTACTTACGTGGCGCTGGAGGACCCTCACATGCAGTGCGACTCGGTCCGCGTCGCTGACGCAACTAAAATGGCAGCCGCGTGTGCGCGACTGTTAGGCCTTACGCGACACAATACGATCGTAGATCTATCTCTTTCTGTTTTTGAGATATTCGCGTCGGCACAATTTACCCCCGGCACTTTCAGCCCCGCTCTCCCCTATACGTGTGACAAGGGCTGCAGGTTTTTCGAAAGAGATACCGCGACCCCGGATTGCAAAGGGCACAAGATGGAACATGGATGGGTTTTAGTCAGTAAAAGTCTGACACTAAGGGGCGGGGGAAGTCATTTGATGATTTCCCATCAGTAAAAAAAATAAAAACAATACGTGTGACAATGTTGTAAGTATGAAACAGCGGATGGATGCGGGCTGTCCAAGATCGGGATAGTTGGCGAACTTTGGGGCAGACCTACGTAAAGCATATGATATGATGATGATGAAACAGGGTACTTTTATAAAAACTGACGAAAGAATTCAACTCAAAGTTGTCTAACCCAAGTATCCAACTCTAGTATCTTAAATCATCACCTATATATGGTTCAAGTTTACATCACGACATCCCTTCTACCGTGTATGTATGCCTAGCTAATTCCCTTCATCCGTTGAGGATTCTTCTCTTTCATCAGCTCGTCGAGACGCCAGATACTCAGCATGCTTTTGTCGTTGCGCTTGAGACTGGTCTTTTGTCTCAGAGGCCCTACGAGACGCGAGATATTAAGCGTGTTCTTCACGCCTAGTTTGAGCCTGTTCTGGGGTCTCAGCAGCCCTGTATGCTGCCTCACGCATCGCCTGCTCAACTCTTCGAAGCTGGGCTTGTTTGAACGACTCTTGTTTTCTAGCTAGTCTCATAGCCCTGGCTTTGTTAGAGCGTTGTGATAGATTTGATTTACGTTTTCCTGGCATTGTTATTAGTAGGTGTTTACTTATTTAAATACGTCAGAAAAAAGGTAATGATTTTTAAATTAACAAAATATTAATGATATCACAAAAATGTTAAGTAGGTAGAGATTTTAAATAAAAAAAAAGTAATTGGAATAGTCTCGCAACTGTTGGGCAGACTTCTTATAGGCGAATTTAATTGTCTATTCAAAATTAGACAGTTAACCGCATATCTAACTAAAACAAAAATAAATCTATTTTCATAACATAACATAACAAGGCATCAATATAACAAGGCTTTATAATATGCGCGCCGCTAATTTATCATCGTTGTAACTTTTGAACGATTTGTCTAAATTACTTAGTGTCAAAGACAATTTGATCTAAAGCTGTATTGTAAAGTTTCTTTATAATTCGTTTAGTTTTTTTTGTGTAAAAGTCACAAACATCCAACCATCCTTTTATCCTTACAAACTTTCGCGTTTACAATAGTAATTGTATTATAAAGGTGTGTATTTGTAATCAATTCCTGGAATTTGTTTTGTTATTGTAACTTTTGTTACCTATTTAATTTTGTATTGAAATATTATATAAAAAAAATATTCTGTTGCCAAAGAAAATATTTAGGACTAAAGTATCTTCCGTGTTCCTTTTTTAAATTGTTTAGTGATACGCCACTAATAAATGGCTGTCACCAAAATGTGTCACCCCGGAACAAAATACTACCCACTCAACAAAACAATTAAAAAAACAAGATGGCCGCTTGTCACTACACCTACGCGGGAAATTTAAAAAGAAAATGCACTTGTAATACCAAAATGCACTTGATTAACACTGATTATTTAATGCACGCTATCATAAATCTTATTTTAGTTTAATAAAGACCGTATTTGTACGTATTTGGGGCGCGGTGTGTGCCTCGCGCGGAGATTTCTCACAAACTAAAATAAGTACTGAAACATCATTGCATAATACGCAGAAAAGCTCCAGAGAGCGGTGGCCATGGCGCGGGGATTTTCACGGATTTTCACTAAAGAAAGTACGCACTTTTAATATCCGTGAAAATCAAAGGGAATAGATAGGTATCTCCGTACGACAGTTACGATGTTCATTATATTTTTTATTTTAGGTAGGTACTTAAGTAGCAACCCGCCAGTAGTACTTACTTAACTTAAATATTATGTACCTACTTACTTAAAAAATATACCTGCAGACTTATTGCTTTATTTTTAAATTTATTCACATTTGGATGAAAAACTAATTGTAGCGGTGCGTTTACAATTCATTCACTTATCTTTCAGTCGATATTATGATTATCCTAGTAAACTGACAATTTTCTTTCTTTTCAGAAAATCTCTACAATTTTCCAAGACAGTCTTCAAAAACTCCAAAATAACGGCCAGCCCAGTTGGACCAGTCGCCTGCCAGCGTCTAATTTGGTCCGTCGGACGGCGCGCAGCAGTTTCAACATCCAAACATACGCGCTTCACATTATTTACAATTCAAACATGAATTTAATTCATGCATCAACAGTTTTACTGCTAATTTGTAGCGTATAATAAAAGGATATTTCCATGATTGTGGAATAGATCGGGTGAGAAATAGGGCGCTATATAAGCTCGGGTTTATGCCTTGACATTTTGCAGTCGAGAATCACGGAATAGAAGCCATGCCACTCCATGCCCTATTAACCTTAGATGTTCCAGCACTGCTAGACAGAAATGTTGGCTCTATTCTGCATCGCATCGGCCATGGCATCTTAGGGGGCCAGGCCTCCCCTGAAAACTGACTCTAGATACGTCAAAGATCTTGGCTTCAGATAAAATAGATAGGTAGGTACTATCTCTACTTATCTCTTTTTGGAAATCTTTGGGGGAGGCATATTTACAGCAGTGGACGTCTTGCGGCTGATATGATGATGATGATGACTATCTTTAAGACAGTCTGTGATAGATTTTCATTTTATAATTTACCGGAATATTAACGGTTGGTAAACCGTCAATACTCCGGACCGCTCTCCGCACTTGCCTTGGTTTTAAGATAAAATTGAATTCCTTAAGACTATGTAGAGATGCGATGCACTACATGTTTTTATTGCGGCAGCTCGCATTTTATGGACTAGGTTAGGAAACCTTAACACATAAATATTCTCAGTTTAATTTCCATTCACATCCTCTCAAATTTTATTCACACGTGAACGCAACTGACACGACACAACTGCGTAAACACGGTAATTGTGAGGTAAGTAGATATTTATTACGTATTCGGGCAAAACAATTACAATGATGCGCATACACCAACCTGCCAAGTCTTACCAAGCTGAAAATTTCATGGATTTTACACCTTTTGATATTGGGCTTTATTTTAGTCGGTATGTCGGCGGTAACTGCCTCGTTAACCTAGTGGTCCTAAGCGCGACTGCTACGATAGAGGTCTTGGGTTCGATTCTCAGGTCAAGCAGTGTTATTTATTGGGTTTTTCTATAAAATTCTCTGTAACAGCAGACCGTTCGGAGCTGGGATTTATGCCCGGTTAATGGCAATAGGCTCCCGCCTATAACACGGGACCTAAACATACCGGAGAACTGTGGGTGCAATTATACCATTAAAAGGCACTTTTGAACGTCAAATTACATGTTTTTTTATAATATTGATTCTAGGTTGTACTTTAGTACACCTCTGCCTGACCCTTCGGAGAATACAGGCGTGATGGTATGTAACCTGCACTAGGTCAAGATTCTTTTGATGACACGTCATAGGTAGACTCACAGTCACAATATTATTGTTTTCATAATAAATTGCAAATTAACCAACAAAGGTTCGCCATCCCGCTAGACAGATAGGCACAGTCATTATGGACCAAGACTCATCAGATGTAAACCAACTGGCACCTGCAGTGTTATCTGAACTCTTTTGTCCACATTTATATCACCATGAGTCCATGACTAATCTAACCACAACTCCTTATTAGCGTGGTCCCTTAGTAGTCGGTAGGTACCTATAGTCAACACGTGTGTGCAGTCATAATAGTTAAACCTATGCCTTAACGGTAAGGCGCGTGATATATAAAACGTGCTTCTGCTCACGTAGGTATTACTAAGTGTCTAAACACACTATGCCGAAGGTACGCGACCGAAGTTTGGCAGGATTACGCCTGTAATGCTATTTGAATTAGGTACTGACGACACATTATGCCGAAATTACGTTGCGTTATAGCGCACAGCCGAACTTCGGTTCGGCGTAAGTTCAGCGGCAACGTATTCTGTGGAGCACACATTATTCGCGACCGAAGTTCGGCTGTTTAAATAACACGTCGGAAAGTAAAATCACCCGCCAAACTTCGGTCCCGTACCTTCGGCATAGTGTGTTTAGACACTTAGGGTTCAATAAGTTAATAAGTTGCCAAATTCTCGACATTTTAGAGTGACTGGAAGTTTGAAGATAGATAGAGGCATCATTATGTAGTTAAGAAAGTACGTTTTTTTTCGTGTCGATGACAATGATCAAACTTTTCAGGTCAAAGTCAAATCACTTACCTACTTAAATTAGACCATTATAAGGCACCTTTGAACGTCACTAACAACAAAAAAAAAATTGAATCTAGTTGCCCATTCCAAAAGGTAGGTTCAGGAAAACCATAACAAGATCGATTCACAAGGTCTGTCCTAGCTAGCTAACTAGCCGGGGCTGCGGGTTGTTCGAAAGAGATACCGCGCCCCATGAAGGCACATGAAGGAACTTAGATTGGTATTAGACTAGAAGTCTTGACGAAGTTAATAACTCAATTCTTCAGGTTCAAAATTGGTTCACGGTAAACAATTTGGTACTAAATGAAAAGAAAACCAAATGTATTAGATTTTCTTTACCAAATGTTAAAAATACCGCATGTGACCTCATACTGAATGGCGAAAAACTGGCTTTTGTTAATAAAACGGTTTTCTTAGGAATCACGCTAGATGAAAAATTACAATGGGGACCACATATAACATCTCTTGCAGGGCGGCTAAGCTCAGCAGCTTTTGCTGTTAGGAAGATTAGACAGTTAACAGATGTCGATACTGCGCGTCTGGTCTATTTTAGCTACTTTCACAGCATTATGTCGTATGGCATTCTACTGTGGGGTCGGGCTGCTGACATTGAATCCATATTTATTTTACAAAAGAGAGCTGTCAGAGCCATTTATAATCTCCGTCGCTGCGAATCTCTTAGGGAACTATTTAAAAAGATTAATATTATGACAGTGCCTTGTCAATACATTTACGAAAATATTATGTATGTAAGAAAAAATTTACATCTTTTTGATAAAATAAGTGATAGACATAATTTTAATACTAGAAATAAGGACAAATTAGCTCAACCATTTTTTAGATTGTCCAAAGTGCACTTATCTTTCATGGGGTACTGTGTTAAATGTTACAATAAAATACCTAGTGATATATTAAAATTAAATGAAAGAAAATTTAAAAATTGTATTAAAAGCACACTTTGTAAACAAGCATACTACAAGTTAGAGGATTATATTCAAGATAATAATGCTTGGAAACATGCTGGTCTTGCTCCATAGGACAATTTCAAGTCTTGACAAAATCAACTGGTTGCTTATTTAATCATAAAACTAATTTGTTTTGACCAATAATTGTTTTTCTCCTCGACATTAATTCTACATTTGAGTTTGACTCACACACTGATTCGTTGTCTTTGAAATGTTAGAAGTAATCATCTACGATCACAATATTGGCGTTAAATATTATAATTAATTTAGCTTTCATCTCTAAATTGTAGCACTGAGTACGTATTGTGGTACTTTGAGTGACTTTTTATTTTTGATAGATCGTTTTGACATTTATATATCTTTTTATGGAATGAATGTAACTATACAACTTATTGTAATACATTGTTATTTAAAAGAGTATGTATGGAGTTTCTTGCCCGTTCTTCTCCATACGAAACTACCTTTTGGAATGGGCAACTAGATTCAATATTAATGATTTTTTATGTAATGACGTTCAAAAGTGCCTTTTAATGGCCTAATTGAAATAAATGATTTGACTTTTGACTTTGACTTTGACTTTGACTATTAGTCAGTAAAAGTCTGAAACTCCCTCCCGCCACGCCCAGGGCGGGGGAAGCTATTTGATGATTTCCATTTCCCATCTATAAAAAAAAAGCTAGCCAACTACGTATAAGAAGTACCGGGTCGTTTCGCCGGTTTCGCGACCACCTGCAGTAGGCGACCATTTGACGGACTAAGTTTCTTTAAATCAAGAAAATAGCATTTGTAGAGGTAACATACATAAAAAATAAATCTAACGTGCTTTATAAATGATTATGAAATAAGAATTTGCAAAGTTTGAAACAAATGGGTTAACCCAGAGCCGAAAAAATATTGCTTAGTGCGCGTCTTGATTCCGTGGTGGTGGAAGTGCCGCAAGTTTGAAAAAAAAATAACTCGGCGCGCGGCGCTCAAAGGTAAGTTTTAATACTTATTTCATGTTTTACACACCAGTTTCATACTTAAATTGTACAATCGATAAGTATGGGTTATAATTTAGTTGTATTTTGCTTTTTTTAAACTTATTATTAAGATAAAATCAAGTGGTCGGTAACCGAAATGCTTATTTATGAAAAACGTTAGATAGCGACCACATGGTCGCAAACCGACGAGATCAGCATTATTTTGTTTTGATTAATATGATCCTAATGCTTCATAAAGGACTGTTACAATTTTGAATGCAGTATTGTAAAAGGTTTTCCTTGTAGTTCTTTGGTAAGCGACCACCAGTTTCTTTGTAAGAAGTTTGTTTAATTTACCTACAAACTTTGGCGCTAAACAGCAAAACAGCTGGTCGTAAACCAAAGTAAGCGAAATAAAGACGTTGGTTTCCGGCCAACATAATTTAGTATGAGAGAAATAACGGCCGCTTACAACTAAATATTACTATTTTTCAGTTTAAAACAAAATTTAGTCATAAAAAGCAAACTACTTATATATATATTTTTTTTTAGATGGAGCTCCCAAATAATTTGGTGTCAACTATCATAATTTGAATAAGAAAAGCGGAATATGGTTCCTAAAATATAAATTTATTTATTTTTTAATATTGATTGATGTTGATTATTTTTAAATGTTATGCTACTGTATATTACTGTATATTAAGGATATTGTTAGACCAATGATTGTTGATTCTATTACAACTAGTGACTAAGTCTCTACAAAATGTAAGATTGTTATTTTTTAATTTATAAGAAAACAGTACACCAAATTGTTACCATTTTTATTTTTATGAAAAGGCAAAAAATTAAAATATATTTAAAGCGATTATAATTGTTTTATTGGCATATTTTTCATATTAAAATAGCGGTCGCAAACCAGCTCACTGGTGGTCATAAACTGATAAAAATGGTCGTAAACCGACGTTTTCGCTATATTTTCACATTTTCAGCATTTTATAAATATTTTTGTATGAATGTATATTATTTTATGTTTTTGTATCCAAACTACATTATATTTGGGACAAATTCACATTAACATATACTATTTTGCGTGTAAACAACATTTTTTTTTCCTCATCTGAAGTGGGCAACCCAGCTAACTGGTCGCTAACCGGCGAAATCACCCTACTTGTTTACAGTCAAATGCGCATTACCTTACGCGCTACAAAAAACAGCTTTTAAATTAAAACCTAAAAATAAAACTCCTTTCTCAGCAAATTCTTCAATGAACAGAATTCGTAGATAACGGATACCTATGCGGTACTCAAATACCTAATGATCTAGTGAAGAAATATTGAGACGATTTCTTTGTTTCTCAATGTTGTTGATTTGAACGGAATACCCCAAATCTATTTCCAATGGCAGCACGTCATCCGCGACGCACTCGAAACACGGCAAGGTTAAGTGCGCAGGCGCAACTAAACAACTGAAGCACGGTAATATACCTATGATAATATTACCATGACTGAAGCTTATGAGGATCGGAAACTTATAAACATAAGATGATCCTTAGAGTCCCAGCTACCTAGATCATCAGAGTTCAGTAATAATTTACACGCTTGGTGTCGATTACATACCTACATACATATTATCACGCCTGTATTCCCCGAAGGGTTAGGCAGAGGTGTGGTCTCGATTGTGTACAAAAATGACCTAACTCAGTTTCTTAAAACTACTTCATTTTGCCAAATGTATTACCCACAATTCAGACTTTCAGCAATACCTAACAGTTTAATATAGGTACGTCCCAAACTTATGTTTAGAATAGATTTTAGATTATCAGCGTTATATACCTAACTCCCTAGCGATAAGTAGGTAATATTATTATGGCTTGTATGCCTTTCCCTCCTGAGATGTTTTGATGCCTGATTCTACAAACTTCTTTACGAATCGATTTTTAAATAAATCTTTTTTATCTTTATAGGTACTATTTGGCCATATCGCGGTAGGTTCACCTTTGGCACTGCAGCAAGTGAGCCATCGTCTGGTCGGGAGAACCGCACTCGCTCTGGCCGTTCTGTAGGATCTATAATCTCTCATTACGCCATGTTGGGCCTAGGTACTTATTTATTTAAACTTTATGCACAAAAAAAAGTACAAAGGCGGACTTAGGCGGGCGCAGTCTACTGAACACTTTTCATTCACGTCTGAATACATACCTCATTAACATGATCAACAAATAAAGCCTTCTGCAAATCGTCAGGGTAGGTACCTAACAAGCATTTCTGTAGCACAAAGTACTATCATAGGTCGGTTATGGGAGCACAACATGAACGCAATAACACGCTTCAGAACATTAATTACTGTAACTAAACTGCATTTGAAATAACCTAGTTAACAGTTGTCCAGCGCTACGCACGTAAACACGCACGAAATGCGCAGTTGATGCCAACTACTGCGCGTACGCCGTCCCAATAGTAGTGAGATGAAGAAGGTACACTAGGTATGTAAGATAAATGTTAATATATTATCACACCTGTTATCCTTAACGGAAGGTTGGGTAGAGGTATGTAGCACCTAATACCTACACCTGTACACCTTAACATCTAGTTAAGTTGGCGTTACTTCTGCCAAAATGTAGTTTTATTGTTCACCACGTCAAATGTTCCCCATTTTTTAATCATAATTATTTCAAGGTTGTTCCCATGCCATAACTTGTTCATATTTATGAGTAGGTACTTTCACCCCCAGAAAGATGCGCAGTAAATCAGTTAGCCTGTGTAGAACAGTAGAACCCACATACGTACCTTCATTCTGACTGTATCTCTATAGTGGCAAAACGGAGCGTTTATTTTAATAGGTCATAATTTTATAATACGCAAGGTTGGGCGCCCAAATGTTTTATATCCTTTACTCATAGTGCCAAGTTTACAGCATGCGTTGATAATAGCGCAGAGTTGTGCAATATGCAGGCTAGAAGTTTAATCTCTCATACAAGAACTTTTTTTAAAATATTCAAATAGGGTTGCGTTTGATCGCAACTCACCTGATCTTAGGTGATGATGCGGCCTTAGGTAGAACACGCATGCCTAGGAAGAACCGATTCACTACTAGTGAATCGGTTCTTCAAACTCAAAAAAAAAACAGAAATCTCATATTTTATTTAAAAAAGGCACTAGTGAATCACTAGTGCCTTTTTATGGAAAGATTTGAGTGTGTGATGGTGTTTGTTATACAGTTAATTCCTTAATTATTATAAACGTTGCTTCCGGGAATCTCTGCAGGTGGAGTTTTTTAAATAGCACCAATCTTCAGTGCACACTAGATGCGGTGTCTGCAGTCCATAGCCCGCCTTTCAGCTCGTGCCGCAGGCTCTGTCACCTGCACACGTGAGGACGTAATGACTGCGTCAGCAGATGATGTTCTGCTTAATTTATCATCTAAATTAGATAACAATTCAAGACTGCCCAAAAGAAAAGTGTTAGATTTCATGAGTTAGTAAAACTTGTTAAAAAAGAGGAATAAAAGAGGCAATTAAAATAAACAAATTTTAATTTATTGATATAATAACTAAAAAAAATATTTTACACAATACATTATAATTAGTATTATACCACTATATTATTTTAAAAAATATATTAAAGACCGCGGACTAGCAAATAAAAGTTAACTAAGGTATACGAATCCTTTCAGTTTGTAAGGAATATGATACACGATGCCAGGGAACATCGAGTTGTTCAACTAATTCGAGGATCTTGCATCAATAGTGGGTTCTCATCCAACATTAGGCGTTAAATCCCTGATTACTATACCATCTGTTATCCCTCATTTTTTTTTAAGTATAATATAGTAGTTTACAGGTTAAAATATGGCAGTCCATTCAATAATATGATGTAAAAGTGAGAAAAATTGGTCTGAATAGACAAGAACCGATTATGAGCCATCAAAACTATCCATTAAATATCATACATATCATATAATGCTATAATATTATTATAGTTATCGTACATTGATCTGAAAAGAAGCCATTACAGTAGAAAACAATTTTTTATTATTATTTAAAAAAGAGTCTTATCCTAGGCGTAAAACTAGCAGACCGGAGCTAACTTCAGATTACATCCTATTTATTTGTCCAACGTCGGCTGTGCGGCTGTACGCTCGGTGCCTGTGCCTCGACCGCGTTCCCGCCAAAACGTTCGCGGCCATTTTGTCCGTTGGACAAATAATCCCATAATGCAAAATTACCTTACGTATAGACAAATAGATGCATGCGTGAACATAGTATATTTATCCTCAAAACGTGTTTAATCAACATAATAATTCACACACAATATGATTATACCTCGATGATTAGTTTGCGATACAAAATGGCGGAGCATTTGTTTGATATGCCATTTTTTCTTTAAATACATTCACCTGTTTGTCTTTAGAGCTTTTATTGTTAAAATATTCAATCTGATTATAGTTTTTCGCCGCCTTTGTGCAATATAAATATTATGATAATTGAGCACGACAAACTATAGAAATGAAATAGATTATATTTTGTTGTCGAAAGCAAATCATACAATTAGCTCTCACAGTCGCCACGTCTGACTTCGTCTGCCTAATACAAACATCTATATTATAACCTATCTAAGACAAAAAGGCTTAATTTAAACAAAAAAAAAAACAATAGCGCGACAACCATCCATCGATTGTATAATTAAAAAAGCCGACAAACAATAATTATAAAATATTTTGTGCTTAAAATCCCAACAAATACTGCAACGAATATAAACTAAGTGATACAAAGAAAATATTGGCATCGAATTTTTTGCAGTTAGCAACACATAACGTTCGAGTTACAAATGCCTATTTTTTTATTCATGTATATTAATTCTTACGTACCTAAAGCTAGCTTATTCTAGTAAAATGAACTTATAGGACGACAGTTGATCTTGACTCGTCCACCATGTAATGGTTGTTAAGGGATAACATATCATGTCTGCATGTGAATACGAGCGAATCTTGTACGAAACATTTAACATGGTAACCCTTACATGAAATTAAAAACGTTTACCGTTTATGCTTATTTTAAAATTAACCATCTATGATTGAAAATGTTTCAAGTTTAAACGTTTCAAAATTTAAGACGGACTAAGTACTATTATGAAGTGTTAAACACATATTTAGTTTACATTACACTGGTCATCTACCTTGACAGACTATAATCGTAAAACGCATGTGCTAGTCATTACAAGACGTAAGCCCAAAATGTTTTATTTCATAAATCCTGTAGGCAGTTTGTAATACAATGTAAACTAAATATGATTTAACTTATAATCATAGTGAAAGCGGTATAAACATATAAAATAGTGCGTAATGATAATGGTGAATTTCTGCTTGTTCACGCGAGAACTAACAATACAATCACACGTCACAGTGACGTCATACCCATACAATTTATAGATCAAAAATCTCATCTACACGTTCGAACTCCCAAAGTTATACTTTTGCCTTCCATAATATATTTTTAGACTAGAATACATTGTCTTGAAGCTATAATCATTAAATTCCTTGATAATAATAATTAGGATTAATTTATTTTCCAATCGCTTTTCAGAATGTCCGTGTAAGGTTAGCCTCGCGCAAATAAACAATGATTTTATCATAGGTTCGCGAATATCCATTTTCAATATTAATAATGGTTATCATACAGCCCGTAACATAGTGACTTTTAGTTCATCGCCACACAAACGGCTGAATTTTAAGACATACTTTTTATAAACAATTTTTACACAAGAAATAAATAGTCACTACGCCAAATAAGGAATGGAGAGATAAGAAATGCATCTATTTCACGATACTGCACACAAATGTAATATGCGCTTTTTAATGGAATTTCAGCAATTGAGACTTTGTCCGGTTGCTGAAAAAAGTCAGTTTGAACGTCATTGGTGAAAAGGGCACAAATTGGAATAATACAAACTGTAAGTTATTTAGGATATTGCGTGAAGTTGTACCGGCCACAGTGTTACGTGAATACAACACGACACAACCTCACGCAAATAAACAGTGCTAGATGACCGCGACAAAATATTTTGTAACATTCCAAAAAGTACCCTCTTCCAGTGCAAACAAGGGATATAATGATACGAATTATTATTGGATATAGATAAATTATATTGCATGTCAAAGTATAAATCATTGTAATTGTACGCTTAAAGCCTAGATTAAGATATCATTTTACAAATCGTGATCGTCATTGTAAAGACGTTTACGCACGAACAGTGCGGCAGTGGCTAGCGTAACTTTGTGGCAGTTGTGCGTACATGACGCGTTGTTCACGCGTAAAGCTCGTGTGTAAACGTCTTTATGTAGGTACAAAAAATGATTTTTTTTTCGTCAATGGAGATCAGTAGAATCTCGTTTTACTTATAACAAACCGGTGTGTTGACTAATCTAAAACATATATTAAATATATAATAGTTCAACCACGTTAGGATTACATTAAAGTGACGAGAAACGAAAATAATGTTCTCATTCAATAAGTTATGCATAGATACATTTATAATTAATATTTGGTTCTTTAATTATAGTTTTTTTTATAGATAGTATAATATTCTGTTGTGCGATGTTGTCACCTGAAACGTAAAGAATTACGTGTCATACATTAGTGTGTCAAACTAACACTTACTAATTTACAATTATAATAATAATTAAAAAATAACCTATGGCTCTTTTTTCCCTATTTCATCTAAATCAGCGATACTCCATTATATTTTAATAATTGTATAAGGCGGTTACACAAATTGTGACTTTTTGAAAAGCTTTATACATCTATGTTACTGCCTCGATGTTATTGCGTAAACGCAACGGTTATGTCACTACAAACAGCCGCCGTGTATAACCGCCCTTATAGCAGTATGATACAGAAAATTGTCTGTATTTTAGTGCAAAATTGGTCAGATTTATTAAAATCTTGTGATATTGTAAAGACTTTATCGCTAATTAGATAGTAATAGGTATAAAAGAATAGAAGAAGCTACTTCACATTGACTACAAATTCATTTGTGATTGTAATATGTTTGCAACAAAAACAATAAATACAGCTCAGTAGTGTTGTAGACTCAACGACAACTATACTAACAGTTATTTGGTATAAGCCTATACCATTTAAGAGCACCTATAGAAACTTTTAGCGATGCTTTTATCGAAATTCTTGGTTACATAAATGCCAAAAACTATGATCAGTATTATTGTACGTTGTTACAGACTGGTGCATCATATTACCTAGAATAAGAGGGCCCTGAAGAGTTTCCCTGAGCTTTTTAACGTACAAAAAAGGAGACTGTATTGTTGCAAAAATATTCCAAAAAAGTGGCATCTTTAATCTACTTACCAATAAACAGAAAATGAATCCGGCAGCCATAACCCCTCCTTGGAAAGGTCACCAGCGTGTATCGTTAATATATCATTACAATTATACATAATTATATACGTTATGAAGTGAACAATGGATCAGTGATGACGCTCACATACCACGCGCTCATTCTGCACAAACACACAAATGTAAACTACATACCTCCCTAAAAGTTGTTTAAATGCTTTTAATATTGTTAGAAATTATAATTATAAATAAATAAAGCGAGTTTTGTACGGGTTCGTGTCCCGTGAAGACGCGGCCGAGTCGTATTGTATCATTAGATGCGCGTTTGCATTCTGCGTGTGCGTACACTTGCGCTATTACTGTGATACAAATATTAGTGCGATACACCGCGCACATATACATTTTGTGCCAATAGTGCGCATAGATCTGATGTATAATTTCTATCCGATTTCGATATTAAAAGTTTACAACACAATACGACATTATATACACGAAGTCATTTGTGCATCAGATCAGAAATTATTACGTAATGACAACTATGAGATGACTGGACTTTATACAGGTTTAGGTATTAATAACTGCAAGAGCCGCTCCTTTAGAAAACGGACCTCTGATATTCAGGTCCATAGAATTTCTTTTACTCATTGAGCTCGACTCAACGTCTGCGATGGTCTAACCGAATAAGGAAATACATGAACCATCGGCAGTGAGTAAGATATCAAAATTAGAAGCTAACACATTCACACACCGCATTTGATATTCGAATATAAAACTAGAAACTGCAGTCACCGGCTGAACTGGGGCTAACCATCGACTTTTACAATCCATTCAAGTACCATCCGCACAATTTAACTGAACCACTGAGTAGGGACTGACAGAGATCTAGGAGACTCAGTAACAGCATCTGAGAGTAAATTTAACACGTCGGGTTTTAGAGAGAGACTGTCGTAGACAGAGACGCCGCTCTACAAAGGCGAACGTTTTCTAAAACACGACGTGTCAAAGTTACGGGTGAGTACTGAACGAGTTTAATTGCCTTATATGGCTTCGCGGAGCGATCTAAAACTGTATACCGTAGACCTAGTCCCTACCCAGCATTGCCAACGTCACATCTCAGCAAGACTCAGATGGTGACGTCATAGTAGATGGTACATGTTGTGGGTGTGGGGTGAGTGCGGGAGGGTGTGTGCGGTAGTGGGTGTGTGTGTGCGTTTAGTTCCAGATGCGCAGGAACGAGTCCCACGAGCCGGTGGCCACGGCCATCCCGTTCTCGGTGACGCCCAGGCAGGACACGCGGTTGTCGTGACCGGCTAGGATACCTGCGGACAGAGAAATATATTTGGTTAGTTTATTTATTTATTTTACTTTAATTAAAACGGTTACCGTTAAACCAATTAAAATAATTAAAGACATAACACTTAAAGAAAACACAAATAAAAATTTCAAACAAAACTATATAAGGTCATCCCTTTCATAAATAGGGACAGAGATATAGAGACACAGATTCAAGTCTTTCCTTTGCCATTAGATGGCAAACAAGCCAATGGCCCACCTGATGTTGATTGGTCACCACTACCTATAGACATCTGCAATACCAAAGTTGAAATATCTCATGTGCCAGTAATTACACCGGCACCCATGATTTTGAACTATTCCTATTATGTAACTAAAACCACACTTGCGACATAGCTAATGATATGGCTTCATAATTATATAACAATACCATGTAATTATGTAGCAAAATAGTTTGGTACACAGGTAATTTCATTGTAGCAGTGTGCGTGACGAGGCTTGCCCACTTAGCGCATATTTACGTACAACACATAATGGGCTGTTGTGTTTCCTGCTGTACACCGTCACTATTGTTTACAGAGTCACGTTACAAAAGGTGAGCTTTTAAAACGCGCTACCTATCTATTCACACGAGTCCTACGTGCTATAAAAATCATAATTATAACTATATTCTGGCATTATCATGAGCCTTTTGTGTCCCACTGCAGGGCAAAGGGCTTCCTTCATTCCATTTTTCTTTGTTTTCTCAATCTTCGCATTTATAGTCTAACTAGCGACCCGCCCCGGCTTCGCATGGGTGGTAATTATTTACGACATCACATTAGACACCTCAAAAACAACAGTATTTCTCCACTAATTAATGGAAGTTATTATACATATAAACCTTCCTCTTCAATCACTCTATCTATTAAAAAAAACCGCATCACAATCCGTTGCGTAGTTTTAAAGATTTATGCATACATAGGGATATAGGGACAGAGAAAGCGACTTTGTTTTATACTATGTAGTGATTATTCATTCGAAGTCGAAGGAACAGAAAAATACATGCTAATGTTATGCTCATTTCCAAAAGCAATCTCTTTACCTGCTGCGGTTAGTGGTGTCAACTACTCTACTATTGAAATAAATGGTTTGAGTATGTGGTACTAACCGGCGCGTTCGCTCTTCATGGAGTCCCAGACGTTGCAGTTGAAGTCGTCGTAGCCGGCGAGCAGCAGGCGGCCGGACTTGCTGAAGGCGACGGAGGTGATGCCGCAGATGATGTTGTCGTGCGAGTACATCGCCAGCTCCTGGTCGGCGCGGATGTCGAACATGCGGCACGTCGCGTCGTCCGACCCGGTCGCGAACGCGAACCCGGACGGGAAGAACTGGAACATGTAACGAGGAATCATTAGATGTGGAAAGGAATATTCTTACATACATAAGCTCACGCCTTTTTCCCATGGGGGTAAACAGAAGTGTACCAATGTACCCACCCTCAGTGCATTTTTTTTTTTTAAAGTTCATCTCTCTAGTCAACCGCTCTTTACTGCTCAACCGGGCTTTCCTGTAGAGGCCTTTCAATTAAAGCCTCCATACTGGGCATTCCCACATTGCACCGGTATGTTTAGGTTGATGTAATAGGGGGCGAGCCTATTGCTATTAACCGGGCACAAATCTTAACTCCGCGCTGCTACTGAGAATTTCATAAAAAAATCAATAACACTTTGCTCTAGCGTCGCTTAAAATCGCTAGACAAACGAGGCAGTCTCAGGAGGAGAATGACTGCGAGAACGAGGGAGTTCTCAGAGAATTAGAATAAGGTTTTATGAATGGCTTGGTATATTATTGTATATGGAGTTGAAAAAGAGATAAAAAGAGGAATAAGATTTTCGCAAAAAATACTTGCACTGGCATTAGATAGTCGACCGTCGACACACCAAAAAAAAGCATGATATTAAAATATTTAGGTACATTACTTTAGTTAACTTCAATAGTTATAGTAATTGTTTATGTTTGTTTTGTTATTAATTTTTATTGTTAATCATTGTACTATTGAATATTTTCAATATTATAAATTCCCTACACGTGTTGGTTGCAACTGTACAGAGAATAATTGAAATAATAAATAATTAATGATCTGCTGATGAATGAATAGTCACAGTAATTGTTTTATAGTTCAAAATGATTCTTTTCCAAGGAAATCATTGTTAATCTTAGAGGCACTTTTACCACTGAACATGTTTAGCTCTAAACGGACACTGCATCTTCATCTAATTGTTTTAAGTTGAATGTTTTTAATTGATGCCGTAACTGAAATACCTTCAGTATGACAATATTATTTGGCAATTAGACACTACTGATTGCCATTTTTAAATGACGGTAGGGTGGCTGTTGATTAGCTGGTAATCTTTCGAAGGGAAGCGTAAGTTTTAAAGGAGTTACCAAGGGTAGTCAGTAGTCACCGGTAACATATTCTCCGTATCAGAAAAATATAAGGTAGTTGTGTACCGTGACGGCGTTGATGTCGCTCTCGTGTCCGGGGAAGGTCTGCTTGCACTGGCACTCGCGGATGTCCCACAGCTTGGCGGAGGCGTCGCAGGCGCCCGACACGAAGGTGCGCTGGTCGGGCGCCAGCGACAGCGACATCACGTCGCCCGTGTGCCCCGTGAACTGCCCGCACTGCTGGCCCGTCTCGATGTCCCACAGGGCGCTGGGGGGAACAAAAACAATAATTCTTTAGCACTCGTTAATAACCAAAAAACCGGCCCTTTGTCACTTTTTGAAAAGTGGAGCCATCAACTAATCAGGAGCAGAAATGGAATTCAAAGCTTGGGACCACCCTTACTACTATAATAAGAATAGGATTACAATAAAATTACCAATAAATGTAAGATAAACTTGCACACACATCATCATGTTTTACATTTAAGTAGTAGTAACTACCATTATTTTTAACCCCCCAACTCCAAAAGAGGGATTTTGTAAGTTTGACGTGACGGGTGAACCGATTAAAATGCAGTTTCTTAATTTGAAAGCAGGTTTCCTAGCGATGGTTCTTAGATGTTTTATCTAAATCGATTCAGCCGCTTCAAGGTTTTCAGCCCTTTATAGCTAGCTGGGGCATCTATATTCTTCTGTCGGAGGTTACTTATTTTTATTTTTTTGATGTTTCTTTAAAAATGAAAAATTTAAAGCTCTCTAAATAATAATAAAAATAGACAGTAACCTGTAGTTTAATATTCAGAACTGTACGAGATAAAAGGACCTTTTTTCTTACCATGTCATATCGCCGGAGCTGGTGAGGATCTGGTTGTCGTCGAGGAACCGGCAGCACGACAGGTAGCCCGAGTGGCCGGGCAGCTCGCGCGACACGCGCACGTTGCCCTCGCGCGTCTTCAAACTGAAATGTGACGGTGGAATGGTTAATTATTGGTGTAAAAGACAATGCGAATGTTATAGAAAATCTTTATCTGGACTTTATCTGGGAACCAACCTTTTAATTACGAAGTTGTTAATGAAAGACAAAATTCCATGTTTTTTTTACTAAACAAGTTTTAAAAATTATAACTACTGATGTGGAAAATGGTGTTAGTTGCACATTTGTATTTTGTACTAGTTTTTAAGTTAGCATATAAGATCGATTTGTAACTGTTTGTAATTCCTAAATAAATATTGTTGCGGTCCAGAATTTGGCCACTTTGACTGCGTACAAACTACATTACATTATACACTACAATCTCACCTGTAAATAGAGCATATGTTGTCTAGTCCACCGCAGGCGACGTACGAGCCGGAGGGTGCGTACGCGCAGGTCATCACCCAGCTGGAGCGCAGCGGTATCGCGTGCACCTTGTTGGTCGTGTGGCTGTCCCACACGATCAGTTTGCCGTCCTGACTCGCAGATACTAGGTTCCTGGTGGGTCAGAAATGGTTTCATGTTAGTATTACATATCATCACGCCTGTATTTCACAAAGGGTTAGGCAGAGGTGTACCAATGTACACCTACAGTTTGCCAAAATGTTTAAGTCCCATGTAATGGGGTCGATCTTATTGCCATTAACCGGGCACAAATCCTAACTCCGAGCTGCTACTGAGAATTTAATAAAAAAACCCAATAACACTTTGTTTGAGCTGGGAATTGAACCCAAGACCTCTAGCGTAGCAGTCGCGCCTAGGACCACTAGGGTAACGAGGCAGTCATGAGGTGGTATAAAAATAAAGCTGAAGAATTTGTTTGTTATTTTGAAATTAGAGAAGTCTGTTTAAAGGATTAAAAACTAAATTGTTCTGCAACTTGATTTACAAAGACAGTGATTTTAAGTTAAGACCTTTTCTTTAAACAAAACACATATTATTTGACAGTCATCAATTATGTAGCTTTCTATCAGTGAAAGAATTTTTGCAATTGGTTCAGTACTTCCGGAGATTACCTTTTACAAACAAACAGATTTAGCTCTTAATAGTATTAGTTACAATATATTCATGAAGAAAATATTATTTAAATGTTTTTAATCAGAATTCAGATGTCAATACCCTTACTGTTTTTATTATAATCAACTCTATAATAACAATATTAACATATTATGACGAATCATTGAAGATAAAACACGTAAGATTGTAAATCACTAATTACTTGTCAAATGAATAAAAAATCTATTTAAGATTTCACCAATTAATACCAATTGACGTCAAAGAAAACTATTAAATACTACAACCAAATTTGAAATGACTCAAAGGCATGTGTTACCGGAGATTTAGACCTTATTATCTTTTCAATAAGGTTAATAATTATGTGGTTTACGTCATTTGTAGGGAAAATCATGGCGATAGTTGGTTCTTTAGTATGAAGAGGAAAAGCGAGTAATAAGTATATGTTTAGTAATTACATATATTTATATTGTTTGTTTGGCTATGACGGTATCTTTGTGTAGTTAGTTATTAAATGGCGAACCAGACCACGACCCAACTGATTGTAAGCCGGGGCTGCGGGTTGTTCGAGATACCGCGCCTCTGGAACGCAAAGGGCACAAGAAGGAACATGGATGGGTTTTAGCCAGTAAAAATCTGATACTATCTCGCCTCGCCCTGGGCGGGGGAACACATTTGATGATTTCCCATCGGTAAAAAAAAAAAAACTGATTGTTAGAGATTCCCCGAAGGGTTAGGCAGAGGTGTAACCAATGTACACCCACAGTTCACCGATATGTTTTGAAGTCCACACTACCGTATACGAATGGATTTAATTTTTTTACGATCTAGTTAGATTTATAATAAATTCAGAAATCCGTGCTAATATATTAAAGAGGTCCAGTCATCAAATATGAGGAGAAATTATTTATAAGAAATAATGTCTGGAAGTATCGGTCCAATTACAAAAAATATTTCACTGATCGTGAGCTATACTATTGCAGTGTCATGGGGTATGTTTTATATAATAACCATGACCTCCAACCCGACGAAGTCACGGGAAAAAAGCTACTTAATTTTATGAAAAATTGGAGCCTGCTTATTTTCCTTCCAGAAATAGCCAATGCTATGAAAAGTCATTCTAATAAACTAGCAGTTTTGGTGGCGAACGATAATGCCATTTCTCTATATTAAGCGAACAAACTGGTGTTTGCTATTTCAAAGTCAAATCGTTTATTTTAATTCAACCATTTAAAGGCAGTTTTGTACGTCATTTACTAGATTATGTATATTGAATCTAGTTGCCCCTTCCAAAAGGCAGTTTTGTATTTATATTTACAATGCTGGAAATTGAACCCTACCCGAAAAAGAATCTTACAAAACATAATCCTTCAAGCGCCTCTTACGTCACTCCTATGCTGCGTCATGTCATTACAGTTGAATTAATTAATTAACACAGTTATGTCTAAAAACAAATTATTATGCTTACCAATTATCTACCTACGACACTTTGTTAATTACCAGAATCAAGCTTTTTGGACACGTAGAAGAGACTAAACGCAGAATAATACAAGCAAGGTATTATTAGCATTATATACTTGACATAACCATTACCCAATAATTTCAAGACACAAATTCTCTAAAAAAAAACACTACTTTAGTCCTGAAAACTCGCAAATTTTCAAATAACACTTAAATTACCTTTTTACTTGCTTTAAAATCAATAAATAGTTAGTAAATAAATGATGCCACAGTTTAATATGACCATACAAAATCTATTTCGGAAATCGCATTTTGGCAGCTCATAAAAAGTCTATCAATTGATAAGTGGTGGCGAAATACCCAATTCTCCAAATGCTCCACTACCACAGTACAGAATATTCTCGGTCGCATATTTATAAGAAATAGATTAAAGTTTCGAGACAAAACAAACAATATGATTATAAATTTAGCATTTTATTATTGTTGGCTTCGGCGGCTGAACGTCACAGATGTCCAAAAACGAGATTTATTATCGTACTGGTTACGTTTCTCAGAATCTGTGAGAAATGAAAGGAATTTTAAGGTAAGAATGATTATGTATTACTGGGTCGAGGGGAGGCAGCGAAGGTTGTTCTGATTTAGAATGTAGGATTCTTTTTAACTTGTAACAAAGACCGGCTGCTGTACAATCATTTAACATTACATATAAAAAATACTTTTCTTGCAGTTACAAAATTAGGGAGACCCTTTAACTTTTAACTTTGTTTTAAGTATGTATTATTTGTTGGTATAGCGGCCTTAGTCATTGAAAATTTTAAGTGCCAAAATTTTATTGTGGTTAAAAGATGCAGCACTGGGACGGGCGGTGGATAAATAGAGGAGTTATAGTAATAAGGTCCTATTGGCACCTAACGCGTATGGAAATCCTAAGAAATCATCTTAACTTAGCCACGTGTCCCCATTGATTTTTAATGGTGTGGTGTCATCCTGAGATTACATCTTTATTGCTGTTTTGATGGACAATAAAGTGACACTTCAACGTTAATTATCAACTGATTTTTTTTAACTTTTGAATCTAGTATTTTTGCATTTTGATAAAATCTTGTTTTTTTTTGTATGTCATTGGATTTCAAAAACCGACTCGTCGGCCCGACTGATGTTAAATGGTCACCGGCGCCGCCTACTTGCTTCACTAAATGACTGCAGTTCTGACAATTCAACGAAGAGTTAATGCGACACAGAAAGGAGTGTTACAGGTAAATGCTCACTCGCCTTGAGCATTACGTCGAACCAGCATCGAGCATTCATAAGAACGTTACATTACATGGAAACTGAAGATGAAGATTTTGTTTCTTTGTTAGTTAAAACGCGTTAAACTCACAAAGTATTGGTCTGATTAAAAATATTTTTTTTCGTTATACAGGCAGTTTATCGAGGAACGTTATGGGCTATATAACATCATGTTACATGTAGTAACCAAAGACGTAACTTATCGCGAAACCGCTGGGTAGGTACAGCTAGTTCACAATAACATAAATTCGAGAAATTCTATTTACTCTCGTAAAGGTAACAAAAGAAGCCGATTCTCATGACGTAAGTCCCAAACGTCGATGATGACAAGTTTTTCCTCAACAAATAGGACAGTACGCGACACTATCAGATCATAAAACCCAATGACATCTCAATACAGTTCGGTCACGGAGACGCGTCATACGGTTGACTCATTATACGTTTACATTTACTGTTTTGTTGGGACTTGGAACCAGGTGCTGGCTTCCTTTGTGTGGGAGTGTATTGATTGTGTCGTTTATTTGAAGAGTTCTTCAAGAAATATTGGAGAATTGTTAGCGTGAATTCGGTCTTTATTGGTGACGATTTTCGGTCAAATCAAAATCAAAGCTTTTACGAGTATTTCAATTTATCCACTTGCAGGCACTTTTGATTTGATAAAGAGTCAGTCAGTCAGTCAGAATTGAAACTAGTTGCTTGTGCCAAAACGTAGGTAGGTGTCATAAAGAAGAACGAGCGAGAAGCTCCACGGACACACCTTAAAATATATTTTTTTCAAAATGTTGGTAACATCATTCTATGACCTGTCAAAATCCGATTCCTTCTTAAATTTTGTACGGCAATAACAATTTGCGTTATCACTTATTAGCCAACTATTTCATTTCAAAGCAACTAAAATCTAATTTTACAGTAAATTGAAAATTAATCGAGTTTTTAAGGGAATTAATGAAGAGTTGTTTTAGAGAAGTTGTATCTTGTAATTACTGCTTTAATGGGGTCTACGTGTCATGAATAGTACCTGGAGTCACTGCCCCAGTGCATCGCGTAGATCTTGGCGAGATGTCCGCGCAGTGTGCGTCGCGTGCGCATCTGTATGCGCCCGATGGGCTCCAGGTTTGCCGTCGCTTGCGCCAGCGACGTGTCGCATGCCGCCTTCCTCGCATCCTGTACGCAACAAAACAAATTATTAAATGCTGATTCAAGATATCCTTACTAATATCCTTACTAATATTATAAATGCGAAAGTAACTCTGTCTGTCTGTCTGTCTCTCTCTTCTTCACGCCTAAACCACTGAACCGATTTCAATGAAATTTGGTACAGATATAGTCTGAGGCCCGAGAAAGGACATAGGATAGTTTTGATCCCGGAAATCCCCCGGGAACGGGAACTATTAAGCCACGCGGATGAAGTCGCGGGCAAAAGCTAGTTGTTAAATAAAAGAGAAATCTCTCTCGACCACAGATTAAATAAGTACAGATACTTCACTCAGTAGAAAATTTCCAATACCTACTGCTATAATAGCCTACTCCGTCGCGTCAACTCGCGTCAGCAACCACTGCAAACTAAAATGTGCCTAAATGCTCAAGCGTACAGTTGTGATCGCTTCGCACCGCGCGATCTTACAACAATCGAAGGGCTGCCTCTTCGATAAAATTAAATTAACATAACTTTTTGTGTCTATGTTATTGAGAACTAGGAATACCTCAAGGAAGTGTACTAGGACCACTTTTATTTAATATATATATCAATGACCTCCCAAAAATAACAAAACACCCGACCGTAATGTTCGCTGATGATAGCACAGTTGTATTTACAGGCAAAAATAAATCACTTATTGAATCTGACATTTTTGACACCCTTACTAATGTGATACAATGGCTGGCATCCAACAATCTTAAAATTAATTTAAGTAAAACACATTTAATGACATTTAAAAATAGAGTTCCCCTAATGACGAATATTAATATTAGCTATAATGGCGAAACTATTAGTGAGGTCGACACAACAAAATTTCTAGGACTTAATATAGACAGTAACCTTAATTGGAAAGCGCACGCAGAGATCCTCTGTTCAAAGCTGAGTACTCAATCATATGCATTGTATATGCTTTCAAAAACACTTAATGAGGTCGCAGTACTGACAGCATATTATGGAAACGTTGAAAGTGCGTTAAGATACGGAATCATATTTTGGGGAAATTGTACTGAAAAAGAACAAATTTTCAAAGCACAAAAAAAGTGCATTAGAGCAATATGCAAGCTCGATCAAATAGATAGCTGTAGACCGTACTTCAAAAAACTGAAAGTATTAACAGTACCATGTCTGTACATATATGAGTTGGTGTTATTTGTCAGGTCTAATTTAACGATGTACGAAAATTATATAAGTAAACGCCACAATCTGAAAATTAACTGTCCTCAACACAAAAGTGCATTGATGAAAAATAACATACTCTGTATGGCGCCACGTGTTTACAATCACCTACCAAAGCTGATATTAGAAAGCAAGTGCACTAATATATTTAAACATAAAGTTAAACAACTTCTTGTGGAAAAGGCCTATTATAACGTTAATGAATTTATCAATGACATGCAATCTAATAATAAGTGGTGACATCTTTGTATAACATTATTAATTGACTTGACTTATTTAATTTTTTTATTACTGTTTGATATATTTATGTATTTCCGATTGACTTCTATTGAAATTTTATTGATAACATTACCTGACATTTATTATTTTTATGAATTGTGGTTTGGTCTTAACGAATTTTTTAACTTTATATTATTAGTAGTGCATAAGCAGTAAAATAAAAAACAATAAAATTGCATGCCTTTAGGCTGATTATGGAGATACCAAACCTATTTAATGCAAACATGTTTTCATTTACCCATTTTCGCAATAAATGAGTTTGAATTTGAGTTTGAATTTTGAGAACTGTGAATATGTTCTGACTTATATGTGGCAGTTTAAAATTGTATCGTAAATGTTTATAAAATATTTTTTTTTATAAATTGGTGCTGACTGTGCAATACATCTAGATAAAACATAATTATTCCTTCTTTTACTTGATTTGCACCCATCTACAGCACATAAGGCACCAGACGGCATCGTAGGTAACGAATGAAACTATTAAAATTGAACAACGTGCGTGCGTGCGCTTGCGAAAACCGCACTGAATTTGGTTCGCAAACGGCCCGAGACCGCTCGGCCGGGCGGTAGGCAATTATAGCGCGCAAGTACATAGAGTGACGGAGGCCTGTCTCGACTCTGTATCTTTGCATCCACCAAAGGTTTCTTAGTAGGTAAAGCTTAAAATAACTGACGAAAGTTTGTACACTTCAAGATATCATTTAGAAATGGGATCCCTGAACACCAACATTGTTGCCTCGTGTCTTCTTTATTATCTCTGTCGAAAGAAGTCCACAGTTGGACACAGGCCTTAGTAAAACATCGTGAGTACGCCCCGTATTTAGCAGACTAACTAGAACACACGGCAATTTTGCACAGCGGACCTTCTACAAATGATCAGTATACAGTTACTGATCAGGCATTGTGGCGAGCCTTGAGTGCTGTCTGAATAAATGTTTCATCTCTACGGTGTGTGATGCTCAGCATTTCTTTTCATTTTGTATCGATGATAATATCTTTAATAATTTAAACTACTTATTTGGGCCCAGTAGGTTGCCAGACATGAATGGGCAATTAGGACACTTCAGCATATAGGACTGAGGGCGAGGGAGACAGATGCTATGGGCAAGTAGGACACTCCACCATACTGTAGTGCGATTCTCTAAAATGCTCGAAAACGACTCTCACTCAAGTGACCGCTCTCACTTCGGTAACGAACCCATTTGACCTTGGTTTAGTATTCCCTCGCCGCGGTGACTTTACCGGCGTGATCGTGACTTTATCAGAATACAATTTTGTAATCTCACTGCGGATTCAGCTTTCGAATTACGAAGTGAGGCTTAGAGAATCGCACTGCTGGATTAAGCGCTAGAGAGACAGTTACTCCCGCTCCAAGTTTATATGAAAATAGGTCTTAAATATACTCACTCTAATAGCATTTTTGAGCGTCTCCGCCTCCTGGCGCAGGCTGTCTAACTCATTCATGTCGGGTGCTTTGTCTCTTGCCTCTCAAGTGTACCGCTCGACAACCGCGCGCCGCGTCCGATATCACGCAACGCAACGACCTCTGTAACAACAACACATATTATATTAGCAAAGGCACACTTAAGCACACTATTCTTAAAGACTAGTATTGGATATTTCTTCCAAGTTCACGTCAATGACGGGAAAGTAAAGACCTCTGTAGTAGAGTCTATTTTCCTATGGCATATAACCTAAAAGTCCGCGTCTTGAAATTGCTTAGGTAGACCTGATGATCTCTACCTATGACCGATTTTTCGACCGACCGTGTGCGTTGGTATATTAGAATAGAATATAACTTTATTTGCTGGGAACACAATAGTTGTAATAATACATAAATCGGAAATTCAGCCATATTTAACCATGTAGCGTGTAAATATTTACAGATAAATTAACATTACAATTAAATTACATATTATTATGATTAGATAATATAATTATATCATAATATGTTCTATTCTCACCGACAGAAAAATAGGTTGTAGGTGGAGATGCTTATTCTAGACAAGCCAACACCTTCGAGAATAAACGGAAACCCAACAATGATAAAGAAGTCCAATGTAGCATCAAACTTCAGACAGACTACAAATACACAACATCTGTACAGTTCCCGGCAAAAGACACTCCCCCCTCGAAAATCCCCTCTAATTACACGTGACTTTCAATTAAAACAAAAAGAATATCGGGCATTAGCACTAATAAAAATTAACACCAATACCCAATCTAAACCAAAAACAATAAATCGTAAACACGAGTTATCATTGCATCGGTCGATAGAGACATAAATCAAAAGCGGATAGAAACGCGCTGACATGTTTGTTACAACATAAAAAAGAAAACAACAACTCAATCTACATTCTAAATATAAAGTTAGCGTCAAAACTACAACAACAACAACAATAACCTTCTATGCTCCTAGATGTCAATGAGAATGATATACTGCCTCGTACTGAATCCAGGGTTTAAGGGGTCAAGAATCTCCAAGCTTGTAATATATGCAGTTCCGTCAAACAATGCACACAGCAACCCGGCCGGCGCGGCGGGGCGGACCGCGCATGCGCGGGCTTGACAGAAGCCGGTCTCTAGTACGCATGCGTAGGGATGCACAGCGAGGGGAGGCTAACCGCCTGGGCGAGTCCTAATTATCGGAATGTATATTTTCGTAGTATATTCTCGCAATCGATCTGAATACTAGGAAATATGCGTTCCTGGTAGTTACAGCACACAGTTTGCCTAGAAATTTGTTCGCAAGCAGCCATTTTAGAAATATTATTAGATCGGGGTGTTGCTACCTAGGCAAAAGTGGGCGTGTAATTAATAAACCATCGATTACCTGTGCTTTACCGGGACTATTGTCTGATAGCGAATTCTCGAAATGTTCTCGTTTCATTAAGGACCCTTTTGTAACGCTTAGCGGAGCCGGTATTCGGAAAGCACAAATGAGGAAGGAAATAGATTGTAAATACCTTTCAAACATGAACCATGAACTTGCAGAAAGTATTTATATTACAAACTTCAAACAAATTATGTCAGTTTGTGAAATTGCCAGATGTACTTGAATGTACTTGTTGGGCGCCAACAATAAAAATCTTTCTAAATCAGAACCAATACAGTCTTGCGTAAAAAGCGTAAAATTACCTTGTCAATAATGTTTCCAGTCGGTTTTCCTTGGTCAATATAGTTTATTACTGAAAAGCCGAGGTTCTTGGCACGCTAGCGCCGAACACACGTAGTTATGCTAGTTACACTCGAGTTGGGCTGTTAAACTATTTTGTTTCATGGATTAAGAAGTTGTGAATTTGAAGTTTGTCATGATTTGTTTACACATTCAATACAAGGCTTATAGCTTGAGGGTAATTAATCAGCTGTGGTACTAGTAAGAAATATCACACTACAAGTTGAATTCGCCAATCACGTTTAAGGTTGATGCAAAGAATGGGTGTCCATTTTTTAAAGTGACATCTAGAACTGGCTGTTCTAATTCAACTTCACTTCTCGTATTTTTTCCCTTGAAAGATAAATTCTTTAGAACATATCCGGCTTTCTGAGATAGACGAGATCAGAACTGCCTAGAAACATTTTGGGATATAAAAATTTGAACCTGGTCGAAAACTTTCCTGTGATAAATTGACCATAGGCATTTTAATTGGAAAGAGATTATTTCTATAAATAATAAACGATGAACATTCCAATAACATTCCGAACAGAGTAATAGAAAAAATGCTAAGGACTAAGCTTTTGTATCTCAGCGGAGTTATTATCTCCGTCCATTGTTCGTCGGCAATTGTCCTGTGTTGTGTCAGTGTTGCACAACGGTGCAAACGAGACTTCTGTCGTGTCACAGTCATTATGTACGTACTTGAGGAGTTTCCATGGAAAATTATATGTTGAGGATCGCATTTGTACCTCGTTAAGTCAGAATCGTTGCACGGTTGGCATTTTTCTAGAAACTGTTAAGCTAGATTTTGGTTTTTTCGAAAATATTGTGTAGGTAATTCTATCGGCAAGTGTGAGTGGGGTCCTAAGATTAACCACTCACACTAAGCACAAAATATGCTTGTAACTGGCATCTTGTCGTGTTGATGGCAGTCTATATTAAGTAGGTCAAGAACTTAGCCACGAGTTTGTCACCATTAGTAGCATCCATTAATTCCTAAAGGGATGCCTGCGTCAGACATCTGGGCACGCATAACACGATGACAGTTGTAGCAATCTGACTGGAGTTAGCAGTCTTGTCTAATATCCTGTTAGTACCTACACAACCTTTGCATTAGCAACGAGTGAGGTTTGAACTCACGCCTTTGCTGATGGGTTACTGAAGCTGCAGCAAAGAAAAGAGCGCCTGTGAGCTCATCTAAACCTAAACGAAAAACAAAAAATGTAACAAACAAGTTTGCCTTTCTCTTTCAGAATAAAAACTAGTCTAACTCTGCACCTAAATCAACCACATAATTACAAACAGACAAACATGGATAAGTACTTTGTTTGATAACAAACTCGTATGAACTAAAAACAAGTTGGAAACGTCCTCAAGCGTAATGGCGGACCAGTGGTGTCCGTGTGTACTTGACGTGTACATGGGTTCTGCTTCTGATGACGCGGTTACGCCTATAGGGGGTTATATAACCCTCACAAACAGAGGGGCAATTCCTGTACCATCACGCCTGTATTCCCCGAAGGGTTAGGCAGAGGTGTACCGAGGTGTGTGATGTACACCCACAGATTGGCGCCGTTCCTGTATTTTAATTCTATTCTATATTTTTTATAAGGTGTTGTCATTGACTGTCGCTGAGATGAGATTGCGATTAGATTTGGAATTGGTATTCTGATTAACATGACCGTGGATTTGGCTTTTAAAAATACACAATGCTTTGGAGTTTTTAGTGCTTACTACTGCTTCCATTTAAAAGAAGGGGAAGACAAATCTTTTAGCATTCACAACAAGATTATGTAATATTGTGCATGCTTTTCAATCAAGAATCTGAACATAGGCTTTTTTTAAGCGTAATACCAGGCCTCCGTCACCCTATGTACTTGCGCGCTATAATTGCCTACCGCCCGGCCGAGCGGTCTCGGGCCGTTTGCGAACCAAATTCAGTGCGGTTTTCGCAAGCGCATCACGCACGTTGTTCAATTTTAATAGTTTCATTCATTACCTACGATGCCGTCTGGTGCCTTATGTGTTGTAGATGGGTGCAAATCAAGTAAAAGAAGGAATAATTATGTTTTATCTAGAGGTATTGCTCAGTCAGCACCAATTTATAAAAAAAATATTTTATAAACATTTACGATACAATTTTAAACTGCCACATATAAGTCAGAACATATTCACAGTTCTCAATAACATAGACATAAAAAGTTATGTTAATTTAATTTTATCGAAAAGGCGGCCCTACGATTGTTGTGGGATCGCGCGGTGCGAAGCGATCACAACTGTACGCTTGAGCACTTAGGCACATTTTAGTTTGCAGTGGTTGCTGACGCGAGTTGACGCGACGGAGTAGGCTATTATAGCAGTAGGTATTGGAAATTTTCTACTGAGTGAAGTATCTGTACTTATTTAATCTGTGGTAATACTCATAAAAATAAGCGCAGACAAGTGTTAATAACAAGGCAATGAGCAAAACTGAAACTATCTTCGTATTTTTCAGTACATAAATCAAGTGAGAGTTTTGTAACCATTCAGCGAGTGTCTAAAATTAGTTGCGCGTGTTATTGTTATAAGTGTTCCCGTTCAGTGTGTTTACGTTACGGATTTAGGGTTACCGACGTTTGTTTCAGAGAAGATGATGTATCTAGTGACTGTAGACGTTTCTTGAGAAATCTGGAGTTGCTTAGTATAAAACAATCGTAATAGGCTTGCGCGAGAGGAAAGAAGTTTCTTTGTTGACGCAAGATATTGTATTGCTGGGGCATTGCTAAAATTAGTAAGTACCTATACAGGGTGTAACAAGACAACACCATAAATATGTAAAACCCATTTTTGGTAAAAAAATAATTTAACTGTTTAAATTTTGACCTTCAATATGTCCATAATATCCAGAAGGCTTCTATGTGGCTTCTTTGTTAGGTGTATTTTTACACCCGTTATAATTATAGGATTAAAACAAACTTATTTTAAGTGAAGTCCTATTTTTGTTATACGAAGTTATTGTCCGGATAACTACCTCGGACATTGACCAACTGTCAACGATCCAAAATACCCTCTTAAATAATTATAATAGCATTCTAAAACCAGTCAGTAATTACCACCTAATTATCTATCCACCCGATTTAATTACTATAACACCATAACCGCACAGCCCTAACATTTTCATAAAAGGATGCGTCCACACTATTAGCAGTCGATAAAATATAACGACCACAAGGTAAAACCGAACACAGCGTTACAATGAAAACAATTGGGACAAGCGTTTCGATGGTAATTTTGTGTCTAAACCGGGAAAAGGTAGATAAAAATGGCTTATCTGCGGCGGACAATAGGTACACGGTATAATTGTTATTGGACTGTCATGGACTGACCTCGAATTAAATTCTAAAAAAGGAATGCAGTATGGGATTAGTTAAATTTAGCTGGCGTTCCTAAAATTGTTACTTGTGTGATTTTATCTCTTTTTGCGGGCTTTTATTGTGTGTTAATTTAGGCGTAATGGCAGGCCAGTAACTGGGTTGTGGAGGTCGGATAGGCGGTCGCTCCATGTAAAACACTGGTATTCAGTTGTATCCGATTAGACTGGAAGCCGGCCCCAACACAGTTGGGCAAAGGTTAGGCAGATGACGGTAATGATGATGGTAGGCCAGTGTTAGTGGTTGAGTGAGTTGCCATTTTACCTCAGGCTAGGGACTGACGGTTCACCTCAAGCTCACTTTACCAAAAATTCAACGAGAGATTTACAGAATAGCACTGTTGAGTGTTGCACCTACAATATTATAACACGTACCATGTTTGCCACGAATAAAGTACCTAAGCTGTATGTTTTACATACGTTACGTTATTCAACAGTATTAAATAGCTATAATGTCGCTAGCTGTAACTAAAGGGTTGCAAAACCACCCCAGACAGTTCCGGAAAATCTATTTCCAGCTCTACTGCATGCATAATTAAAATGGATACCACCCACACCCTAGGTAGATGCAAAATTCTTGCTGAAATGCACACTAGAACAGGTTTCCCCTTTCTTTACTTGGCTATGTTTTATTTATTAAACTATTTTCAGATTTTTACTATTCTGGGGGTTAACAAGAACATCAAAATAAATCATGTCAGTCAATAGACAAACAAATCATCGCAGTTGATAACGACACTCATACTCCTGTCAGAATGATTGAAATAATAATACCGGTCTATTATTTTCAGACTGAAAGGCAGAGGCCTGATCTCAAACATAGAAGGTAAGAGCATTAATCATTAATTACCACACTTGCTGTGGACGGAACGGTGATTTCAGACTTAGGTATATTTATTATAAGTCCAGATTTCCTTACGATGTTTTCCTTTAGCTACGTTAGTGATGTCCAAGATAAACTTAGAAAGTAGATACATATGAAAGAAAACGCCGTTGGTACTTATCCGTAGTCGGTTGCAAACTAACCACACGCCACAATTACTAGGCTATAACTATTGACTGAAACATTAATTCTAAATTATTTTAATCCCTGATCCCCTATAACACGGCTAAGTTAGATCTAAATGCAGATGATGTAACAGTCAATGACGATGATACGATAACCTCCGCATCAAGTCTCCCGACTTATCACAACAAAAACAATCTGCCGGCTTATTCTGTAAGAAATCTCCCTCAGTGAATTAAGGTGAAGTGAGCTAAAACTGGGCTGTCACTATACGATGCTAGGGATTGACAGGTCGCCACACACTCACTTCACGGAAGGAGGGTTTTACAGAATATCACCGCAGATAACAAGGCACACATCTCGCTTCGATCCCGTACAAGTGACCGATTGTAATAAAACCCGACTGGTCGCAGATTTCCGCTTCGTTTAGAGCCACTAATGCGTTGCGGTTACGTGCAAACTTACGCGGTGAACAGCACTGTGACGTCATCAGAATTAACATGTCTGCGTGGCTGTAGTTAAGTTGGCGGAGAAGGGGTGGAATACAGAAAATACTTGCAAAAGTAGGAGGAATAAAAGAATTAATGGATACTAGCGAACCGCCCCGGCTTCGCACGGGTACACCGACATTATGGGTGGATTTTTCAAAAATGTAAAAACCTTGTCCGGAAGATTACGAACAAACAAACAAACAAAGAATCAGCCAAATCAGTCCGTTCTCGAGATTTTAGCTTAGCAACAGATTAAGTCCTTTATTTTATTTATGTAGATAGATAAAAACATTATCACCAACCAAATTAAAGACGGGAAAAAGACCTTCCGCTCTGCCGAATCTATAAATATTTACATTGTATTAACAATTGTTACAAAACACAATTTCAGACCGTATCTAATAAAAGATATGACACCACTTGCAATTCAGTTAGCGTCATAAAACATTACGGACGCAAGCATAGTAAACACGAAAGTCAATTTAGCAACCCTGAAATAACTTTGTTCTCAACATCAGTTCATCACTACTGAGCCGTATTTATTATTTATCCTCGCAACATTGAAAGACAGGAAAAAGACATTAGCAGACGTCGTAAAGAAAAGCGAGAGAATTAGAGACACGCCCGGTTTGTTTGTACGAACGATACAGGGCAGGGCTCGTAACGACGGGATACATTTAGAGACATTTGTGGGCAAATATCTCTATCTGCCAAACGAAATTTATTCATGTTGCATAATTTTTGGGCGTGGACATAGAACAATTCAGAAACTGGAACGCGTAAACGCTTCCTGGCTCTCATTTGTAGAAACCAGACTCGCCTTTCCCATCAATTCATTACATTGGAAAGGCGGTATAATTCACGCGTGGCGATACATGGTCAGTGATCCTGCTTAGCCTAGGGTTTCCCAGGATCGATAAGTCTGTCTACTTCCATGGGGTGAGTGTATGTGCTAAGCAGACGTTTTACTGTCGAGTGTTGTTTATGAGAGTCAGACGATCGATAGCTGGGTGAACGACCCATGCGCCAGCTATTAGCGCGCCTTTTGACGGCGGCCATATTTAGATTATTACCTATGGTTGTAGGGAAAAATTCTAGTTATGTCATCCGCGATTGCGGTTTTTTTTTTCCTTTTTAATATCAATGATGAATGGAAGTCGAGCTTGACAGAATGCTTGAAGTACTGCGAGAGGAATACATAATAGAGATGCAAGTCGAAGCACACTATTTTTTATCTTATAAATATAACTTTGTTGTCCTGAAATTGATTTATCTGTTGTAAATTATCAAAAAATAAATAAATGATTGATGGGATGTTGTAATTTCTGTAAATCAATTATTTTAATTCAAAACCACAGAGATTTCCTGATCAATAACACTCCTGATCAGGAAATCAGCGATTTTAGAAAGCATACAAACGATCGGCCTTCAAAATTTAAAATTATAAAGGTTACTCCGCAGAATGATCAGTCACGAACTGCAATTTGAAGATGATGCGTCATTAGGTCACTACTACGACTTTTGTGCGATAGGTCCAATAAAATTCTGACACATACCATAATACTTTGGTTTTACTGCTAGCCTTAGTTGACTTCTACTATTCTCCTAAGTACTCAAACGTAGGATAGTGGGTCCATGTGAAACCGCCTTAGCGCTCCGAAGTTTATTGCTATCGTCCCATTTATTATACGAGAGCAAATATATTACAGTAAACAACTGACGTACAGTACAGTATTGAGATTTGGTAACAACTGAAAATACATTTTTATGTAATAATGGCCTGTGGGTTGAGAGTATGTGTGAAATTGTTTTTATGTGTACTATATGAAGGAAATGTTTAAATTCGAAATGTGGGGCGGCTCTTCGTATCTTCAATCTCTTTTTGCCAATGATTTTCGACCCCTTTTTTTAATGTCATTGTATGGCAAACAGGCTGACAGCCCACCTGATGATAAGTGGCCACCGCAGCCTTTCTATCGGACAAGCCCACCACACTATTCCCAACCACTGCAACTCCTAAAAACCAGAATCAACGGTAGAGACCGCAAGAAAAGCACCGCTGCTTAAATACATTTGCAATACCAGAGATCTTGTAAATGCTTTGCCATCTCAGAGACACGGTTGAAATATCTATGAGTTATTAACAGCTATAGACTTTTTGATTGATATTCATTATGTTATTAAGAAGTGAACGATAAGGAAGTTTTATTCCATTGGGATTACGTGATAACATGTCTTGATGATATATTCATATCATCCAGATATATTCATGTTCACGTAACGAATACTGTATTCAACGTACTCCTTTTGTAGGAAATTCTATTCAAAAAATCCAAGCAGTTAGGAGAAAAGTCCGTTTAATGATGGACGTTTCCAAGCTCTGTTAATGATAGGTAAAAACGTACATTTTCCGGAAGATACGTATAAACAAACAATTTATATAGCTTGTAAGGAAAAAGACGAGAAAACCCGGGAATAGTCGGAATTACTAAAAATATGTTTTGATAGTTGGTACGTGGAAACTTGGTGCGGTGCGCGCCAACGTAAGCTAAATAACTAAATACGATATACGAGAAATAGTTAATTGTGTGCTGTCAACGATTACACGATTCGTGTAGACAAGCTATTAGAAAACAAGCGTCTACAAGTTCAACTGTCTCGGAAATTACAAGACAAGGACAAAGCTACTTTATTTTGACAATTTCGGCAATGAAAATGAAGGAATTGGCATAACCGCCATCTTACATTTCGACATAGGAGAATCTTAAAGGCAATGAAATCTTACAACTATTTCAAATGCGAAATTGTAGATGAACTTTTCAGAACTTGACAGACGAAATTTGGCACAAAGAGAAATTATAGGTTGGAATAGCACATAGGCTTTTTATCCTGGAATAATGTCCCGTGGGTAATCCACTTTGACGAGGATGAAGTCGCTAGTAACCACATAATTCAGAAGCTTCCAAATGAGTTACAAAATTGACTACTAAGAGCCTAAAGAAACGCAATTCTTTGACGTAAAGCTAAACATATTTTTTATTAGTATCTTCCATTACGTGCAGCAGTAGTAGAAACATGACGTGGTAAGCCTTATCTTGTGGTAGTGTGTTTATAGCGTCCTATGACGAGCTCGAGGGAAGTACGGGCAGTGACGTCACCGGTAGGAATAGAACTATCGATTTTTAATCTTATATTGTTGGAGTTTAGACGTGGTTTCCATTAATAGTCACGAATAAGTTGAAGGTAGATGGAGGGTTTGCGTCGTGTATGGGCTCATAAGAAAAGTAAGTAGAGCAAAAAACTGATTGCCGAGAATATATTAAAATGATTTTGCTTACGCGTGAAACTAATAATTAGTTTTAAACTAGATAAAAAAGAAATATTATGATTATTTATTCAGTATTAATTACAAATGCATCCGGTAATCTAAAATTAGTTCACTTATTTGCATGTTTGTGGCGCAGGAAACAACATTATTTTAAGGTTTAGGAGAATCGAGGTAATATTCTAAATAGTTCCGCTTACCAAAACTAGATTTTGTTGTAGTATTTTTTTATAAATATCTAGGTATTAAGTACCAACTTATGTTACTTTTGTATGAAAACTTTCTTAGGTATTTCTTTGTATTTAAGTCAATTTTTTTTGTATATTTTGTGTAACATAGATTAAGGTACATATCGATTAAAAATGTATTTCTACACAAAGCATACAAACAAATTGATAAAAACAATTTAACAAGGCATGTTACGATTAATGTTTTGTCAAATTGACATTGATAACGACAGGACCTACATCATATCTATTAAACTGTACGCAATTGTCTTCAATGGTAAATAAGTGCCTCGTTAGCCTGGTGGTCCTAAGCACGACTGCTACGCTAAAGGTCTTGGGTTTGATTCCCAGGCCGAGCAAACTGTTAATGGGTTTTTCTATTAAATTCTCAGTAGCAGCTCGGATCCGGTTATTGGCAATGACCTCGCCTCCTATTACAAGGGATGTAAAACATTCCAGCGGACTGTGGGTACACAATAGATGGTAACAGATGCTAGAACCTCTGGTCTTATAGCAGTCTCAAGTTGCCCTCCGCCACCGACATTCTACATATGACGTAACAATTCGCCAATCCAAACGCATCAATCAGCAACTTCGACACCTAATTAAGTCCACAACATCCGATGTTGCGCACATCTCACAGATTAACAAGCCCACTAGACCGTGCTAATAGTAACGTTGCACGAAAACAACAGTTTTAAGCGAAGGAGTTATTTAAGCAATCAACACTCATGTAAGCCGGAAACGCAACTGAAATGGAAGGCGCATGCGCATGCAACTATTCGTCGTAAACGTGAGGTTATTGACTGCAGACTTGTAGTTATGTGAACATGTTAGCTGATTAAAGGTAGGTGGTTTAAGGCTGGAACTATCTTAGTAAGTACACTAAACGAAATCTCAGAAACAAATCCAATCAATGTTTTTTTTTCCTTATCATCAAATTAGCGTATAAAACTTCAAGTTAAAATTGAGCTTGATATCTGAAATAGGTAAAACGTTTGTTACTGATAACTAGGCAAACCTTTAAGGATAAAAAAATAAATTACTTACGTACACTGAAACATAAGGCTAAGAAAAAATGAGACTATAGTAGAAATTATTGAAATAATGTATTTTTTCTAACAAAGTCTATACATTCAATGTTGAACTTGACAAATATTTCTTAATACTTCTGCAATGGAAGATTGAAAAGAAATAAATTCTATCTAAATATAACTATCACCATCCTTGGCCGAAGAATTTAGGAAAGCGAGGACTTATCAGCCAGACAGCCCCTGACATTTCCACTTTGTCAATTTCAAAATAGCATCTTGTCTATTACGCAATGTGAGCAAAAACTGTTGACGCCTCTTTGATGTTATGCTGATATAGAATCACTGTCTATGCTTGACATTGGCTGTATTTGTTAGTGCGTCAAGCTACTTTCTAAATATTTCCATAGTAATATGGCGATTGAAGGAAAATAGCAAAACTTGTAACTGAATATTACTTGTTTTGCGTATTGGAAATATTGTCCACGATACGCTAATCAGTTAGGCAAATTGTCAACCGTGTAAGACCTTGTTCAACATTGCCATTCGTTGGTTAATTGAAACAACAAAATTGTAGAACCAAAACAGTCTTTTAAACATTATTATAGTTTCGCTGAAGAGATCATTGTTACTCAAGTTTTGGAGACACCATTGCCAAAAGTCAAAATATATTAATCAATAATTATTCATTGACAGCAACTACAAACTTCTCTGTAATACAATAAACTGTCAATCAATCTACAAAGTCTGCAAACAGTACAATATAGCACGACACGTCCTTTAGAGAGCAAAATGTACGCACAATAACTATGACAGAGACTTACGTAGGAAAGAGTGAGAAAAAACATCAACAGCAAACAAAATCCCAACTACCCAACATCATTAATATCAATTACAACCAAACAAAATCGGAAACAGAGTCAAAATCTAAATTAGAAAGACAACAGATAACTGGATTAAGCGTGCTGACCCAGATAAGGGGGAGATCAGATTATTGGATGGTCCTCCAACTTCCAAACGTTATAGATTGATAGTGGCGTGGGAGAGACGCCGAGATTGATAGCAGACTTGTATTAGTTAGGGTTACCATATCTCAGGATTTGTCCTGAGATCTCAGGATTTTTGGACTCTTCTCAGGATTGCGGCCGGATTTTGCAAATCTCATGAAATCTCAGGATTTTTTGAATTTTCAATAAAATATAGCTTACATTTTAAAGATCTCTTTGATAAAAAATTAAACAAACTAAAAATAATCTTCCTTTGGTAATAATTGCACAATTAAAATCAGTACTTATTTATCCAAGTAAGTATTTAATCAGTTTTATCATACTTAATAATTATGTGATGATACATTTTTAAGTAAGATCCACAAAAACGATAGTATTACGACTTTATTAAATTGTTAAGTAAATTCGAGAGAAAATTTTGATAATGTAATGGATCTCAGGATTTTTCAATGAAAATCAGGCCTTTTCTCCGGACTTTTGATTTTTTCATCTGGTAACCCTAGTATTAGTTTTCAATGTCTCTATTATTCTGAGGGTTAAAAAAATTGTAGCTTGACAGCGAGACTTGAAAGCTGCTTGTGTATTGTTTTTGAAGGCGAATATAATACATACATACATACACACATAAACTCACGCCTTTTTTCCCATGGGGGTAGGCAGAACCCACAGAACGCGTGGCGTTCTACGATCCTTACATACAACTTTCGCCTCTATCACGTTCATACATCTGGTCATACAAGCACGCCGGTTACGAGTACTGCACACCCGACCTTTCTGAAGAATCTTAAAAATAAGGAATATAATAATCTAGCAATTATTAGTTAGTTTCCTGAAATGGAACCTTTCGTATTGCGTCGTAAAGTTATGATAGTTTACATTAGTTTTAACTTGATCAATACAAACTACTAGATTGAGACGAAGGATTGAATTTTGACAACATTAATATTTTATCAGTTGTGGTAACTTTTATAACTTGATTTATCGATTGGGCATAGTTTAAAGCTTTTACTATGAAATGGTCTCTGACTAGCAATTATCCTAAAGACCCATTAAATCATTTTCGGTTATTCACGGATATCAATCCGGAAAATACGTCAAATTCCATACCATCACGCCTTAATTTCCCAAAGAGTTAAGCAGAGGTGTACCGCTATACACTTACAGTCTACCGTGTTTTAGGTCCCATGTAATACGGGGCGAGCCTATTAACCAGGCACAAATCGTAACTCCGAGCTGCTACTGAGACTTTCATAGAAAAACCCAACAACACTGCTCGACCTGGGAATCGAAACCCAGACCTCTAGCGTAGCAGTCGCGCTTAGAATCAGTAGGCTAACGAGGCAGTTATGTCAAATCCAGATGTCGCGAGCCCCAGTAATGAGGTTAGACCACATTCAGTTGACAGGTACAGCCTTCGTGCACCATAATAGCTTGTTACCCTTAACTGACACTTAAAACTTCGTGAGCTGTCAAGGGTAAGTACCATCGCGTGAGCATTATGACTACTTCCACTCCTCAAATTGGGAGGTGAGTCAACCGAACTTTGTATTCGGTGTTTTTGAAAATGTAGCCAAACTATGTTGTTTTATCGAGACGTTATCGTAAATACTCTCTCGTATAGTATTATTCTGCATGGAGAAGATTTTTAACCCCTTTAATAAAGTCAATACTTCAAATAGAAGGGAGAAAAATGTAACACAAAGTTTAAGCCTACTTGTCACGTTCATAATTTTGTCACATATTACTTCTGAAATACCAATAAAATCTTCGTCTATTCATCCGAAAACAGATGGCTGTTGGATATCTAAGAGATAATTAAATACGTGTGGAAGGTACTTAGCGCGGGCTAAGTGCGACAAGGATCAAGGAGGTAAAGTAAATAGCCTGCCAACTAGAGCGTAGCTCACATTTCCAGGGTTGCGGAGTTTGTTCGAAAAAATTACCCTGGAACGCAAAGGGCATTAGGAGGAACACGGATGGGTTTTAGTCAGTAAGAGACTGACACTCCCTTCCGTTCCGCCCAGGGTGGAGTTATTTGACGATCTACCGTCCTTAAGAAAAAAAGCAGATACCTTTAAACATCCTAATAAACAAATCTAGGACCAAAATCCAGGTTAAATTTTCAACTAAATGACGATTTTCAATGAGTATCATTGTTTATACAAAAGTGTCTCGGAATTTCCCGTTCCTTCGAATAATTGAGTCATGGAATTTTAATTGTTATCGGAATCGATATCATTTGGCATTTCCTCTGTCTCAAATATCGATTGCAGATGTAACATCAAATTACTATCGATCGAGTACGATAGTGTTTGATGTGCACGTACGTAGTAAAATGGTTTTTTTTTTGGTTGTTTTAATAGCAGTTGGTTCGTGTTAGAACAAGAAGTTTGTTTGTTATGGATATAGGAATAAGACTGAAGATGACTTTTGGAACTGATCAAAGGTAATCCAAATATTACTGAGAGCTTACTTATAAATTACTAGGTTTTTGCTCGTGACTTCAACCGAGTGAATTTTCTTACGGATCCCAAATTTCGATGAAAATCAAATTTTGCCTATGTTTCACCCTGATAATGAAGCGATCCATAGGTAAAAGAATTTTTAAAATTGGATTAGTAATCCAAAAATAATATTATTAGTTTAGATTAAAACTCAGTCACTTTGCAAACGAAAATGATTACCAAAAGAAAGGGAATCAAAGAAAATTTGATACGCCATGGCAAATAAGAAAGACCAAGTAATAAAACATGGTACAATCACTGATAACTGCTAAGATTAGATAAGTTTCAAAAGGTATTTCAAACAATCGACTATACGTTTTTTTTTTCGTAAATAAATATTATTGATAGCTGAACAAATTGATATCAAGTGTTTCTTTGCAGATTATTTGAAGAAAAATCTGCAAGGCCTCTGATATTGCAGATGTCTATAGGCAGCTGTGACCACTTAACATCAGGTGGCCGTCGGTTTGTTTGCCATATAAAATAATCATAATTTGAGAGCGTGTTCTAATATCGAATGCTAATTGAAGTATCGACGAAGACGCGTAAATATAAATATGCTAGCTTCGATTGAGTTGAAATATACATTTCAGTCTAAATCTGCCAAAAATGCCTCTAATTTATTTAAATACTTTTTTGACATAGATTGTCACTGATATGAGATTGCGACTAGATTTTTGAATTTGTTATTGATAGAATTCCTTCTAGTTTTACTCCTTAGTTATGCTCCTTATATTAAGGTCTTACGCCTTATCTTAAGGTGTCTTCTTCTTCTTTATCGTGTGGGCAGTAAGGCGTAACGACCCCACACACCCTAGAGTCAGAGTTTCTAAACCGCCTCAAGGGCCTCTGACATGGTTACCGATGTCAGTGATGTCCAAGATTAGAATATTAGATGTCTACCTTATATATTAACATCATGTAGCTAGTCACCAAGTCCAAAACACTGTTATTGACATGTATAATGTATAAAACCGCGTCTATTAGCCTGTTGGGCCTGTCAACCGTTCAATAGGGCACCGGCATATCGACCGGATCCCGCCAATTAGGTTAACGGGGGCTTTGCCTACATACAACTTGGCTCAGATTTTGTTTGAACCAAAACATTTTCGATTAATTCGATATTTGTGGGATTAAACCGCATGATATCATGAGAATTTTGTTATTCTTCTTCCTCGTGTTCGTCTTTGAGCTATACAATAATAGATATTTTTTTATGTCATTGGATAGCAAACAAGCCGACGGCCCACCTGATGTTAAGTGGTCAACGCTTTTTTTTTTTTTATATAGACGGGAAATCATCAAATAACTTCCCCCGCCCTGGGCGGGGCGGGAGGGAGTGTCAGACTTTTACTGACTAAAACCCGTCTATGTTCCTTCATGTGCCCTTTGCGTTCCGGGGGCGCGGTATCTCTTTCGAACAACCCGCAGCCCCGGCAGGCAAGTGGTCAACGCTGCCTATAGACATCTACAGTACCAGAGGCCTTGCAAATGAGTTGCCATCCCAGAGACAAAGTTGAAATGTCTTATGTGCCTGTAATTACACCGGCACCCATTCCCTTCAAACCGGTACACAGCAACGCTGCTTTGCGGCATAAACAGAATGGTGGTAGTACTTCCCCAGACAAGCTCCTTCACAAAGAGCTCTACTAAGACTAAAACTACTAGCTACTCGTATAGTGGTAATAAGATTAGCTTGTCAATATCATTCTTGGGTTGATAGCTGGCGCCTTGCGTGCATGAACATGAACAACGTTAATCGAGAAGGCATTTTAATGCACATCTTTTCATAGATCGTAATTGTTAGTTGGATTCTCAATACAACCGTTATTATTAACTGTTATTGCCGGTTTTATGAGTAGTAGATTTTGCTAACACCAATTCTACTAATTAAAAACGTTCAAAATTTAGTTGCAATCTCCTCTTAGCAACAATCAATGGCATACAATAACTAAGTAAATTAAAGGATTTTTGACAGATTGAAATTGAGATTAATTTACGATCTTTCCTCAAATATACTATAAGTGCCCCCCGAGGTTCATAGGTAATGTTTTTTCAGCCAATCACAAACAACGTAATCCAACATAACCTTTTGACATTAGATTAACTGGTCAGACTAGATTAGCATAACAAAAACCAAATATTTGATTCAAAAGACACGTTAAACCTATCTAGACACATTATAAGCCACGCAGGAAGAAAAGCAGTTATAATGGATAACCTTATTGGTTGAATCCGGTCGGTGCCAGTGGCCTGTTGAACGTTACATGCCAGGTGCAAGTTAACGACCCACTAGTTGATCCAACGCGTAATACCGTATCTGGGAGTTATATCGACGTAGCTCCCGGCTTCAAGGCACATCTGTCTGTAATGTTTTGTAGGGCAACGTTGATCGACCGTATCTGAACAATTAGGTTAACGAAGGATTTGCTCGGGACCAGACATCACTGAGATTTGTCGTGCGAAAAATTCGCTCCAATCTTTTTGTAGTAATGATGTATTATGTGAAACCTTTTATAATGGTAGCTTTGTAAATGACAAGATGAAATTTTATTGACCGAATATTGTTGAGATGGATGCTAATTAATTATCCGTGACGTATTCTTTACTCTTTATATTAACCAATTGGGTAAGTTCCACTGTCAACTGAGCTGTTAATTGTTTGTTGTAAAGGTCAGTAATCGTTTTAATTTAAACGTTTTTATCCATATACGCAAATTGATAAAAAGTGCGACTTTTTTGTTGTGTTCAGAAAGGTTTTGACGTAAACTGCGCTAAAATGGTATTACGGCTTTTGTTTTGTCGTCATGGAAGTCAGAAAATGGTACGTAGTTTCATTATGCTGACGGAGGATAATCGGGTATCTCCCAAAGAACATGTTTAATATTTGCTTTGACATTTACCTTTATTACCTAGAAATTTATTAAGGAATTCAATGAAAAGCAGTAGACATTTACGCACGAATATGATAACAGGGCCACCTTAAGAAAATATCGATTCAAAAAGACCACTTGGAATATATTTGTTTTACAAACCAAATCCACCAGGTCAAAATCTGGCGCCGTGCAGGAAGAACCCTTCCCCTCGCACAAAATACAAGAATTATTAACATCTAATTCCACTTGTCCCATAGTAGGAACAATGGCGCCATTCATGAGCACCATACAAACCCATACAATGCGATAATGCACCTGTTTTGAATCATTGTTACGCGATCTAACAGTTGAATGTCTGAGGAAAATATTTGTCGAGGCCTATAGTCTTTCTAGAGGGAACTTGGAGAATTTTCTTCCTTGTGAGATGGAACGGTTATATGAGTCATTGATGACCGCTTAGTCAAGTGTGACAGTTAACCACTTTTACCAAGAGGTAAAAGTCGAGTAGGAGGTTTTCTGTTACCCAGTAACTGACTAGTGGAGGTGAGATAGGTAGTCGGTCCCTGTAAAATACAGGTGGTTGGGAAAAGACTATATGATGGAATATGATGATAATCATCTTATCATCAACAAAGAAATGGAATCAAAGCCAACATACACTACATGTGACTGTTCCTAAAATATCTTAAGTTGTCAAAAAACCCTTTTTTTAATGTTAGTTAGAACCATTTATGTGACGCTGGATGCAGGCCGCTTCTAACCGGTCTTTTTGGAAACCTATGGGGGAGGCCTATGTCCAGTGCGGCTCATATGACGATGATGATATATCCTAAGGCACTACGGATCAATCATCCGATAATCTTGGTTATTATGACAAAATCACCTCACAATATTTTACTATAGCGTTCTATGAGGACCCTCACGCTTCAGCAGAAAAACAGAAGTCTACAGGCGTTCACATAGAAAGAGGACAAAATACTTTGGGCGATAAATGGGTCACGGAATCACGGCAGTGGAAATGAGCAGTCTCGTTGCCAGAAAATAGAACAACACATGCAAACTACATGCCGAAGATACCTCGAAGAAAACAAAAGAAAATTAGTCACCTTCACTAGTACAAAAGTGCAATACATTTCGCGTGTTTTCGCTCCAATAACAACGTAGTGTTATACAACTGAAATAAGCGTTGTAAGTTTGTAACGTTACGTTATACGCTATATTTAAAGTTTGATCAACAAATAAATAAGATTTCGATCTACATAATGTTATACTTTCAGAATTTGTGGGGCAATCCTTATTTATTACGCTAAAGGTAAATATGGAGATGGTGCCGTCTCGCTTCACTTATTCTTGTTGTACTGTATGATTAAAATATGAGATTTTTTGAGGAAAATCAAGAACACGTGTTTATTTTTCAAAAAAATCTTTATGGATCGTTTTCCGGAAATTATCTTGTTCTATAGAAATTCGAATAGAAGCTTGCTGCTTTATTACCGTCAAAGATAAGCTTGGATTATTGGAGTTTCTCAGCAATGATCAAAAAACTTAAGTGTAGTTGAATTCTACCCACATTTTGAACTTAAGCGTTTTTTATTTGCCAAATTCTCAATATCTGTAACAACCTAGACAACCTTTGTAATCTAATCTGTCCATACGTTTCCGAGATCATCCGGAACACAAACTTCTCGAAACACCTGTTTACACTCAAATGGCATATAAATAAGCAAATGGGGTTCCAGTGTTCTTAAATAACAAACGGCTACATCCATTTTATTTATACACTGACTACCGCCATATTGGAATTTGAATTTCAACAGAATCTTTACAGTATGGCCGTCTGTCGGTCAATTTTCTATACCTTGACGTGGAACGAAGGTCGACTCATAGTACTTGCTTCAAAACAAGCCTTATAAAGTAGGCACATACCAACTACTTGTAAAATTTATTGCAACCTCGTTGGTCACAGGCGACTGCCGAGCTTGACGATCGATACTCAGGTTGAAAAGTGTGATTGAGTTTTCTGCGAGGAAATTGTAACTTGTTACCGGTAGAAACGAGGGTTCCCGGGAAACTGGGAATGCAACGCGGCGAGCACGTACTTACCGGGAAGTTTGTACCTAATGCCGTTAAGAAAGTATTTTGCATATTATGTAAAGAAATGGGGGAAAATACTGGCAACGTGCTTCTTTAGAAGAAAAATGTTCATTCCATTTTCAAAATTCAATTTTTGTTCTTTACGGGTTGTAGTAAGTTTAACTGTAAAGAGTTTTCGCTGATTTCTGAAAACCTATGCTCGTTAGAGACATCAGTTTATTTTACATGTTAGATATAAAAAAGAAATTTAAATTAGTAACTGCTTATTAAAACTGCCTGAATAAACGTAATGCAATTTATAATGTTCCTAAACGATAAAGGCCCACGGGATTGCAACCTATTAGAGGATTTATCGTAATTTTTCCTGTCGGGGACAAATAAGGCTATCAAGGGAACCAAATCGCGGAAAACAGTCACTTACCTACAGATATACCTACTTACGTAAATAAAAGGAAAACTAACAAACAGGACATTGAATACGTAATATATGAATCTATACCAATATTATAAAGCTGAAGATTTTCTTTGTTTAGACACGCTAATCTCTGGAACCAGGGTTGATAAAAATCATGATTTTTATAAAAAAATCAAATAAATCAGATTAATTTGATTTAAATCGGATTTATTTGATTTTAATCAGATTTTTTTGATTTTTTTATATATCGGATCGTTTTCAGTATGAATGACAGTTATTTATTTAAAAAACGACATATTTTTTGTTAAATAACATATTAGTTCTTTTATTAAGCCATTCTTTTATAAAAAAAAACGAAGTAGCATATTTATTTGCCTATTTAACAAAAATATTTAATTAAATTTATAAAAAATGACATTAACGAAAATAAACAGACATAATTATATTCTTCTAAAGGTAATTAAAAAACACCATTTCCATTTTGTAACATTTAACAAAAAATAAAAATGACGATTCGAATAAAAAGAGAGATTTCAGGCGCGAGTTTAAATTTCGGGGAACCCCCGAACCGTATAATGATACCTATAGGCATATTAGCGATACACACGTATGTGTGCGCCGTAGTTCCTTAAGGGACGACCCTTTTTGGCTGTTTTGGTTGCAATAAAAAAGTACTGATTTAAATCAACGATTTTTTTAAAATAATCACTTGATTTTAATCGCGATTTAAATCACTGATTAAAATCAAATGATTTAAATCATATCATCCCTGTCTGGAACTAACAGTCGTATTGGAAAAAATCTTCTTGTGTATGATAGTCAGATTCATGAGGAATAGTATAGGTTATATAACATCGCGCTATGACTGACAGGAGCGGAGCAATATGCAAAGACGTCATTTAACGCGAGTGAAGTCTCGTCTAGGACGTATAATATAATGATCGAAATTATATTTATTTACTTAATACAACAAAAAGTACAAATACAGACTTAATGCCTTAGGCATTCTCTACTCGTCAACCAAAGGTGGTGAAGAGATAACATGGCAAATTATAAGTATAGTACTTAAGTCTTCATTATTGTGTGTCATTTTCCCATGATAAGCACGATTCTGCATTTATCACGAACATACGATCTTGCATGAAATGGTTAACATTGAGACCTTCATTCTATCATTTAGTTCAAATAAAAAACATCCAAGGTACTTTTGAAGATGCAACTTGCTAAGTAGGTTGTATGTATAAAATTGAATTACTTGGCGTACTGACTGCCTCTTTAGCCTAGTGGTTTTAAGTGCGATTGCTACGCTAGAGGTCTTGGGTTCGATTCCCAGGTCGAAGAAAATGTTATTGACTTGTTCTAGGTTTTCTTTTGTTTAAATGGTGGGTTAGTTAACCTTGTGTATATTTCTTAAAAATAATAATATTTTTTAGCTTTCCTAACCATCGTTTGAAATACCATTGGGATTCTTCACAAAATGAAAAAATAATAGAAATTAACACAAGTAATTATGCCAGAATCAAATCTCATATAACTAAGTTAATTATAATAATTTTATCTTGTCTGTAGTATATAAAGGTCACACAACAGACTTATGTACTTATTATATATTCACATAAACATAATTTATTATGTACAGCACCTTATATTCTAGTAAATGATAGCAAGGCTACTTCGGTAATTACTCACTATTCAGAAGTTTGAAAGGTTCCATTCATTGAAGATAATTAATTAATATTTTATTAATAATTTGTATTATAGAATTATGTCTGACATTTTTATCAGGACATTATCCTTTTTCCTAGATTATAATATTGTATATTATAATGAGGTAGGAAGTGCTGTTAAGAATTAATGTGTATTTGTAATTAAATATCCCCTCCATATCATGACGCCTTGGCGTGTGTCGGTTATTTTTTTTGCGCGGAACTCTCATTATTTTTCTAAGTAAAAGTACCTTTTTTATAGATGGGAAATCATCAAATAACTTCCCCCGCCCTGGGCGGGACGGGAGGGAGTGTCAGACTTTTACTGACTAAAACCCGTCTATGTTCCTTCATGTACCCTTTGCGTTCCGGGGGCGCGGTATCTCTTTCGAACAACCCGCAGCCCCGGCAGGCATCGGCCCTCAGTGGCGCCTTCCAAGTTTGCTGACATCTCTTTGAGGCGCGCGTGGAACACGAACGCGCCGTCGCGTCGACACGGTCTGTCGTTAGATAACGTACGGACGTTGAGCTACCCATTGCTCACCGTCCACAGACCCGCGTCTACGGTGGCCGGGAGTCGTCTCGTGGCTAAGTAAAAGTAGCCTAAGTTACTTCTTATAACATCAGCTCTCTGCCAGTTGAAGTTCCGTCGAAATCGATCCAGCCGTTTCCGAGATTAGCCGATACAAACATACAAAAATGTAATACTTAATTGACTTTTAGTATAAATACTCTGTAAACAGTCATATTATATCCATTTATTAAAAAGCTGACACATCAATTTTATTTATTTGCATAGAAGATGTACAGATAATGAAATAGTTACATAAGCAAGGATGGTTTAAAATGACAAAGAAACACATGATGACAAGATAGTACATAATTATACCTACTAACTCAAAGTAAATAGCCTACATAGTTCAATTTATTTCCTATCTAGCTATATTTTTTATTTTGAGATTTATTTATTACTTACCTACTTAATGCACACTGTGAGATACCAAGGTTTGTAATTTTTTATTAATATTTACTAGCTTCCGCGAACGGCTGTGTCCGCGTGGCTTCGTCTTTGGTTAATGCTCCACTCCCGCGAGTCGTAGCGTGATGTTACATAGCCCATGTTACTCAGTAATAATGTAACTATCTATTGGTGAAAAAATGTTTTAAATCGGCCCAGTAATTTCGGAGCTTATTTGGTACAAACACACAAAAAATATATTTCCTCTTTATAATATTAGTTAGACAAGACAAGTACTTAAACATTTTTTTAAATAACTTACAATACTGCAATGTTAGTAAAACCTTAGTTCTGTCAGGTAGATATTAGTCTATCAGTGAGAACTTTTGAACTAGAAAATGTGATAACAAAGTGTTATCATTCGACTTTTACATGACCCTTTCACAGAGTCAGATAGACGTTTTAATGAATAAGATTATTGAAGTTTTGTGCTAAAGAGATTGCATTGTGAGGAAACCTGGAGTCAAGTACATGTGATCAATGTCATTCCTTCTCTATAAGAAAGGCTTTTGTCCTACAGTGAGTCCATAATAAAAGTGTGTAGTAAAAATAGATCACACAATTGAATTGCAAGTTGCTACACCAAACACACAAACACCGTTTAGGAATACCTATTGTGAAAAAATAAGTTAGTTACAGTACCTATGTACTAGCTACCAGATTTAGTCAATAACCATTTACACTAAGAATCATTACAATCCCACCATCATAAAACTCAAAATCCACCACTACATTTCAATCTACAAGCATACATTGGAACAACAATACTACAACAAACATAAAAAGAAGACTCAAGTGAAATTAAATAGGTACGCACATCAACTTAAAACACTAAATAGTGACACACTGACACTTACCTGGAAGTTAGAACAATTGACTTCAAATTTAAAGGAAAATTACCTTTAAAAGCGCCCAACAAAAGAAACTATACCTACCCTACTTTAAATTAGAGCTTAATTTTGGCAGAGATGGAAAATGAGTGTATTGCAACACAATCACATTTGTCAAGTTATTACTGTCACTAATACCTTTACCACTACACCACCTAAGCATTTCCATTTTGAGTACCAAATTGGGCTCATATTTTGGCAGGGACTGTACATTATAAAACTTTCACAAAGTGCTTGTTGATATAACTGAAATACTTTCTATTTAACTTGGTGACTCATTTGCGGTACAGTCATAAGTAACGCAAGCATTTAACATTTACATAAAGTAATTCCAAAAGCAATCTCTTTTTAGTATTGATTGAATTTTTAATGATATTATGAACTTTACATATTAATCCTTATTATCTTGAAATAGCCAGTCAATAATTTCTTGAGAAAATCACTCTTGAATTTGCATTATCAAACTTATTTATTGTGCTTGTGAGTGTACATGTTTTAAAAAGATAAGATTTCTTACAAACTGTACACTTTTATGTGTAGATGTGTACTTATGTAAATGCATGCTTGTTTTACAGAAAATTCTAGGTTAGTTGAGGTGTTACATATTGGTAACATAACAGTTCTACCATCATCTGGCTTCAAATTAAAATCTAACACCTATTTTTCTATGTTAATAAAACCTTTTTTATTATTTATTAACTGAGAAGTTAAAGTTAATCTGTACATTCAAACTCATTCTACACTGATAACAGGATAAAGGACGTAAAATCTTAAGATAGTCACACATGATTGAATGCATGTCGTTTACCTGCACATACAATCATATTTCTGTTGAATAATGCGTCTGTTTACAAGCATTCCAATGCAGTAAAGAGAAATATCTCAACAACTGAGAAATCACTGACATGTTTTATGGGAACACACACTTATTATGAACAGAAACTAGGTATGTCCCAATGTTCCTTTAAAAATTAAGTATTTTTTGCTAGTAAAATTAGAGCTTAGATATCAGTTAATGTTGAAGAAAACCCTATATTGCCACACAAAAAAGAATTCTAGACGAATGAGTCTTTGGGAATACTGTGGTCAAATAATAAAGGAAAACTGAAGATGTTATTAAACACCACCAATGAGGAAGAATGACTGAGTCAATGATTCAGTCCAGGTGTTGACAATAAAATATTCATGTTGAAATATTTTCTACAAAATATGTAACTATAGTAAATGCACATACTTACAAATCTATCTAGATATTGATGGAAATAACTTTGACTGGACACATGGTTAGACTGAGCCAAAGAGGTGGTAAAATGGTAGTTTCTAGAGGTGTAAAAAGTATGAATGTCTGTTCTGTGGGGCAAGGAATTAACATACTTCAGGATGCTAACAGATTTCATGCCCTAGGTTAGTAGTACTTTGGTTTTCAAAGTACACCTATGGACCTATGGACTTTGATTGAGTGGTTGGTTGATTGTGGTGGGCCTCTTTAACTATTGTTTATAATTTTCCTTGTTATAATGTCTATAGACAGGATTTGATGATAATATGTTGTATGTAACAATTCATAACCTGATTTTATTATAGTAAAGATGGTTGTATCATTAAGTTTTTTCAATAAAATCATCAATTTTGCTGTAAGTAGTTCACATTTGGACATGGCCTCTCCCATAGGCATAGACTAACAGATTTTTTTTTCAATTACATGACAGAACACAGGTCACTAGACTCATAGGGTGTGGTACCATTGATTATTCACTTAGTTTATTAATTCAGTATAAACGCGTCGTAATGAAGCGGGGTGTAGCCATATTTTACATGTACTCATGTGGAGCATGCTGGAATACTAGTAATCAGGCGTAGTCCGTAAATTATTACGAAAATATTTTATATGAAAATGAAAATTATGTACCAAAATTCGGAACACACGCGAGACTCGAACGATTACAAATAATTATCATTTAAATTAGTATCGGTAAGAAAACCGTCTTATCTACTGACTATATCTATCGTAAAAACCCATAATACATTACAAAATACACATGGATTACGCTAGTTGTACTTAAATAATGGCATATTGGCGGTAATCAATGGTAAAAGGCCTAAAAGGCGGATTATAGAAGCGAATCGATGTCGTTTCGTCTAGCAACAGGGCTGTGGCTCTCCATGGCCTCTCATACATACCTATATCTATGTACACACCCCCCACTTTTCCCAATAAATGTTCAATATCCTTTCATCCGGTAACATTAACCGAAGTCCTAGCGCTCCGCAGGCGGCGTACGTGACACTATCAACCCAATAACACTCACATATCACTGCTAATACGCGATTCACGAGCCGTTTTACACCGGCGAAGCTACGCGCATACACCCAATATGAATAACGACTTTGCTCTATAATTTACAACTAATATACACACGAAATAACGACATTACCATTGCGCATCGAGAACACCGAACATAAGCAACGTAAAATGGTACGAATAAGCAAAAATGATATCAGGATTTTACCCTTCTGTCAGCAATGTCCCTTCGATCGTCGCTCCAGCGGTTTTCGGGCGCGTCCTATACCAGCATTAAGACTGGGTTCTCACTTTTTGGCACATTTTGTATCTTGCACAGCACCACACTGAATATAGAATTATACACAAGTTTTTATCACGGTACAATCCACCATTAGCCTTTCATACACCCTCGATTCTCGAGTTCAGTCCTTTTCACGGCCATTTGCAAATTGCGTCAAAGTTCCTGGAACGTGATTGGTGTTCACTGCGCTAGTGTAGTTTGACCCAACAGCGCCATCTGTTGATTGAAAATTTTAACTAAAATCCAGTCATTCAAAATAGAACCGTCCGCCCACGGCTAAAGATCGACTAATATTTGAATTCCTTGGAGTTGCGACCTTTGTATTGGTACGAAATAGGGTGCGGTACGGTTCATACGAGAACCCCGTAGCGTGACGTCAAACTGGGCGTGAGAAGCAAAGTGCGGGAGTTTCAAAATTCTCGTAAGGAAATATACATCAATATTATTATTTTAAAATAGTAAGTATTTGATTGCGAACCCAAAATATAATTTAAGAATCATCAAATTACTTGTTAAATATTGTAACAAATGTGCCCATTATAATCTAGCATAACTCACATAACGTTCACAGAATTACTAGTACGAAAATGAATCGAGATTTCTTCGATCGCATACTTTCGTTCCTAAGTAAGCAGAATAAATTTAAATGACTTGGCTTTAAATTATAAATACATAGTTCTAAAATAGATAAATTATCATTTTGAAATTAATTATAAGTGAAGTTGTTTTAAGCTTCCATTGCAATTTTCCCAATAAGATTAAAATATTGTAATATAAGCATATATTAATTATGCTAAGTTATTCAAGGCAGTCTTTTCTAATAACAATAATCTTTTTTTCTTGCCATCAATGACTCTCGTAATTTGCTCTTTGAGTGGTTAATTGTTTACCCATGAGATACCTACTCATGGACATGATTAGCTTAGTTTGAGCAAAAATGATTTAACTGCTTCAAGTAGGTAGTGTGATTTTAGTATGCTTAATTATAAGTCTTTCTTTTTTTTTTTGGTTGCTCTTTGTTTTTATCTATAAAATAATTACACACTTATATATTATCACGCAATTATGTAAAGAGTGTTACTATTATTATTGTTTTACATGACTATAGTGTGTGAACTGCCTTATATTTTTTACCGCTAACAACTCTACTAAACGTCACTAGTAAATAAAGTTGTGATTGGCGGAAAAAATGAATTCTATTTCCTGATTCGTCAACATTAGCGCTTGCGCTCTTTGCCAATTGCTGCCTTTGTGTTTTGTGTATTCTTGTCAAGTTAGTTGTCAATTTGTCATTTTCACAGGGCTGCCAGATTGTATAATTGGATACAAAATCTGTATAATCGGACGGTGTATTGTAGCCATGATCATTCCGTATAATACGATACAAAAACATACGGCATGAAATGGAACGTGAGTTCACTTCTTGCTTTTTTCAAAATTGATCTCTCATCTGTATGGGATGAACATAGATGCAGATAAAGTATTCCCAACGTGACAACTATGATACAGGGTAGTGTCTTGTGAACTCGTGTGGCCATAGTTCCCGATTGTGACTGCTTGAGTGGGTTGGTTCAGGTTTAGTTCGGCAGTTTGTTTAAGTTTTTTATTTCATAGTTGTCAATAAGTTATCATCTGAGCTTTGCTTTGCTTGAGATTACAAGACTATTCAGTGAGAGATTATAAAAGTAATAAATAAAAAGAATAATTTATTAAAGTACAGGTAAATATGTTCGTTTTAGGAAATTATGAAGAAAAATCGATTTATAGAATTTTTTTTTGTATAATGCGATCAAATTTTGTATAATTGCAGATACTAATAGGTATAGCCGCGATTTATTTGCTGGCAGCCCTGCATTTTCAGTGACTGAATATCATTGCATGGTCAGCTGTATTGTTTGTTATTGTAAAATAATAAATAATAGACGCATTTAAATAGTGCGCGAGTGTCGTGTTACGTGTTAGCACAGTAATATTTTTGTTTATATATTCGCTGAGTCCTAGAGATAGGATTTTGTTGAAGTGTAATCATTTAAATTTAGTGCGTATTGCAGTAACTCCCGATCGTTCGACTGGTAAGTTATAAATTAATACTGTATAGTTTACGAACGTGCGTTCTACATAAAATAATTAACAAAGCCTGTAGTTTTTTTCGAATGATTAAAATTGTGTTCTTGTAAGATTCTGATTGGTTAAAAGTACCCTGTTATTACGCATTGGTGCTTTGTCCTTTCTAAAAAGTTTTTGATCACAGATCAACTTTTTCGTTATTCCACGTAATTCTATAAATGTTGTTATTTAGCTTACATAAACATAGTGAACGTACAAGAAATAAACAGTATTTTTTTAGTTAAACATTTTAAACTATTTTTTTTAGTTAAGTTAACATTTTAAACTATTTTTTTTTTGTAATAACAATACGTGGCGAAATATTACACCTAAATTGTTTTTAAATTTGGATAAGAACGTGACGGCTAGTTGCATTGAATTATTATGACAATATGACAATTATGTAGGTTTTTTTTCCATTTACAATGGATTTGCAATTGCATTGTGTTATTGCACTGTAGAAAAAGTATTTAGGTACTTTGTAATACGTACAAATCTAAATTACCATGGCTAGCAACCAAGAACTACCTAAACTACCAAAAAAAAAAAACTATCCGTTGGTATGGGGAAAAGAAGGAATATTTTTTCTGTAATGTAAAACAATTATTATTTAATTAATTTAATTATTTAGCTTTCATTTTAGCTTTCATTTTTAATATAAGCGTAGATCAGGGAGTCTTTCCGGATCTCATGAAACTCAGTAAAGTAGTTCCATTATTTAAATCCGGTGAAAGTAAGGAACTTAACAACTATAGACCTGTTTCAATACTGCCAGTTTTCAGTAAGGTGTTTGAAAAGCTATTACTCAGTCAAATGTTACGTCACTTTAATAAAAATTCCATCTTTCATGACCAACAGTACGGTTTCACCAAAGGGCGTTGTACAACTGACGCCGGTGTCTCCTTAATTAAAAACATTTTTAATGCCTGGGAGGAAGCACAAGATGCCATTGGAATCTTTTGCGACCTCTCCAAAGCGTTCGATTGTGTGGACCATAAGACACTATTATTGAAACTGGAGCACTATGGGATTAGAAACACATCTCTTGATTTAATAAGATCATACCTGGAAAACAGACAGGTTAAAGTTCAGGTGAACGGCGTGAACTCATTGGGGTCTGAAATGACAATGGGCGTTCCTCAAGGTTCGATTTTGGGTCCATTTCTCTTTTTAGCATATATAAATGATTTGCCACAATTACTGCAAAAGCAACCTAATATGGTGTTATTTGCAGATGATACGTCATTAATTTTTAAGATAGACAGACGTTCTAGAAGTCTTGACGAAGTTAATAACTCAATTCTTCAGGTTCAAAATTGGTTCACGGTAAACAATTTGGTACTAAATGAAAAGAAAACCAAATGTATTAGATTTTCTTTACCAAATGTTAAAAATACCGCATGTGACCTCATACTGAATGGCGAAAAACTGGCTTTTGTTAATAAAACGGTTTTCTTAGGAATCACGCTAGATGAAAAATTACAATGGGGACCACATATAACATCTCTTGCAGGGCGGCTAAGCTCAGCAGCTTTTGCTGTTAGGAAGATTAGACAGTTAACAGATGTCGATACTGCGCGTCTGGTCTATTTTAGCTACTTTCACAGCATTATGTCGTATGGCATTCTACTGTGGGGTCGGGCTGCTGACATTGAATCCATATTTATTTTACAAAAGAGAGCTGTCAGAGCCATTTATAATCTCCGTCGCTGCGAATCTCTTAGGGAACTATTTAAAAAGATTAATATTATGACAGTGCCTTGTCAATACATTTACGAAAATATTATGTATGTAAGAAAAAATTTACATCTTTTTGATAAAATAAGTGATAGACATAATTTTAATACTAGAAATAAGGACAAATTAGCTCAACCATTTTTTAGATTGTCCAAAGTGCACTTATCTTTCATGGGGTACTGTGTTAAATGTTACAATAAAATACCTAGTGATATATTAAAATTAAATGAAAGAAAATTTAAAAATTGTATTAAAAGCACACTTTGTAAACAAGCATACTACAAGTTAGAGGATTATATTCAAGATAATAATGCTTGGAAACATGCTGGTCTTGCTCCATAGGACAATTTCAAGTCTTGACAAAATCAACTGGTTGCTTATTTAATCATAAAACTAATTTGTTTTGACCAATAATTGTTTTTCTCCTCGACATTAATTCTACATTTGAGTTTGACTCACACACTGATTCGTTGTCTTTGAAATGTTAGAAGTAATCATCTACGATCACAATATTGGCGTTAAATATTATAATTAATTTAGCTTTCATCTCTAATTTGTAGCACTGAGTACGTATTGTAGTACTTTGAGTGACTTTTTATTTTTGATAGATCGTTTTGACATTTATATATCTTTTTATGGAATGAATGTAACTATACAACTTATTGTAATACATTGTTATTTAAAAGAGTATGTATGGAGTTTCTTGCCCGTTCTTCTCCATACGAAACTACCTTTTGGAATGGGCAACTAGATTCAATATTAATGATTTTTTTATGTAATGACGTTCAAAAGTGCCTTTTAATGGCCTAATTGAAATAAATGATTTGACTTTGACTTTGACTTTGAATAGCTTCTTGATCTAGTAGTTGCATCTCCTACTACTGAGCATAAGATCCTGGGTTTGATTCCCAGGTGAAACAAAGTCTTATTTTTCAGAAGCAGCTATTGATCTGGATTTGGGCCTGGTTCCAATAAACTCCATCATGTTCTCATAGTGTTCCATATTTACATTTTTGTCATTACCAGAAGTATTTAATAGTTGTTTAAAATATTCCACCAGATTAGATATAATACCTGCTTATTATAATATTTCGTCCTTCACACTCATTGATAGGAAGGACAGTGATAAATTGCTAGTAATTAACACCAGATATTATTTTTATCTCTCTAACATTAATTGTGATAGAACGTAATTTACAGTAACTCTGTTCGAATTTATCACATTATTCATAATTTGAATTTATTATACACATTGGTGTGAATATAAATTATTATAAATTATAAATTATTATAAAGCAGAATAAAAATAGAGTAAAGATTAGCCATGGTACTATTGGATATTTAGAGACTGAGATAATAGGGCTTATCATGCCTTATGAAACAGCATCATTGGTGTACACAATTGGCCCCTATATTAATAGAAAGCCAAAGCTACTAATTAAAAATATTCAAAATCAATTCAGTTCACAATCCATGTCAAAAAATATAGGTCAGTTAGAGGCATTTGTAACAGATTGAGACTGAGATTAGATTGCGATTGTCACTAAAAGTTAACAGAATTGCCCCCTGGTATCAAAATCATTATGTTCTTGCATGCTGTCAGTGGAGATCTAAAGGGGAGGCCAATGTTCAGCAGTGGACATCCTATGGCTGAGATGATGATGATGATGATGATGCTGTTAGTGCTGACTTTAGCCAGCTTAGCTAATTAGGGTGTAGTATAACATTCTTTACTGGAATGTTATAATACCTTGAAGTTACTGATGATAACATCAGTATCTTCAAGGTGCTATTCGTCTTTTTTAAGGACTTGGGGTCTATTGCCCATTCTTACGCAAAGTGCGCGCTGAGACGTGGACTTTCGGTAACCTGCCCAATTTACCATACAAGACTGAATTTAAACAAGTAATAATATTTTGCTGACCAAATTTTGTTCACGGTGGCAAATCTTAATTGAGGCTAGCTAATTACGTATTAAAGCTGCACTCCAACTTCCCTCACTCTCATAATCCATCGGGACAGCAATACGACACGGTCGGGGAGATATCAGGCGCAGGACCAACGGTCATTCCCGGGCTGCAACTTCGAAATTCGTAATGTTTGAACTCAATAATACTGCGCGACCTAGGAATCTAATCCAGGACCACATGCTCAGGAGTCACCGTATCGACGGCGCGTTCGTGTTCCACGCGCGCCTCAAAGAGATGTCAGCAAATTGGATGGGGCCACTGAGGGCCGATGCCTGCCGGGGCTGCGGGTTGTTCGAAAGAGATACCGCGCCCCCGGAACGCAAAGGGCACATGAAGGAACATAGACGGGTTTTAGTCAGTAAAAGTCTGACACTCCCTCCCGCCCCGCCCAGGGCGGGGGAAGTTATTTGATGATTTCCCGTCTATAAAAAAAAAAAAAAAAAAATGCTCAGGAGTCGAGCTGAAGACCACGACACCAACGCGACAGCCCTTCTGTAACTTTGCAACTTCGCCAATATTTTATCACGGTATAAACTATTATGTAGGTACCTACGATATTATTTATAGTTCGACGAGAAGATTGACGCATTCAACAAACTGTTTGTTAGCACGCCCCCACGCAAACTAATCCGGCCTCTTATGTCTGCCCTCTTATCTGAACCCACACAGTTCAAAGACCACATCTTGGATTTACTCGTTATCTTTGATGATCGAATTGCGTAGACACACCTTTTTTAGTTTTATTGAACGGTCGGGATGTGTGGGATTTTTCTATACTAATATTAAAGTTATTATTAGTTTTGAAAGGTAAGGGCATCTCTAAGCCTCGCTAAGGGCTAAGAGTAATCTCTGGATCGACTAAATCGATTTAGAAAATTATTTTACCCATAGAAAGCCAAGTTATTTTTGAGTGTCATAGACTATACATATAATATAAAACATCACGCTACGATATGCGGAAGCGGAGCAGTAACCAAAGACGTTAGTTAACACGGGTGAAAATATCTATGCAGATGATGTCGCTTGAAAAGCTAGTGCCTCAATAAAACAACTGTGGTGGTCAGACTCAGCACAAAGAAGGGGCGCAGTGGCTTCCTAAAAGACCTCCTTGGAACTCCAGGTGTGCAACGTCCTGGGAAGACAGGTGTCTTCACTAAGCCTCGCTATCGACAGTAGTCAGCGTGTAACCACTGCGTCACCGTCTTTCCTGAGGTGACTCAGTAAAAGAAACATGCATAACGACTTTCCATGTTTACCTTCTAATATAACGTCTCTTACGCAATTTAGATGCCACGGCAGTCAGTTACCTTATTTTCTAGACAATAGCATAAAGTATCAAAAAAATTGTGTCAGAATTGCAGATTAACGAAGCCTAAATATTACAAAGTATTCAAAAAAATTGTAACATAACCATAATAATACTTACTTAATTAAGCAAACACTTGGAAATGTTTTAATTTCTTTTGTGTTGAAATGATAAGATAAGTAAGTCTTCTTTGTGTCTTTGCACATAAACATAGTTTGTTTTGCTTTCCAACTTGCAAGCTAATTTGGACCGTGTTTAAACATTTGTGTGAATCATTTTGAGTTGACAGCGAATGGTGTTAGTCATTCAATTATAAGGTACATTTTAGGTTTGGTTTATGAGTACGCGTGTACTTAGCGTACTGTCGTTGTCTTTAGTACCTACCTATCATGGCTGCATGTTTTTAATGTCACATTTGAACACAAAGAAATAATGTTTCATCATCAGCTTAAGGTTGTTCTATGAGCTGGATCCTCGATCCTCTCATCCATTCAAATCTTACCACTCTCAGAAGACGCTCCTCCTAGACTGAAGCCCCAGCTGTTGTCAGTTCCGGGTCTCTACTCAACTGAGCATACGTCTGGTAATTAGCTTCGACGTTTTAATCAATTAATCCTTATCATATAGGTAATTAGATAAACTAGTATTATTTTATGACTAAAAAATAAATCTACATAATTTAGGTTCGAAGTTCATTAGGCGAGTCCGAAGACTAAAGGTTTTTGTAAAGACATAACGGATTAGGTATCTGGCTGTAATCGTTTTTGACTTTTTTGTGCAATTAAAACACGTATTTCTAAAGATAAGTGGACTTTCGGAAACCGGTATCGTAATATCGTTATGTAATTAAAAGAGCTGACTATGTATTATTCAAGTTAATTACAACATACGTAGCTAAAAAAAAAAAAATCGGATGATGTTCATAATGCCTTCTAAGCGAACTACACGCGACGTCGTCCGCGTGGCTTATTTCACTCGCGTTAAGTTACGTCTTTGGTTAATGCTCCGCTCCTGTGTGTCGTAGCGTGATGTTATATAACCTATGTCACTTAGGAATAATGTAGCCATCTATTGGTGAAAAATGGTTAAAATCGGTCCAGTAGTTTCGGAGCCTATTCGTTACAAACAAACATAAAAAAATCTTTCCACTTTATAATATTAGTATAAATACATGTTGTATACATACACAGTACCAAAGCAATGAAAAAAAGGTATTGTTAATGTAATAACATTTTCTCAGAAACGTCCGAAAAAACAATTTCACCCAAATGTGGCTGACTGGGGGTTTTTGAAGTTTTTGTTCGTCAGCCCTACCTTAAAGTTTGCCAATTTTGAAATGAAAAACCTTGTTTTTTGTTTCAAAATTGATGTTATTTTTGTAACATCAATCTTTGTCGACGGTTTTAAGAATGTGTTTTAAATTATCCTTTTTTTTTTAAGAAAACAGACGATTCCCCACTCTAGGAGTTTCTCCTGCATCGTTGGTGCGTTTACAAACATATAAACCCCCATGCACAAAAAGCCAGACCCGGAACAAATATCTGTAGGGACTGTAGGCCATACAAAATTACAAACATTTGTTCGGTGCGCCATTCGAACCCGCGACACGCAGCGTAGCAGCCAACCGATCAGCCACTGCGTCAACAGTGCCGTCAAAATCCTACCTAACCTATCTCCTTTTTGACCCTAAGCAGAAACCCATCCGTTCACTGTAGTAGGTATATCGTACTGCGGTTCTGTGTAAGTATCCATTTTCGCATCGCAAAACGTACAAATATTTATCACAATTCAAGAACCTCAGACCTTTGATCTCTTGACTCTTGACTGCTGGATGCTATAGTTGATAAATGATAATTATTCTGTAAATAGGTTAATAACAACACTTACTGGTTTTTTTTAAACTAGATGAGGTCGAGGTTACCCGTCCGTCTGCTTTTAGAAAAATTACAGAAATTAACTTACGAGGTTAATGCTGCTTTGTGTTTGCTGACCTTTTGTGTGCAATTGCTAATATCTATCACGAAAGATACCATTACATACATAAGAGATATTATGGCATATGTCCAGCAGTGGACGTCCTGTGCCTGATATGATGATGAGGAAGATAAATTATGATGCAGGTCGCTCCTAACCGGTCCTTTTGGAATTTTATGGGGAGGCCTATGTCCAGCAGTGGACGTCCTGCGGCTGATATGATGATGATAATGATGATGGTGATGAAGAGATATTATAATGCTCCCTTTCCCCTTCCTGTAACCTCACTCTCGTAGTCCGATAGGACTAATTCGAATTCGGACCAACAGGGAAGAGATCAGACGTAGGTAGGACTGATGGCTTTACACATGTTTTCCTAGGAAGGTAGAGATATATTTAGTCGTGCAGCTCGTAATAGAAAAACGTATACGGTCCGAGTACCACGTTCAGTAGTCGAGGTGTGAAAACACAGTGTGAACAAAGAATAATAACTATTACTAATGCATGAGTCTCTTTAGAGGAAAATCTTGCCTAATTATCTATACTAATATTATAAAGCTAAAGAGTTTGTTTGTTTGAACGCGCTAATCTCAGGGACTACTGGTTGGAATTGGAAAATTCTTTTAGTGTTGGATAGTCCATTTCTTGAGGAAGGCTATAGGCTATGTAACATCACGCTACGACCAACAGGTGCTGAGCAGCGAGGGTGAAACCGCGGGGAACAGCTAGTGAAAATATAACAACTTAACGGAAAGTTAAGACGCAAAGGGAAAGGAAGGATAACCAAGTTTTGATTTCTTGGGGATTTCATTTTGACAGGAAAATAACAATATCATATCAAGGCTTGTCACGGTGGTGTGTCATCTCCTGTCTCGGAGTGCATGTGTAGCTTTTGGTCCTGTGCTTGATCAATGTGTCGCTACGGATTGAAAGTAAGAAAATTCTCCAGACCGATTCCGGACACGGCGACTAATTTTAATGCAGACTAGCCTAATACGCAATAGAAATTATAGTGCACAAGTGTGTGCGCAAACACAGGTGCACTCCTTCCCTAACTCTCTTTGGCTCTCGTTACGGATTACCGTTTTATTAGAGTGGGGGAAGAGGGAGTGTACTTGTGTTTTCACTCATAATATGTATGTCCTGCGTACGAAAACTAGCTAAAGTTTCCATTGAGATGAATAGTTAACCGAAATTCGGTCGAGAGAATATTGGAAGTGTCTCGATGGGACCTTCTATCACTGCTTATCCTCTGCTATCCTCTATGTCTGGATCAGACGTGCCTCTTACGACACTCATGGATAATAATCTGACTATGTTATAACCTAGGTAGTTACGTTTTTTCTTACGCCTCCATTCAAACGAATACAAATCCTATTGTAGGTACAATTTGGTGGAATATTGATTGGTGCAATTACCATACATATTGATCGCGTGCCGGTGGAATGTATAATATAATGTTTAGATGTACATTTACTACAAATAATGGAGGTTCAGTACAATAAAGTTCTGTAGAGCTACCATGATTTTTAAAATCAACGGATTTTTGGTGATTTAATTTTAAGTCTCAAGGTTTGGTGATTTGCATCAAATACTTCTGTAGTATCTTTAAGCCATATGACATCATTATCTGCCTAGCATTTTCCAGTTTATGTTAGAGTCGCCTTCCAGTCTAACCGAATGCAGATGGACACCAGTACTTTACATGAAGTGACTGCCTATCTGACCTCGACAACCCCGTTACTAGGCAACACTATACCCCTTGGTAGGACTGGTTGTCAGACTTCCCGGCTTCTGACTACCCGTAACGACTGTCAAAAATCTGCAAATGACAGCCGTAATCAACGGCTTTACGGGCTTTCCGAGAGTTTAGATTCAAAATGGTTCTTAATTGGAAAAATAAAAGACACATCGATGCTTTGTACGTTTGATGATGAACTGCATCAATGTTTTGCATGCCGAAATGGTAGACTGTACGTGAATTCTTTAATATTACTGTAACCATCTTATTGTTAATAGATATACCTACATTCTGAGCAATTAAACGCCTATTATATTCTGTTGTAGATAAGCATCATCGCTTATTATAGCATTGGGTCTCTTTGTTATGGTTTTAAAAAGCACTTAATTATTCACAGCTAATTATAAAATTGAACAATGAATAGATACAGTGTGGTCACAAAGAGGGGACGGTTAATAATATGTGGGACCTCCACATGTTTTGCATAAAATATACTGTAAAGGTCGCAGCTAATAGCTTTTTTCCTTTATGAAATCCGTGATTTCCGTTTTGCGTACAATAATGTTAATCTTATTGTTCTTTTAGCTAAAAATGAGTTAAAATGAACGACCGTTTTTGAGTTCTTTTTCTACCATATTGGGCATGACTGGCAAGCAAGCGGCCCACTTTTAGTGTGATAGTCACCAGTGCCATCTATAGCTATTTAGCATTTACCAAATCTGCCAGAAGATTTCAAGGTTCAATGCCTTAAGAATAAGGCATTGAACTCTATCAGGACAAGGTTGAAATGACTCGTGAATATCTAATGTATTTACACTTTTTCAGATAGTAGAATAGCAAATATGAAATTAGAATAGCATAATATACTACAAGAAATTATAAAGTTCGAAGGATAAGAACACAGGCCTTTACGCTTGCCCTTGTGTGGCAGGGGCTCGCGATAAGACAACAGTTTAGTTTTAGTCGGTAAGATTCCAGAACTGCCCAGACTGGCTCAATTATGAGACATTTTCTGCCATGAGGATTGCACACTTCTGCAAAAACAAATTAGTATGTATTTTCATCGGCGACTATCTACGAGTATGTATACCCTATTTAAATTGGAACATAGCAAATCCTGCTCTGCGTCTGAAATAAAAGCAAAGCCAAAAGTTACATAATGCTTCCTAACATTGTAATATTATTTCAGTTTTGGACCCTATCTGAGAACCTTCTAGTTACGGAGACATTGTAGGTCAAAGGTCGAAGTTCTATATTTCTAACGTTTTCTTTTGCGAATACAGGTTTAAATGTTCTTACTAATGTGTAAATACCCTCACGACCCCTATACTTACACCCGTAAGCACAGTGTTAGGCCCGGCTTCCACCAAAGCAGAGAGGAGAGGAGATGTGTCCTACAGCCAATCGGCTTGCGTTATTTTCACATCTCACTGCTTAGTTTCAAGACAACACAGTATCCAGTATCAGTATCAGTAGTATGGTTATTTACTAGACATCAACACCAGACATCAGTACTGTGAGAAGAATTTATGAAAGGGATCACCTTACTTATATTGTTTGTTTTTGGTTTTAAATTTTTTATTTGTGTTTTCTTATGTTTTATATTTTTTTGTATTATGTCTTTTATTATTGTAATTAGTAACAACTGTAACCGTTTTAATTAAAGTAAAATAAAAATTCTCCTCTCCGCTTTGGTGGAGTCTGGGCCATAAGGGTGCATTACATTGCGCAAAAGTAGTTGGTTCGTTAGTTTGATGGGCAGTAAGCGTAGTTAACAAGTATGTGATGCGTTTTACATCCCGTACGTAGTACTTAATGTCTTATAGCCGGAAGCATTTCACAAAGAACTACATTAAACGTAACATTATATTAGAAAATCAATAATTAACTCGGCAATCAACTAGATCCTTGAGAAAAACAATAGCAAGTGTTGCTAGTTACCGTACGTGTCCTAAATACTCCTTGACGCGTGGTGCCTGTATCAATGGCATGCAATTCGAGATAATTAGCTTACTTACAAGAACTATTTTTTGTGTCCGAAGCTAGGAATGCAACGAGTGACTCTTCTTGAACCTCAAGTCATCTAGGTATATCGAGTCTTAAGCAACAAACGCAACGAACGCCTCTCACTGAACTTCAGGTCATCAAGGTCTATCATATCTTAATCATTACTTGAGGACCTTGAACTTGAGGTCTATCGTGTCGTAATCTACGAACGCAACGAATGATTCTCATGGAATTCGAAGTCATCTAAGTCTATCACGTCCTAAGTAATGGATGTATCGAATGACACTCATTGAACGCCAGGCCTATAGTGACCTAAGAAACGATAATTATTCTCTTATTGAACACCAGGCTTGGTGTTCAATAAGATAGATAGATAAGATAGATGACTATCTAGGTCTATTCCTGTTAATGGAGAAGATGCTCAATATTTTCCATGTCCTAGATAACTTCTAAACGTGGTACGACTGTATTGATGGCGTGCGATCGTCGTGTATCGTGTGGTGGCCTGTCGTTGCTTTATATCATTTTATACCGCCATAGAACATGATGATTTGATGAGAAGCACGCTATCACATGCTATCGGTACATTATAGCTCGTGTCTCATCATCCTTATTTCCTTAATCTACGGTGCTTTGACTTGGTCTTTGACGGAGGCACAGAAATGCAAACTTAATACAGACGCACCATCACGCCTGTATTCCCCGAAAGGTTAGGCAGAGGTTAAAGTAAAATCATTTATTTCAATTACACTATTAAAAGGCACTTTTGAACGAGGCAGGTGAGGTGTATCTAATGTACACCCACAGTTTGTCGGTATGTTTTTAAGTTCCATGTAATAGGGGCCGAGCCTATTGCCATTAACCGGGCACAAATCCTAACTCCGAGCTGCTACTGAGAATTGCATAGAAAAACCCAATAACACTTTGCTCGACCCCGGAATAGAACTAAAGACCTCTAGCGTAGCAATCGCGCTTAGGACCACTAGGGTAACGAGGCAGTCAGTACATCCAAAGTAAGTCCATACTTAATGTTTGCACGAGAGCGACGGAGCGCAGCATTTGAAGGCCCTGTCAGAGTTTTTGTGCGATTGAGTCTGTGACGCACGGAGCTTGAGGTTTCTATAACAATATATGATGACGTCTGCATTTTTTTTGCATTGTTTACTTTACTGTTGCCATCCACCGGCCGCATTGACTCTACGAGGCGCGAGGAGAACGTCTCGCGCGTCATACTTTCGGGCCTGTATCTGTTCGGGCGACGGACTGACCCCGAATCCGTCGCAGGGATGATAGCTTACGTCAAGCTCATCATATCAGCATATAGTCGTCCTGCTGTACGTAGGGCTCTCCCATAGAGCGCTAACCATCCTGGTCCTGGGTAGCCGGGAACCAGCCGCTGCCCGCCATCTTCTTTAAATCTTCGATCCACCAAGTCAAGCTTATTTCACTTTAATTCACCATGGGTGATTTAGCGCGACTGCTACGCTAGAGGTCTTGGGTTCGATTCCCAGGTCGTGCAAAAAGTGTTATTGGGATTTTCTATGAAATTCTCAGTAGCAGCTCGGAGTTTGGATTTGTGCCCGGAGCAATAGGCTCGCCCCCTTTTACATGGGACCTAAAAACATACCGGCGAACAATGGGTGTCCATTGGTACACCTCTGCCTAACCCTTCGGGGAATACAGCCGTGATGGTATGTAGTGTCACCAAGGGTGATTTCTTCAGCATAAACTGATCATACAAGCGATAAAATAACACCGTCCTATTTCAATACGCTTAATTGGCTTCCACTCCTGATGTTGTAAGTGTTGCGACTGACGGGAGGGTCGTAAAGTTAAGTGCTAGCAAGTAATTATGTTCAAACAGATAAGACTGGTTTCCTATTAGTCAATTGTGTGCTTAGACACGCAGTTTGTGTACTTGTATAGTATATAGGTGGTCTAAGATCACAGAGTCATTTTGGCATGGCTCAGAATTTTGAGTGTTCATAGTGTTTGATTTTGTGTGTCCTAATTGAATTAAGTCATTTTTATATCATTTTTTTCGAGATGTGTAAGCTCTTGACACAAGTCTTGGTCAAAGATGACATAAACAAAGTTTACGATGGAGTGAGCTTACCCAGAAGAAGCCTGTTCACTCTAACTTTGAAGGGATTAGGGTTGAATGCGTTCGGAATTTACTTAGGGTTATGTTACGAAATATGACCGTTCGTCACTGCCCATACTCGTAGTAAAACTTGCTCGTATTTATGAGTACTTTGCCTTGAAAAATTACCAGTAAATGGAAAGAAAAAGTGGAACACCAATAACTTTATCTCCAAACTCCCTAAACTATGGTATTTTGGGTTGGGTTATGGTTATGGGTTCGATTCCCAGGTCGAGCAAAAAGTGTTATTGGGTTTTTCTCTGAAATTCTCAGTAGCAGCTCGGAGTTTGGATTTGTGCCCGGTTAATGGCAATAGGCTCGCCCCCTATTACATGGGACCTAAATATACCGGCGAACTGTGGGTGTACATTGATACACCTCTGCCTAACCCTTTAGGGAATACAGGCGTGATGGTATATATTTTTTTAATTTTTATAACAAATACAAAGAAAGCAACTTCACACGGACTGTCTATCCGGAGCTAACGTACAAGTGGCAGTGTAATGACACAAAAACTGTTAAAGCCATTAACAGCTAACCGGTTGGTTACCGCTTTCCTCATGTTTGTCTACCAGACCGCAGTGAAGGTTTCCCCTGCTTACCTACTTGTGTAATTAACGAGAAGTATACTCCAATTTGCTAGAATAACGGGTGTAATTTCTGCTGTATGGGATATGGAGTATGGACTGCTGTTAGGAGCTACTAAGCTAGCTGAACTGCTTCGTTAGCCTAGTAGTCCTAAGCGCGACTGTTAAAGAAAGAAAGAAAGAAAGAAAAACCATTGATTCCTGCGAAAGCGACGCACAACACAAAAATAAAAAATAACAAAAACAATAATCACACACACAATAATCAATAATCACACTTGAGGTCTTCAAACAAAAAGTGTCATTGGGCTTTTCTATGAAATTCTCAGTAACAGCTCGGAGTTAGGATTTGTGCCCGCTTAATACTATAGGCGCGCCCTCATTGCATGGGGCCTAAACATACCGGCCAACTATGGGTGTACATTGGTACACCTCTGTCTAACAAAGACGTAACTTAATGCGGGTGAAATAAGCCACGCGGACGAAGTCGCGGGTATGGGTAGTTCGCTAATTTTCTATAATTGTAAAATAATTAATAGAAAATAATCAAAGTAATACAGCCGGTTGTTCGTACAGACTTCATAATATTTGACTTGTTCACTAGAACTAGTTGTAGTATTTCCGTTTATCTACTAAAGCAGGTTAGACCTTGTGCCTCTAGACCTGGACTTATATTTCCTTGAGCAATTTTTTTCTGGCCTTTTTTTGTTAAGGACTTTTTTTGTGCTGGTTTTTGCGTTAGACGGAAGATTTACGTCGTGTTCTTGTCAGGTTACAAAGACTGATAATAACGGGTGTAGATAGACACCTAAAGAAGTCGAAAGTTTCTGTGTTCTTCTCATAATTGCGGTACTTTTTTTTGTCCTGAACCGTGTCTGGGAACCTCCAGTTTACGGAGATATTAAGAGCCAACGTTCCGATTTTTTTTTAACTCGTTGAAGTAAAAGCGGTCACTATACACAAAACAAGAGTCCAGAGCTTACACTTCGCGTCACCTAAAAAGAGCAATCATTTGAACCGGTGCAGTAAGAGTCCAGCGTTCTTTTTGCGTGATGCGCTGTCTACCCATCTCGAAAATAAAAAGTGAAGATTATTTTAACCCCCTTTAGGATGACACTTCAACAAAGCGGAGAAAGAACGGACAAAAATTTGTCAACAACATCAATGGGGTACAAATATTTAAAGGGTACTGCTTAGTCAATTTTTCTCCGTTCACTGCGTTACGGTGAATTGTCACCCTTAACATGTGCTCTTCACTAGACACGTGGTCATAATCCATTAGGCTATTAGCCTATTGCGATAAGGTTATGAGTTCGTATGTTAATCGGCTAATGTCAGTACAGATTTGTGTAATTACCGTTTTGTCCTTGACAAACTATAAAACTTATTAGTTGTCCTCATGTATGGATGATCTGGCAATTTGGACAAAATCTCTTTATTGTTTTGGAAATTAGACTTAAATGAGCAAGAAGCATTCATAAGGATGTCAAGATGAACTAGAACCAATAAATGTAGTAATATGGTCGTCTACCAACCTGGTACATTGAGGCTGCGGTCAGTCCGGGGCTGCGGGTTGTTCGAAAGAGATACCGCGCCCCCGAAACGCAAAGGGCACACGAGGAACGTGGATGGGTGTTAGTCAGTAAAAATCTGACTAACACTGACTCCCTCCCGACTAGGGTTGCCATATGTCAGGAATTTTCCGGACATGTCCGGAAATTTAGTGCTTTGTCCGGAAAGCGGGGGGAATCCTAAGCCGTCAGGAATTTCTACAATTTAAGTAAAAACCACAATTCCATAAATCTCACATCCCTACCGCGCATCAGAGGAGAGGCGTTTCCTTCACAATGAGCAATTTTCAGATAGGTTAGTTTTAAATATCATCAAGAGATGGCGGTGCCATCTTTCCTGCACTTTTGGTTATTTTCTTTTTATTTGATTTGTGGCGGCACTGACTACTTGATGATATACGCGTATATTATAGATAATATACGCGTATATTTATAGAGGTCAGTGTATGGGAAGAAAGATATGATAGTGAAAATTTTTTTTTTGGAAATCCGGAAATTTAATCCAATGTCCGAAATTTTGTCCGGAATTTCGACTTTTCAATCTGGGAACCCTACTCCCGACGATCCATCACATTCCATCGATGATTTCCCATCGGTAAAAAAAAACCTGGTGCATACCATGGCCTCTCATTTATGAGGGTAGTGGGTTCAAATCCGGGCAAGTACCAATGTGTCTTTTTCAATTAATACTTCCTATACTTATCTTGGACATCACTGACGTCAAGTTCTTAACTGTATTCATAGATTAAGCTGTTAAAAATAAATAAAAATAAAACTGTGAGAATTGTCGTGCGAATACAAGTCAATACACAATGGATAAATACAGTTTTAATATAAAATATAATTACCTATTATAACGGAAGATGCACATAATGTTTTATAGTCCCAAAGCACTTTATTATTTAATTTAACCATTTATTATCATCTAAATGTGAATACAAGAACATTAAACTTCTTTGGGTACTTGATCTGACGCAAAAAAAAAAAACACATTTTAGTATCACTGCAGTTAATAATATTGCTTCCAAAATTGTGACAGTTTCGAAATATATTCAGAGAGAAGTAAAACGAAGAGGGTTTCCAGTAGAAACTTTAGGAATAAACAACACACACCATCACGCCTGTATTCCCGAGGGGTTAGGCAGAGGTGTACCAACGTCCAACGTACACCCACAGTTGCGGGTATGTTTTAGGTCCCATGTAATAGGAGGCGAGCCTATTGACATAATTGCGGAATAAAGACTGTCATACTTGATGATAATCCTGAAACGAAGGATGGTTCAATTAAAGCATAGGTCTTCAACACGCGGCCCACAGCCAGTTAGTCTGCGGCCCGGCGACCCGGCCCGCCTTTATTGCCAATTTTTATTTATTTATTTATTTATAACAGTCTTATAGCACATTATAACGCAGTAAATAAAGAATAAATAAATATTATTTAAATTTCCTAAATAAAAAAATAAATGACCGGGCTTGAGTAGGTAGGTATAAATCGGTCGAAAATTAAAGCAATTGTTGTTTATGTTGTTGACTTGTGTTGCGGCTACCAGACCTGAAAAGAAAATATTTTTGGCTCTTGTTATCAACCAGGTTGAAGACCCCGGGTTTAAAGGTCGGATCGAAACCGAAAAACCGGACTCAGTAACGCAACTTATGATAGATAGACTTGTAACCAACAACGGTTTTTTTTTTTTTTTTATAGACGGGAAATCATCAAATAACTTCCCCCGCCCTGGGCGGGGCGGGAGGGAGTGTCAGACTTTTACTGACTAAAACCCGTCTATGTTCCTTCATGTGCCCTTTGCGTTCCGGGGGCGCGGTATCTCTTTCGAACAACCCGCAGAACCAACAACGGTACAATCAACTTATGAAGGGGGCAAACTTACTTTTACAAACGATCGCAATGTAACCTTAGCCTCAATCTGTCAAAAATGCCTCATAATTTACCTTCATTTTTTGACATTGATTGTCGCTCAGATAAGATTGCGACAACATTTCGATCGTTTTTATTAATTATTGGATTAGCTTTTTGATATGTGAATCACGAAGGTTCATTATTGGCCAACGTATTCTGACATTTGACCATAATTTGCAAACATGCAACCTGCTTTCATATGCACTGTGTATAATCACGAACATAAACATGTATATACTTAGCATCGTTTTGAAGTGATTTTCTTCTAAAGCATTGATTACAATGAAAAAGACGTTGCGAATGTCATATTCTGGATACCATATGACTATGAAATGGGCCTTATTTCAAAGTTGCAGTCGTTCATTTTCGAAAAAATCGCTTTGACCAAGTGTGTGTTAGGACCGATAATCGGATCGTTGAATACATCCATAGTTTCATGGCACCGACGTTTTGTAGGTCGTACTGCGTTGGTAATTAGCATTCATATTTGCCATTCTCTCCAACAAAAAAAAATGTTCCCCGTATTGTCTGACGCGTTCGGACCTGACTAGTCATATTATCATATAATATCAACCGCAGGACGTCCACTGCTCGACATAGCCCTCCCCCATAGATTCGCAAAAGGACAGGTTGGAAGCGGCCTGCATCCAGCGTCTTCCTGCGGTCTTAATCAGGTCATCCGTCTACATTGTGGATGGACGTCCTACGCTGCGCTTTCCGGCGCGTGGTCTCCATTCGAGAACTTTTGTAGCCCCATCGGCTATCAGCTCTGCATGCCATGAGCCCTGCCCACTGCCACTTCAGTTTGCTGATTCGCTGGGCTGTGTTGGTAATTTTGGTTCGTCTGCGGATCTTCTCATCTCTGATTTGATCTTGCAGAGAGACTCTGAGCATAGCCCTCTTCATAGTTCGTTGGGCTACTCCGAGCTTGTTAATAAGGGTCATATTGTGTAATTTCAATAATGTATTATCCCAAGGCCGCTCAGCTGATACCAGTTCAACCGGCTCGGGGAAACTTTCTAGTAGAAATGGCGTTGGCGGTAAGTTAAACACTTATTAGCGCCTCTCTCTTAAGTTTCACTTCAGTATCATACTTAGGATCGATATGAATGCTAAGTGCGCTGTTTTGTGTCAATTGGGTACTTAGTTTTGCGGTTTTGAAAGTAAAAGGTAGATCTTTTTGTGTGTGTAGGTGGCTAAGCCTGGACATATGAGGTGATGATCGTTTTTCTTTTTCGTTGAGGAAATCCTTGTTGACTCCCTCCGCCTCGAGGAAGGTAGAGAGGTGTCCCGTGTCACTGTCGTTGACTTTTTGTTAGGTAGGTACCAAAGTAATTGTCAGAAATTCGACATTTTGTCATGTAAATAGACGGGCCTGTTGGTCTAGTGGTTAGTGGCCCTGATTGCCTGATTGGTCGTGGGTTCGATTCCCACCCAGGACAAACTTTGTGTGGTGAGCATGATTGTTTGTTCTGTGTCTGGGTGTGATTTATCTATAATATGTATGTATTTATAAATTATATAAGTATGTATATCAGTTGTCTGGTTACCATAACACAAGCTCTGCTTAGCTTGGGATCAGATAGCCGTGTGTGAGTTGTCCCAAGATATTTATTTATTTATTTAAATGATGTCTCGTGTCTTAAAAACGTTTAATATTCTTCTTTATGTCGTGTTAATGTCAATAATGGATCTTCTACCTTCTTTTTTTTAACATTGCCCCATACTAGGAATTTATCTTGGGTCGTGTGTGTGGCTTCAAACATAAACTCACATGTAATCAGACCCGGAATAACTACCTGTAGGCCGTACAAATATTTGTTCCGTGTGGGAAGCGAACCCGCGACACGCAGCACAACAGCCAATTACTCAGCCACTGCACCAGCCATGTCGTAAACCTAACTTACGACGAAATACAACCTGTTTCTATTAATAGAGACATTTATTTAGAAGTCACGTGACTACTAAATTTTAATTTTATGTTTCAACAGTCAAATTATTTTTGAATTAAAATTGAAATTCAAGTTGCTCAATCTTGCTCGTGCTCAAAATAGAGACCTCGAACGAATCTCGAATTATTTTGTTTTTTTTTTTGCAGTTGCTTAATGATAGTCTACAGTCTTGAGTCTGCGTTTTTTCAAACTATTTGGTTTCAAAATAATCATTGATGAATATTTAAGTAGTTTTGTTTGAATGTATTTTTTGGGTTTCTTGCTTGAAGGGTGTCAATGGGACCTTATTACTAAGCCGCCGCTGTTGGTCTGTCTGTCAGAGGATTGTATTTGAACAGTAAGAGAGTTAAAATTTGTACAGAGTGTGTATGTCTATAGCCACTATAGGTACTAAGAAATAATAAAAATACAAATAGGTACCATCACGCAAGCCTGTATTTCCCGAAGGTTTAGGCAGAGGAGGTGTGCCAATGTACACCCACGGTTCGCCGGTATATTCAAGGCCCATATCATAACGGGCGAGCCTAATGCCATTAACCGGGCTCAAATGCTAGGTCCGAGCTAAAAATTATAAAATTCATGGGGGTCCCCATACAAGAAGCGTGTTTTCTCGGCGCTTTTTAATACCTAGATCTTAATTTTGAATGTGGTGCGGAACCTTTCATAACTATTCAAGTCAGACTCCAATCGGAACGGTTTTTTCCAAAATGTGTATTACTCCATCCATACACTCCCTTCTACCGCATGACGGACCGCTAAATATAGCTTCGCTATCGATTACAAGAGAAAGGAAATTTCCTATAGCGATGTCTGTATTCGGAATCTCATGTATTATTCAACTTTATTTACATTCATATTATGCATAATGTCTTACTGGTGTCATAATCTTTGTTAATTTACTTAACATATTAACATTATGCAATTGTTTCTTCAAAAAAATTTGGAGTCTTGCTATTATGTTTTTGATTATTGTTTTTTTTTGTATGCCGTTGGTTGGCAAGCAAGTCCACGGCTCACCTGATGTTAAGTAGATAGTCACCGCTGCCTATAGATATCTACAATACCAGAGGCCTTGCAAAGTCAAATCATTAAACCAATTAGACCATTAAAAGGCAAGAAAAAAAATGAAATATTGAATCTAGTTACAGATGCGTTCCCATCCTAGGGACAAAGCTGAAATGTGTCAAGTGCCTGTAATTACACGCGCATCCATACCCTTCAAACCGGAACACAGCAACGCTGCTTTGCGACAGAATTGAATATTATTTTGTTTCTCATAAATTAATCTATGATTTTGTGTATCGTATTGTTTCTTGTGTTGAAATTACATAAATACTGTCAAGGGTTAATTAAACATAAACATATATTAATATAATAAAAGTGAAGAGTTTTTTTGTTTGTTTGTTTGTTTAAACGCAATCTCTGGTATTCTTCGTCCAATGGGACAAAATCTTTTTGTATATATGATAGCAAGATTCATGAGGAATAGTATGAGCCATATAACATTACGCTACGACTCATAGGAGCGGAGCAGTAACCCAAAACGTAACTCAACGCGGGTGTAAAAAACTACGCGGGTAGAAGCTAGTCGTTCAATATCATGATGTTATTGTAAGTACTCGTGCACTCAATTATCGCTGTTACAAATAATCGTAACCTTTGCACTACTTCCACGATAATACAACGCTTTATAATAATGTTGACGCATAAAAAAAAACATTACACATATACCATCACGCCTGTATTCGCTGAAGGGTTAGACAGAGGTATACCAATGTACACCCACAGTTCGCCGGTATTTTTAAGTCCCATGTAATAGGGGGCGAGCCTCAAATCCTAACTCCGAGCTGCTACTAAGAAATTTCTAACGGAAAAACCCAATAACACTTTGTTCGACCTAGGAATTGAACCCAGGACCTCATGCTCATCAGTAGCTCTTGCGACCACGAGGTCAACGGGCTAGTAAATCGTATTACAGCAGCCGGCTATTAAATAAAACGAATACTAAGCACTTATTTGCAGTTCAATTAGCATTGAACTTGGTAAATCTAGCCTAGAACAAACAAAGGATCTATGTGCTGAACAAACTTGGCTATATTTAGGTTTCTTTGATCTTGATTGGTTTACTTGGTTTTGGAAGTTAAGAGGGAAATCTTAGGTTAATTATTCCGAATTTGAGCCTCATGTCGTTATCTAGTTTTTCTATAGGAATGCTTCTTTGAACGATTTATTTTTTTATTTATCATCACTTATAATAAGATGTTTGTATTATCCATGCTAACAAAAAAAAAATTACCTTCATTAACTTTAAATGCTTCAAACTCATTTACATTAGCAGAACTTTATTGATAACACGCTCCATATGCAAGTATTGTAGGTAGCCATATTTTGGTCAAAAAGTAATTAAATTCAATAAAATTTTGTATTTACTATGGCTTGTGATTAGAAGCCATGCTTCGGCGTGCTTGTATGGCCAGATGTATGAATGTGGAGGAGGCGAAAGGAGTGTGTAAGGATCGTAGCAGGTGGCGGTCTGTGGTTTCTGCCTACCCCCATGGGAAAAAGGCGTGAGTTTATGTATGTATGTATCTATGTATGTGTGTGTGTATGTGATTAGAACAACTTAAAAGATAGGAAACTAACTAACCGTAAGCCTAGATATTAAATGCACTTATACTATCTACAAAAATTCGTCGAGTTTTCAATTATGTATAAACCATGTCACGACTTAACTACTTTTTGCTGCAGCGCGGTGTTATCTGTGGTCTTACTAAAGTCCTCTGAAGGCTATCAAATATTACCCACTAGTTTCTGCCCGCGACTTCGTTCATAAAATATAGTGACACTCAGCAATAGTATAACTTTAGCAATAGTATAACTTCGAAATTATATCTTTCTTACTCCTCCGCTAATCTTTTCTGATTCATTTCGTTGCGGGATCCAACACAGTTGAATGTTTCTCCGGGACTCGTCGAGCTTCATTGTCTCGGCGCTTTTCTTGTGGTCGCCACTGTTGATTCTGGCATACAGAAGTTGCAGTGATGTGGGAACAGTGTGGCGGGCTTGTCCCATAAAAAAAATATAGTATAACTTTCTGTCTTCATCATCATATCAGCCGAACGACGTCTACTGCTGGACGTAGGCCTCCCCTAAAGATGCCCCAATGAGCGGTTCTGCGCTGCCCGCAGCCCGCATCCAGCGATTATTATTTTTATTCTGCCTCCTTTTTATAAGAGGAAGAATGTAATCAGACCAGGACTTCCAGAGATTACTTCTAACAAACTAACAATAGGTCCTTATAATATGTAAGTAAATAAAGATTAGATTTACAACTTCAAAGAACACACTGCATAAAGGTTGGTTTTTACTCTATCGTAAGACTCACACTGCATTGCACCATCTACGTCGATAAGCAAGAAAGGACGCAGACCGCTCGCTCGGAAACTCGCCGTAACTCCTGAATTATTAATCAGCTTGTGAAATATACTGCCCAGCTTCTAAAGTTTAACTTATAACATTTATATATCCGGAGATTAGATGGTTGGGCAACGGTGAATGGTGCTTTAGGTCCCTTAGGTGCATGAGAGATAATGATTGAACTTATAGATATTGGGCAGGAAGCTATGTTGCAATAAGTGCCAAAGGCTACATAGATATTGTAGATATTTACACAGTTTTCTATGTAATGATTGAGAAATATCGGTAAACCACAAGACTCTATAATAGTCTTGACGAATTTCGGTCGGCAAATTTCAATGGAGACTAGTCAAGTACACAGGTGATATTATAGTGCATAAGTGTGTACTGTGTACACAAATACAGGTGCGTCACCTTTTCCAGCGCTCTCATAGTTAGATAGGACGGCAATCCGACACAGCCAGGGCGCTATTAAGCACAGGCGCAATGGCTTTCATCTTTTCGAGTCAGAGGAAGTCAATTAACGTACGAAACACATATACTTACAGACTGCGGACTACTGAGAAATTCCTAATGACACTTTGTCTGGCCACGAAACCGACAGGTCAGTAAAACTCACAATACACTAGAAGAAGTAAAAATAAAAGAAATAGAACTTTTGATAAAAACATACATCTAGTAGCAACAGAGGCAGACAAGGTGGGAAATAACAGCGGAAATAAGAAAGGAATTGACTCAGACAAGTTCGGAAATAAAACTCAACCTAATTTCCTTTCTATAAAATCAAGACAAGTCCTTATATCAACATACGAAACATATAGAAGCAGGTTGAACGGTGAAGGGCTATTTCGTAGTCGATTATTTACCCATATGTCGCGATGGATAGGCAAACAGTTGCGTTTGTGGGATTGTTCTATTGACAATTATGTTTGGTCACAGTTGACAGTGCGCAAACGGTTAAATAAATAAATATATCTAAGACATACTGGTTAAAGGTGCCGTGTACACATCTATGACCGATTTTCTACAGTAGTCTTAGAGTTTGTGTTTAGTTACAATTTGAAACGAAGCTAAAATCTTTACAATAGCTGTCTTCTTATACCTCCGCAGTTTTTTTTTTTGTTGCGGGATCGGGATCCAAGGCATTTGAATCGTTTCTCCGGGACTCGTCGAGCTTCATTACCTCGTGGCTTTTCTGGTCGTCATTGTTGATTCTAGCTTTCAGAAGTTGCAGTAATTGGGATTTGTATGGCGGGTTTATCCAAAAGAGTAGTAATATGTTCTCTGTCTATACTAGAAAGGTTTAGGTAGTTAACTAAAGGTAAACAAATCGTAGAAAAGGTTTTTTATAGTTGACACTTCCTTGTTTAAAAATATGTTACAACAAAATCAATTCTAATTTCGATTTATGCGATACTTTTCTCTTTTATTAATGTATGTTAAACTTTATCATTTATTCGTAAACTACTCTTCATAGATGTCATTGTTTGGACACCATTTTTTTGTTAGTTTTATAAAATAGTATAATAATTTGTAATCTGTCTATTGTAAAGAGCCTAAAAAGACAGGTTCCCAAAACCTTTTAGAAGATACGATGAATTAGATAACGTCGCTAAATTGAAGAGTACGCCCGTGATGTAGTATGGCAACTAAAATTGCAGGTATTACGTTTAGTCGATTAACCAGGCGCCTTTGAAAATTGCGAGGGTCATGTAATAAAACAAGAACAGAAAATGTTTAAATTAGATAAAATGATTGATAATACCACTGAACGTTTTATTATTAACGTGGCAGATAGTTCCTCAAATTTTGATATAGACTAGAGCCTATTATTATACGACTTTAAATAATACGATTTTAAAATTTGAAGTGAAAGGTTTAGCATCCATGAGTCACGTGGTTTGTTTTGTTTACATTTAGTTAACTACCTAAACCTTTCTAGTATAGGGTTATATCGTCTTTATTAAGAAGGCTATTGGTGTCATCTAAAATGACTTAATCCCTGAATATAACCAGGGTTAGTAACAACAGCGTCGTACGGCGCTTTTAGCGACTGTTTGCTGACCTGTTTTTGTGGATCACCCGCTTTTGTTGTCTGATTGGCAATTAGGTTGACGGTGCAGTCGGATTGCATAAAGCTTACCCGCTTTGCTTGTTGCATCTGTCTCGTTAGCTTTGTTTACTTCTATAACTATAACACTATCTGCTTGATCTATTTCATCACTATCTAGGCAAACTATAACGTTGTTTATTCATTATTTTGCTGCTATTATCTAGTGGCCTGAGTTATTAATTAATTTATACATTGAGCAACATACATATATTATTTAATTGTTACAATAATATACCGATAATTAAGTAGTTAGAATAGCCGCAAGCCTTGTAAACCTAGTTTAGTTTTATTGCATGGATAGTAAATCGATATTTAGGCCGTGATTTTGTAACATTGCTAAGGATGCGGTGACGAAAGTTTAGGAAAATTAAAACGTGTTCCTTCCGCAGAGCTGTTTATTTCACTCACCTCACATGTTTTATGGTTTTGGTGAAGCGAAAAACTAGGTCAAGTCATAATTTGTAGAGCAGGGTCGAAGAAATAGGGAAGGGTAGGGTAGTTGTGTGAGACTCATAATTAATTTGTAGGTTGACAAACTTCTTCATCAAGTTTTCAAACAGTTCCCTATAGACAGGCTCAACTGTCGTTACATCAAAAGTTTTACTGATGCGTTTGACAACCTTACGAGCCATCCTAAACTCTCAAGAGAACCAAGTATTCTAACTTAGCTTAATGTGATTCACAGTACGAAATTCATCTATTTTATTTTCACCATCATCATTAATATCTCTTTTATTTTCACTCACTGAAGAAATAATAAAACTACTGGTTTTTAATAAGAACAAATTTTCCCGCCTGTCAGGCTTTTAAATGAATGTTGTGTCCACGACTTCACACCTCTGCAACTCCTGAAAGCCAAACACAATGAAGAAAAGCACAGACTCAACGAACGTATACCCTGCCTAAGTTTTATGATGTTGCAATTATCAGCTATTTGCGAATCGCCACCAACCTTCGTTCCCATACCCTCAATCGCCTTCCTAGCTACATCTCGAAATATGTGGCCAATGTGCCAATATGCCAACGTGGCGTACCGGTGTGGCAACACTGGTGCAACGTTAGCATTCTAGTCTGTCCTTCACACAGAGAGGAAACTAAATTACTGGTTTATAAACTTCAAATTATAATTTATTTATAGAGATGGAAAGAATTGGGAAAGAATTATTTTTTGTGAACTCTCGTGACATTATACCGGTCGAAGGTAGTTAATATCAAGGCTGACTATTATGGTTATTTTAAAGGTTATAATAGCTTCTGCAACATCAAGTCGAACGAGTTCACTTCAAAGTCGACCTTGGAATGTTGTAGCCCTCAGTGATTCTTAAGGCAATTTCTCCTTATGCCATGAAACCTAAACACCAATATTTGGACAATGTTACCATAGCTGTTGTCATATACTTTGGTGCCCTTATTTGCTCCATAAGACATACACTATCGTCTTTACAAATAACCGTAGTGGACAGAAGCCGCTGGTGCACAACGGGGTCAGGCATGCGCGGACGCAGGTTGCAAAAGCTTGCCGGATAAGCGATTGCATTCACCGCGCATAAACGTGTGTGTATAAACAATATTTAGTATCTTTGTCGTATTATTAGGAAGGGTTTTTTTATGTTGGACATATAAGAAAGCACAATGAAATATAGTTAAACCTGAAGACTTTTTTGTAGGTCCCGGCGTTCAGCTAGCTTTATCCTGATTAATAGAACACTTATGTGTGTGTTTAGATACTTGGTAAAAGCACATGGTAGCATCATTATCATATTCAATCTCTACAAAACCTCTGTTAGACACTTCCCTTTTTGTTTATATTTCATGCCGTCCAACTGCGGCCTCTTGGTTCGGATCTAGTCTCATCGAGATTTTTGATATCGTTAACTTATCTTGCTACTGTGTCCTGCATTTCTTCTTCCTTGTCTTGCCCACTTAGGCTATCAAGATTATAAGACTAAGATCATTTTGTTTCAACGTGTCGAGGCATCAGTTCTAATATTACATTAAAATTAATAGCCTCCTAATATAGTAGCCTAGATTATTAATAAATACATTTCTCGGAATCAGTTCTTTATTAGCTTGTTAGTATCGAGAGAAACCAGTTACTAGTCGCCACTCGGCGACGACGTGAACTGTCAATATATGGTATAATATTGCAATTTACTTAACCTAGTAACAACTGTGGTAGTTGGTCAAACGTTTGCACGTGCAAAACTAAAACGTGTTGCTGTTTCTCTTCACACTAATTCATAAAGATGTCTGTGCTAATAGAAATAGCTGCTAAATTGCGTTACACACGGAAAGTGTCAATTTTCACAATGCAACAATATTCATTGCGTCTTTTACATGTTTTATTAGACTAATTTTTCATGTATATGGAGCAATGGATTATGAATCCTTTGGTTGTTTCCAACATATAACATTATACTGAACCTGATCTAAAGGTTCTTCTCTTTTGTTGGCATGACCATACAGATCATCTTCATCATCACCTGTACCATCTGCCTAAGAAGTCCACAATTGATCATATGCTTCTCTAATCCCGCGTCAATTTACTTTGGGTATTCGGCTGCTCTCCATCCACATACTATCGACCATATCATTATCATCGCCTATCAAAAAGATAAACCAGTTAGGGTTGACAGTGCTTTGAAGCTACGTAAGTGAATACCTATCGTCACACTTGGTAGCTTTTATACTGCACCCTTTTGAGTATATTGGAGATACTCTCACTCCTTCTCTCGAATCGATTTTAGGTAAATCCTTTTCATTTTATGTACTTCAGTGTAGTTTAGAAATCGTTGTTGGCTAGTCTATTGAGTAATCCTCATCCTTATCTTTAACCAAGTATGTAAAGCCTTCTTCAGCAGTGCTATTCTATAAAAATCCCCTTGGCAGTGTATTTGGATGAAGTGGGCTTGAGGTGATGCTGTGAATCCCTAGAATCAATGAGATGATAGCTGATCTCAAGTTCACTTCAACCAAGGAGACTTTTTTACAGAATAAATCGACAGACATTAGTTTTTAAGTGATGTAATATAAACATATTATGATTTGAATAACCCAGAACACGGGGATTCCTAGCTCCAATCCGAAGGCTCTAGACTCTAGACTATTTCATAGAATATTCGCCATTTCCGAAGTAAATAAACGAACAAAACGATTAAAATAAAGAAATGTAAGGTCATTATATTTGATGATTCATTGACATTGCGTACGTGTACATTTTAGCTCTATTTGGGTTTAGTACAGCCCCGTTTTATGCTAATATCAGCCATACCAGTGTTCTTTTTAGTTTGTTTTTCATCATTATCATAATCAGTTAGCGCTAATTTTATGTTTAATTTATTTTTATTTTAGAGCTTTATCGTTTTCTTGTGAAATCTATTTTAGTGAGTTAATAAATGTATAGTTTGTTTTCGGCTTGTTTGTCTAAATTCGTCGCAATCGTGGAGGGATCCGGTTAGAATAGTTTAGTGCTATTCTGTTAGTAAATCTATTTCAGTGAATTTAGGTGAAGTCAGCTCATCCCACCATCCTAAAATGTATTTTTTAATCTCAGAGACTAAATTGGTATGGTATTTTATATTGTAAGTATCTTAATTATTTTGTACATAGTTACATTTCAATATATTTACTCTCGTACAGTCATTTGTACCTGCACTGCTATCTCCTCACCACCTTTGATTGACTGGTCAAACATAAAAATAATTTGTGCTTTCGACACATAAACCTATGACGGAACATGAGGTTAACAAAGAAATAATGTCTTTAAAAAATACAAATTCAGAAGGTTATGATGAAATCAATACCAAAATTTTAAAAGCTAGTGCTGAGGACCTAATTGAAATCATGACACACCTAATTAATTTATCTTTTTCTACCGGTACCTTTCCTGAAGCCTTGAAATTGTCAATAGTAAAACCAGTGTTTAAAACTGGAGAAAAAGAAGAGGTTAGTAATTATCGTCCAATCACATTAATTTCAATCTTATCAAAATTGTTTGAAAAATGTATGTACAAACGGCTAATCGATTTCTGCGATAAGTACCAAATTATTGGGACTGCACAATTTGGGTTTCAAAAACAGAAATCAACATCTCTAGCCATGTATTCCCTTTTAAAAATAATATTGACAAACATAAACAAGAACCGTTTGACCACAGGATTATTTTTTGACTTATCTAAAGCTTTTGACTACGTATCTCTTGATTTATTACTGCAAAAACTAGAGGCAATTGGTATAAGAGGACCCGCACTTGATTGGTTGTCGTCATATCTCAAAAACCGACAGCAATGCGTTGTAATCGCAAAACTGGATGACCATAACTACATGACATCATACTCATCTGAATATCGATACAACAAATATGGAGTCCCCCAGGGAAGCATATTAGGACCAATCTTATTCCTATTATACATTAATGACATAACCGAAATAACAAATCATAAATGTATTTTATTTGCTGATGACATTTCTATAATTGTTACATCTGACAAAAAAACTGACGGAATAATTAATCACGAAAATGACATTAATAATACGATTGACACATTAATAAAATGGCTTAATAATAATAATTTAAAAATTAATCTAAATAAATCTAAATACGTACAATTTAATCAATCTCCAAATACTAAATATAAATTTAAACTTAACATATTGAAAATCAGCGAAGTTGAACAAACGAAATTTTTAGGAGTTATTATAGACCATAACCTGAACTGGAAAGCACACGTAGAAAATATATGTAACAGGTTAAATAGGTTTGTATATGCCCTAAGACAAGTTAAAAATAAAACTGATATAAAAACAGCAATAACATGCTACCATGGGCATGTTGAATCTATTCTCAGATATGGTCTTATAATATGGGGAAATAGTACAGATAGTAACAGAGCATTTGTTGCACAAAAAAAATGCATCAGAGCAATTTATGGGCTAGCGCCTGATGAGTCCTGCGAACCAATATTTAAAAAACTTGGTCTATTACCGCTGCCATGTCTTTATATCTTTGAAGTATGTATGTTTGTATGGAAACATAAAGATAATTTTGTAAAAGTGTCTGATTTAAGCTCTAGGAACCGGAGAGATCAAAATAGAATAGTTTTTTATGACACTCCCAGATTGTCCAAATACAGCAAAAGTTGTCTGACTATGTGTGTAAGAATTTATAATAAAATCTCTACAGAGCTTAAACAACTAAATAGTAGATTATTTAAAAGTAAATTGTTTGAATGGCTGAATGCCCATAATTTCTACTCCCTCAAAACATTCCTTGAAAATAAATTATAATTTAATGAATTTATATTACAACAAAATTTTGCATGCTATAGTTTTAATAGCTAAACATGTTGAACTCCTGTTTTAATTTTAAGACCTTTAAACACCATGTTTTGAAGCAAATAAAGATATTGACTATTGACTATTGACTAAACATAAAGCACACTATTTTCAAGTTTGACTCATAAAGCAGTCAAATTAGTCTCTGGATTAAAAAAAAAACACACTTTAGGGATTCACAGCTTACCTAAGTACACAGAGGGAGGTTATAACAGAATAGACTGCCAGGTATATACCAAAGCGAAATAAAGACATAATAAAGGAGTGGAGCTCTCTACCTGCGTCTGTATTTCCGAACGCATTCAACCCTAATCTCTTCAAAGTTAGAGTGAACTGGCTTGTTCTGGGCAAGCTCACTCCATCGTAGACTTTGTGTATGTCACCTTTGACCAAGACTAGAGCCAAGAGCTTAACCATCTCGAATAAAAAAAGAAAAAAAATAAACATTAAACAAACGAGCCAACTCAGGACAAAGCCCAATAACCTTTCACCTTTCACCCCGACTCTCTTGTGTACAATAAAGTCACGTCAAACTTGACATATTCGCTTCATTTCTTTGTGTAGTTAAACAATAACTCGAAAGTTCAACGCGAACAGCTGCGGTCGGCTAAAGGTCACCATGACACGTGCTTTGTGTATGTTCAAAGGATACACGTGTATGGTAGGTGAACTGATCAGCTGTTAGTTAGGCTTGTGGTCATTGAACTTCGTTGTAGTGATTTCAGATTTCAATTATGAGTTCACGCCTGTATTCCCCGAAAGGTTAGGCAGAACTGTACCAATGTGCACCCACAGTTCGCCTGTATATGATGATTTTCGTCACCGATGTCAGTGATATCGAAGACAAACTTAGAATTGGGTAGATGACACTACTCATTAGTACTCATCAACTGTTACTGACGTATTTTTTAAGAGCTGTCAAAACGCGTTTCCCCCATAGATTTTATATGATAATACAAAACTATGACGTCTCTTTTTGTCATCTCAATTCACTATCTATTTAATGATTTCAAAGAAACTAAAAATGTTATTTAATTATGTGGTTCTGTCTACCGCCATGGCAAAAAGGCGTGAGTTTATGTATGTATGCAATAATCTAATTTTATAATCGGGTTTGCAGGGATAAAATAAACTGGTTGTTTATTGTGAAGTTGTGTCTTATAATTATTGTTTTATGGTGTTATCTACCCAATTGAAAAAAGTCACATTGGCACTGTCCGGTACCGAAACCACGATCTAATTAATGAGAGGCGGGCGCTTTGACCACTAGCCTATTACAAACAGTGTCACCTTGTGTTAATAGCTTTTTTGACATCACAACACCTTAATAATATCACTTCGCCTAATAACTTTTTTTTATTGTTTCAGGCACGCAAGAACAGCAATCAATTAAAATCCATGTAAGTACACTTTCGATGACTTCTCCAGCCCTTGGTCGAGTCAGGCGGCGCCGCTGAGTCTATGGCTTTAAATTCGTCCCTGATTAATCAAGATCCAGCCTGTCTCCTTGCTGTCGTCCTCTAGAAACGTCCTTAGGCGAGGTCCGTACGAAGCTGGAGACCTTAGAAAAGTTCAGTTAAGCAACAGACAACCTTCTTTTTTTTTGGTTCCGGGCTTGAAAATCCTCATAGATGTCCACAGATGTCCGCCCAAGGGCATCTGTCAGACTCTTATTGACTAAAAACTCCCTTCCTACACTCACGCCGGGATCCTAGGAACGTACGTATGGAGTTTCTTGCTCGTTCTTCTCCATAGAGACCTACGTTTTGGAACGAGCAACTAGCTTCAATTTTAAACTGTAACTTCTTGACAATTCAAAAGTGCCTGTAAATGGTGTAATTGACTTGTACGCGCCTTCCACGATTCCCGATTGATGGCGCCCCGGGCATCCTCAGAACCAACTAGGCTGACCTGCAAAATGCTATTCTGATTTAAAAAAAAACCGATGTTGTTGCACACAGTTGAGTTACGACGCGCAGACATAACTTCCGGTACGCTCATAACACATTCATACACAAAACGTTTGCATACTTGACTGACAGTTCGGAACTGCTGAATATTTATAATCTGTACGTATATTTGATCAAAGAATACCGACAATATTCTGATGCATATGCGTGGCGAGTCAATAAGTAACCAACTCGGTAGCAACTAACTTGGTGTACGAGAAGGGTAATTGGGTAGTTCACACCACTAAGCAAAAATTTCTAGTCACAACTTCTCTAAAAAAACACTTAATTTTATCCATGTAAAAACGTTTTTTTTTTTAATTTAATGTAAAATTAGATTTTTACTTACTTTAAAATCAATAAATAGTTGGTCAGTTGAGTAGGCCATGTAGTGACGTCACAGCATGCTATTGCCATACGAAATCTATGGACAAATCGCGTTTTGACAGTTCATAAAAAGTATGTCAATTGATAGTGATGTTAATTACCCAATTCTACTAACTTATACAAACGATCGCAATTTGATCTTAGTCTTAATCTGTCAACGATGCCAGATTGCGACTAGATCGAACCCACCCGCAATATCTCAAAAATTAAATGTGTGTGTGTGTGTGTTCTAGCCAGCAATAACAGTTACATAGATTTACCAACAAATCAACTCTGTACCCAAACATTTGCTTGCAATAGATTCAAAATCATCAGAAAAATAATTACAACAAGAAGTACTTCAGAAATTAGAAGAAAATGACGGAGTTAGTTCGTCTTAGCAGAACTAAATTAATCATTGTTGTATTTTAAACTTTTTTAGCGAGTAGACTTAATTAAAAACGTGAGTATCTAAATTTAAAATGTCAAATATTTTCAAAACCCGTTAGCCAATTTGCTGTTGGTGAACTATATTGAATAAATAATTAAAAAAATACCAGTTCTATAATTTTTATTAAAATTCTTGATACTTGTTGCAAATGCCTGTGTCCCTATATTCGCAGTCGAAAGCCGGATGTAAAAAGACATAAATAGCGCACCTTCTACATTATCGTGTGGTCAGTAAGGTCTAACGACCCCTCACACCCTAGTATCAGGGTTTCTAAACCGCCTCAAGGGCCTCTGACATGGTTACCGATGTCAGTGATGTCCAAGATAAACTTAGAAAGTACGTATGAATTAGAAAAAGTCACATTGGTACTTTGCCCGGTGCCGGTTGCGAACCCACACACAACCTCGCGCACCGTATTGTTCCCATCATTGGGATGTGTCTTTCAACCATACCTGAGAACTTTTTGATCACGAAGATATTTCAAGTTTAATATTTTTTTTGCAAACAGTATAAATGTTATTACTAAACTTTAGATACCCCCACAGCCTCTGTGCTGTTGTACGAGTATGCACACATAAGCACAGTGTTTTGTGCGTTACCAAAAACAGTGATTTTTCACAACAAAAATAAAAGTTGTTTTCCAGCAATAATTTTTGCTCAAACTTAGTTTGATGAGCAGAATGCGAACTTAACGGTTATATGATGTCTTTATGTATGTCACCCTGTATTAGCGACAACTGACACATTTAATTAAAAAAATATGTCTAGTGTTAGTGTATGTATGAATGTGTACGAGACGAAAGGAGTATGTAAGGATCGTAGCAGGTGGCGTTCCGTGGTTTCTGCCTACCCCCATGGGAAAAAGGCGTGAGTTTATGTATATGTCTAGTGTTGTGAAAACACTCAAGGTATTTATTTCTCATATATTTACATCTTCCCATAAATATCATAAAATATTTAATCTACTACTCAATTAATTTGCATGGGTATTTTAAATATTTCGCACCACATTTAGGCAATGTATCACTAAAAGTTATGAAATATGACATTCTAGTTTTCGCCATGATGTCATTAATATTTATGATAACATAAAACTTTGCTAAATCGTCCATATCTATGTAGAATCTCCCATGTCCCACATAAGGTTATGTAATGGCGGACTGTGTCAGGAAAGTGACCTGTAACTTGCGCTTGCGCACCATAATGGACGCGCTTTCGTTCCGCTTGTGTTGGGTTGGGATGTTGTATTAATAATATCGATAAAATTTCACGATATAAAATTAAAGCATTTTATTTTGACAAAACGTTACAATTATCCATTTTATTTTCTTATAACAATATACAGAATTTATAAAATATCGAGTTCATAAGTAGTTTGCAAGTTTTTATAATCAAAACTTTCTTAAAGGTATAACCTTCACAAGTAGATGAGGTACTTACACCGCAAGTAAACATAAATGTTCACCGTGTGACCGTGTTTTACGAAAATTATATAATCACTTAAAAATAGATTCCTCTTTTCCCACATAAGGTTGTGTATTGTGTAACGCTACTTTGTCATTGTTCACAAGATGTTTGACCGACTGTACACCACACAAAAGCTCGCAGCTTTTCTTCCGTGCTAGTGGTGGGACATTCTACGGACAATATCGATAAACTGTATTATGTTATGAAAGAAGAACACATTTATAGATACGTGCCTACTAATTAACCATAACCTAATTGTGAAACAAACTCGCAAACTATTTTATTTCGACAATTCAACAGTATTTATTGCGTTATTTACTTTGGATATCTTTGGTAATCTAGGGATTGCTTTATGCATTATGCAATTATTGGGTGTTGCGATTTTCATAAGCTTTTGTAATACATTATTATGTTAGATACTGTGCCACTATGTGCAATAAATGTGCGCATTTTTGTTTTGCTTCCTGCTGTCTTTATTCAGGCATCCATGAACATCAGTCGTACTTGAAAACGATATAAAGATAATTAATTTGCTCAATTCGGCCATTGATAATATTTAGAAGATTATCTTTATCATTGACGTGTAACAGGTAATTATTAAAATAGTATTTAAATTATTTTTCGGGTTTATCATATTGATTAGATTAAATTAATCATTTAATTAAATTTGCAAAGACATCTGCTAAAAGATGGAACTTGGTAAAATAAAATGCTTGCTTTTATTGAAATTAGTTAATTTTGATCATCACCTTCCTAAACCTTTTCCAACTATGTTGGGGTCGGCTTTTAGTCAAACCGGATACAACAGAATACCATAATTTTACATGGAGTGACTGCCTATCTGACCTTCACAGCTTAGTTACTAGGCAACACGGTACCGCTTGGTAAGACTGGTGGTCGGACTTTTCGGGCTTCTGACTTCCCGTAACGAATGTCAAAGAGCTGCGAATGACAGCCAGGCCCAGCGGCTTTACCTACTTTCCGAGACACGGGGAATTCGTTCGTTTTGGTTTAAGAAAATCAATGTTTATTCAGGTTTCTTATACAATACTTTTGAATTATTTAAATAGATTGATTCTAACCTAATTCTAACTAAACTGCCTCGTTAGCCAAGTGGTGCTAAGCACGACTGCTACGCTAGAGGTCCTGGGTTCGATTCCCAGGTCGAGCAAAAAGTGTTATTGGGTTTTGCTATGAAATTCTCAGTAGCAGCTCGGAGTTTGGATTTGTTCCCGGTAAATGGCAATAGGCTCGCCCCCTATTACATGGGACCTAAATATACCGGCGAACTGTGGGTGTACAGGGTACACCTCTGCCTAACCTTTCGGGGAATACAGGCGTGATGGTGTGGTATGAAAGATTGATTCTTTCACACGTGATTCCAAATTATACAGTCGTAGAAAATAATATCCGTGTAATGAGATCGCGAAGAGGATGTAGATATCTAAAGCACGCAGAGATTTAGATAATGTTATCAGTAAGGTATTATTTGATAATTGTTTTGCGTATTCTTTAACCTTAATAGGTTAAGTACCACAGACAACAAGTCTAAAAATAATTCTTATTCATTTTTGGAAATTTTATCGGATATTTTAAGTATTATTGAGAGCGGCTCAGCTTTAATGAAAAACAAATAACAGCGAAGTAGCTCTAATAGCTAGCTTTAGACTTTATTCGCACTCAATTTGTATTTTTTGCCCCAAGACATGAAGTTTTATAGATGTTAATACGTTTCAGAGAAGTAACTGAAGAAAAATGTAGCAAGTAATATGGACAATGTTTTTCTTTTGATTTGTTATTGTGGTGTAATTGCCGTGATGGCCTCTTATGCATAAAGCTGCGGGCTCGAAACCGGGCAAGTATAAATGTAACTTTTTCAATTCATATATTATGTACTTTTTAACTTATCTTGGACATCACTGACATCGGTAAAGGAAAACCATCATGACAATACCTGGACCTACAATGAATAAGTTTGAAATCGGCAATCCGTTTTAAGCAAGCATGGTGCTCAATGTCTTTGCCTACCATGTTTGAGAAGAGGCCATTGCCCTGCTGTGGGAATCTAATAATAGGCTGATATTGTTATAGTGGCAAACATACAAAATTGAACTAATTATTATTCAATTCCCTACAAAACAATAAAATGCTTTACTAATAACTTATTAACATTGCTTATTATAAATGGTAGCTGGTATACTTGTAATTGATATATGAATGGTTCCACATAATGTATTACGTATTAAATATGCGCATGAGCAACATTTTAAGTTATTAATTAGTCTCTAGAAATAGCAGCTGATTAGTACGTGATCTTTATTAATGTAGTTTTAGAACATTATCATAATGGCCGCACTTAGGATATATGTATTTGATATATATTATTTTTTTGCGAGGAAGCCTATAAGAAATACATTTACATAAAACATTTCCTATGATATTGATCTATAGTGTAGCTTTATGCCAGTGAAGGCGCTGAATACAGGCCGTATCCAACCGGTCCTTTTGGAAATCTATGGGGGAGGCCTATGTCCAGCAGTGGACGTCCTGCGGCTGATATGATGATGGTGATGTCAGTAATTTCTTTTTTGTAATCGAACCGGTACTTCCAGAGATTAAGACTTCAAGAGATTATCTTTTACAAACAAAATGAACACACAAACTTTACCTCTCTATACTAGCTTACTGGACGCTCAGGAATTTGCTTAAAAGTATTTTAGTGTACCAAACACTAGACATGGAAATCATCATCATCATCATCATCTTCCTGCCCTTATCCCAAGTTATTTGGGGTCGGCGCAACACGTTTTTTCTTCCATGCCGTCCTATCAGCCGTCATACTATCACTGACTCCCTTCTCTTTCATATCATTCTTCACCTTTCCAAACACTAGACATGGAAATAAAAAATAATAATATATCTATCATTTTCACAAACACAAATAAAACTTATCGATATTACTTATTCCCATCACTAGCAAGTGTCAGTGTTACGACATGTCGTTTGAATGGCTTTTGCTTTCTTCAGTTCACTATGTTATAATACTGTTTTTATCTTTACCCACGACACATAGCATAGATACACGTGCTTTTACATAATTATTTTGTTTTGAATTAGTCATACTATAGAATGTTGTAGAAATAATAAGAAAAATATGCGTGTAAGTTCAAAGCTTCGGAATTTGGGTGCGTTTTTACCAAAGCTAAGCGAAGATGCCAGGGACGTGTGTGATACCCACCAAAAGGATTACCTACTTAATTTTCCTATTCTCGCACAGCATAGCTCTGGTTGAAAAGGGCTTAGCGGAAACGAGGTCCTGTTCATAAGAAAAACAAGTGACTAGTGCGAGGGTTGTGTGCCCACCACGCATGCTTGAATCGAGGTTCGCATAGCAGAGTCTGCTAAACTGTATTTCTCACCTCTGACCTAGTGTATAGCGCAAACCCATCGCAAATAAAAAAAAACTCACACCATTCAGCTTCCTTGAATTTCTTGAACTGCTTTGTCGGACAAAGTCCCACCGTTTGACTGCTCAGCTGCTCTACGCACCACTCAGCTTCCTCCAGACTCCTTTACCTGATACAAACTTCGCAAAACAACCAGTAAAGTATAATCCATAGAGAATAATTCCAGATATTTAGACACGTATCTGACGTTTATCCTACTGCGTATTTCATACAGATAACAGCTGGACATTGTACTCAGATATTAAATCAATCAGCTTTGATAAATAGGACGAGCTAAGGGGTACAATCATTGAGCAAGTGCTACATATTATAACAATGTTCTAAGTGTTGGTAGTGATTGCTTTGCTAACGAATTTGCAGTCAAAGAGAAATTGGTCTTATTTAGTTGGCTGTAAGTGCATTTCTTCATTCTAATTGTTAGCAACGTATACCTATTCCTTCTAATACGGTCTGCCGTAAAACGACACGGTTGGCTCAATATCTGAGCGATTATCTGCAGCGCTGCGTGTTACGGATTCGATTCCTGCACCGAATTATATTATGGCCTACAGATAGTTGTTTCGGTTCTGACTGTTTGTGTATATGATAAAAAGGACTGACTTTGACGGGAGACCAAGTTTGATAAAAAATAATAAAACATAAGTAAGCTACAGGCAAGGGCTTAAAACAAGTAAATAGCACCGAAAGTTGACAAGCCTTGTGCAAGACTACAAAGATAAATTTTGGGCTAAAACGACCATTCAACAAAGGTCACAGAGCGAAAGACCGAGCTAATGAGCTATTCTGTCTATACAATTTATTGTATTAGGAAAACTAACAGCTAATAAGAAAGAATAAATACATCGTACTTATAAAAAGATCATGACCAGTTACATGTCTCCAATTATAATTATGTAACAATATGAAAGACAGTAACTAGGTAAGTTATAGGTACACCATACTCCACTTTGAAAACTCTAAAAGAACAAATTAGGCAACCCAACACCTACCGAAAGGTTTCCCATGCCATCGACCTCGCAGCCTTAGCTACTAAAGTTCCGTACGCTAATGGAATTGGACAATGGACATCAGGTGCGGTCCGTGGTTATGATAATGACGTGAAGTAATGATGAATAATGGTAGCTACATACTTACCCAGTGCTCGTAATTTGTTGAAGACTTTTTGGCGGTTACCAGTTGTTCTTACTTGTTAAAATTAGAGTAAACGCTAACCCTGGACCTAAAATGGCCTAATAGCCTTTTTTCCCTCATGGAGATAGCAGGATCGACCGAAATACATACCAATGTGATTTGCACTTTCTAAGTTTAACCCCTCACAATGTTTTCATTTAAAGATATCAGTAATGTCCAAATTACTGAAATGGTTAAAGGAAAACATCGTGAGGAAACCTGGACTTATTAATATAAGTCTGATACCAAGCGTGATGGATGATCAATGTTCAAGTTCTTTGAATGATAAGAGGCCTTTAGCCCTGCAGTAGGACAATCATAGTCTGGTATTATTAATTGTAATCCAATCAATAAATTATATAACAATTTAGTAGTGAGATCCAATTGTGTAGAAATATCACCTCGGTACAGTAACCCACATTAAAATAGTCCAATAACTAAGATTGAGGGAAGTTGCACCAATCTTGAGCAAGTACACTTACATCCGGCAGGCCGGAATGTTGATGCTGATGGTAATGATGATGATGTGTGTCATTCCGACTAATATTGTTTAGACTCGAATGACCATTTAATGTTAGGAAGATTACACGCAGTATGGCTCGGTAATGACTAACATAATTTGCGGTAACGACAATTGAATCTGGTAATGACATGTTTATATTTAGTGGAAATGTATATTGTGACGTTCAATATAAATAAACAGTAATAAAGTTTAAGTAAGCTGTATTATAAATGCGAGTTTGTGAGAATGGATGGATGTTTAGCTGAACGGATCGGGATGAAATTTGGTACTGAAATAGATTTTAGTCTGGAATAACACAGGTTACCTTTCAACCCAGAAAAACGTACGGTTACCGTGGGATAACATATCAACTTTAACGCGGTTAAAGTCTCAGGCAGAAGTTAGTTTATTATAATTTTAAGGAAGCCAATGCAAGATAGCTTAATGATTAAGGTCGTTGCGTATTATGCAGATGAAAAAATTAAAGTTCTTGATAATCCTTAGAACAACAGTAGACGTAAAAAAAACGGTAATTTAAAAAACTAAAAAACCCGACTGCTATTCTTTAAAAATCCCTAAAACAAGATAAATTGTAGCAGTCGGGACCCATTCTAGAAATGGAGGATTAGTGAATTGAGAGCACATACCTATATTACATTGCAGATGGTCCCGAATGGGTCCCGACTGCTACAATTTATCTTGTTTTAGGGATTTTTAAAGAATAGCAGTCGGGTTTTTTAGTTTTTTAAATTAAGGTCAAGGTGTCGAAGTCCGGCAAATATTTTATTGCAAATTGGATTTGATGAACACCCTATGACTGTTTTTTTTACTTAATTGTAAGTTTTATATATTAATGATGACTTAAGATTCCTTATTTATCAGTTACTTCTACAAACATCAATGTAACTAATGTCAATATAGAAATAGCCGCGTTTTTTTAAGAGGTGGGCACTAGACGGACTTTCCCGAATAATTGGGGTAACTCCGTCACAACCATGATTTGTTTGTAATTTGATCGATATTTGCAGCAGTCGTATTCAGAAAATACTCGAAAATGAAAATTAATCAAATACATGCTTTCAGTTCCACAATATAAGGTAGGAATCACAATCTATAGCGGTAAAATCATGAAGTGGGGTAAGTCCGGTATATTTGCAAGGGCGGGGATCGTCAACATTAAAATCAGTACAATTTTTTTTTATAATATTCTCTTTGTAGGGTATAGGTAAGTATGTTTATGAGGTGAAATGCGATATGAACTTTCATACGTTTTGAAATTTAGGTGTACAAACCAGATCCAGATGGTCTTTAAACAATAGAAAAACGAAATGGTAACAAACAAACACTTGGTTATATTAGTACTGTTTTGGCAGATAGCATATTGATGAAAGGCAATAATAAAAACCCCTTTTTCTTCCTTTTTTTTATTCAAAAGAATTATTTTATAATAGGAAAATACATTGAAAGAAAAACAACGTCATTGTCATTCTTGGTATATACGAGCAGCCTTGTATTCCGGACAGCTTGTACAGCGTCTAGCAATTTTTCTTTAATGTAAGACGATATGTTGTTGTTGTTCTCTAGTAATTTTGAGTCATTTTTGTTATTTTACCTGAAGAATAAAATTAACTAATTTTAAATCGGTTAAATGACTGATGAAATTAATTACATTATATTTCTAGTGAAAAGACTATTAATATCATAACAGTACCTATTCATAATTGGCGAAAAGAAAACCTGCAAATAAGTAGCGTTGACTGTATAACTATAAAACAATATTCAAAGAAAACACTTATACCAGAAAAGGTTATCAACATCTGACTTGGGGCAAGATCGGCACATGACGGCCTTTCCCTAAAATACTAGACAGTCTTACCCCAATATTTAATTTTTAAGTTAAGTTTTTATCACAACCAATATTTCTATAAATAATGATTTAAATTCGACTTGGATATAATAAAACAATAAAATGTAATACAGACTAGACACTTACCAGTACAAAACGTAAAAATCTGTTGATATTAAAATTTCACGTTAGGTAAAACGTCGACGCAACTCACTCGTATTTCAAATTGTCAACGACAAAAAAATTTGGAGACCGATTTTTGCTATTGAACTCCACACTACGACATCTATAATTTAAAGGTAGGACGAACTAGTGACTCAGTTTTAGCGACCGAGCTACCAACGTCGTAGCTATTCAAAAACAGCTTAGAAAGACGTTGTACGGTGTTTCCCCCGTAGACGAACTTCCCCACCTTGACCTTACCGTTTTTTATTTTTTATTTTTTTAGTGTTTTAAAAAAGAAATTAATATACCCAGTATCACTCTTACAGTAAATACGAATCTACCGACACCTCTCAAGCTAAAATCCATCGAGCCGTTCAGCCTGCAGAGCGAGCCAAACATTTGAATTTGGCGCTAAAAATCCGCCATTTTGTTTTTTTTTTTTATATACCCAGTGTCACTCTCACAGTAAATACGAATCTAACGACACCTCTCAAGCTAAAATCCATCGAGCCGTTCAGCCTGCAGAGCGTGCCAAACAATTATACATACATACATACATACATACATACATACATACATACAAACATACCCTCGAAAAACATAACCCTCCTTCTGTCGCAGTCGGGTAAAAAGCGGAAGTAGCAAGTTGATGAATGACTTCTACAAAAAGAATAAATAAAACCGGTCAAGTGCGAGCCGGACTTGCACATGAATATGTTTCTTTAAGCGTGAAAAATATTTGCTCAAGACTTGACCAAATAAAAAAAAACCTAAACTTTCACTAAAAATTCGCGACACCAAGCTATCTATACAAATACAAATAAATATGAATGTTTACAAGGTACACGAGAAAAACAATTTAAAAATTTTTGTCTGTCTGTTTCTTTTGACTAATCTCCGAAACGTCTGAACAGATTTTGACGAGTTTTTATTGGCAGAAAGCTGATGTTATAAGGAGTAACTAAGGCTACTTTTAATTTTAGAAGGAGAATTAGGTTCCGCGCAAAAGAGAAACCCGTGATAACCGACAACAACAACTCGAACGAATTCGCGGTCAAAGCTAGTTAAACATTAATCTAGTCGCCGCATTTAATGAGTTCATATTAACAGGTACTTTCCTATCTTTTCTCTGTTATTTTAACACTAAGTTGCGAGATTTCATAAGCTTTCTTTTTTATGATTAACGGCAGATTATTTACTTAGTCTTTTTGTGTCTATGCAGCTGCTTCTTCAATGTCGGCACGATTTTTATTAAATAGCCTTTCATCATCTTCCTGCCCTTATCCCATGTTACTTGGGGTCGGCGCAACACGTTTACTTCTTCCATGCCGTCCTGTCAGCCGTCATACGATCACTGACTCCCTTCTCTTTCATATCATTCTTCACACAATCCATCCATCTTTTCTTTGGCCTCTCTCTTCCTCTCCATCCATCCACATTTATATCACACTAGCTTCTGCCCGCGACTTCGTCCGCGTCACAGTTGATGTGTTATCCTACGGGTACCGTACATTTTCCCGGGATAAAAAGTAGCCTATGTGTTATTCCAGACTATAATCTATCTTTGTGCCAAATTTCATCCAGATCCATTTAGCCGTTTAAGCGTGAAAGAGTAACAAACATCCATACATCCATACATCCATACTTACAAACTTTCGCCTTTATAATAGTAGTAGGATTTATTAGATAGCCTTTGTCTTGCTAAAAATATTTAGCACTTAGCTAGAATGCGGTAGCGAGGTTTACTCCCCAAGGGGCTAAGTGATTTTAGTTCGACTGAAATGGTCTTTATGAATATCATCATCTGCTTGGCCTTTTCCCAACTATGTTGGGGTCGGCTTCCAGTCTAATTGACAGCTGAATACCAGTGTTTTACATGGAGCGACTGCCTATCTTACCTCCACAACCCAGTTACTGGGCAACACGATACCTCTTGGCAAGACTGGTTGTCAGACTTCTTGGTTTCTGACTATCCGTAACGACTGTCAAAAATCTAAGAATGACAGCTTACCAGGGACCCACGGCTTAGTGGAAAAGTCTTTATGGGTATAGGTAAGAAAGCATGTGAAATGCACAAGCGACACTAACCCGCAGCAGTACGCCTAGCAGTAAAGCTGTATCGAGGTTGTACTGGTAGCAAGCATACATATATGCTATACAAGCAAACATACATATATACATAAGCATACATATATGTTATGTGTTTGTTTGTATGGAGTGTAGGGCGATGGAAGCAGTAATTCTTATAGTACTTTGAAATTTCGAAAATGTTCACCAACATCGAGCATACCTTCTTATTTCTGGCATTCGAGGGCGCTGTAAATACTTTACCGCCAACATCGCTGTAAGGAGTCATTATAATAACACAAGCTATTGCTCGCGAGTTCGTGCTCGTAAATATTCTTACGGATTCTTAAGTTTTTTGATAATAAATAGCAGCTTAATAAACATAGTTTCCTATTAGCAATAAAAAAATACAGCATCGGTCGAGTACTTCCGGAGATTATCGCATTCAAACAAAGAAACTCTTCAGGTTTATAATGTAAGTAAACATAGTAAAAAAAACAGTAATTGATGCTCATTACCTGTGCCTTAAAATAACTTTTAAAACACCATTGCCCAACAATAAGAATTTTCTCCTGTATCGTGGGTGCATTTACAAACATAACCTTCATTTACACAAACAGCCAGACCCGGAACAACTATCAGTAGATCTTACTTTTTTTTTAACATTATTTGTTCCGTGCGGGAATCGAACCCGCGACACACAGCACAGCAGCCAATCGCTCAACAACTGCGCCAACAGTGTCGTCATATTAATAATAATATTTGAAGGTGCTAATTGCAGTATCTATATTTAGTTGTTATTGATAAACTTGTTAAGTACCTCTAAGGCTTTAAGTAAATATTTACTTGGATCTATAGATACGACTATTATAAATAGTTAAGATTTTTGTTTGTTTGTTTGTACCGAATAGACTCCGAAACTACTGGACCGATTTCAACCATTTTTTTTATCAATACACTAGCTTCTGCCCGCGACTTCGTCCGCGTCACAGTTGATGTGTTATCCTACGGGTACCGTACATTTTCCCGGGATAAAAAGTAGCCTATGTGTTATTCCAGACTATAATCTATCTTTGTGCCAAATTTCATCCAGATCCATTCAGCCGTTTAAGCGTGAAAGAGTAACAAACATCCATCCATACATACAAACTTTCGCCTTTATAATAGTAGTAGGATAGCTACACTATTCTTGAGGAACATAGTCTATATAACATCACGCTACGATCAACGGGAGCGGAGCAGTAACCAAAGAAGGGTGAAATAAGCCACGCGGGCGAAGTCACGAGCAGTTCGCTAGTGGTCTACAAAACCTTGACACAGTCATTTTAAAATAACATGTATCCGTTACTTCGAATTACTGAGAACTTAACTAACATACACAGCAATAAAAACATCATTAGCAGTTTGGAATTGGCTCGATAATTTGATCATTAGGGTTATACTATTCTTTGCTTATTCTTACATCTTATTCACTTTATATGACTCACATTTTTAATCAACTAAGTACTTTTTTTCCGAAGACAAAGTCGCGGATTAATAAGTAACAAATTTAATTACGATCGGTTCAGTGGTTTTGGTTAATAGACAGAAAAACATACCTACATATACGTCCGGATTTATAATATTAGTGTGGATAGGTCGATGTGGGTTTACTCACTCTTGGAGTTTTGTATCTTGTAACTTATTACTGATTAGCTTTCTACGGAACCCTATGGCTGTCCCATTTCAAAACCTAGTAAGGGACACTTTTTCCAAAAATCGTTTTATTGCATAATTTTGCTAACCAAGTAACTCCCTACCAAATACACCAGCGTTGAAAACTCAGAGGTGAAATTTAATCATCGATACCCAGTAAATGCACTACCCGTCTCTAATCTAATTTACGTTTATTCGCTCTCCTACAAACTTTAGTTTTAGGTCCTTGCTAAGTTTTGAAAAGGGGCAGCCGCCTAACTTTTGTACTACCTATTATAAAATATAGCCTTTAACACTCAGGGTTAATCTAGCTTCCTATTACCGAAATAATTTTCAGAATTAGACCAGTAGTTCCGGAGATGAACGCGTTCAAACAAAAACCGAATTCTTCAGATTTACCATGCATAGAATAGATTTCTGTAATCACATCAGTAAATGTACCACAATACCTTACTGTTCTCCTCAGGGCACTTGTATACGTCCATTTTTTACACGGGATGAATGAATGACGAATTGATGAATGCGTGTACATGCATCGGCCACCAGACCGGTATCCGGTGCATGTACACACATACATTATAAGCCAAACACCACCGCGAATCCCGCGATCCGGCGAAAAAAACGTCCCGTTGCCCGGTTAAAAAAACGGACGCATATAACCGGGTTTACTACATCAGGAATAACGCCTCATGACGTCTGTTTACGTTCAGCTCAACCTCAAAATCTTTACAAGCTGCAGATGTAATCATAACAATATTTTACGGCAAACCAAACTGTAATGCGTTGCGGTTCTGCCAGAAATAGCATCAATGTGGCTTTCAGGTACTTGGTTCAATCCATTTGACGTATGTAAACGCGAGGATTGCGACCGTGAACTGTAAAGTTTTGAATCTATATACGTACTTTATATTATAGCCTATGTTACTCAGGAATAATGTAGCTATCTATTGGTGAAAAATGGTTAAAATCGGTCCAGTAGTTTTGGAGTCTATTCGATACAAACAAAAACTTATTTTCTCTTTATGATGTTAGTATAGAAAACTGAAGAGTTTCTTTAAACGCGATAATCTCTGCTATTGCCACTCGGATTGCAGAAAATCTTTGTATATGATAGCCAGATTCACTAGGAATCATCATCATCAGCCTGTTACAGTCCACTGTTGGACATAAGCCTCTCCACTTGCACGCCACTTAGCTTGAGGGCGTCCAACTTTACGTAAAAAAAAGAAAAGAAGATTAATTTAGAGAGAAGAATCTTCGCATTAGGAATAGTATTGGATAGATAGGCTATACATATAACATAATCCTATGACACAAGATAGCGGAGCAATAACCAAAGACGTAACCTAATCCGGGTTAAAAAAATCATGCGGACGAAGTCGCGGGTAGAAGCTATAGTAATTTTATAACAGCAGCAGTCCTTGCGTTTTGGAATTCAGTAAGTGCTCCTGAATTCTTCAGGTTTTTTTATTGAAATAGCCATCATATTTGTTCAGTTATTTAGGTTGAGTGACATGAAATAATAAAAGCCCAGTTATTTTACTTTGTTATTCTTCAAGGTTGCCTAAAGAACTTAATCATTTAATAGCTGCATTTTTAATGGGCTTGAAACTTCTGGACGTACTAAAATATTCTCTTCAATAGCAAGGTCTCGTACCTAGCTTTATTGATTACCACCCACCTTGCCTATTTATATTTCTTCAGATCATGAATTCAGTAGGTAGTTTGCAAGTCCTCTTTCACTAATTCTATAAGAACTTCATCCGTAAAACACTGGTCCTTGTATCCTTATGTTACTACAAAATTCTGTTTAAAACTTAATCCGCATGGAAGACGGACCATAACCTATTATAGCCTTTGGCATTCAGCAATTTAATTAGCAGCTATCAGTTAGTAAATTTTCTAATTGGACCACTACCTTCCAAAGATTACCACTTATAAACAAACTTTACCTTTTTGTAACATTAGTATAAATTACAAATTATCTGCTCTAAAACATGGATTTCTGAATACTCGCAAGAAGAGTCAATCGGTCACTTCCAACATTACCGACGTATCACGTACTGCTTATATTATTAAGAAGATCAATACTTTGATACAAATATAGAATGCGTACAGAAGGACCAGTTTGAAGATGGTGGAAAAAAAACATGTGATTGTTTAACATATACATAAACTTATGCCTTTTACCTATGGGGGTACACAGAAACCACAGAACGCCTACTGTAATCCGTACTAATATTATAAATGCGAAAGTAACTCTGTCTGTCTGTCTGTCTCTTCTTCACGCCTAAACCACTGTACCGATTTCAATGAAATTTGGTACAGATATAGTCTGGGACCCGAGAAAGGTCATAGGATAGTTTTCATCCCGGAAATCCCCCGGGAACGGGAACTATTAATCCACGCGGACGAAGTCGGGGGCAGAAGCTAGTTGTATATATAACATTGAACGAAATTAGGAAAGTTACCTCAAATGTGAAGATTAATCTGCATCTACAGCCCATTCAGTTTAATTGAAATATACAGCAATATCCAACGGAGATAAGACTAATATCATTATTAATTTTGTGGATGTTGTTGAAACCGATTGAGACATAGTGACGTGGATTTTTCCGAAGGGTAATGATAACGCTCTACAATTGGCAAATCCGCTTAAAATAATTTAGATTAAAGTGTTATTCTAGAAAGATAGTTAAAGCTGTAGGAACATAAATGTCAAATACTGATCTAATTTTGTCCTATTGCAGGGCAAATGAATGATTCTCATTCAGCATCACTGACCTTGCTCAAGCGGGAATGACTATTCCAGACTTATACATACATACATAAACTCACGCCTTTTTCCCATGGGGGTAGGCAGAAACAACAGAACGCCACCTGCTACGATCCTTACAAACCTACTACTTTCGCGTCGTGCACGTTCATACATCCAGACTTATATAAATTATAAGTCCACTATTCCTCACGATGTTTTTCTTCACCGATATAAGTGATGTCACATAAGTTTTTGCTCGACAACAAACCAACAGCCTCATGCATAAGGCTTGCGTGTTAACCACAGGGCCATCACGACATTTTTACATAACTTTAATATTATATTGATGAGTCAATCTTCATCAGGATCAACGCTTTGTTTTGCTTTACCAGTGTGAGTCTTACTTGACTTCTGTATCTCTATTACTATACATACATACATACATACATACATACAATCACGCCCTTATCCCCGAAGGGTTAGGCAGAGGTGTATCAATGTACACCCACAGTTCGCCGGCATATTTAGGTCCCATGTAATAGGGGGCGAGCCTATTGCCATTAACCGGGCACAAATCCAAACTCCGAGCTGCTACTGACAATTTCATAGAAAAACCCAATAACACTTTTTGCTCGACCTAGGAATCGAACCCGGGACCCCTTGCACAGCAGTCGCACTTACGACCACGAGACCAACGGGGCAGTTGTATGAGTATTACTTGACTTCTATATATCTGTACTAACAGATGAAGAAGAAGAAAGAGTTTGACCCAAAGCACAGTGAATCAATCAGTTGAAACTTATATACGTAGTTATCTGTATTCAGTACACGTAAGGCGTTATCGTCAATTCGACACCCATCGATATATCATTACGCTATGACGTCAATGAGGTCGCTCATAAACGGCTTAGAATTAACTGCATTGAACACAGATGAGCTGCTTATGTGGTTTTGTATTTTTTGAGATTCACTAGAATAGTAATGGTATTGAATTAATTGAATTATCTTGTTGGTCCTTCGTCTATATTTTGATGGTTTGGTCTTTTCCTCCTTTATCTTATACGTCATCAATATCTTCTTTGAAACCACTCTACGCAGACTCAATCATACAGGGTAAGGTTTAACTCATTGCGCATCTTCATGGTGTAAGAGAATACAAAGAACTTTTACTATAAGCCCAACTATAAATATGAAAACGTAAATCAGCTAATCTATACATTTAGATTGTGTTGCAGTTCAATTTTGTTTTGAACAGCTGTCTATATTTTTTATATCTAATTAACATATCATTACGCCTGTATTGCTCGAACGTTTAGGCAGAGGTGTACAAATGTACACCCACAGTTCGCCGGTATGCTTTAGGTCCCGTGTAATAGGAGAGCCTATTGCCATTAACCCGGCACACATCCTAACTCCGAGCTGCTCCTGAGAATTTGAGAAAAATCCAATAACACTTTTTGCTCGACCTGGGAATCTAACCCAAGACCTCAAGCGTAGCAGTCGCGCTGAGGACCACTAGGCTAACGAGGCGGTTATAGTAATTATACCCCCTAAAAGGTGTGTTTGAAGTTCTTTATTATGGCCCTCCTAATGTCGACAAATCCAATGTACTCTAAACTAGCTATTTCTTTAAGTAAGTATTTCAATTTACTGCTACTTTAACCGTTTTTGTTGACATTTCTTAAAAACTTACGCTTCGTCAGTCAATGTCTGGTCAACCGAGCGAGTTTTTGTGCTTCGAGTTTGATGCCCGGTAGTTGTTTGACCAATGACGTCATAGCTTGGTACCTTTACATCTCGTAATACCTATCTAACTGTAATGTTTTGATAATTAAACACACGCTCTGTAAACTTCTTAATTAATGTGGAAAGCTACTAATTAACTGTTTCATGAATGCATGAGAGGAGATAGTGCATCAAACCTGCACTTTCTCCGAGAATGCTTAAGGTTTATTTTCAAAATTGAGATTATTTACTATAATATTAATAATAATCATCATCATATCAGCCGTAGAACGTCCACAGCTGGACCTATGTCCAGCTGTGGACGTGCGTATTTGCGGATGTACGGATTTTCAAAAGGACAGGTTGGAAGCGGCCTGCACCCAGTGATTTCCTGCGGTCTTTGCGGTTTATAAATTGTATCATATCAACATACTTTGTAATTTATTATTCCATATTTCTACATTTCTCAATGATTGCTTTATTATAGAGTTGTAAAATAAATGATTTCGATTTTAAGCAATAGTGGAGGTTCTAGTTACGAAAATACCTTCCTCAAATCAAGGGCAACCCCTATGACTTTGATTTCGTCAAAACAACAATAAACTATGAAATATTTTTGCATACACAGCTTAAGGCCATAAAACCAGAAATCTAAGGAAATATACCCGGAGCCTTCAACGCTATTCGAAGCTAGTTGTTTCACAAAGTTCATTGTCAAGTCATTATAAAACACGTTTACATTGTAATTGCCTCCAAAATAATCGCACGCTGGAATAATGATTATACTTGTTATCACGCCAACTGTTACTAAGCTTTCGATTTTACATCACACACTATTAATTATAGATATTATAATTGTTATTCCGCCATCTTTATCAGCTAATCGTGCTGCGTCAATATCAAAATACATTTTTTAATCTCATACATTACTAATAGAAGGATTTGTTGCCTCAATTCGATTTTATCAGTAGCTACATCCCGCGGTTTCATCCGCGTTCAATTGCGTCTTTGGTTTCTGCTCCTCTCCCGTGGATCGTAGCGTAATCTTATACAGGATCATGAATCTGACTATCATATACAAAAACATGTTTCCAATCTGATTCGGAGTTCCAGAGATTAGCGCGTTTAAAAAACAATAAACTCTTCCGCATATTATATTATATTTATATAGATTGCGGAATACTTCAATCGAAGGCTCTTTTAAGGATAAAATGATAATTCTTAATTATAATTTTACGATTCTATATCTCAGTATCCCAAATTCGTGAAGGCTAACATGGAGTGGCCATTTAAATCATTAGCATTATGACCTTCAGACTACACGTGGTTCAGTGGGCCAAATGGCCGACGACCAGTTAGTCAATCAAGCCATCAATCATTTCCTAATAATCATAAAACATAAAGTATCCTTGGATATGGCACCTGACATGTTATCTCTTCACTGGTAGAGAATGCCCTAGGCATAAGGTCTGCCTTTGCAATTTTGTTTCATCACACCATCTATTGTAAGACTATAGCTTTGTTGCTATCTGCATACTTGCCTGGAGGTTTAACTTGACCACAATCAGTCCTATTAGGGCTTTATCAAAATGTCCATAAGCCAAAAGTCCTCCTTTGTTTTCATAGCGAATTCAAAAAGCACCAACTTTGTCTACTGCAGGTATAATTATTTTATTATACTTAGTCAAGTATTCGGAGGTTTTCGAGCCTCAAGACTGCCAGCGCCAGTCGTTCTGCGACCGCGAACAGCGACGCACGCGTTGATTGCGGTTCTTAATTCAAACAGTTTTAAAAATCGAACCTTTCGGTAGTGTTGTGGTAGTGGTGGTTCTATTGTGTTTTTTTTTCTTCTAATTGGACAAGGTTTTTGGTACGTATTAATTTGATTTATATCTTTTAGATATAAAAAAGGTAAGCTTTATAATTGTCGCGGTTGCTAACTTGACTTTTGTTTCGTTGAGGAAAAAAAATACTGTGATTGATAACTTGTCAACTCACTATATTGTCTGCTCATCACAATATTTATCTATATTTAGAGGTTCATAGTTCACTTTGAATGTTATTTTGTTATCGAAAATTCCAGTATTCTTGATAACTGTTTATATACGCTTCTTTAGGAAATGTCGGTCAAGATTGTATAAAAATCTTTACGTTGGTCAGCTGTTTGCCTTCCCACAGTTGTTATAAATTAGACAAGCAACGCAGGGAAACAGAATGTAAGGTTATTGTTATAGATGAGTTACTGACCTTCTTTACTTGCTTGGCCATTGTTTCTATTATTAACTAGCTTTTGCCCGCGACTTCGTCCGCGTGGATTAATAGTTCCCGTTCCCGGAGGATTTCCGGGATGAAAACTATCCTATGTCCTTTCTCGGGTCCCAGACTATATCTGTACCAAATTTCATTGAAATCGGTTGAGTGATTTAGGCGTGAAGAAGAGACAGACAGACAGAGTTACTTTCGCATTTATAATATTATAGCTTTTGCCCGCGGCTTCGCTCGCGTTAAGAAGTATTATTATTAATTAGGTATTTCGTTCCATTAGGTACTGATAGGTTCAAACTAATATGTTTACATCCTCCATCATCCCTTATTTTAACCCCATGGGGGTTCAATTTATCAAAATCCTATTTAAGCGGACGACTTCATCATAGTAGCTCCAATCTTTAATTTCAGTTCAATCAGTCGAAAATCTAAGAAGATTTATACAAACTTTCATCCCCTATTTTATACCCTTAGGGGTGGAATTTATCAAAATCCTTAGGGGATGCCTACGTCATGGTAGCTTTAAGCATGCAAAGTTTCAGCTCGATCGGTTTAAAATTGACAAAGTTTCATACAAACTTTCATCCCCTATTTTATCCCCTTGGGGGTAGAATTGATGAAAATCCTTTCTTAGCGGATGCCTATGTCATAACATCTACCTGCATGCCAAATTTCAGCCCGATCCGTCCAGTGGTTTGGGCTGTGCGTTGATAGATCACTATCTCAGTCAGTCAGTCAGTCAGTCAGTCAGTCACCTTTGAATTATATATATTTAGATTGAAGCTCTACCAAGCGTGTGATTATTTTCATTATTCATGTTGCGTTCCTCAAAATGTTTATATATTTTGGTTTTATTGATTGAGCTGTGATACAGATATTAGTCAAATACTTAAAAAATGCATTGTTCATTTACTATATCTATACTAATATTATTATAAAGTGGAAATATTTGTATGTTTGTATCTAACGAATAAACTCAAAAACTACTGAATCGATTTCAAAAATTCTTTCACCATTGGTATGCTACATTATCTCTGATTAACATAGGCTATATAACATCACGCTACGATACAGGAGCGGAGCAGTAACCAAACACGTATCTCAACGCGGGTGAAATAAGTGACTCGGGCGAAGTCGCTGATAGTTCGTTAGTTAATAATAAAGACAGTTTAAAATAAACCTTCATAAAATCTCTGTAGATGCCATTCAAAGTATTCAAATTCAATACATCATTGACGAGCCTTATAAAGATTTTACGAGCGGAAAGATCACGAATTATGTAAATAGATGATTGGACAAAACCATTTTGTTGATTGTTCATTAAAATTGCTCACACTTGTTGCAACAGTTGCCCCGGTTCTATTGAGCTGACTGGCCAGATTTTTTATCATGGCATTGTACCCGAGAGCAATTAGATCAAATATACCTTTGTGTTGTGTAACGAAGTTTATAGTGGAGGGATTTTCATGGGACCTTTTTTGCTTGTCATCCTAGAAGTATGGAGAAAAAATCACAAGAATACGCAATTTCATTTAGACGGAACACATATTTTTATTTGTTTTTAAAATCAAACTACTTAAAGTTTGGGGAAATTTCGACAAGACCAATCTGAATCTTTTCAAATAACATTTCCAAATCGTGTGATGGAGTTCTACGAGTAAGTTAACAAACATAAAAAAAATACAACCGAATTGAGAACCTTCCTTTTTTTGAAGTTGGTTCAAAACCGTCAGCGTCGTTCAAAGTAAAAAGCTAATTGCACCCGGCTATTCATAGTCTCGTATCGATTGAAGAGAGGAAGTGTTCCGTGGGTAGGTGGACCTTCACTTTTTATGTCCATCGTTCTTCGTATGCAGACATTTACGACTAGTGTGATGGTAACCAGCAGTTTTGCTTGTATAAACTTTAGTTCCTCGTTTTGTTTATCTGCCCTGTTGGTCTCGTGGGGTCTCAGGTCCCAGTTTTTGAAAGATGTTATTGGGTTTTTCATTAATATTTTCTCAGTAGCTGCTCGGAGTTTTGGAGATGGTAGTCCCCGTGTCTTGGAAAGCATGTAAAACTGTAGGGCCTGCGCCTGATCTCGTGTTCCTTTGCCATTATGACTATGAGGAAAGAGGAAGTGCATCTGTGTTTGCGCACACACTTGAGCACTGTAAAATCTTGTTTAATTTAAGCTTTCTCTAATAAGACAGTGACTTAACAATATGTAATTATTTTATAAGTATTATGTTACGTAGCGTTGCATTAGATGATGGTTTGATAATATTAGATAGGTATCCAACCGGTTTTCTAGACTTTAATGACTCGTTATAAGTTGCTAGATTATTCAGTAAAATAATGGTGTCTTGATGACTTGTATTTTTAAATTATAGTTAGTAATCTCTAGTTATATTAATAGACTTAGTGGTTGTCGGACGTCTATCTCAAAAGTAGAGATTATTCATTTGTAGTTTGGCTGTTAAATTAAAAGATACGTTCTGACTATTTTTCAATTTGGGAATCGAAAACATTATATTTCTTATGAAATTAATTATCGAGTTATAACTTTTGTAAATCAGAGGAAATCACTGGTTGCAGCCAGCGCAGGACTGGTCATTGTGGCTATCTTTAGAGGAGGCCTATGTCCAGCAGTGGACGCCCTTCGACTGATAATCATGATGATGAGGAACTGAATTTAGTTCTGCCAAAACTTCCCCTTATTTTCGAAGTAACAATTTTGGATATTGATAACTGATTAATTTTAAGTCTATTGATCTATTCTAAAGTTTTGGATGTACATTGACCTTTTTGCAGAATACCAATAATGTAACACGATTGGCATATTAAATTAGTTTGTCGTTATTAATTGAATTATTCATATTTTATTGGTTGGCATGTTCTGGAAAATCAAAACTTGATATAAAATGTTTGTTCCACATTACAACAACAAGTTTACAAAATAGGCAAATTGACAAGGTTGTTAGACGTATACAACCAATCAGAAGAACTTATGCGAACTTGACAATTTGTCACATTCACTTTACGTTGTTTTTATTCGAGAAACCGGTAAGATTCCCTTGTGGTATGTCTCATCTTATATAAGCAGAATTATTCTTGGATAATCAATGGTCAGGGATGAGTATTTTAGAGGAAGTTTGGAAGAAGCGCCAGTGAAAGGAACCGTTTATCTAGTTATGTGCATGTACTAGATTCAATATTAATGTTTTTTTTTTATGTAATGACGTTCAAAAGTGCCTTTTAATGGCCTAATTGAAATAAATGATTTGACTTTGACTTTGTACGAGGAGGGATGAAATGCATGTGACCAAAAGAGTTATGCACATAAATCTGGATGAGGAAAAGGGAGACCAAAGAAAAGATAGACAGACTGTGTGAAGTATGATGTGAAAGAGAAGGGAGTCAGTTATATCATGACGGTCGACAGAATGGAAGAAGAAAACGTATTGCGCCGACCCCAAGTAACATGAGATGAGGGCAGGAAGATGATGATTCTTGGACAATGAACTATCTAATTTACTTTTATTTAATTGTTTCCTAGAAAGTCTAGAATCTAGATGATGATAAAATAAGTCTACAATGTAATGCTAACTATTTTGCTTATGAAACTTTACGAAATACACGACAGACAAGCACTTGGGTAATGTAGCACTTTACTATCTAAAATCTAAGAATTACTCAAGGCTATTTACATTTTTATTTTGAAAGGAAAATTGCTTAATATCCAAAAATATTTCACTTCTTCTTTGCGAAACATGTGTAAGATATGTAAGATGTTTTTTTTTTGTGTTAGTTATCCTTTTTTGTTTTAAAATACTGAACCCAATTCAGTATGTGTCAACGTTTATCACGGTGTAAGTGGCGTTGTTAATGTCTTCTAAAGTGCAGGTGTAGGGACAATTCGGCACTACAGTAAATGGACCATCGATTAGTCTGGAGTACCGTTCCTAAATATTCAAGATCTGATCCAGCTTGTTTCTTTCCTGTCCTCCCTCAGTGTCACCCAAAGTCGCTACTTCATAGGGGGTACCCTAAAGAAGTAGTAGCTTAGTTAATAGGTCTTACGCCTTGCCTGGGGGCGCACTTTTTAAAGCACCACAGTAATATCCGGTTAAGCATCAGTTGACAGCTCTCCTAGGTTGATCTGCGAGATGACAATTCGAAAAAAACTCAGGAGCACCACATTCACAATATTTGAATTTGACTTTTGTAAATCTAAATATTTTACTTAAACGTGCAGTTGGCAAATCAAAAATCCACAATGTTTTTAAGTAAGCTACCAGTCATTATCCTTTATAGAACAAATCGATAGTATATTATAGCATGTATAGATATGCTTCCCATTATCGAATGCTTTAGATAAGTCGATGATTAGTTTGGAATATTTGACATTGATTTTGCTTACCATATTCCATTTATCAGTATATATTATGAATGAGCAATAATAAATTTTAGTTCTCTGTAATCAGTTTTTTTATAATTGAATATTTAATTAAGGATCATTTATTTTTTTAAGGTTTTCCTATATCCGTGAATTTCGTGATAGCAGCTTAATGCAGTTTTTTATTCATTTGCATTTTTCTCTTAAACTTTGAATAATTTTAGCATTAAGTATGTAAATTAATAAAGTACCTACCTATATCGTTTAAACAAATAGATAAATAAAAAACCTCTTCACCTGTATTAGTATAGATGGTCCCACTGATGGGCAAAGGTCATGCGTTTTTGAAGACGGATCTTTTTTTTTTAATCAAGGAAATTGTAAAAAATGACGTTATTCTTGAGTGCAATCATTTTCAACTCGTATAGGTATATTCTCATTTTCCTTAATCGTGAGAACATCTCATTATTCGCTGATAATGGTATCCTTTACAACAATGTATTCTTGAAGGATGTCATTGTATAAAAACCGGCCAAGTTCGAGTCGGAATTGTACACGAAGCGTTCCCTATCATCTCGCAATATTTAACACTACATACAAAAAAAGACCTTTCTTGTATAGTGTGTTATGAGGAATTGAGGACTAACTTGAATATAATTTTAATTCGCATTATTTGTAGTTATACTGTTCAAGTGTCTACCTATTACGGTTCAAAAGATACAGCCCCGTGAAAAACTCATCAGGTTTTCTCAAGGGACTACAGTATGGGTTTCTTCAAAATGGTACTAAATAGGCTATTTAAGGGTCAGCAACCCTCGATGCTAATCAAAATTGCAGGCGCCTATAGGGCTACAGAAACCGCTTACCATCGGGAGAACCAATTGTTAGTAGGTATGCCACCACAGCGGTATAAAAAAAAGCAGTGAATACTTAGTACTGGGGTTCCGTTGGCACCCTTTACTTGCAGAACCCTAAAAAGGATAATTTAAGTATAAATACTGACATTTCTCTTCTTTGTTTGCTTAAGGCCTTGTGTGAACCCGGTAGTAACGATGATCAAAAGCATGATGACGTAGCTTTAAACCTCTTTTTAAGGGCAAATGTCAAAAGGAAGAATGTTTAATCTGTGGTCCCAGTTATCTTGTAAAAGATAGTTTTTTTTTAAGAAATTGTTGGAATATTAATTCGTAGGATTTTTTTGTAGTTTTTGACTTTTAATTATCCTTAGTTTGTGATGTTTTTTTTTTAGTTGGGTTAATGACCCCAGTATATGTAATTATTTATTTACTTTTGTGAAAAATGTACGTAAATATTTTATTTGACAAAATACAAATACAAAATAGTTTATTGTGCTAAATAGTAAGTACTTACATTACATGTTAACGTGTTTGGAGCCTCCATTTAAGCAAACAATGCCTGTATTAGGAGGCTCCGCTCTTTCAAAATTATTGTCGTACACATAAATGAGTGAATTTCAACAGGTCCTATAAAATCTTCATTTCCGTGTTTTTTTTCATTTTAAGATATTTTGATAAAAAAAAACGCTTTTATTAAAGTTTTTGATAATGTATATATTCTTGCTTAATGTCTGGCACATAACTTAAAAAACAAACGACATATCAGGATTTAAAAATTTCGTGCCACGGCGATGAAACATGCGTGTACGGCAATGAAACAAGCTTCCACGGCAATGAAAGACCTGTACCATGGCAATGAAAGAATCAATCCACGGAAATTAAAAAATATTTTATTTAATGAGATAGACAGATAGATAGAATAAAAATGACTGTTTATAAGAAGAGGTCTTGATTCCAACACTTGTATGGGAGTAAAATTTGGGTAAGGAGATATTACAAAAAAAGAATGAGAGTACAATAAGTAAACATAGACTGTTGTATTACACTCGCAACATTACTTACAAACTTTAATACTACAGTCTTTCTTTTCTTATACATACTCCTATTCTTTCTTTTGTAATATCTATCTAAATCTTACTTCCATTCGCTCTCGGAGACAGGCATGATCAGATATATTTTTGCACTTGACAAAACAAAACAGCTTCTTCAGAAAACATATATTGTGATCTGTAGCAAGTAAGATGCATTTTCAAAATAACAAGTACCTACTAAAAACACAATCATCTAAATCATCTAGCTATACTCTTAAAACCTGTCAGGTTACATAATATTATCTCTTATTAACCTAAGTACACAATGTGAGTATATGGCACTAGGAAATTCAGCCAGGTGTAACAAAAGATATTTTCTTTTCCTAATCATACCATGGCGATGAAAACACAAGTCACGGAAATGAAATACCTGGCCACGGCAATGAAACTAAATTGTTTTACAAGGCATGGCAATGAAATTTTTTCATTGCCGTGTCTTTTTTTTTCATTACCATAGCAAATTTTGGCCACGGAAACCACGGCAATGAAAGCACGGCGATGAAAATCAAGGCAAAAAATATAAATAACAAAAAATCTATGAAATATTCAAACAAATAAACACTTCACAAATTAACATATGACAAATGGTGTTCTATCGAATGCTTACTCATGAAGACAAACTTATTCAAATATAAGTTATACCTATCCACGGCGATGAAAGAAAAAATGTCCAGCAACATAAAAATTGAATACTTACATTTATGGTGCGAAAACGCAGGCACGTGTGTACGTCCTTCCACGTTGAGCACTTAGGCACCACTAATATGCAACGTTTAGCATACCGGGAGGGGGGACGCAAGTCGTAGGTAAAACAATATCCTTGAACATGATTAGGACACGGCGATGAACGGTAGTTCTGGGACAAATGATTTTTTATTAACCATTCGTTGTTTTGTTTAAATATTTGAATAAATGTATTCCGTAACAATACATTAACTATTCATGTACCAAATAAAACTAGGTTTTAATATAAATAACCAATAGATTTTTATCAATGAGGAATAATACACAACAAGGTGAAGTGTGGACAAACACGGCAATGAAAGATTTCGAGTTTTAATTAATTTTTTTGGAGTATCCATTAATCCAATAAATAAAATATTTAGTGCTACACATAGATTACTATTTCACCTAACCGAAAAAAAATGTGAGAACATTATAACTATGTTTTTTAGTACCGATTTCATTGATGCCACGCAATTTTTGACCCCGGGAAATTCACCCAAATACTAACTCAGTTAATATTATAGTGTACTGAGGCCTTAAGGAAAAAAAAATTGTCACACTAAATTGATATCGACACACTCACCCCAACAGCTCTAAGCTTATGAGGAAGCATGCACACGATTTCATGCATATAATATGCGTTATCGAACCTGCCAAGTGGTAACAAAAAACTTTCTATAGCATTGCGCTGTGATCTCGAAGTTTCGATCACAAGCCAGTGAAAGTTGACTTGGTCGCCATTTTGTCTCCTTATGTGTTAATGATGGAAAATTTTATCTTACTAATTGCCCCGTTGATCTTGCTGTCACAAGCGTGACTGCTGAGCGTGAATCCAAGTTGAGAAAAGGAAGATTGAGTTTCCCGATGGGGCCTGGGGTTTGGAAGTTGGTGGTGTGACAACCCCATGGTTTGGATAGCACGTAAACCTGTTGGTCTCGGCTGTCATACGTAAATCTTTATGTTGAAACCCGTAAGCCTGACAACCAGTCTTACCAAGGGGAAGATCTTCTAAGAACGTTTTCCTGTAACCATAACAGTTAAGGTACCCTTAAGGTCCTTAGTGACTCGTCTCAAAAATTCACCTTGTATACCTCGCGGTGTTACTCGCGTTCAGTTACGTTTTTGGTTACTGCTCCGCTCCAGTTGGCCGTAGCATGATATTCTATACTTATAAACCTTTCTTTTGAATCGCTCTATTTAGTTATGAAAACCGCATTACAATCCATTGCGTAGTTTAAAAGATCCAAGCGTACAAACGGCGGGAAGCGAATGTGTTTTATACTATGTAAGGTAACTAGGTACTAGGTAAGGTATTACCGATTATCTAATATGGCTCATAACTAAAAATAACAGGTTTTTTTAATATTATCTAAGAGGTTAAACAGCAAATAACCTAGACTTTCGAATTTTATGTAACTTCCATATCTGGGTTATACGTTGTTTAACCTAGATTTTATACCCACACTCATATTTACATACACATACGAAAGTGAATCTTGTCTGTATTAAGTTTAAGTGTCGTTTTGCTTGATTTTTAAAATATGCAGACAGTCCCACTGACATAGCTAGATAATTAATTAGTTAATTAATAAATGAAATAAACTCGCCTGATTTTATATTAATTAGTATACTGTACGAGTATGTTTTAAATACATAATCTTCTTCATATTTCTAGACTAGAATATATTTATAGTTAATATATATTATAGTTAATATTATAAAAGTGTAAAGTTTGTGTATTTGTATGTTTGTAAGGAGTAATCTCTCAAAGTACTGGTCCGATAAAAAGCTTTTTACACTGATAGGAAGCTACTTCATTGCTAAGTGCCAATTTTTTTTTATTATGTTTATACATCGTAATTATGAGATCTTCCAATCTAGGCGGAACGAAAGGGAGTGTCAGACTCTTACTAACTAAAACCTATCTGTGTTCCTCCTAATGCCCTTTGCGTCCCAGGGCTGCGGTGACTCTTTCAGACAAATTCCAAAACCCTGGCAGGCAATGGCCCTTGCTGAGTGCCATAGGCTGTGTTATGGTAGGTACACTTGTCTTCGATGCTGGCAAAGTCGCGGGCAAAAGCTAGTAACAAATATTGAAGTTGGATGACAGTTTGATATTATTTAACAGCACGGTCGGTGGATGTTATGATTATAATAATTGTAGTTGATACAATATCGAATAGAAATTGTGGAAATTGGTGGTATTCTTGGGAATACACGAAGGCAAGATAGTATACTACATAATAGCCTGGTATCATTTACTAAAATGATTGTTCCTATTATTATTGTTGATCTAAATTATACTTTCATGGTGATGGTTTTGATTAAAATAAGTGGTATTCATCGAAAAATGGAAATTCTCGTATAATTGATTTAAAAAAAATACTAATATTTCGTACATAGCATGTATAATAAAAATGCTGCATTATTTATAACAATAAACAGTATGTACTAGCTTCTTTCGGCGAGGCTTATTATATCCGCGTTTAGTTACGTCTTTGTTTACTGCTCTGCTCCCATGTGTCGTAGCGTGATGTTATATAGTCTTTATTACTTAGGAATAATGCAGCTATCTATTGGTTAACAGGTTAACAAGATTGCTAAATCGGTCCAGTAGTTTTGGAGTTTATTCGGTGCAAACAAACAAACACATGTAAAAAATCTTTCCTCTATAATATTAATACAGATAAGTTTATGTAGATATAGATTAATCAATTTTAGAAGTTCGATATTATACGCTGTTGTAACAAAAAATAAAACTATTACGAAATTATTTACCACAAGTCAGGACTTCTATTAAAAATCTAGAAGCTATTTATTTTGAAGGTTGAGATGAAAAATATTCATCTATTTTGAAATCGATTAAGTTTTTTCGGAACAACTTTAATTAATTTTTATAATCTTCAAATAATTTATTGGTTGTTTAAAAAAATAAATTAGTACTTATTTTAAAATATGTATGTGTACAACGTGTATTTTTTTGGATTTCTGATACGATAGTGACATCATCTTTTTTAGAAAATATTTATTTTAAGATATGCTCTTTATCGTTCTTTAGCATCCTTTAGCTTAATTCTGTCTGTGAGTCTTTGGACAACTGGACACACTCGAACTAGACCCGCGGGATCACTCAACCCAATCACATTTTGAATAGGTAGACTGGACCTACTGACCAATTTAATTATTAAGACAGTCACGGAACATACATTATGGATTGCAATAAACGATTTTGATTTGATTTGATTTGATTTGAACAAAGTCGAATATTAGTTTTATTTATTTGTTACCGGATGCAACTGAGTACTAGTGTTTTACATGGAGTAACTGCCTATCTGACCTCCACAACTCAGTTACTGGATAACACGATACTTCTTGGTAAGACTGGTTGTCAAACTTCCCAGCTTCTGAATATCCGTAACGACTGTGAAAGATCTATGAATGACAGCCGGGACCAACGGCGACACATGCTTTCCGTGTCAAGGGAGTGTCACACCGTCTGCCAAACTCCTGATTGCTACTGAGAAATTTCTAATAGAAACCCAATTTAAATATTTGCTGACCTGGGAATCGAGCCCAGGACCCCGCGCTCATCAGTCGTGCTTGCGACCACGAGGCCAACGGGGCATCTACTACATAATTATTTGAAGTTTATTGTTTCTCGAAGTTTCGAATCCTTACGCGCGGTAGACACGTAGGCAATGCCTTCAGTCGTTTATCCAATTATGTTTGCTTATGCACTTGCAATCTTTAAACTTGTTATGTTATTACCAGCACGCATTTCTTTACTGTTAGAGATCTGCTGACCCCGTTAAGGAAATATGAGAAATGATTGTAACTGAGCAGTATGGGGAAATGACTTACTAAATCTTTGAGGAAAATCACGATTGAATATTCTTTAGGATTGAGCTATACGAAAATAGCTCTTACTGTAGTGAATAGTGGATAATTTTTTTCTTGCTCAAAGGGTTGGGCTCTGAAAGCTGAAATACAGGCTACGCCTAGTTTGGTTTAAGACGTTTAATCTTTTGTGTACAGAACCACTTTTGTTTAGCATTACATGTATGTCTTACTGTACTGATATTTTTGGTGAATAAGTTATTAATTATTAAATAATCAGTCAGGGACTGACTGTCCAGGGTGCGGCTGATGTGATAATCAGCTGCCAGTTTATTTTACAAAAGTCACTCTCGGTGAATTCTTTTAAAGTGAGCTTGAGCTGAGCTTAGGACAGAATAGATACGATTTTTACATAATAGCATTTCTGAGGTTTATTTTCATTGAAGGTATCTAGATAGGTACTATTTAATTAAGTTAGAACATTTACAGATACTTTTGAACTGCCAAGAAGTTAGGCAAAAAGTTGACGGTAGTTGCTTATTCCAAAACGTGGGTCTCTATGTAAGGGCCTTATCACACTAGCGAATTACGAGCGTGTTTTCTATACAAATATCTGACGCGGCGAATTCGCTGCGTGATCGCCTTCATACAAAATACGCTCGCAAACCGCTAGTGTGATAAGGCCCTAAAGGAACGATGTGATGTTAGATGCACCATTTAACACATCAGAAATACTTTTGTATAATACAAAAGATTATCAATGACTAATGGTATACAAGTCTGTTTGCAAGATTTATTTCTCTGTATTGCACATTATAATATAAAATTAGCACTTATAAAAAGGTGTTATGTACAAATTGTGTTTGCACTTACCCACAATTATATTGTTCAGAGTAAATATTGTCATTCCCAGTTCAAACATTCACTACAACAGAATATTTTTAGAGGTATATAAATAACGTGAAGCATACAACAATAAAAAACGCCACATCGATGCAATAAAACGTATAATTTATTCAGTTTTGTGTGGTATTAACATCTCTATAAATATTATTTTTTTGCCAAAAAGTTACGTAAGAACGCTTTCTTTATTTTTAGTTTATTAAACATAAGTTTGATATATGTTCTTAATTATTTAAAAAACGGACACAACGACCTTTTGGATTAGGTATTAAAAAAGGAATATGTTTTAACTCGTTTTGGCTCGATCAAAATGGACTGGTCTATGCGTCCGGGAGGTTACTTTTTTATAAACTTTGCCGCGCACCAGGAATTTCTCGAGTACCTATTGTCGCTGCCTTTGCAGATATATAAACTCACATGCACAAACCACCAGACCCGAAATAACTATTTATAGGACATACAAAAATTGTGGGAATCAAACCAGTAACATACAGCGCAGCTTAGCCACTGCGCCAACCGTGGTGTGGATAAGACCAATGAGATGACTATGTTCAAGAAAGTTTTTTTTTATACCTGATGAGAGGAGATATTTATAAATCTTAAAAAGACTATTTTTGACATCCAAATAATTAATAATCACATTGACATAAAATACACATCAGAGGAAACATCAAACCGTCTTTTTCTATAATTGTATGACAATAATGCATCAAAACATCGCAGGATTGATTAACAAATCAGATCAATTAGTATTGCATATACATGAACTTCAGGACAACATAGACGTGATTTGTGTGACCGAACACTTCATGGCAACTGGATATGAAGATTTTCTTACCTTACCTAATTATAAATTAGCAGCTTGCTATTCCAGAGATACAAAAAGAGGAGGAGCATGCATATTGGTAAAAACTCACCATCAATATATGGAGCTTAACGATATCAAGAAACTTTCGGTTCAGGGAGTTTTCGAATGCTGTGCAATCGAATTAACACAACACAGCATTATTGTTGTATGTATTTATAGGATACCTAAGTCTAGTAATCTTGATACGTTTTATTCAAAATTAAATGTTCTCCTACCAAAGATTTGTTACAAAAAGCGCAAAAATGTCATATTATGTGGTGACTTTAACATTAACACTTTGAAAAAAGATAGAATTTCTCAAGAATTCGTAACTTGCTTATTGAGCTATAATTTAAAATTACAAATTGATGAGCCCACCAGATTACAAAGCAACACATGTATAGATAATTTTGCGCACAACTTTTCGCGAAAATGTAATCACCAAATAATGGATTTTAACATGTCAGATCACACAGCACAACTTTTAAAGATTCCGGTAAAAAAAACTTGTGCGATGAATAGTTGGAATATTACAACGCGTGACTACAGTTACGATAACCTAACTCAATTTAAATCATGTTTGAATTCTTTATCTTTTTGGGATATTTATCAAGCTGACGATCCAAATGTTGCATACGATAATTTTATAGAAATATTCCAGCTGTTTTACAGTTTATGTTTCCCCTTAATTAGTAAAAAGATTAAGTCAACAAGGAGTACGTATTGGTTGACACCCGGTATTAAACGTTGCAGTAAAAATAAGCGACAACTTCTTTGGCAATTAAGATCTAAACCTAACAATAAAAACATGACAAAACTTAAAATTTACTCACAAAGACTAAAGAAAATAATAAAACTGACACAAAAAGCAAAAAATAACCATACAATATTGACATCAACAAACAAATCGAAGGATACATGGAAAATTATAAATGAAAACAGATACTGCCCTCCCCCAGAATATATAACAGAAATACGTAGTAATGGTACTTCAATAACAAATCCCAGTGAAATAGCGGAAGCATTTAATAATCATTTCGTAGATCAAGCGGAGTTACTTTCTATAACTACAAAATCTCCCAGCTGTAAAATTCCAAATATATGCGACAGTTCAATATTCTTGGCGCCGACTACTCCTAATGAAGTGTGCAAGATAATACAAGACCTAAAAAATAAAGTAAGCGTAGGTTATGATGACATCTCAACAAAAGTAATAAAATACGTTTCCCACGAAATATCAGGTCCCATTAGCCACATGATTAATTTAAGTTTTTGCTCTGGAATTTATCCTGATAAGCTGAAACCGACTATAATTAAGCCCTTATTTAAAAAAGATGACAAGACTGACTTAAGTAACTATCGACCAATTGCGCTTATGCCGGTAATATCAAAAATATTTGAGAAAGCTATTTATAAATGTATGTCTTCCTTCTTTACAAAGCACAATATATTGGTAAAAGAACAGAAAGGCTTTAGAGAAAATAAATCCATAAATATGGCTATTTATGACTTTCTTGATACTGTAATGACAGCAGTCGATCGAAGAATTCCGACCACCGCTTTATTTATGGATATGACGAAAGCCTTCGATCTAGTTGATCATAGTATTTTGTTAAAAAAACTAAGTTCTTACGGAATAAGGGGAAATGCGCTTTCCCTCATAAAATCTTACCTTGACAATAGAACACAATACACGGAAATAAGACGAATTTGCAAAAAGGATAAAAAAGAATATAAATACATTTCAGAAAAACGTAAAATTACATTCGGCGTACCACAAGGCAGCGTATTAGGCCCGCTATTGTTTTTAGCCTATATAAATGACTTCCCAAAACACGTCACATTTCCGATGGTTCTTTTTGCCGATGATAGCACTTTAATTATAAGACATGATAAAAAACTCAACTATAAATGTGATATTAAAAATGCGCTACAACAATCAATTGACTGGCTTGAACAAAATAATCTAATACTTAATTTAAATAAAACTAAAATTATTCAATTTCAACAAAGAATGACAACACCTGACATTACTCTATCCTTTAATAATAATATAATTAATGAAGTAGGACATATTAAATTTTTAGGATTGACTATAGATTCTAAACTGACGTGGAAAGAACATGCATCGAACGTAATTACAAAATTAAGCCGGTTTGCCTTTGCCCTTTATAAACTTAGAAAAATAGTAAATCAGGCAGCTGTCGTAACTGCATATTACGGCTATGTGGATTCCATATTACGATATGGAGTCATTTTCTGGGCTAATTCCTGTGAAAAGCATGAACTCTTTAAAGCGCAAAAGAGGTGCATTAGGTCCATATGCAATCTAAAATCGACAGAAAGTTGTAAATCGCATTTTATATCTCTCAAAATTTTAACTTTACCTTGCCTTTACATATACGAGACCGCATTGTTCGTAAAGAAAAACGGTGATTTATTTAAAAAAGCTTCAGAACAACGATGCCGTTCTGTAAGACCTATGTATCGCCATGAAATATGCCTGAGAAGTTCAAAAACTGCCCTTATGCACAAGAGTGTACTCTGTATGGCTCCGAAAATTTTTAATAAGTTACCAAATGACATAAAAGATTTAAACTTGACACAATTTAAGCGAAAATTAAATAAATTCTTAATAGACAAATGCTACTATACCATTGACGAATTCCTTGTTGAAAAATTCACATAAATAATCCTTTTATGTGAACTTGCTACATTGTGTTTAAATTGACATTTCTATTTCTATAAGTACTTTTTAAATATTATAATTTTTGATGTTCTATAATTATACTACTAATAATGCATGCCCTTAGGGTAGATTATTGAGATACTATAATTCTGTAAGACCTGTTGTAACACCAAAAATCGCATTAATAAATACTTTGACTTTGACTTTGACTTTGACTTTGAGAAGGAGTTTCTTGCTCGTTCTTCTCCATAGAGACTTACGTTTTGGAACGAGCAACTAGCTTCAACTTTAAACTGTAACTTCTTGACAAATCAAAAGTGCCTGTAAATGGTCTTTAACTTAAATAAATGCTTTGACTTTGACGGTTAGCTGTTACCTGTGGACGCCAGCAACTCCAGGGGCATCACACACGCATTGCCGAACCCTTAAGGACCCTATTCACTCCCATCTTGAAGAACCCCATACTGATGATTCTGCGGTATTCCACTTCAGCATTTGGGGAAGGTGCAATTGCATTTGCAATCCTGCAATTGTTTTGCCATTATCCATGATTAAATTGAACGTTTGCAATCAGGAGTTAGGGTAGGCCTCAAATTTGGCAATCAGCCATGCAAAACTAAAATAAATTCATACAGCAACGCCTTTGATTAACCAGTAAAAAAAAAAACAAATTCGAAGGTCAACTTAGTTCCGCATATTGTTTATTCGGAATTCTTAAGTTGACGGAAACATTAGTTTTATGAAACATCAATTTAATCTATTAATTAGTAGAACTTTATTAACTACTGAGTTAACCTTTGATGACTTCATTTTCGGTGTCGTGGTCGCAAGCGCGACTGAGCTTAGTCCTGACTTCGATGAATACTGTCAACTGTGGTTGTAAGATGAAGAGTAATATTACAATTCAAAATCACACTTCACACTAATATTATAAAAGCAAAAGTTTGTTTGACTAAAGCTTAGTACATTATAAAGATACTAGCTTCTGCCCGCGACTTCGTTCGCGTCAAAGTTGATATTTTATCCCGAGGGAACCATACATTTTTCCGGGATATAAAGTATCCTCCACACTACAATCTATCTCAGTGCAAAATTTCATCCAGATCGGTTCAACCGTTTGAGCGTGAAGAAGAGACAAACATACATACTCACAAACTTTCGACTTTATAATGTTAGTGTGATATTTTTTTTTTATTTTTTTTATTTAGCCTGTACTGTCCCACTGCTGGGCAAAGGCCTCCCCCAATTCCTTCCATTTGCTCTTTGCCTGAGCCACCTCGAACCAGCCCTCGTGGTACGCGTCCAAATCGTCTCGCCACCTCTTTCTAGGCCGGCCTCGGCGGCGCCCCGTCCGTCTTCCGGCAACCATCGTGTGGAGACTTTTGCCCAGGCGGTCATTATGCATGCGGCTGACGTGACCCGCCATATAGTGTGATATTTAGGTAAGTACCTAATTTATAAATACTTAGCTAAAATCGATTCATTAGCTGATTCTGAGCACACTACATTCAGAGTATGTGTTTAATATGCACGTTATAGATAAACAGTAGAACTTATACGGACGCCGACTTAGTTTATCTGAACATTGGCGAGAATTTGTTGCTAGAAACGCGTTGCACAGTTCGTCAGTTAAAAACTGTCAATTTTATAAGAAAATCATTTAATCTTATGTGTTTTATATTTCAACGTTAATTATGTATGTTACTGTTAGTCAGAAGCCCGAAAGTCTGACAACCAGTCTTACCAAGAGTATCGTATTACCCATTACTGGGTTGTGGAGGTCTGATAGGCAGTCGCTCCATGTAAAATAGTGATATTCAGCTGCATCCGGTTCGACTGGAAGCCGACCCCAACATAGTTGGGAGAAGGCTAGGCAGATGATGATGATGTTAATTATGTATGTCAAATTTTAATAGATTGTACAGTTTTTTGGTGAAAAGGTGTTGGTGGTGCGTTGAAAGGGAAAAAACCCACATTTCGATTATCCGAACTTTTTATTATGCGACTAGTTATTCCCCGCGGTTTCACCCTCGCTGCTCAGCACCTGTTGGTCGTAGCGTGATGTTACATAGCCTATAGCCTTCCTCAAGAAATGGACTATCCAACACTAAAAGAATTTTCCAATTCCAACCAGTAGTCCCTGAGATTAGCGCGTTCAAACAAACAAACTCTTTAGCTTTATAATATTAGTAAGTATAGATCTTGGTCCCAATTAGTTCGTATAATCGAGGTTTTACTGTAACTAAATTATATAGGTATTTGTATACTTGACCCATGTGACATGATACAACGAACTGTCTTCACGTGACATCCAAAAGCTTTTTTAGAACATGCTAATTTTTGCTTCGACCTTTGAATAGCAAACACCCTTTTTGTAACATGTTTTTTTATTTATTCCATTATATTGATATATACCTTAAGTGGGTTCTTATTCATTGATTTTGAAGGCTTTGAGTGTAGAGGCAGGTACCTACTATCCGTTTTTTAGTTAGCACGTAATGTAATTGTACATCTTATTGATATTCAAATATTATCAAAGGATTCAGTTCAAATTTTACTAAAGTATTCTTTGTGATAGGGTTTTTAATGTGTTTGTAGGATATATGACGTCATTATTTTAGTCGGAAGAATTTTTTAATATTTCTCTTAAATTGTGTTGCTTACCCAAATGATTTTGTATTTATTCTGTATCGTGCATCGTCTTGTATTATGTCTATTCGAATTATTTTCCATATTCGTGGAAGAACTATAAAGTCAGGTTGCGTGTGTGTAATTCGTCAGGTTAGCTAACTTTTACCCGTGACATCGTCCGCGTGGATGTCGATTATCGCGAACGGAAACCAAGTCGCGGATTAAAAAGTAGCTTATGTCCTTTTATGGGGTCCAAAGTTACCCCTTACAAAATCTCATCAAAATCGGTTCAGTAGTTTAGCCGTGAAAGCGTAACAAAGAAACAAAGTTACTTTCTCATTAATAAAATGAATACCTTTTCCAGAAAAATACCGGCGAACTGTGGGTGTACATTGGTACACCTCTGCCTAACCCTTCGGGGAATACAGGCGTGATGGTACCTTTTCCAGAAAAATCTCCTATCTCACATTATCAAGTATTGTTATCATAAAGTCTAATCAACTATCCATTTGTATTAAGGCGCTGCCGTCGGAACATATTTCGAAACTGCCAGTCGAGCTAAATTGTAGCTGTTACAAAACGGTAGCCTTCAAGGCAAATGCAAGGTTGAACGAATGCTCATTTATTTAATATTATATTATATTTCATTTGCATATTGCTGATGATGTATTGCATATATTCGCTTTCCGGATGGAATTTTTGCTAGTTCACAGAATTAATGTGTGAAAAATACTATAATTTTGACGTTTAATGGTTTCATTACTACTTAATTTATCAATGATTTGAAGGTTCTATAGCTCAAGTCAAGCAATCATTTATTTCTTTAGAAGCAAATTATTATGGATGTATTTAAGGTTTGGCAGAGGTGTGCCGATGTAGACCTACATTTCACCGGTATGTTTAGGACCCATGTAATAGAGGGCGACCCTATTGCCATTAACCGGGCACAAATCCTAACTCCAAGCTGCTACTGAGAATTTCGCTGAAAAGCCCAATAACACTTTTTGCTCGACCCGGGAATCGAACCCGAGACCTCTAGAGTAGCAGTCGCGCTTAGGACCACTAGGCTGACAAGGCAGTTGCGGTTAGCGAGCTTTTCCGCATTCATAATATTTTCCAACAATAATCAAAAGGTATAGACTACTAAATGTCTAACTTTAGATAGCCATCCATCTTCGGAAAATTCCTGTTACAAACATTACTGTTTATATTCAAACCATTACATTGTTATTATGTATGTGATGAATCATTTTAATGTTTTTCTTGTCAACTGTGCTTATTTATCTGTTATAAAAGTTCATATGTCAACATAGGATTGTCTATTGGCATTCCTCGCTGAGAGCTTATAATTAATCATCTTATTTACATTTCTTTTTTTGTTCGCGACTACTTATATCTGACCTGTTGGTCGCGTGGTTGCAAGCATGAGTGCCAAGCTTGGGGTCATAGGTTCGATTCCCACGCCGGCCGAACTGTTATTGGGTTTTTTCCATTAGGAAGTTTGGAAGTTGGTGGTGTGACACCCCCTGTGCAATGGAAAGCACGTAAAGCCATTTGTCCCGACTGTCATTCGTAGATTTTTGACAGGGGTTACGTGTTTCCCAGTAACTGGGTTGTGGAGGTTAAGTAGGCAGTCGCATCATGTAAAAACCTGAAAACCTGGTATTGGAAATATACACTCCTGGACATCAAAATCGAGACACCCTGCATTTTTTGTATAAAAGCCTTTTTAAAAGGTCAGAGAGACACCAAAAAAGATGGCCAGTAGGTCTGTATGTCAGATTTGAAACTGCAAAAATACTTTTTCTGTGACTCATCATTACTTTTATGTTTGAAGTCTTTATACAAGGTGTATATTGGAATTATATTTATGGCAGCTTTTGCTCGCGACTTCGTCCGCGCGAATATTTTCACCTGTGTTGAGTAACGTCTTTGGTTACGGCTGCGCTACCATGTGCATGCCTATGACACTCACAAATAACGTGACTTTCTATGGGTAAAAGAATTTTCAAAATCGGTTCAGTAGATCCAGAGATTACCCCCTACAGGCCTACAACCTCACAAACTTTATCTCTTTATAATATAGATGGTCTAAAAATAACTACATTTCACAATAACTTGAATTAACAGCTATAAAGTTAACTGAACTGTACATACAGTTATCTTTGAACACAATAGGGTTAAAATTCTTTAGTATTTCTTTTTATAGTCATGCCTCATGGTCGCATGGACTATTGTTAGAGAAGTGATCGATTGATTTCTTTATGGGTCAATCAATATATTAGATACTCATTGTACAAGATTTTAAATGTGATTATTTGAATGATTAAGTAATTGCCAAATTCGAGTGTCAGTTATTTATAAAAATCTCCAACAAAAGATACATACATGTAAACACACATTATACCATACAAATAATAGTCAATAAAAGGTATTACATTGGTGTACTCCTTCACTTATAGGAGACCACAGCATGCACAAGAAAGTTGGCAACTAACAAACAAAGTAATCAGAATAAAATTTAGTAAATTCTAGAAATAGAAAATAATAAATGAGCAAAGGAAATAATATTAACAGTGTTTTGTCAAATATAACTACATAAATATAAACAATAAATAATATATAAAAATTCCAAAATATTTATTTATAGACGTACCTATACTAATGCGCAAAAAGTAATAAATAACAATATGTTGGTAGTGTGTAAGTTATTTGTCAATTTCGGATATTTTTACATTTTCTAAAGTGCTGTTTGTGTTGGCAGTTTACAAATTATTTAGGACCTAAATAAATATTCATAAGAAATGGATAGGTAGGTGCAGAAAAGATAAAAAAGCTTATGAATCATTAAACCAGCATTTGTGCAACGGAATAGGAATAATATACTAATCTTACTAATATTATAAATGCGAAAGTCTGTGCGGATGAATGAATGGATGGATGTTTGTAAATCTTTAACGCTTAAACGGCTAAATGGATCTGGATGAAATTTGGCACTAAGATAGTTTGTACTCTGGAATACCACATAGGATACTTTTTATCCTGCAAAATGTACGGTTTCTGTGGGATATTATATTAAAGACGCGGATAAAGTTGCAGGTAGATGCTAGCTACTTCCATATAACGGTTTCTTATGATCGTGTTGTAGTGTTATTGTCTGAGTCAACAATGTTTAAAGCCTTTAAATATTGTTCACGAGATGTCAACATACAAACAAAACCTACCGGTTTAAAAAAAAAAATAACAATGTTAGCTTTGCCAATGAGTCATTGGCAAAGCTAACATTGTTATTTTTTTTTGTACCTACTTTTGTTACAATTAAGTACTTATAACATATTTTTTTATGTGTCTATAAACCCCAGATCTTTTGTAATTTGGATTTCAATTAATTTAAGAGACAGTTAAACCTAAAAGATTCACCTTTCTTTTGATCAGAAAGGTACTTTTTTAACCAAACCGACTCAAGATTGTATGTAACCAAAACTGTAACAACTTTTACGAAAGCACTCGCGTCATACACTCGAAAAAAACTCAACAAAAATGGTCTTAACGGTGAAATTATACAAAAAAAAAAAATGCGTGTCAGTACCGCGGCACCATTTTTTCGTTCATCTCTGCACTTTCACTTAGTCAGTAGTCACTCGTTGTGTACCGTAAATGATGAATTATGGCAACTATTGTTAATAGCGTTGGTTGGTTTACTTACGTTTTTCGGTATAAAAGACGTAAAGATACCTTAGTCTTCATATATCCGTCAGTAAGTAAAAATCTTCTTTGGTGTTAGGTAAAGTAAGATTGGTATGTTGTTCTTTTCCAGCTCTCTGACTGTTATTCCATGTGATATGAAGGATTGGGTTTATGGTTTACTTCCAGGTTATAGCACAGGATAAGCAGAGCGCCCTAGATTTCCTCAAAAGTTCCATTTCTTATTTGCTAAGGAATGGAACGAAAGTCATTTGTGTGATTACCAAATTTGTTTTATGTTTATTCAACCTGTATTGGTCCACTGTTGGACAAAGGTCTCCCCCATTTGCTTCCACTTAAACCTATGCGTTGCCTTCTCTAGCCAATCTTCCATAAATGTTTTAAAGTCATCACACCAGCGTTTCCTAGACCTCCCTCGGCGACAATGCCCGTTTTAATTGTAAAAATTTGATTAGGTTTAATAAATCTTTTGGATGAATTGTGTCTATAAATTTTTTAAGCAATGACGGTTATCATTGTTTATCGAGTAGCCAGTAACTCCACCTGTCTTGTTTAGTCTATTTTATTACATCAATATTGTAGGTAACTTTACTACAACGTTCAACGATTCAAAGCACGACTCAAGTACGTTAAAAGTTACGAATAAAGCACTTAATGTGAAAAATTCGGCGCCATTGACAGGTATATTAACATACGCACAATATGTGACCAACTTACTCATTAATATTAATGAGATGTCTAACGCTACTGGAAGTCTGACAAATTAATGTTATTTTTGTGACATGTAATTTGTTTGGCGAGAGCCGACAACATTTAGGTATTTTCCAAATATGACCTTCTAGTAAAAACATGAAATGTATGTCTTCTAATTAGGGACGTAACTTGTAAAAAATTTAAGCACCGAACGAGAACGCGAATGCGAATATCTGTCGTCGTTATTCGTGACTGCGAATATTCAGATTTTATCATAACGCCATTAATCTATGGCTGTAATTTGACAGCTGACTTGCCGCACGAAACAAGCGCTCATTTATCACATACGCTGTAAATTACCCAGTTGATACGAAACAAAACTACCTATTGACATATCGCAAATAGAAACAAGTAAATTGAGGTTAGGCTAAGTGTTTTTCTGACTTTCATATTCGCATGAATATTTCGAATGCGAATGCGAATACGAATATTCGTTACATCACTACTTCAGATAGGTACTTATTTAAAAAGAAGTTTCGATAACCAGTTATGTATAAATAATAAGAGCAGTAAGTAACCCAGTTACTTGAGTTGAATTTAAACCAATACCTACTTGGAATATAGTGAAAGTTTCAGCTTGAATGACTGACTGTGACTAATTGATTGTTTTTACGTCTTATAGAAATATAGACCTTATATTCAGTCTTCGCATGATGATTAAATTATTATTCATAATTGTTTTTCTTAGAGCTCATTTTTCAATAGACAGATAACTTTTATTTGAAGAATAAAGACATATTTTCTATACAAAAGCTGCCAAACGGCCATATTTTTTCCTGTGTTACGAATTTAAAAATTTGGCCCTGCGTTATATGTTTTCGAAGGGTGTTGGAAAACGTAAATATAAATTCTTCTATTAAGCGGGAGCGAGTGTCAGACTTTTACTGTCTAAAACCCATCCATGTTCCTTCTTGTGCCTTTTGCGTTCCGGGGGCGCGGTATCTCTTTCGAGCAACTCAAAGCCCCGGAAGGATGGGTGGATGTCTGTTACCTAGATGAAATTTGATATCTATCAACAACATAATTATAGCATATTTTTTATCTCGATTGTGCGTTTCCGTGGAATAATTCAGACCTTTGAATAAATTCTCCATTCTACGCAAATAAAATCGCGAGCAGAAACTAGTTTACTAGTGTTATATAACCTGAGTTTATATCAGATTATGATTAACAACGGTAACCCTGCAATTTGTGACGGATTATACAAACGATTACCGGATGACAAGAACAAATTGCATTAAACTCTACCATGCATGTTACTACCAACAAGCATGACAAAGGCATAATTTAGGTACCATTATTAGGGCCTTCACCTACATCCGATTTTTTGTAGGACAGATTATCGGACCGTTCAATAAATACATAGTTTTGTGGATACCGACTTTTTTTAGGACGTGTGCGTTGGTATATCTACGACAATTTATATTATGTTCCATTATTTCCGACAAAAAAAAAACGGTCTTCGATTGTCTGACGTGGGCGCACATCCTTAATCTTAGTTTTTTAAAATAAATACACTCCCGGACTCCTAAATCGAGCCACCTAGCATAATGAGTTTGCATCGTCCTTATCTTCAAAAAATTATATGAATGACCAAAAAGTTTTTATGCAGTTTTGTAGCTGGCATATTTGTCGCCTAGTTGACATGCAATTGGTTCTAAATTTAAATTTGTAATCTCGAAAAACAAATGAGGAGCTGTAGTTGATGTTGTGTTTAGGAATCCTGAACAATACAGAAACTGTGAATTAAGAGCTTTGATTATTGATTTTTACGTATCTACGGGTTGAAAACGTTCTTCATTTGCTTTTGTCAATTTTTAAATCGTTTCTGGTTTAAAATTATGGATACTTCGCCTGAAGTAGCGGCTCAAGCTGTGGCTCTTCTTCAGTCCGGTTTAAGCCAGAGAAACGTGAGTACACAACTCCACATAAGTCGATCCGCTGTTCAAAGATTATACCACAGGTTCCTAGAGACTGGGGGATATGTTCGTCGTTTACGTGGACCACGACTTCGGGTAACAACAGAACGACAGGATCGATTTATGGTTACGACCAGTTTGAGAAATCGTCACCTAACTTCAGTCCAGATCCAGGAACAGCTTCGAGACTTTCATGGAGTAGCTGTTAGTGCTCGTACTGTGAGGAGAAGACTTGCAGAACGTGGACTAAGACCGCATAAGCCAGCCAATGGGCCCAAATTAGAGCGTGCTCACCGGATGTCGCGTCTTCAGTTTGCGCGCCAACATTCACGCTGGACGCATAGGCAATGGAGCCAAGTGCTCTTTAGTGACGAAACAAAAATCATGCTTTACGGTAACGATGGACGGAGGAAGGTCTACCGTAGGCAGGGAGAACGTTTCGTGCAGTGTTGCATAGAAGAGAAAGTAAGTTATGGCGGTGGGTCGTGGACCGTCTGGGGAGGCATTTCCGCCGCAGGCAAAACTGCACTTGAGTTTGTGTGTGGGCCTCGGATGCCATCACTAAATGCTGACCGTTATATACGCCAATGTTTGGAGACTCATGTAATGCCGTATGCCGAGTTTGTAGGCCCAAACTTCATTTTTATGCATGACAATGCCAGACCCCACACAGCAAGTATCGTCAGAAATTATCTCCAAGACGTTGGTATCACCGTAATGGAATGGCCATCAAGAAGTCCCGACATGAACCCAATTGAGCACCTGTGGGACGAATTAAAGCGACGCGTTCGAGCTCGCCATCCAGCCCCACAAACATTACAGGAACTGAAAACTGCTATCGAAGAAGAATGGGAGAATATCCCACAATATGCGATTTTAACATTGATTAATTCGATGCCAAATCGCATGAATGCTGTCATTAATGCTTTAGGAGGCAATACAAGTTATTGAATAAATATTTTTCTTGACTAAACCATTTTTTCTTTAAAATTCAAACAAATGTCTTAAGTCTGTACAATGGCAAAATCAACACAAAGGTCATTGAAGGTCATTAAAAAAAAAAAAACAAATTCAGAACAATAGTAGGTACATGAGCCTAATGTTGATTATGCCAGCTACAAACTTGCATAAAAACTTTTTGATCATTCATACATTTTTTTTTAATTATGGACGTTACTAAATCATTATGCTAGGTGGCTCGATATAAGAGTCCGGGAGTGTATATTTATGATGGTAAAGTAATTTTGAACTGCCTCATTAGCTTAGTGGGTCTAAGCGCGACTGCTACGCTAGAGTAGCAGCTCGGACGTAGGATTTGCTCTCTGCGCAAATCCTAAGTCGCGTTTGTGAACTGTGTCTGTGTATCCTAAGTTTGCGAACTGTGGTTGTACATTGGTACACATTTTTTTTTTTTAATATAGATGGGGAATCATCAAGTGACTTCCCCCGCCCTGGGCGGGACGGGAGGGAGTGTCAGACTTTTACTGACTAAAACCCATCTATGTTCCTTCATGTGCCCTTTGCGTTCCGGGGGCGCGGTATCTCTTTCGAACAACCCGCAGCCCCGGCAGGCATCGGCCCTTAGTGGCCCCTTCCAATGTTTGCTGACATCTCTTTGAGGATTGATACACTCATGCCTAACCCTTTGGGGAATACAGGCGTGTTAGTATGTATAGTAAAGTAATTTATCATGATTTGCAAATTCTCTGCCAGTCTCGTGTCAAGGTCGTGCGCATTTTCAGTGCGCAAAAAATGCGTATAAAAACTAAAATGACATGTGATTATGACGTGTACTAGGTACCTGTTATGCAGGTTATGCCAACCGGTTGGTTTAGCTCCAAAACACGAGATTTGCCTACTTTATTATTACAGTTTTTAATTTGTTTTTTTTTCTTTCTTAATAATCCTACTAAAATTATCACGTTTGTGATGGCGATAACCTATTACGGCTTAATTATTTAAGATTAGATGAATTTTAATGATTGAAAATTATGTTTTTTTTGAGATTCCTTTGTTAGACTAGTCGTTAAAATGGTTTAACTCAATAACTGCAATCAGTATAAAAGTACTAACATTTATGTGGTATAATACAATATTTATTTATTGAATTTATTAATATTTATAAATTCGTAAGATTTTCGATCAGGTCACGTGTCCTGACGCGAGTTTAAAATTTTTTACCCATTACAAAAAAGTGTACAACGCCGCTAAAGAATTCAAAAATTATAATACAGAGCTGCAGATAATCTAAAACCTCGTCCTTCCCCCACCGCGTCACGCCAAACTAGTCTGACGCACGCCGCACGCGATTAAAGCATGAACAAAGTTATTTAACACCAAATATTATTATTATATACACAGATACATACAAATATGTGAATCTATTAAATCGCGTAGGTAGATAATTTGTTTCCTAGCTAAGGTGGGACAGATAATCAGACAGCTAGATTAAGAGATTGCTAGATCAAAGATGGAAAGGTCATGGTTTGAGTTTTAGTTCCTGTTTTCATTGGACTATGACGTCACCGATGTTTGATATTAATTTGTTTATCTGCTGTTAGTACAATGTCATGGTCATAAGTGCTACTGCTGAGTTTGAGGTCTTGGGATTCCAGGTCAGCTGTGTTTTGATTTTTTTCATTAGGAATTTCTCAGTAACTGTCTTGTTAGCCTAGTGGTCCTAAGCGCGACTGCTACGCTAGAGCAGCGATCTGGGCTTCTCCCAGTTGTAAATAATCCCTTTGTGCCTATTGGCCTAATTCTGTTCTGTCTCCTGCTTGTTTGGAGAGAAGTGGAAATTATATTTTTCTTACTCCTCCGCTAATCTTTTCTGATTAATTTCGTTGCGGGATCCAAGACAGTTGAATCGTTTCTCTGGGACTCGTCGAGGTTCATTGTCTCGGCGCTTTTCTTGTGGTCGCCACTGTTGATTCTGGCTTACAGGAGTTGCAGTGGTTTGGGAACAGTGTGGCGGGCTTGCTACGCTAGAGGTTTTTGGTTCGATTCCCAGGTCGAGCAAAAAGTGTTATTGGATCGGAAAAATGATTTTGTATACGATAGTCATATTCATGAGGGGCTATAATCACATCACGCATCGACCGGCCGGTGATACGCGGATGGCAGACGAAGACGCATACATAAGCTAAGTCATAGAAATTTTCCCAAGTCATCTGTATGCTTGCACAGCAGACAGTACGAGCACTCATAAGTCATAACTGTATCATTAGAAAGCAAAATGATAGTAGTAACTGTTTCAACCCGAGTGCGGTTGGTAATTGCTACGCAGCGTGCGGCGCGCGGCACCGGCGGCGGCGGCTCGGTCAAGGCGAACGTTGAGGCTTCGTACTCTGATCGCTGAGCATAGTTTCATATCACCTTGGAAATTATGCCAACGGTTCTCTTAATGGGGTTATATTATAGTATAGGAATATTTTACTCTACCGAACCTCTCGCGACTTCTTCGTTAGCGTGGTTTTTCTCACCTACTTTAACTTACGTCTTTGGCTACTGCTCCGCTCCCGTGGGTAGTAGCGTGATGTTATATAGCCTATGTTACTCAGGAACAATGTAGCTGTCTATTGGTGAAAACTGTTAAAATCGGTCCAGTAGTTTTGGAGCCGATTCGGTACAAGCAAACAGACAAATCTTTCCTCTTTATAATGTAAGTGTATACTTAGCCTGTGACTTCGTTCGTGTAAATACCGGTTATCGTGCATGCAGACGAAGTCGCGGAATAAAAATTAGCCTATACCTTTTCTTGGGGTTCAAATTTACCCCGTACCAAATATTATTAGAAACCGTTCAGTGGTTTAACCGTGAAAGCGTAACAGACAGACCGACAGACAGAGTTACTTTCGCATTTATAATATGTAAGTATGGACTAGCTTATGCCTGCCACTTAGACCAGTGTGAATGTCGGTTTTCTGCGGGGGCTGTAATTTTATTTCCCGGTACCTATCCTAATGATTAAAAACAAACTATTTATTCTGTTATCAACTAGCTTCTCTCTTATTATTAGGAAAACATCTATGTATCTCTTACCCATGTTTGCAAATAAATAAATGATTTACTGATGATTTCTATATGTATTCCAGACACAGATCTATTTATATGCCAAATTTCATCCAGATCCGTTCAGCCGCTTAAGCGTGAAAGAGTAACAAACATCCATCCATCTTTTCATCCTCACAAACTTTCTTATTTATAATATTAGATAGGAGGATAAGTAGGATTGAAGTTCAAAGTCAAAGTCAAAAGTCAAATCATTTATTTCAATTTGACCATTAAAAGGCAGTTTTGAACGTCAAAATAATTAAAACTAATGAATCTAGTTCTAATCTAGGTGTTAAGAATCACTAGCATAGTTATAGTTACCTCCTTGAATTTGACGAGGATACAACACTACACGTAGACTTACAAACGGAACCAGACAATGACATAATTAATTATGTATTCGATATAGTGCGACACATTACGCGTACTGTTCATTCGTTTACATAAAAAACGCACATAAGTGCTGTTGTTGCTATGGTGGATTTGCATGTGTTGGTAATGATTGAGTCTTCATTGTAGTGGGAATTGTGATTAATGCAGTTCTCAGATCGTGGGTTACAAAACATGATGTGCATGAAATCATTTCGTTTTTTTATGTGATCACTGGGTGAGAGTTTAATTGTTTTATAGAAGTAAACGATGACTTTTGCAAGAACACTAATATATAATAATCTGTTCGCGATTGAATTTCGGTCATGACAGCCTATCTCAATGAAGACTCAGGATATAGTACACAAGTGCATGCACAAGTACCCTTCCTTTGCCCTCACTCTCGTAATCTGACCGGACGGCAATCCGACAATACCGGGGAGAAATTAGGCAAAGCACCAACGGTTTTATGAGCTTTCCGAGAAACACCACGCACCATCAACATCCAAACTCCCAATTGCTGCTGAGAAATTGATAATCGTGAAACCCAATAACACTACTCGATCTGGGAATAGGTCTCCTCGTTAGCAGTTATACTTGCGATCTCTTTACCAGCGGAGTCAATACAGACAGAGCTTGTCATTCTTAATTACTCATTACTCAACATCTCGAACGCTTATCCTATTCATCTGGACATCTGTCTGCTTGTGTGTCTTTGTGTCTATCTCCGTCCTCCGTGTCTGCCTTTACTTCTGTCCCTTCTCCAACTATTACTTGATACTTCTGAAGGTAATCACGACAGTCCTTGATATTTGACAATATGCAATGCTTACTTTAGAGGTTGTTACCATCACTCGCAGCAGCTTCATTAACTATTGATATTTCGTTAGTCATTTCAAAATGACTTCATTAATTATGCATGTGTTGTGGCGTAATGTTGGTTTTTTTACTTAATTACTTGTTTGTTTAAAGACCCTTTAGCTTTCGGTTAAATAAATAAACATTTATGATGACATTTACCTAAAATGTTGAAATTTGACGGATCTAAATATGTTTATCTGTTATTTGTAACGTAGGCTAATGAATACAAAAGATTATTCTAATTAGGGCGGTAAAATTATTATATTGTTAATGTCGTGTTGATCCAGTGGTTAAGGCAACCGCCTCTCATGCATGAGGTTGCTTGGGGGTTCGACACCGGCTAAGTACCAATGTGATTTTTTCAATTCACATGTACTTTCTAAGTTTACCTTTGACATCGGTGAAGGAAAATTTTGTGAGAGAACCTGGACTAATAATTAACGTAAGCCTGAAATCGCTAATCCGCCTAAGGCAAGCGTGGTGATCCCTGCAGTAGGAAAATAAAAGGCTGGTATTTTTATTTGATTTATAATTAAGTATGGATCGTGTTTAGTTACTGATTGATTGCTTCTTAGATAAAATTGTTTTAATTAGCAATAGTCGTCCATCATAAGAAATCTGCCTTTTATAATACTGGTATTGACATATTTTATTTTATTACTGATTTATAATTCAACTCAAAAGTCTGCCGACCAATTACTCATAAATGATTTCTTGTTATTTTTTTATAAGGAAGCATAAAAAAGCTACCTACGTTTGATAACTCGTTTTGTTTTTTAGTTGCCTTTGTAATTGAAATAAAAAAAACCGTTGCTAATTCGTAAACTCTTTCAATTCAATTCAAGACAATGAACTAATAATATGAAATTGACGTAAGGGTAACACGTGACTTTTAGCTGACCTATGACAATTCTAAACGTTTTTATACCGTGTGAATAGAACTGACGTAGAGTACCTAACAATGTGACTTTTTATGTTGCATATAAATCTCATACGGGGTGGAACTCGAACTAGACTTTCCAGTGTAGCTTTTGGAATCATGTACTAAATCTATGATAAAAGTTTTCGTTATGATGTGGGATTCCCTCCCGTATGAGATTTACTTTTACCTGCGAATTTTCTTACGGATCCCTAATTATTTTTTACAACCAAATATGACCTGTAGCCCTCAGGGATGACGGGAGAGGGAAACGTTCACTAGCGACAGACCGTGTCGACGGCGCGTTCGTGTTCCACGCGCGCCTTAAAGAGATGTCAGCAAACTTGGATGGGGCCACTGAGGGTCGATGCCTGCCGGGGCTGCGGGTTGTTCGAAAGAGATACCGCGCCCCCGGAACGCAAAGGGCACATGAAGGAACATATACGGGTTATAGTCAGTAAAAGTCTGACACTTTCTCCCGCCCCGCCCAGGGCGGGGGAAGTTATTTGATGATTTCCCATCTATGAAAAAAAAGGGATAACATACCGTCCTATTACTGAAATCATTTTCAGAATCAAACTTACACAAACAAACGAACTCTTTAGCTTCATAATGTTAAGTTGATTTCCCCACACATTACATAGTTTCGAAAGGAATTTAAAATTTCACATACTTTAGCCACGGGCAGTGATATTGGTAGAATTTATCACAGATTACAGCAAGTAGGTAGCAACAGGTGGTTTGGACATTTATTTAATCGCTGATTTATTGCGGAACCGGTTTACCCACAATGATGAATAGCAATCTTATCTGAATCTAATATTTGTTGCGTTGAAAAATCACGTTTATGTGATTAATGACTTGTGTCGATTTTGTATAACGTCATTATGGCAAAACCACTAAAAAGGTCGTGAAGAAATAGTGGCTTGGGATGTGGATAAGAACATAGGCTACTTTGTGATCCGCGACTTCGTCTGTGTTGGCGATAACCGAAATTCACGCGGACGAAATCATGAGTAAAAGCTAGTTAATTAACTGCGTGGGTGACGGTTATTTGCGGTGTTTTTTTTTTAATTTGCGCGATTTCCTTATTCTTTTTCTAAAATAAAAGTGGCCTAAGTTTTTCCTTATAAAATCTGCTATCTGCCAGTAAAAGTCCTGTCAAAATCGGTTTAGACGTTTAGGAGATTAGCCGGAACTTACGGACAGGCAGACAAATTTTATTCATTTGTTTTCTTGTTGGTATAATTACTGCGTAAACATTCATACACATCAACAACAATCTATTATTTTGACACTACAAACAGACACTTCAATCATATTTATATGTACAGACAAAACAGTCTTAGACCCTGAAACATAATGAAAAATAACATCTCATTAATTTGATTAACCAGTAGCTCACGAGATCATGTCCACAGCTTCCTCATCTCAAATAATAATTAGACTAACGACGGTACTTAGTGCTCGTCTCAACGTCTCTATGAATAATATCACTCTATTCATGTTGTGTACCATTGTTTGTTGTGTGTTCATTTTCAAAGTTAGGATTTGTGCTCGGTAAATGGCAAAAGGCTCGCCCTTTATTACATGGGACTTAAAACATACCGGCCAACTGTGTGTGTACATTGGTACACCTCTGTCTAACTCTTCGGGGAATACTGACGTATTAATGGTATGTTAATGGCAGTAGGCTCGCCCCCTATTTATTACATGGGACCTAAACATACCGGGGAACTGTGGGTGTACATTGGTACACCTCTGTCTAACCCTTCGGGGTATACAGGCGTAATTATGGTATGTTAATGGCAAAAGGCTCGTCCCCTATTACATGGGACTTGAAACATATCGGCGAACTTTGCGTGTACATTGGTACACCTCTGCCTAACCCTTCGGGGAATACAGACGTATTGATGATGGTATGTTAATGGCAATGGGCTCGTCCCCTATTACATGGGATTTAAACATATCGTCAAACTGTGGGTGTACATTGGTACACCTCTGTCTAACCCTTCGGGGAATACAGACGTATTGATGGTATGTTAATGGCAATAGGCTCGCCCCCTATTTATTACATGGGACCTAAACACACCGGCAAACTGTGGGTGTGCATTGGTACACCTCTGCCTAACCCTTCGGGGAATACAGGCGTGATGGTGTGTATGTCATGTTGTGTCTATCGTTAAAAAGGAAGCGATGTGTATGGTATTATTGGTATTCGACCTTCTACAATGTGTTACGGGTAAATTCCAATGCTTTTGTTTCGTTTTCCTTTTCTTTCTATGTACAAGTATGAATGGAGTTTGTAATGACTCTTTGTTGCTTGTAGTTTTGCTTACCTCGTTGAGTAATGGGTAAATATTATGGTCGTTAACACAAAAAAATGAGTATAGCTATACAATTAAGTAGAAGAGCTGTTTTTGTTTGTCGGTTAAAACGCGCTAATCAATATAACTACCGTCGGAAAGGAAAAAAATGTTATGTGAATGATAGCTAGATTCATACATACATACATAAACTCACGCCTTTTTCCCATGGAGGTAGGCAGAAACCACAATACGCCACCTGCTACGATCCATACATACTACTTTCGCCTCGTTCACGTTCATACATCTGGTCATACAAGCACACCGGTTACAAGTACTGCACACCCGACCTTTCTGAAGAAAAAGAGAAAAAATGTTATGTGAATGATAGCTAGATTCATAAGGTAGAATAGGTTGTTAAACATCATGCTACGACACACGGGAGCGGAACAATATCCAAAGACTTAACCCGGGTAAAGACCCGTCGTTTACACGCCTTTCAGTGTCACACAAAGACTTTGCAACAAAGGTCAAAACAAAACCAATTACAATAAAAAATTACTCCCTTATAAGGCCGCTTAAAGTACATAATAAATAAAATCAAATTAACGAAAAAAAAAATTGCCATCATCATTTGCGTAATAAGCAGTTAAAATAAACTATGAATAAATTATTGTTTCTATTATAATAATAGGTATTTTGTAAGTGTTAAGTACATATCATTTGCATATTGTATAATTGTTGATTGACTTTGCAATGTTAATTATTACTATAACAGCTTAACTTGCAACAATGTCGTGAAGAAATATTGTAGTAACTTTGTAATTAGTAATTATGAAACATCATCATTATCATCATCATCATATCAGCTGATCGACGTCCACTGCTGGACATAGGCATCCCCTAAAGATAGCCACAATGGCCGGTCCACCGTCGCCCTCATCCAGCGATTTCCAGAGACCTTTACCAGGTTTTCTGTCCACCTCGTGTGGGGCCTTCCCGTACTGCGCCTTCCGGTGCGTTCCGGTATTGAGAAACATAGCTTTGAAATTGGTTTGTTACTTTTTGTTTCAAGATTCCTCTAACCGTCTACGTTTGCTCATACAATAAAGATAAATAGTTTTTTTGTTTGTTTAAACGCGCTAATCCACGATGTAACTGAACGCGGATGAAACAAACCACTCGTGCAAAGTCGCAGGCAGCAGCTAGTTTTATAATATTGCAAAATAAACTCAAAGAAAATCGTCTTCTCGTGTTACTTTTAATAAATTCCTTGGAAGATCAGAATTCTAATTAACCTCATAATTACTATTCAATTGGTAATTAAAAGTAACAATTTGAAATGGTAATTAACTATTTATTTTGTATCTCATTATTCTAAATATACTACTTCTCTTTTAATGTTCGTGCTTACAACAGTTTTTCTTAACGCTACAGCCAGTTAATAAGGTCAGCAGTTAACTAATGCAAAATACGGTATTATTTTAATCATCCTTCGTACAAAGATATCAGAGAATAGTTAAGAACAAACACGTGATGAATAATTACTTTGATCTAACAAAGGCATTTGACAGTGTTTATCACAAGTTAACTCGTGTCCTCTTGCTTATTTCCATTGTTTTTTCCTATTAAAATCCTTATTGGTGGCAGAGGTCGGTGCCAAGTATTGTCTGCAGTGTATCTGAGTCACGTCAGGGTCAAGGTTATCGTGCCGAGTGTAAACACGTGTGGAGTACCGCAAGGAACTTGCTTAGGACCTGTGGTACTTACAAATATTGACGTGTTAAACCATTGTTTTGTTTTGGTAACTTTGACATGCTTGAATGGACTGAATACAAACAATAATGTTTGTGACTTGGTTTTGATAACAAGTTATTACCAAGAACTAACGTAGTTGGGCAAAACGTTTGATCAATTAAAACAAGTTCAACGTTATTTTATCCTCATTCTTCTAAAAAGTTTGTAAATTACTACTTATTTAAATACCCCCATAGATCAATAAAAAAATACCTGCTTATTAAATTTTTATCGTAATTTTCGAGAAGCAAAGTATGTTAGTCGTAAATGAAAAAACTTGATTCTATAGTATGCAATAAATTATCATTCGCTTTTTAGAGGTAGTTCTTAGAATAGAAAATATGCGAGATGCGCTTTGGGTTGTCATTTACATTAAAAAGGCGGGACCAAAAATGAGTGAGGACATAGAAAAGAAGTGTCGTTTATTGCCACAGAAATACATGCATCGGGGTTCTAGGTGACGCTATTAAAAATAAAACTTCTATTCTATGTATTTTCAAATCAGTACAATAAGTTTCGTAATTTTTTTTATACGAAGTCTACTATTTTAGTAATTATGAAAATATCGTCGAAATGATGTTTATTTGTTTTCAGTTTTTTATTAAAAGTGACGTACGCAATGTCATTGAAAGTGTATATTTTATTTTAAAAATAGCATTTTGTTTTATTGTCGTACGTAATATCATATTATTTTAACAACCGTTTATGACACCACTTCATTTAGTTATAAATCATTGAAAGTGATTTACCGAAATGTAATAATTATACAACTTTTTTTATGACATTTGGCATGAGCATTGATCTGCACCAAAAAATGAATTATATTTTGAATACAATTGTCACCAAAAGTTGACAATTGGGTGCCAGGTGATGAGGTAAAAAATATATAAAAATAAGACACATTTTCCGAGACCATTAAAAAGGCCTTTTCATAACTGACACCCAAACAAAAGGCAACAACAATGTCATCTTTATCCATCTTCAATGTTATTTTGACAAATTTTCCCTCAGTGAATTTAGGTTGATCGACAGCTCACCTCAAGCTCACTTCACCGACTTACCGACTGAGATTTGTACAGAATAACACTGCATGATGTCCATTTAACACCGATCTAACACCTAAACGCGACGTAATCGATTACTGAGATGAACATTACTCAACCGACCATCAACGACCTCTTATGTCATTGGCTTGCAGTATTGTAACATTGCTTCGTGAAGTAATGGCTTGTACTGGTCACTTCATAACTTGTGTTAGTTCATACATACATTTACGCATAGGCAGAACCCACAGAACGCCAACTGCTACGATCCATAATCCTTTTGCCTCATCCACGTTCATACGTCTGTGTTATTTTATACATCATCATCATCAACATATCAGCCGCAGGACGTCCACTGCTGGACATAGGCCTCCCTCATAGATTTCAAAAAGGACCGATTGGACGCGGCCTTTATTCTAAACTCATGCCTTTTTCCCATAGGGGTCAGAAACCTCAGATCGCCACCTGCTACGATCCTTACATACTCTTTTCGCCTCGTTCACGTTCATACATCTGGTCATACAAGCACACCGGTTACGCGTACTGTAATTTCAGTCGGTGCAAAAAATATTTCTTACTGCATTATGGGCCATGGGGCATGCAAATGCGGTTAGTAAGCATGGTAATCAATGTTCATATCTTTTCTGTATGAGATAAAACCACTGGCATGCAGTCACATTAGAAATAATGGTCGGTACCCACCATTATTTTTTGCTTTATATAATTTAGTTTGATGAGAGTATCGTATTACCCATTACTGGGTTGTGGAGGTCTGATAGGCAGTCGCTCCATGTAAAATACTGATATTCAGCTGCATCCGGTTCGACTGGAAGCCGACCCCAACATGTTTGGGAAAAGGCTAGGCAGATGAGGCAGATAATTTAGTTTGATGAGCAGTATGCGTTGTTAAATCGGCTAGGTATGTGTTGCGTCCACTGTTAACTTTGAATTTAAAGATTTGAGTAATCATTTTTCTGTCTGAATTTTGATGTGACTGTAAATTTCGTTTTCCAGGAAATTACGAATTATACAAAAAAGAATCAGCCAAATCGATCCAGCCGTTCTCGAGTTTTGCACTTAGCAACACATTTACCCATTCATTGTTATTTTTATAGATATATTGAAAATTGCATCGTGTTTTCAGGAATAACATAAAGTGGTTGTTTTTTGAATTGCCCCGTTGGTCTTGTGGTCGCAAGCGCAACTGATGAGCGTGGGGTCCCGGATTCGATTCCCAGGTCGGGCAAAAAGTGTTATTGGGTTTTTCCATCACGAATTTCTCAGTAGAAGCCGGAGTTTGGAAATTGGTGTATGACACCCCCGTGCCTCGGAAAGCACGTAAAGCCTAGACCTGCAGGCCTGGTTAGATTGGAAGCCGACCCCAACGATAGTTGGGAAAAGGCTAAGCAGATGATGATGGTGTTTTTTAAATTGCGTCTCAAAATTAGTGGTTAACGCTGTTAACCACAATTTAACCTCAGCAATAATTTGCAGTAAACAGAATAGGTACGTATTGTACGCGCTGAATTGCGATAGGTTATCTCCAATTGCACGGATGCGCGTGAGCACTGCACATTGTGTGCGTTCATAAAATAGCCATTCACTTTCTTGTGGTATTGTTGCATGATTTAACCTATTTAACTGTATAGCGCTTGGCTCAATATTACATGTGACGGAACAGATCTTAACTCTGTTTGGACCTGGGATAAGAGATATATTATGTTATGTGTTGTATTATCAGTACTAATATTATAAGAGGTAAACTTTGTGAGGTTGTAGGGGTAATCTCTGGATCTATGGAACTGATTTAAAAAAAATATGTTATGTGTTGTTATATCAGTAGTACTAATATTATAAGAGGTAAACTTTGTGAGGTTGTAGGGGTAATCTCTGGATCTGTGAAACTGATTTTGAAAATTCTTTTACCCATAAAAACCCGCGTTATTTGTGAGTGTCATAGGCTATATAACATCACACTACGACCCACGAGAGCGGAGCAGTAACCAAAGCCGGATCTTAACGCGGGTGAAGTCGCGGGCAGTGCGCTATGTTAAATAAACAATATTGAGAAGTCGCTGAATTTTGCCGCAATACTTCTTTATATTATTAATTGAGAGACAAGATAAAAGCTTAGTCTTAAAAAAATCTTCATATGTATTGCCTACCATCATCATCACCATCATACCATCACGCCTGTATTCCCCGAAGGGTTAGGCAGAGTTGTACCACTGTACACCCACAGTTCACCGGTATATTTAGGTCCCATGTAATAGGGGGCGAGCCTATTGCCATTAACCGGACACAAATCCAAACTCCGAGCTGCTACTGAGAACCCACCTACCTATACCTGCCTACCTACCTATTTATTTTACTGTAAATAGGTACCAGTGATTACGCTGGATAATTCCAGTGTGAGCTGACCTCGCATTGTAGAGGCTTCCCATACAATGAGAGATTAGATTAACAGTATGAACTGAAAATGTATATCCAGCTTTACTATACTGGTAGAGATTTTTACAGAATAAAACTGGCACATGTGCTGTTGTGTCTTTGGCAGTCGTTACGGATAGCCAAAAACCAGAAAGTCTGACAACCCGTCTAACCAAGAGGTATCGTGTTGTCCAGTTACTGGGTTGTGAAGGTCAGATAGGCAGTCGCTCCATGTAAACACTGGTATTCACTTGTGTCTGGTTAGGCTGGAAGAAGACCCCAACATAGCTGGGGAAAGGCTAAGCAGATGATGATGATGTTTCGTTGTGACGGATTTTCCGATATTGCCGAATTAATAGTTTTTAAATTCCTTGCGGGCGAAGTTACCGACATAAGCTAGTAAATAAAAGACATGCTGTTCTTGTTTTTTAACGTATTATTACTTGTTATGATAACAAATTAAAGTGATGAGATTTTAATAATACATATAATTAGCATTTCTTAAACAAAACATTAATAATTATGCATAGGCAATTAAGTTTCGCGTAAACAAGCCATTTTCATGTTTTGCACTTTGACAAAACATAGGTAATTATGTTTATTTTGTTTACCTTTTAATTTGTTTACCTAATTAAACAGTAATTGTTTTAATGAATGAAAGGAAGACTCGTTTATGTTAATTTAATTATAATATTAAGTACATACATTATTAAAGCTTATTTTTGGTTACAATCACCTTTTAGTTAATTTTAGTTAAATTATTACCACTTCTTACTATATTATTTACTGTAATTTCATATACTTAATCGAAATTATACCTATAGATTATGATTTACGATAAAATAGAACCAGTATTTTTCTATACTTAATATTATAGAGGTAAAATTTGTTTGTAACGACTAGGCTCCGAAACTACTGGATCGATTTTAATCATTTTCTCACCAATAGATGGCTACATTATTTCTGAGTAACATAGGCTATATAACATCACGCTATAACATACGGGAGCTGAGCAGTAACCAAAGACGTAACTTATGGCGGGTGAAATAAGTAACACAGACGAAGTTGCGGGCACTTCGCTAGTTTATAATATTTCTACTTAGTTTAAACTTGAATTCCTACTTTTCTGTAAATCTGTGAAGACGCATGATCATAATGTAAATTTGAAAATGATAATAATCAGCCGACTTTAACGATCAGTATCTTTAAATCAGCAACACGTTAATGAAGTTAATTAATTACAATCACAAGAAACTTAGTTAGAAATAATTCAAACATTGTAATGGAAAATTTCGCATTCCGGTTCAAATGTCAGTAATTGTTTAAAGTTAATTATATCTACTAATTACTGAGCGTTGCTGGTTAATTTGTTCTCTTTGCTATTTTTATATTAATTGGTGCAGTTTTTGAAGGTTGCAAAAAAACATCTATTATTAAACAGTGGTTTATTATTGCCCTGGCTTATGATAGCAACTTCATTCGCGTGAATATCGTTCATTTACAGGGTTAATTTTATTCAGAATTCTAATATTTTTTTCTGAAATTAAAGCTTATCTAATCTAGGTTAGGTACCTACTCCTTATAACATCAGCTATCAGCAAGTGAAAGTAGCATCAAAATCGGTCCAGCCGTTTTTTAGCTTAGCTAGAACAAATAAACAACAATAAAAAAAAATGGTTTAGTATCGTGTAAAACCTCATATGCATTTAGTAATAGGCTTCGTAAAAAATGAAAAAGATAAATTAAAAAAGACTATGTGTTCTTGATGACTTTAAATAAACAAAGCTATTAAGTAAATAATAAAATGTAGAAAAAAAAAATTACTTAAACAAACTTAATTTTTTAACTTAGACTTTGTGTTAAAAGAAGAATATGCATGTGTTAGAAATAGGTAGAGAAATGGGTAAAATAATTAAAATAAATTTCAATCAAATATATTTATTTATTTAATATATGGCAATTATCCTATTTATTAAAGTTGCTCAATATTGAAACTAACCTTATGTATCAATGAAAGTCATTTATCATTATTACTCATTTCATTTATTACATCTTTATTAAACAATGATTCTATATCATCATGTATACACACCAACATTTATACATAAATATTTTTACACATATACCTATGTACACAACATCAACAAAAGTATATATATGTTAACACTGATAGGAAAGTATCTTTATATACATATGTATACATATATATACATGTACACATAATGTATATATACATACAGTAAAACCAACATTACAAAAGAATATAAGGAACACATAATTATAATTATAATATCTAATAAAAGAGGAAATATACTTAACTAGCGATCTGCTCGGTCCGACAGCTCAGATAAGAATGACACTCAAAGCGTTGGGCTCTCGCCTTTATAGACAGTGACAAACAAGTGACGTCATCGAGTCGTTAGTACAGAGACTTGTACAAATGTGTCTAGAAATTATATTTATGTGTATAAAAAGCTATAATTATGTAACGACATAAATAATAAAATATAAATAACGTAAAACTGGTTTTAGCTATGATTTTATGATTTGAATCATAACCGAACCAACTTCCGGTATCAACAAATCACAAAATACAACTTTAACAATTAAAAATATAGTACATATATTATAACTTTTAATGATTATTATCATTAAAAGCCATAATATATAACACATGCAATGTGACCAGTTCTTCTTCTCGAAGTCAAAGCATTTATTATAATTAGACCATTTATAGGCACTTTTGAATTGTCAAGGAGACAGTCAGTTAAAAAGTTGAAGATAGTTGATCGTTCCAAAACGTAGATAGCCCCTTTGCAAAAGAACGAGCATGAAACTCCACGGATAACCATCACGCCTGTATTCCCCGAAAGGTTAGGCAGAGGTGACCCAATGTACACCCACAGTTCGCCGGTATATTTAGGTCCCATGTAATAGGGGCGAGCCTATTGCCATTAACCGGGCACAAATCCAAACTCCGAGCTGCTACTGAGAATTTCATAGAAAAAACCTAATAACACTTTTTGCTCGACCTGGGAATCGAACCCGGGACCCCTTGCACAGCAGTCGCACTTGCGACCACGAGACCAACGGGGCAGTTACGAGGTTGTGACTCCACGGATACTCTTTTCAATATGGTTTTTACAAAATCCTGGCTATAATATTAAAACATGTTAGATTGCCCCTATAAAATAAAACCATCTAGTCGTTTGCGAGTTATAAACGACAATGACATAACACATACATGCTAATATATAGACAAAGATAATGAATTAGTTACGTATCAGATGTATTCAGTGATTCCGAGAAAATATGATACAATGTGTGAAAAAGTATTTTATTTTCTGAGATAAAGATGGTTTATTATGATTCTAAAAACCCTGAAGGGTAAAACTTTTTCGTTGCATAATATTTAAACTCAGAAATACTACTATTCCGTGCAATTTTATCTTGAAAGGTTTGTAATATTGTATGGAGAAGGAGAATTTTATAATTGTTTTAATATGTTTAATAATTGACGAGCAATTTCATTTCTTAGGCGTTTAGAATAATGTACAGAATCTATGATATCAGAATGCGCGTAGAGGCTCCTTCTGTTCCTTCTATAACATACCATTACGCCTGTATTCCCCGAAGGGTTAGACAGAGGTGTACCAATGTACACCCTTAGTTCGCCGGTATGTTTATGTCCCATGTAATAGTGGGTGAGCCTATTGTTCCTTCTATTTTGAGCAATATTTCCACAATACTAAAACCTACATTTCCTTGTTACAGGACAATGGACGAAGCACAATCACAACAATGACCTAACACAAAATCAACAATCATAAGTCACAGTGATTTAAATTTTAAGTGAAAGATCTCCTAAGGATAAGCATAAATGATCACAGTCATATAGAAGAAGAGAGGTTTTGTGAAAATGCCTGCGATTTTGACAAAGATAAGGGAGCAGGCGTCGAGGGTCCAGCCTTCGATAGCGTTGGGGGTCGGCGTGGGGGTCGCGCTAGCCGCCTGCGCGGTGTACGGAACGAGGGACAAGAAACAGGCGCCTCCGTGCAACAATAATAATAACTATAAGGTAAGACTTCTTAATATTTTTTTTCTTTTTAAAGAAAATTGTGGTGGGTTTGCTCATGGCTCTCGTCTAGGCCCAAGTTTCACCACAAATCACTAAACATATTTAGCGCTAAATGTATTTAAATTATCATTATGTCTCTGTCACCTTCTCATATTGTAACAGGGATGCAATGATGTCCTAAATACGTTTAGGCACTAAATGAATTTAGTGATTTGTGTTGGAAGTGGGCCTTAGTCTGAGGTAACAAAGACAAAATCAACGATGGAGTGAGCTTAATCAGAAGATGCCTGTGCACTCTAACTTTAGAGAGATTGGGGTTGAATGCGATCGAAAATACAGACGCAGATAGAGAGTGCCACTCTTTTTCAGTGCGCATTATAAAAGAAGTTTGGATGATTAGTTGTTTCTCGTTGCGGGATCCAAGACAGTTGAATCGTTTCTCCGGGACTCGGCGAGCTTCATTGTCTCGGCGAATGAAGAGATGGTTTTCTGGTGGTCGCCAAAGATAATTCTGGCTTTCAGAAATTGCACTGGTTGGAAATAGTGCGGCTGGGAGTGGGACAATACAGGCTGATAAAAAGAAGATTATTATAGTAGTTAATAAGTCTCTCATCTCAGACTTCGTAAAGTGTTTGTACTCTTAGTAACAATAACAATTACTTCACAGGTGGCCAAAAATGGCAAGTTACACAACGTCGAGAATGGCACAGCCAACGGCGACACATGCGGGGGACGGTGCGGGGCGGAGCAGTGCGCACTTTGCAGGGGAGATGCTGACACTGACAATAAACAGAATATTGTAAGTCATTACCACCTATCACATCCAGCAGGAGGTCTGTTCTTTAAAGAAATCCTCGGAGAATTTGAATGAGCTTGAGGTGAACTATCAATCCGGAGACACGGCATGGTTGGCAAAGGTGGCTGAGCGATTGACTGCTCTCAGTGTCTCTGGATCGATTCCCAGAACAAATAAAATATGGCCTTTAGGGTCTCCGGGACATCGCTTGTAGCGTCAAGGTGATGCTGGCCTTCCTTGGGGAGCTGGAGTGGATTGAATGATTTACTTCCCACCCGTACGCAAAATACGAAATACACGCTAAGACGTCGAGTTGCGGGCACGGGTTCTATACCAATATGACCTATAAGGAGCTGTACTTTGGAATATTAAAACTGTTTAATATGCATAATTTTCTACCCCCAAGCTCCTTCCACAGGAGGATGCAGACGAGACCCAATCAGTGGAGGAACACATCCCGGGACTCAACCTGGAGTTCCTCCGGCAGCTGATCTCCCTGGCCAAGATCATGGTGCCAGGAGTGAGGAGTCATGAGGTCGCGTTGCTATCAGCGCATACGCTGTGCCTGTTTACTAGGACCTTCCTGTCTATATACGTGGCGTCGTTGGAAGGATCCATTGGTGAGTGGATATTGTTGATTAACAAATCTTTAGTTTGATTGACTTTTTTATCTTTAAGTTAAATTGTTATAGTGATATTTATAATAGCACCGCTTTGGCATGGCAACAGCCTAGTCGGAATCGCCTTGAAACGGTTAACTGCCATCACCCCGGCCGCCCTCGAACGTCACCTTTTTGATCTTGTGATCTCAGCATATGTCAGCTCTTAACTTGAATGGCAAATTATTTTCCGTGTGCTATTAAAATAAAATGATTTATGCAGCCCAGTAGGAATTGTACATACCTAGACAAAAAAAAAATAAGATTGGGTTATGCAGGGTGCTTCAAAACTCCGGGAGTGCCATTTCAGCGAAACTTCAGCATCACTATTAATGTATGGGGGAGGCTTATGTCCAACACTGGACGCCCCGCGACTGATATGATGATGATGATGATGATCAGCGTCACTAACATTACTCAATCCCTTCTTTCCAGTGAAACATATAGTCCAGAAAGACATGCGTCGCTTCGCAGCCCTCCTCCTCCAATGGTTCGGCATCGCCGTCCCAGCCACCTTCATCAACTCCATGATCAGATACCTGGAGAGCCGGCTCGCCCTCGCCTTCCGGACGCGGCTGGTCAACCACGCGTATGACTTGTACTTCAAGAACCAGACTTACTATAGGGTCGCCAATTTAGATGCTAGAATTGAAAATGCTGATCATAGGTGAGATTTTGTTTGTTTTATACCTAACTTTATGGTATTTTTTTCAGTTACTGAAGTTTAACACTCCGGTTAATTTAAAACTACTGAAATAAAAGTTTTTTTTTTAATTTGTAGAATTTGGAAGGCAGTTGTGTTATTTTTTTGTAAAGGTTATATTTTCAGTGTGAAGGCCAAGTAATTACTTCGCAATCATTCAAATCCGTAAAAAAACGGTAACACTAAATAACCTATCCAGAAAAATAAATATCATCTTCTGTAGTTCCCGAAGACAGGACCAAGAGTTTCAAGGGTTCTCCCCCAAAACGTTACAAAGAAGGTTACCTTAAAGTACCATATCTCCACTTGCAGGTTAACAGAAGACGTGTCAGTATTCACGCAGTCGGTGGCACATCTCTACAGCTCTCTGACTAAGCCCTGCTTCGACCTGCTGCTCATCGTTCTGACCCTCGCCACCTACTCCAACAAGATGAAGGGCAATATATTTATTGGTAAGTTGGGCATCTAATGATACGCTCCAAAATAGCTGTGGATTAAAAGGTCTGCAAGTAGTGGTATTGAGTGGGCCATGTATGCAGAATGCATGGAAGGTATGACTGGAAGGCAGACGTCGTCGTCGCCGAGGGAGGCTCCGGAAATGATAGCGTGATGACTTAGAGACGTTTATGAGAGATTGGCCAGAGAAGGCAACACGGAAGATTTGAAGGCTAAAGGACTATTGCCCGGTAGCGGTTAGGCAATGGTGTAACTAATGTACACCCACAGTTGTTTTTAGGTCCCATGTAATAGGGGGCGAGCCTATCGCCATTAACCAGGGACATTTGTACCTGGTTAATGGCTAACCTAACTCCGAGCTTCTACTGAGAATTGCATAGAAAAACTCAATAACTCTTTACTCGACCCGGGAATCGAACCCAATACCTCTAGCGTAGCAGTCGCGCTTCGGAGCACTAGGCTAACAAGGCAGTCGATGCAGAGATTGCCCGGCAGTGGGACAATAATGAGCTGGTGTTATTATGAGTATATAAAAACACATGAAACCAGAATGTTTTGAGTCTCTCTGGGTACATGAGATAATTACTTACTATGCCAAGCTGTCAAATTAGATTCTTTTTGTGATACTTTCTTTAAAAGAGGATGTATGGAGTTTCTTGCCCGTTCTACTTTTTGGAATGGGCAACTAGATTCAATATTAATGATTTTTTCATGTATGATGTTCAAAAGTGCCTTTTAATGGCCTAATTGAAATAAATTATTTGACTTTGACTTTGATTAATTTGTTCACCACTAACCTCTTCATGTCACAGGTCCCAGCATAGCCACAGTGGTGATCTGCATGACGGGTCAGCTGCTGCGACTGCTGAGTCCCAGGTTCGGTGCGCTGGCCGGTGAGGAGGCGCGCATGAAGGCCAACCTGAGGCATGTGCACGCGAGGCTTATCGCGCATGCTGAAGAAGTCGCCTTCTATGGAGGACATAAGGTAAAAAAATACCATCACGCCTGTATTCCCCTAAGGGTTAGACAGAGGTGAAACAATGTGCACCCTCAGTTCGTCCCATGTAATAGGGGGCGAGCGTATTGCCATTAACTGGGGACAAATCCTAACGAGCTGCTAAATGGGGTTACCTATTAGAATGTTCGTCCTTAAACATATCCCATATCCCGTCCTATTATCAAGAAACACTCCTAACTCTCCTCCCTCCCGCTTCCAGGTGGAACTAGGTCAGCTCCAGGCCGCCTACAAAGAGCTAGTAGCGCAGATGACGTCAGTGTTCAACAAGAAGCTGTGGTACGTGATGCTGGAGCAGTTCTGCATGAAGTACGTGTGGTCCGGCACCGGCATGGTCATGCTGGCGCTGCCTATCCTCACGGCTACGCATTCTGGCAGTCAGACAGGTCAGTAATTACATACATACATACCATCACGCTTGTATTTGTATTCCTCGAAGTGTAAGGCAAAGGTATACCAATTTGTTTTATGGGACAAGCCCGCCACACCGTTCCCAAACCACTGCAACTCCTGTAAGCCAGAATCAACAGTGGCGACCTCTAGAAAAGCGTCGAGACAATGAAACTCGACGAGTCCCGGAGACACGAATCAACTGTCTTGAATCCCGCAAGAAATTGATTAGAAAAGATTAGCGGAGGAGTAAGAAAAACATAATTTCCACTTGCCTCCAAACAAGCAGGAGACAGAACAGAATTAGGCCAATAGGCACAAAGTGATATTTACAACTGGGAGAAGCCCAGGTTGCCAAGCACCACGGATTTCAATATTGTCATTAACTTAATGTGTCTTCATGTGATTTGATTCCTGTAATAGGTATGGCAAAAACGCTTGAACTTGAAATCTGCCTACTTATCGACGCTCTTCAAAATGGAACTTCATATTTATTTTCTACTGTTTCAGGAAGCAGCATCAGCGACAGAGCGGAGTACATGACGACGTCACGAAACCTCCTCAACTCGGCTGCCGACGCGATAGAGAGGCTCATGTCCAGTTATAAGGTAAATTTAACTTAGATGCGATAGAAATTGGGTTGAAAATTGCTTAAATCTGTGCAAGATGTAAAGTTTGATCTTGCATGCGAATTTTAACCTTATGTATGTGGAGTTATGGTTCATTATCCATTAGACAATTAAAACTACTAGGGTTTTTGCTACGTGATTTTAGAAAGTAATTTTTAGCTATTCGGTAAAGGAACCTAGCGGGGGGTGCATGGTCTAAAAATTAGCACACGTCCGACCACGTTCCGCTCGGGACTAAAAGACGCCGCGCCGCATAAAAGATGAAAACATTAGATTTTAGAATAAAGTGGTATAGGTATTTTCATTTTTCATACTTCACATTATGTTGACCGGTAAATATATTTTTTTTTTCGACCTTTATTAGAGCCTTATATTAGGCTCTTTCCTTAAATAAAATTATAACTAGACCATAATTCAGCCCTGTCTTTGCGATTTAATTGGATGCAGGAAAGTAAAATTTATCGTGTATCGCACTCTCAAAATACCTAGATCGAAGTGTGAAATATATAATATGTTTTTTTCAAAATTTAAATTAGTATTATCTACGGATAAAACACAATACAAAACGACGTTTATCCGGATAACCTTGCCTTAAATCGCCTTTGTCTTTGCACTATTGTTCGCGGTCAAATTGACCGGCACGGCCCGCCGTGTGTTTCGCGCCTTATAGGAACTAATTGTAACCTCTTACCCCCCAGGAAATAGTAACGCTAGCAGGCTACGCGACGCGCGTGTCGGACATGCTGGTGGTGTTCGGTGAGGTGGCGCGCGGCGTGTGCGTGCGGAACGTGCACGTGGCCGCGCAGCACGCCGCCTTCCAGGTCACCTTCAAGGACAACAGGCCCGTGCCTGAAGGTACACCTTCCTCATCTTCCTGCCCTTATCCCATGTTACTTGGGGTGGCCCAACATGTTTTCTTCTTCCATGCCGTCCTCCTTAAGGGGACACAGCGACAACCAATCGTTTCACTCATTCTCTCAACATGACCGAACCCAAAAAGAACATCCATCTATATTTTGTATATGGTGCAGCGAGGCAATCTCGACAGCAGGAAATTCCAACTAATCTTAGTAAAATGTAGCAGTTATTAAGATTAGTTGAAATTTCCCGCTGTCAAGATTGTGTCGAGATTGCCCCGCTGCACCTTGCCTGCTTTCCAAGTTTAAACATTTTACTCAATAAAGACATTTCTCTCCCTCCAGGCAAGATAATCTACACGAACGACCTGGCCATCCGCCTGCGCGGCGTGCCCATCGTGACGCCGGCGTGTGACGTGGTGGCGGGCGGCGTGACGCTGCACATCGCGCCCGGCACGCACCTGCTCATCGTGGGGCCCAACGGCTGCGGCAAGTCCAGGTACGCACCGCTCCCATACACACCGCTCCCACACACACCGCTCCCATACACACCACTCCCATACACACCACTCCCATACACACCGCTCCCATACACACCACTCCCATACACACCACTCCCATACACACCACTCCCATACACACCACTCCCATACACACCGCTCCCATACACACCACTCCCATACACACCACTCCCATACACACCACTCCCATACACACCGCTCCCATACACACTACTCCCATACACACCCCTCCCATACACACCGCTCCCATACACACCACTCTACCAATCATCTGTCAAAATCAAAACATAAAGTACCATCACGCCACGAGGTAGTTGAACATTCAAATATTTGAAAAGCGATCGAGGCGTCGGCCATTGAGGAGAGCGAATCAGACGTAAAAAATTAAATTCCTACGTCACATTCAAATGTGAAATGTCAACTCCGAGTGTTAGTTGATCTCTCGTCTTTTTTATTTGTTGTCATAAACTATGACGTCCCAGGAAGCGCTGTGTACATTGTATCATAATTATGTTTTTTCTTTGTGTGCAGTTTGTTCCGCATAATCTCCGGCTTGTGGCCGGTGTTCGGCGGCGAGCTGCACGTGCCGCGACCCTGCGCCTGCGCACACTGCGCCGACGAGACCAACCTCGCAGATACTGGCTTCTGTACTTCTAGACCCATCATGTTCTATATACCGCAGAGGTGAGTTACAACATACATAGGTTTATGCATGTCATTTACTTACGTAAATAGTCTTGCAAAATCTCGTAAATGTGCAGATTTTTTGTGTACTCCTTAATACAAAAAAAAAAAGAATAGGAATAATTCAAAGGAGCTTCTTTAGGTTTTTTTCTTATTTGAGATGGCTCTAGTCTTAGTCAGAGGTGACATAAACAAAGTCTTCGATGGAGTGAGGTTACCTAGAAGAAGCCTGTTCACTCTAACTTTGAAGAGATTAGGGTTGAATGTGGAAGGATGTTGTGTGTGTGAAGGATACACTAAAGCCACGTGAGTGAAGCCGTGGGTACAGCTAGTTTAAAAAAAAACGATCATTCTATGAGACTTTAATGTGTCATATACTATAAGAGCGAACAAACTGATAAAAACTAAACGATAGATAGATGAATGTCAGCTGTCAAACGAGGAAGATTCTGGATGGGGGCCGCTTCCAACCGGTCCTTCTGGAATTTTATGGGGGTGGCCTATGTCCAGCGGATGGACGTCCTGCGGCTGATATGATGATGATGTCAGACAAGTGACAGCTGTCAGATAAATGACAGTTGTCAAAAAACACACAGCTGACAGTTAATTTGTGTTACGGTTGCGTTCCATTTCAACAAAAACCAACAATTATATCTTTTCCACAGGCCGTACATGTCCCAGGGCTCCCTAATAGACCAGGTGACGTACCCGTCGCGAGCTAAGGAAGGCGACCTGGAGGCAGAGCGTCGTGCCGCCCACATCCTGAAGCTGGTGCGCCTGGACGCGTGTGCGGCTCGACACGGCGGGCTGTGGGCCGTGCGGGACTGGCGGGCCACGCTGTCCGGCGGGGAGAAGCAGAGGATGGCCATGGCCAGGATGTTCTATCATAGGTAAGGAGCTTGCTGATACGTGCGATTTTTTTGGCATGAAAATCTAGTAAGTGGTAAAAAACGACGATCAGGGATAAAAAACGCGAATAAGGTCTGACCAACCTTCCACCAGTCACTACGTGGTTCAAATAATAAAACAAATTCACAAGGATGCAAATAAAAAGTAAAACCAAATAACCGAATATTCAATAAGCCCGTAAGGAAGAGACACAGTTAAATAAAGAAAAGACAATATTGGTTAACTTTTCGAACCAGCACAGGAAATCCTTAAACTTCAGAGTATTAACAATTGCCTACATTTTGACCCCGAAGTTATAACCAATTTCAGCTACCAACTTCTTTGCCCAGACGTCCATATTACCAATCTCAATTTTTAACTGCTACTATTTTGTAAAAGACCCATACTTTAGGTATTTTTCAAATCTTAGGTGAATTTGTTTTGAACTTTTGAAATCTTTTAAGAAAACTAGCAGATATTTTGTAAAAACCGACAGTAATATTATATTAACTATTTATATCCTTCCCAGGCCGGTATACGCGCTACTGGACGAGTGCACGAGCGCGGTCTCCATGGAGACGGAGGTAGTGATGTACGAGGAGGCTGTGAAGGAAGGCATCACGCTGTTGTCTATTACACATCGACCTAGTGTGTGGTGAGTAGATTTTTGGTTACTGTTTATCCCTACGCAGGTGTAGGCTAAAGAAAAAACTATGGAGTTGCCATCGTCTTTTATTCTATGACTAGCAAACCATCCCTGCTTCGAATGGGTGTAATAAAAAAAAAGGCAAATTGGTCAGGTCGTTCTCGAGTTTTGGGTTTAGTAACACATTTAGGCATTCAGTTTTATTTATACAATAAAATGTTTAAGTATAGATGATAGATTCAATGTGCGTGAGGTCATTTGAGCGGGCGATATGTCACCGGAAAATAACAAGATCCGTAAGTTTATCAATTTACTAGGAAGTTTATAAACTTTCGTAAGATTCTAAACGGGAGATAAATTGTAATATTTTACGTCCACATTTTCGTAAATTGATAAACTTACTGAACTCACTCGTAAAATAATAAGTAAGCAGTAACCAAACGCTACGCGCGATCTGATTGGTTGGCTGTCACGTGTCACTTCTCCTTCCTCCTATGAACACAAGCATTGCCACTATGAACATTGACCAATCAGAGAACAGTGTGTTATTTTACGTATTTCAAAGATCGTATATTTAAAAGAGTTTCTGTGATTGGTCGAACCATATAAAATCTTACGAATAGATATTCGTTAGTTTATAAATTTACCGTATGACGTCGGAAATTGATAAATTTACGAAAATGTGGACGTAAAATATTACAATTTATCTCCCGTTTAGAATCTTACGAAAGTTTATAAACTTCCTAGTAAATTGATAAACTTACGGATCTTGTTATTTTCCGGTGACAGATATATACAATCAAAATAAACGAAATCAACCCGACTTTTAGTAAAAATCAAATATCTGTACTATACTAATATAATAAAACGCCCTAATTTCTGGAACGACCAGTCGGATTTGAAAAAATCTTTTTGTACGCGATAGTCAGATTCATATAAAAGTATAGGCCATAATAACATCAAGCTAAGACTTACTGGGGCCTAACAGTAACATAACGCGGACGAAGTCACGGACAGTTTTAAATTAGGAATTTGGTAATTTTTCGTTTAGGAAACCAGCGCTAAGTGTTTGCAAACTAGAATCAGAATTTACGAGAACCAGCAACCACCAGAACCAGAATTCTGGGCCGCGAAAATATAATACCTATTCCTATACTATAGTTTATTGTCATCGAAATGTTAAGAAGAAGTACTAAAACCCAATCCTCCCACAGGAAATACCACACCCACGTGCTAGAATTCGACGGGTGCGGCAACTGGTCGTACCGGCCGCTCGACAAGGACGCCAGCATCACCAGCGCACTCACCACGCTTTCCACCACCAGCACCATTCCCACCATCACACCAGACACAGCGCCGGCTCCTGAACACTGACATCACACCCTGGGTGAGGAGGGGGAGGAAGCTGATACCACCATTACCACCACCACACCAGATACAGCGCCGGCTCCTGAACACTGACACCAAACCCTGGGTGAAGAGGGGGGGGAAGCTGATACCACCACCACCACCACTCCCACAACCACACTAGACACAGCGCCGGCTCCTGAACACACTGACACCACACCCTAGGTGAAGAGGGGGAGGAAGCTGATACCACCACCACACAAGACACAGCGCCGAATCCTGAACACTGACATCACACCCTGGGTGAGGAGGGGGAGGAAGCTGATACCACCACTACCACCACCACACCAGATACAGCGCCGGCTCCTGAACACTGACACCAAACCCTGGGTGAAGAGGGGGGGGGAAGCTGATACCACCACCACCACCACTCCCACAACCACACTAGACACAGCGCCGGCTCCTGAACACACTGACACCACACCCTAGGTGAAGAGGGGGAGGAAGCTGATACCACCACCACACAAGACACAGTGCCGAATCCTGAACACTGACACCACACCCTGGGTGAAGAGGGGGAGGAAGCTGATACCACCACCACCACTCCCACCACCACACCAGATACAGCGCCGGCTCCTGAACACTGACACCAAACCCTGGGTGAAGAGGGGGAGGAAGCTGATACCACCACCACCACTCCCACCACCACACCAGACACAGCGCCGACTCCTGAACACTGACACCACACCCTGGCTGAAGAGGTGGGGGAAGCTGGTTTCTGAAGTACAGTTTTGCTACTTATAAAATGCAAAGACATGAGTAGGTCTACTTTCAGAGGGCCTAAAGTAAATTCATTCATCCGTTATGACGTCATGTGAGGACACATGATTCGGTTCGGCATTTTCATTATCAAAGAATATGGTAAATACCGACCTGCTTAAATGTATAGCGATCCTACCAGAAAAAAAAATGCTCTGGCTCTCTGATTAAACCAATAACATAAGTGCAATTGAATTCAAACTGTATGCCATTGGCATAAGGTACACAATGCTTTCTCATAAAAACTTTACAACTATATTCTATGTCTCGATTAAATTTATGACTAGTAGGAATCCATTCACACAAAATAATAAATACTGTTAAACTTGATGTAGGATTTATGTAAATAACCGCATAGAATACATGAATTCTGATATAGCAACGCAAATGTCTCAAGTCGGTCCTATGAAACTATGAGATTACTTAACGGTCCGATAAATGGTCCTACAAGAAAAAAAATATGATAGAATTGAATGGAAATAGATTTATTCTGCAGGACTGCGTTTAGTATCAGGAAAATCCAAAGTAGAGAATAGTTTGGAGACCCTCAAATGCGCATGCGCAACATAAAAGCTACATCAAGCAAAGGCAACTATATAGCAATAAGTCGTTCCGACCAAACATAGACCACGTATATTTGAAATAAGTCCGTAGCAGCTACCACAAATATTAGCCATAGACTAAATTTACACCAATATTATTATTAAAAAATATCCTAGAAGGCACTTTTAGTAGAAATTTTGCAGCTACCGCTAGACTCTTCTCGGGCCCAATAGTAAAGCTCTTTAGAATGAAGAACAAATGTTATATTACTACAAAATTATATTAAGAAATCGCACTAAATCTACTCAAACAAAAAATGTATGGTACAAATTGTCAACTGCTGGAAAGCTACTTCTGATTGGTCGTTGATATTTCAGTCAACCAATCACTGCAGTTTACTTGACAATTTGCCATATTGTTTTTTGCGAAACCGGGGTTAAATTAATTGCCTAAATTACTGTTTTAATCACTGAAGTGGGGAGAGGTAAAGCGAAGTCTTGCGTGTTGTGTATTTCGATGAATATGATTGGTCGATTACTACTCCGCTCCGCTTCTCTCCGCTTCAGTGGAAACGCACCCTTATGCTCAATTTACACCACCGCAAAATGGAACGGAAGCGACTTTTTGCAACAAAATTATACATAGCATAATGAACTTTATATCAATTGTATAAAATACAAACTAAAAACGACCCAAAAGTCACGCGTCTTCCGGGGAATTCTCGCGCATTCTCGAGAATTCTCTTGGCTACTTATGCTACTACACACATACTGCATACTTTTGCTACATGAGACTTAAAAACATACCGGCGAACGGTGTACATTGGTTACACCTCTGCCTAACCCTTCAGGGAATACAGGCGTGTTGGTATTATGTATGTGTCGTCTTACACTATGTACAATTTCGTTGCAAAAAGGCGCTTTCATTTCATCCCGCGGCAGTGTAAATTAAGCCTTAAACTAGTTATACTGGTAATAGCCAATAAGGCTTAAAAATAATACCTAAAGGTATGATGAATGGCTAGAGGTGAAAATGATAATTAGTACACTTTCAAAATAGACTTTAAAGTCTTTGTTATAAGGTTAATAATTATGGCTACAGGATACGGCTGTATCAGGTTTTTGAAGCCTAATTTAAGTATTTTAAGGGCTGACTTTTCAATACTCAAATAACTTCTAGGAATAAATTTAATGTCAGTTTGACATATTTTCTACACGAAGCTGTCAAGCCGCCATATTGTTTACTCCGTTAATGAGTTATTTGAAGATGAAAAATCAGTCTTAAATTAATTTGATATTGATGGACATTGAGCGGGAATGATTTTAATTATAAAGGAGTACAATTAACTATGAGATTTATGGCAATGAGATTATAATGAAGTACATTCCTATATATTTTTTAAGAATAAATGAGCTAATATATTTAATTATACCTACTACAAATCTTTACTGTATTTTTTTTTAACAAAAATCCAGATTGATCATTTAGTTTTTTTTTTTTTATAATCAATGAACTTAAAATTAAAATCTAAACCGATTTTTTTAATCCGGAATAAATCTATTAGTTTTAAGTGACCAGTTTACTTTATTAGTAATTAAGTAAAATGATTAACTAATTACAGATACTGCGCGGATACTAAAACTTGTACCTAAGTACCTAAGTCTTGAACCATAAAATCATTTGCAAATTAAACTAAATGACGAAACAATACAATGTCCTTACTAATAAAATACACATTTTCTCAATGTCCATCAATTTAATATAAACACCAGTTACTGTAAATCTTAGTTTTAATAGTTAATAATTATTATTTCTTTTCTTATTATTTTTATTTTTTATTATTATTGTGAGATTATCAATCATGGCTGTTAGTTATCGTTTTTATTTTGGAAAATTTTGTATTATAAGTAAATAACATATCGAAATTATAAGGGACATTATTTTTCTGTGTATTTATTTTGGTATAATGTTGATGTGTGTATATTGTAAATATGATAGTATTACGTTACAGAGGTGATTAAGGGAGAACGATGAGAAATAAAGTGGATTTTATATGAGTTTTGACTTTTATTTTCTTTTTATCTAACTTCGAAAAATAGGGATGAAACACAGTGTCAATAATTATTTACTACTTCCAACTGATTAATTAAATAAATAAATAAATATCTTGAGACAACTCACACACGGCTATCTGATCCCAAGCTAAGCGGAGCTTGTGTTATGGTAACCAGACAACTGATATAAATACTTATATCATTTATAAATACATACATATTATAGATAAAGATAGATAAGGTTCAATGTTGTCTAACCGACTTCAAAAAAGGAGGTTCTTAGTTCGGTTGTATGTTTTTGTTATACCACATATTCTGCTGGAAAGCAGCGTTGCTGTGTTCCGGTTTAAAAGGTGCTGGGTGCCGGTGTAATTATAGGCACATGAGACATTTCAACTTTGTCTCTGGGATGACAACGCATTTGCAACCACTTAACATCAGGTGGGCAGCAGGCATAATGTCTGCCATCCAATGAAATAAAATAAAACAAACTCTCACTCGTTTATGGGTAGTGAAAGTACCCTAGGTCAAGTAAATTTTGCTGGAAAATGAATAACAACTTTAATTTTAAATACCTCAACGAACCCTATACTGTTGCATGCACCTGTAAGCACAATGTTTTGCGTGCGTTACCCGTAAACAGAGATTTTGAAATGAAAACTTCTTTAGCGGCGTTGTGCACTTTTTTTGGAATGGGTAAAAAATTTTAAACTTGCGTCAGGACACGTGACCCTGATCGAAAGTTCGTAAGCGGCGTTGTGCATTTGTTTTGGAATGGGTATAAAATGTTAAACTCGCGTCAGGACACGTGACCTGATCGAAAATCTTACGATAGCGCAATAAAATGCACAACGTTAATATTCAAGTTTTCACTTCTGCCGGCACTCCCGGAGTGCAACCCGTCGTTTTTTTACATACCCAAAAATAAAAGTCGTTTCTCAGTAAAATGCTAAACTTACTTAGTTGAATGAGCAGTATGCGTAGTTCAAAGTTATGTGATGGAAGAAAACAACAGAAAGTCGTATTGGAAGATATTGAACCAGGTATTTTCAATTAACACATCCCAAGCTGGACAAAGCCCTTCCCAAGCATCTAATTAACCAAACTAAGACTCACAATTTTATCTCAACCACACAAACAAATTCAGCTAGTAATCATTGCTAATTATAATTACTTATTATAAACATTGTCCGTCTGATATGAGACGTATGTGTGTATCTACGATTAAGTTTGCAAGGATGGATGATTCAGTAGCTTATCGCGGAGTAATGAAGTAGTTATTTACAAGATTACATAGCGCAAGTCACGAGTTGTAAAGATATTCCGAAAATTAAGATGAAGTGAGTTTGAGTTTACATAGTTGTTATTCCATTGAATGCAAGGGATTGATAGCTTACTGCAAGTTCACTTTGTCTAAATTAACCGAGGGATAACCTACCCTGACCTTATTGGTGAGGTTCTTCAGAAAGGTCGGGTGCGCAGTACTCGTAACCGGCGTGCTTGTATGATCGATATGAACGTAGACGAGGCGAAAGGAGTGTGTAAGGTTCGTAGCAGGTGGCGTTCTGTAATTTTTGCCCTCATGTGCAAAAAGGCGTGAGTTTATATATGTATGTAACCGAGGATTTTTTGCAGAAGGTATTTGTATAAAACATTTAAACATCTGGCTGCCTATATTTAGGTATACCTAAGCTTTTTGCAGCAAAAAAGTACAAAGGCGGACTTTACGGCTTAAGTAAACTAAGCAACAAACAACAACAACAACAACAGCAACAGCAACAAGCGGCAACGAAGGTGATTAAGAGATAACATGACAGAGAGCAAATTATTGCAAAGGGCGTAAAAAAATAAAATTAGAAAAATAACAAAAGCCGGGCGCCCGTGCCCGTGCGGCAATATTGAGGGCGTTTGGCCGGGCGGTTGCACGCAGTCGTCAATTTGAAGGAGTGAAAAATTCTTTTATAAATTAGGTACTATGCCTAGGAGCCTGACAAAATAGTATTTTATAAGGTTTTCCTTTAAGAAAAAAAAAACTACTTTAGCGGCAGTAAATCCTTAACAGACCAGCATATTTTAAAGTTCTGTCTTGTTTTATAATTTTCTTAATGCTCATAACTTATATGGTGTTTAATTTAAAGGGCGGTGAATATTATTTTTGCCTGGAGCGGCTACGTAGCTAGATCGGGCTCTGCAGGGCCCACGACACCACGCTGTAGTAGGTACCTACATAAAGTCCCATTTCTCAGCGGGCAGCTTAGTAAAAATCTTATGAAAATATAAAAGTGCATTACTTATTCCTACTTGTTTTCATTGCTACATGCGTACAGGCACGTGCTTACCACTTTATCTGCACATTTTAGTAATTAACAAAATTTACACAAATAAAAGGAAGAAAAACCTAATTTTTACCCAAATATTGTCACTCAACATGATTAAATAGTGTGATCACGAGTAAGATAAAAAAAACAATACATTTCCGGATTTTTCTCGTTTTAGTATGACGTTGGATCAGTTAACGAAAATACTACGCATGATTTTACTTTATAACAAGTCTAACTAAAAAGAGGCTAAGTACAGTAAAAAAACTATTCGGTATACAGGCAGCTGGCAATTACTTTTAACGATGTTGTGAGAGTGACGAGCTGTCAATTCTGTCAGAGCTTAAAACCTTATTACGAACACAATAAAAATGAATATTGGCAGTGCAGCAGAAGGACGAATAATTTTGCGTGGAAACCTAATATGTAGGTAGTTTGTTCGACTGTCATCTCATCTGCCTAGCCTTTTCCCAACTATGTTGGGGTCGGCTTCCAGTCAAACCGGATGCAGCTGAATATCAGTACCTATTTTACATGGAGCGACTGCCTATCAGACCTCCACAACCCAATAATGGGTAATACGATACTTTTGGTAAGACTGGTTGTCAGACTTTCTGGCTTCTGACTAACAGTAACGACTGTCAAAGATCTACAAATGACAGCCGGGACCAACGGCTTTACGTGCTTTTCGAGGCACGGAGGAAACTCGCTATGGTAAATGGTCACCAATCCACAGACCAACCTCGGCAAGCGTGGCTTAACCCGGAAGATCGGTCTATGCGGCTGTAATTATTTAGCCACGAGCTCCTCCTTCGACTGTACAATAACTAAATGATAAATTATGGCCAACACCCCCAATTATTGTTTATTGAAGAGGGCACTGACTGAAAAGTTAATGATACCTAAGTAAACACCGAACCTACTATGATATACTCGTAGGTACTAGCAATTGCTAACAAAAGTTAAGCAACCCTCGCCAGGCGATGACCGCCCGGTTTCAATGCATCTGTGAGGTTAAATTCACGTTTGAGGTCTACACTTATCCTGTCAACGTCCAACTATCCAATAAACTAGGTTTTGCCCGCGACTTTGATCGCGTGATTTTTACAGGTCCTTCATTTTTATAAATTAAAATATACCCTACATTAGTGCTGGAATAATGTAGCTTCCTATAAGCGAAATAGTTTTCAGAATCGGACCAGTGGTTCTGGCTGTAGTATTTTGCGACTGGGCCGAATTAAGGAGACTTTTAAACTTCTTTACCCCTCCCTCTTCGAGGTCTCTATTACAGATTACAGAACCTTACTTGACAGTTTAGATGTTACTTAAATATAGTTCTACAAATAGTATAGTTCCATAGATCTACTGTGGTTAAGTTCGTCAAAAAAGTATTCCAAAAACAATTTTCTCTTCAAAAACAAATTGTAAAAAATTATGCGGACAGAAACATGCAAAATCTGATTATACAAGGCGTTGATTTGCATCCTCGCCAAATTCAAGGAGCTCATGATTCTTAACACGAATCAATAATAAAATAAACTGTTTTTTTTTTGACGTGATTTTCGAATTCGAGCCATCTCGCCAGAGGGTTTAGGCGCTATGTACACATTGATATAGCCGCGCGACAACTCTGCCTACCACATACGCAACTGGGCGATTCTGAATTTTGCAAGAGGAGTATTCTGGAATGGTGTTATTTGATAGTTGCAACTAAAAGAACAAGTATTTATTAGATATTGGCCAGGTATCGTAATTATATTTGATTACTTCTATTTTTTTATGACAAGCTCCTAAAATTTGACGTGGATGCAAATCAACAGCTTGTTTATATCAATCAAGATTTTACATTTAAGAAAGGGGTAATGCTACACACAATAATTGCCAACCCTAACATTCTTTTAAAAAAAGCTAGATACACACACACACTAAGGTCAACAGCCTTACCACAAATAAATTGATATAAACAATGACCCATTTATTTTATCATATTATAACAATTTCTTTCTTCAGTAACTTTATTAAGGAGCTTAACACCAGTGTGAGTAACCTTTTCAGTTCTTATACAGTTGTTTTTTATGTGTATTTAGAAAAACAAGTATTTATCTGTAAGTTCGCTCCGATGTCAAACCGAGGTGAAGTAAGCAATGAACTTAGAAATACATTTCTGTTGTCTTTACCTTGAGAAACAACTGTTATCTACCTATTATTTTGTTCTAAAATATAGGGTGAGTAGCGGGATGAATAATAAAATGGAGTTTAACGGTTTAATAACACTGTTATTATACCTATAAAATGTTGAGAAACCTGTTTATAATATTGTCCGTTTTGCTTTGCTAAAATATAACCTAATAGACAACTGTAAAGTGTCCACACGCTTTTATAATAAGGCAAAAAAGTATGTCTAATAAAATTTACAGATAGGTAACCCACAAGGTGGCCGGATGACCTGACCAAAACCTCAGGAAGGCGCTGGATGCAGGCCGCTTCCAACCGGTCTTTTTGGAAATCTATGGGGGAGGCCTATAGCCTAGCTGTGAACGTCCTGCAGCCGATGATAATGATGATAGGTCTATGTGATTATATCTAGCATTAATCTTAACCTTTCCCTCTCGATTACCTACGAGATGCCATAGTACCTAGTAGATTATGAATGACGATCAGCTTCTAATTAGGTATACCAAAAACCGAATATCAACATCGTTGTTACGCTGGCCTACGGTTCAGCTACGCTGTTCTAACGCTGCTAGTGCTGCTACGGTAAACCTACGTTGTGTACGCCGCGGCTACGCTGTTCCTACGCTGCTGCTACGGTAAGCATGTTACGCTGTCTACGCAGCGAGGTACGCTATGTCAACGCAAGGGAAAGCGTACACTGCTTATGACCCGGCTACGCTATCCCGACGCTGTTTCGACGCTGCCACTACAGTGTCGCTACGGAGATATTATTATTTAAATAATTTTGGCAAGTACGTTTTTACTGTTAATAATTTATTATTTAAAATTCGACAGATACTTAATGGCTCAATTCTTTCTTATAAAGGACCTCTTAAAACAAACGGGCAGATTCGCATGAAAAATAACAGTAGAAAATACACATTAATAGGTAAATAACCTTCTCGCTGTATAACATAAAACTGGTATAAAAATGAGAGCAAAATCGGGTTGTGGACCTTTCGCTACTAGGTACTAGAGATTATGTACGAATTGTAGAGGGCAACGTCCTCTTCAGCGGATAATGTATAAATAATTCATAAGTACCTAGATTGTGTTGCTAATGAGTTTTGTCGTCACGTGAATTTGACAGAAATATAGGTATAAACAATATGGCGAGTAAGATCAGCTGTGGCTTGCGTCATGCGTGGGAGTTTTAATTAATTGACTGATTTTCGCGAAACTTTAGTGTAATTTTTAATATTTATATATATTTTTTTATATCATTGGATGGCAAACAAGCCCACGGTCTACCTGTTGATAAACGTGGCAAATGCGTTGACACAGTTGAAATGTGGCATGTGCCTGTTATATCACCGGCACCTACACTTCAAAGCGGAACACAGCAGAAATAGGTGTGGTGGTAGTTCCCCGGACGAGCTCCTTAACAGAGGTCTACTACTACTTAAACCTAATAATTATAAGTAAAATATAAATAATTACTGGCTAAAGGGACTATACTCACAACGCACTCAATACAATAGGTCTAATAAAAAGTAGTCTAATCATATCTATATTGCTAAAGAAAAAATTACATATTAAAGCAAAAATAAAACCGTTTCTAAAAAGGAGGATAATAATGTTTGGTTGTATTTTTCTCTCTGTTTTTGGCCAGTTTAATTAAACTCGATGACATTAATGTGTAAAAATAAATATGTGGTACTAAAGAATAGCTACGGGTGATTAAAAACATACAAACACTATTTAATAAGGGCTCTATAATTTAGTATTCATTGCAATACTGCTATGCCATAGCTTTAACAATATACGTGCAATTAGACATGGCAGCTCATCTATTCGCCTTTCACTCACACCAAACGCGAACAAAAGAGAGGCAAATAGGTGCATAAGGTATACACTACCAAACAGTGGTTATTTTTGTGAGAATGCAAGTCTTACTATTAAATTATCTCTCTTGTTTAAAATAAATTGTTAATTAAATACGTCACAGATTAACGCAACGTTAAAACCTTCCACAACATGTTTTATTACCTTCATCTTAAAGCAATACCGATAATGTTTTTATTTGTAGTTAATTATAATCTATTCTGCGTAGTAATTGTAGGAATGTACACCCGAATCAACTATTTGGTACACAGGTGCTAGAATGTATTTAGCAGTTAATTCTTTTACAAAAAAAGGTGTTTCACTAGCCTATTATTGTCCCATTTGCAGAGCAAAGGAGGCCTCTTCCGACGAGCATTAATCATCACCCTTGCTATAAGTTGATTGGTAGGTTCTCTATTGTGTCACCTAACTTTTTTATCCATAATTTAAAGTGCCATAACTTTTTTTGTCCTAATCATCATTTGTCCGAATGATAACTTACCCGAACCTAATATCACATAATATCACATGCCATAAAATTGAAATCCCTAAATATAATATGTCATAAATCCGTTTGTCATAAATATTACAATCAATAATATACAAAAAACATAAAGCCTTTTTCGATAAAAGTTATTAATCCTAAATTCAAATTACATAACACTTTTTTAAAATAATAATATTCTTAAAACAATTTTTTTAGATTTTAGAATTTTATTGTTATCGTTTTTGCAAGCAAGCCAGCATGCAGCATGCAAGCAAGCATGCAGCATGCAAGCAAGCATGCAGCATGCAAGCAAGCATGCAGCATGCAAGGAAGCATGCAGCATGCAAGCAAGCATGCAGCATGCAAGCAAGCATGCAGCATGCAAGCAAGCATGCAGCAAGCAAGCAAGCGTGCAACATGCAGCAGGCATGGTTTCTGTCACAGCTCCGCGCCTACGCGATTTTAAATTACACTCTAGGGGTAGGGCAGACAAGACTACGTGGAGTCGGTTTTGCAGCGATTCGTTTCTGTCACTAACACCTAATTTTTAGTAAATGTTTTAGGACTACAAAAAATATTATAAATGAACATTCGGAATAATATACATTATTTAACGCAATACTTAGGACATATGACTTTAGGTCATGTAAAATTAGGAGCTTCAAATATTATAGTACTCGATATTATGACAGAATACTTTTAGAACTAAAGATAATTATGTTACACAAAATTTCGGGATTTTTAACATTATGGTTACTGAGGTTTATATCAAACGTGTTATTGATAATGATTTTCGGACAAACAATTTTAGGAGATGTAAGGGACTCCCTGATTGGTAATTTCAGGCTTATTATATAATTATAAGTCCAGGTTTCCTCACGATGGTCACCGTGGTGTGTTATTTAAGATAAACTTAGAAAGTACAAATGAAACAATAACATTGGTATTTAGAGTCCGCAACTTCATGCATAAGAAACTGGCGCCCTAACTACTGTGTTATCACAACTATAAGCTTAAAAGTTTACTAAGATTACTTTACTCTTTTTATTTTTTGGCAATAGGATCGCCTCCTATTACATGGGACCTAAACATACCGGCGGACCGTGGGTGTACATTGGTACATCTCTGCCTAATCCTTCGGGGAATACAGAGGTGTTGGTATGTATGTAGCATTGCATTGCATTGCGCATGCAGTAAAATTTAAAATGCAGCAGTGTAGTAGTTAAAAAGACGAATATTTTGGCCTGCATACCAAATATTTTGTTTAACAGTACATCCAAGATCACACATCGATCACGTGTGTAACTGACCGCTGACACCAAGATAAACTAGGTTGTTAACATTTTTAATGAGAGACCCCATTTTTTAATTTATTTACAAAGATATTTCGAATATAATTGGATGATGGCGCCTAAGTGTCAACAGCAATAGGCATTATTGATTTGCTTAATCATTTGAGTGTAAGATTGGATCCTGGTTTCAGCATGTGTGCTTTTGTTTGATCAAAGGGTTTTTGAATGAAGTGAGTCAGGACAATTTGTACAAGCGTATTCCTGCAATATTGTGTATGATTTTCTGACACAGAAATATAACATCCCATTAAGCCAGTATTCCCCGAAGGGTTAGGCAGAGGACCCACAGTTCGCCAGTATGTTTAGGTCCCATATAGGGTTGCCATCCGTCCGGATAAAGCCGGACATGTTAGGCTTTTTGACCTCTTGTCCGGCCATATTTGACTACGTCCGGCCCGTCCGGCTTTTGTTAGGCTTTTTAAACTATCGATTAATTCTTTTCTACAAGAAAAGCAAGAGGATCTGTTGTGTCGCTGAGTAACATAATGTGTTGATAGTCAGACATACTCGCTATGTGCGAGTATGATTTTTCAAAACCGCGGCATGATGCAACTGTCGAGAGAGTATTCTCGTTAATTGGCCAGCAAAGGACAAAACAAAGGAATAGGTTATGTCCAGAAACCATCGCCAAAATTTTGAACGACGAATTTAATGTCAGACATGTAACTTGTAAACAATGTTATGCGAACAATTATTAAAGAAACAGATCTCGTAAACCGTGTTTTTTCAAAACAAAAGTATATTAAAAATCCCTTTTTTCCGGCTTTGGAATTCAAAAGTCCGGCTTTGGAATTCAAAAGTCCGGCTTTTTTAACGAGTAAGTCCGGCTTTTTGATTTTTAGAGATGGCAACCCTAGTCCCATATGATAGAGGGCGGGTCTTTTGCCATTAACCGGGCACAAATCCTAACTCCGAGCTGCTACTGAGAATTGTATAGAAATACCCAATAACACTTTGCTTGAATTCCCTAACAGTCAACCAAATGTGGTGAAGAGAACTTTTCTATTTTATTCTATTTTTCAGTTTAGGTTTTAGGAATACCTACCTAAATTAAACCTTTTCGTAGTAATGTGAGAAGTATATCGATGGTTTTATCTAGTTTTTACTTTTCTTGAGATGCGATTAATTTCATAGATTCCATAGTGGTGTTAATAGTTAAGACGCCCTGTGTTTGCAAACACACTTGTGCACTATAATATCTTATGTGTACTAGTCTCTATTGAGATTAGCCGATGGGACCGAAATCGTTCTTAATTAATAGTTCAAAATTATTTAAGTAACTAATCCATGATTCATGTATTGTTGTACTATATCTTTTCATTAATTTTATTTATTTTTTGATTCCCAGGTCGAGCAAAAAGTGTTATTGGGTTTTTCTATAAAATTCTCAGTAGCAGCTCGGAGTTTGGATTTGTGCCCGGTTAATGGCAATAGGCTCACCCCCTATTACATGGGACCTGATTATACCGGCGAACTGTGGGTGTACATTGGTACACCTCTGCCTAACCCTTCGGGGAATACAGGCGTGATGGTATATGTAATTTTATTTACTGAAAATATGATTTCCATTTCATTTCCACCGTGCTTATATGACCAGATGTACGAACGTGGACGAGGCGAAAGTAGTATGTAAGGATCGTAGCAGGTGACGTTCTGCCTACCCCCATGGGGAAAAGGCGTGAGTGTATGTATGTATGTATGATTTCCATGTCTATGTAAATACGGAAATTGCGTATCTTCAGGTATTTCACAACGCGATGCAATATCTTTTAGACACGAGTAAGAATGAATGAATTTGCAAATTACATAAAAAAAATGTTTAAATATTGAAACAAGCACGCATGTTGTAAATGTTATAAAAAATAATGTTTAATTAATTTAGTATTTATTATGATTATGCGATAAAACAATGACATTTACTTTTAAATGATAGGCTGCTTCTGTTAGTAATCTTATTACACTTGTAAAATATTTTCTCACGTTTTTAAGAGATCTTTTGAGTTTTACCGCCTCAAAATAAAATGTACCATATTATGTTAACATAGGAGACGCATATTTAGTTTCGGATCATTATCAAAAGTAGTTCAGAGAATGCCGAACTGCTGAATTCGATAAATTGTATAAAACCTTTATAAAGAGTGCGAATAATAACTGCAATGATTGTAAAAGGCTTCTAAATCATTAAGTACTAACATAAAATTATGCCAGCATTGTACACTGTTTTTGACGTGACAACGTCTTATAAATTGGTTTGCCGGGTGACACTTCAAGAAACTGCGTTACGCTCCGCTCACGTTATGCGCTCACGATGAGAGCGAGTGAGAGGCACGCGTCCCTTCCACTCGGGCATGGTTAGCCCGCCTAAGAGCGAGAGAGACAGACATAAAAAGTGAAAGGCACGCGTCCCTTCCACTCGAGCACAGTTAGCCCGCCTAAGAGCGAGAGAGACAGAGCGAGAGAGAGAGAGTGAGAGAGATAGGCATACACACCGGTTCATCCTTCTTCCTACTATACGAATGAATATTCACATTAAAATTATTTTAGTTCTTTTTTCGAACATAAAACTTACTTAAATAATAATAATCAAATTACAAACTATGTACAGTTAATCTAAAAAAAGGAAGGTCATAGGGCATCAAAAAACTCATCCTTATCGCTGCCAATGGGACATGTGCCCAGAAGGCTAGCAGCATTGCCACGTTGTTGTATGGCAATGCTGATTCTTTGGCCCAAGAAAAGGCCAGCGGGGTCACGTGAAGAATCGAACTTGTACACTTAGTTCTCCGTAAACGTTTTCTTTTTGTTATCCATTAGAATTTTACACCCCGGGCCAAAAAAGAGATCACCGCGACGGCCCACCTGATATTAAGAGGTTACCGCTGACCATAGACGTTTGCAATACTAGAGGCGTCACAGATGCTTTACCATCCCAGAGACAAAGCTCAAATATCTCATGTGCCTGTATCTATACATCTATACATATTATAATAAAATCGTAACGAGGCCAATTCTGTACATTCAATATTTTTTATAAAGAGTAATTCTCACATGATAAATACATTATACTGAACCCAAAAAAATGGTTTTTAGAATTTTTGTCTGTTTGTTTGTTTGTTTGTTTGTATGTACGCGCATAACTTTTTAACTCCTGCACCGATTTGAACAAAACTTTTGGCATTGTGTTGGCAGTAACCTGAGTTGTAATCTTAGGTATTTCATCACGCTATGTCACATAGGGGTTAGACAGAAACAGTATGAACACTATTAACTTAAAAATACTGAACGCGAACGAAGTCGCGGGCAACAGCTAGTTACACTAATAAGTATGTAATGAATCAGTTTCGTCTGGATAGTACTGTGGTGACATAGCATAGTATTGGCAGTATCGCCCGCACACGCCAACCTTATCTGTTCGATTCTTGGCCCGCGGTTATCTGCCCCCTAATTAAATCACTATATCGGTAGCCGCTTACAAATTGTGCGTTTCTCATGTTAATAATAACTTAATACGTATTACTAATATCGGGTCGTATAAATATCTCGTTTGGTCTCAAAAAATAGGGATGTCAAAAATAATACAATGTTCTAAGGTCAGTATGGGACATAAAATAATAAAAAATAACTTACTAATTTATTAATCAATTAGCTTTTGCCCTCGACTTCGTCCGCGTGGATTAATAGTTCCCGTTCCCGGGGGATTACCGGGATGAAAACTATCCTGTCCTTTCTCGGGTCCCAGACTATATCTGTACCAAATTTCATTGAAGGCGGTTCAGTGGTTTAGGCGTGATGAAGAGACAGACAGACAGAGTTACTTTCGCATTTATAATATTAGTAAGGATATCGAATCCCAAGCACGGTATCCCTTCAGATAAAAGCTTCTCCTAAGTTGATTTGTAAAAGGTCTCAGGTTTAGTTTTCCGAATCTCCAGTTTATCAGCCTATCCTGTCCGGCTTTCCCAACTAGGTTCTGACCTCCACGACTCAGTTACGATACTTCTTTGTAAGACTGGTTGTCAGACTTTCTTCAGAGATAACTGACAACAAATTACTACTACTTACGTTTCATATCCAATTATAGATATTCTATTTAGTTAAGTTTCTCTTTTAATTAATTAATAAATCATTCCTATTTAAACCATTAGCCATGAAGTGTTACCTAATTTTTGATAAAGACGTGATCTTAGAACCGTATTCCACATTTAGGTATGTTTACCAGTGCCCAAATTTCCGCGATTGCATGCGCACGCGCACAGGCCGTGATTTGCACGACGTATACCGTGAGGTCGCGAGGCGTAACCCGGGTAGCCAATGGTTTGTTTAACGCGATACTTTGACGATATTTGATAGATAGTAGAAACCTACTAATCGATTAGAATTGGGTTGTAAACACTAAGACACAACTACACTAAAATCACTTTATTGTAAACCTGAAAAAAAAAAAGTTTAAAAAAAAAAACAAAAAACGATTTTAAGTTGCTTTGAAATTAATAAATAGGTAGAGAATTAAGATGCCAAAAAAGTGACGTCATAGTTTAGTATTAATAATCATAATGTCAAAATCACAATATCAAATGATTAGTGGTGTCATCTACCCAATTGCTGAATTTCATTTATTTACTTAGATTTTCCCAATAGGTTTTCTTAGCAGCAATACCAATGATTTCTACAATGCTATAAAAATTAAATGTTGTGAATAAGTGCTTCTTCCTATAATGCACGTTCACGAATCATCTAACTAAAATATAATCTAATAACATCTCATTAAAACAGTTTATGTATGGAGTTTCTTACAAAATTTCTATACCAAAGGTACATTGGTATAGAAATTTAAATGCCTAATTAAAATAAATACTTTGATTTTGAACGCCATTTTTTGTCTCTAATTCTTCACTAGTTTTTTGGACACTAGCCGTGTAAGACAATAAACCCCAAGTCTGACAACCTGTATAAGACCAGATATCTATGTATCCCTTACCAATTGGATTGTAGAGGTCAAATGTCATTATTTTCAGTGTACAACTGATAGGTTGGGATCCGCTTACATTGAAGTAGATAGGAATTTGACCCCCAACAATTTATAAACATAACGGCGAATAGAGTAAATTTTGCGGATGATATCTACCCGGATTCTAAAAGCTTTAATAGTAGTTTTTTTGTCAAATCTACTAGTTGCTGTTGTTATTAGGTTTAAAAAAAAAGAACTATTCCCTATCTGATATTATCATGTAATAGCAATTCAAATCCGATAGGCTCTCAAAAATTGTCATAGACATTCTATAATACCAGCCTATTTATTGTCCCACGACTCGATAAAGGCCTCTTCACATAATTATGAAGAAGGCACGAGCATTGATCACTGTATTTATTCAAATTGTATTAATTCCAGGTTTTCTTCAAAATAAAATAAACTAAACTTAATTAGTTAACCAACACGCCTGTATTCCCCGAAGGGTTAGGCAGAGGTGTACCAATGTACACCCACAGTTCGCCGGTATATTTAGGTCCCATGTAATAGGGGGCGAGCCTATTGCCATTAACCGGGCACAAATCCAAACTCCGAGCTGCTAGGTACTGAGAATTTCATAGAAAAACCCAATAACAATTAATAACACTTAATTAGTTAACTAAAAAAAAAAAAAACATTTTGATACAAATGCCCAAATAACCTCATGCATGGCAGGTGTCCGCCTTAACCAGTAGGCCATCACGACATGTGATTATTCTACGTCTATTCAAAACCTCAATAAAAAGGAAAAATCTCAAAAGATGCCTGTTTCTTTTCCCCTCCAATTTGCCGACACGGCAATCCCAACTGAATGATTTAATAATTGTAACAATATCATTATCTGTAGGCACCACGTGTGTGACACGCGTGGAGTCTTAGGTATTGTTTTATATTTATATTAATTATAATTATTTGGCAAGGGGTTATCGCGCATCATGTAGTGATTGTAGTGATCCCAGGGAGGGAGACCCGATAAAAGCGAGGCTTTACGTCTAATTACACGCTGTTTCTGCTAAATGTTAATTTTGTTCAAGGTTTTGGAATACTACCATGATTATGAAATACTAGGAAGTTTTAAATACACTCATATATAATATATTATATTTTCGATTTGTCATGCTTTACTATCGATAGTTATAATTCTAACAGTTTGTTTTTATATCCCTTGGGAGTGTCAGACTCTTGCTGAATAAAAGCCATTCGTGTTCCTAGTGCCCTTTGAATTCCAGGGCCAAATGACTCTTTCAAACAAATTCCGCAACGGGCACAATCTAAACCCTTCAACGAGAACGCGCGGGCGCAATCGATCCCTTTTTTAAAGGATGGGAAATCATCAAATTACTTTTTCTGCTCTGGGCGGAGCGGAAGGGAGTGTTAGTCTTTTACTGACTAAAACCCAACCGTGTTCCTCCAAATGCCCTTTGCGTTCCAGTGCCGTGGTGATTCTTTCGAATAAATTCCGCAAAAGGAACAAGCCCTGCAGTTTCACTCGCGCTTAATTACGTCTTTGGTTACTGCTTGCTAATTAGTCGCAGAGCATACCTACCTTTAATAAGTATGATAGCTTACTGTATTTAATTAGGTATATACAATTATTTTATTAAAGAAGAATCATATTGCACAATACTTTATTATTGTTTGCATCTCGCTCACACTCGAACATTCAAAAACCAAAATGGCGGTGCCGGGTCTATTCCCATTTTGTTTGTCAGTCTATGGAAAATTCAGAATTGATGCATCGAATTATTTTGATAATGCATGCAAATCAATTTGCAAAATTAAACTATTTTGATTTCAATTACTTTACTAAGTTAAAAATAAAAACGTTGAAGCATAGATACTTGTGCAAACTTTAACAATTTATTATTTTTATAAACTTAGTTGTGTTAACAGCCTAGTGGTCCTAAGCGCGACTGGTATGCTAGAGGCCTTGGGAGGTTGGATTCCCAGGTCGAGCCAAGTGTAATTGGATTTTCTATGAATTTCATAGCAGCAGCTCGGAATTAGGATTTGTGTCCGTTTAATGGCAGTAGGCCCTATTACATGGGACCTAAAAAAAACATACCGGCGAACTGTGCGTGCACATTGGTAGGTACTCTGCCTAACCCTTTTGGGAATACAAGCGTGATGATATGTTATGTTAGAATTGAATACGGAATCCATTGTTATCAATTTAGTTACAAGATCCATTCCACCCTGTATGATAGGAAGAACAGGAGAGGATGTACATCACGGTTCAGGTTGTCACATGACCGTGCCGAGGGCGTAGCCAGACGAGCCACCGTGACCTTTCACACGACCCGCCGCCGTCCGCGAAGATACTACATCGATTACTACCGCTTATTGTGGCTGATAGCGTGATTCCGGATAAATATAGGCCTCTTCTTCTTAGTTTCGTAAGATGAATAAATGATAGGGTTTTTTTTCCTTCTTTATTCGTAAATATTCATCTTCCATACCATCACGCCTGTATTCCCCGAAAGGTTAGGCAGAGGTGTAACCAATGTGTGGGTGTACAGTCAGCCGGTATGTTTGGTTCCCTATTCCATAGGACCTAAACGTCTTTGTTTAATTACTGTTCTGCGCCTATGGCTCGTGGCGTGATGTTACATAGCTTACAGCCTTCTTTGATAATTGGACTATCCAACACAAAAAGATTTTTTCAATTCGAACCAGTAGTTCTTGAGATTAGCGAGTCCAACCAAACAAACAAATTACAATATCAGTATAGATTTAATACATTTGCACAGGTGTGAATATTTGCCATGAATGTATTAGGTACGATGTCTCTGTGTAATCTTTTAATTTGAAGTAACCAGAAACCTTTTAAACTTTAGACTTTGGATGGGTTCATTGATCACATTATAAAACACTGTAGCTGTAGGTAGGTCTCCTAGTTTAAAGCGACCTTAGAGAAGACGGTAGCATAGTGGTCACATGCTACCGTGCACAGCGAGGCTTAGGAAAGACCCCTTTACAGTCTTCCCAGAGACGTGCCTCAGGCGTTGCACAGGGAAGGTTCTGGTGCGGTCTTTTAAGAGGAAACGGAACCCTCTCCATATGCTGATGGTGTCCACCGGCGTGGTTTTAGTGAGGTAATCCCACACTCCCCGGTCTTATGCCCAAAGACCGGGCGCCTATTGAAGGTAACCATCACGCCTGTATTCCCCGAAGGGTTAGGCAGAGGTGTACCAATGTACACCCACAGTTCGCCGGTATATTTAGGTCCTATGTAATAGGGGGCGAGCCTATTGCCATTAACCGGGCACAAATCCAAACTCCGAGCTGCTACTGAGTGTTCCATAAAAAACCCAATAACACTTTTTGCTCGACCTGGGAATCGAACCCGGGACCCCTTGCACAGCAGTCGCACTTGCGACCACGAGACCAACGGGGCAGTTGCCCCCAGAAAACAAAAAAAAGGTTTTCTAGCTATAAACTTGTCCACATCACCTCCGTATTTATTGCATACACCTGTAATTGCAGCACAATGTTTTAAGTGCGTACCATCGTTACATAAACAGCGATTTTTCACAAGAAAACATAATTGTTTCTTAGGAATCATTTTAACTCAATTGATGTGTGTCCAAGATAAACTTAGAAAGCACATATGAAATAGAAAAAATCACATTGGTACTTGCCCGTGCCCGGTTGCGAACCCACAACCTCGTGCATGAGAGGCGGGCGCCTTAACCATTGGCCTATTAACATGCTTAGCCCTTTCTAAATAAAATGAATGATCATCTCCGGAAATAAAGTAACCGCAACGTTAACCAAATATTGCAACATATCTAATACCTAGGCTAAAAAAAATTAGCTCATATTTTGGTCAGTAAACACAGTGACCTCACAGTTATCAACTCAAAGAATGTTAACAATATCCGTTACATATAGAATCGTTCCAGGTGACGTATGATGTAATTTTATCACTAAAAAACCGGTATAATGCTGTAATACAAGGGTCAATTGTCGTTGAATGGAAAAAAGTGTGCCAAAGTTAATTTAACCCGGCTCGCGCAGTGATTTGATCGCATTGCATCACCCCAAAAGCGTAAAACTGATATAGACTGGTACATGGCGGAATTTTAAGCAAATATTGCATTAATGTTTTGGGGACCTTTGACTATGTTTAGACTTTTAAATGTGTCTTTAATAAAGTAAATTGTTGTAATTATTACTGAGAGGTCTCCGGTTATGGGTCAAGTTGCAAGGTCAATCTCAGGACTGAACTGACTTGCGGAGTGACCTTTGATGATTTCACACGTCTGCTCGACCCTGAGACAACCGGAATACTTAACCCCAGAAAAAGTCAGCCCCAACAACTCAGACCGGATTAAACAACCCCAGAAAACACGACCCTGACAAATCAGACCAGATTGCTCGACCCTAACAACTCAACCCCGGCAACTCAGACTGGACTATACAGGGTGGAAATTTATTATGCTACCTGGAGGGAAAGTACTCTAAATACTTGAGTTAGCAAATTTTACTGAAAGGAAACATTCCTTTATTTTTAAAAAGAAACAAAACTGCATTTAAATAATTTTGAAAATATTCTTGCCACACCCAGGAATCGAACCGACTAAAATTCGAAAAAATTGCATCCTGTACTTTTTTGGCACTAATCGATAGGGTCAATCATAAGGATCAAATCCCTGCAAACATGGTACTGGTGGTGACTGATGATGGTGACTTGTCCTATAACTCAGAAAAAGACCCCAGGAAATTCGACCCGGACGACTTGACCCTATCTACAAAGACAACAACAACTCGACCCGGCCGACTCAACACAAACCATTCGACGAGCTTCATTGCTTCGGCGCTTATCTGGTGAGCGCCATTCTGATTCTGGCCTTCAGGAGTTGCAGTGGTTAGGAATAGAGTTGCGGGCTTGTCTGGCTTTAGTCTGCGGCACGAGTCACTGAACGGACTGGTAATCCCGTGTCCGGAGCACATCAAAATTCCATCTAAGTTAGAATTTGATACAGTTATTGCCGGTGCAGAATTTGGTAATTTACATAACTAATCTAACGGATTGGTACCGTAACACTAAGCAAGTTTTTTAAAATATTCATAAAGCTTCAAAAACAAAAATCGTAGTCCTAAGCGCGACTGCTACGCTAGGTCTAGGGTTCCAATCCTAGGTGCAAGCAGTGAATTGGGTTTTCTATCAAATTCCCAGTGGCAGCTCGGGGTTAAGATTTGTACCTGATTAATGGTAATAGGCTCGCCCCTTATTACATGAGATCTAAACATAACGGCGAACTATGGGTGTGAGTACATTTTGGTACACCGCTACCTAACCCTTCGGGGAATACAGGCGTGATGGTATGATGATGACAAACTTTGTTAATTTGGAAGGGAGTATATTTTTTATATAAACGCTCTATTATTACCAATTAAAGGGACCGCCTTTCATTAATTAACGAACTGTATATTTAGCTACAAATCATGAGTAAAGAGAGTGTAGTCACTCGTAACCTCTGCTGATACCTCAGGTCATCTAATTAGCGTTATATAATAGTAATATTAGTTGAAATAGTTTAATTATCTCGAGTCCGGGACACCTATCGCAGAGGTTACAAACTCCCAAACTTCTACCGATATAAGTTTATTGTAACTTATGGGGATTGTTGTGTAATATTACCTATTACTTTAGTTGAGTGACGTCAGTCTCGTGGTTGTGGTTCGATTTTCAGTACGTCGATTCTGTAAAATTCAGACATGAACTCGCATCTCAAGTCGCTATTCAATGACATTAAATATTTAATCAAATTCAAATGACATTGATTTATTTGACACTTTGAAGTGCGAAGTGAGTGTCGAAGTGACGGTGGAATTACCGTATAGAATGCCACTGCAAGTCAAGTAAAGTATTATTGGGTTTTGCCATTAAGAATTTCTTTGTAGTATGACCCGGAGATTGACCGGACCTTTGTGCTTCGGAAAGCACGTTGAGACTTTGGTTTCGATCTTTGGATCTCCCCCCGGTCGTGTCAGATTGTCGATTCGTTGGATTATGACAGTGAGGGAAGAGGGAGTGCGCTTGTACATGTGTATAATAAAATATCTTCTCCATACTCGGCTAGTTTTCCAATAAGATTAGTTGCCGTGGCTGAAATTCGGTGGGGAGAATGAATACTGAATTAGGTAAATAGTAATTTTAAATAGTCAGGTACAGTGGTATACGTATATCTGCCTCTACCCACTATGATCTGAAGATTACTTTGCTATGACTTTTTTTTTTAATAAGTTAAATACATTTATAAATTCAAAATGTACACTGCTCCCAGTCAAAAAGGTCCTAAGACTTTTCAGAGCAAAACAAAACCGCAAGTTTCGGCTTGACGAGTACAATAGCACCGAATCATCTAAACCATGCACACGTCTCATGCCAAAACACACAATATGATTTAAAAAACCTCGTGGTTGACTTACATATTAAAATACCTAACTAATAATGAAGGAGATAACGGTTATCTGTCTGTCAGTGAATTAAACTGGTATGATTGAATTGTTTTGTTTTACTACGTGATCACAATTCATATGTGCCCGAGGATGATGCCCCCAACGGATTTGTAGTAACCGGTTATTAACATGGCACTTTATTTCAATAATTATATTTGTTTATTTGTGTCAATAATCGTCATGAGTAAAAACCTTTAATATAAGATTTATTTAATAAATCTGAATCTGAAGAAACGTCGGGTGCGCAGTACTCGTAACTGGCGTGCTTGTATGACCTGGTTTATGAATGTGGATGACACGAAAGGAGTATGTGAGGATCGTCACAGGTGGCGTTCGGTGGCTTCTGCCTACCCCTATAGGAAACAGGCGTGAGGTCATGTATATAGTACATAAACAAGATTGCTCTTAATATTAAAATTTCTTAGTACTAACATACCCAGTAAGTAAGTACACCAATTAATCTAGAATAAATTCTCATTAATAATTACCAGTCTATTTAAGTCTCACTGCAGGCGAAAAGCCTCTTGTCATGCAGAGGACGCACAAGGATTGATTCCCACGCTTGCTCAAGGCGGATTGGCGAGTGCAGACTTTTTTAAATCCCTGTGTGATTCTGTAAGACCTCGTTCTAAACTTCGAATCTGAATCCGCTGTGACTTTCTTGATTGGCATTCTAAAAACTCGGTTGATAATTCGAATTTACACTAGCGCCACTCTTGGGAGCGTGTCAGCGAGTTGAACTAAAGATAAAGTATGAGATCACGTAAGAAGTGGCATTCTATACGGTAATTCCACCGTCACTTCGACGCTCACTTCGCACTTCAAAGTGTCAAATAAATCAATGTAATTTTGAACCTAAAGCGAAGTGAGGGTGAATAGCGACTTGAGATGCGAGTTCATGTACAACAAACAACAACATCTAATACATCACACATGTGTTCTTAACATCTAATTTCTGTACAATAAAGAATTTGAATTTGAATTTGTCTGAATTTTACAGAATCGACGTACAGGTGAAGTGAGTGAGGGTGTCATGTGGCCCAGTGGTTAAGGCGCCCGCCTATCATGAACGAGGTTGTGGGTACTTGCCTGGTATCGTACTAAGTTGCAAAAAAATAAATGCGATGAGAAGAACGTGAAACCAGCACTGAAACTATACACTCTTTCTATTTTTACCTATGCTTAATTTAACTCTACCAATACTAACAACTGGTTTGTTTACTAAATCAACAACTGCATGAACTTCGGGACATCAAGTTCACTCATATTATTAGAGTCACATTCTAAAGTTGAACGAACTGAAAAAATATGTATTTATTATGTTATTGACTCGGAAAACATACACTACACTTAACGGGTGTAAAAAGACACATAATGAGGTCTTAAAACTATAATTATGTTCTTCCCACCATTGCAATCTTTTTTTTTTGTTTTAGATCGTAATTACTTCTGGGACCCTTCTGGTTATGGAAATATTAAAGCCAAAGTCAAATTATTTCTTTCAAGTTAGGGCTGCCATCCGTCCGGGTTTCCCTGGATTTGTCCTAGTTTAGAGGGCGTCCGGGAGGGGTTGTCAAAAATCCCGATTAATTGAAAGATAAGCGATACCTAAATAAAATAATAATAAAAATCCTGGGATGTTCAGGAAAAGAATTAAATTTCTTCCAAATGTCCGGAGTTTAGAAGTTTTTGCCCGGCGTCGGCAATTTAGGTGATGGCAACCCTATTTCAAGTGGACCATCAAAAGCACTTTTGAACGTCAACCACACGATAAAAAATGAAATGAATCTATGTTTTTTTTAAATCATTGGATGGCAAACAAGCCTACTCGCGGACTACCTGATGTGAAACAGTCACTCCCACAATCCCTGCAATATTTTTCTCTCAATGTGGTAAACAGCTATGAAATGCGTCTTTTAACATCCTGTATCTGTACACCTACAGACACTAACTAACCAATGCATTTTCCTACCACATTTAAATCACCTAAATAAATACTAAAATTACTATTGCTATAATAATACATATTGACTTAGGCACTTAGTTAAATGCCTAAATAAACAATAGGTATTGGTTAATTTTGAATGTCCAAAGAGCAACGAACTTGCACATTTTAATATGCATGCAAATATTGTAAAGCGTTTATTTTTAAACTGCCTTGTTAGCCTAGTGGTCCTTAGCGCGACTGCTGCGCTGAATTCGATTGGGTTCGATTTCCAGGGTGAGCAAAGTAATGGTGGGTTTTTCTATGAAATTGACGAATGGTTAGACAGAGATGCCCACAGTTCGCCGGTATGTTTAGGTCCCATATAATAGGGTGCCAGCGTATTGCCATTAACCGGGCACGAATCCTAGCTCCAAGCTGCTACTGAGAATTTTATAGAAAATTCCAATAACAGCAAAGCACCTACCACAAAAGCACCAAAGTAGGTTATTTAAAAAAAACATGCTACGAGTACCTATTACTACGTTGACCCATAAAAGCGGTGTTAGAATTATATTATCTATGGCCAACAAATCACGTAAAATACCTTTCGATTTCATCATCCTAATCTCGGCCTAAGTGTGTTAGGGTCGGTCAACATTCTACCAAGTTGCTTATGGATGGAACTAATACTGTAAAATCGAAAGTAATTCTGTTTGCCTGTCTGTTACACTTTTCATATATAAAAAAAATATAAATATACCATCACGCCTGTATTCCCCGAAGGCAAAGGCAGAGGTTAGGCAGAGGTGTACCAATGTACACCCACAGTTCGCCGGTATATTTAGGTCCCATGTAATAGGGGGCGAGCCTATTCCCATTAACCGGCCAAAAATCCTAACTCCGAGCCGCTACTGAGAATTTCATAGAAAAACCCAATAACACTTTTTGCTCGATCCGGGAATCGAACCCGGGACCCCTTGCACAGCAGTCGCACTTGCGACCACGAGACCGACGGAGCAGTTACACTTTTCACGACACGAAAAAACGACTGAACCGATTTTTATCTTTATGATCGATTTAAAAATTCACAATAGAAATTCATTATGCGTACCTTTGGCCCTTTTTTGGCTTAACTCTTTAAAATTGATCAGGTAAGTCTTTTATTATCTAGCTTTTGCCCACGGCTTCGCTTGCGTTTTCTTTCTCCTTAAGAAACAGAACTTTTTCTGGATGACCGGACTACCTATTATATTATATTGACCTAGCTATATACCCCGTGGTGTCACCCGCGTTCTAACCGAACCTGTAATGTAATTTATAATTCTCCAGGCCGATTCCGGCCACGGCGGCTAACCTTAATGCAGACTAGCCACGTACGCAGGAGATATTATAGTGCACAAGTGTGTGCGCAAACACAGGTGCACTCCCTCTTCCCTAACTCTCATAGCCCGATGGGACGGCAATCCGACACGACCGGAGAGAGATCAGGCGCAGGACCAACAGCTTTACGTGCTTTCCGAGGCACGGGGGGGTGTCACACCACCAACTTCCAAACTCCGGGCTGCTACTGAGAAATTCCTAATGGAAAAACCCAATAACACTTTTTGCCCGACCTGGGAATCGAACCCGGGACCCCTTGCTCAGCAGTCGCGCTTGCGACCACGAGACCAACGGGGCAGTCAAACCGAACCTAACCCTTCGGGGAATACAGGCGTGATGGTATGTATGTGTATTACTATTTTTTCTCCGTAACCCGATTAATCATAAGTTCCTTCCTCGTAATTTTTTAATCTCTACATTTTATCAAAGCGGCGGTTTCTATGGGGTGCAAGTAGACTTCAACCCCGGACGCCGTTACTCCGGAACTGTCCCTCGATAGTGTCTCTACTGAGAGTCGGTAGAGTTCCGGTAGAGTCTGGTTTAGGTCGCGTACTATATAGAGAGATACTGCTTGACCCCCTTACCCGGATGAAGACCAGGGTATGAGAGGTAGCGAGGCGGGTAATGAAGAACCTGGTGTTTGGGAGACAGTTAGGTAGAAGAAAAAGAGACTTAAAATTTTATATTTAACACTGATTGAATCGGAACCAGACGAAGTGTCCAAAAATGCAGTATAATGTATTGCGTTTTTGGACACTTGGTTTTACGAAAGAATCTTAGGTAAAATATCAAGAGGATTGATAAAAGTATCCAACTGTATCCTAACAATTGACACCAAAATTATTCTTCTTTTCGGGTTGATGAAAATCCTATAATTCTTAGGCCCAGAAGGTGACCACGTTTATCGTGAAACACACCACCAACAGAACACCAAAGTTCAAATGCACAGAGAATGCCGCACAGCTCGATAGGAAAACAAAAACGTAAATATTATAGTTGAAATCTAATGTTCAATTCTGCGAAACTCTCCCACGGGTAATTGAGGTGAAGTGAGTATGAGGTGACCTATCATGCTAGGAGTCGACAGCTTACCTCAAACCCACTTCAAATGAATTCCCCACGGAAAATTTGTCAGAATTGCAATACTGGTCTTTACACCATTCTTTAGATGCTCTTAGATCATTACAAACGATTAAGAAAAACGCTACCGCCCATGGCCAATACCACACCATTGCATCTTCAACGAGCCGAGACTTTGCCCCAGGACATTACTAGACAGGGACAGAGACACAAACAACAAAACATCGATACCAAAGCTTCACACAATCGCAAGCTAAGGGAAAACACAGCAGATGCTTGTAAAAGCGTTGATTTATTATACCTAGGAGTATCACGCAAGTCCATTGTCCACGCCGCGACCTCCGGGGTAGCGATACCACGAACAATGCTCCGATAAACGTAAAAAAAATTGACCACGGAACACCCCCAGCGCGAGCGAGCCTGCGCACACGCATCATATATTAATCCGTGTATTTTTTCACGCGTGTCAGTCGCGCACCGCCCGCCGCCGTCACCGCACGCATGCGGCTCGATCTGCTCTATTATTTCAATTGTCTACGACGTAGGAATTTACCGCGATGGGTAAATTATTGAGTGTGATCGTGTTTGTTCTAGTCAGTAATTTTTTAAGTTTAGAGGGGGAGTTGTTGGGTAGTTGTGCTAACTGCGCGAATGGGGATCTCAGCGTCACTGAGCTGACGCAGGCGCGGATCGAGTTCGTGAAGCAGCAGATTCTGAAGAAGTTGAGGCTGAGTAAGAAGCCGGCGGTGGCCCTGCCGGTAAACAGCCTGCCTATGCCGGTGGCGCAGGGCCAGACCCTCAGCGAGGGGACCAACAAGCCGCCGGAGTTCGACGACTATTATGGCAGAACTGAACAGAAGATTATATTCCCTGTTGAAGGTAAGCTTTGAAACCTTATAATGTCTTCTAAAAAATGATTATGTGCAGTGTAGCATAATCGTGCTATTTTGCACAGAAGGGTTCTGTGCAAAAAGGTTGCTGTAAGTCACTATTTCCTCTTCATTGCACAATTTTCGTGACTGAACTTTTAATACTAAGTTTATAACTTTAAATCACGAAAATTAATTATTTGCTAGATATACATAACATACTACGCTAACGTTTTAAAGCGAAGATTAATTTACCTGTAGCTACATAAAATTATGTACAGTTAATTTCAAGATGATGACGTTTAAACAAAGACGGCTTTTAATAGTAAGTATAGAGTTTTTATTTTATAAGAGATGGGTAAGCTCTTTCCTATATCTTTTCCATTCATCTGCGTATACGAATCTAACTTTTGAAGGGGCAAAATGATTAAATTCCTTAATCTTGTAAAACTAGCAAAGTCCTTTTCCTTGTGCTTTTTCGTAATTGAAATAAATTATTTCATTTTGGCTTTGAATCTCAAAGTGAATTTCACCATATCCTACTTCCTATTCTATTAATGCGAAAGTTTGAGAGGATGGATGGATGTTTGTTTATTTCTTTCTCACGTTTAAACGGCTACTAGTAAACGAACCTGGATAAAATTTGGCACTAAGATAGATTGTACTCTGGAATAAGACATAGGTAACTTTTTATCCTGGAAAAATATACGGTTCCCATGATATACTATATCAATTTTGACGCAAAGAAATCGCGGGCAGTACTAGTATAGAGATCATAGTTAGACGATTTTCATAAACCACATAAAATGAGCGTCAGCAAAACGATCGCCGTTATAAAATTATACAAAGTCATAGTACAACTGTTTATGCTAATTAAGTGTGTAATTAAGTAATTAAGTGTTAAAGATGATGTAATTATCGCTTACACTTGCCGCTTACCTATCAGGTTAATAGTGTTGGGGCAGGAATCGAACTTTGTACCGTGCGCTACACGGCATAGCGGCATGCTAGGCTAAGGTCATTTACAAATAGTTTTTGTAAACTTGGCTAAAATTAAAATATGGACTTCGATCGCAGTTTTGACTTGTCAGATGTTATGAGACTTGTCAGATGTTATGAGACCTATTGAATATTAATTAATAGATTTTATCATTAACTTGCATTTGCTCACGACTTTGTCAGCGAAGTTTTTTTGACTTTAGTTAAGTTACGTCTTTGGTTATTGCTCCGTTCCCGATAGTCGTAGCGTGATGTTAAAAAGCTTATAGGTAACCTCTCTCTTTACATACCATCTCGCCTGTGTCCCCCGAAGGGTTGGGCAGAGTTGCACCAAAGAACACCCACAGCTCGTCGGTATGTTTAAGTCCCATGTAATAGGGGGCGAAAATATTGCCATTAACCGGGCGTGATGGTATATTTATTTTAGTTTAAAGTAATTAATTTCATTGTGGGCTGGCTTATTTTGACAGGGCTCAGTTAAAATAAAAACTCATGCTTAGAAAAGGTTTAACATTTATTACCTACGTCCAAAAACGGGAAAAAAATGTGACGAAGTTTGTTCGATTTCACATAAAAAATTTAGTTATACAATTCTAAAAATAATTTTCACGCACGAGTTATAAATAGAACAATGAAATTATGTTAATCTGTTATGACGTACATTAATGATTTAGTATCGGCTGACACGTCACGGAGTGTCTACGTAGTGTTCACGTCATCCATCCATATGCCTCGCCTTCATTCACGATTCAAGGAATCTACGAGTATGTACAACGTACTTCACACATACATACATAAACTCACGCCTTTTTTCATGGGGGTAGGCAGAAACTACTGGAAGCTATCTGCTACGATCCTTACATACTCTTTTCGCTTCGATCACGTTCATACATCTGGTCATACAAGCACGCCGGTTACGAGGACTGCGCACCCGACCTTTCTGAAGAATCATTTATTATTTTGTGGGAAATTTCTCACGGATAGGGTATCTATGAGGATTTATCCCATCTGGGAAAAACGGAGGGTTATCTCGGACTAAAATCCCATGGTACCTTCTACCTACATGATTTGAGAGTCCGGTAAAGCAAGCAAGATCCGCGCCGAATTGAACCCAAGACCTCTAGCATAGCAGTCGCGCTTAGGACCACTAGGCTAACGAGGCAGTTAGTCTCTGAAGTACTGACCAAAATTCGGCCGGCAGAATATTACATACAATCACGCCTGTATTCCCCGAAGGGTTAGGCAGAGATGTACCAATGTACACACACAGTTCGCCTGTATGTTTAAGTCCCATATAATATAGGGCGAGTCTATTGCCATTAACCGGCCACAGATTCTAACTCCGAGCTGCTACTGATAATTTCATAGAAAAACCCAATAACACTTTTTGCTCGACCTGGGAATGTTGCAGTCGCGCGGTTAGGACCACTAAGCCAACGAGGCAGTCGGCAGAATATTATCAGCATGATTTAACAAAAATAATAACTATAGGTGGTATTTTATTATGCCTACAGGGGAAACAAAACATGTGAATACTTGAATTACTTATCTTCACAGATAAGGCTCGATCCTGACCCATATGTCGGTGATACAATACAAATATTTACTACTTTGTAGTAAAAGAGGTGGTTTGTTGGTGATTATCATTGAGTATTGAGACGCATTTCTTTTTTACTTAGAATTAATTAAGAAAGATAAATTTATTTATCGTAAGGAAAACTGGACTTAAAATTAAAATAAGTCTTATTTATTTAAAAAAAAAAACCATCACGCCTGTATTCCCCGAAGGGTTAGGCAGAGGTGTACCAATGTACACCCACAGTTCGCCGGTATATTTAGGTCCCATGTAAGCGAGCCTATTGCCATTAACCGGGCACAAATCCAAACATCCATCCATATCCATTTATTTATTTATTTATTTATGCTAACACTTATATTATTAATTCACTTTGATCAATGTCCGTACCTTCTCTGTATGAGAAGAGGCCTTTGCCTTGCAGTGGGATAGTAATAGGCTGGTTTTTAAATTTTATTATAAGTTAGTAATACCTATTATTAGCTTTTGTGGAGTAAGTTCAATCTTTTTTATACCTGGGTGTGTTCATATTTAAATTAAATAATTTCATTTTGGATAAAATTATTATACCAGCAAATTCAATAAAGTACCTAATTTTAGTTTAAAAAATAAATATTATTGTGAACTTTTTAGTCGCAAAAGTATAGAGACGCTACACACCTACACATACATAAACTCACGCCTTTTTCCCATGGGGGTAGGCAGAAACCACGGACCGCCACCTGCTAAGATCCTACGAACGCAACGCTACGCAACGCGTCGCTACGCAACGTGACGCTACGAATTTAATTATCCGGCCTTAATTAATCAAGAGCAAATTAAAAATGACTTATTCTTAAAAGCCTATTTTTGCGTTTACATCTTGCCCAAACCTAGTAATCTACCTTTCCTATAACACACAGTTATATGTATAATAATAACTCTTCATAATTATCCGGATATAATAATTCTATGAAACAATATCAAGTATTAGTCACAGTACTTAATTGCCCGTGTACTATGACCTAATGTAATTAGTCGCTTCTCGCCCGGCTCTGCCTACTTTCATGATAAGATAAGAATTCTGAGAGAAAATAGACGAATGAGTGATGGCACTAGGTATATAATGTACTATATAGATAGTTTGCAGCCTACTTATGTAACTGTATTTATTGCTGTATATACTGTAGACCCAAACAGTGCCTAGGTATGTAAATATAATCTTACTAATATTATAAAATGACTGCCTTGTTGGCCTAGTGGTCCTTAATGCGACTGCTACTCTTAGAGAAAGATCTCTATATCTTAGGTTTGATTCCCAGGTCGAGCAATTGTTATTGGTTTTTCTATAAAATTCTCAGTAGCAGCTCGGAGTTAGGATTTGTGCCCGGTTTATAGCAATAGACTCGCTCCCTATTACATGGGACCTTAAAGATACTGTGGGTGTACATTGGTAAACCTCTGCCGAACCCTTTGGGAATACAGGCGTGATGGTATGTTTATGTATGTATTTTCACGATCACAATACAAAAGAGCTTCTAATTGTAATACGAATGAATGGCCTCCCTATTCGTAAAGTTTATCACTTGGCTTCGTTAACACGCCTCGTGATATCACTCAAATTAGTTTAATTACTCACAGTTCAGGGTTCAAACTAACAGTTTTTTATTACCTCTCCCGCTCTACTAAGATATAATTAATTAAAATTCAGTTCCGTGTCACATTTTGTCTTAATTAGTGGAATATTACTGAGCTTTCCGTTACTATTTAAAACTGATAAAATAGGTATCTTGAACTATGTAGACAGTACCTTCTACCCGCGACTTCTTAGGTTACCTTTTTGGTCACTTTGCTCGATCTGGGAATCGAAACCAAGACGTCTAGCGTAGCAGTCGCGCTTGGGACTACTAAACTAACGAGGCAGCCGAGGCGAGGCGGAGAGTGTTCTATTTTAATAACAGTAAATAGTACCCCCCTAACTGCCCCGTTGGTCTCGTGGTCGCAAGTGCGACTGCTGTGCAAGGGGTCCCGGGTTCGATTCCCAGGTCGAGCAAAAAGTGTTATTGGGTTTTTCTTTGAAATTCTCAGTAGCAGCTCGGAGTTTGGATTTGTGCCCGGTTAATGGCAATAGGCTCGCACCCTATTACATGGGACCTAAATATACCGGCGAACTGTGGGTGTACATTGGTACACCTCTGCCTAACCCTTCAGGGAATACAGGCGTGATGGTATATATATAGTATCAGCCTATTATTGTCCCACTGCAGGGCAAAGGTCTCACACAAGGCGGATTGCCTCTGCTCAAGGTGGGTCGGTGATTTCAGACTTACATTAATAATAAAGTTTGGGTTTCCTCACAATATTTTCCTTTACCTATGTCAGTATTGCAAAAGATGAACTTAGAAATTACCTACGTATGAATTGAAAGTCATATTAGTACTTGCCCACAACCTCATGCATGAAAGGCGGGCGCCTTAACCACTGGGCCATCAGGACATATTATAATCCTTCTTATTAAGTTGGTTAAAAATAAATTGTATCACCGTAGCGCTCGTAGGCCGTAGTAGGAAATGTCGTAGCGATGTTGTAGCAAGCGCAATTAGCGTAGCAACACATTAGACGAAAACTACGCGTGATTGCGATTTACTATGAAAATTACGTAATTTTGTTGTGATGTGGCTAGGTAATTTTAAATGATAGGTATGTCATATCCCCGATTGTGTTGAATTGCCGTCCCATTGGACTAATGAGAGTTAGGGAAGACGGGGGGCACCTGTGTTAGTGCACACACTTGTGCACTATAATATATGCTGCCTACTTGTCTACTCTACATTAAAATTAGCCACGGTGGCCGGAATCGGTCTGGATAATAGATCGTACATGCATATCATATATACTGGGCAAGTACCCATGTGACTTTTAAAATTCATATGTATTTTCTAAGTTTACTGTAGGCATCCCTCTGACATCAGTAAAGGAAAACCTCCTGAGGATACCTGGACTTATATCATTTATATATAAGTCTGAAACTACCAATCCGCCTTGAGCAAGCGTGGTCATAAAAGTTCGTGCCTTCTCTGAATGAGAAGAGGCCTTTACTCTGCAGTGGAACAATAGTAGGCTTGTAGGTAATAATAAATAATATATTGAAAACACCAACTTTTTAATATTTAAATAAAATGATCATCACGCCTGTATTCCCGAAGGATTAGGCAGAGGTGTACTAATATACACCTACAGTTCGCCGGTAAGTTTAGGTCCCATATAAAAGGGGGTCGAGAAAACTAAATTAAACGACGTACAACTGAAACTACGACTACTCACAGTAATCTCAAAACATCCCGTTTACTTGCGCCGGCGCACCTATTCTCAAAGCGTCGTCGATGATCACGCGCGGCGCGGCTGTGACGCGAGATAAGCGTGACCTCTTGACTAACCGGTCGCTTATGTAGATACACATTAGGTACGAGAACGACGGTAAATGAGAAAAATGAACGGTTTATGAGATGAATATAAATACAAAAACAAATACATACCATAACGCCTGTGTTCCCCGAAGGGTTAACCAGAGGTGGACTAATAAAAACCCACAGTTCGCGGGTATGTATTTCCCATGTGATAGAAAATAAATAATAATAAATACTCGTGTTACCAGCCTATTGTTATTCGAAGGGCGAAGGCCTCTTTCTTATACAGAGAAGGCACAAACATTGATGACCACGCTTGCTCAAGGCGGATTGGCGATTTCAGACTTATATTAATTTTTAGTCCAGCTTTCCTCACGATGTTTTCCTTCAATGATATTAGAGATATTTAAGACGTAACAGCGTTATTGAGAAAGGAAGGGTAGTTTAGTGAAAGAAACCATTTTTACCTTTCCCCATGACTAGAAACTCGGCCCTGCTGCGGCCTCGTACAGCTGAGATATAAATCTAGCTATGCTATGCTAGGGAGTAACAGTTCACCTTAAGCTCACTTCACCCAAATAAATGAAAAGAGTGAGTAGGCCAATTTTGTAAAAATCTAAAATTCTAAAGAATAAACTAACTAATGTGGCGACATGTCAAATCTTAGATTTCTGTGGTACTAGATTTAACCTGCGCTAATTTATGATTTTGGTTACTGCTTCGCCCTCTTAGGTCGTAGTATGATGTTATATACCTTATAACATTCCTCGTTAACTTAGCTTTATAATTCACAACGACTTTATTCAAATCAAGTCAGTACTTCCTAGAATTAGCACGTCTAAACAGATAAACGAACTCTTCAGCTTTATAATATAATATAATATTAGCATAGATGTTGATGAAAAGCACAAAAATATCATGTGCTTTCATGACCTAAACAGGCAAATAGACGGATACTAAAAGCAACTTTGTTTTATACTATTTACACAGATATTTCTATGTATTTAATCAGCATGGGAACATTTATCGACACATAGGCATAGGTACAAAGTTTACAACTGCGTATTTTCGAATTAATTTGTTTAATTAGAGCGTTTTCGTGCCAATTATACTAATTACAGAGACCGCGATTATTTATTGTAATTATTAATACTATTATTATATGCATGATTGGTAGAACTATTTTACAATCTCGCACGAATCTACGACACGTGTGCGCTGAAGCTAAATTGTATGAAAATGCATAGTTCGTTTGTTGTTCGAAAGTTTGTTTGTATGTACAAGATTTTTATGTTATTACTATTAATACTGCTCCATGATGCTTTGGTCATGTTGAGAGGATGAGTGAAAGGCGACTAACAAAAGGGATTTATATGGCAGATGTGCTTGGCAATGCCGGGAGGGGACGCCCTAGAAAGACCTACCCTATTGGTGAAGTTCTTCAGAAAGGTCGGGTGCGCAGCACTCATTACCGGCGAGCTTTTATGACCAGATATATGAATGTGGGCTTAGCAGGTGGCGTTTTGTGGTTTCTGCCTGCCCCCGTGGGAAAAGGCGTGCGTTTATGTATATATGTATGTAATACTGCTCCAATGACCTCGTGACTGATGAGCGTGGGATTCTCCTTGGTTCGATTCCCAGGTCGAGCAAAGAATGTTATTGGGTTTTTGCATTAGGAATTTCTTAGTAGCAGCCCGGAGTTTGACAGTTGGTGGTGTGAGTTCCCCGTGTCTCAGAAAGCACATTAAGCCGTCGGTCCCGGCTGTCATTCGTAGATCTTTGACAGTCGTTACGGATAGTTAGAAGCCGGGAAGCCTGACAACCAGTTTTACCCTTACCAAGACGTATCGTGTTGACCAGTGACTGGGTTGTGGAGGTCAGATAGGCAGTCGCTCCATGTAAAAACACTGGTATTCAACTGCATCCAGTTAGACTAGAAGCCGACCCCAACACAGTTGGGAAAAGCAAAGCACACATATATTAATAAGATACCAATTAATCTTGTTTACCTCGCATATAAAAAAAACTTAATCATAAACAAATATTTCTTGGTAAATACAATTTATTTTATCTTAATTAAATATAGATAGGTACTTAATTAATATCATTAATTTTGCGTACTACGTTTCGTTGAATCGAGAACAATATTTACCGAAGATGGTTTATAATTTTTATCTTTTAATGAAAATTATGATATAAGTCAACAAGGAAGTTTAAAGTTCATTGGATTTATTAAATTGGGTTTTTGTTACATTTGTAATTTTTCTTTACAAAAGATTAAAACAAATAATTAACACTCTGTAAATTCTTCGAAATAGTGAAGCTTTTTGTGAAGCAGCGCGTCCGGGGAAGTACTACCACCATACCTATTTCTGCCGCAAAGCTGCGTTGCTGTGTTCCGGTTTGAAGGGTAGGGATTCCGGTGTAGTTACAGGAACATGAGACATTTCAACTTTGTTTCTGGGATGGCAACGCATTTGCAAGGTCTCTGGTATTGCTATAATAGTTAGCGGTATGTGCGTGTGGTGTGGGTGATCTTTTTTTAAAGTTCATCCAATGAGTTTAAAAAAAAGGCATGTGTTTGTAAAAAAATGTAGAAACGTAGTGGTAAAATAAAAAAAATGTAGAACCTGAACTAACAAAGTTATGGCGAAAAACAAGATCACTCAATCTGCCACTTTGAAGAAAATGCCCTATCACGTATCTCAGTATATACCAGTATTGTGGTTTTAATTTATATCTCAAATATTTGTATAAAAAATGTAAAAGCTATTAACAATATTATTCGTTTCATTGGAATGTCCGGTTGCAAAGTTTGAACGCTTTATTTGGATCACTCAATCAACACACGTGCCCGTGTGAGTGATCTTTGAATGGCGGCCTTACACTAAATAACTACGTAATATTTCTTTTGGATATTATACCTAAGCTCGAAAGAAAATGTGTACAACATAAATCATACCTAAATACCTATTAATTCAAGAGCTAACGTAAATTGAAAATTTGTGAAACTGCCGATCTGAGTGATCCAGTTTTTGGCCTGTAAGTTCAAAATCAAAACTCGTAGACAAACGGAGCTTACACACGAAAACGTATTTTTTTTCTACAAATATTTGACATGTCTTCGGCTTTTCCAAGTACTGTACTTTAAAAGATATCGCAATTTTTAGATTTCTCAAGGAAAAAATTTGTAGGGTGTCCATACATTTGCTACAATTATGGCGACCTGTCATAAACTAGTACCTGGAGAGACGCCTATAGCATGACCTACATGTACGACGGAAAGTACTTGTACCATTATAGTCTGGGAGCCGACGCACGCTTCGGTTGTCACCGTTGTGGATTGTATCAACAGCACATTTTTTCAAAATGTTCCCAGAGCGAGTGCCCAGAGGGGCACTCGCCTAGCTACGACAGTACAGCAATGGAAAACCAATTGAGACTTCAAAAAGTAAAGAATTAATTAAAGAAGAAAGATTAAGATTTACCAATTAAAAAAAGCGCTCAAAAATATTAAAAAGCTGCACTGGTCAACGAGTTCCAACAGACTGAATATTTTCTGACCAGCCATCTTTCTGCGAAAATTGGCGAAGAGAAGCTGAAGTGACCAAACCTAACTCACGAGAAATCAATATTAAATTCATATATCTGTTTCTATTTCAATAATTAAGAAATACTTTTTGAAGTCTCAATTGGTTTTCCATTGCTGTACTGTCGTAGCTAGGCGAGTGCCCCTCTGGGCACTCGCTCTGGGAACATTTTGAAAAAATGTGCTGTTGATACAATCCACAACGGTGACAACCGAAGCGTGCGTCGGCTCCCATACTATAATGGTACAAGTACTTTCCGTCGTACATGTAGGTCATGCTATAGGCGTCTCTCCAGGTACTAGTTTATGACAGGTCGCCATAATTGCAGCAAATGTATGGACACCCTACAAATTTTTTCCTTGAGAAATCTAAAAATTGCGATATCTTTTAAAGTACAGTACTTGGAAAAGCCGAAGACATGTCAAATATTTGTAGAAAAAAAATACGTTTTCGTGTGTAAGCTCCGTTTGTCTACGAGTTTTGATTTTGAACTTACAGGCCAAAAACTGGATCACTCAGATCGGCAGTTTCACAAATTTTCAATTTACGTTAGCTCTTGAATTAATAGGTATTTAGGTATGATTTATGTTGTACACATTTTCTTTCGAGCTTAGGTATAATATCCAAAAGAAATATTACGTAGTTATTTAGTGTAAGGCCGCCATTCAAAGATCACTCACACGGGCACGTGTGTCGATTGAGTGATCCAAATAAAGCGTTCAAACTTTGCAACCGGACATTCCAATGAAACGAATAATATTGTTAATAGCTTTTACATTTTTTATACAAATATTTGAGATATAAATTAAAACCACAATACTGGTATATACTGAGATACGTGATAGGGCATTTTCTTCAAAGTGGCAGATTGAGTGATCTTGTTTTTCGCTATAACTTTGTTAGTTCAGGTTCTACATTTTTTTTATTTTACCACTACGTTTCTACATTTTTTTACAAACACATGCCTTTTTTTTAAACTCATTGGATGAACTTTAAAAAAAGATCACCCACACCACACGCACATGTTAGCGGTGACCAATTAACTTCAGCTTTATAATATTGTATAGATAGTTCATAATACCTTGTTGAAAGAGACATTCCTATCTCACGTATAATGGGGTTACTTGCATAATTACAAACATTAATACACTTCTGGACACATCTATTGGCCCACCTTGTATTTTCAGTTTCGTTTGGTCCTAGCTAAAATTTTATATTAGGTCGAGCAAAAAGTTTTTATGCAGTTTTGAACCTGGCACATTCACAATTTCATTCAATAGTCTTTTTTTGAATTTCGAACACTGAATTTAAAGAAACAAAAGACAATTTGGAGCCTGTTTGTTGATAACGAACAATCGAATACTAAGAAAACTTGGTTTTATTGATTTACTTGGATTTAATTCTTGAAAAAGTGATTGATATCTTTGGTTTTGCAACAAACATTACTTATTCTTAACATTAAGGTGAGGTTCTATCAATAATCTATGGATACTTCACCTGAAGTCACCGCCCAAGCTGCGGCACTTATTCAGGCCGGACACAGCCAAAGAAACGTGAGTGCTCAACTTAATTTAAGTCGATCTGCGGTCCGAAATGTTTATCGGAGGTACCTAGAGACTGGCGGCTTTGTTCGTCGCCAAGGAAGGCCACGATCTCGGGTCACAACTGAAAGGCAGGGTCGATTCATCGTGACGACCAGCTTGAGAAATCGCCACCTTACCTCCATTGAGATACAAAACCAACTTCGCGACTTCCACGGAGTATCTGTGAGCGCTCGAACTGTTCGGAGAAGGTTAAAAGAACGCGATATGGTACCACACGAGCCAGCTAATGGGCCCAAACTAACGCGAGCCCACCGAACAGCGCGCCTTCATTTCGCACGCAGACATTTAAATTGGACACAGCAAGATTGGAGCCGTGTACTGTTTTCTGATGAGTCTAAAATTGTGTTACATGGCAATGATAGAAGGAAGAAGGTCTACCGGTCTAAGGGAGAGCGTTTCGCACAATGCTGCTTTGAAGAGAGGGTTGCTTATGGCGGTGGCTCATGGACTGTCTGGGGCGGTATATCCGCCAGCGGCAAAACTCAACTTGAGGTTGTTACAGGACCACGGCTGCCAACAATAAATGCTGAAAGGTACATTCGTGAGTGCTTAAAACCTCACGTGATACCATACGCGGACTATGTGGGCCCAAATTTCCTTTTTATGCATGATAATGCAAGAGCCCATGCGGCCGGCATCGTCAGGGAATATCTTCGGGATGTGAACATCACAGTTATGGACTGGCCAGCCAGAAGCCCAGACATGAACCCCATTGAGCACATGTGGGACGAGCTAAAAAGACGTGTTAGGGCTCGTCAGCCAGTTGCCCAGACGATGCAGGTGTTGAAAACTGCCATAGAAGAGGAATGGGAGATGATCCCTCAAAATTTCATAGAGCGGTTGATAAACTCTATGCCTAATCGTATGAGAGCTGTGGTAGATGCCCATGGAGGCAACACGCGTTATTAAATTAAACCTTTATTTGATAAAACATGTTTTTTATTCAAAAATCAATTGCCTTTAACAAGGCGCATATCCGACTTGTTAGGCGTAGCTCCATGTCGTATGGTATTCTGAATTCAAATTTAAAACAATACGATCGAAAAAGATGGTAAAATGTATCAGGTTTAAAACTGCATCAACAGTTTTTGTTCAATCTAGCAATCATATTTCGGTAGGGGCCATCGAAACCTAAACTCTAAGGTGGGCCAATAGATGTGTCCAGAAGTGTACTATGATATTATATGAATCATGGATGCCACAAGCTAAGCATGTGTTTGATATTATTATAATAATGTCTGTGCAACCGGAGAGTGTATTATCAACAGAACTTAGCTATTATATGTACCTGCCTATTCTGTGTCTCATTAAAGGGAATCTGAACCGATAATTACAGCTGAACCGGAGTCATGTAATTATGAATTAGATACATAGGTAATGTAGTTTTTAGGTATTATATTGTAAGGTATAGTCGGTAGTCCCTGACCTTATTGGTAAGGTTCTTCAGAAAGGCCGGGTGCTCAGTATTCGTAACCGGCGTGCTTGTATGAAAGTGGATCAGGCGAAAGGAGTATTGTAACGATCGTAGCAGGTGGCGTTCTGTAGTTTCTGCCTACCCCCATGGGAAAAAGGCGTGACTTTATGAATTTATGTGTGTATAGTCGGGACCTTTGGAAGGAACAAGATACTAGTTAGTCCAAACTTATTTTAAATGCCATTTTATATGTAGATAATGTCAGTTCTGACTAACAGTTAGCCTTCTATTGTATTATAGCACAAGATTTGGCTGCGGGAAAGTTAAGAATACCATAAATCAAATCGTACGGCACTACTCAGCAATAGATCACTGATAGTAAGCTTCAACTATCAGTGAAAGAATATTTGTAATCAGACCTGTTACTCCAGAGATTACTAGAATAAAAGCGAAAACGAATAAAAACAAAACAAAATTAAAAAAAACATCCTTGAAAAAAATACCTAACAAATCAGAGTCCCTCAACTTTCACTACACAAACAAAACAGTCATTCTCGAGATCAAACACTTATTTACGACTTTATTTATAAGCACACAAGCAGGTACCTGTTTATATACTCGTTATTGACCTTTTTGCCCCACATCTATATGTCAACTATGTATAGTTTACATTAATTACATATACCATCACGCCTGCATTCCCCGAAGGGTTAGGCAGAGGTGTACCAATGTTCACCCACAGTTCGCCGGTATATTTAGGTCCCATGTAATAGGGGGCGAGCCTATTGCCATTAATCGGGCACAAATCCAAACTCTGAGCTGCTACTGAGAATTTCATAGAAAAACCCAATAACACTTTTTGCTCGACCTGGGAATCGAACCCAGGACCTCTAGCGTAGCAGTCGTGCTTAGGAGCACTAAGCTATCGAGGTAGTTACATTAATTGTAAGCACTTTAACTGCCTCGTTAGCCTAGTGGTGGTAAACGCGACTGCTACACTAGAGGTCTTGGGTTCGAGCAAAGTGTTATTGGGTTTTTCTATGAAATTCTCAGTAGCAGCTCGGAGTTAGGATTTGTGCCCGGTTCATGGCAATAGGCTTGCCCTTACATGGGACTTCAAAACATACTGGCGAAATGTGGGTGTACATTGGTACACCTCTGCCTAACCCTTAGGGGAATACAGGCGTGATGGTATGTTGTTGTTGTAGGCACTCTAGTATCAGCCTTCTTATCGCCACCTCTTACCGGATACGAGAAATATCAAAGTTACATCGTGTTATAATGTTTGTGGACTTTGAAATACTGATCCCGCTACTTGCTTACTAATTGCCCCGTTGGTCTCCTGGTCGCAAACGCGACTGATGAGCGTGAGGTCCCGGATTCGATTCCCAGGTCGGGCAAAAAGTGACATTGGGTTTTTTCACTAGGAATTGCTCAGTAGCAGCCCGGAGTTTGGAAGTTGGTGGTGTGACAGTCCCTTCCCATGGAAAGCACGTACTCGTAAAGCCGTTGGTCCCGACTATGATTATGACTATGAATATGATATTTGAGTCGTTATGGATAGTCAGAAGCCAGAAAGTCTGCCAACCAGTCTAACTAATAGGTATCGTGTTGCCATGGAATGGAACGCTGGGTTGTGGAGGTCAGATATGCAGTGGCTGGTACATTGAACCAACAACTTTGTTCCTCGTACAAATCTTTAGATTACTTCAATAGTTCTTAGTCACGTATATCTTATCGACATAAACAAATTCCGGCAAAAGCCAATGAGAAGAATAATCATTAAAATGTGACCAATGTATCCGTAAATAAATAATAAGTTAATTCTAAAAATCTAAAATGAAGGGTTAGGCAGAACAATACCAATGTACCACCAATAGTTTGAAGGTATGTTTAGGTCCCATGTAATAGGGGGGATCCTATTGCCATTAACCAGGCACCTCTAACCGGGCACAAATCCTAACTCCGAGCTGCTAATGAGAATTTTATAAAAAAATCCCAATAACACTTTGCTCGATCTGAGAATCGAGCACAAAACCTCAAGCGTAGCAGTCACGCTTAGAACCACTAGGCTAACGAAGCAGATCTTATCGGAATAAACTAGTTCCGGCAAGACCCTTTGACAGTATCAATCACCAAAATGTGACCAATGTATCGTAATTAAATAATAAATTACTTCTAAAATGAATAACAATAATTATATTTCTTATGAATAATAAAAGAGTGTCGTGGGTAAAACGATTATATACGAGTACCTACACATGTACGCCTGTTATCAAATGGAATGCCCCAAGGGTCGCTCCTTGGTCCAATTAAGATAGGTCATTTAGACCGTGTATTTTATGTACATATCGGTGTTCTGAGATAGTTGTGTACTTGAGATTTGTGTGACAGGTAATTTAAGTTTTAGTAAACTGAAATGTTTGATTGTAGGGGATATTTTTGAGCTCACTTTGACTTGATGCCAGAGAATATCTACATGGTTTAAGACAAAGTCGTTTCCCGCTGTATATCCTTCTGTACGCTTAGATCTTTTAAACTGCGCAACGTATTTTAATGCAGTTTTTATCAATAGATAGAGTGATTCAAGAGGAAGGTTCATACGTATAGAGCATCATGCTAAGAACAACTAAAAATGTAAAAACGTTGTAGTTGTGTCTGGTAACAGATAAACCTCAAAACTGAAATTTCTGTTATAACGATTTGGAATTGGTGATTCTTTAAAAAACTAACGTAACGTAAAACTTACGTAACAGCGCAATTAAAAAAATATTATATAAGAATAAACGATATTTAATGTAATGTATTAATTGATTACCTAATTATGAGTAAATAGAAAACCTAATTGGTTGTTAATATTTTTAATTGAACATTGTATTGCGAACTTTATCACTCTCTAATCTACTCCACGTGTACCTAATTGCGTAATTAATTCTTATAATTAGATAATTGATTTTCTGCTAATTATTTATTCGATTCATTTTTTATTAATAACATTGCATAATCATAATTGCAGTGTAAAACTTGTCACAATTATGACTTACCAAAACTTTGATTTAAATTTGACATGCTTGTTTGAATCACAATTAGAGACCCCTGTAATATTTTGTATGTTTATTCTAATAAGATTATACCCTATTTTTTTATGTAACACACCAGCACGCCTTCATTCCCCGAAGGGTTAGGCAGAGGTGTACCAATGTACACCCACGACGGTATGTTTAGGTCCCATGTAATAGGGGGTGAGCCTATTGCCATTAACCGGGCACAAATCCTAACTCCGAGCTGCTACTGAGAATTTCATAGAAAAAACCAATAACACTGCTTGACCTGGGAATCGTTCCCAAGATCTCTAGCATAGCACTCGCGCTTAGACCACTAGACTAACGAGGCAGTTAGGCTCTATCATACCAAGGTATCGCATTTGAACAATCTTTAGCCTCAGTCTCTTATGTGTTTTTTTATTTTAGTCTAACTTAGTCCTCTCTTCTTTCCAGGTGAATGCCTAACGTCAGGCAGATATCCGTTCAAGTGTCTCCAGTTTGAGCTACCACCTGATGTGGAGCCCGAAGAAGTCAACGTTGTGGAGTTATGGTTCTATAAGGTGTGTATCTAGAATGTTTCTTAATAGCCTTTATATGAATAGGCTACTTTATTGGGTTATGTGATCAGAAAAATCTTTTGGGGTGCAAGTTGTCATGGATACGAACATCTTTGAGATACTACTATTAAACCAACTTAAAAATAAAACTGTTTCCTACCAAAATGTACAACAACATTAAGCGGGCCGTTAGCCTGTTTGCCATCTTCAATAGTGTAAAAAAAAACATGATAAAAATGTAAGGAACTGAAAATTATATATTTCGTATTTCAGCGTTAGTCCTACAATAAAAGTTGTTCGTTTTAATTTTCTTTCAACCCCCAAAATATGTTTTTGACTCTCACTCCTACGGGATCAATCTTTATTCTCAAAAGGAATCTTGAGTTTGTTAGTCAGTTCAACTTATCCAATATAAAATCTTATCCAAAAAAATCCATTACTAACTAAGCGTCAGTGACAATAAGGCGGTTGATAAACCGAAATGGGAGAAGAAAACGTGTTGCGCCGACCCAAAGTAACACGGGATAAGGGCAGGAAGATGACGCTAATGAATAATTACTAAGCATAACTAATCATTCCAATTAATATTCCAGGAGCGAGACCCACTAGACGAGTACAATCAAACGTTCGTGATATCAGAGGCAGCCCACTGGGACAGCCAGCAGCAGTTCAAGAAGACCAAGCCTATTGCCATCAAGGAGACGGATATAGGCGAGGGCTGGGTCCGGGTGGAGCTGGCGTGGGCTGTCCGTGTGTGGTTGGAGGGCAGGGAGAGGCTGCATACGCTGCATGTGGCGTGTAGGACGTGTCAGGTAAGGATCTGATTTTGTCTCTTTGAATATTGACTTGAGGTAAACTGTTTAGTTTCCATTTTGTAAGTGGTATGTTGGTTTACCTTGTAAATTCCAGAGAAACTCCTTTGTATTTGGTTGCCGAGAAATAAAGGGTATTAAACGAAGCCTAAAGTTATATTAATATGCTCTTCTCATTACTGCGTTTTTTTTTTTGTTCTGGGCCGTATTTGGGAACGATCTGCCTTTTTTTTTGTTTTATTGCAAAAACAAGTTCTAGATATAAGTAGGTTGTTGACCTACTTAAAACAAAACTTGTTAGTGTTACTAAGTTTAATGGGCAGTATGCTTATTTCACGACTATGTGTTGTGTCTTGTGACATCGCGTATAAACAAAACCTTAAAAAAATATATGAACACTAATTTCTCTTACCCCTCACCAACACAGTATAATAACAAAACTATAAACAAAACTAACCTGACATCTTGCTTCCAGCTACGCCGCGCACCTCTCTCCTTCCACGAGAAACATCGTCCATTCCTGGTCTTGTACACCAAGTACGCTGGCAAGCGGCGCAGGGGCAGAGCCCTAGAGTGCGGAGCCACCACCAGCGAGTGCTGCAGGGAGCCCCTGTACGTCAGCTTCAAAGACCTGGGCTGGGATGACTGGATCATCAGGCCTGCTGGCTACCATGCTTACTTCTGCAAGGGATCTTGCGCGCCCATATCTGCTTTAACGAATACGGATAGTTATCATCATAATTTTATTAGAGTGAGTTTCTTTTTGTTTTTTGTTTGTATAATGAAAGGGTGGTGTGTTGAGCCGATAGAATGAATTTGACAAAAAATTTGCTATTTAGTGGACTTCCAAAATAGACATGATAAATTCGACAAGTATGAAATGTAGCTTATGCCCGTTCTTGGGGTTTAAGCTTAGACTGCACTAAATTCTGTGAAAATCGGTTCAGTGATTTAGCCTTGAAACCATGACGAACAATTGACTGGTAGATAATGCTTAAGGCACTAAGTTCACCTTTGTACTTTTTGTTACATAAAATTGAAATAAACAATTCAACTTTGTTTCTGGGATGGCAACGCATTTGCAAGGCCTCTGGTATTGCAGATGTCTATAAGTAGGTAGCGGTCACCACTTAACATCTGGTGGGCCGTTGGCTTGTTTGCCATCCAATGACATTAAATTAAACAACATCCTTTTCGCATTATTATTTGTATGGATTGTGTCTAATAATCCATCTTTCTTTACAGAAATACTTCTACACGGTATCAGAGAGGAAGGCAGAGTTCAAGCCATGCTGTGCCCCAACCACCTTCAGCTCTCTACAGCTTCTCTACATGGACTCCACGAATACTGTGACGCAGAAAACTCTACCAAACATGGTGGTAGAGTCCTGTGGGTGTATGTGAGGGGACAGAAGCAAGACTTGGTAGGATGTGAATGGACTAAATTAGAGTGGTAGGAAAATTGGTTGAGCGTGTGAAATGTTCGTAACAAATTATTAGGTATGTTTGTGATGTAATAGTGTACATTTGGACAACTGTTGGAACTGTTTTTCTTTGAAAATCAAAATATACGGGATGGAATATAACGTAACGAAAACTTTGTCGGTCATCGATCGGATCATGTACTGAACCCAGGCTAAAAGTTTACATTACCTACAATGTCTGTGCTGCTACATGAACTAGATCAAGTGGGGGTTAATTCTGCCAAAACGAATCAAACGACTTCAAAATTTCTCTCATTTTACTAGTTAATTTTAATAAATCTATTATAAGCATTGTTATTGCTGAATAATAATGTAACACAATTAGCAAATTAAATTTGTTTATCTTGAATTTAACAATTTTTAGGAGGTTGTGTGTTGGCTCGATGTGGCAGAATTACGCTCAAGTGTTTAGCTACTCTATTTGACAGTAATTATTTGTGTGTGTGTGTGCGACTGAGTAGAATAAACTGAACATTTTCGTGTAATGTTGTCTTTATAAGCAAAATGTGATATCGTATACATGTTTGTAATTGATGGAGATTGTGACAAAAAAGGGCAAAAAATGGTATTAGAAGAATAATGATGGGCTATGTATTGAATCAGATAAAAAAAGGATGATTTAGCAAGACTGGCTTTAGCTTTAGTTTACTAAATTACCTCCCAGTGAAATGTTAGTGAAGCCTCCTTTTTGGGCAGTCGTTAACGAGCTTGGCTTCTATCATTTTTGATATCTACCTTCATAGAAAAAGTCCATTTTTTGATCCAATCAATAATGTTCATTATTTTTTTACACAAATAGGCAAAATAATTAAGGCATGTTTGCCATTTATTGTCGTTAAGATGAGATTGCGACTGAGATTTTGAACGTTTATAATTAGAATTGGCCTTCTACCGCCTTTTATCTTGTTTTTTAATTAATGTTATTTTGTCACAGCCTCTTTCAATAACAATTTTAGTAATTAACGTTGTGATTGTAAGATTAATTTAATGATAACCAGTGCATTTAATATATTTATAATTTTAATGAAACATGGTACGCCATGTTGTCTTGTGTATTTGAATTTCAATATACTTGATTGTTTTTTCAGTAAAAAAGCGAATATACATAAACAGGTTATAATCTTATTACTAAGGAAACTGAAACGGTTTACCAAGAGTCGTTTGGTCCAATCTTCTTCTTTATCGTGTGGGTAGTAGGGTCTTACGATCCCGCGCACCCTAGTGTCAGAGTTTCTAAACCGCCTCAAGGGCCTCTGACATGGTTACCGATGTCAGTGATGTCCAAGATAAACTTAGAAAGTAAATATGAATCAGAAAAAGTCACACTTGTGTTGGTACTTGCCCGTCCCCGGTTGCGAACCCGTGCATGAGAGGCGGACGCCTTAACCAATGGGCCATCAACCATTGGTCAACATTATCTTTAAACCATTAACTTCCATCCAAAGGATTTTTCACCCACGAACGTTTTACCAACATAACCCTTTGCAAAAGAGCAAATCTGGCGATTTTAACTTACTGTTTAATGTCTAAATATTGTTTGCTGTAATAGTTTATGTTGGCATACTGCTGGTAAACCGTTTCAGATTGGTTACTCAGGTATAATCTATACTTATTAAAATGAAATGTACGATACCTTTCGTTCTTGTTGTCTGACACGACATACACCGGCCACGGGCGCATTGACACTTTTGACGTGAAACATCTTTCAAGAATCACATATGGTTACCCATTCAGAAAAGCGAACTGTAACGAAATTGGTTTCAATCTTTAACACTAAAACTGTAACGAAATTGATTGAAATCTTTAACACTAAAACTGTAACGAAATTGGTTTCAATATTTTAACACTAAAACTGTAACGAAATTGGTTTCAATCAAAACACTAAAAGCGACTTGCTGACATAGACGTTCCACGCTAAACTAACGGCTGTGTGCCCCGACAAGGTCCAAGGACAAGATTTTTCTCCTACCCTCATATTTTTTTTTAAATTTATGGCTATCGTGTCAATTTGAGTTGTGTATTTTGCTTTTTATTCTAGAGTATATTAAAATTCGTATTATAAAATAAAATTTACGTTAAATTGTAATGATGTAAATGTTTAGTATGATAAATTATCAAACTATTTTTGTAATATAATTAGGGATTAATTATGTTAAGGATATATTTCTGTAAAGATTTGTTCCTATAGTTTAAGTTTAGTAAATTTTAGTTTAGAACAAAAATACTAATTTTCGTAGAGTTTATTTAAGTTTTGTTGCATTTCCAAATAGTTTACTGTTATGTCAGTTCAAATATATAAATCTAGCAGATATTTTGACCACTTTCCGATAAGATTAGTATTTTTGATTTAAACATTATCACCATTTTAATTCCATTATTTAAACATGGCAAGTTTTTTCGAATACTTGAACCATTTATTTGAAGTAAAGGCTCTGTCCTTATCGTTGTAAAAAGGAGTTTATAAAAATGTACTTAAATATTGTCGTGTACCAGTTAATCATGATTTCGTCACAACATTGTCTAAGTATTATAGTTTAAGGCCGAAATTAGAGAAAAATATTGAAATATAAAGAAATTAAATAAGTCTTATTTTCTAATTTGTCGTTTGATTCCTACTTGACCTTTTCATTGTTCATTGGCTTTGTTGTAAAGTTGGTAAAACACCGAATGAGCCCTCAAAATACTGCTTGTCTATCAGTTAAAATACAAGGAAAGAGACAGAGAGATACGAGAAACTGACAGCTGTCAATTAAAATGAATATCCTACGATCTGCAGTGCTGTTCTATAAAAGTCTTCCTCGGAGAAAGTTTGCTTGAGTCGAGCTGTCGTCCCACCTAATCAAAACTGTTAGATTACATGGAGAGTGATGCCCTTTAGGTAAATATATGGTAACTTACATAGGCGGAAAGATAAAATAGATCACAATCTTCTATGTATTGCGTATCACTGCCATGTCTCGTAATCGCCATCATTTTTTACAAAACAGAACCGAATCCAATTGTTACCTGCAAGCACGCCGCCCGCCAGCCATCATGTATTTATCCTGTTATTTAAAAACATATTTCAACCCACACGCCATAAAGCCTTAACGGCCTTGGTACGGCAAATTATTTGCCGTACACATGCGGACGGCACAGTCTTTGCCGTACGAGTATTCAAAATAAAACAAAACATTTAGTTCAACGACACGGAACACGTTTAATAGTTACAATAGCAACAGATCACAATAGAAATGCATCTTCGAACTACAGCCCCTCAGGCGGGCTCGTCTATAAATTATATCTTAACTCTAACATTCGTGCGAGCCATCACTTCACTTTTTAAAATACTTTTTTTTAACACACTCTGTTCGGGTGGAGCATTTTGGTTGATTTTGATCTTTATAGAATGGTTGATTTTTTGGTAAAATTGATGTTCATCAGATCACTGACTCGACTAAATATGATTTTAAATAAGAAAGATTTCGTTTGGTTAAATTGCAACCAATATTACTGTTTAATATTTTTGAAAATCCATTTTCTTTTTTTATTACAAAATTGCTTCACCAGAACAGAACAAAAAACAATAAATTAAATAAAGAGGGTGACCAGACAACACTCTCGATTTCTTGTATATTAATATAATTATAAAAATCACAGAATTTGAGGATACAAGCATGTCCAAAAGTTATGGAGTCTACAACTAGGTTGCAACTGCTAGCAATTGCTTTTGTTATATGATAGTGCACTAAGATTAGCGCTGTCTTTTTAAAAGTTATGAAAATCGTATTGTATTTCGTTCAAGTAAGGTCCAATTTCGATAACTACAATTTTACACGACCTTTCATATCAAGTTTGATACATGTTAAAGGCAATTACGCCACTAGTTTGGCCAATGTGGTGGTATTTTGCAATGATGAGGCTAAATTATAATGTAGCCAATAAAATGTGTTTCATTATTTATATAATTATAAACACATTTGAACGTAATAAATCAAAAATATTTCATGAAATGATAAAATATAAATTAAATCATCGTCAATGGCATAAAGCAATTGGTAGCAGTTGCAAGTTCTACATTATGTCTTTTTTAATTATATATATATTTTTTATAAATTCCATAGGACGGAAATAGAAGATATGTTTTTGTTTTGTTTACAACCATTTAATTTTTCATTTTATTACAAAAATACGAGAAACATTTTTGGATTAGGGCACTTGAATTGAGCATTCACTATAATACTAAAAAAATAATTTAGAAAAGAGTTATTGATTAAAAAATATGTAACATTGAATAATGTAATCGATTTAATTACGTATATTGCTGAATCGATTATTAGATTGTTTGGCGACTTTACAGTATAATCGATTTTGGTAATTTCAGACGAAAAAACGTTATGGCAGCTCTGAAGTACGCCATTTTCTGGGCAGTGCCTGGCCCTTTGCCCCGATGACTCATGATTTTAATTTTATTAATGTATCATCTATAAGTACTAGAGTTTTTTTTTTTGTTTAAAAACGCTAATTTTTGGAACTGACAGTCGCATTGGAAAAAATCTTCGATAGCCATCAGGAATAGCACAGGTTATAAAACATCGCGCTACGATCCGCAGGAGCGGAGTAGTAACCACAGACGTACTTTAACGCGGGTAAAGAAAAAAAACGCGAACAAAATCGCGGACAAAAGTTAGTCAATAATTAGAAATTATAGTGAATGCCTTCATAATTATTACTGTATTATTGTGCCAATAATTTGTATGGCACATTTTGCTATTTCAATTTTTAATGGCACTTTTTTCTGGGTTTGTATTTGATGAATAAAATCTCTGTCAAATAGCATTTAGTTTTGAATCTACTTTAAAACAGAAATTCCTCACAAGGATACAATAATTGTAAATTCAACGAGTAGACGAGTAGGCTTCAACCTTTTTCGGGGCAAAGGTGATGACTGTTTTATTCTAGCTAGACTGGATTTTCCAAGAATTTTGCTTTTATATAAGCCTTCTTCGGGTAATTATGAACTCAACAAAAAAGGATCAACCAAATTGGTCCACCCGTTCTCAAGTTTTGAGCTTAGAAACATATTTAGCCATTCATTTTTATTTATGACAGAAGATAGTATGCTAAATGTTCGATTATTCGAAAAGTAAATAAATATTTTCACCAAACACAAACCCAGTTTCACAAAATGTTTTGCTGGACACAAATGTATAAGACTCCTAGTATACAAAGATATTATTAGATTAAAATAATTAATAATTATGACTTACTAGCTAAGAAACAACACTTTTGGAATGAATGGACAATCACAAGCCTTGGAATCATTTAATTTAGTATAATGTACAAGCGTTGGGTAGAAACATAATAATAATACTTGTTCAAGAAGTCAAATATCTGCCAAATATTTTGGGATCGGCTTCCAGTCTAACCGAAGCAGCTGAATATCAGTGTTTTACATGGAGCAACTGCCTGTCTGACCTCCACAACCCAGTTACTGGGCAACACGATACCTCTTGGTAAGACTGGTTGTCAGACTTCTCGGCTTTTGACTATCCGTGACGACTGTCAATGATGTACTGTCAACAGAAACGGACAGTGAACGGAAGTCAAAAATAATATCGAAAATAAATGAATTGGCAACACATAGTGTTGTTTGCGTTATAGATTACGATGAATTTGACATACAGTTTTTTTTATAATGTTTGGATGTTCAGATAAATTGTTGTATGATATTTAGAGAGATTTTTTGTTATAGGATTTCCAAAAATAAAATTAAAAGAACGAAAATGCTTTACAACGGCCTGTACATAAAAAAAGATATCGAAAATCTAAGGCACTAACTTCAAGCAATGTACTTAGAGTATTATTGCTCTGGTTGAAACGCGTGTCGAACAATATGCGTGCGCGCAAGCAATCCTACCGATCAACGCGACTTTACACAGAAAAATTACGTTAATTTGGCAGTATCCCATTTAAATAAATTAGACTACAATAAATATTGCTTCTTAAATATAAAATTGCTCGCAAGCACGCATTGTCGCGACACGCAAGAAAAAAAAACATCAAATCGCTTTCATAATCGTATACTACTAATCTCTTTTTTCGGAAGCACCATATACATCAAAAATATTTATCAAAAATACGCCTACTTAAAACAAAAAAAAAAATTACGTAATTGTGACGATTTCTGATATTTTACGTAATAATGTAAAATAATCGTGACGATATGTCTTCGAATGACAAGTCTTAAATTATGCATAGTGAGAATTTATTCTCTAATTTATTCTTTTCATATTGGGAATTTCTCTTGCTAATGGGAAGAACTTGAATTAAGAACTTTCCCATGGGAATTTTCTAATCTTTGGATGAGCAATACGAATTTCTACTTTCAAGACATCACAGATGTTTTTAAGCCACAGAATATTTTATTGTTCTACAAACATTGGCTATATTAAGGAACTTGATATACGAACTAACCTAACAGTTGATTTTTTACAGTGTTCTAGCGTAAACATGACATATCGAGAAGAAGAAGAATGTCAAAGAATGGAGGCCTCTCTACACATGCGTGATAATATTACATGAGACATAATGTCCCAAGGATCCCGTGACATCTCATAAAAATTGTTCTACGAATAAATTTTTCATATATATTCGTCTTTGTGGCTTTTATGAGTGGCAGAGACAACACTCGAACAAGTCAAACTTTTCTTAAACTCAAAATGCCATATCTACAGCCATGAACTGCAATATTCCATGGCTTTCAACCTCAACCACTCAATCAAAACTAATAGGTACTAAAATCTACAATACTTATCAAAAAAAGTTCTACAAGAACTTTTGACTGGGAATATTCCCATTTCAAGTTCTTCCGTGAAGAATATTTCCCAATAGTAATAGATCACGGGGTCAGTTATTTTAACCGTTTAGCCTTACAAATGGCTTTTTTTTAAAGTTCATTGTCTATGGCTACAGAGTACTTACTAAGAACTTTTTTATAACTTGTATATTTAATTAACTGCCTGTGCCTAACTGCCTTAGGAATGGTTTTAATGCCATGTTTGTTGGTTCGTTGAATAACCAGCATTGCAGTCACATTGGTTACCGATAGAGGCGGTCACTGAGATATACCTATGGAGACTAACTTCTAAGTATATGAAGAATACTTGTCAACACATAGCATGTCCGTTATTTTGAGTTTCAGCTAAATTGAAATACAGTTCATATTCGTTTGAAAAACGTCGAAGCGCGTACTATGCAGTAACCAAGTAGTACCTTAAGGCGACTTTTTCCCTTTGTAGTCAGGACCCGTCCATAGATACAAGTCAGTGGCAGTCTACTGTCACTTTGACATAATGATAGTTGTCAAACGTCAAACTGACAAAAGATCGTTACAGTTATACGTTTAGTTATTCCTCATAAGCCTAAACTTTTTATCTAACCATCAGTTATAATATTTTCTTGGTACGTTTACCAGTCTTTAATAATTCTGTTCAATGGTCTCCGGGGGCGGTGAGCTTAGCAGTTTCGCTGTCTGATGGTGGTGCCGGCTGGGTGTTGGTGACCTTGATCAGGTTGGGTACTGGGGTGGTGGGTGGTTCCGGACGGTTGGCGAGGGTTAGAGCACCGGAGTTCACGTCTTCTATGGCTTTGCGGAGCTGTTGGGAGGAGATTTGGAGTTAGTAAATATTATTAACTTGGTGATTATTGGTTATATTTTATAATGACCAAATATAGAAGGCGACGGTTCGCAGCGCACTGGCCGCTAATAGTCGGATTTTTTTAGGTGATTTTGATCGGCCCATTTCCTATGTCGGTTTGGCGCTTTCATAATTGTAATAAGCGATGAGCATAATTCTCTAACTGAATCGAAAACCATTTTCATCCAATTTACTCTTGCGCCAAAATATCCATAAACAAGCAAGTCTGACGCTTGAATCTAAAGGGTCTAGGCTTAGGATAGCAACTGATGATCATACCAAAGCAAAGATGAACTTACCTCTTTTAGAGACACGACTCCTATGAGCCTCCCTATGGCTGTCACGTAGGCTCTGCTTACCCCCAGCGTCGAGAACAATGAGTGGACCTGAGGGGAAAACATGTAAATATTGTAACAATGTGCACGAGCAGTCTTCATTTATTGCTTGAAATTGAACTTAAATACAATAGAAATAGAGTTGAAATTCAGAAGAGCTAAAATAGGGTCATTGCGAACAAGAATTAATCAACCTAAACCAAATCCTCATGGATGTAGTCAGTCAAATTTTTTTAGGATGGAAAATCATCAAATGCCTTCTTTTACTCTGGGTGGTCCGGAAGGGAGTGTCAGACTTTTACTGACTAAAACCCATCCGTGTTCCTTCTAATGCCATTTGCGTTCCAGGGTCACGGTAACTCTTTCGAATAAATTCCGCAACCCTGACAGGCAACTGGCCTTAGCACCTGTGTACTATCCATCTTTCTTTATCGTATGGGCAGTAAGGTCTAACGACCCCACACACCCTAGTGTCAGAGTTCTAAACCGCCTCAAGGGCCTCTGACATGGTTACCGATATCATTGATGTCCAAGATAATCTTAGAAAGTACATATGAATTATTAAAAGCTACATTGACACATCGACACTACTATGAAGCATGCGTGGGACACAACGTGCCGGATGTCAATCAACCTAGACTAGATTCACGAGTTTTTCTCACCTTAAGTAACGAGGTCCTCTCGACGAGCTGGAAGGGTGCTGGGTCGATGTGACAGATGTACAGGTTCTCATCCTCATATTCAGGGTCGTCGGGATGCTGGGAAATGAATTAGGACTTTATAATGATGTTCAGAAAGTTTGTTTTAAACTTTTAGAATAATGTATATTGAGTCTCTTGAGACATTTAAATTTAACCTTAGAATGGAGATAGTAGGCAGTAGGCCTAGTACAAGTAAAAGCATTCGCTTCCATTCGATTTTCGAATTGAAAACAGTACTACTATCCTATTGCATTTAACTTCTCCTTGCTGTTTACTGTCAAATCATTTATTTCAATTATGCCATTAAAAGCCACATTTGAACGTCATTTTCAACAAAAAAAAAATGTAATCTAGTTGTCCTATTCAAAAGGTAGTTTCGTTGAAATTCAATACCTCATAAAAATTTTCCTTACTGACATTCGCTCCAAGTAAAACACGGGTATTCAGCTGCGTCCGGTTACACTAGGACCAAATTTAGTGCCTAAACGTATTTACAACATTATTGCACCCCTGTGACATTTTTAGAAGGTGACAGTGACAGAATGATAATTTAAATACATTCACCGCTAAATATGTTTAGTGATTTTGGTGAAACTGGGCGTTGAATTAGACTCCCTTAAGAAAACGCTAAGCAGATGATAACATACCATATCTCGTTTCCGTGCGATCTGCAGCATCCGGTCGAAGTCGATCTCCTTGGCCATCTCCATCTGCTCCCACGCCTTCTGGTCTTCCGGAGACATGTCGCACACTCGCTCGCGGGGCTGGACACACAAGGGTTTTACTAGTTTAGAAGTTCTTGCGTGAAAGTACAGTGTAGCATACAATATAGGTCTTTGTAAAAAAGGTGAAAGATCTTTGTAATCGGACTAATAAATAATTTTAACCTTTTATAATATTACTTTAGATGATTATGAGCAGCTTCTTAGCTTTATAACCATTCACACTAATGTTATAAATGCATAAGTAACTTTGTTTGTTTGTTTATGACATTACGGCAAAACCACTGAACCCATCGTAATGAAATTTGACACAGATGTAACTTGGAATCTGGATAATGACATAGGCTATTTTATAATCAGCAATTTCACTGCTATACGGATGAAGTTGAGGACAAAAGCTAGTATCTGATAATATCCTGGTGTTCCTAGCTTAAGTTTTGATGTTATTCCGCTTTTATTTTTTGTATGAGTAGTGCATGTGTTGTTCACACCATCTCGGCCAGTCTGTTTTTTATAAGTGAAGACTTGTAATTGGCTGTCAGTTTCACCTACTATTTTTTATTCTGTTTTGTTAAGCTGTAAGTCTTCCATAGCTCTTAAATAAATAAATAAATATATATTGGAAGGTGTCGATGGTACTGACCAGTTGCACTTTCTTGTTGATAGAAGGACTCCTGGGCAAGGAGGTGGGACTCAGCTGATCAGGTAGACCTCCCTCCACGTCTTGCAGGAGAGAGGAACGCTTGAAGATGGCTTCGAACGCTGCTCGGATCCTGAGAAAACGTTACATTTTTCATATTATGTACTGTTCGTGCAGCATGCCATGTATGGTAGAATATGTTTAAAATATCTGTCCGAATATAACATCTAGTGTACCATATTTTTGCAAATAAATGATTTTGATTTAAATGTTACATAGTAGTCTAAAGCCACCAATACAGAAATATTGTGGAGGGCATGTTCCAAAAAGCTTTTATCTGTCAGCAAAGTGCCATGATCTACCAATGGTAAAGCTGCAAGCATATGGTAGCGGGGCAATTCAAATCATATGTACGGTCAACAAAAGAGATAATTAACCGGACCGTCTAATATAATTAAAGTTTTCTTTCAAGTGGTGGTCGTTTTTAAATGAAATTTAATTTAATTAATAAACTGTTTATTTTCTATTAATAAAAACAAAATTCATTAAAAATCTTCTATCGGTTTTTTAAAAACTTTGAAGTTATTAGGCGACTCTGGTTACTTATCTCTTTTGCTGACTGTACTTTCTAAGGTTCTTGGACGTCACTGACATAAATGAAGGAAAACGTTGTAATATATAAGTCTAAAATCGTCAATGCACCTTGAGCAAGCGTGATGATCAATGCTCGTGCCTTCTCTGTATGAGAAGACGCCTTTGTAGTGAGACTATTACTATTATCATAATTTCAAGTGGCCTATGTCCAGCAGTGGACGTCCTGTGCCTGATAATTGTAATTCTCCAGACCGATTCCGGCCACGGCGGCTAATCTTAATGCAGACCAGCCGCGTACGCAGAAGATATTATAGTGCACAAGTGTGTGCGCAAACACAGGTGCACTCCCTCTTCCCTAACTCTCATAGCCCGATGGGACGGCAATCCGACACGACCGGAGAGAGATCTGGCGCAGGACCAACGGCTTTACGTGCTTTCCGACACACGGGAGGCCTGATAATTAAGATCATAATGATGATGATGATAAGAATTCCAAGATCATACCTGGTCTCAGCCCCAGTGACAGTGGTGTAGACTGAAGGCTGCGGCGTGGTGGGAGTCTGAGGAGCTGTGCCGCCGGACGACAGGCCGCGCGTCAGCGTGAACGAGTTCGTCTTCTTCAGGATCGACTTCGGACGGAACAGCTGACCTGGTGCTGGAGGGACATTGGATGGCATTAGTTTTACAAGCGAACTGTGGGTGTACATTGGTACACCTCTGCCTAACACTTCGGGGAATTTGTTTCTCAGTATACTAACCGGGTATAAGTCCTCCTTGGTCTTTAGTGGTGAGCGAGGATCCTCTCGTCATGCCGGTGCCAGGAACTTGCAGCATATCCGGTGCCGGAGTCACCTAGAACACAAACATTTAATATTTATGTTATGATAGTAAGAAATATATTTATCCCTTATTTATTTAACGCGGCATAAAGACCAACCAGTTGCAGCTTCTTAGATTTAAGCCATAGTCCTAAAGTTTTCTATGGTAACACAAGAATGGAATAAAAAATATCTTGTGTTAAGCTAGTTCAATTTCTTTATGTTTGCCAAATTTTGTTCAGCTGTAAAAGAGTAACATACATCCATCCCCACGTACGTTTAACTTTATAATTTACTACCTTTTCCCTCGGTTTCAGATTTAATATATAGTATTATCCCACGGAGACCGTAAATTTTCCCGAGATAAAACGTATCCTAGGTGTCATTCCACACTACAATTTATCTTGGTGCCAAATTTCAACCAAACCCGTTCAGCCATTCAAGCGTGAAAAAGTAACAACGTCTATCTAACCTCACAAACTTTCGCATTTATAATATTTATAGGATTATTAGGGCATGATTACTTTTGGTTTAACTTTGGCATAACTTAACTCCCAGTATATGAAAAACCCGGTAATAGACTTTTTATGATACTAAAGACAAGTCCACTAACCTCAAATCTCGAAGGCCTCCTGACCTTCTTCTTGGCCTCCTCATCCCGTCTCCTCAACTCCGCCTCCCGGTGCCACAGGGCTGCGATCTGCAGGCGCCTGTCGCGGCCCACCTGCTTCTCGATGACCTTCACCAGCTCCCAGCGGTGAATGGAGCCGAGGAGGACCATGGATGAGGGACTGTCCACGAGGGGGAAACTTTTGATCGTCTGTGGGAGAAATTGGATGTTTAGATAACTAGATGAATAACAGTTTCCACAAACCACATAATCTTTCAATAATTTTATACCTTTAAATACCTTTATGTCTTTTTAAATTTAAGGAGTTTTGAGGTTCTATTTATTTAACGTTTATTTTTTTAAATTTTTATTTTTTTAAATTAAATTTTCTTGTGTTATCACCTATTCTTGAAAATGTTGGTAAGCCTGTAATTGGCGATTATGTAAGTCAAGGATTGTAGATACCTTTGACATGTCATACTTAGAAGCTGTTGCAAACCTTTTTTATTAAATAAATAATTTGATTAGTTACGTTAAATAAGAGTAGAATTCGCGTAAAGCTAATAAAAACTTCTGTAAATAACAAAACGTGTATTCTTCTATTACCTTGTTCTCTTTGAGGAGATCCTTGAGCTGCTGGAAGGTCATTCTGTTCCAGATGTACTTGACATCGCGCACCATAAAGTCTTCCACACAAATGTCGTACATACCTGGAACAAAAAATCTTTTTGAGTATATGCCAAAAAAAATTGTCACTGCTAGTCATTCCGGGGGAAGTAGGTGCTATGTTATATTTTATTCCTCACAACTGTAATAAAGAACGTCATATGACACGCGTGAACATTTTAATACGGTTTTCATCAACAGATAGAGTGATTCAAGAGTAAGGTTTATACTCATAGAACATCACGCTATGACCAAAAGGAACGGGAGCAGTAACCAAAGACATAACTGAAATCGGGTGACACCGCGGGGTATCATAGCTGACTTATAAATTTATTTTTTACCAACGGTGTTAGTAATCGCACAAAATAACATTGTTAGTAATAGCACAAAACAACATTTTATTGCGCTTAAATGACGGAAATCCATACTAATATTATAATAAGGAAAGATTTGTTTGTTTGTATCGAATAAACTCCGAAACTGCTGGACCGATTTTGACCATTTTTTTACCAATAGATAGCTACATTATTCCCGAGTAACACAGGCTATATAACATCACGCTACCTCCCACGGAAGCGGAGCATTAACCAAAGACGTAACTTATGGCGGGTGAAATAAGCAACGCGAACGAAGTCGCGAGCAGTTCGCTAGCGAAGGATAAATAAATACCAGTTACTGTTGTTCGAGCTGCTTTATTAAATACACTTATGGGTATTCAAGGTGCAAACGTGTTATACGTTAATAAAAGTTGGAGTATAAAAAGGAGTGTACGTGACTACAAGGAGTCTATCCAGTATGTAGTATTTATTTTTAATCTATTCATCTGTTAAAATGAGAGGACACCTACTACGAGGGCTGGTTAGAGGTGGCACCGGAGTAATTTTCCTGGGAGGACTTGGGGGGAGGAGAGGAAGCCCAAAGGGCCATACTGAATGGGTCGCGAACGTCATGCGTAGCAGTTCTCGCAGCCGACCCATCAAGGCGAAAGTAAGTGCATAGGCAGAATTTTTAGTGGGTGCAGGCCCCACATAACCACATCGTCTCGTTCTTCGCTTACAGAAAAAAGGTATTTACCCAGCTGAGGGAAAGAGCCATTTCTCTAGCCTAGGCTAGAGAAATGGCATGTGTGTCGTGTCAAGATCAAACGTTTCTATAGGATTTTCCAAACGTCTCCTTATATTCTTCTCATTCCATTTCAGAAACCGCAATGCATCGAAAACTTTTGCTGGTTATAACTCTTCAGCTTCTAAGTCCCGCATCATGTGACGAAGCACAGGACTACTACGATGCTCTGTTCCCGAGCAGCTCACCACGCAAGGGTGTGCCATTACCACAACAAGTAGCCGATGCCAACTACCGCTGCGACACCCACTATGTCACCACCAGCGACGGGTACATACTGACCCTATTTCATATTCACCCCAACGAAAACTGCACAACGGTCCATTCACTACACATACTCAGCGTTGGCGGCCTATATTTGGACTGTTCAGACTGCATCATCCCAGGACCGAAGAAGGCCAATTGCTACATATGCGCTGATAACGGCTTCCACATCTGGGCAGTAAGCAACAGAGGCACAAGATATGGCAGGAACCACACCAGGCTAGATCCAGACAAAGATCCAGAATTCTGGGACTTCAGCTTTGATGACATGGCCCTGTATGATATGCCTGCGATTATCGACTTTATTTTAGTCGTATCTGGACAAACACAGTTGTTTTATTTGGGTCATTCGCAAGGTATCACGGTGCTGTTGGTGCTATGTGCTCAGCGCCCGGAATATAATGATAAAGTCAGGTGTGCTTTTGGCATGTCTCCCGCGGCTTGGTTGGAGCACACGCGGTTACTACCGCTCAAGTTACAGGCAGCCCTGGCACTTATCTTCCATAAGCCTTATGGAGAAATTTTCGCTCACGGTGGACTAGTGCAGAAAATTGGCGAAATTGTATGCGGGAGTACAAATTTGTCTTATCCTGCGTGTACGGTTCTTATATTCGCCCTCTTTGGCTACAATAACTTTACTATAAGCCCGGACACAGTAGCGGTGGCCATAAGTCTTGAGCCATCGGGCACGTCTTACAAAAACTTCGTCAGATGGGGTCAGATAGTGAATAATCAGTTTTCGTTGTACGATTATGGGCCTACTGAGAATTTACGTATATACGGCTCGCTGTATCCACCTTTATACGACTTAAGCAAGTATAGGGTCCCAACTCATTTCATTACGAGTGAAAATGATTTTCTTTGTGACCCCAAAGACTTGGTAACTCTATTGGCTCACTTGACGGGTTGTCCTAATTGTACGATGTGTATAGTCTCTCGGAAGTACTTCTGTCATATAGACTATATTTACAGTGATGAGATTGGTGAAGCAATAGCTCCGATGTACTTGAAGTTATTTACGACAGGTGAGGTTACGTGTATTTGATGGCTTGGTTTGTTGAAACTGTGTCAAATTAAGATGTTTTTGTAAGTAAAATATTTTGTTTTCCGGCTTCTGATTATACCTAATGACTGTCAAAGATCTATTTGACGAATTCGCGGATAATTGCTACTACATAAATAAAAGGTATGATAACGATGGTTCGGTCATGTTGAGAGGATGAGTGAAAGGCGACTAACAAAAGGGATTTGTAGGTGAGTGGCAACGCCGGGAGGGGATGCCCTAGAAAGACCTACCCTCACCTTATTGGTGAGGTTCTTCAGAAAAGTCGGGTGTGCAGTACTCGTTACCGGCGTGCTTGTATGACCAGATGAATAAACATGGATGAGGTGAAAGGCGTATGTAAGGATCGTAGCAGGTGGCGTTATGTGGTTTCTGCCTACCCTCATGGGAAAAAGGCGTGAGTTGAGGCGTGTATGTATGTATGCGTATGTATGATTACTAACAGGATTCCTTACCATGTTTTGTTTCACCGTAAGGCACATTGAATAATATTGTTATAAAACTATTGTATAGGTTTCTAAGACGTCATTTCAGAAGCAATATTGATAGTTAGAAATATTCACGTACACTTGTTTAAACATAATAATATTATGCTAACCTTTGATTGTCTTTGCTATTTAACTTTGTGAAGATTATGTACTGACACTGTTACTACATCACGCCTATTATATAAAGAGGTAGGCAGTAGTAGTAGAGTTCTTTGGGAAGGAGCTCGTCCGAGGAAGTACTACCATCATACATATTTCTGCCGCAAAGCAGCGTTACTGTGTTCCGGTTTGAAGGGTATGGATGCCGGTGTAATTACAGGCACATGAGACATTTCAACTTTGTTTCTGGGATGGCAACGCATTTGTAAGACCTCTGCTATTGCAGATATATATAAGCAGCGGTGAACACGTAACATTAGGCTGTTTACAATCCAGTGATATTTAAAAAACCAATAATTCAACAACGAAATTTATGCGAATTGAAAAGGCAAAATGTGTGTACCTTTAAATTATATTTAAGAACTGTATTATTTACTTATGTTTAAAAAAATAAATAGATCTGTATCTGTTTTTATGGATGTTTTACTTTCGATATTTATGTGTATTACAGTGCCTTTTCCTCCCCTTTTTGAGAAAATATATTATGGTATTTAAATATTATATTCTTAATAACTACAAAAATCCCGTACCGACGAGGATGGGATTCGAACCCACGCGTGCAGAGCACATTGGATTAGCAGTCCAACGCCTTAACCTCTCGGCCACCTCGTCTTGTGTGTATGAGATGAAATAAAACTGCATATTGTTAATAGTTACATATTTTAAAAAAAAAAAAAATATATATAATATAATATATATATATATAATATTTTGAAAATATGTAATATATTACATATTTTCTAGCTAAACTAACGAAAATTGGTAACGAGACATGGTAATCGACATTTTGATAGACGGAATGACGAGTGATACCCCAACCCACACACACGAACGAGTTTACCAATGAAAAAACCCAATAACAATATGATCGACCTGGGTATTAAACCTGGGACCGTTAAGCTACAACAATTCATTTATTTGGTTTTACTAAAGGTAAAACCAGGACGAGGTTTGGTAAGGAACTTCATAAAACAATTTATTTACTATTTGTCGTGATTTGTGTATTTCTTTTGTTGGAAATCTTAAATAAATAAATAATATACTTACGGCTAGCAGAAGACAGAAGGTCAGGCAGGTAGGGTAGCTTCTTGATGAGAATGATGCTGTCGAAGCAAGATGGCTGCAGCAGGGAAGCGGTCGCGTTGGCGGCTAGGACAGCAGCCATTATTGGTAGTAGATGTGTCACCTGGGTAATTTGAAGTTGTTAGCATATTTACACTTTGACTGGGAACTTTAGGGTAGGTATTGGGTAAGTAGATGATAATTTTGAATAATTTATTCCATTCCGCTATAAAACAAAATGCAGTAGATAGTATTTATGGGGTTGTAAATTAGTCAAAAAGCCATTTTTATATGCTTATAAATATGGCCACATATTTTTGGTCATATATTATTTTTATGGTCATATATTTATTCTACACCAAAATGATTTTGAGTAACAGCCCGTAGAATTATACACTGATTGCATGTTAAAAGAATTCGTTACGATGTCGGGATTTCATCCCGTATAATGTGTAAAACGGGAATTACAAATGTAAAAATAACTCCGAATGTTTATTCTTCACAATCTAAATTTTGGAACTTGTTCTAGCACCATTTTACGGCTTAAATAACAGAAAAGCAAGTATACCTGTCCCGTCATCTCGCTAACAATGACGATGGTAGACACAGTGTGTGTGACGGCGCCCGTGAACGCTGCCGCACCCACCACGGCGTACCCGCCTGAAACATTACACATTATTTAATTAAACATTATGCGATAAAATGTGGACTTAATGCCCTAGTACAACACTCTTTACCAGTCAACCAAAGGTAGTGAAGAGATAACTTGCCAGGGGCCAATTACCGTGATTAAAAGCAAAAAAGAAAAGGAAACCACCTAGATTAAGTGATCACAAGTCATCATATCATCATATCATCATCATCATCATCATATCATCATCATCATCATATATTTATTTGCAAACATGGGTGGAATATACATTGATGTTTTCATTAAATACTAGAGTTCTCCATGTTTAACCATCACATGGGTATGCAAAAATTCTATTCTAAAACAGTAAATTAATTAATTATGTCAGCCTTGTCAATCACAGTTATAAATTATAATAAATAATATTTATATGTCAGAACATTAAACAATTACAAACAAATTGAAATATAAATTAATTTAGTAACAATATTGGATCTTACAAAAACTTTGTTCTTAATAATTTTAAACCCTCATGTGTTAAATCGGATATAGTAGGCCTAGCATCTTTCATTTAAATAATCATTGATATTATAATAGCATTTCGCAACTAGAAATTCGTAAAGCTTTTTTCTAAATTGATCTATACTTTTAATTTCAATTAGGTTTTTAGGTAGCTTGTTATATATTTTGGGTGCCATACCAAGAAAACTTTTATTAAATATTGCTTTTTTATGTGGTATTGCGCATATTTCATTCTTGTGCCGCAAACTCTTTGGGTGATTATATATGTGTATATTTGACTTAACATAGCTTGCCACTTCGTATATGTAGAGACATGGAAATGTAAGTAACTGAAGCTTTTGGAAATGTGGTTTACAACTGTCTGTGCTTTGAATGCCACATATTGCCCTTATACATTTCTTCTGTGCTTTGAACACGATTTCTCTATCGGACGAAGTACACAATAATATCTACATATAGTATGTCACTTATAAATGTATGATTGATTTATCTATTGATTGGTTATATCTGTGATGTCTTCACGACCTTCTACAGTTTCGACAACTATCGGAATCAGATCGATACACTATTACACCATAGAACCGGAGTGCCTACAATGAGATTTTGTGTACTGACTTAAAAAAAAAACATTATTCTGCGCCAAACCGGACCAGTTCAACAAAAATTCCAGACCACTTATACTTATAGCTGGTTTTCGAAGAATTTTCAGCCATTTAAACCAAAGGCCTCTGAGAGAAGACCATAACTTACTAACAATAAAACCTTACTAACCCGGGAGTATCTTCTGTATATGCCCTCCATACGCCACTCCTAGCGGACAGAAGTAGTGCATGACCTCGCCGGTGAACCGGCCGAGCGACGCGCCCATCTTGAAGGCCGGCACGAAGATACCGGCCGGCACCGGCAGCGTGCACGACACCAGGCTCAGGAAGAACTGGAGACGGAGACAGGGTTAGTGAGACTTCGGAGGAAGGTCACCATTTACCATCATCATCTATATGAATATAGATAATGATGGTCAATGCGGCTGTCCCATTTCAAAAATTCGTAAGGGACACTTTTTCCAAAAATCGTTTTATTGCATAATTTTGCTAACCAAGTACGTCCCTACCATATACAAAAACACCAGCGTTGAAAACTCACATTAAAGCGGTGAAATTTAATCATCGATACCCAGTAAATGCACTACTCGTCTCTGATCTAATTTACGTTTATTCGCTCTCCTATAAAATTTAGTTTTAGGTCCTTGCTAGGTTTTGAAATGGGGCAGCCGAATGGTTGGTCATCATTTATTTATTAGTTGTTAATTTACAACGGTTGAACCAATTAAAGTAAATCAATTTAGCAACGTGGTTATATAAATTACTAGTTCTGCCGTGACTTCACCCTCGTGAAAGCATTCGAAAGACACGTGGCGCTATCTATTATTATCACATAAACATTATTATTGATTTCCTCGGGAACAGTACTTTTTAAGGTATGAAAGATATGTCCGTTTCTGTACACCTGACGACGTATATACAAAATTTCAGGATGATCAGTTCAGTGGTTTAGGCGTGAAAATGTAAAGCTAACAAACCCAACTTTCTTTTGCATATATAATATTGAGGTAGGATGAAGTCCGTAATTGCCAATCCTAGCTGGAGCAAGCGTGTCGATCTATATTCAGGGTTTTTTTTTGTATATTTTGTATGTGTTTGTGTAAAATGATTTATTTAACACTTATGTTAATAAATAATAGATAGTTATTTACGCGGACTATAAATTGATACTCTTACACACAAGACGAGGTGGCCGAGAGGTTAAGGCGTTGGACTGCTAATCCAATGTGCTCTGCACGCGTGGGTTCGAATCCCATCCTCGTTGATACAGGCTTTTTGGTTTAATTTGAAAATTTATAAAAAAAGTAAATTATGTAAGTAAGTATAGAAAGTTGATGTTAAAAACGTGTATATTGAATTATTGGTAATTATTGTAGACTTCTTAAAGATATAGATTATAGATTATTTTATTAAACAGAAAGGCCAGTTTTTTATAGACAAATAATTCTTTTGGTAGGAATATAGCTTTATACATATTATCCCATACTATACCGAGAAAGTATTACTCGTAGGAACGAGTCCGTCTGCGGGTTGTTCGAAAGAGATACCGCGCCCCCGGAACGCAAAGGGCACATGAAGGAACATAGACGGGTTTTAGTCAGTAAAAGTCTGACACTCCCTCCCGCCCCGCCCAGGGCGGGGGAAGTTATTTGATGATTTCCCGTCTATAAAAAAAAAAAAAAAAAAAGGCACGAGCCCGTCAAAAAAATATCTTGCTATTATTATAAATTCGAAAGTTTGGATGAATAGATGTTTGTTACTCAATCACGCCAGAACGGCTGACCGGATCTGGATGACATTTGACTCGGAGATAGATGCGACTGGGCTGGGCAGTCTGGACTTTTTTTTCCCGAAAACGGACGAAGTCGTGGGCTGAAGATTGTATTTAATATGTTTGTAAGCGCACTAACAATGAAGAAGACATTCCTAGGTTTTTTTTTTACCGATAGGAAATCATCAAATGACTACCCCCGCCATAGGCGGGAGGAAATGTCAGACTTTTACTGACTAAAACCCATCCATGTTCCTTCTTGTGCCCTTTGCGTTCCGGGGGCGCGGTATCTCTTTCGAACAACCCGCAGCCCCGGCAAGACATTCCTAGGTTGGAGCAATATTTGTAATAATTATGTTCTAATATAGACCTGTTATGTACAGTCAGCAAAAGAGATAAGTAACCAGAGTCGCCTAATAAATTCAAAGTTTTTCAAAAACCGATAAAAAAAAATGAATGAATTTTATTTCTATTAAAAGAAAATAAACAGTTTATTAATTAAATTTTTCATTTAAAAACGACCACCAGTTTGAAAGAAAACTTCAACTATATTAGACTGACTGGTTACTTATCTCTTTTGTTGACCGTACATAGTATGATGTATACTCACGATAGAGAAGAAGTATATGATGAGGCATCCGAAGTGGTCCACCTCGAGGGTCTGCCAGTGAGACACCACGGACGCCTGCTCGGCCGTCAGCTCGTCTGTCCACGTGAAGTTCGAGAACAGCGATAGCACCTGCAAGAAGATTATATAGGAAAATGTCAGACGTGTTTTTTATGAAGAAGCCTTAGATGAAATATAAGGTTTTAGGGATATTGATGTGCAACTAATTGCCAATTGCCAAGCAACCGCCTTGGCTGAAATCGGCCAGATAACATCATGATTATCTTCATCGCTTCCAGAAAACGAGTTGAAAATGGCTGTTTCGTTCATTTTGACATTGTAGGTCTTGCATTTTGTAGTTCCTGACCTAATCAGGATTTTTTCCAGAAACTAAGATTTTAGTTCTGGTTTTCCAAAACCGAACGTATGGGGGTTCTACTCTTTCTAATTAAAATTCCGCAATGTGCAAAAATTTATAATAAAATGTTAATACAAACATCACGAGGCTAAAATAAAAATAAATGTACTAAAAAAGTGTCTGCTGTCATGCACACAAAATGGAAGACGATAAGCGTTCAAGCAAGAAGGGCAAGTTTATGGCCCATTTAAAACATTTCAAAATAAAAAAAAGTATACCATCACGCCTACATTCCCCGAAGGGTTAGGTAGAGGTGTACCAATGTACACCCACATTTCGCCGGTATATTTAGGTCCCATGTAATAAGGGGCGAGCCTATTGCCATTAACCGGGCACAAATCCAAACTCCGAGCTGCTACTGAGAATTTCATAGAAAATCCCAATAAAACGTTTTGCTCGACCTGGGATTAGAATCCAGGACCTCTAGCGTAGCAGTCGTGCTCAGGACCAACGAGCTTACGAGGCAGTTCAAAATAAAGTTTTATTTATTTCTATAACACCATTATAAGGTACTTTTAAACGTCATATTATATGAGTCTCGTCTAGTTGTCAAAAGGTAGTTTTGTATGTAGAGAAATGAAACGAGAAGAAACTTACTAATAATAGACTAATATTATTATTACCTGTTCCTGGTTTCCAAGATCCGCAGCCATGTACTTGCCGATGCCGGGCGGGAACAGGATCGACATTACAGCTAACGTTATGAACCCTGGGTATATGAAGCGGCTGGAAAATGAACAATGATTGAGTTATAGCATCATTCTGTAATGTTCTGATAAATAGTGGAAGGGAAAAATGGGTAAATATTGATTGTTACTTAGTTATTTTTTAAAGTTGCAGTTGTTCCTTCCAAAAGTCCAATACCTACAAAGTTACAATAATGAAAGAGATGACTTTTATAAGAAATATTTCAACGATGATTATGTACATAATGGTAGACACGCCATAGTCTAGAATCAAGCTCATAATCTGGTGTATCGATGTAAAAAAAGCGCCACAAGATCAAATTATTCGACGTTTACAAAAAAAAAAGTTTAATTAATTTTGACCATGTGGGTTTGTGTAGAATATCTGTTTTTTTTAACCGACGCAAAATTACATCGCTTTTGGGTTTAGAATCCACCCAAAAGTTTTCATTACGATATCCCTTCCACCCTAACCTGTATACATTGAGATGCAAACTATTACCATAGCTATTATCATGAATTATGTGCTATTATATGTATAGGGTTAATCTAGGTAATAAACCTAGATTGGCTCTATACATATGTCTTTAAGCTTAAAATAAAATAATTCTTACTTCTTTTGTAGGAAATTACTGAGCGTCTTAGTGTTTCTGATGAACAGTACATATTGTCTATGGAGGAACACCCACAACGCTGCCAGAAGACCGGAAACTATGCTGGAAAATTAAAAAAACAATGCTTTAGAACTATGAACCTTAACACAATGACATAAAGTCTAGTTTCGTTTATGTATCGGCTTAGCGCTTTCCCAACTATGTTGGGGTCGGCTTCCAGTCTAACCGGTCTATAAAGTCTACTTTAGATTGTTCTTATAACTTTTTGTCATTGCAAATTCAACATTAGCGTTAAAAAATAAGGTTGTGAATACCTTAACCGTTGTCTTATTGTAATTTTTAGTACTTACCCTAATAACACGAAGACAGCGAACTCTTGAGGGTCGAAAGGAAAGTCTTGGGGTAGATTGGTGGGGAAGAGAGGTTTCACTGTGGGCATGGCTCCCGACCACACTGATAGAAGTCGGAACATCTGAAATGAGGAGCAGGTCAAAGTCAAAGTCAAAGCATTTATTTCAATTAGACCATTTACAGGCACTTTTGAATTGTCAAGAAGTTACAGTTTAATATTGAAGCTAGTTGCTCGTTCCAAAACGTAGGTCTCTATGGAGAAGAACGAGCAAGAAACTCCATGGACACTCTTTTCATTCAATTTGGTTTTTACAAATGTCACGTAGGTTGTCTTTGTGACGACACGGTTGACGCAGTATATGAATAATTGGCTGTGTGTCGAGGGTTCGATGCCTGCACGGTACAAATATGTATGGCTTACAGGTAGTACAAATATGTAGGATTTCAGATATGTTGAGGCGAAAGGAGTATGTAAGGATCGTAGCAGTTGGCGTTCCGTGGTTTCTGCCTACCCCCATGGGAAAAAGGCGTGAGTTTATGTATGTATTTATTTATGTATGTATGTATGTAGATATGTTGTGAGAAATTCCCTAGCTGGGGCAACATTAAAATCTTTTGTTTATTTTCTCTTTATATTTGAATTGACACGTTTATTGAGCTTGGTTCTGCCAATACTTATTTTATGTAATTGTCACTAATAACTACACTACCGAATTGGGAAACTGTAATGGTAGATGTAAGGTCGTTGTAAATAAATAAATAAATAAAATACGAGTCAACGCACAATCTGTCACTTTCAAATTAAATGCGAATCATTTCTAATGGAAAACCCGGATAACAGTGAACCCTACTGAGGAATTGAGTTCTGGACCCACATGTTCAACCATATCGCTAGCGAAAATGGGACCAACAGGGCAGTCGTGGATTGATATAACATGCAAATATGAATGACAGTATTCTGTCTCCTCGAACTGCCTCGTTAGCCTAGTGGTCCTGAGCTTGACTGCTACGCTAGAGGTCCTGGGTTCGATTCCAAGGTCAAGCAAAGTTATTGGGGGTTTCTATGGAAACCTCAGCAGCTCGGAGTTAGGATTTTGACTCAGATAATGAAAATAGGCTCGCCCTCTATTAAATGGGACCTAACACGTGCCGGCGGACTGTGGGTGAACATTGGCACAATGATTGGGTTCCGCGTTACCCTTCAGGGAATACAGGCGTGATGATATGTAAGTATGTATGAATGTATTCAGTCTCAAATGCTAAGGTCACATCCAATCCATCCATTAGTACATACAACTCAAGGCGTAGAATTTCTACACCAATTACATTTAATGAGCGCGCGCACTTTTGGTACTTCATAAACTAGATAATTCTAGTTTATACAAATGAGTACGACGATTACTTCTGAGTACACAGACGTAGAGTTTAATGAATATGGACCTAATATACAGGCACTTATAATTATAGTTTTATTAGCAGCAGTCATCAGCTATTTGCATCCAGGGTTATTAATAATATTCTCCTAGATGAACTTGAAGAGAGGAAGGAGTCCAGACACAATTAGACGGGAAAAGATGGCTGGACGACTTAGATCAGGTATGGTGAACCTTTATCGGCGAACGTGCCATTAAAAAATAATAATATGGCTATGACGTGGAATCAAAGAAGGAACACAAAGAAAAGTGGCAAGAATAAGGACAGGACTTTGCCCAGCTATGGCTAGAAAAACGAACTTTGGGGTCGAAAGCCCATTTTAATGGAGACTGGCCAAGTATGCAGGAGATATTATAGGTTACAAGTGTGTAAGCAAACAGGCAGGTGGCAGGCAGCGGATGAATGCGGGTTGCCTAGGACCGGGGTGGTTGGCGCTCTTTGGGGGAGGCCTACGTACAGCAGTGGACGGCTATAGGCTGACTGTAATGATGATGATAACAATATTATGCATATTTCCCCCCGGGTTACGCAGTATTCAGAATTCAACCTAGCTTTTCAAATGCTTTTTGTGATATAATATATTGGTACTTACAATAGCACTGCAGCAGGCCGCGAAGAAGCCACGCCAGTAGTTGCGTACTGCGAAATACGTCGTCGTTACTTCTATGGAGAATAGCACACCTGGAACCAAACGATTTAGTCAGTTACATCTAACAGGTTAAAGACAAAGGCAAATTATATATTTCAACTAGCTTTTGCCGGCGACTTTTTTTACCGACGACGTTTTAACCCACGTTGAGTTACGTCTTTCATTGCTGCTACGCTCCCGTGTGTAGCAGCGTTATATAGCCTATAATATTACACATGAATCTGACTATCATATAGGAAAATATTTTTTCCATTCTGACTGGTAGTTCCAGAGATTTTAAACAGACACACAAACAAACAAAAAAATCTCTTTAGCCCTATTATATCAGTAAAGAATATGGATTTAACTATTAAAAGGTATTTTTAATGTAAATTGCAAAACAAAAGAATTTTAATCTAGTCTTTTTATTCAAAAGGCACTTTCGTATGTAGAATAGACAAGAAATAATTAGGTACTCTAAAAATAAGTAGCGAACTGTAATAGTTCCACTTAATTTAAAGTTATTAATCTATTTGTGGCCTAAAATACACGTCTTGTTTATCATATTGCTGAACCCTAACCCTTGGAAATTATCAGAAACCAATAATAGCAGCTTCAATTGAAAAGTCGTAAATTAATGAAAATTCAATAACCAATTGAGTGCTGATTCGAACCGGGTCATTGCCAGTGGCGAAAATAGGATTAGGAAGTTGGACTTTGCCTTTTAGTTTAAGTAACATCAGAGCCCTAAGAAACCTTGGAGCACCTGCCATTTGAGAAAATGGCTTCTTGTCTCCTCGACTACTCTGAGAAGAAACACAGAAACACACTTAGAAGTCAAAGTCTGTATTAAAGTCCATACAGTTTATTGTAAATATTAACGTTATTTGGGAAAAACATACAATTGTACAATTAGGTACAATAAAGTATGAATTAGGATCTAGAATTATTTAATACGAGCTTCTGCTCGCGAATTCGTCCGATTCAAATTGTATATATTATCCCACGGGAACCGTGTACTTTTTCAGGTTAAAATATCCTGAAAAAGTATCCTATGTATTATTCCACACTGCAATCTATAGCTGTGCTAAATTTCATCCCGATCCGTCCAGCCGTTTGAGCGTGAAGAAGAGACAAACATACAAACTTTCGCCTTTGTAATATTAGCGTGATCTATACGTATATTTTATATAGATAATTGCATTTCAAAACAATAATTGCTGGGCACGATCTTAGCACGGTACCTACAATGTACTTGACAGACTTCTTTAACGGGTTTTAGATCCTCACGATAATCCCCAACTTTCATCTGCTAGTAGCCTCAAAATTCCAGGTCTTACCTCCTACAGGAGCTGCGAAGCATGAGGCCACACCCACAGCGCAGGCGGCAGCCAGCATCTCACTAGTCCTGGACTCGTTGGAGTAGATCCCTTGGAAGGTCGTCACCAGTTTCGACAGGAGCGTTGCTACCATTGATGCTATGTGGACTGATGGGCCCTGGTGGATGATGAAAGAGCTTTTTAATTTTTGTTTTTACAATGTTTCCTAAGGCTGTACTAAAATCTTTTAGGGATTGTTCACAGCAATCGTAACGCTTGCTGACTGTAAGCTGTCATAATCAGTAGTCAGTCGGCGATTGACTATGACTATGATTGGCGATTGACTGTTCATACATTTTTAATTTTACGCTCACATTTAGTGGCTGATAATACGTTTGGTGTGATCAATACCGAAAGCCCGGCTAAAATCGTCTTGAAAAATCCAACTGCTTATTGCCAGTGATTTTCGCTAAGAAAGTATGAATACGCCTTCTAGAACTAATTTATTTGTATCATTCATTTTTGTCTTATTTAGGTCCAATATCAGACGCAGATCATGCGTCAAGCGAATACCGGAGCTTTAGGAGGAAGAACTCATGATTTTCAAATTTCGATTATTCTTATGATCTTTTACAGCAGCGCTTCCTCTCTCTTAACCCTAAGTTGCCGTGCCCTACAGGGTGCATAATGATATCAATTATAATGTTACCAGTTACCACTTAAGAACACATACATACATATGGAAAAGCAATAAACATAGCCGTGGATCTTATTTTAGTCGGTAAGAGTCTGACATAACATTCCATTCTGGCTACACGGAGGGAATCCATGAGGATTTCCAAGGTAAATAAGAGGCATTCCTGCAGATGTGATCGTCCCAAAAAAATTGCATTGCCCCTAGTCATGAGACAGTGGGAAAACTAACCAAATAAGATAATAATAATTTAAAAAACTAAAAAACCCGACTGCTATTCTTTAAAAATTCCTAAAACAAGATAAATTGTAGCAGTCGGGACCCATTCTAGAAATGGAGGATTAGTGAATTGAGAGCACATACCTATATTACATTGCAGATGGTCCCGAATGGGTCCCGACTGCTACAATTTATCTTGTTTTAGGAATTTTTAAAGAATAGCAGTCGGGTTTTTTAGTTTTTTAAATTACCGTTTTTTATTTTTTATTTTTTTAGTGTTTTAAAAAAGAAATTAATATACCCAGTATCACTCTTACAGTAAATACGAATCTACCGACACCTCTCAAGCTAAAATCCATCGAGCCGTTCAGCCTGCAGAGCGTGCCAAACAATTATACATACATACATACATACATACATACATACATACATACAAACATACCCTCGAAAAACATAACCCTCCTTCTGTCGCAGTCGGGTAATAAACCTTCTTCAATACTAACCTCTTTACCCAGTGGTAGACCGGAGCCCAGTGTGGCAGTGAGACCGACGATCTTGGAGATCATCGCTCGGTACGTCAGGTACTCCTTCAGATGTACTCCTCGGAGTATTGTCTTCATTTCAGGTATACCCGACCCTGTGGTGGAGGAATTTGGTGAAACTTGTGTAGTTAGAGGGTTATGTAGGTTAACTTTTGATATATTGGCCATCTTTTAGGATGTGGAAGTATTCGTGAATACGAACAGGTTTTACTATGGGAACAGGCGGAAAAAAAAGAAAAAGCAAATAGTTTATTCTTACATTTTGTTTGTGTTGCATTTTTGTAAGAAACAGCAGAATATTTTTTAAATTTTCTATGGAAACCTTTTAATAGACCTACGTTAGCTACAAGGCTCTTTTAAAAAATGTGCTTTGCTCGTAAGGGTCAGCCGTGCGATTCTCTAACATATTTCAACGTTGCGCTCGACGTCGAGCTCGTCGACGATGCTACTGTCAAATCAACTTTACGCACAACGCATAGAGTTGATTTGACACTAGCGTCGTCGACGAGCTCAACGTCGAGCGCAACGTTGAAATATGTTAGAGAATCGCACGGCTGTTCACACCGCGGGCATATTTTAATAGAGCGACTCAAAATATAACTTTATTTACTACACAAAAAGATATACATTTAATTGTGAGAAGGTGCAATGTACGACCCTAATTTTCTTACCGTACCAACTGACACTAACCTGTTTTTAGGGATCAAGTAAAAAGTATATATTAATTGATCTTACCTATGCTCTGTGCAGCGACGATGTGCACGAATCCAGCGGCGAAGAGTATCAGGCAGACTGGCAGCGATACCCACGCCACGTACTGACTGAACGTAGACGTCGCCAGGTCGTTGTACATCCACATGCGGGCTGCAATATCAAGGTTATGTTATAACTAAATCTCTTTGAGTCATCATCTGCTTAACCTTTTGCCAACTATGTTGGGGTCGGCATCCAGTCTAACCGGAGCTGAATACCAGTGTTTTACATGGAGCGACTGCCTATCTAACCTCCACAACCCAGTAACTGGGGAACACGATACCCCTTGGTTAGACTGGTTGTCAGACTTCTAAACTTCAGAGTAACTAAATCTCTTTAAGTTAAAGAAGTAATAACATTACTCTTTTTTTAAACCAGTGGGGTAAAACAGTGGAGGTTTTCGAGCAAAAATTTTGCTAGATACTCACCTACATCTTTTTCATCCTTTTACGTTAAGCGTGGAAAGATAAAATTAATCAACATATATTATTCACATAACAAAAAGTTACTTTTGTCTTATATTGTCTTAATCTTCTTGCTAAAATAACACTTTTTTTAATGAGACCAATTTCCTTGCTCGTACCCTTTAAATACTAACTATTGTACTTAATCGGGTTTCGATCTGCCAAAATGAACTAATCCAAAATTTCTCTCATCTTTCGAAGTATGCCATAATTTTGGATAATTTACGCAAAGTCATGCTGGATGGAATCTGACATGTTTGGTATATTTAATTAGTTCACATCATGTGAATTATTAACAAATTATGTATGTGTGTAGGTATATTACAAGAAATTTTCTAAACACATCCCTTACCATTCTGACAAACAGCGATCCCTCGGTCCATGGCGAAGTTGACGATGGCCATGATGATGCCGAGCAGCGCCAGGAACACCCAGTCCTCGCCCAGTCGAGCGAACGTGTGCCTCCATACGTAGCCTGCGACAAACTTCACACACGTGAATATTTTGATGATGATTTGGGGGAACTTGGAAGAGCCTTGATGATAGGTGATGATATGGTTCGAATTTTTTGGGGAATGACGTATTTTGATACCACATTAATTTAATACGCAATGGCAATAGGCTCGCCCCATATAACATGGGACCTAAACATACCAGAGGACTGTGGGTGTACAATGGTACACCTCTGCCTAACCCTTCGGGGTATACAGGCGTGATGGTATGATATGTATGTTTTTGATCAATATTGCGAGATCCATAGCGGCAGACCTATTTTTTTCTGTCCTACTCCTGGGACAGAGGCCTCCCTCCATTCCTTCCATCTTTGGCGTCTGTGCTGCCTTTTTCTAGTTCTGCAGGAATCCATCCAGTTCGTCCCACCATCTTGACGGGCCTGTTGGTCTAGTGGTTAGTGGCCCTGACTGCTAAGCCGGAGGTCGTGGGTTCGATTCCCACCCAGGACAAACTTTGTGTGATGAGCATGATTGTTTGTTCTGTGTCTGGGTGTGATTTATCTATAATATGTATGTATTTATAAATTATATAAGTATGTATATCAGTTGTCTGGTTACCATAACACAAGCTCTGCTTAGCTTGGGATCAGATAGCCGTGTGTGAGTTGTCCCAAGATATTTATTTATTATATTATTATTATCTCCTTCGTTGCCTGATTTGTCTCCGTTCCACTGTCTGAGGGCATCATTCTGGGCTACTTGGGTCAGTCTGGCATGCGGCAGATAGATGTATATTGTGTCCCCCAGTCCCATTTAAGTTGAGCAGCCTTTTAAGCCACGACAGCTATCCCTGTTTTGGAGCGATTTATAGCGTTTCGATGTCGATCCGCTAATTTAACACCTAGTGAACCCATTCAGTTCCATAGCTTGTTGGCAAACCTTGAGTTTGAAGTTCTAGATGTTATGACGTGAAAATGTAACAAGGCATTAATAAATAGAATTGTCTATGATCTCTCTAGAGGTGTAATCGATTACAAAAACACGAGAGAAGACACAAAAAACAACAATCATCTTAAACAAGAAGACAGAAGACACTCACCTAATACTTTAAAGAATTTCCCCCTAGGTCTGTGTTTGCCGCTTGCTTCTAACTCCTTCTGTCGGAGCTTGTCGTCTTTTCTCCTTTTCTTCCTAAGTCTTCTGAGTCTTCTTGCTTCTTCTCTGGCCGCTTCGCTTAGGTCGCGTTGATAGCGACCATACATCTGGAAAGAAAAGAATATTGTTTTATAAATTTATAAAATATTTTACATAGGTACTTATTTAAAGAGTTTGTTGTCATCGTTTAATCATTCAAAAAATACATTGATTTCTTATGGGTATTTTATTGTAGCAATATCATTACGTGACGTGTACAAGACTGGGCATTGTAATTTGCAACTATTGGTATCTATAATAACGCCTACAGATAATTACATAGCAAATTAGTACATAGGTAATAACATGAATGACAGATTTTATTTACTGGAAAACCTGCCTAGTTTTGTGGGCGTTTTCGAGTAGGTATATGGGCTAAAAAGTTCTCTACTAAAGCTACCTCCCTAACAAAATAACTATAAATATAAAATTAAAAGTCAAAGCATTTACCTATTTCAATTAAACTATCAACAGACACTTTTGAATTGTACTTAACTATGTCAAAATCATTTCGGTAGTTTAGTCGTATTATACCAGAATAAAGGCCATGCAATGAAACGTAACAAAAAGAAGTAGTTTACATGAAACCTATTAATTTTAAATACATCTATTTAAAAGACTGGGATCCCCAAACTGGATGGATACCAGTATCTTGGGAATCGGAAGGAGAAAGGCGAAAGTCATGTTTTTTTTTTTACCGATGGGAAATCATCCAATGACTTCTCCCACCCTGAGCGAAGCAGGAGTTAGTGTCAGACTTTTACTGACTAAAACCTACCCATGTTCCTTCTTGTGCCCTTTGCGTTCCGGGGCGCGGTACCTCTTTCGAACAACCCGCAGAAAATTACATGTTAACGGCTAAATGATGTGTTTGTTACAGCCCGTATTTATCCTCAAAATTTCAGCCATGATTCAGTGATTTGGGTAGGTCTAGACTGGTTTCTCAGTCCATAAGTAGGTACCTATATTTTTTTTTTAATATCTTGGGACAACTCACACACGGCTATCTGATCCCAAGCTAAGCAGAGCTTGTGTTATGGAAACCAGACAACTGATATACATACTTATATAATTTATAAGTACATACATATTATGGATAAATCACACCCAGACACAGAACAAACAATCATGCTCATCACACAAAGTTTGTCCTGGGTGGGAACCGAACCCACGACCTCCGGCTTAGCAGTCAGGGCCGCTAACCACTAGACCAACAGGCCCGTAAAATTATTAACTTGTCAAATATTTAACTGACCTACCATAACCCTGCTGCCTCTTTCGATAATGTCTTCATAATCCATCTTTTAGTTAGAAGCAACAAAAAATCCAATAAAAAATTATATAAAAAAGTTTTCCGTCGGTTTTACAAGTATTTAACTAACGAAGGCATCAATTAAATTAATCAACAATTACATTTTCTTAACCAACTAGTGCCGACAAAGAAAGTTAAAATACTGAAATACTAATTAGTAGTTACAATACAGGCCTTGAATCCAAGCTTTGTATGTTTAAGCTATCAGATTATCTCGTGTGTAGCCAAGATAATAAATTGGAAAATAACCAATATTTGACTTTTATAGTAGGTCAGTACTTTTGGCAAATATCTGGTGATTTAATCTCGGTTTAAATCTTAAGACTGCCTTTTTAGCCTAGTGGTCCTAAGCGCGACTGCTACGCTAGAGGTCTGGGTTTCGATTCCCGGTTTGAGCAAAAAGTGTTATTGGGTGTTTCTAAGGATTTCTCAGGAGCAGCTCGGTGTTAGGATTTGTGCCCGCCTCGCCCTATTTTACATGGGACCTAAACATAGCGGCGAACTGTGGGTGCATGTTGGTATACCTCTGCCTATCCCTTCGGGGAATTCTAGTACGATGGTGTGTATGTTTAATCTTGAACCAGGATATAATGGTTGCTGAGGAGGCCTATAGACGCAGGCCAGCATCAGTCGGGGATCGCGGATAGCCCGTACGGTCCCGGGATCCCCAGTGTAAGGTGTGGGAAGGGAAAACCCTGGTGGTTTTTAGTCAAGAGTCTTACAGAAAGCATTTAAAAGTGACTTTATGAGGATAAGGTCGACATTGTTTATTTAGCTATGTTGTTTAATTAGACCCATTTAAGACACTTTATGTGTGAAGTGTGCATCTAGATTCTTGTATAAATTGTACATACATACAAAAATAAACTCACGCCTTTTGCCATGAGGGCAGACAGAAACCACAGAACGCTACCTGCTAAATAAATTTTATACGTATTTTTTTAAACTAGATGAGGTTGGTGTTTTCTGGCCTACAATCGTCAATTGCTCGTCAATAATGTTGCAATAGGTACTCATTATGTAATGACTGAAGTAGGGCTTGACGACCGAGTATATGAACTAGTAGTATTAAAGCTAGATATTATATACCCCGCGATATAACTGCCTCGTTGGCCTAGTGGTCCTAAGCACGACTGCTACGCTAGAGGTCCTGGGTTCGATTCCCAGGTCGAGCAAAAAAGTGGTATTGGGTTTTTGCCAATGTACACCGCCGGTATGTTATCGGCCCATGTAATAGGAGGCGAGCCTATTGTCATTAATCAGGCAAATCCTAACTCCAAGCTGCTACCGAGAATTTCATGGAAAACCCAATAACACTTTGATTCGTAGTATAAAAGATCTAAGCGTTCAGATGGCGGGAAGCGACTTCGTTTCATACTATGTAAAGAAGGCATTGGATTTGAATGAATAATAAGATTTCCGTAAAAACTACAGACCAGTCCACTCTTAATCCGCAGATAAGCCAATAAAAATCAAAACGAATACGATTCTTATCGCGAAACCAGGTAGATAGGTACTTAGTCATCGCCTGACCTTACTTATCTAGGTATAAATCGTGTATTTTCCATGTCCTACTAATATTTTGGTTGTTATACAAGGCGACATGACAAGAACACATGTTTTTGATAAGTTTTGTGCAATCTTGGCTAGTTTGTCTTTTCAAGGTACCAAATTGCCATTTAATTTAACATTTCCCCATACTCGAGAAAAATGATATTGGGTTTTTCTCTGAAATTCTCAGTAGCAGCTCGGAGTTAGGATTTGTGTCCGGTTAATGGCAATAAGCTCGCCTCCTATTACATGGGCCCTAAACATACCTGCGAACTGTGGTTGTACATTGATACACCTCTGCCTAACCCTTCGGGGAATACAGGCATGAAGGTATGTTATGTTGAGTTCACTTGGAATTTCTCCTGTATCGTGGATGCGTTTACAAACATATAAACTCACATATACAAATAACCAGACTCGGAGCAACTACCAGTAGGGCATACAAATATTTGTTCCGTACGGGAATTGAATTTGCGACACGCAACAGCCAATCTCTCAACCATCGTCATTGCCTGCACGATCAATTGAAAACGAAGGCGAGTATTTGAGTTGAGTTTTACATTACATACCATCACGCCTGTATTCCCCGAAGGGTTAGGCAGAGGTGTACCAATGTACACGTACACCCACAGTTCGCCGGTATGTTTAGGTCCCAAGTGATGGGGGGCGAGCCTATTGCCATTAACCGGGCACAAATCCAAACTCCGAGCTGCTACTGAGAATTTCATAGAAAAACCCAATAACACTTTTTGCTCGACCTGGGAATCGAACCCAGGACCTCTAGCGTAGCAGTCGCGCACGAGACCACTAGGCCAACGAGGCAGTTGAGTTGACTTGAGTTTCATTTAAGAAATAAGTTTTTTAACAGAAAACTGACTAACGTCTAGATGATAAAGAATCCTTATCCTATTTACAAAATTGTATCTATAGCTTATTTAGTAGATACTTATTATCTAAGGAGAATGTAAGGATCGTAGCATGTGGCGGTCTGTGGTTTCTGCCTACCACCATGGGAAAAAGGCGTGAGTTTATGTATGTATGTAATTAACCAAAATATGTCTAGAACACTTTTGCAAAGAGCACAATATAGGTACCATTTAGGAAGATCATTATTAACACACACTATACTCTTATTGTACTTAAGGAGCACCTTATCAAGAAATTCCATAGTCATCAATATATTCTAATTAGCTTCAGGCCGTGATTTTGTTCGCGTTGATTTTCACCCGCATTCAGTCACGTTTTTTGTTACTGCTCCGCTCCCGTAAGTCGTAGCGTAATGCTATATAGCCTATGCTATTCCTCATGAATTTATCTATCATATACAAAAACAATTTTTCCAATCCGACTGCAAGTTCCAGAGATAAGCGCGCTTAAACAAACAAAGAAACTTATCAGCTTTATTTTACTTGCTATTATACAGGGTGATTTGAAATTGCTCGTATTCCTCTCGGGAGAAGAAACTATGACTAATTTAGAATGATTTAACCCCTATCACTTGGGGGCCGAAAATCCTCCATTTTCGAGAAAATCTACTTTGTTTTTATTTTTAGAAAAATCATACAACATAAAATCTAACAGTAAATTACACAGTTTTTAGCTTTAGAGAGGTTGGTCAATTAGTAAGCTATCAGATCATAGAAAATTTCAGGCTGAAAAGTGATAAGTTTTTTTAATTAAATTTTAATTACCAAAATTCGGATTTTTCTAAAAATAAAAACAAAGTAGATTTTCCCGAAAATGGAGGATTTTCGGCCCCCAAGTGATAAGGGTTAAATCATTCTAAATTAGTCATAGTTTCTTCTCCCGAGAGGAATACGAGCAATTTCAAATCACCCTGTATACCTCGCGGTGTCACCCGCGTTCAGTTACGACTTAGGTTACTGCTCCGCTCCCGTTGGTCGTACCGTAATGTTCTATACGTATAAACCTTCCTCTTTAATCACTCTATCTATTATTGAAAACTGCATTCAAATACGATGCGTAGTTTAAAAGATCTAGGCAAACATACAGCTGCAGCGACTTTGTTTTATACTATGTAATGAAAATGAATTGAGTGAAGAACTACGCATGCGCCCCACCTGATAGTAAAATGCCTCCGCTGCCTGAATATCAGCAATATCAGGAGAACAGTCGCCTTTGCAGCTAGAACGCAACATGGCTGGTGAATTCCAACACTAGATCTGGTGGCAACACTTTCGCGAACGAGCTCTTTCGCACAGAGCTTTATAACTACTAAATTAAAATAGTATTGGAGTACGAACAATTATAATTGAGTCGCATTGGTAGAGAACACATATATATCAGTTTGATTTATATATGGTTGTGTGGGTTTTTCTGTCATTCAAATGTTCGTTCATGGTGGCACGTGTTTCCCTTCAATATGGTTCTGATCTTCGCGTCATGTTCGTGAACGGTTGAAGCCATGAATAATCTTAATTCTTTGAACTTATTTTATAATGCTTTTTATCTACTTTGTTAAAGAGTGTCCTTGGAGTTTCTTGCTCGTTCTTCTACTTAGGGACCTATCTAGATTTTGGAAGGTACAACTAGCTTCTCCTTTCTGACTACTGTGCCCTTGACGATACAAAAGTGCCTGAAAATGGTATAATTGAACTAACTGATCATTCAGCTGATATATAATAAACTAGCTATATGTACTAGCAGTTTCATCCGCGTAAAGTTACGTCTTTGGTTGCTGCTGCACTCCCGTGGGTCGTAGCGAGATGTTATATAGCCTATATTATTTGTCATGAATCGGGCTCTCATATACTAAAAGAGTTTTTCTAATCCGACTGTTAGCTCCAGAGATTAACGCATTTAAACAAACAAACACACAAACAAACAAAAAACCTTTCAGCTTTTATAGTAAGTAAATCAATGTATTTGTATATATTTCAGCTATATTAGAATGGATTGTCAAAAAAAAAGTACCTATTATAGTTTATCCAAACCGCCTCTTTAGTGAACGCGCACGTCAATATGCTAAGTGGCCTATTTAGCGTAGTGTGGCATTGGTCATTGGCACTCTGAAATCGGGCCATGGATTATGTAGTATTGAAAATATTTTAGACACACACAACGCAGTGTTGTGATGGCCCAGTGGATAAAGGTCTTTCGTATTATGGATTAACTGGGCAAATACCTACCAATGAGACTTTTCAAAATTCTAATCTAATTTATTTATTAAAACTTTATGCCTCGTAAAAAATACACCGTACAAAGGCGCTTAATGCCTTCAGACCTTTTACTTTCCGAGTTTATCTTGGATATCACCAACATCGGTGAAGAAAAACATGGAGAAAACTATTTAACGTCGAGGACTATAGTCTGAATTCGCCAAACCCCCATGAGCAAGTCCGGTGATCTATGGGAATCAGCCATTATCCAACTAGAACCGACCATTTTTCCGAGATAAATAGTAGCCTATGTTCTATACCAGACTACAATCTATCTCTGTGAAAAATTTCATCCAGTTCCGTTGAGCAGTTCCACTGTGAGTGAGTAACAAACTTCCATATAAATTTTTGCATTTAAGCTAGCTTTTTCCCGCAACGTCATCTGCGTAAATGTCGGTTATCGCAGATGCAGACGAAAAACTAGCCTATGTCCTCACTTGGGGTATAAACTTACCCTGTACCAAATTTCATCATGATCGGTCCAGCGGATTAGCCGTGAAAGCTTAAGATACAGACTGAGTGACTTTCGCATTTATAAAATGAGTATGCATGCCCAGATGCATGACCAGATGTATGAATGTGGACGAGGCGAAAGGAATCTGTGAGGATCGTAGCAGGTGGCGTTCCGTGGTTTCTGCCTATCCCCATGGGAAAAAGCCGTGAGTTTATGTATGTATGTATGTATGTAGTAAATAAGATTTTTGAGTTTTTTTCCCTGTTCAAAATTTATGTCAAAAGTCAAAAAAAAAAAAAAGTCAAATCATTTATTTCAATTAGGCCCTTAAAAGGCACTTTTGAACGTCATTACATAAAAAAAAACATTAATATTGAATCTAGTTGCCCATTCCAAAAGGTAGTTTCGTATGGAGAAGAACGGGCAAGAAACTCCATACATACTCTTTTAAAAAACAATGTATTACAATAAGTTGTATAGTTACATTCATTACATAAGAAAAAAAATATAAATGTCAAAACGATCAATCAATAAAATAAAAAAATAAAAGTCACTCAAAGTACTACAATACGTACTCAGTGCTACAAATTAGAAATGAAAGCTAAATTAATCATATCATTTAACGCCAATATTGTGATCGTAGATGATTACTTCTAACATTTCAAAGACAACGAATCAGTGTGTGAGTCAAACTCAAAAGTAGAATTAATGTCGAGGAGAAAAACAATTATTGGTCAAAACAAATTAGTTTTATGATTAAATAAGCAACCAGTTGATTTTGTCAAGACTTAAAATTGTCCTAAGGAGCAAGACCAGCATGTTTCCAAGCATTATTATCTTGAATATAATCCTCTAACTTGTAGTATGCTTGTTTACAAAGTGTGCTTTTAATACAATTTTTAAATTTTTTTTCATTTAATTTTAATATATCATTAGGTATTTTATTGTAACATTTAACACAGTACCCCATGAAAGATGTGTGTACTTTGGACAATCTAAAAAATGGTTGAGCTAATTTGTCTTTATTTCTAGTGTTAAAATTATGTCTATCACTTATTTTATCAAAAAGATGTAAATTTTTTCTTACATACATAATATTTTCATAAATGTATTGACAAGGCACTGTCATAACATTAATCTTTTTAAATAGTTCCCTAAGAGATTCGCAGCGACGGAGATTATAAATGGCTCTGACAGCTCTCTTTTGCAAAATAAATATGGATTCAATGTCAGCAGCCCGACCCCACAGTAGAATGCCATACGACATAATGCTGTGAAAGTAGCTAAAATAGACCAGACGCGCAGTATCGACATCTGTTAACTGTCTAATCTTCCTAACAGCAAAAGCTGCTGAGCTTAGCCGCCCTGCAAGAGATGTTATATGTGGTCCCCATTGTAATTTTTCATCTAGCGTGATTCCTAAGAAAACCGTTTTGTTAACAAAAGCCAGTTTTTCGCCATTCAGTATGAGGTCACATGCGGTATTTTTAACATTTGGTAAAGAAAATCTAATACATTTGGTTTTCTTTTCATTTAGTACCAAATTGTTTACCGTGAACCAATTTTGAACCTGAAGAATAGAGTTATTAACGTCGTCAAGAGTTCTAGAACGTCTGTCTATCCTAAAAATTAATGACGTATCATCTGCAAATAATACCATATTAGGTTGTGTTTGCAGTAATTGTGGCAAATCATTTATATATGCTAAAAAGAGAAATGGACCCAAAATCGAACCTTGAGGAACGCCCATTGTCATTTCAGACCCCAATGAGTTCACGCCGTTCACCTGAACTTTTACCTGTCTGTTTTTCAAGTATGATCTTATTAAATCAAGAGATGTGTTTCTAATCCCATAGTGCTCCAGTTTCAATAATAGTGTCTCATGGTCCACACAATCGAACGCTTTGGAGAGGTCGCAAAAGATTCCAATGGCATCTTGTGCTTCCTCCCAGGCATTAAAAATGTTTTTCATCAAGGAGACACCGGCGTCAGTTGTACAACGCCCTTTGGTGAAACCGTACTGTTGGTCATGAAAGATGGAATTTTTATTAAAGTGACGTAACATTTGATTGAGTAATAGCTTTTCAAACACCTTACTGAGAACTGGCAGTATTGAAACAGGTCTATAGTTGTTAAGTTCCTTACTTTCACCGGATTTGAATAATGGAACTACTTTACTGTGTTTCATGAGATCCGGAAAGACTCCCTGATCCACGCTTATATTAAAAATGAAAGCTAAATAAGGCGCAATAGTTTCTATTATAGATGTACAGACTTTTACCGACATTCCCCAAAGATCTTCTGTTGATTTCATTTTAAGATCTTTAAAAGTTTTAATAACAGCCTGGGGATTCGTATGTTGAAATCTAAACTCCAAGGGGCATGCCTTTACATTATTTCTAAGGAGGGCAACGGAAAGTGCAGGTGATGAATTTAATGATTCCGTTGTGACTAGGGGAATATTAACAAAAAAGTTTTCAAATGCCTGAGCTACTTCTACATCAGAGTTCACAACCCCATGTGAAGTCTCCAAACTAAATTTATTATTACGCTGTTTCTTCCTACCTGTTTCATTATTTATTATTTGCCAGGTAGTCTTAATCTTATCATCAGATGATTTTATTTGAGATAGCTTTTTCGACTTAAACTTTGAAGTCGAAACCAAAACAAGTTATATTATTGCAGGTTTGTCGCGAACCCAGTTCTTCAAGGGTCGGGTCGGCGTAAACCGGTGGCTGTTCGCTGAACCTGTTTCACCAAATGGGGACGATGACGCCCATACATACTTCAAGCATCTTTACTGTATGATTACCAATACATTTTCGACACTGTGGTGTCCAACAAGTTTCATTTTTGATCATCTTTTCGAAATTTTCTTTATGTCATTCATTGGATGGCAAGCAATCCGGCGATGAAATTTCGCCCAAAATCGGTTTAGTAGTACACAGAATATACTATCACACTTGTATTTCCCGAAGGGTTAGGCAGAGGTGTAATAATGTAAACCCAGAGTTCGACGGTATGTTTAGGGTGGTCGGCTTAGCAGTTTAAAAAAATTGGACATCCAAGTAAACGACATTGCGATTTTTTTTTGCTTTCATGTGACTTTTCAATGGCTAACTTTCATCTTGTTAATTTACGTAGTGTAACCGTTTTTTAACAAAGAAATGTCAAGTCGAAAGTCATAGCATTTACAATCAGACCATTTACAGACACTTTTAGAATTTTAAGAAGTTTCTACAGAAAGATGAAGGCTAGTTGCTCGTTTCAAAACGTAGGTCTCTACGGAGAAGAACGAGCAAGAAACTGAACGGACACTCTTTTCTTTCAACTTGGTTTTTTACAAAACAATCTCTCGCTCGCTTCGCTCGTAACCAGCGTGATTATATGACCAAACCAACGTATGAACGTGGAGGAAGCCAAAGGAGTAAGGATCGTAGCAGGTAGCATCCTGTGGTTTCTGCCTACCCCCTATGGTTTTTTAAGGGAAAAACGCGTGAGTTTATGCATGTATGTGTATATTTGTGAAAACATCGTCCGTCTTAAAAACCCCAGCCATTCAAGAAAAATCTGGACCAATGAGGAGGCAACTAAACCAATCCTAATAATACTCGTTACGTAGTACTACACTAATTAGTCTTGAAGATGCGTGGGATGGGCTATTTATAGACCGTCTGTGTGCATGCATTGTTTTTACGTCCTACTGGAGGTAATTCCAGGAGTTGATGGGTCGGCGCGTCCGTGTTCCACGCGCGCCTCAAAGAGATGTCAGCAAATTGGATGGGGCCACTGAGGGCCGATGCCTGCCGGGGCTGCGGGTTGTTCGAAAGAGATACCGCGCCCCCGGAACGCAAAGGGCACATGAAGGAACATAGACGGGTTTTAGTCAGTAAAAGTCTGACACTCCCTCCCGCCCCACCCAGGGCGGGGGAAGTTATTTGATGATTTCCCGTCTATAAAAAAAAAAAAAAAAAAAAAAAAAAGGAGTTGATGGGTATTTTCTGAGGATGATGCTGGTACGAATAGTCTGCATGTTTAATTGGGGTTATCGTCACTGACTAATTGAAACGAGGAAGTCTTCCGAGAAGGAATTGCGATTTTATCAAAGTTGTTAGAAATATTTTGATATTAAACGCTGCAGCTGATTCATCGAAAGCATTTTTGGATGCACATTAAACTGTTTTTAATGGATAGTAATGTAACACTTTTGGCATATTAGAGGATTCAAATTATACTTGATTGAAAGGTAGTCTTTGCTCTATTTAAACTGTAATTACAATCGGAGCAGACAATGTTATATAATACGAGTAGGTAGTGTAAAAAAATGCTTTTTATTTTAGTTTGAATTCATTCTAGAATACACTTGAGTGTTTGTATAAATCTTTTCAGCCAGATTGCATTCGTATACAACCTTCTCTAGTTCCGTTCCGTTCCTGGGCCTCTCCCTATCCCCTTTTCTTTTGTCTGTGTTGTGCTTCCTCTCGCCAGTTCCTGCCGAAGCCATCGAAGATGGCTGATAAAGGAAAAGATGGTAGGGGGGGGGGGGGGACACCATCTTTTCCTTTAGAGCACATACTTACTACACCTATCCTTACATTTTTGCCTTACAGATGTATGGCCGTGGACGTGGCGAAAGGAGTATGTAAGAATCGTAGCAGGTGGCGTTCTGTGGTTTCTCCCTACGCCCATGGGAAAAAGGCGTGAGTTTATGTAGGTATGTATACCTACATACACCATGTACCCATGTACACACAACGTATGTATATAGGTATATAGGTCCACGCACATCGCTATCTCCAACAAATATGTGAAAATCAGTGCGCTCGATTATCTTAATCTGTGCAAACTTTGGCTTGAAGGTAAGGTTAATCGTTCACGTGATTCTTTACGTAGGTACGTTATCTTAAGCCGTTCATCCTTACGCACATGTATCTAGGTACTGTTTGAAATGGTTCTGTAAACAGTGGCTGGTACCTTTTTATTGCATTGAGTAGGAAAATTTGTTCTTCGTAACGGTCAGTTTTTCTATTTGACCGCTTAAGTACCTACCCATGTTTGTTTGTTTGTTTGAAATATTTAAAAAAAACGGATGAATATATTTGGGTGATTGTTTTAATTAAAGTAGTCTTGAAGAGTCTTAAAGACTAGGACTTTAATTTGTTACTACTTTATCATTTTGAGGTGATCTCTCTCTTTTTACTTAATCTCTCATCTATTGTTGTCTTTAAGAGAAGAGTCGAGTTCGTCTCGCTATCTCCTCTTGACACTGCCGCGATGTTTGCTGCCATTCTTTTAATAAGTAGTTCCTATATTCAAATGGATAAGTGCTAAATCCCTCTTTTATATAATTATAGTAATGTAATATTGTCTTACTGCAGACAGAACTAACTGAGCAAAATAGAAGTGTTTAATAATTTCCTAACATTAAAATATTTTTACAAATAAATGTTTTCAAACACACAATATAAATGTTGGGCTTTTTAAAAAAAATAAGTCATTCTAAAATACCCATATTTCTTTAATCTTCAAAAGATCTAGACACTATCGAGCAAATGACTCAATCCAGTAAAAAAAAAGCATAAATAACAAAAAAAAACTCGTTTTAAATTCATGAATAAGCTCCGTATTGCATAACAAGTCGCTAAACTAGTTGCATCAAGGTTGTAAGAAAACTGCAACAGCGGTGCGCACGCGCTTGTGACGTCACACGCGGAGTCAGTGACCCTAGCGAAAAGCTCGGAACCACGTACAACCCTGGCCAGAAAATAACACTGGATTTTGTGAAACCTGGTTTTGGTTATAAAAAATAATATTTTCATTAAAAAATAAGAAAAGTTTTGTACCAAGTTCAATTTTTTTTTGGTTTCTGCCTACTCTCTTGAGAAAAAGGCGTGACTTTATTTAAGTATATTAAAATTTTTTGGTTTACTTTTCCGTTAGTTAAATAGTCCATCATTATTGATATATCAAAGACGCGGACGAAGTCGCAGGCAAAAGCTAGTAATTTCTGTTTAAGAGGTATAAAATCCGCATCACCATACATCAGCGGATGTGATTAAGATCAATATCTAGGTAATGAAATCTCACACATCTCCGCACAAGAGTATTACGCAACCGGTCTTACGACTGAATTGTCACGGATAACTCATGTGGTCACGAGCTTAGATTAAGGCTTGGTACACACGAGGCTAGTAAAAAACAAACTAGCTGGTTTATTCTGCTATCAAACCCTAGTATAAAGGTCTAAGGTCGCCGGAAGACGGATGCAGGTCGCTTCCAAACGGTATATATGGAGATCTAAAGGGGAGGCCTATGTTCAGCAGTGGACGTCCTATGGCTGAGATGATGATGATGATGATCCCTAGCATCAAGTGAAATGACCTCAAGCACATCTGCATCACCTAAATTCAGATAAAGTACTCGAAAATTCTTCATTTTTAATATTTTGTAAACATATACATTATTATACATACATACATACATACATACATACATAATCATCACGCCTGTATTCCCAGAAGAGAGTAAGAGTAAGTATGGATTTTATTTCTCATTCTTCTCCATATGATAGATACCTTTTAGAAGGGGCAACTAGATTTAATTATTTATCGTGTGTGTTAATTGAAGTAAATGATTTCACTATGACTTTGACTTTCACTGATGGGAGATTTTTACAGATTGAGTTGCTACAGATAAATTCCTAGTTGAATAACCCAAAAACTCTTTACCTGGCTTGGGAATCGAACCTAGGACCTCGCGGTCAGCAGTCACGCTTTACATAGAACAACTGTAGCATCAAGATCAACCTTGTCAACTGTTCTATACTATTCTCATATTATCTATTATAAGTTATATCCAACACAAAGTAAGTCGATTATCAAGCCTTGCACTGTCCTGAAAAACTGTCCTCGTTTGAACACGACATATCCTCGCTAGCTTACAATCTGAATAATAGGCGCAATTACATACATATGTAAATAACTATGTTATATGACGTTTTTATGTATATATTATGAAAATGGATCATATGGACTTATTGCTGTTTTCTTGAGATTTTACAAAAATGCAAATATTTTTTTACTTGGAACTGCGAACGTAATGCGTTTTGAGACCTATTTTGAAGACTAAATAATTATTGGTTTAGTTTACAAAGATTTGAAAAATAATTCTGAAGGTGGTGGATTGAGATCCAGTTGTTAGATCTACATCATGTCAACTGCTGAAATGTTGAATATTAAAACGACACTGAAATATTGTTATGAAAGGTCGTTATGCAAACAAAAGTTCTCAATTTGAATTGTAGGACACCATTTATTATTATTTATTTCATGACATGTGTCGTTCATTGTAAAAGTGGTATAACTCCATATTTTTAAAATACATATTTTTTTGCTCAATGGTATCATCATTAAGTCACATCTTTCATTAAAAAAGTGAAGCAACTCCAATTTAAAAATATGGAGTTACACCACTTTTACAATGAACGACACACATATTATTTTACACTATCTTTACAGGCAACTTCCCATCCAATATGTAGTGCCGAGCAATACAGTACGGTTGATGTAAAAGCAACAATGACGGATAAACAATTTTATACATAACACAACACATGTAATGTTACCTTTGTGAACTCACTCAGAATTATGTAGTTATGTTAAGTACGGGTACATAGCATTTTTTTGTTGACTTGTTTAAAATCTTTTTTTTTTTTGTATAATTTTGCTATTTTACATAAAGCTTCGCTTTGGTTTTACTGTTATGTTGTTTGTGTGTGTAAATAAATAATCATTAGTACATTACACAGCAGAATGTTTTATCTCCTAGATATTTTATTTACAGGATAATCTCGTTGTGAAAATCTGTTAATAGCACAAGGAAATTTATGGTTTCCGTGACTTGCGATCAGATAAGGAAGCATTAACTAACTTAGGTTGTAATTAAAAAATTAACCACTCTACTAATATTAAAGGGTGTTTTTTATATAACTAGTGGAAGGGACATCGCAAAGAAAACTTTTCGAACACGTTTCTTTTCGAAAACGTTCCATACAAAAGTGCAACAAGTACGCGGTCAAAATGTATGGAACAGCAATTTTTTGGATGGGTAATAACTGGCTGGGCGGAACTAAGCCAATTCCGGTACAGTACCTCGTACTGCTAGGCATATTGCTGCGGCCCGGGAGACTATAAATTGGCTGGATGGTGTAAGTGTTGATTTTTTTATGTAGTACCTATTAAATAATTAGTCTTTGACTAGAGTTAAGCTTCTTTGTCAGTGCTACGCAAGTAGCATTAACCAGTAAAGGATTATGTATCTAATGAAAAATGCAAAGGAATTTATATGACAGATGTGAGTGACACCGCAGGAAGGGGATGCCCTGGAAAGACCTACCCTGGCCTTATTGGTGAGGTTCTTAAGATCGGATGCGCAGACTTTTAACCGGCGTCCTTGTATGACCAGAAGTATGAACATAGATGAGGCGAAAAAGTATAATATGTATAAGGATTATAGCAGGTGGTGTTCTGTAGTTTCTGCCTACATTCATAGTAAAAAGGCGTGACTTTATGTATGTATGGAATAGCATAGTACCTTCATTTCTAAGATATCGTTTTCTGCGGTTAAGCAAAACAATTTACTGTTCACACAATATCTACTTCTAGTATTATTACTTAGCTGACCACAAAGGAATGGTGGATGTAACCTTGGATTTCTAATTTAGTATCATTTGATTCTCAATAATAGATCTATTTGATTGCCTTCATTTTTAGTCACTAGAGTAATTTGAAGCAAAAAACCATCAATTTTTAATTAGCCGCATAAGTACTTATTTTTTCCTTGTATTACTACTTGAAATATCTAATTTGACCATTCTATGTGAAACTAGCTTCTTGCCTGCTACATATGCCATATTTGACGCGGACGAAGTGTCCGCGTCAAATATGGCGTATGTAAAAAAAAGTATTCTCTAAACCGATTCCGGCTACGTCGGCTGATCTTAATGCAGACTAGCCAAGTACGCAAGGGAAATTAAAATGCGCAAGTGTGTGCAAAAACAGGTGCAATCGCTCTTTCCTAATTCTCATAGTCAGATAGGACGGTAATCCGACACGACCAGAGTGAGATCAAGGATCAGCTACACAACCAACGGTTTTACGTGTTTCGTTATTTGGCATATAACACCACGAGAACCTTAGCACTTTTTGTTGCTAAAAGATTGGCGCATGTGAGGTTTCTAATTGCTTGTTATTGTGCATTTGTGCGGCGTGCTTGTATGAACATGGACAAGTCGAAAGGAGTATGTACGGATCGTAGCAGGTGACGTTCTGTGGTTTCTGCCTACCCCCACGTGAAAAAGGCGTGAGTTAATAAGTCTATCCGCATAGTCGTAAGCAGAAGTGCGAATCATCAGGACAGTCCACGTCTCTCTAGACACCATTCAACCTAACACCTAGTTCCCACAGTTAGGCAGAACAAGCATTATTTAACTGACACAATTACATTAGCGACGCCTGTTGACATTACCGGACGCGATGATACCACGGTGACCAACTAAGCAATGGGGATCAAGTTACTAAGCATGCAACAAACGCAGCACAATCATTATTGCAAAAACACTGGTCTCCAGTTGCTCGCACAGAATGGTACAAGTACCTATAAGGATTTAGCTGTGCATAGGACTCCATATAACTCGATTCCTATGTTCCTTCGTAAGTCGTTGCAAAGTGTAAAACTGTAGATCTACCTACACAGTCTGCTAGTAACATAACATGCCAGCTTAAAACATACCGTCATGCCTATATTCCCCGAAGGGTTAGGCAGAGTTCGCCAGAATGCCCATGGTCCCATGTAATAGGGGGCGACCCTATTGTCATAAACCGAAAAAAAAACATCCGAACCTCCTCAACGTCCTCCGAACCTCCTCCTTTTTGAAGTCGATTACAAATAAATATAGTACCTAACAGAAGTTGTCGATTTTTCCTTCAGTTTTATCGTACGCAATTTGATTCATCACCACTGCATTATAGGCATTTTAACCGTGTTAAAATTTGAAGTTATTGGTTAAGTGTTGGTTTTCATCATGCAATCTCATATAATGCCTCAGTCTGGGAAATTGCCGAAATATGGTGAATAACATTTGCTGCAGCGTGATTGTGTCCGATGGTAGTCTAATGTCCACACAGGAGTGGACAGTGTAGTGTGTGAGTGTTAGACAGTGAGCTTTCAGTGGCCTATTACAAATACCTCAATAGCCCAGTGGTCAAGACGTCCGCCTCTCATGCATGTCAATTTTTCAATTCATATGTACATGGTTTCTAAGATTATCTTAGACATCACAGACATTTACAGTCCGGAATCGCCAACACACCTTTAGCAATGTGTGATCATCAATGCTTGTACCTTCTCTGAATTTTCGGTATCTTTTTATTGCAAACAAAGCACAGTCATCTGCCTTATTTGCTATGAAGGTTTCAACCAACATGGTCAAGCTAAGTTCCCACCGGACAACCCCACATCCTGGGCATCAAGTTGCAAAGCATTAAACACAACACCTGGACTAATTCGCAGCTATTACACAATTGTCCTGCAAGTGGGAGGAAGGATATAACGTCTGATGAAGTAAATTTCACAATTACCACAATTGGCTCGCGTGAAGTGGCGACAGGAGTGAATGGCTACTCATTTGCTGGTGTTCAGTTTCCAGGGATAAAGGTGTTGGATTTCTGGTCCTATTGGATGATTGGATGTCCTTGTCTGGATTGTTAGGGTCTGGTTTCCAAGTCGCTTGGTTTGAAGGACAGGGATCTAATTTGAATCTTGGTATCATGTCACATTATAAATGCGCAAGTGTTTAGTCGTTTGTAACACATTCAAGGCTCCACTACTGAGTCGATTTTTATGAAAATTGGTCTAGGCTATGCTCTATCCCTAAGTAAGGACATAGCAAATTTTTCATTTCCATTCATTTTTTCTAACTTCTTTCTGAGTGACTTCTAAGCAATTCCAAGGTGCTTCTAAATGTCGTATTTGAAATCATTGATTCCAATTTAGAATCTGAACTTACCTCTTATACTAACGTCTCCTTTGCTTTACTATCTTTTCCTTCACAATAATAGTTATCACATATAATATCACAATTATTTCCAAGACTTTAAATCGCCTTATCATTAAAAAAACTCAAAACTTTCTTTTCATCAGCTTATATTTATCGTTCTAAAATGTTAGTTCGACAAAGATCTAGCTAAACCATTACTATTGATAAGAATTTCTATGGAACTGACCTACTTTACTCCTTGCTGAAGCTAGTGATGTGAATTAATGCGATTTCGCATTAATTTTATTAGCATGCGAATTTATGATTCTTAGCATGCTAATTGCTATTTGCTAATATAACGATAATTGAAGAAAATAAAGTAAGCAAATTTTGTTAATTTTCGAAATAAATAAAGAGCGCGATTGTCGTGTCGTGGCCTCTCCTCAGGAATAATTCGCATGCTCATGAAATTAATGCAAAATCGCACTAATTCCATGACAATAATAACCGTATATTATACGCTGGTATTATCACTATTAGGTATGAAGTATAAATCCGAAGCGATGAATTTGCATTTCACAGAATTTCGCAACAAAATTTTGGTAAATGCTAAATATGCATTAGCATGCTAACAATTAACGTGAATGCTAATTATGCCATCACTGATGATGCAGTGTACCTACGTGTTACATTGACATTGGCCTCAGGAGATCGCGTGCAGGACTCGACTTGTCGCCATTACATTTACCGGCTTCTACTATCCTGTTTAGACAATCGTAACTAGGTAAATGTGTTCCTTCCTTAAGGACATCCGTCGTTCCGTGTTTTGTAATTTTCAGGGCATTCCAAGATTTATGTCTGTCTACATACCATCACGCCTGTATTCCCCGAGGGTTAGGCAGAGGTGTACCATACCAATGTACACCAATAGTTCGCCGGTGTGTTTTTAGGTCCCATGTAATAGGGGGCGAGCCTATTGCCAATGTGCCAATTATGTCTGTATGAACATTAATTTAATGTCTCTCTGCAAAAGATTGCTATGATGAGGCTTAATGTAACCTTTGGTGAGGTTCTTCCGAAAGGTCGGGTTTGCGTTCATGCAACTGGTCAAACAAGCACGCCGGGTACGAGAATGTAACCGGTGTGCTTGTATGACCAGATGTACCTATGAACGTGGAGGACGCGAAAGGAGTAAGTAAGGATCGTAGCGGGTGGCGTTCTGTGGTTTCTGCCTACCCCCAAGGGGAAAAGGGCGTGAGCTTATGTATGTTTGTCCTTATGCCTCTTCCACGTGGTTCTATCATCTGGTCATACAAGCACGCCGGTTACGTAATGCGAACCTGACCTTTCTAAAGAACCTCACCAATACTTCTTGATTTAAAATCTATACAGGTTTTTGACGCCCATCAGGGAAAAAAATATAGGTAAGCCCTTTCTCAAGATCACGTAAATAAAATAAAATATAACAATAAGAGTAGGTACCTATCCTTATCAATAAATAACACATAATGTGCAACAAAGTATCTCGTGTGGGGGTCGAATTGACCCCGTGTGAAGGCAAGCAGATAACATCAGTGTTCGTCAAGACCAATTGCTGCAGAATTCAGGTTATGTGCCAAAAATGACATAAAAAAGGTTGTTTTTTTGGATATATATTTGAGGATAGAGCATACTTTGTTTTGTGGAGTTTTTTTTTACCTGTCATACTTAAGTTTGTGGGTTCGCTACCGACCACGAGCACGTACCAATGTGACTTTTTCAATTCACATGTACTTTATAAGTTTACCTGGACTTGAACCTGTAGGTACGTCTTTGGTAATCGTCAATGCTAATGCCTTCTCTCTACAAGAAGAAACCTTTTCCCTGCAGTAGAACAGTCATCATCATCATCTTCCTGCCCCTATCCCATGTTACTTGGGGTCGGCGCAACACGTTTTCTTCTTCCATGCCGTCCTGTCAACAGTCATGCTATCACTGACTCCTTTCTCTTTCATGTCATTCTTCACGCAATCCATCCATCTTTTCTTTGGCCTCCCTCTTCCTCTCCATCCATTCACATTTATATTCATTACTCTTTTGGTCACATGTGTGTCATCCCTCCTCTTTACATGCCCATACCAAGACAAATTGAACTAACTGAATTAAATTAACTGCAGTAGAACAGATAGGCAGGAATTATTTATGTTATGGAGCGCACTGTCGGCAAGAGTCGTTATGCACATAAGTGGGTCTTCATTTTCAATACAACGTTATCAAAAGCTGTATTGGGCTTGCCGAACCGAATTTGCCGACTCGCTTATAAATATCTTTTAAGCGGGGTTACCACTCCATACAAGACATCCCAAACTCGCCAATTTGAAAACAAATGAATAAGTTACCATTCAACAAAACTTCGGCTCAGTTTTAGGTAGGTATCACGTATTTTTTATCACTATTATCACGCTCAAGCAACACGCCCTATGTCTAATAAGCTAATTAATTAATTATAAACAAAACAATGTCTTGTACTTTGATTCGTAATTATCACTTTCCCTAAAGATAAGAGTCATATGATGTTATTTATATGTTATTGTTAATAATATCACACGCGTCATATTTTATATCACTGGGTATTACAATAAAGTGAATAAACTTTTGATAAATACTCGGGGATTGCCTTGGTCAATATTTTTTTTTACTTTGCGTTGGGTGATAAAAGTTCAGATACTTTGTGTGCAGTGATGTGACGGAACATGCCGCTTGTAGTCTTTGAAGTGGTAGGCAGAGATAGAGGTACATAATATTTGGTGAAAGGGATATTGATAAGCAAAGTTTAGTACATCAACTATATTTAAAACAAGCTTCTGCCCACGTGGCTGATTTCACCCGCGTTAAGTTAGTTACGTCTTTGGTTACTGCTCCGCTCCCGTGGGCCGTAGCGTGATGTTATATAACTATCCTATGTTACTCAGGAATAAAGTAGCTATCTATTGGTGAAATCAGAATACATTACAAGCATGCAGACATCTAATGTTAGCAGAAACTTGACCTGAAAATAATTTCAGGGTTGCCGCAGATTTGTATATTTTCGTAGGTCGTATCACAAATACCTACTTATTGACTTATTAAATATTTATTGACATGAAGATTGGCCAAAAAAGCAGTTAAGGTTATTACATCGCCCGATGTCCTTGAGGATTTGACATCTGTACTATTATTTTTTAAATTTAGCGCCATCTACCGATGTCCACTATGCTACGATAAAAGGAACTTAACATTAAGCAAGAACACAGATGTGTCGCAGAGTTGTCATTGTTTTTGCCTATTTTATTCGCTCTCTGAGAGATTTAATACCTACATTTTGTTCTTATATTATGTATTATTTGGTACATCGTAATTTATATTTATTTTGTTATACACGTTACTTTTACATCGTTCTGGAACCAAAAGCCATAAACTCTGTCATAGTAACAAAAACTATTGGCTATATTATTTTCAATAAATAACATTAAAATTTAATTTGAACTGCCTCGTTAGCCTATTGGTCCTAAGCACGACTGCTACTCTAGAGGTCCTGGGTTCGACTCCTAGGTTGAGAAAAAGGTGTTATTGGGATTTTCTACGAAATTCTCAGTAGCAGCCCGGAGTTTGGATTTGTGCCCGATAAATGGCAATAGGCTCGCCCCCTTTTACATGAGACCTTACATTGGTACACCTCTGCCTAACCCTTCGGGGAATACAGGCGTGATGATGATTGTTTAATTTGTGAAATAAAGAGAACTCGAAGTAAACGCTTCTGTGCAGTTTATGCATATTTGTGTGTAAACCTTATCGACTATACAAATGCGAACGGTAGCCTTTGAAAAATCCATTCATCGATCAGGCAGAAACGCACTAACATTTTGAATGAAAAAAACTTTGACTTTGACTCTGACTTTGACTTTTGACAAAAAAAGTCACAAATTTTCAAATTCTTTGAGACGTGTTAAAAAAAATAACGCCAATAGTAATTATTACTTTACTGGAGTTCCTGTGTTTCGGCTCCCGAATGATGTAAAAGTAACCGTGTAAATAAAATATTCACTTATCGGTTGTCGGAAACGAAAATAGTTAGGATGACCTAGCTTTCAATATTTATCGAACTAAGCACGGGTGCTACTATGTGGTACATTCTAAAGGTGATGACCAAGTAAGTGCTTATCGGATCTCAGTAACGGAAATAGTTGTGCTCATACATGATACATTCTGAAAGTTTGGTAAGCAAATAATTAAAAAAGAAACATCTAAATCTATGTTCTAACAAAAATAAACACCAAAGAAATAATGTATCTACTAAAAGAGTAGGTATGTACCATAGATATCCGTGGTATTTTCCAATAATTTTGGAGAGCTTGGTCAAGCATTTGTTTTTTTATACATAGGCATAGTAGTCGGGCTTACTCTATGATAGATACAAAAACTAAACGAAATTACAAATTTGTTTTTATTTATTTACGAACTTAATTTCAATTCTTATTTTACGAAATATTTACATTTGTACTATTTACAATATTGCTTCATTCATAAATTATTCAAAAAGTGAACTTTTGGTTTTTATTTTGGAAAAAATAACATGCGTATAGTCCACCCTTGACAAGAGCCATCAAGGCACTGAAGTTTGGCGTCTCAGGCATAGCGGGGGTGCCTCGTGGGGGGAATTGATGAAATTTCAAGTTTTTAGTTATTATTACAAAATCTTAACAGAAACAAGAAAAAGTAAACAATGCGAAATGTTTGATATGTCATTACATATTTTTAGGTATAAAATTCATGTCGAACTATTCAGCCGTTTTACCAACAATTTGCAATTTAGATCGAAAAATGACCTGTTTAAAATATTTTTTTCCGAAATTTGGGTAAGTTTATTACAATTCTAATCAATGCGAACTGTTGAGAATGACTTAAAGTATAACATATATTTTTTATGTGGAGAACGTACGGAAGGATTCCTCAACAAATTTCTTTAAACATAAGGTGTTTTTAGGACTTGAGCGATGTAATACCCTTAAAATATTATACTCAGTGTCCCAGTTGTAAAAAATATAGTAGTCGTAAAAATAATATATTTCGGGCAATAAAATTTATTTAACAGATGATAATAAAACTGCTATTTTGCGGCTTACTTCAAGGTTTAATTGTACTTTTTCGAAAAAACCAAAAAATTAGTCGGTAGTTAAGTAATTTAAATTTTAATGTAAACTTTCTAAAACACCTTCTTTTTCTCTTTCAATATTCGAGATATTAAAAGAGAGAAGATTTTATTTGCCAAAAACCAAAATTTCTTTAAAATCCGGTCGAAAAACGAAAACCAGATTCGGTCAAAAATTACTTTCCAAAACTTTTGAAATAAGTACAGTCGGTTGTCAACATTATCTGACCCACCCTAAACACAAAGGAAATTGGACCCTCTGCCTATGAAAATAAGGTTTATTCAATTTATATGAGCCTCGATGAATACAGACACGCATAAACCCACCCAACGTTGTCGGAGCCACCGGCATTATATCATTTTGTTAAGCTATTTTAATCATTATCTCGTTGACATTAAAGTTAAAAACCTTTTAAGTCACCCTACATAATTAGAACCCAATCTTTAATTTCGTGGAGTCTTAACAAGTTCTTGTGGCTTGGCGGTTTGATGTTGGATTGGCGAGGAACACGGAGTAACTTCTTTCCTTACTTCGTGGCGAGGAACAACATGTGGGTTCGAAAACAGTCCACCTGTTATCAGTTTCTTTTTTAATTTGAATTCATTTCTACAATATTGTTTGCATTATTAAAGAACGACCAATATGACTTACGCCTAATAACTTATCTTGTAAACAGGTGGGTAAATTAAAAAAGTTTAAGTTCACATATATTTGCTTCGTGAGGTAGATAATAAATTCGTCTACTTAAGTGACAAAAGTTACACTACGCCTATTAGCAGTGACTGCGCACACACATTTGTAAATCGTTTCGCATAACTCGTTAAGTATTTTTATGCAATTTGGTGTAAAAAAGCATCATGTCGCAGCTTAATGACTATACCAAACATAAAATCATATTTTTACATGAGCAGAATGTTGGAATTAGAGAGATTGGTCGTCGTCTTAATATAGCAGTAAGTGTTTTTTTTATACCTATTTTATTTAATTGATTGTGATTAATGAACGCGTAGTTGGCTATTTTACTATTACATTCACTCCTTACAAGTTACATAAACGGTTCCAAAAATGTTTTTTTTTTGTTTTAGAGAAATACGACTGTAGCTAAGACGTTATGGAGACAAAGTAAATATTCAGCGGATTCGTCAAGGGGCAAAAAACATCAAGTATAGTCCCGAATGCGATTGCCCGTTAGTGTAACCGCAATAAAACACGATATTTCAGTGGAAACAGTGAGAAGGCATTTACACGCTGCTGGAATAAGGAATTATAAACCGGCACAGAAAATAGCATTGACACCTGCTCATCGCGAAGAAGGGTCCGTTTTGCCCAGGAATATTTTTTTTGGGAATTTTAATTGGGAAGAAAATGTTGTGATCTTCACTGATGAAAAAAAATCATTTAAATCGAACAAAGATGAACGTAACAAGGAACGGTGCACCATCACTCCGCTACTAATTAATCTAGGATATTTTTAAACACACCATGTAAGTAAATGCTCAATGGATAGATTGTTAAACCATTTAAATGTTGCCAATTACGTGGTGATGTTATTGTTATAAATAGATTTTTTCTATTTAAATGACATGTTTATTCACTACACATAGGCAGCTATAAATCTGTAAGGCATTTCACAGATGAATTAATTTTCTCGATAACAAACTTTCAAGCATAAACATGCCTTTTTTAATGTTTATAAATGGTTAAATTTGATTATGGCATACTCATATAAATTGTATATTAATTTGGAAATATGTGAGCATTTACTTACTTTATCTTACCTAAGTGTTATAATAAACATTTTAAATTTGCAATTGTTTAGTTTTATTTCTATACGTTGTCCATTAAAGAAATGTAAAAAAAGTATAATAAAATAATTAAAAAAGAAACATCTGAGCAGAAGCTATATTTAGGTTAAACTTGATTTCGAACGTAAACAACGATTAGTGACCACAAGACTAAAGAATTTAAACCATATGTATACTGTAATAAAGTTTATTTTTGCACAGCACAAGCAGCCAACCTTATCCTAGTGCAAATAGATTATTTTGTATTTTATCCCTTCATTATTTAATCACTCCATTAAGACATGATAATAAAAAAAACTACCTATAAAATAGAAAAAAATAAATTGTAAAGAGAAGTTGTTTTTGCAATTTAGTAAGGCAAGGTAAAATATGTTTGCGCGTTGTCACTGCATACCCTTAGTCAGTAGCATTTGAATACCAGTTTTACAATGAATACAAATATTTATTTTTCAACTACCCACTTATTACAAGTATTACCATTTTAGAAACTTTATATTTGAAGATTATCCGTCTATAGAGTTCTTTACAATAATACAAGAAATACTTTTAGAAAAAAATTTAAATTGTAAGCAAAACAATAATCTTCGTCGCAGGATTTGATCTCGCAACTTGTCATTCTCAGTCTTATACACAGACCACGAGACCAGAATAACTTGACCGAAACCATTAAAATAAGCTATTACACTAATTATATTATTAACAAGTTGTTATAATATTTAACCTAATGCTGACGTGATAAAGATCAAATTTGCGTGTGTGTATTATTATTCTATTTGTTAATTGAGTCCTCGACCACTTGACTGATAAGCTCATATAAATTGAATAAACCTTATTTTCATAGGCAGAGGGTCCAATTTCGTTTGTGTTTAGGGTGGGTCAGATAATGTTGACAACCGACTGTACTATGACCATACCTATTCCTGCCGCAAAGCAGCGTTGCTGTGTTCCTGTTTGAAGGGTATGGGTGCCGGTGTAATTACAGGCACATGACACATTTTAACTTTGTCTCAGGGATGGCAACGCATTTGCAAGGCGTCTGGTATTGCTGATGTCTATAGGTAGCGGTGACCACTTAACATCAGGTGGGCCGCGGGCTCGAATGCCATCAAAGGACATTAAAAAAAAACCTCAAGAGTACCAACCCTATAATTTGCACTAAACACTCAAATTGGCGAGCGACACGAAATATCAATAAGCACATGATCTTCTGCTAATCACTGACAATGAATAATTAGTATTCACACTTAAAACAGTAAATAATTAGCGTATTATAGATCATAGTCATGGATCACGTGCGCACGCGCAACCTGATGTCATGGCGGGTGTTTTTACCGTTGGGAAATCATCAAATGACTTTTCCCACCCTGGGCGGGGCGGGACGGAGTGTCAGACTTTGACTGACTAAAACCCATCCATGTTCCATCTTGTGCCCGTCGCGTTCCGGGGGCGTGGTATCGGCAGGCATCGACCCTGAGTGGCCCCTCCAAATGGAGGGTAGTTTGAAACCATCTGAAGATCTGTTATTTCATGTTACTTGACTTCAGCGCCATTTTTTTTTTCTCTTTCTGTCATACTTATTATTTACTAGCTTTTCCCCGTGACTTCTTCCGCATCAAATTTAGTACATTATCCCATGGGAACTATAATTTTTTCAGGATAAAAAGCCTATGTCCTACCAGATTATGATCTTTCACTGTGTTAAAATTCAACAAATTTTTTTGGTAGTTTGTTACGCGATAATCTCTAAAACTAGAATAAAATATTTTAGTATATGATAGCTAGATTCAAGAGGAATAGTACACGCTTTAGAACATCATGCTACGATCCACGGGAGCGGAGCAGTAACCAAAGACGTCACTTAACGCGGATGAAAAATACCACGCGGCCGAAGTCACGAGTAGAAACTAGTACTAAATATTCATGATACGAAGATGATACATTTTATTAGTATTGTACTGTTAACAATACATAATTGGAGATTTGATAGATTTTTAAGGTGATATATGACGTCATCAACGTGATCATCCCATTAGATCTAACATAGAAATCGCGCTTATCGGGTGTTTTTCGGCGCTTGCGCATCCTTGATGTCAAACTCAGTAGATATTTCTAATATGACATAGTTTAAGCGCCATTTATTTCTCTAGTAGCTTTCCAGCTACTTTCTCCGCGCCATAGTTGATATATTATCCCATAGGAATACGGCGCGTTCCTGTTCCACGCGCGCCTCAAAGAGATGTCAGCAAAATTGGATGGGGCCACTGAGGGCCGATGCCTGCCGGGGCTGCGGGTTGTTCGAAAGAGATACCGCGCCCCCGGAACGCAAAGGGCACATGAAGGACCATAGACGGGTTTTAGTCAGTAAAAGTCTGACACTCCCTCCCGCCGATTTCCCGTCTATAAAAAAAAAACCCATAGGAATCGTATTTTTTTCCGGGATAAAAATTAGTCTATTTATTCCAAACTAATGTTAATCTGTCTCTGTGCCAAATTTCATTCAGATCCTCTTAGCCGTTTTGGCGTGATTGAGTAATATAGGTACTTCCATCCATTCAAACTTTCACGTTTATAATTCACTAGCTTTTGCCCGCGACTTCGTCCGCGTGGATTAATAGTACCCGTTCCCGGGGGATTTCCGGAATGAAAACTATCCTATGTCCTTTCTCGGGTCCCAGACTATATCTGTACCAAATTTCATTGAAATCGGTTCAGTGGTTTAGGCGTGAAGAAGAGACAGACAGACAGACAGACAGACAGAGTTACTTTCGCATTTATAATATTAGTACGGATTTCAAGTCTAAGCACATCAAAAGATTTTTCTTAAAAATGTTCATGTTTCTGAAAAAACAATTATAATATTTTGTTAATAATAAATACTTTCAATTTTGTATTTAAATATGTGTATATTTAAATTTAAAATCGAAAGTCGTCACGCTTTTCCTTGGCCAAGCCATATGTCAATATTGAAAGGAATTTGTTACCTAATTGTTAAAATAACATTTTCATTTTAAGTCTGGAATTTATTTTCTTAAATAGTTTTTCCTCGTCTAGTCCATAAAAACATTAGTTAGAAATTAGCATAATTGAGAAAACTTTTCTCAGAATATTAGAGATAATTTTAACAATAATAATTAATGGAAAAATTTAAATATTTCCATGTTTGTTACTAGCAAAATGAATTATTAACATGGGTGAGCAACATAATTATTTTGTTAAATATTTAAATGGAGCAAAATTTAATGTAGATTAGTAAGTCAAATGTGTGTTCTTTTGTAGCAAAAGAAACTGAAAAATAATTATTCTTCATGTTGAAGGAATATATAATATATGGAACAAACATTCAAGTATGACTTACAGATAGTTGTTCCGTATGTTAGTTTATATGTTTGTAAATGCACTCACGATACAGGAGGAATTATAAGAGTGGGGCAAGATTTTCAATGAAATAAAAATAAAAGGTCTTAATCTTTAAATGTTTGTGGCTTTAATCTATTAATTACTTCATGCTTAATTCTTTTTTACTTTTATTGTAATACACAACTCAGTATTGAAATCTATGAGTGAACAATAAATCACCCCTATTTCCCCACCCTTAAGGTAGGAATTGTTATTTCATACCAACATCGGGGTAATCTCTTTCCAATTACAAAAAAATATGAATATCGGACTAATCAATAAAAATTATGCGTATGTTCATACATAAAAAATATATATACGCGTCGATTTGAAAACATCCTCCGTTTTTTTGTCGGTTAAAAAGAAGAAAAAGAATATTTGCATGAATTTGATTTACTGTACTAAGACTAGCTTTGTCTAGCTTGTTGTACTGGCAATAGGATCGCCCCAATTACGTGGGGATGGGACCTAAATATACCAGCGGACTGCGAGTGTACATTGCTAAGCCTCTGCCTAACCCTTCAGGGAAATACAGGCGTGATAGTATGTCTGTATTAATTAAAGCCAGTTTTTACAGTAATCTCAGCGAAAACCAGTTTAGGGTCCACATTCAAGGGTCACAAACACATCCTTATGTGCAAAAAAGGGTTCCATAATATTAATGTTTACTTTAAATGTTAACGTTTTGTTATGTCGAACTCGATTGAACTTGGATGTCAAGGTGAACTCGAAGAGTTTGCCAAGTTTTTGTTGTGAAGGACTCAGGGAGAGATTACAAAATACTTTTGTACAGTTAATCACAGTCATTAGGTTATGTTTTTTGTCAATACAAAAAACGTAACCCAAAATAAGGAATATTTTGACTTACGTTTTTTTGGATAATCAAAGTATCTTTTGTGTAAAGTAAAGGAGTTAATGAGCGAAATATTGTAATGTTTGTTTATTTTCCAATTTGAGTACCTACGTAGCTTATTTTTTTCTTCGCATGACTTATTCTGCTCTGGGCGGGGCGGAAGGGAGTGTCAGACTCTTCCTGACTAAAATCCATCCGTGTTGATCCTAATGTCCTTTGCGTTCCAGTGCCGCGGTGATTCTTTCGAACAAATTCCGCAGCACTGGACATAGTTGCAATTTTAATTTTTAATTCTTCTTCCAAATGTCTTTGATATTATTCATATACAAAATAAATGGATTCTATGGATATTAAACTAACCGCAAATTAAGATACAAATTTTGGATTTAACAGAACCATTCAAAAAGATCTTTGATGCACCTAATCAAAATTCAAAAAGCGTACAAAAAGTCGAATAAAGTTTTAATTTTTTTGTATTGGATTAAGTTTGCATAAAATCAAGAAAGTCGAGTTTTTGTAAATGCAAAATTGATTATCAGGTTAATGCCAAAATTAATTACTTTTAAGACTGATATAATACCGTAAAGTCTGCGGTAAAAGTTATAATTTAATATTGTATTACTTTTAACTGCCTCGTTAGCCTAGTGGTCCTAAGCACGACTGCTGCGCTAGTCAGGTCCTGGATTCGATTCCCAGGTCGAGCAAAAAGTGTTATTGGATGTTATGAAATTCTCAGTAGCAGCTCGGAGTTTGGATTTGTGCCCGGTTAATGTCAATAAGCTCGCTATTACATGGGACCTACCTACGGCGAACTGTTGGTGTACATCGGTACACCTCTGCCAAACCCCTCAGGGAATACAGGTGTGATAGTATACATACATGTATGTACCACATGTTATTTATTATGGGTAAACTTGTTTCTAAGGTCACTATACTTTATCACATGACTTTTGTTTTTTCATTTTTTTATCACTGCCGGAACCTTGCGGTTTCGGTAATTCCTAATATGCAATAGAATTAATACCGATAATTAAACTGTCAAACACTTTATTGTTTTGTCATCTTTCTAAATTAGTTGAGTGTTAATTCTCTTGTAAAACAGTTCTGTGTGGCCATGAGTCATGCTGTCAAGAAAATCAATTTTATTTTTCATTATTTTTTTAACCGACTTAAAAAAAAGGAGGTTATTGTATCTGTTTTACGCGTTTTTCGTAACACGATTCGAAAGTGCGTTTTCGTGTTTTTCACTTGTTTTTTGTTTTATGCTGACATTGATTGTCTAGGGAAATTATAGATTTGATGGAGTTTTATTTAGACAAAGCTTGTGCTAAATTAGAAATATTGTACCCCAAAAGAAGACTATAAGTAATTGGTTCCAAATAAGATTTTCCGATTTGTAACTCGCTCTTCTGTTGGTGACTTTTACTTTTGGATAGAGTATTACTAGCAGCACCGTATCATTTGTAGTTTTAGAATGCAGATGACAAAAAGCAACTTCATAAACAAGATTTCAACTACTTTTATCCAAAGCATACTAGGCACTTTAGCTGCAGCGATCAGTAATTTAGTCACATTTTGGAAGCTTGATGAGGCATCAAGCTTCCAAAATGTCTGACATCAAGTGACTTTTTCCGCCCTGGGCGAAGCGAAAATGAATGTCAGACTCCTACTGTCTTTTAAACCCATGTTCCTCTTAATGCCCTTTACGTTCCAAGACCATAGTGACTCTTTCGATCAAATTCCGCAACTTTGGCAGACAAGTAGCCCTTAGCAATGAAAATAACCTCAAAAATATTTTACCTCGATCGTGAACGAAAAATATGTCAAAAGTCTAGGTATATTATTAGCAACATTCCTCAAGCGTAAGTAGTAAGGATCAGCTGATAGACGCTAGCTAATGTGGAGCTCGTAGGCGATCCCGCAGGCGTACACTACTCAGACACAATTGCTGATGCCACTTTGGCATATATTCGCAAAAATTGTTACTATGGTTTGAGGAGTATTTGAAATGCGATGACCTCTTGGGTGGGCTAACATTGTATGACTTTTACGGATAAAATAGGTAGTAAAACTTGCTTAAAGTTAAGGATTCAAAATTTGCGAGGTAAATTAGGTCTTATTACATTAAAAATAAGTCACATAACATTAGAAAGTAATTAGTTTATGAAGATAAAACTCTAGAAAGGCGTAGTAGCAACTAATAATTTGGTAATTACCGAGATAATTCACGAAGCATGTGATATAATAAGTTTCACGTGGTTTAACTACAGTTTGTCAGTTTGATAGGTTTATAAATTAAAAACATATCATCATCTTGAATGCATTAAGGTGCATTACATTAGAATTTATCACTTGATTAGAGTAACACCATCTTGAATTGATGATTATAAGTGTGCCAGACCATGTAAGGCAGAATGCTGGTTTTTGAACATCATGTATTAAACAAATGGTTTTAAAAAGATTGTCAACTTTGAGCCTTATCTAACGGATATCTGTCAAAGTCGCCCGCGAAAGTCAAAAGCGTTGCGATTTACAAAAAAAAACGTGTCAAGTTTTAAGCACATTGATGGAATCACTTAAGACAAAGTTACACTGGAATCCAAACGAAAGGTCATCTTCTATCAACTAGAACTCACCAAAGTGCTCAAGTAGCTGTGACCAATCTCATCCTCGGAAGTGTCTCCCGACACCAGGGTCTGTCGTTTCCACTTCATAGCACCACTTTGGTATCACCACATTTATAAAGAAAGGACTTTCTGCGGAGCTTTGCGCGCTACGTCGGTAAGAGCTGGTGAAAAATTATTTTTGAATTACGTTACGCGGTTTTTAGTTACGCGAAAATTGATTTGGTTTCGATTTTGTTTTACGCGTTTTTATATGAAGAGTTGAATTATTTATCTTTTATTATTTGTTTTGTTATTATGAATAATGTGAATGGACTGTGAGTGATTAAGTTATGTGTTAAGCTTGTTGATTACTTTAGGTTCAAGTTTAATTTGGATTGGAAGTTAATGCGATAATACAATGAACTTGGTGTTTTATCTTTGGGTTTTTAATCCAATTATCCTTTTGAGAAGATGGTGAAAATAGTTTTAGGTATTGCTAGGAAAACTAAATTTTTTTTTTTTAAGAAAAAATAATTTAGTTTTCCTAGCAATTTTATAACAAATTATTATGATAATAAATTAAAGATAATTCAACAAATAAATGCGAATAATCACAGTATAATTTGCAAAATATTACGGCGTATAATACATGGGAGTTTTAGAAAATTACTCGTGATTATGTTATTATTGCAGGATATCACTTTTTAAGTACCTACCATGTGTGGTAGTTGCAATGTACCTATTTTTCTATTGTGAGAAGCCAATTAGGCTAAAATTACTGTAATGAGATGGATGATTTGAGATGATTAATGAGTTTATTTTTAATCAATCTTCAGCAGAAGATTAAAGCAAAAAAACATGTTGTTATCACTCAAAAATAACTTCCACCAGCTCAGAAAATCACAACACTAAATACAAAATCGCATTCCAAAACTACACCATAAACTCGAGCGCACAGGATTCAAAATCAAATGTTTACATTTCGAAATTTCGAAAAATAAAATGGCTCAATCGAATTTACACCTTAAAATTTTGCGCACAGAATCTAAATTGCATAAAATTTTGAATTTTGGAAAAATGCCGGGTTTTTTGGTTTGTCCTTTACTTAGCGGCCGTCCGTCGCGTCCAGGTGAAGAGCACTAATGAGATGCGGTGCTCCCGCGCACGTCTGAAGCTGAAAACTAAGGCGGCGTGCTGTGACCTGCGCAAGAGTCGGTGAGACAACGAGATTTATGTTGATAGCTTTACGAGGATTTTTATTCTGTTTGTGTTTTTATTTTATTGATTGATACCTATTACTATTCTGTAGAGTGTTGAAATAAAAGGAGCTAATCTTTTATTAGTTAATGAGGATAAAGTTTTTAGGTAATAAATGTTGTTTTAAATACCATTAGAAGGGGTTTAGCAACTATTTATATTTTATTTACCTAAATCATTATTTGCAATAATGATCACCTTTTATTTTTATCAACATCGTCGTGATATTTTAATTAAGACTTTTTGTTAGTAATGTAGTTAAAAATATTAATTAAAATGTGCATCGTTCTTTACGAGAAGGTAATCAAATTATATGTCATCAACTAGCTTCTGCTTGTGCCTTTGTCCGCCTGAAGTTCAAATATAGGTAGGTACAAAAAAAAACTATAGAAATCTATTAAAAAAAAAAACAAAAAATCGCAACCGTGCGACCAGATTTATTGCCTCTTAGGTGCAAAAATAAAAACACAAAAAAAACATACTTTACTTATTTATAATAGTTGCAAATCTATACATTTGCAAAACAGAAATTTAATTATCTACCCAACCAACCAAATCGTAAACAATTTTGTTTTGTTTGTTATTAATTAATGTTTTTAATCGACCAAAAAGAAGAGGTTCTCCAGCCCACTCGTGTCTATAAGTTTTTTTTTTTTTTTTTTATTTGTTATTAATTTAAAAAAAAAAAAAAAAAAAAAAAAAAAATTGTTTTTTAAAGGTATTTATGTGGCAGATGTGAGTGGCAACGCCGGGAGGGGACGCCCTAGAAAGACCTACCCTGACCTTATTGGTGAGGTTCTTCAGAAAGGTCGGGTGTGCAGTACTCGTAACCGGCGTGCTTGTATGACCAGATGTATGAACGTGAACGAGGCGAAAGTAGTGTGTAAGGATCGTAGCAGGTGGCGCGCTGTGGTTTCTGCCTACCCCCATGGGAAAAAGGCGTGAGTTTATGTATGTATGTGTATTATTTTTTACAAAGTACGTATAGGTTGATTCTTAAATATCTTTTGAAGGCGCAACTCCTTACATAGCATACAAGTATAAAACAAAGTCGCTTCCCGCCGTTTGAACGCTTAAATGTTTTAAACGCTACAGATTTTACTGCGGTTTTCATCAATAGGTAGAGTGATTAAAAAAGAAGGTTTATACGTATAAAACATCACGCTATGATCAACGGGAGCGGAGCAGTAAAAAGAGACGTAGGTAACTGAACGCGTGTGGCACCGTTGGGTATATAAGTACTTGAATCATATTATAAATAAATGAAATAATTTTCGGCTTCAAAAATCGTTTTAATTAATTTAGGGTGCATTCACATTTGTAATTAAATTAGGTGTTTAGTGCATTATGAGTAGTTTGAATACTGAATAAATAAATAGATTTTCTAGGTACTTAGTCATTTTCGTTTTATTTACTAGTAAGTAACCCAAACCTGTATTGTGACCTTTAACCTGTATATTTTAATTAAAGACCTAAAAAAATAATTTCTTCAAAATTAAAACATGACACGCAAAACTCAAAAGGTCGCGTTTTAGTAAAAACAAAATATATTACTTAAAACAAAATTTTAAAAAAAACCTAACCTAAACCTGTATTGTGACCTTTATATTTTAATTAAAGACCTAAAAAAATAATTTCTTCAAAATTAGAACATGACACGCAAAACTCAAAAGGTCGCGTTTTAGTAAAAACAAAATATATTACCTACTTAAAACAAAATTTTAGAAAAACGATTAGCGTTCCGCACAAAAAAGCTAAAACGTCATAACAACCGACACTCAAATTAAACAAAAATAATTTTAAACAAAACCTCCCAAAAAAAAACAAAACCAAAATATTTTCACCAAAAATTCGCAAACCGCACGTATAGCCACACCCTTACCGCTATCATTGCCTCACACATTACCGCAGTTTACCGTAACAGTTAGTGCGTCCTCCACCATCGATAACAACGCCGTTTATCGATAGCCCCCAACTCTAATAGCGCGATAGTTAGCGCGATAATTAGCGCGTAATGGGAAGAGTAATGAATTCACGTGATTTTCGCGGATGCCAATGCAAGTTGCTATGGTGAGCCAGTTTTTCTTTTATGGTGATGTTAAGTGGTGCTAATTAATCGGGATCGTCTAGAGATAGAACCATTAGAGTTATGTTGAAGGGTACTTTTGGTGGGGCGTCCGAGTGAGCACCATGGATTAATTTAGCTGTCATTGCTTAATTTGTATCCTTTATTTATATCCTTTTCGCTTTGTGCCGGGTACCTAATGGCAATAGACTCGTCCCCTATTACATGGGAGTGGGACCTAAACATACCGGCGAACTGTGTGTGTACCTAGCTTACATTGGTAAACCTCTGCCTAACCATTCGAGGAATAGAGACGTGATGGTATGTAGGCAATTACACTGTTTGCTCGACTTGGGAATCCAACCCAGGACCACACGCTAAAAAGTCGCGCTTGCAACTACAAGCCCAATATCAGTGCTAGTAATATTAGTATTCCAATCTACTATTTCAATAGGAGATTTACACCTGACTTTGTATGTTTTTTTTTTATAGACGGGAAATCATCAAATAACTTCCCCCGCCCTGGGCGGGGCGGGAGGGAGTGTCAGACTTTTACTGACTAAAACCCGTCTATGTTCCTTTCATTGTGCCCTTTGCGTTCCGGGGGCGCGGTATCTCTTTCGAACAACCCGCAGCCCCGGCAGACTCTGTATGTTAACGTTAAACCTAATTTACTAATACGTTACGTTTACTAATACGTTACGTTTACCTAATTTACTCTGTCTACTTTAATATTATTCGTTAATTTATTGTAACATAATATATATCTTACATTCGATAATATAACATAATAATTAATAATATAGAAGTCTTAATATTATATACCTAAATAGTTACTTGACAAGTCATTGAAAATAATATGTCTTCTCCATAAGTTAGCTACTAATAAATTTACTTATGTCCTCTTTTTAAAAATGTTTGACGTAAATTGATGGCCTGAAACACAGGTTTTCTTAAACCTAGCTCAGGCAGGTCTACATTATAGTTAGAATTAATTTTCCTCTATGACGATTAATGTAAATCATAGTTTTACTTATATTTGAATAAATTTTATTTTATTTATTTAAACATATAAACATACATAATACACCGCGTTATCGGCATTCTCAGGGTATTAAACCCATTAGCATTCATTGTGGTGAGGTGGCTATCCTCATCATCCCACCTTTGTGAATTGAAGACCAGCATAATCATTATTGCTTTAAACTTTAATGTTTATTATGACGTAGGAGTGTCGTGTTAGCCCAGTGGTTAAGGAGTCCTCGTGCATGAGGTTGCGGATTCAAAACAAAGCAAGTACTAATGTTTTTTTTTTTGTGGTAGTTGGACTTTTTGTAAACTGCCCCGTTGGTCTCGTGGTCGCAAGCACGACTGTTGAGCGTAGGGTCCCGGGTTCGATTCCCAGGTCGGGCAAAAAGTGTTATTGAGTTTTTCTATTATGAATTCAGAAGCAGCCCGGACCCTAAGTCCTATTAATAATAACTGATATTTGACGCAGACGAAGTCGGGAGAAAAAGGTAGTAAAGATTATGTAGGAAACCCATTATTTTCTGCTAGCAATAAGTACTATTGCTGTTGCTTACCGATCTAATGTTGATTTCCTTCATCTCAAATTAGTCCATACTAGGAAATGTCGTGGTTTCCCGATATTGCAGTACAATTAATTGTAGACTAGATGAATTATGTATGAGTTCTTTAAATTATTGTTATTGTTGCATATCGGATTGATAACGGGTTTTAAAAGACTCTTGAATATGCCAAAAGTTAAGTACATAATCTTTTCATCGTTGCATTTGATGTTATATGTATAGCTTATGTTACTCAGAAGTTATGTAGCTATCAATTAGTGAAAACATTGTTAATATCGGTCTAGTAGTTACGGCGCCGGGCCGAGCCGTGCCGGGCGGAGACTGCCCCGTTGGTGTTGTGGTCGCGAGTGCGACTGCTGTGCAAGGGGTCCCGGGTTCGATTCCCAGGTCGAGCAAAAAGTGTTATTGGGTTTTTCTATGAAATTCTCAGTAGCAGCTCGGAGTTTGGATTTGTGCCCGGTTAATGGCAATAGGCTCGCCCCCTATTACATGGGACCTAAATATACCGCCGAACTGTGGGTGTACATTGGTACACCTCTGTCTAACCCTTCGGGGAATACAGGCGTGATGGTATATTTATATTTTATTTTTAGTTACGGAGCCTATTCGTTACAAATAAACAAAAAAAATCTTACCTCTTTATAATATTGTATAGATAACTAAACTTTAAATATACCCAAGGCCACTGTGCTGTTCCAAGTACCCGTAAGCATGTTTTGCGTGCGTTACATTGTGCGTTACTATTTTTACACCATAAATAAAAGTCATTAGGTACCCTGCAATAACATTTGCACAGTGTTACTTTTTTGTGTGTGCGCGCTTTTTTACATCCTGTATACCTACGCATTTTGGTCTAAAACCCTGCGCGAACGTAGTAGCTTGTGCATTACAATTACAAGACGAACGACTCATCGACCTTAATGGTATGTTTTTTAGCTTCAGGCGCTAGATAAACCCTGTAAGTCCTCATGACCTGCCATCGCCTTGGGGAAAGCGAAGGGATGTAGGTATCGTACTCCTACCGACTAAAACCCCACGGTGTTCCTCCAACTACTTTCGGCCGGGGCCCGGGTATCGCTCTGAGCATTCTTCCACACCCCGGCAGAGCTAGACCCAGCTAATCTTTGTTAGTCTGTCTGTAGTGTGACAATAATTTGCGGAAGTAATTGTATTGTCCATGGTATGATTCAAGTCAGGGAAACTGTCATTATAGTGCACGCAATGGTTCTGTGACCTCTACATGAATTCAGAAATTCCTTCTTGGCGACCTACTTTGCAGGTGTAAGTAATTTTAAACTGGAGCAAGTATGTCGACATGTTAAAATTCAATAAAATGTCGACTGGTTCATAGGTTATTAAAAAAAATATAACTAATATGAATATATAACTATTCTTTCTCTGAGCGATCTAGAATCGCGTACCTACTAAAGATTATTGAAAGTTTTTGAAACGCATGTCCCTTCCATACCGTATTAAATAAATAAAAAATAAGGATTGAACGTTTCCCTCTTATTAAATCAATAATAGCTTGGAAATAACAATAACTTAAATACAGAAATAATCGTTTAGTTCGTGATAATGATTCAATTAACGATGACCAGATAACTGTGCACGCGAGCTTACTAAAGCAGTTATTTTACTGGTTCCGAGCCTAAAAGGGAAAAATGGATCCTTTTCAGACCGTTTACTTCTAGTTTTAAATGCCATGGAGACAGGCCTAGAAAATGTTGACCTGACAACCTAGACTCAACATGACGAATTGGATATAGAAACGGAAGAGAAAGAGAGACGCTAAAGTCCATGGGAGGAACATTTGCCTAACAGAGAGAGAGAATACCATAACATACCATCACGCCTGTATTCCCCGAAGGGTTAAGCAGAGGTGTACCAATGTACACCAACAGTTTAGGCCCCATGTAAAAGAGGGCGAGTCTATTGCCATTAACCGGGCACAAATCCTAACTCCGAGCTGCTACTGCGAATTACATAGAAAAATCCAATCACACTTTGCACGGCCTGGGAATCGAACCCAAGACCTAGAGGTCTTAGAGGCCGCGCGACTGCTACGCTGGAGCGTAGCAGTCACGCTTAGAATCACCTAGCCCGAGGAAAAAGCGACGAACTTGATTTTACCATGACGAATCAGATTGCATTCATATATAATTTTTTTTATGTTTCAAATTTTGTTCTTTTACTCTTATACAATAATAATTTGCACCTGCCATGTTATCTCTTTACCACCTTCGGTTGACAGGTAGAGAATGCCTTAAGGCATTAAATCCGCCTTTGTACTTTTATTAAGTACATAAGTTTTACACAAATAAATAAATAATAAATCGGATGAAGAAATGAACAGAAAGAGAAAGTTGGAAATCCATGGGCAAGACTTTTGCCCAACAGTGGGAGACAATAGATTAACTAAAAAAAGAAGACGTTGCTCATTTTCCAAGTGTATCTCTTACGTGAGTCATTGAGAGCATATCTGAGGTCGCGAGGAGTTGGTCACAATGACTTGAGGAAGTACCTATAGCCGGCCGTGAGTGATACCATTGTGTGCGTGTCCGTTAGGCGACACGATACGATACGGTATTATGGAATGACGTGACGTGTGTGAAGATTCTTTGTGATTGTATGTCTGAAAGAAAAAACATCTTCAAAAGATGGACCACCTCTAGTTGGTTTTGTCTATGTTACTTCTGACCAAGACAAAGAGTCCACCCATAAGAAAAAATAAATGGAGTTTACGTTTTTCCTCGTCCTTTAATATGAGATAAACTTAACAACTATAGATACAACAGTTCGAAGGTATCTTTTATTTCTAGAATCGCAGGTTTTTTTAGGCTAATTTATTTGTCATTGCATACATAACCTGGGACAAATTAATTCTGGAAGGGTTGCCTAGAGTTCTACATTTAGATCGTGATGTAGAGCATTTTAGTAGGGAACCGCTGTTCTTTTTTTATATATTACGGAGATGGTGACGCAGTAAAAGCTGCTTATATTCATGAGTACCGCCACCTTAGATAGTCACCTTCTAAAAGAAGCGCATAGAATTTAGTGTTCCTGTATAGAATGACAAGATTATGTTGATGCACTTTTATTCTAAGAGCAGGTAGTTACCTATCAGGAGACATCTTGGGGAGAGTTTCAAGTTCCAAAACAATCCATATCCAGTGTGTAACACGACAACTGCAACCAGAACTTTCGTTAACGTCTGTTTAATTACATACTCACCTACATAAACTAACGCCTTTTTCCTACGTTGGTAGGCAGAAACTACAGAACGACTTGTACAGTACACTCCTTAGATAAAATTTTACGACACAGTTGGCGCAGCGGCTGAGCGATTGACTGCAGCGTTGCGTATCGTGGGTTCGATTAAAGAATTGGTATGGTGTTCAGCACCTCAGCATCTCAGGCAGTTCATCCGGGTCTAGCTGTTTGTGTATTTAAGTTTATATGTTTGTAAACGTCCTCATGTCTAGTGAAAGGCAACGTTAATAATACTTACTTTTATGTAAGTTTTGTAGGTAACTTATAAATTAAGATAAAAACGGCAAAACAATAAAAGATACATTTCAATCGTAAGGCACTGAAATGTTCAAAAGAGCTTATTACGGAAAATCTCAAACCTTTTCATCATCATCATCATCATCATATCAGCCGCAGGACGTCCACTGCTGGACATAGGCCTCCCCCATAGATTTCCAAAAAGACCGGTTGGAAGCGGCCTGCATCCAGCGTCTCCCTGCGGTCTTAATCAGGTCGTCCGTCCACCTTGTGGGTTGACGTCCTACGCTGCGCTTGCCGGTGCGTGGTTTCCATTCGAGAACTTTGAAACCTTTTCAACTGTATGTTTAAAATCATTCACAAAAATTCACAAGTCACACAAATCTCGTGCCGTATCGTTCAACGTGAACGCGTCCCGTCTTCCCCTTACGAGCGTACAAATTACCCATTATGATTCTTCCTTTGCGAGAGTGAGCCGCGCAAATCTCCAACTGCTCACTTGAACGCTGACTAACAAAAACTGTCATTTTAACCATTTTCTGTATATCAAAAGATAATGAAGGGCATGTCAAAGACGACGTAAATAAGACTTGATTGGTGGATAAGACCTGGGATTTTGTATCTTGAATGGTTCTTTGATAAGTTATAAAAACTGCCCCGTTGGTCTCGTGGTCGCAAGTGCGACTGCTGTGCAAGGGGTCCCGGGTTCGATTCCCAGGTCGAGCAAAAAGTGTTATTGGGTTTTTCTATGAAATTCTCAGTAGCAGCTCGGAGTTTGGATTTGTGCCCGGTTAATGGCAATAGGCTCGCCCCCTACTACATGGAACCTAAATATACTGCCGAACTGCAGGTGTACATACATTGGTACCTCTGCCTAACCCTTCGGGGAATACAGGCAGAAACAGTCTGTGTCTGTCTGTTATTATTTCGAAAGATGATTAAGGACATGTCAAAGACGAGGTAAATAAGACTTGATTGGTGGATAAGACCTGGGATTTCGTATTTTGAATGGTTCTTTGATAAGTTATAAAAAAATATATATGTACGTATTATGCGCCTGTGCTTGGTAATAAAACCGAAGAAACTTAAAAGTCGATGTAACAGGAATCAACGTACCTACACACAATCTAAGCTTGAAGAGTTTTTGTTTAAACGAACGTTTAAAATTGCCAATCTCAGCGACTGGAGGGCAGATAAGCAATACCAGTGTTCTACAAGGAGCGTCCTCCTTGTAGAACACTGGTATTCAGCTGCATCCAGTGAGACTGTGAGACTGGAAGCCGACCCCAACATAGTTGGAAAAAGGCTCGCCTTTCATCATGACCCTGTCGTATTTGTTAAAAAGGGAAAAAGAACTCAATACAAACTGCCAAAAGCACTTGAGATTTGATTGGTTAAATTGAATACGTCTGGTCACTCGAGGTCAAGCCGATATTTAGGGAATTGAGGACTCAGGACCCCTTCTTAATACATACATATCATCACGCCTGTATTTCCCAAAGGGTTAGGCAGAGGTGTACCCATGTATACCCACAGTTCGCCGGTATGTTTAGGTCCCATGTAGGGGGCAAGCCTATTGCCATTGACCGAGCACGAATCCTAACTCCGAGCTGCTTCTGAGAATTCTGTGGGGGGAAGCTAGTTCTTAGATATGGAGGAGGACATTTTCTGAATTTAAATATTTAATTCTTGTTCTTACAAAGTATCTGTCTGTCTGTCTTCATGTCTACTTTGTTACACTTCTATTAAAGTGTAATTATTGTGCAATTGTCATATTTATTAATGCTAATGGCTTTGACGCAGTATGCGCAAGCGCAGTTTTCTGACAACTAATGTGTTTGTTGTTTGACTTAAGTATATCGTGCATACACACATACATACATAAACTCAGGCCCTTTTTCCAGTGGGGTAGGCAGAAACTACGGAACGCCACCTGTTACGATGCTTACATACTCCTTTCGCCTCGTCCACATTCATACATCTGGTCATACAAGCATGCCGGTTACGAGTACTGCGCACCTGACTTTTCTGAAGAACCTCACCAATAAGGTCAGGGTAGTTCTTTTTAGGGCGTCCCCACCTGGCATTGTCACTAACAAAGTTATCTCTCTATATTTACCCCTAGTCTCTTGAAATATATTTTTTCGCCCAATTTTAAGTCACTGTAGGCGCAGTGGCAGAGCGAGTGGCTGCTGCGTTGCGTGTCTTGGTTTCGATTCCAGCACGGAACAAGTTGGGACGTCCCAGCGGCCGCCGCGGTGGACGCTCCGGGCGTCGGGAGCCGCGAGACGACTCGCGGCCACCGTAGGCGCGGGTCTGTGGACGGTGAGCAATGGGTAGCTCACCGTCCGTACGTTCACTGAATAACGACAGACCGTGTCGACGGCGCGTTCGTGTTCCACGCGCGCCTCAAAGAGATGTCAGCAAACTTGGATGGGGCCACTGAGGGCCGATGCCTGCCGGGGCTGCGGGTTGTTCGAAAGAGATACCGCGCCCCCGGAACGCAAAGGGCACATGAAGGAACATAGACGGGTTTTAGTCAGTAAAAGTCTGACACTCCCTCCCGCCCCGCCCAGGGCGGGGGAAGTTATTTGATGATTTCGCGTCTATAAAAAAAAAAAAAACACGGAACAAGTATTTGCTTGATCTACACTTTGATTATGTCTACAGGTAGTCTGGAACTACCTGTAGGTCTGGTCGTTTGTGTATGTAAGTTTATATATTTGTAAACACTCTCGTTGCACCGGGGAAAGAGTAAAGGGTGGGGCAGTGTTTAAAAAAAAAGAAGTAAATGTCAAGTTTGAAGGAAAAATTAAAGTACTAGAACGAACTCATTTTGTCTACATCCATTGCTTTCAACCCTGACATAGGTCATACATCAAGGAAAGTTCGCGCCAAAATCTAAAAATAACTTGACAAACCAATCAATTAATCATATCACGCGACTAATGACACGTTGCCTATATTAGCGCCTAATTAATTCACTTTAGTCTAGCCTAAAACAAGGACTATTCACGTTGGATCAGAATTCATTGCGCACGCGTCTACCTCATTGTCAAGCTGGAAGGTTGCAGAAAATATTCAATAACTGCTGCTGCGATAACTGGTTGAGTGATTGGCTGCTGTACTGCGTGTTGCGGGTTCGGTTCCCGCGCGGACCAAATATTTGTATGGCATACAGATGGTTGTTCTGGGTCCGGTTGTTTGTGTATGTGCGTTTATATGTTTGTAAATGCAGTAAAAACACAGGAAGAATTCTTAGTGTTTAACACTTCTTTTAATTTTATATAATTTACCATCACGCTTGTTTTCCCGAAGGGTTAGGCAGAGGTGTACTAATGTACACCCACAGTTCGCCGGTATGTTTTTAAGTCCAAGTTATAGGAGGCGAGCCTATTGTTATTAAACGGGCACAAATCCTGACTCCGAGCTGCTACTGAGAATTTCATAGAAAAACCCAATAATACTTTTGGCTTGAACTGGAAATCGAACCCAAGACCTTTAGCGTAGCAATCATTTTTTTGTGTTGTTATAGAGCGGTCATAGTACACACTTTGTAAACATTTCAAATAGGGATTTGATCCTTTAAGTAAAGAACCCTTAGAAACATAAATATATGAAATATAATGTCCGAGTGGCTTATTTCACCCGCATTCACGCCTTTGGATACTGTTCCGCTCCCATCCGTGGGTCGTAGCGTGATATTATATAGCCAATGTTACTCAGAAATAATGTAGCTACCTATTGGTGAAAAAATGGTTAAAATCGGCCCAGTAGTTACGGAGCTTATACGGTACAAAAAAAATCTTTCCTCTTTATTATATAGTTCAGGAATGAACACAATACATAAGTCTTAAATGACAGATCATTTAGCTTCATAAAACAAAAGCAATGTCACAGCGAACATGACAGGAAAGATGTGAGCCTGAATATTAACGCATGACAATAAATGTATCTATACCTAGGTGTTTAGGAAGTCTGGTTCTTGTTCTGACTTTCCTTCCTCGCATTCATCTAGAGACATTAAATCATGTATTAATACACGTAGAATCTGGCTGCTGGGTAGATAATATTTGCCTGTAGTGTAGATACTACTGATTTCTATAAAGATAAATAAAATTGCAGTGTTTGTTTGTAATGTCAGAATAACTATGTATTTACAATAAATACATATGTTTGTGAACAAAGTACGAGCAAGAAAAAAATGATGTCTTGCTGTCTGTTTCTTCCGGCAAATTTCACGGCAACGGCTGAACCGATTTTGACAAGACTGTCACTAGCAGATAGCTGATGTTATAAGAATTAATCTAAGCTACTTTTATTTTAGAAAAAGAATTAGAGATTTGAGAAAAAAAAAATAACCCCGTAATAACTGAAATTCACGCGGGCATAAGCTAGTCTCATTTAAACTTTCAAGATTAAAATGTTGGTCTTTTCAGACATCTTTCTTGTTCTATCCGCTTTTTTTTTTTTTTTTTTATAGACGGGAAATCATCAAATAACTTCCCCCGCCCTGGGCGGGGCGGGAGGGAGTGTCAGACTTTTACTGACTAAAACCCGTCTATGTTCCTTCATGTGCCCTTTGCGTTCCGGGGGCGCGGTATCTCTTTCGAACAACCCGCAGATGTTCTATCCGCTGTAACATTGGCTTTGCCACAAGAAGCAAAATGGACAACTCACCACAATTGAAAACCGCCCCTTAATGGCAATAAACCATCTAACCAAGAGGCACTTTAAAAATCTTCATGTGGGTACTTCAATCATTGATGTAGTTAAAATAAATCAACTGGATCTGGCCCGCGATCGCACCGAGGCGCACGCAAGACGTACGAGCGTACAATTTGCATATCTCTTCCGCTATTACAATCTGTGTGATCTACAGTTTCATTGATATATGTGCCTACTCGTTTCAAGTGCGAACGATATCAGCTCTTCTGAAGGAGTAAATGAATAACATGAGACTCGAAAGGGGGAGGTCACAAAATTTCACAAGGGCGAAATCACCTGTATTTCTATTTTCATTAAACGCGCTATTTCTAAACCAAATTTCTGAATTTTCCAGAATTTCATTAAATTATACCTGTTTTTTTATGCATGGCAAACAAGCCGACGACGGCCCACCTGATGTTAAGTGGTCACTACTGCCTATAAACATCTACAATTCCAGAGGCCTTGCAAATGCGTTGCCATCCCAGACCCAAAGTTGAAATGTCTCATGTGCCTGTAATTACAGCGGCACCCATACCCTTCAAATCGGAACACAGCAACGCTACTTTGCGGTAGAAATAGGTATGGTAGTAGGTACTTCCCCGCACGAGTTCCTTCACAAAGAGCATTTAAAGAGTATTTAAATATAACATGTTAAAAAATTATTACAGGGGGTTGTGGGGGTAGTTAGGAAAAGTCACATGATTATTGACATGTAATACGGACTAAAGTGGTAGATACTTGGTGTTATTAGTACCTATTAAAGATATTTTATTATAATAATAAAGAGATTACGTGCCTTCGCACAAAGGAGCAATAATGGCGGCTATTTTTAATGATTCCGATCTGTAGCCATGTGATCGATGATACCTTTGAAAATGTTTATTGCAGTGTCCTTTGGCGAGCTATAACACAAAAACAAAGTCAAATAATTTATTTCAATTGGATCATTTACAGGCACTTTTCAATCGACTAGAGACACAAAGTTGAAGCTAGTTGCTCGTTCCAAAACGTATGTCTCTATGGAGAAGAACGAGTAAGAAACTTCACCAAACGACTTTTTTTATGTCATTGGACATGCCGACAGCCCACCTGATGTTAAGTGGTCACCGCTACCAATAGAAATCTGCAATACCAGAGGCCCTTCAAATGCGTTGCCATCTCAGAGACAAAGTTGAAATGTCTCATGTGCCTGTAATCCACACATGAATAACCTCTCACCCTAAAAACCTCCGATCCGTCGTGGGCACAGATCTGTTTTTTATATTTCTGTGGTCGTGGGAAAATATTTAATACACAACTTGTGGCAGCAACAGTGAGCAGTAGCACTAATTGCTCTGTGTGCGACCCAAAGCAATTTAACATAACATAACAAAACAAAAACTAAAGCACTTTGTACAGTGTTTTTTTTTTTATATAATATGCATAAAGTTTAATAAATAAATAACTTCAAAGTTTTTTTGCGAAGGTCTTACAATGTTAAACGTAATGGCAGTGCCACAAGGACCGGTCTTAGGTCTTCCGCTAGCCGTATCTAAGGGCGCTTTCAATTTAGACGATTGGTGCCGGACTGCTGCAGTCCGGGTATCGTACTGCGCACGGGCGGTTATGATTTTTCATACAAAATGTCTCGACGCAAAGTCGTGCGACAGCAGTGCGGCGCACGTCCGTATACGGAACGGCTGAGACACTGACAGGTTGTGTCAGTGTCTCAGCTCAGTCGTTGTTCGCTAGTGCTGTGAACGCATCGTGTTTCTTAGAAATTCGACAGGACTGCAGCCGCGTATCTCTTCAAATAAGACGATTTACGTCGTACTGCTGTCGTCCGGCAGCAGTACGGCTCATGGTCGTAACAACCGTGCGGCAGCAGTCCGGCACCAACCGTCTAAATTGAAAGCGCCCTAAGGAAACATTTGCCAAGATCCATTCGGCCAATTGTGTCAAAAATTGTGCAAGTACTAGTGAAAAATAATCAATTTTGGTAAGAGGGAAGCCGAAGCGAAAATATCTTACAGGCAATTCTAATTCTTACACAATTCTCTTCTGAAATTCATCAAACCGATGACAACAAAATCGAATCTTTGATATTATAATACCAGCCTGTATTGTCTCACTGCACGCCAAAGCCCTCGTCTCATACCGAAAAGGCACGAGTATTAATCACGATGCTTGCTTAATTAATTAATACAAATCTGAAATCCCCCCGATTTCAGATATGTATTAATTAGAAGCTCAGGCGTTTTTCTTCACCGATGTCATTGATATCCAAGATAAACTTAAAAAGTACATGTGTATTGCCACTAGGCTATCACGACAATTACTTGTTAATTGATACTATTCGAAATATACAGTAGATACTGCTGACTGTGCTATTTGTCAAAAGCGGTAGATTAGCTGTGTTTCTGAACTTTCAAGGTAGGAATATAATACCATGTATCACTACCACGCTTGTATTCCCCGAAGGGTTAGGCAGAGGTGTACCAATGTAAACCCACAGTTATCCGGTATATTTAGGTCCCATGTAATAGGGGGCGAGCCTATTGCCATTAACCGGGCACAAATCCAAACTCCGAGCTGCTACTGAGAATTTCATAGAAAAACCCAATAACACTTTTTGCTCGACCCGGGAATCGAACCCAGGATCTCTAGCGTAGCAGTCGTGCTTAGGACCACTAGGCTAACGAGGCAGTTAAGTTGAAGAATATAATAATTTTAAGGAATCCTTGACGGCTTGACACAGGCAAGTATTCTGTTTTGTTGTGTCTAGCAAATTCATATTAAGACAATAAGTCTTTAGTATTTGATTTTGTTTTTCCAGACTTCAATCAGCATGAATGGTATATTGTATCCAATGCTCTGTGATTGTATCAGTAAATATAAATAGATTGGAATCAATCAACTAACTCGTTTGTCGTACTTGACTTGTGCGCACAACAAATGTGGGAATAATTTTTTTTCTTTACCTTCAAGATTTTTTTTCAAGTTACGGCTTTGATTGCAACACTCTCGTGTGTTATGTAGCTCATACTTATTCCTCATGAATCTAGCTATCATTTACAAAAAGAACTACTGAACCGATTTTGATGAAAGGTGAGTTAGAACCCCAAGAAAGGACATAGGCTTCTTTTAAGTCCGGGACTCTATCCGCGTCTGCGATAACTGACATTCGCAGACAAAGTTGCGGGCAAATGCTATGCTGATGTGGTTTTGCTTAACCTTTGAACGCCACAGTCGTCTATACCCGACAAATGCAGTTTAATAAATAAAGCTGGGGGGTCCACATTTGTATCATTTTGGTGTATCGTATCTCCGTTGAGCTGGGTCCACATTTGTAGCATCTTGACGTATCCCGATCAATCGTATCGTATCGAGTATTTGTATCATAAATATGGACGCTTATTTTGTCCATGTCGTATTAAGGCGTATTTGGTAAAAACGCGTCCACGCAACGGAGATACGATACACCGAAATGATACAAATGTGGACCGGACCCAGCTTTATGTAGTTTTCTTGTCGTCTATAGTCTCTAAGGGTGTTCAAAATGTTTTTATTTGTCGGTTATACACGACGGTGGCGTTCAAAAGGTTGAAAAGTTCTTCTCCAAAAACGAAAAGTCAGTAAGGTAACCATCGTTATTAAACTTGATGATTCACCGTTAATGATAATGAGGATATCCCTTACAACTAACTCATAGTAAACTTAACCTTATTAGTTAATACAGTGCACCATTAGTAGGATTCTTTGAATACTCTTTTGGTTTGTACAACCATCAAAAAAGGTATCGCACGATTTTTAATGCCGTGAAGATAATTAGTTTGATATGGAAAGAATTTAATGAGAGTAGAAATATAACTTAGGTACTATTCATCATCTGCCTAACCTTTTCCCAACTATGTTGGGGTCGGCTTCCAGTCGAACCGGATGCAGCTGAAAATTTTACATGGAGCGACTGCCTATCAGACCTCCACAACCCAGTAATGGGTAATACGATACTCTTGGTAAGACTGGTACAATTATAAATGCGAAAGTTTGTATGGATGGATGTTTATTACTCAATCACACCAGAACAGCAGAACGGATTTGGAAAAAAAGACATAGAGATAGTTTTTAGACTGGAAAAGCACGTAGGCTACTTTTTATCCCGGAAAAATGTACGGCTCCCTTGGGATAATAATGCTAACTTTAACGTAGATGAAGTCACGGGCGGAAGCTAGTAGAACATAATTTAATAGAACAGAGTCAAAGGTCTTAAAAATTAAGCCATATAAAACTTTAGTATTGGAAGAAGCCTTTGGTTCTGTTTGTTGCTTTGTATTGCTTCCGACTTCCAAAGCTAAAGTTATTTTTCACTTTTTAGTTTTTAAAGGCGGTTTTTGTAAATTCGTTTTTTATGGGTAATTTAGCTTCCGTCAGTGAATTGTAAACCTCCTCCATTTTGAAGTCGTTTAAAAAATCACTTCCAGTTTCTCGAACAGACAACTGTTGTGATTGGTAAACTACATTATCGACGACCAATCACAGCAGTATACGCGCCGCTTGTCAGTTTTCCACATGAATCTTAATTCGAAAAGCCGGGAACTAAACAAGTGACACTTAAAAGTGGCACAAAACATTTTTTCATCGCTGTACAATTTATGAATAATAAAACAATAGGACCGTTCCTTTAATTGACGCAAGCGGAATAACTAAACGTTTTATTATTATTGTACCTGTCAAACGTTTTATTGATTGTTCACATCTTTATCGCAATCAAACTAGAAAACTATTTAATGGTATTTAGTGGAAATATGCGGATTGTGGGGGAGGACATACGGGCTGGTGATAAAACGTGGCCCAAACTTAGACCAAAGAGAAAGCATTGAAGAATTGGGTCCTTGAAATCAATTAATTGACATACTTTTTATTACCCGTTAAAATGCGATTCCCCCATAGATTTTGTAAATAATAAACTGTGACGTCACTTTTTCGCCAACTCTATTAAACAACTAGGTATTTATTGATTTCACATACCATAACGTTTGTGTTCCCCGAAGGGTTAGGCAGAGACGTACCAATGTCCACCCACAGTTCCATGTTCAAGTCCTATGAAATAGGCCGAGGCTATTGCCATTACCCGGGCACAAATTCTTACTCCGAGCTGCTGCTGATATTTTTTTAGAAAAAACAAATAACACTTTTCGACCTGGGAAACGAGCCCAAGACCTCTAGCGTAGCAGTCGCGCTTAGGATCACTAGGCTATCGAAACAGTTAGATAGCTAAGCTTGAGTTTTGGAAGCATGATCCAGAACCGAAAAAATATCGTAAAAACGTGTAACTCGGCTTCCTTTTTACACCCGTTTGTTAAGTAAAGTTTAAAGATCTTACAAACAAATTCGTACCTACCCGACCCCCAAATTAAAACAAATATGACAAATTAACACAAGTAGGTACACATTTCCACAACAATGTTCGACTCACGCGCAAGCTCGCTGCAACATTATCTTACAATAGGGACTTTGGGACCCAATTAGCGTCACTTGTATCTTTGATAAGACGTTCCCTGGAGAGAGACGCGTGCGCACACAATTATAATTTACACTCCATTACGCATAGCAATGTTCGTGAGAAAATATTATAGATAACAACTGTATTTTACATGAAAAATGAAAATGAAAAATGTTTATTTGTCTCAAAACAGTAACATGAATTATAAATGGGACATCCCCAGTAAGTAATTGATAATACTTGTGTTGGGGCTATCCCGCTCTTTCCCTTAGTCGACAAAATAGACACAAATAACATAACAAATAAAAGGTAAAATGACTTATTAAGTACTTAACTAATTTAATTTAATTTAACAGCTCTTTGTGTAAATGTACGTGTATGTCAATTTGAAACTATAATTATGTGCGTCTTATTTTAAACAGTGTATGTGATGTTGTGTGTTAGGGGGTGTGCGTGGGTGTATGTGAGGGTGTCTGTATGTATGTATGTATGTATGTATGTGTGAGGGTGTGTGTATGTATGTAAGGGTGTGTGTATGTGTATTTATGTATGTATGTATGTGTTATTTGGAGTCTTTGAAGTGCCGATGTTTTAGAAGTGTGATTTATAGGTTAAACTCGGTGAGTAGGTACTACATTATTGATTAGTATGGCATCAATAAAAATAAATTGTCTAAGCAAGTCTAGCTAACACTTGTTCAGTTTCATCGTATGTTAAGGTTTTTAGCCATTTGGTTATTATCTTTTTGCTTACGTGTGAGATTTCCTGGTGGAACTTTAATTTTACATACATACTTTCACGCCTGAATTTATCGAAGGATTAGGCAGAGGTGTACCAACGTAAGCCCACAGTTCGCCGGTATGTTTAGGTCCCATGTAATAGGGGCGAGCCTAAACTCCAAATAGCTACTAAGAATTTCGTAGAAACAATAACACTTTTGCTCGACCTGGGGATCGAACCCAAGACTTCTAGCGTAGCAGTCACGCTTAGGACTATTAGCCAATCCAGGCAGTTACATACTGTATTTTAGTCATCATCATATCAGCCGCAGGACGTCCACTGCTGGATGTAGGCCTCCCCAGGGAATTCCAAAAGGACAGGTTAGAAGCGGCCTGCATCCAGCGTCTTCCTGCAGTCTTAATCAGGTCAATGTGCGCTTGCTAGTTGAATATATCGACCACATGTCGTGTAATACCGTTTGGCACACGTTTGTGTACAGAGCTCTTAAAAAGAAAACAAAGAAAGTACGTGTGTAAACCGTAGTACAATAGTAAATAAAGTACGTGGTAAATAAACAAGTCACTAGGTACTTTGGACAATGACCTATATCAATAAATTCAGTGTAAGACAGTAGACAGTGACGGGTAAATGACATGTTCATTTTACTTTGTTTTGACTATAATTTAAATATACGAGTATTTTGATAGTGTAAAAGTCAGTTACGTATTATTTTATCAGATGTATTTTTATTTCAGATAGATAATTACGTTTTTTATACAAGAAACGTGTTTCTTCATCATCATCTGCTTAGCCTTTTCCCAACTATGTTGGGGTTGGCTTCCAGTCTAACCGGACGCAGCTGAATACTAGTGTTTTACATGGAGCGACTGCCTATCTGACCTCCACAACCCAGTAACTGGGCAACATGATACCTCTTGGCTAGACTGGTTGTCAGACTTCTTGGCTTCTGACTATCCGTAACGACTATCAAAGATCTACGAATGACAGCCGGGACCAACAGCTTCACGTGCTATCCAGGCACGGGGGTGCCACACCACCAACTTCACAACTCTGGGCTATTACTGAGAAATTCCTAATGGAAAAACCCAATAACACTTTTTGTCGGATCTGGAATCGAACCCAGGACCCCGCTCTCTTCAGACCTTCTTCAGACCAACGGGGCAGTTTTTTTAAACGTGTTTCTTCATAAATGTAGTGTTATTTGTGTTAAGTGGTAATTGTGCAATTGACAGTTGATCGGTTTTAAAAATTTGCAGTTTTAGCAAACTATCTATTTTACAAAGCAAATTAACCAAGAAATGCAAACCATCATCCAAACAATAGCACATCCATCCTTTTCAAATCTCCGAAGCACCTCGGAGATAAAATTTGAATAATTACGTTTCAACTAAGTGGAGCATACTACAATATTTACATAACTATGTATTATTTGTGGAGAACAATATCTGGTTATGCATCTTAGCTGTATATACTAATGCATATGTATATAATTATGGTACGGCTACATTGTCGCGATAAGGCGAATCACCATCGCGAATACAAAACGCCCATCGCGCCGCTGTCGGTAAAGTACCGAACATCACAGGGTTTTGTCGCGTCAAAACTTCGTGTGGTAAGCCCCACTTCGGGCACTTTGTTGGCAGCGACATGCCGAGCGCTTAGCAAGTAATTTTGTGTGTTGCATCAATAATAAATGTCATCATCATCATCATCTTAGCCTATAGCCGTCCACTGCTGTACGTAGGCCTCCCCCAAGGAGAATTGTTGCATCAATAGTTCCGATTTAATATAATAGCACAACTGCCTCTTAAATTTTTTCATATATGAATTATCGCGTCGGCGTCGTTACCAAATTTTTTTTTTTTTCAATGTGGTCAAACTCTTCGTCTTACAGCGAACACGAAGATTTATTGCGACAATGCGAACTCGACTCTTCGCGTCCTAGTGTAGCCGTAGCATTATAAATATGTTCTACTTAAGTAAAAGTGTGCACTATTGATAGAACGTTGCTCAATGTCACTTATCTTTGTCGTGTCGGCTAAACTGCTGAGCCAATTTTGATGGTTAATGATTGGTTAAGAGAGTTTATGACGTGGTATCTCATACAAACTCGACTTGTTTCCCATCTTAGTAATTAATTAATCGATTTTAATAATTAATCTTAAATGAGTCTTAACATGCGTATACATAGTTATAGTCAAGTTTAATTAAATTTCTAAGATTTTGAACTTCAAAGGTTTTAGTTTAAAAGATCACAAACACTTTCACACCATAGGGATTACAGACAGTCCTCTGTGCAGAGCTTGCTTGGAGGTCAAAGAAATATTTACGTACGAGCTCTTCAAGTTCACAGGCGACGCCCAGATTCAGGAATAGACATTGAGCCCTTGCGAACGCTCTGGGCAGACTAGGAGGATTAATCTACTTCTGGAGGCAGGTGGGCTGGAGTAACAGCCACTATGGCTCATCCACCATAGAGAACTAAGTATGGAAACCAAATCCACATGATAGGTATATAGATAAATAGTTTGCTTAAACTCTTAGGTAAGGAAAATCCAAAACGACAAAGTCGCGGGAAAACGCCGGTAAAATATTAAGTTTGTTGATATCATACATCTTTTTAGAAATGTTCTAAAGGTTAGATTTTCCTCGTTTTAATGTACTTCAAGTGTAGTTTTGAAATACCTAGGTTACTTTATAAAAACCCTAGTCCTAAAACTGTCAATCAAGATTTTCCTTATATTGAAATACCTAGGATACTCTATGGAATTAAGTGCCCTAAAACTGTCAACGTTGGTTTTCCTTAAACCACTTAGTTTAATAATAACCTTTCGTGGTGATATTTAGCAGTTCAAGTTAGTCGTTATAACGCTTATTTTTAATCGTACACGTAAAAGTTAAGTGAAGATGAATGAATGGATGTTTTGAAGAATTAGCTGATATTTGCCACCCAGGCCCACAAAGATCTAGCGGGTTGTTCGAAAGAGGTACCACGCCCCCGGAACGCAAAGGGCTCCACCTACATTACATTGTAAGGTGTACAGAAACGTAAATAGGGCACTTTACATCCCGAAAAGAAAAAGCATTGTTCGCGAGGAAAATAACAATAACGTTCTTATGACAATAGATGGCGCCACGTGGGGTCCGTGGGTTACGCTCCCAGTCGTCGAGGCACCTGTGGTCGACGCACCCGATTCGATTTATTTAATTCAAGTCAATTTTTGATCAAATGTAATGTCAGGCACAAAACTGTTTTACAAAAATATTAAATGTATATTGTTTGTAAGTAGGTATATGTATAACATAAAAATTATAATTATATTTACAACAAATAAATGCTCTTATATTAGTAGTATGTTTTGAAAAATTTTGACTCAGTAATTTTTCATTATTTATTTATATAACTCAATAAGAACACTAGTAAACAAAATTGTTTACTATATACCTATCAGTTTTCATCACCTATAATCAAGAGAATCATTTAACTTAATTAAATAATTAGTCTCACATGTAATACAATAAGATAATGATTTTAAATAATCAGTCTTAAAAATTACTGCGGAGTAACTAAGTTTATACATAGTGAAATATTATTTTGATCTTTGTAACAATAATAACTAAACATAATCAAACTGTCAAACCAAACAAATGAGAATAATTTAACCTAAATATAACAAAATAATCAAGTTTTCAAAATGTATGTGAAATCTATCGATTTTTTTAGCGTATTAATAATCTACTGTAAAAACTTAAATAGATATAAAAAAAAAACAAAATAGTATATATTATGTACAAGCAAATCATCACTTTTCACTAAAGGTGTGTAAGGATGCATGAACGTGAACGAGGCGAAAGTAGTATATAAGGATCGTAGCAGGTGGCGTTCTGTGGTTTCTGCCTACCCCCATGGGAAAAAGGCGTGAGTTTATGTATGTATGTATGTATGTATGTGTGTAAGGATAAGATTAAGTGGCGATGTATACTCTCTGCTATTTGATAGATAACTTTTGTTTAGCAAGGAAAAATACCTTGTTATTATGATGAAACACTTTTTTCGTTTACTGTACTAAGTGAAAAAGCACAATAAAAAAAAGATATGAAATTAATCGAATCGGGTGCGTCGACCACAGGTGCCTCGACGACTGGGAGCGTAACCCACGGACCCGCCACGTGTCACTTGTAAATACCTATTACCTCTGACGCGGAAGAAGTAGCGGACGAAAGCCAGTATCTACATAATATATTAAAGTATATGTGATTAACTGCTCTCTCTATCAACTAGACTAAGCTGAGTCGTTTAGATCTAATCTCTGCTACGTGACGTCATAGACACATACTTACAGTACATACACTAATCTAGAGTGCGACTTTTTCAGTTACGGCGGTAAAACACAATGGAGACTAGCGAAGTACGCACGAGATGTTATAGTGCACAAGTGTGTGCACAAACACAGCTGGTGCGCTCCCTTTTTCCTCATTGTCATAGACACACAGGACGGCAATCTGGCAGGACGGTTGAGTTCTGCCGTCAACGGTTTTACGTGCTTACTGAAGCCTAAATTTGTCACTGTTTGCTCAACATTGGGAATCGAACCCAGGATATTGCGCTCAACAGTCGCGCTTGCGACTACGAGACCAACGGCGCAGTCAGCCATCTAACCTCTTATGTTACCGTTTGTATGCTCACAAAAATTAAATTCTATTAAGTCTGAACGCCGCGAAGGGGCTTTTGTTGACTATTGCTCCATTTAAATATTTTTTTTAGCTGTTAGTCTTCAATGATGTAATGAATAAATGTAAATTCAAACTAATAATAAGGTAAAGTTTGTTTGTTCGAAGTAATAGATTATGGATAATTGGAGATTTCCTAAAAAAAAACAAATCGGGTGTGGCTCTGTATGTGCGCTCTAATATATAAAACTAAAAAGGTCAAATGTAAGATAATAAAAAAGGTATAAGTAATAAGAATAAAAGGCAGTTAAAAATTAGCTAAACTTGGTAAACATGTTTATAGCTTTTTCCAAGTATTTATACCTGATACCTACCTAATTAGAAAAATGCAAATTATAAACTCACTTTTTATTATTTCTGTTGTTTGTATTAATTATACAGAAGCTTAGCTTAGGTAAGTACCTATATATAACTACTTAAGTAGTTTATGCCCGCGACCACGTTTGCGTGAATGTTGTTTTATTGCGCGGAACCCTGATTATTTTTCCAAAATAAAAGTAAGCCTAAAGTAATGTTACTCCCTATAACATCAGCTACATGAAGTGAAAGTCCCTATCAAAATCGGCGGAGCCGTTTCAGAGAGTAACCAGAACAAACAGACGAACGAACAAAATTTTAAAAATAGTTTTTTGCGTTTATGTACTTTGTAAATAAACATTATTTATTTAATAAAAAACTGTTATTTTGACATGACAAACAGACACTTCAATTTTACCAATTTTGTATAGAATAGATTTATTGTTTAATTAATATTTTCAAGGACTCATTGACTTTTTATGTGACAAAGAAAAGCTTAGTTAAAAGTTGGCCTTAAAAGACCAGATATTTAAATCTACTTGAATTTTTATAAACCAACAGATTGTCCTGTTCTTTTTATTATTACTACAAATACTTGGCTGTTTTCCCGTGTTAAGATAGGTACGTCTTTGATAACTGCTCTGCTCCCTTGCGTCAGAGGTCTTCCGGTCGTGTCAGATTGCAGTCCCATCGGACTAGGAGAGTGAGGGAAGAGGGAGATTTTTTTGATGGATAGTAAATCATCAAATGACTTCTTCCGTTGTGGGCGGAGCGGAAGGGAGTGCCAGACTCTTACTGACTATAACCCATCCGTGCTTCTCCTAATGTCTTTTGCGTTCCAGGACTGCGGTAGGTAACTCTTTCGAACAAATTCCGCAACCCTGACAGAGGGAAGAGGGAGTGCACCTGTGTGGTCGCCTGCGTATTTGGCTAGTCTTTATTGATAGGCCACCTTGACTGATCGAGATCATTTTATCATCAAAAATCCAGTTTTAATTAATAACAGATAATTAAAATATTAAAAATTAGAATTTTCCAAAATTGATTACAACTGAAATAAAATTCGCCCTTTTCACAGTAATTAAAAATTAAGTATCGCACCGAAACGCATCGTACAAGTAATAATAATACGTCACGGAAGGTCACAGCTGATAAGACGAGAGTTTGCAAACAAATGTAAGTGGTGTTTACAATACATGTGTGTATAAATAGCCTTACGTAATGTGTTGAGAGGAATCTGTGCGGATAACGTCGGTAGATGGCACTTTGATGTTAGGTTTGTGGGTTTAATATTGCCTCGTTAGTCTAGTGGTCCTAAGCACGACTGCTATATGCTTGACTAGCTTCTGCCCGCGACTTCGTCCGCGTCACAGTTGATGTGTTATCCTACGGGTACCGTACATTTTCCCGGGATAAAAAGTAGCCTATGTGTTATTCCAGACTATAATCTATCTTTGTGCCAAATTTCATCCAGATCCATTCAGCCGTTTAAGCGTGAAAGAGTAACAAACATCCATACATCCATACATCCATACATACAAACTTTCGCCTTTATAATAGTAGTAGGATTATAATCAGCCGCTGAGACGTGGATACGCTCGCATGCCACTCGTGTGCCATGTAAACAGGGACAGAGAACTATGCGAGATTGGAATGTGGCGGACAGATCAGGTGGCTGAAGAGGATGCTGTGGTAGACTTGAAATGGAATATTTGGAATTGCCTCGTTAGCCTAGTGGTCCTAAGCGCGACTACTATGCTAGAGGTCTTGGATTCGATTCCTAGGTTGAGCAAGTGTTATTGGATTTTTCTTTTAAATTCTCAGTAGCAGTTTGGAGTTGGGATTCGTGCCCGGTTAATGGCAATAGGCTCGCCTCCAATTACATGGGAACTTAACATACCGGTGAACTGTGGGTGTACATTACATACAGGGGTGATGGTATGGTCGTATGTAAAAAAATCTATTCTCTACACCACTGAAAGACGATAAAAATGTACGGTAGTATAGTAGTATTTTTATTTTAAAGTAAAAGTAATTAAAAGAGTACTCTTAATTACTTTTAATTACTTACTCTTAATTACTTTTCACTCCCTGAAAAATGTACATAACTAATTAAAAGTCATGTTTTATACCAATTAGCTTGCCACTTTTAGTATCTTATTAAGTACATATCAAGAGAAACCGAATAACTAGATAATACAGCTGTGCAAACGTCAGTAGTAATCAATAGCCAATTATTTAAGTCAATATTGATTTAATATGGTTTGTATGTTGAGAAAATATGAAAGTCTGTACAAATACAAATACAGAATGAACATACATATTATGTTGGTATTTACCTTTTGTAGTACTTAAACTGATTTTTAGTTTGGGTACATCGTCTTTTGATTATATTATTATTGAACTAATGTGCCTGTACAAATTATTGTAAGATACTTATTTTAAACTAGCTGACCCGCCACGACTTCGTTCGCGTGGTATCCTAGACCCCTACCCTACCCTACCCCTACCCTACTCCTACCCTACCCCTACCGACATTTCCGACTTTTTTTTTCCGTTTCATTGTTTTTAAGGTGTATTCTGCTATTCGGGACGGAAACAAATCCAACAAATCAAAAACCATGGCAATCGGTCCAGCCGTTCTCGACTTATAAGTGTTGTAACAAACACGACTTTCCTTTATATATATACTAGCGGGCCTGGCAGACGTTGTCCTGCCCTGAAAGTCCAGTTCTTGCCTACCCTACCCCACCTAACTACTCCATCAACCTACCTACCCACATACTTACTCTACCTACCTATCTACCTACCCTACCCCTACATACCTACCCTACCCTACCTACCTACCTACCCACCTACTTACCCTACCCCTACATACCTACCTACTTACCTTCCTACCCTACCCCTACATACCTACCCTACCCTACCTACCTACCTACCCTACCCCTACATACCTACCCTACCTACCTACTTACCTTCCTATCCTACCCCTATATACCTACCCTACCCTACCTACCTACCTACCCTACCCCTACATACCTACATATTTACCTACCTACCCTACCCCTACATACCTACCCTACCCCTACATACCTACCCTACCTGCCTTCCTACCGACGGGATAAAAAGTATCCAGTGCCTGAGGCCTGAACTTTCGAGACATAGACAATAGCTCAAAGAGTATATAACCACTACGTATGAATAGCTTATCAAGAAAAATCATAGACAACCTATAAAAAGACATTTACACTTTTGTTAGCCTGTAGATTTTTTTTCCTTAATATTATAACCTTTACCAACTGTTTTTACTGTAGAATAAATCTTAGGTATTATTTTCGGGAATTAAAAATTAAATAATTAATAAATAATTTTCGAAAATTAATGTCTAAAAAAAAACGGTAATTTAAAAAACTAAAAAACCCGACTGCTATTCTTTAAAAATCCCTAAAACAAGATAAATTGTAGCAGTCGGGACCCATTCTAGAAATGGAGGATTAGTGAATTGAGAGCACATACCTATATTACATTGCAGATGGTCCCGAATGGGTCCCGACTGCTACAATTTATCTTGTTTTAGGGATTTTTAAAGAATAGCAGTCGGGTTTTTTAGTTTTTTAAATTACCGTTTTTTATTTTTTATTTTTTTAGTGTTTTAAAAAGAAATTAATATACCCAGTATCACTCTTACAGTAAATATGAATCTACCGACACCTTTCAAGCTAAAATCCATCGAGCCGTTCAGCCTGCAGAGCGAGCCAAACATTTGAATTTGGCGCCAAAAATCCGCCATTTTGTTTTTTTTTTTATATACCCAGTGTCACTCTCACAGTAAATACGAATCTAACGACACCTCTCAAGCTAAAATCCATCGAGCCGTTCAGCCTGCAGAGCGTGCCAAACAATTATACATACAAACATACATACATACATACATACCCTCGAAAAACATAACCCTCCTTCTGTCGCAGTCGGGTAAAAACAAACAAATATAACAGTACCTGAACTTTGTAGACATTTTACAAAAAATAAATTTCTGAACGCACACATGATGTCTTCTGAAAAAAATAAAGCTGTGGCATAAAGGTCTCAGCAACCAGGCCATAAGCTCCAAAAAAAAAAAAGTTGTTACACTATTTGACAGGATTGGACAACAAATGTTTGACATGTAATAAACAAATCAGCATCTATTGAAATGATTAATTATTTATTACACATATCGAGTTTTCATTGTTTTTAAGATGTATTCTGCTATTCGGGACGGAAACAAATCCAACAAATCAAAAACCATGGCAATCGGTCTAGCCGTTCTCGAGTTATAAGTGTTGTAACAAACACGACTTTCTTTTATAGGTATATATAAGATAAGATAGAAGATAGATAGATGAGTAAACATGGAGTTTCTTGCTCAGTTTTCTTTAAACGAATCTACCTTTTAGAAGTGGCTACTAGACTAGATTCAATTCTTATGACGTCCAAAAGTGGCCTAAATACCTAAACTTACCTAATGGATACCTAATGGCCTATTTCAAATAAATCATTTGAAATAATACCTCGACTTTTTTTACCGACTAAGTATATCACAATTTTGATAGAAAAGTGGTTACCAGGAATCACCCATCAGGTGTAAATAGTATAGGCATGCACAGCTTCGTCACTTAGAACCTTTTATCAATTGAACCGTCTCCGAACCATTTTTTATCATTGATTCGCGAAGTAAACAGACAGGTCAACGACGTTCACAGATTTACATAATACATTGCGTAATTATCGTAATCAAGGCCATTTGGGGGTCATTAACCTTTTATATCAACTAATCTATACATCCACACAAATGTATAAAATTTTAATCTGTTTGTAATGTCAAACTGACCTATATACCTATTACCTACCTAAGTATATCAAAAACTTTTACTGTCAGTATGTTTGTTCCAGGTTATCTCCTAAACGGCTCGACCGATTTTGACGACACTTTCAATGCAGATAGCTGGTGTGATAATGAGTAACTCTTATTTGCAAATTTTGCGAAAAAGTAGTGTAACGATTCCGTGCTCTGTTCTGACCAAAATCGGGTGGTCCTTATTCTAAGTGGTTCTCACCATTCATAATAAGAACCAATAGATTTTAGTTGATTTTGCTGTTTACAGAGCAGCATCCGATAATTTATATAATAACTAGCTTTTGCCCGCGACTTCGTCCGCGTGGATTAATAGTTCCCGTTCCCGGGGGATTTCCGGGATGAAAACTATCCTATGTCCTTTCTCGGGTCCCAGACTATATCTGTACCAAATTTCATTAAAATCGGTTCAGTGGTTTAGGCGTGAAGAAGAGACAGACAGACAGACAGACAGACAGAGTTACTTTCGCATTTATAATATTAGTAAGGAAGTAAGGATAAAACACTTATCAAGAATCTGAACACTCAAAAATTAGTCCTCAATATGTTCTGATAATGGTATTGTTATCACAGCTGTTCCATCTTATAGCTTGGTGATCCCAGACCTACGTCTACCGGGGCTGCGGGTTGTTCGAAAGAGATACCGCGTCCCGGAACGCAAAGGGCAAAGAAAGAACATGGATGGGTTTTAATCAGTTTTTTCTGACACTCCCTTCCGCCCCGACCAGGGCGGGGGAAGTCATTTGATGATTTCCGATCGGAAAAAAAAAACCTACGTCTACAGATGTGCATGTTATTATACTCTTAGCTTAACTTGATAACGTTAAAGGTTATAGGATCACAATGCTGCAATAGATTGCAGCATTGTGAGCCACGATCCATTATGCAGTAGACTGTATGATTGCATGCGCACTTTCATAACAAAAATCTGCAGTGCTGTTCCGGAAAAATCTCACTCTAAAGGTGTCCTTCCATCCCATCTGTAGTGTTATTATGTAGAAATCTTCCTCCCATAAATTAGGGTGAAATGAGCTTAAAGGGAACTGTGCATTCCTAGCCCGGCCAGTTGGAATAGCAGCTCACCTAAAGATCATCACATCACCTGAATCCATCTAGGGAGATTTTTACACGGCTGATGTTAGGGATTGACAGCTCACTTCACATAAATTCATCGAGATTTTTTTTACAGAATAGAACAGCTGATCAGACTTGTTTCGCTGAATGTATCCTGATCAGAATGCCATAAGATATACTGATTTTATAGTTCAAAAAATGAGGAAAGAATAGTTATATCTAGAATATAAAACTATCATCATTATCATATCAGCCTATAGCCGTGCACTGCTGAACGCAGGCCTCTCCCAAAGAGCGCTAACCATCCCGATCCTGGTCAACCCGCATCCTCTGCCCGCCACCTTTTTCGGTCCACCGTATATCAGAAATAATAAAACTACATCAACGAGATAATCCAGTACCTACTGCAATTTTACAGTCACAAAAAACTGCAAGCAAAGTACCTAATTGCTTATCCAAAGTAAGCGAATTTACATGAACATCAAGTTTGACCCAGTTCAACTTATAATTGCAAATACTTCCTGTCCCCGATTACCTAACTGTATTTTTACACTAGTTAACTGTGTTACTAACTATCAACATCTGAAGAGAAGTTTATTCCGAGAACGCCGGATGTTTCGCGAAATAAACTTTCAAAGAGTTCGGGATTGATGAGACACGTGTGTTTGAGCGGACTGCTTAAAATAGTTGGAAATTGGGAGAGGTTAAAGAAATGTTAACGAGAAAGAAATTTTTAAAACATAAATAGCTCGATAGGCTAAACATGCGTTTCAATATTGCGACTTGCGATCTCAGAACGCTACATTACGCTGCGACCTACGGTCACAGAACGCCACGTCGTGCTACGACCTACGATCACAGAAAGCTACATAACGTTACAGCCTGCGATCACAGAACGCCACGATCTGCGATTACAGAACGCCACGTCGCGCTACGACCTACGATCACAGAACGCAACGTACTACAACGACTCACGATCGCAGAACGCCAAATAGCGCTACGACATTAATCACAGAACGCCACATCGTGTTACGACCTACGACCGCAGAACGCCACATAGCGCTACGACTTACGATCACAGAACGCCACTTCGTGCTACGACCTATGATCACACAATGCAACATAGCGTTACGACCTATAATCACAGAACGCCACATTGCTCTAAGACCCACGATCACAGACCGCCACTTCGTGCTACGACTTACGATCCCAGAACGCAACATAGCGCTCTACGATGTAAGATCCCAGAACGCAACATAGCGCTCTACGATGTAAGATCGCAGGACGCAACATAGCGCTACGACCTATGACCGCAGAACGCCACGTTCGACTAACGCTACCACCACAGCGACCTTTCCTCCTCGTTTTGCTTTCATACACTAAACATACACGTGTGCTAGTTCCAAGCATTCAGTCATTTCGTAGAATTCTGATAACTACAATAACAAAACAACAGAAATATAATATACCAAAACCTTCCGGTTCGATTGAGGTGTTTTTATTAAGTTCAAGGCAATATAACGCATGTATGACGTAGGTATGTACGACAACGTAGCAAGCCATACATTTCCAGGATAAATTGAACTCTCATAATTCAACAAGCCTATGCAACGAGAGGTCAGCTTAAAGTGGAAATGTATAGCTTGATGTGTAGTATCTATATGCAATAAAAAGAAATATGTCTTAATTAGCAATAATTCGACCTTTTGGAGTTTTCCTTGCAATGATAAAATATGCAATTGTCGGTAAAATGCCGTTTCAGGGCGATTGCAAACGCTAATAAGTTATTTACAATAATTGTTATTCAGTGCATTGAATATATTACTTACCTACCGAGTAATAATTATATTAATCTTCTCTCGACTGAATTTCCGTTAAAGCGATTAGCCGCAATGAAGACTAGACAAGTTAGGTGATACTATAGTGCACAAGTGTGTGCGCAAACACAGATGTACTCTTTTCCAGACACTCATATTGCAATGGGTCGGCAATCGTCCCAGGGATGTATGGTTATTTAAAAAAGTCAGCTAATTTTGTCTGATATCTTGAAGACACTTACATATAGAACAGCTGTTTATTTTAATATTCTACGAAAACTTACAAACTGGAACCATGAAATGAAGCCATGGTGACATGGTGCCAATCCTAGGAACTTTTACGAGAGCTTGCATTCAATCAAATCTTAGTCTTAATCTGTAAAAACGGTAATTTAAAAAACTAAAAAACCCGACTGCTATTCTTTAAAAATCCCTAAAACAAGATAAATTGTAGCAGTCGGTTTTTTATTTCTTATTTTTTTAGTGTTTTGAAAAAAGAAATTAATATACCCAGTATCACTCTTACAGTAAATACGAATCTACCGACACCTCTCAAGCTAAAATCCATCGGGCCGTTCAGCCTGCAGAGCGAGCCAAACATTTGAGTTTGGCGCCGAAAATCCGCCATTTTGTTTTTTTTTTTATATACCCTGTGTCACTCTCACAGTAAATACGAATCTAACGACACCTCTCAAGCTAAAATCCATCGAGCCGTTCAGCCTGCAGAGCGTGCCAAACAATTATACATACAAACATATACATATATACATACATACATACATACATACATACATACAAACATACCCTCGAAAAACATAACCCTCCTTCTGTCGCAGTCGGGTAAAAAATGCTTCTATTTTACTTACATTTTTGACATTGATTGTCGCTCAAACGACTTCGCGATAATCAGTGGCAGCGTTTAAAATAAATTCCTAGAATTAGCCTTCAAGTTGTGCCATGTGCGTGTAATTACACCGGCACCCATACCCTTCCGGGGGAGCCATTCAGAGCCGATGTCTGCCGGGGCGGCAGGTTGTTCAAAAGAGATACCGCGCCACCGGAACGCAAAGGGCACAGGAAGGAACATGGATGGGTTTTAGTCAGTTAAAGTCTGACACTGATTGCGGGAGAAGTCATATGATACATTTCCTATCTGAAAAAGAAACCCGTACCCTTCAACCTTTCAACGCCGCTTTGCGGCAGAAATAGGTAGGTATACACTAGCATAGGTGGTGCTTCTACCACCACTTATTAGTTTATTTCTTATCGCTTCGGTTCATAAAAGCAAAGCGACTGTAACGACGAGGTAATCAAGCCATGAAACGCATGGAATGTTTCATAATCGTTTAGCTTATTTGCGTATTAGTTACCGGTATTGTGTATGCTTGTAATCGGAAAACGTTGGGGTATCATATTATTCTGTTTTGTAATAGGAGAAGTTTGAACATTGGTTCTTGCAATGTTCTGATTTCTGGATGAAGAAGTCCAAGAAATGTCAACAAAAAAGGCTATGTGTTTATTTAACTTAAATCTATTAATAATCAAAAAATTAATGAATGAATGATGATGATGATGTATGAATGTGAACGAGGCGAAAGGAGTGTGTAAGGATCGTAGCAGGTGGCGGTCCGTGGTTTCTGCCTACCCCTATGGGAAAATGGCGTGAGTTTATGTATGTATGTATGTATCAAAAAATATTAAATATACTATATAAAATATATGAAACTTCCTATTACTATTACAAACACGAGGTTGTGAGGATATATGGATATTTGTTACTCTTTCACGCTTAAACGGCAGAACGGAATTAGCTGAAATTTGGCACACATAAATATTGATCTAGCTTAATGCATAGGATATTATTTTTCTCGTGTGAGGACTTAGACTTAATTCTAAAGTCTACAAAGACGAAGTCGCGGGCTAAAGCTTGTGTAAAAATAACAGTAAAACAGGCAGTCTTGATACGATGTAAGGCAATGCTAATTCTTTATCCCAAAAATAGGGCAGCTCTCTGGTCACGTGAAGAATCGACCAGCCGCTTAGCAATGTCCCGAAAAACGAGGTGATATGTTAACTATATCGTTTTTATTGTAATAATGCGTTATTCATTCAAATAAACAATTCGTCCGCTGTAGCCTAGACCAATTTAGCCTTGATTCTCTCAGCCAGGTCATAAAATAAACCTAGTGCAGACTAGCAAAAAAGTTCATTTATTGTTTTTCTTTTTATATATTTTATCACGGAAGCACATACGTGTGTATACATGGGCAATTTCGCAACAATCTTATCATTAAAATAATGATAAAATCATAGCAAAATTGTCTGCGCTCGACAATAGACCACTTATCCTGTTATTGTAACTGCAAAAAATGTAGCATCCCGATAGCGGTCTCACATGGGGAGTTGACCTTCAGAAGTTAACCATCTTAATCAAGATACAAGGAAATGAGGAAATGAAAACAAGAAGACCGACGAGTAGTAGTAGAACTCTTTGTGATGGAGCTCGTCCGGGGAAGTACTACCAATATAAATATTTCTGCCGCAAAGCAGCGTTGCTGTATTCCTGATTGAAGTGTATGGGTGTCGGTGTAGGCACTTGAGACATTCCAGCTTTGTCTCTGGGATAGCAATGTATTTGCAAGGCCTCTGGTATTACAGATGTCTTTAGGCAAAGTAGACCAAAGGCATAACAAAAAGAAGTACAAGTAAATTAGTATAGTAGTAATAACCCAGGTGCTGTAATTTTGCTTAAAAGTGCAATTTACATGACAATGCAATGTATACATACACATCTGACATCATGTCACATCTGGTCTGACGATGCAGCCGGACAGTAGCCGTAGAAATTTAACCAAATCGTACAAGTTAAAGACTCACTTCCCGGTGTTCGTGGATTGCATGACAATGTAATATAAAAGCTGGTATTTAAAAAAAAAAAAGAAATCGTACATGTATTTTTTTTTTCTCTTTGAGTCATCGTCATCTGCCTAGCCTTTTCCCAACTATGTTGGGGTCGGCTTCCAGTCGAACCGGATACAGCTGAATATCAGTATTTTACATGGAGCGACTGCCTATCAGACCTCCACAACCCACCACCCATTACTGGGGTAATACGATACTCTTGGTAAGACTGGTTGTCAGACTTTCTGGCTTCTGACTAACAGTAGCGACTGTCAAAGATCTACAAATGACAGCCGGGACCAACGGCTTTACGTGCTTTCCGAGGCACGGAGGAAACTCGCTATGGTAAATGGTCACCCATCCACAGACCAACCTCGGCAAGCGTGGCTTAACCCGGAAGATCGGTCTATGCGGCTGTAATTATTTAGCCACGAGCTCCTCCTTTTTTTTCTCTTTGAGTACGTCCTCTAAATTACAGGTGGAGGGTACACCTTAGATACTGCTACAAGTGCGCCATCGTCTCGTCAGGAGCGCCGCACTCGCACTAGTTGTCCGAGGGATCTATTTACTTTTCACTAAACATGAACTATATTAGATGTATTCTTATTGGATGCTGTAAAGAGGTCACACATTTCACAACTCGTGGCTATGTGTATGTGACGAAACACCACAGATGTGTTCCCATTGGAAATATAGAAGTGACTTACACAATAGTACTGATTTACATTGAAGATATTTTGATCAGCACCTTGGGAGTTTTACAAAATATTTTCTTTTATAGGCTCGCCCCCTATTGCATGGGACCTAAACATACCGGCGAACTGTGGGTGTGTTTTGGTACACCTCTGCCTAACCCTTCGGAGAATACAGCCGTGATTGTATGTTTTCTTTTATATGTACAATTGTTCAATTTTATTGTCTACTAGATTATGCCCGCGACTTCATTCACGTTTATGACGGTTTTCTGCGGGGTTTTATATTTTTTTGACGAAAAACCTGTATTTTTTCCTAAAATAACATTTGCTTAAGTTACTTCTTATAACATCAACTATTTGCCAATCAAAGTCCAGTCGATATATAAATCGATCCAGCCGATTCGGAGGTAGAGAAGAATAGATAGATAGACCAGGGTGAGACTTAACGAACTAAAATGTGTGTCGCTTTTTTTGAGTAGCGTAAATTACGCTGCTGTCCGCTTGTGTCACACAGGGACGCAAAATGAGTTGTCTCTATCAGTAGAACGGTCTTTATGCACCCTGTGCATACCTTCAAAAAAGATCATACACTGAACAAGGTCAGCAGATGGGTAGACTGCTAAACAGTGGCGGAAGTAATCAAGCATCATCAGTCATCACCTATGTAAAGCCTTCCAATACTCAATAGAAAGGAATGTGCAAATGTTGCATGACTCAATAATTCAACGCTCATAAACGAAAATAGCTGAATAATCCTGCAACACAAGTTTTTGGTGGCGACTTCGTCTGCATGGAAATCGAAGGCCTTATCTTTGCCTCTATCGTAAAATCCATTCTTAGATAACGCCTTTAACTTTTAAACTCCCTACCTGCGTTTCAGCCTAAAAGGTCAAGAAGTTTTCGAGATTTCGTGTTTAGTCAGTGAGTGAACAAGTAACCCTCTATATTTACCTGCGACTTCGTCCATATGGAAGTCAAAAGCCCACCTTAATTCGGTCTCGTCTCGCAAAATCTGTATTTACCTGGCCTCTTCAACCCGATAACCTTCCTACCTATTTCTGCCGCAAGCAGCGGTGCTGTGTTGCAGTTTGATGGGTATGGGTGCCGGTGTAATTACAGGCACATGAGACACTTCAACTTGGCCTCTGGGATGGCAACGAATTTGCAAAGCCTATGGTATTGCAGATGTATATTATAAGCTGCGATGACCGCTTAACATCAGGCAGGCCGTCGTCGGTCAAAATATTTGCCATTCAAAGACATGAAAAAATCTTCATAGGTCAAGTATGTGTTTTAGAGATCTCGTATTTAGTCGGTGAGTAACCTATTGCGTTTATACACATATAGATAAAAGATAGATTATCGGTAACCGTAACTCCAATCTTTAGTTTCAATATCAAGGCAACTTGATACCAACACATATTTAATTTATTGTCAATTAAACTTATCTAAAACCTCAATGCCCAGCATTCCATTATATTCACAGCTATCCGGTTATAATCCTATCTGATAAGAAGTGTTATCGTCCTGGGAAATTAAGATAGCGAACTGGATTAGATAAGACCATACTTGACTAAGTTTTTCTTTCGGTATTGCTTGTGGAATTACGTTCATCGACAGTAGCGCTGCCTTCTGTAAAAAATCCTTCGGAGAATTTAGGTGAAGTAAGCTTGAAATGAGCTGTTCTTTTTCTTATTCTTTTCGTGTCGTTTGACTCAGAACAACCTGTACAGCTCTACCATTAGCCTCGTTTAGATCTTGAGTTTAGGTGATCTGTTAGTCTCTAGCATCATGTGGGAATGACAGCTCACCTCAAGCTCACATCATCTAGAGAGATTTTTACGGAATAGCACAGCAAGCAGGGCTCTTGTTCTTGCATTTTTAAAAACGTTCACAATTCATGGTGGTCTCCAAACTTGTCCAAAATATCTCTTCAGCAATATTTTATACAAGTTTTTGACGTTGCGCTGAGATGAGAATTATTTTTATTTACGGGAAATTGCCGATTGGATACGCCAGTCTAACTACAGGCATTGCAAAGATTGGGCTCGTATTGGCTACTTTCAATATCAGTTTTCATTTAGTACACAAGTTACATTGAGAACAAGCGCCGTGGAGCAACAAATTCAACGTAGTTACTAGCTGTATGATACGACAACACATCATCAACTTGTTATCACCAAACACAACAAACAGACGGACATTTTAGCAATACAAACTAACACAGTCATGATAACGTCCAGGTAATCTCGACTGCTATCAATGTCAATGTTGTTTAATGACATTTCCTAGGTTTTGGGCTGTTTGTTGGTTGCTTACTTAATTACGTAATAGACAAAAATCATGGTGAAATTCAGGCCTATGTAGGGTATATGAGATATTAGGAAGGCAATGTTGGTAACTTTTAGGAACCTTCCATTTTATCTCTTTATGACTTTGGGTTGACTGGTAGAGAATGGCTAAGACACTATGTCCATCTTTGTACTTTTTTTGTTGTTTCTACTTGTATATCAGATATTAGGAGGGCAATTCTAGTTACTTTTAGGAACCTGCCATGTTATCTCTTCACCACTTTTGGTTGACTGGTAGAGGAGGCGTAAGGCATTAAGGCCACCATTATACTTTTTTGTACATAAAGTTTAAATAAATCTCAATCTGTCAAAAGTCTCTAAATTGATGATTGTCAAAATACCCTACTTTTTTGGTAAGATCTTGACATTGTCGCTGAGTTGAGATTGTGACTACATTTTACCATCACCATCACGCCTGTATTCCCCGAAGGGTTATGCAGAGGTGTACCAATGTATAGTACCCACAGTTCGCCGGTATATTTAGGACTACATTTTGAAAGTTTTTAAATACCGGAATTGGTCTTCAATGTTCTAAGCCCAGCTCTGCGTATTGACACTTCTGCAGTGCTTTGCTTGTACAAATCTTGAACCTTTGGATCACACTCTTAAATTTTTTACTCCCCGTCTTCGTAACAATTTAAAAGTTAATATTAATGACTAGACTTAAGACTAGTGAGCGGCAATGCCGGGAGGGGACGCCCTAGTAAGACCTACCCTGACCTGATTGGTGAGGTTCTTCAGAAAGGTCAGATGCGCAGTACTCGTAACCGGCGTGCTTGTATGACCAGATGTATGAATGTGGAGGAGGCGAAAGGAGTATAAGGACCGTAGCAGGTGGCGTGCCGTGGTTTCTGCCTACCCCCATGGGAAAAAGGCGTGAGTTTATGTATGTATGACAAGACTTTACCCGCATCTTCGTCCGCGGAAATTTCAATAATCGCGGGTGCAGACGAAGTCGCCGATAAATAACAGTCAGACGGGCAGTTACTTTCGCATTTATTTATTTACGTATGGATTTGAGTTTGAATAAGTACCTAATTGCAACATCTATTAAAACTATACATAGGATCATAGTACTCATCTGCCTAGCCTTTTCCCAACTATGTTGGGGTCGGCTTCCAGTCGAACCGGATGCAGCTGAATACCAGTATTTTACATGGAGCGACTGCCTATCAGACCTCCACAACCCAGTAATGGGTAACACGATACTCTTGGTAAGACTGGTTGTCAGACTTTCTGGCTTCTGACTAAAAGTAACGACTGTCAAAGATCTACAAATGACAGCCGGGACCAACGGCTTTACGTGCTTTCCGAGGCACGGAGGAAACTCGCTATGGTAAATGGTCACCCATCCACAGACCAACCTCGGCAACCGTGGCTTAACCCGGAAGATCGGTCTATGCGGCTGTAATTATTTAGCCCCGAGCTCCTGCATAAGATCATAGTACTGTTGCATAATAATAGCATGTCAAACAATGAAGTTTGCTAGTAAAAATTGTAATTTATTGTCGATGATATCATTCTTATCATGAGCATTACTTTTTAACGATTTGAGCCGGTGCGTGGATTAAATTATTTAAGGAGTAACAAAAAGATTGATTATAATATTCTACAGATTTTAGTTTTTTTTTTTATTTCAGCCTGACAAATTGTACAGGCAAAGGCGGAGGCGGTTAGTTGTCAATCTAGACTAATAATACCATCACGCCTGTATTCCCCGAAGGGTTAGGTAGAGGTGTACCAATGTACGCCCACAGTTCGCCGGTATATTTAGGTCCCATGTAATAGGGGGCGAGCCCATTGCCATTAACCGGGCACAAATCCAAACTCCGAGCTGCTACTGAGAACTTCATAGAAAAACCCAATAACATTTTTTGCTCGACCTGGGAATCGAACCAAGGACCTCTAGCGTAGCAGTCGTGCTTAGGACCACTAGGCTAACGAGGCAGAGGGCTACACTAATAATAGTATAAAGAGGTAAAGCTTGTGAGGTTGTAGGGGAGTAGGTAATCCCTGGATCTACTGAACGGATTTTGAAAAATTATCTTACCTATAAAAAGCCATGTTATTTGCGAGTATCATAAGCTAGCGTGATATTATAACATCACGCTATGACCCACGGGATCGGAGCATTAACCAAAGACATAACTTGACGCAGGTGAAGTCGCGAGCGGTTTGCTAGTGTGACATAATAAGACAAATCACACTCTGTCTAACCCTTCGAGGAATACAGGCGTGATGGTATGTATGGATTTATGGCAGTCGTTGCGTTTATTAAATAAGCCTATGTTTTAACGGGGATTTTACCGACCGATAAAGAAACCTAATCATGGCATGTTTACATTGAAAAGTGTTTTTTAAAATCCGGATTATCAACGGAGAGTCACATGATTCTGATACCCTCCCGACAGAGTGATAAAGATTATCTTTTGTAGATTAATGACAAGGCGCCTTCGTACCACTGGACATGTCAATTACTTTGATACGAAAGGTGTTAGTGATTTCCTGGTGTTAATCGAACCATCCATCTTTTGGTTCTCAACCAGCTAACTTTTTTGGAAAATTAAATATTTGACGGACTCTTAAAATAATTAAAAACATAATATTACTTGATAACATTTGTATCTAATGAGAGGTAGTATAACTCGTTCTATTATAAAAAAGGCTAAAATATGACGTCCAAGCAATAGAGCTTATACCATGCGCATGACATGAATGACACACGGCACCCTCTACATGGCTATTTTCCAGTGCCGCAAAGACTGAAAAGTCGGAAAAATTACTACAAGTGTGTCGAACCCCTGGCCACGGAGCCATCAAAAGCGAGGTGCAGCCTCTGGAGTGAAGGTGTTCTCCTTCCAAATCCGTATATAACACCTGCGGAGAGTCCCCCGCCTGGACATAAATTACCATGGCCGATCTGGAAGTCTTTAAATAGACTCCGAACTCAGGTCGGTCGGAGCAAAGACAATATGTTCAGGTGGGGATTCAGTGATGGTAGCGACTTGAGCTGTCTGTGCGGTACAGCACATACGATGGCCCATCTTACATCGTGCCCTGCATGCCCTAACAGCTGCACGCAGGAAGATTTAATGGCTGCCACCGACAACGCAGTCAAAGTGGCCAAATTCTGGGCCGCATCAATATAATTTATAATAATAGTATATTTATTTATTTATTGTAATATAGTTTGTCATCGAAACGCTAAGAAGAAGACCATGTGCATGCCTTTTCAGTCGCACGGTATAGTGAGCAAGTGAAAGATAATGATAAGCGCTCCCATTTTCAAGTATTTTTTTTTTTAATGGCACAAATTTTACATATCTAACTACTTTCCGCCACCGACTTTGTTTGCGGAGACGTCAGAATTAAGCCGAAGTCCAAAATTATTCACCAGAAACTCAAAATAGGGACAAAAAAAATGATATTAGTGATCAATATCTTAATTTCAGCTAATTCCTTTTTTCTGTTAAATCGTGACATCTATCTATCCATTCATTCATCCATTGTTACAACCTTAACCAGAACTTCTGTATCACATCTCTGCCTACACCTTCAGATTATAAAAGCGATATGATAACTTCATTAAAACACAAATCCATTCAGAATATTTATGATGCCTACTTAGAACATTACACAGACAATATTTACGTGGCAAAATAAAGACAAAAGTGATATGCGATGCCCATAAAATATGTGAGACCATTAAAGTCACATAAAATAATACTTAGCATATATATTGGAAGTATTGAGATATGTTTTACATAATATCTGCATGAGTTACATTGATAATACCTACTCGTAGATAAGATATTGTTACTAAAGAGTGGTATAGAAATATATTTCGCATCCATATTGTAGTTACCTAGTCATCGGGAGGAAATACAGCATCCCAAACCAAAAATATTTATGATAATATTCTCCAGACCGATTACGGTCACGGCGGCCAATTTAAATAGAGGCTAGCCAAGTACGCAAGAGATACAGGACAAATTATTAGTGTGTGTCTAAAACAAAGAAAGACTCAGGACTGCTACTGGATAATTCAAACATACATACATACCATTACGCCTGAAGGATTAGGCAGACCTCTGCCTAATCCTTCGGGAAATGGAAAACGGGACCTAAACATGTTTAGGTCCCATGTAAAAGGAAGCGAACTTATTGCCATTAATCGGGCAACCTAACCCCGAGCTGCTACTGAGAATTTATGGAAAAACCCAATAATACTTTGCCCGTCCTGGGAATCGGATCCAAGACCTCTAGCGTAGCAATCGCGCTTAGGACCAGACCACTAGGCTATCGAGGAGATCAAACATACATAACGTAGGTTAGGCAATATCATCATCTAGCTCAGCAGTCTCATATGCAACTAACGGGGCAGTTAAAACTAAACCCAATATTAGTTGAAGTACGATAATAACTTGCAAGTGAACCGAATGGCATTAGGTAACGGTGGCCGGTGGTTGTTGATTATAATCAACGGCTGAGACGTGGATACGAGCGCATACCACGCATATACCATGTAAACAGGGGCAGAGAACTATGCGAGACTGGAATGTGGCTGGCAGATCAGGTGGCTGAAGAGGATGGTGTGGTACGACTGGAAATTGAAGACAAGGATTCCACACATACCATCACGCCTGCATTCCCCAAAGGATTAGGCAGAGATGCACCAATGTACACCCACAGTTCGCCGTTATGTTTTTAGGTCCCATGTAATAGGAAGCAAGCCTATTGCCATTAACTGGGCACAAATCCTAACTCCGAGCGGCTACTGAGAATTATCGTTTCTCAGGAACGTTATAGGCTATACTGGTTAAATAACATCGCTACTAACCACGGGAGCGGAGCAGTAATCAGAGACTAACTGATATGTAATTTACTAATATTATAAAGCTGTTTTTTTTTGTTTTTAAACCCGCTTATCTCTGAAACTACCAGTCGGATTGGAAAAAATATTTTTGTGTATGATAGCTAAATTCATAAAGAATAGTTTAAGCTATAAAACATCACGCTACGACACATAAGAGCTGAACAGTAACCAAAGACATAACTTAACTCGGGTGAAAAAAGTCCTACGATTATAACAATGACAAATAAATTTAATGAGACGAACAGTTATTAAACAATCTTGAATAATTAATGCCCATTTACAATTCAAGGGAAGAAATATGATGAAGACGTGTTTATATGTATATGTAGACTAGATAAACGTTAGTAAAGATACGGGCTACGGCATACCTTCATTTAATTGTCTTGATCTCAATACAAAGTAGAACAGATGGCAAATAAAAATCTAATTCTATCAAATGAGAACCGTTTGTTGTTGTTTTGAGAGCTCAAATTGTTTTGTCTCGACCTAGGAGTATTGATTTGTATTTTGGTTAAGTGGATTCAATAAACGAAGTAGGTACTTGTGAGGCAGTTAATATAATGGGCAAAGCAACATGATCTGCATTGTAAATATAAAATTTGCCCGCGACTTCCTCCGCGTAAAATTTGATATATTATCCCACTGGAACCGTACATTTTTCCGGGATAAAAAGTAACCTTTGAGTCCACACTACAATCTATCTCAGTGCCAAATTTCATCCAGATCCGTTCAGCCGTTGAACCGTGGTAGTAATGGTAGGAAGTAAGGCAAGAAAATTTTGTTAGAGATATTTATTTGACCGCTACTAATGTTGGTACTTTTGATTGAGCTGTTGGTCTCCCAGTCGCGATAGCGACTGGCGTGGTCTTGGGTTCGATTTCCATGTCAAGCTCAGTGATATCATGCTTTTGACCTTTATACAGTTAATTATAGGAATTGAACTTCTTCTTTATGTGAGTAAGTTCTAACGACGCCACTCACCCTAGTGTCCGAGTTTCTAAACCACCTCAAGGGCCCCTGACATTGTTACCGATGTCAGTGACGTCCAAGATAAACTTAGAAAGTACATATGAATTAATGAATTAAGTCACATATTGGTAGCCTGTGCCCAGTTGCGAACCCATAACCTCGTGCATGAGAGGTGGGCGCCCTAACCACTGGGCCATCACGCAACCTAAATTGAACTTGAAACCACACCTTGAGACATCCTCCATCCATCCGTCATTGTTATAACATCCGTCAACAGAGTGATAACTTATCTTTAATTACCAACAAATAAAACTTCGTAATTGTTTTTTTTCATACATTTTGTTGAACACAAATATTGGATGTAGGCTGTGGGTTACATTGACTTTGTTTGTTGTTTGTTTCATGACTGAAATGTGATATTAGAGTAGGAGGTACTTAGCTGTACTAACTGCCTCGTTAGCCTAGTGGGCATGCCTCAAAGAGATGTCAGCAAACATTCGGAGGGGCCACTCAGGGCCGATGCCAGCTGGGGCTGCGGGTTGTTGGAAAGAGATATCGCGCGCTCGGAAAGCAAAGGGCATAAGAAGGAACATGGATGGGTTTTAGTCAGTAAAAGGCTGACTAAGGAGAAGTCATTTGATGATTTCGATGGGCATAAGCGTGACAGGCTACGCTAGAGGTTTTGGCTTCGATTCCTAAGCTAGGTCGAGCCAAAAGTATTAATGGGTTTTCTATGAAATTATCAGTAACAGCTCTTTTCTCTGGGACTCGTCGAGCTTCATTGTCTCGGCGCTTTTCTTGTGGTCGCCACTGTTGATTCTGGCTTACAGAAGTTGCAGTGGTTTGGGAACAGTGTGGCGGGCTTCTCCCATTAAACAACAGTAGCAGCTCGGAGTTAGGATTTATGCCCGGTTGGCAATAGGATCGCCCCCTATTACATGGGACCTAAACATACCGGCAGCGGATGGATGCGGGCTGCCCAGGACCGGGATGGTTGGCGCTCTTTGTGGGAGGCCTACGTACAGCAGTGGACGGCTATAGGCTGATATGATGATGATGGAACCATACCGGCGAACTGTGGGTGTACATTGGTACACGTCTCTCTCCCTTCGAGAAATACAGGCGCGATAGTATGTTTGTGAGAAAACACTCGTCATAAAGATGGAATCCAGAAAATCCAAGCAATGAATTGCTTCTACGCAATGAATGAGGCCATAAAACTTAATACGTAGGCTATTAAGGTGGTGACAGGTGGCCAGTTGGTCGCCTACGACTCCGCGACCATTTCAATAGGTCGTTTCCCGTTGTTGAATACCACAATTTGTATGAGGTGATAAATAGAGCATAGCAATCATATAAAGGGTCTAATTGTTGTCTGTTCATATTCAAAGGCCCAGAAACCAAAATCATACCATACCATCATACCATCACGCCTGTATTCCCCGAAAGGTTACACATCGGTGTGCCAATGTACACCCACAGTTCGCCAGTATGTTTTAGGTCTCATGTAATAGGGGGCGAGCCTATTGCAATTAACCGGGCACAAAACCTAACTCCGAGCAGCTACTGAGAATTTCATAGCAAAACCCAATAACACTTCTTGCTCGACCTGGGACTCCAACCCAAGACCTCCAGCGTAGCAGTCGCGCTTGGGACCACTAGGCTAACGAGGCAGTTCGGCGACCAAAATCATACTATTCAGGAAATAAGATTGGCGTACATAATTATAAACAAGCATTTTGAGTATTTAAATGAGCAAGAACTGGCTGTTCGAAATCATGGAAATGATTGCAGGTATTTGTCAGTCGAATTGTCTTTTGGAATAACTCCTGGAGCTCATGACGTTAAAATAGGCTTTGGTTCTGCTAAAACAAACCAACCCACATCATTTTTTTTTTTAATTCGTAATATTTGAATTGATTTACTTAAAATATTTAACGACGACTCATTTTACTAAACATACACTTTGGATGTTGGAGTTACATTGACCTATTTTTGCTAGATAGCATTGTAACATATTTGGGATATTCAATTGGTTTGGATTAAATTCATTAAATTATTCTGAGATTGTGAATTGGCACGTTTTGACATAGGTAACTAAAACTCAATTGTGCAATCTCTTCACCAGTCTCTTTCAAGTAAGTATATGAGAATTTTTGGAGGTTTCGAATCTCAGAAGTTTTCTTTAAAATGTGCTAAAGATGGTCTGAACAGCTGCTTTATAATTACTCGACTGCGGCGAAGCAAAAAGGAGGGTTATGAGTATGACCAGTATGTATGTATCTGCCGGGGCTGCGGGTTGTTCGAAAGAGATACCGCGCCCCCGGAACGGAAAGAGCACATGAAGGAACATAGATGGGTTTTAGTCAGTAAAAGTCTGACACTCCCTCCCGTCCCGCCCAGGGCGGGGGAAGTTATTTGATTATTTCCCATATATAAAAAAAAAGTATGTAAGTATGTATGTATGGATGTTTATCTGTTCCCTCATAACTTCAAAACCACCTATTCCGGTAAAACAGTATGTGTATAATAATAGAACATTCATCTTTGGCACTAAAGTATAGGGCAAAGTGGCATACGACCACAACTATCAGATGAGAATGTTTTCTTGTTTCATACTTTTTAGAACGTGAATTTTTTGTAGGCGGGTCTTTTCAAATCTGTGCAAAAATATAATGAATCATTTTACTAACTTGTTAACCATTTAGTAACAAAGCTAATTAGAACAAATAGGTTACTAGAGTGCTCGGCAGCGATAAACTAACCTGCGTTTGCGCAATCTTAGACAAATAACACTTTAACATACTTATTGATATTATAAACAATACAATATTCATCTATTTCATTGTCTTTGTTATAATGATATAATTAATCTAAACACAAACAACTAAATTAAGAATTCGTCCGCAACGCTGTCAATGGGGCAAGTGCCCAAAAGGTTGGCAGCATTGCCACGCAGTATGGCTACGCTGATTCTTAGGCCAAAAAATATATCAGGACATCGCCAAGCGACTGGTCGACTCTTCACGTGCCCAGAGAGCTGGCCTTTCTTGGGCCAAAGAATCAGCATTGCCATTCAACGATATAATTATTTACCATCATCAGTCCATCACGACTTTATTTCCGGAAGGGTTAAGCTGAGGTGTACTTATGTACACCCACAGTGGCATGTTTCAGGTCCCATGTAATAGGGAGCGAGCCTATTGCCATTAACCGGGCACAAATCATCCGAGCTGCTGCTAATGAGAATTTCATTGAAAAAACCCAATAACACTTTGCTCGACCTGGGAATCAAACCCAAGACCTCTAGCGTAGCAGTCGCGCTTAGGACCACTGGGCTAACGAGGCAGTCCGAGTCAGTCGAGGGATATAATTATTTGTTTTAAGTTATTATTGTTGCATGACACATTATAACACTATTCAGAGTGGCCGTGGTATAACAATATAGACTTGTTTGCATAACATGGTCACGGACGGGCAATGGTCATCATTGCCTACCTAACCTTTTTTCAGCTAAGTACATTTTTAATACTACCTTGTGCCCGCGACTTCGTTCACGATCACGGTCAAGTCGAGTCAAATCATTTATTTCAATTAGACGGCTAAAAGGCACTTTTGAACGTAAATTACATGAGAAAAGAAGCAACAAGAATATTGTAACCAAGACTTTGTAAAAACCATGAAACCATTGAAGGAAAACAGTGTCCATGGAGTCTCTTGCTCGTTCTTCTCCATAGAGACCTATGTCTTGGAACGAGCAACTAGCTTCAATTTTAAACTGTAACTTCTTGACAATTCAAAAGTGCCTGTAGATGGTCTAATTGAAATAAATGCTTTGACTTTGTCTTTGACTTTTGAACAAAAAAATTTTTAATATTGAATCTAGTTGCCTATTCCAAGAGGTAGTTTCGTATAGAGAAGAATCGACAAGAATCTCCATGTATGTATGTAACAAATGTATTACAATTAATTACATACCACCATACCATCACGCCTGTATTCCCCGAAGGGTTAAGCAGAGGGGTATCAATGTCCACCCACAGTTCGCCGATAATTACAATAAATTGTACCTACAGTTACATTAATTCCATAAAAATACGGGGTTTTATTCATTTTGCACGGCAACTTTTTTTTTCTTATGTAATATATATAACATAAGCTATCGTCCAGTAAAAGTCTCATCAAAATCGGCCCAGCCATTTCGGAGATCACCAGGAACAAACTTTCAAAGCCAATAACATTTACGAATTCTTGCTAAAAACGTGCAAAGCTAGAAGCAAGTCTAGTGCACACTGCGCGGGGATGTTTTTGCTGAGAGTACAATGAACTATTGACCCTAGCGTTATTTCTAGATTATTTAGATCACAGACGATTAAAAATTCACGTTCAATTTACTTTTTTCAAACAATCTATACTAATAAATACTAGCTGACCCGGCAATCGTTGTTTTTCCATATAAATTATTTCTTGGGGTATTTATTTTAATTTTTTGAGGGGTTAAATCAATAGTTTACGACCTATACTCAGACCTTCTGTGCTCAGACCTACCGAATAAAAACACAAAAATCGGTAAAGCCGTTTTGGAGGAACTTGGTTACAAACACTGTGACACGAGAATTTTATACGCGTATTATATTAAATAATAAACCTAAAGAGTTTTTTTTTTTATGTTTGTTAAAACGCGGTAACCTCTGGAACCACAAGTCGGATTCAAAAAAATATTTTTGTATATGATAGCGAGATTCATGAGGAATAACACAGGCTAATATAACATCACGCTATGACACACGGGAGCGAAGCAGTACCTAACTTAACGCGGGTGAAAACATATACCATGCAAACGAAGTTGCAGACAGAAGCTAGTAAGTAATAATTTTCTACCAAACTATTCGCTATGGATACGTATTTATATTTTCGACCTCATAAGGTCAAGTCAAGAGCAGTCCCATTAATAAAGTAATTAATATAATAATAAAAATCAAACCGCAATAAAAGTTCTAGATACGTTTATTTTTGTCTGTAACTGCAAGATTTTGCCAACGTTTTTTGTATATCAAATGCTTTGCAAATTAGTTGGTTGGTGTTAGTAGTAGTAGAGCTCGTCCGGGGAAGTTCTACCACCATTCCTATTTCTGCCGCAAAACAGCGTTGCTGTGTTCCGGTTTGCAGGGTATGGGTGCCGGGATAATTGGGATGACATGACATTGGGATTGCAACGCTTTTGTAAGGCCTCTAGTATTGCAGATGCCTATAGGTAGCGGTGACTACTTAACATCAAAAGGGCCGAGGGCTTGCCATCCAATGACATAAAATAAAATTTATTTATTTATTTATTTATGTCATACTTACAACTATTATTACAGGTCTTAAACCTAATACAATAGCGTAGTTCTAGTACTTACTTATATAGGTATATACAGGTTATGTAGGTATAAAAGGTTGAATGGTGTCTAGAGAAACGTAAACTGCCCTGATGATTTGCTCTTCTGCTTACGACTGTGAGGACAGATGTGCAATTACATACATACATAAACTCACGCCATTCCAGAGACAAAGTTGAACTTTGTCTCTGGGATGTCAACGCATTTGTTAGGTTTCTGGTATTGCAGCGGTGAACACTTAACACCAGGTGGGCCGTCAGTTTGTTTTACAAATCCGTTCTGCTGTTCTGGCGTGATTGAGTAACAAACAAACATCCATCCATCCATCCATTCATAAATTCAAACATTCGCATTTGTAATAGTAATCTAAGAGATTTGTTACATGACAGCATGTCAATCAAAGGATTCATGACATCAGAGAAAGAATCTGAAACTAATAATATTATGGATACAGGTATTCATTAAACACTAACATGATTAGATATTTACTTACATTCCTTTCATAGCTTTTAAATAAGATTTTTTACGAATACGAAAAAACATGTACACACGCAGCGTAAAAAAAGTTATCAATCAATCGATAACTTTTTTTACGCTGCGAGTTGTAAGGTTCGACTCCCGCACGGAACATTTATTTTTATTTTTATTAAGTATTAGACATGGATTAGCTCTTGACTCTAGACCTGGGGGTCTACTCTGAAATGACAAAATCCGAAGTTTCGGCCGAATCTTCGGATATTTCCTACAAAACGTACGAAGATTCGGCCGAAACTTCGGATTTTGTCATTTCAGAGTAGACCCTCTGGTCAGAGGTGACAGAGACAGTCTACGATGGAGTGAGCTTACCCAGAAGAAGCCTGTTCACTCTAACTTTGAAGAGATGAGGGTTGAATGCTTTCAGAAATACAAACGCAGGTAGAGTTCGAGTTCCACTCCTATGCAGTGCGCATATTTGTATGGGTTTTTCTTTTTTTTTTTAAGACCGCAAATCATCAAATAACTTCCCCGCCCTTAGACTTTTACTGACTAAAACCCGTCTATGTTCCTTTCATGTGCCCTTTGTGTTCCGGGGGCGCGGTATCTCTTTCGAACAACCCGCAGCATATTTGTATGGCTACACCTGGCTTTGCAAGTTTATTCGATAATGTATAATCTGTGTAATTTAGTGAATCATGTAACTTGTACAAGCTCATATTTTGTAGACACAGATAGGTTTCCGGGTCTAGTATGTGTGTGTTATATGTTTTAGAAACGCACCCACGATTCAGAAGAAAATACTAGTGAGGGGCAATGATTGGTAACAAAACCTATTCTTATATTAATGGTTCTTATAACAATTTATATTTACAACAATTTTAAGTACCTCATATTAATTGACACTAAAATTATAAAAATGACACTAAAAATATTTTACTACTACACATATGTAATAATAAAACGTAATTTATAAATCTATACTAATATTATAAAGCTAAAGAGTTTGTTTGTTTGAACGCGCTAATCTCAGGGACTACTGGTTGGAATTGGAAAATTCTTTTAGTGTTGGATAGTCCATTTCTTGAGGAAGGCTATAGGCTATGTAACATCACGCTACGACCAACAGGTGCTGAGCAGCGAGGGTGAAACCGCGGGGAACAGCTAGTTTTTTATATAGTATTACTACCTAGCTTTCGCCCGCGGCTTCATCCGTATGGTATTTTCACCCGTGTTTAGTTACGTCTTACGGGTATCGTGTTGCCCAGTTACTGGGTTGTGGAGGTCAGATAGGCAGTCGCTCCATGTTAAAACATTTTTATTCAGCTGCATCCGGTTAGACTGGAAGCCGAACCCAACACAGTTCGGAAAAGGCTAAGCAGATGATGATATTAAGTTACGTCTTGGTTTCTGCTCCGCTCCCGTGTGCCACAGCATGAGGTCATTTAGAAAATCATCATTTAAAAAATTTTGATTTATTCCAATCCGAGGGGTACTTTCTTAATATCAGAGATTAGTGCGTTTAAAGAAAAAACAAAAATCTTTAGCTTCATTATTACTTTATGTAAACAGCATATATAATAAATCTATGTAAAATAAGCCGGATTTTTTTAATAAATATCTACCATCTACAAAATAAAAAAAAAACCTGTTTCAAGCTTTTGAATTGGGTAAGTAGCTTACTTAATATTTTTTTGTAAGAAACAAAAATTTATCCTTAAAGATTTCGTAAAAATGTTGTTTATTATAATTAGGTGTTGGGTAAGACCTTTTAACCTCCTAGAAGAATACCAATGAATATCATCTCAATTTTGAACACAGAACTTTTAATCTAATCTCAATTATAATGGTTAAAAAAAACTACCTTCTGTCTGCGTTCTCGTCTGCTTACACTTCAGAATTATGCCAAAGTCCTAAATATCCCATGAGAACTTAAAAACGGGATAAAAATCATCATCATCGTCATCATCTTCCTGCCCTTATCCCATATTACTTTTTCTTCTGCTGTTTTCTTCTTCCATGCTGTCCTGTCAGCCACCATGCTTAGAAAAACGGGATAAAAATACTTACTATGTATTAAACTAGATCAATATCTATGTGTGCCAAATTTCAGCTAATTCTGTTCAGCTGTTTAAGAGTGAAACAGTAATAAACATCCATCCATCCATTCATCCATTCATCCATTCATCCATCCATCCATCCATTCATCCATCCATCCTCACAAACTTTTGCGTTTATAATATAGTGGTATGATACAATGTACCAGATTGCAAGGAATTATGAATGAACTTATCACTACTGATAATACGAGAAGTAGGTATTTCATAATTTTTTAATATAAACACCTACAATATCGTCAAAATTACTTAACATTTGTACAGCTCTTAAAAACTAATAAATAAAATTAACCTAATTAAAATATAATCTTTATTTTTATTAAATGTTAATAGGATCCGATATTATTGAAATCAGGTTGTTAAACATCTTATCTAATTAATATTATTAAAGAAGTAAAGTAAGTTTTTTTGTTTGTTTGTAAGAGGCAGGTAATCTCTGGACATACTGGTTTGATTACTAAAATTGAAAGTGAAGAAAAGAACGAAGTCAGATTTTGTAATATGATCATCATCCCAACCAAATTTCTTATGGAGACATTAATTATATGAATTAGCCAAGTACGCAAGGTACAATTATTGTGCACAAGTGTGTGCACAAACACAGGTGCACTCCCTCTTCATACTCTCATAGTCCGATGGGACAGCAAACCAACACGACCGGGGAGAATAATAATAACCACAAAAATATAACAAAATATAAAATTGACAGATTATTCATATAATTGTTCAATATTGTGGGAGACTGCTGCCTTGGCTAAACTAGGCTCTAGGTCTGTATTTCAGGAAACCTGGATCCGATTCATGTTAAAACATAAAGTATATAATGTTGTTAAGAGAAAATAAATTGTGTGAAGAGAAAATAAGTCAGTACTTATTACTCAGTGATTTATTTTCTTATTTTTTTGATTTAATAAATCAGTACTGTCGCTTATGTGACTGATTTATTTTCTCTTTAGTAGTCCGTACTGATGTCCTAAGAGTGTGATTGCATATCATCCAATTTAAGCAGACATAACTGCCACATTAGCCTAGTGAACTGAAGTGTGATTGCTACGGTAGAAGTTTTGGGTTAGATTCCCAGGTCAGCCAAAGTGTTAGTGGGTTATGCCCAATAGCAGCTCGGAGTTGAGATTTGTGTCTGATTAATGGCAATAAGCTCGCCCTTAAGAACATGGGACCTAAAACATACTGGCGAACTGTGGGTGTATATTGGAACACCTCTGCCTAACTCATCGGGGAATACAGGCATGAAGGTATGTTAATTATTACTCCTCTAGCCTAATTCTTAGCATATTCTTGACTCACCTTTGATGATGACATTTCATTGATGATGTTAAAGTACCATGTAACACAATACGTAGTACAAATCAAGCTAAAAATAAACCTGTGTGGGTTTGCAGCTAAGAATAAAGTCATCCTATTTAGCATTTTGTTAATAATGGATGTGGAATCTTACTATAATTGAAAACAGGATCAATCCTGAGAGATGTACGCTGCTGGAAATGAGCCTTAAGGTGTAAATCCGTTCTAATATTATGAAGAGTTAAGTTATGAGGTAGTAGGGGCTAATATCTGGATCTACTAAACCGATTTTGAAAATTCTTTCACCCATAGGAAGTCAGGTTATTTGTGAGTGTCATAGGCTATAAAACATCAAGCGCTCCACGGGTGTGGAGCAGTAACCAAAGACGTAACTTAACGAGGGGAAATAAGCCATGCCGATGAAGTTGCAGGCAGTTCTCTAGTTTTCTATAATTCTGTAGTTTCTCTTTATTAGTGATGTTGGTCTGATACTTGAAGCTGACCACAATATAGATTTTAAAAATAATAAGTAAGTAAATGATAAGGTCATTAGCTTTTGGTCTTAGCTTATTTGACTTTTATTAATGTTGTTTTTTTTTTTTAAGTACAATATAAACTAAGTAAATATAAACTAAGTATATTATTTGCTAATAATGTAGCTTTCCAAAGTTGAAACAGTTTTTAAAACTGGTTAAGTACCTAGTTTTCGAGTTTATCCATCAAAATACAAATGACTACATCATAATATTAAATGATATGCAATATTTTCACGTAAAACCCATACTTTTTAAAGGATTGAACAAACTTTAAATTAGATCTTATGTACTAATTGAAGGTATTGGAACTATTTACTGAACTTGTTTTGAAGTTTGTCATTGGTACTGGCACAGCATAGCCTACTTGTTTTATTAGAAGTAACTATTTATTCAGCCGGGAATAAGAAAGGTATAGTGTTATTGGGAGTTTCTTATTTCTAGTGTGTGTGATTTGAGGGATTTTTGTGTCCTTTTAACATAAAAAACTATGGCCATCCTGCCTATTTTAAGTTTAATATAGTACTTAATAATTAATTGAACTAAAATTACAGAAATGTGACGTAAGGGCACATGAAGGAACATAGATGGGTTTTAGTCAGTAAACGTCTGACACTCCCTCCCATCCCGCCCAGGGCGGGGGAAGTTATTTGAGATTTCCCATCTATAAAAAAAAGGGTGATGTTGTGGAACCAGGTCTGGCCAAAACACTGGGGTAATGATTTAGAGATGTTTATGGGAGATTGGTCAGAGAAGGGATGAGTGGAAAAGAATGACCTTCCCAGCAGTGGGATACTAAAAGTACGCAATAAAACAGTAATTATAGAAAGTAATAAGGAACTGGGTAACTATGTAATAAGAAATGTTTATTTGAGCTAAAATTGCATAAGCAATCTCTAGCACAATAATTGCAGTTTTCAATTATACCGTAGAGTGCAGTGTAGGTAATATTATGTCAAATATCAAGGATTGTAAAAACTTACACATAACTGTTTATTAGCTACCCATAGCTTTTTACTTATTTCTGGTTAATTTAATATGTCTGAATTAGAAGTTTGGAAGTAGGAAACTATGTTATATCTTATCAGAGAGCATTTGGTGTTTCATGTATTAAATTATGTAATACTATTAATAATTTAATCTCTTTTATCAAATTAATGTTTTTTTTTTATTCTTAATTATTACACTGGCTCTCAAGAGCCAATTTATTGCAAATAATATACTACGTGGGTGTTGTTGTTTATCTTCGTGAAAGTTTTAAAAAAACTTTCTTAAATATTTTTTTGTAACTTGTGAATAATAAATATTTGGACAGTTAAGTATTAAGTAACAGGTAAATAGGCAAATCCAGCACCTACATCATAGAGATTATAATTTTTGCAGTTGCAAATTACAATGCCCGTCTGTGAAACTGTATGGCTCAAGAATCAAAATAAAGTGGTACAATTTATAAACAAACTTCATTCCAGCACAATCCATGAAATAAACCTTGTTTTAAATACTGTAATGCTGTCTACACACGCAGAGACAGCCTAGAACAGACTCGTAAACTAGGAAAACCACTTTGTAATACGTATTTTCTAGAAAATAGAAAGTTGCACATATGCACTTACCAAAGTATTCTGGTATCCTAGCCCCGTCTCCTCATCTGAAGTCTCCTCCTTGCTGTGTGACACCTTCATGATCACCAAAGAGTTCTAAACTTCACAACAGAACACTGAAAATATCAAAACAATGCGACTGCAGCGGTGCGCCGCGTTTCGCAACTTTTTTTTCTAAATATACAACAGTGGCAAAGAATCACAGTGTCCGGCGGTGTTGGGCCATCTCCCCGCTACACGTACAACAGACGTACAAATGTAATAATATAATATGTAATTGAATAAACGTATTTTCTTATAAATTGCTCGCGTACCGGTGGATTTATTAGCACACGTTCAAACCCAACGTCATCGAGTGACCGACTGACAAGTTGACAAAAAGTTGACAAGTGACTGAAGTAAAGTGACAGTGCACATTCAAAAGATTGGAATGGCGACCATGAACTTGAACTGAATCGTTATCTATTTAGACCCGTATCTAAATTTCCCTATCAACTTTAATTTATATTTAACAGTCAATACAACTTGGTAATTAATTAAAGTCTTGTTTATTTAAATTCAGTCGCACAGGCGGAGCGCGAGAGACATTCAAACGTCACGATATTCCGAACGCAACTAATCTCTGATTTATCAACGTTCCGTTCCGCTTGTGATTTGATGTTGATTTAGCTTCTTATGTAGCACTCATGATAAATACTTTTATCTGATTAATTTGCGAAAAACATGTGACTCTATTACTTCTGTTTATCTGATAAACTTATCAAAAACACATCTGACATATGAATTTGCATCACTTATTGTGAACCCTACATAAATGCTTAATCCATTGTACCTAGCCCACAATAATGCAACAAGTGGTCATAGGTAGGTAGTTATTGTTAGGTTGTAGGTGCAGAAAGGAGACAAACGCCGCCGTGACACGGTCGTTTTAAACGTTTAAAAACAAAAGATATTCTTCTCATTGTTAATAAGACTTGTGTTTGGTTGTCAAATTAGTCACACAATAATTATTGAAATATATTTGAAGTCTGTTGTAGGAACAGTAGGCAACGTTTATGAAAACTTACACAGGTAATATGAAACGACTGACAATTTTGAATGCCTGTTCTTTATTTATTTATTTAATTTGACCATTATGGCGTATAGCGGTTGACGTTTGCTTAGCTGCAGCCGCGACAATATAAAGCCTAATTACTTTTCTAATTACCTTTTGCAGCTCAATAACAGGATAATGTCAGTAAGTACCTACTTAGCGAGGTATATAAATGGAGTACCTAGACACTTAACTACCTGCATCTAATAGATATACCTACTTAAGCTTTAAGTGGATGCGAATAAGTGTGATCGACTTTCGTTGCAGACTGTACCTAAGTACTTGCCTATTCAGTTACAAGGTAGGTACTTAGTAGAATAAAATAATTATGGGTCAAGGTTAATAAATCATCCTTGGTTTTCTTTCAAAACTTTTAAACTTAGTACCTAAGTGGAATAGGTGTTTCCAGGAGGTTGTCAGATAAATTAAGGCTTTCAAATAAGGCATAAGACTTATAAACTAAGCGACAACCTACACCCTAAGAGCTCCCCCTGGTGCAGACCTCAACTTACGGCGTCCCTGGTGGAGGACAGCAAGTGGACAGGCTAGGTCGGATCTAAATTATTATGGAACGAATTCAAAGCTGTAGGACTCAGCGTCGCAGACTGGGTCAGCCATATGTAGGGGTTGGAATGTCAGAGACCGGGCGTCGGCACATGGAAGAGGGCGGACAGTGCCCTCTTCCAGCCCCCCTGAATTAAGGGTCCTAGGGCGGACTTGGGGACATCCGTCACCCCCTAATCAACTTGACCCAAAGCCGCGGGGGGAGCCCAACATCTGACTTCCCCCCTTACCAGTCGGGAATCGCGGAAGGCGCCTACGTTCCCGGGACCCCCGGCGAAAGTGTGGGAATGGAACACCGGGGTGGTCTTTTAGTCAGTAAGATTCTGCCAGACCTCACCGCCCCTCTCCCAGGGCGGTGTACCTACATATCTATATGAGGATAATCTACACCGGCAACAAAAAAAAATGGAAGAGGATTATGAGAGCTACATAGTTCCTCTTCCAATCCAGGATATCTCAAAATTAATTATCTTTAGGAACAGCCATTTGTTTCTGCACTATCTCTTGACTTAACGTATCTTTCTATCTACAAGTAAGCTATCATTATCTACGTAAATGCCCTTGATCTTGGATAAATTGTTCACCGAACTCGACATTAGCAAAAAACAAATGAAACACGCAAAAACGTTATTTGTAAAGTGTTAAAATAAGTTCACTATTATTATAGTTAGTCATTATTAGCCTATTGCTGTTGTGAAATGCACTTAGGCAAAAAATGGTGGTAAGTAAATGGTTCAGCCATTTTACGTAGATACTTAGATAAAAAGTTAATCTGAAAATTAAGGAAATTTAAACTTAGATCGTAAGAGTTTGTATTGATCCAGATTACAAAGAAAATACTTAATTGAATGTATATTTTTGTACTGAAGTTGTTATCTAAGTACCTGGTTAGTAAATGGTGCGAAAAAAGAGATGAAAATAATTAAGTTCCCAGATACTAAATGTAAAATGTCACTTTTGGACTCAAGTCAGAGTGAAAGTCTAATTATACAGAAAATTTACTGTAGCAGACATTTAGATCACTTTAGTTTTTCATATTCATGAGTTCAGACAGAAGCTTTATTTTTTACTTTACTAGGTTTTGCCCGGGTCTTCGTTCGCGTAAATACCGTGAACACAAACGAATTCGCGGAATAACAAGTAGCCTAATATGTCTTTTCTAAAAGTTCTAACTTACCCCGTACCAAATTTCATAAAAATCGGTTCAGTGGTTTAGTAATGAAAGCGGAACAAGAGTAACTTTCGCGTTTATAAAATTAATATGGATTAATTAAAATAAACACTGCAAGGTGACTTCATTTATGAGGCTGGCTGTACCCATCACACTAATATTTTAAAGGCGAAAGTCTGTGTGTTTGTCTCTTCTTCACGCTCAAACGGCAGAACGGATCTGGATGAAATTTGGCTTTTTTATTTTAAATTTGACTGTGGGTGTACATTGGTACACCTCTGCCTAACCCTTCGGGGAATACAGGCGTGATGGTATATAAATCTGAAATTTGGCACAGCGATAGATTGCAGTGTGGAATAACACATAGGATACGTTTTATCCCGAAAAAACGTACGGTTCCTGTGGGATAACATTTAACTTTAACGCGGACAAGAAAAGCTAGTTTACTTATAAAATCTTTGCCAACAGTACTCGTTGAGTTGTAAGATGCTGGAAGAGATTTGATGAGACAATGAAATTACATTCATCCGCTGCGTACATTATTTAAGTAGGATTCATTTAACAGCTCTAGATGGGCTGGTAACCTATTTAAGCAATACTAGCGAACTGCCAGTGGCTTATTTCACCCGCAATAAGTTACGTCTTTGGTTAATGCTCCGCTCCCGTGGGTCGTAGCGTGATGTTTTTAGCATATGATACTCAGGAATAATGTACCTATCAATTGCTGAAAAATTGATTAAAATCAGTCCAGTAGTTTCGGAGCCTATTCGTTACAAACAAACAAAAGAATCTTACGATTCTTACGTCTTTATAATATGAGTATAGATAGTATATGAGCTGTCAGCCCTCGTGACGTTTTTCAAATCTTTCTTATTTAATAAAAAATATCCCCAAAATAAGTTCTTATATGGCTCGGCCATCCAGGACCTTACAGTGCTCACTGTACAAAATGTACCTACCGGGTTAATACGTAATTGAAATACTGTTTAATTAAGATTTCGTATACTTAATTAATTATTTTAGCTTATTAATTAAATATAGCCGTTAGCTTGTTTGCCACGATCAGTGGTATATAAAAAAAAATTGCTAACATTATTACGAGAAAAGATTTGTATAAGTACATAAAAATAGTTTAATTTTGCTGTAAACCTTGTTTTAATAATTACCTCAATAATATTATAACACATAACTTTACTAATAGATCTCATTTAATTTAAGTTAATTGTTAAATATTGATTATTTGATTTAATTTAGTTGAATTGATTTGTTTTATTTTTATAAGTTTTTAATGATCTCAATTTTATGTGTCTAATTATAATTTATATTAATATAAGTATTTACATAATAACAATGTTTCTTATAGTATTATTGTATTTTAAAATTTGTTTCTTGTATTGCTTAAGTCTAATAGTATATAAGTAATATATAGTTTGTTGTAAATTTTCTAAAGTGTTAGATTTAAGACAATATTAATTTTATGTTGCTGTGCCCTAACAGGGTCCATTATGTACTTAGCTTAAAGCCTGTTGTAACATCTTTAACACATATGGAATGCAAATAAATACTTGAATACTTGCTTGTAATGGCTATATTTATTTTCACTTATTTTCGATCATTTTGTCCGTTCCTATTGTTTGTTTTATTGTCTTAAACAATCTCCGAAATTACTGGTTAGATTCTGAAAATTCTTTCTCCATTAGCTAACTATTAAGTCTTAAACTGCCTCATTATCCTAGTGGTCCTAAGTACGACAGCTACGCAAGAGGTCTTGGATTCGACTCTCAGATGGAGCAAAGTGTCATGGATTTTTCTATTAAAATTATCAGTAGCTATTCGGAGATAGGATTTGTGCCCGGTTATTTGCATTAGGCTCGATCCCCATTACATGGGACCTAAACATACCGGCGAACTGTGAGTGTACATTGGTACACCTCTGCCTAACCCTTCGGGAAATACAGACGTGATAGGCTTGGTATGTACCTTCTAAGCTCTTTCGTGGAAAGGAGTTTGAATTTTTACTAGGTACCTAATCTTTTTGTTGGATTCGTGACGTCATTGGTCAGTTCTTACCTGTTAACCTAAGTTATAACAGGTTCTTAAGTATTACGGGTATTTCCTGTTTTGTTTTTATTGTGGTTTTTCTACAAAATATTTGTTACCTATTGTATATTTTAATTATCGGGCCATCTTTATTTTTTCTTTGTATTTTTGGTGTTAACCTCCGTGGTGTTAACGTACTCTGTAATGTACCTATTAGTTATTCAAATTACCTAATAATGCCATCGTATTATTGTTTCACTGCAGGGCAAAAGCCTCTTCCAATACAGAGAAGGCACGAGCATTGACTCCGCACTACGCTTTGCTCAAAGTAGATTGGTGTTTTTGTGATTTCAGACTTAAGTATGTTCTTATTAGTATTATTAAGAGGTAAAGTTTGTGAGGTTGTAGGGGGTTTTTTGTTTTTTTTTTTTTATATAGACGGGAAATCATCAAAAAACTTCCCCCGCCCTGGGCGGGGCGGGAGGGAGTGTCAGACTTTTACTGACTAAAACCCGTCTATGTTCCTTCATGTGCCCTTTGCGTTCCGGGGGCGCGGTATCTCTTTCGAACAACCGGGGGTAATCTCTGGATCTACTGAACCGATTTAGAAAATTCTTATACCCATAGAAAGCCACGTTATTTGTGAGTGTCATAGGCTATATAACATTACCGGGGCTGCGGGTTGTTCGAAAGAGATACCGCGCCCCCGGAACGCAAAGGGCACATGAAGGAACATAGACGGGTTTTAGTCAGTAAAAGTCTGACACTCCCTCCCGCCCCGCCCAGGACGGGGGAAGTTATTTGATGATTTCCCGTCTATAAAAAAAAGGCTATATAACATCACGCTTCGACCAACGGTAGCGGAGCAGTAACTAAAAACGCAACTTAACGCGCTTAAAATAAGCCACGCGGACGAAGTCGCGGGAATTCGCTAGGTCATTATAACTCTACGTTGTACACGTACACCGTGCCTCAGAAAGCACGTAAAGCCGTTGGTCTTGCTCCTGATCTCTCTCCGGTCGTGTCGGATTTCCGTCCCATAGGGTTATGAGAGTTAGGGGAGGGGGAGTGCACCTGTGTTTGCGCACACACTTGTGCACTATAATATCTCCTGCATCCGTAGATGATTGCCGCCGTGGCCGGAATCGGTCTGGAGAATTACATTACGTTGAGAATGGAACCCAAGACATTCCGCCAAAAAGCCACAGCTGTTTAATCATTATGGCATAGCGTCTAATTGTTACTAATTCTTAAAGTACTCATTACCTGCTTACTGATAATATTGGATATTTACTCAATTCATTCGCAGATCACGATGTCAAGTGCCATTGGCGCTCTGCCCTCGGTGTGTGGTCATTGAATCAAGATCATTTTATCATCATCATCAGCATTTTTTTTAGGGTTCCGTATGTCTGAGTGAAAAATGGAACCCTATAAAGTCATTTGTGTATATATGTCTGTCAGTAAGTCAAAGTCAATTTGCTCTGAAGCTTGTTTGGTACACGTTATATGACTGTCTGTGTCCAAAAGACGGAAATGTAACGTAAATAAATTAATTTTGAATATGGAGGTCACATAAGCGAAATAAAAATAAAAATTTTGCCAACTAAAAGTGCTTGATAGGTGGGTCTCAAATATTAATCGTTATTGTTTTATAATTTAAAAATTAATGTATCTGAATACCTTAATATTATTTATACATTATTTTAAAATAATTTAAGACTTCAAACGAAAGTTGCATGGAGCGTATGGATGCGGGATGCCCAGGACCGGGATGGTAGGCGCTCTTTGGAGGAGACCTACGGCTAGCAGTGGAGGGTATAGGCTGATATATTTTTGTCCGGGTGGGAAATCATCAAATAACTTCTCTCACCCTGGGCGGTGCGGGAGGTAGTGTCAGGCTTTTACTGACTAAAACCCACCCATGTTCCTTCATGTGCCCTTTGCGTTCCGGGGGCGCGGTATTTCTTTCGAACGGGGTGCAATAGGCTCATACTGAAACTGTAATGGAAGATGCTTTGTCTAAACTTACAACTGGTAATAAATCAGTAATAATCTGTGGTGACTTTAATATCAATATTCTAGAAAATAATTCAAATAGCAGTAGATTAATAAGTCTTTTTAAATCTTTCAACCTATCATACGTTTTTCTAGAACCAACTCGAATAACTTCAACTACTGCTACATGTATTGATAATGTTTTTTGTTGCTGCACCTAGATAAAGCTATAGTAAATTATCTTCCATCTGATCACAGCGGACAAACCGTTTCTTTTGAGTTCAAAACATCATTACAAAAAGTGCAGATACAATCAAGACCAATAACATCTGGTAATCTAAATAAATTTAATAGCACTTTAATAAGTAAGTTATGTGTTCAGAGCCTTGATATAAATGGTGGTAGTGCTTTATATGAAACATTCTTTTCTGTCGTGCAAACAGAGTTTAATAATATTTTTAAGAAAAAAACAAAAACAATTTGCCCAAAATTTTTATTTAGTGATTGGGCAACTAAAGGTATCAGGAAAAGTAGGGAACGACTATTTGAATTGTATGGCCTTAAGCCTTATGTAAATACTGAAAGTTTTAATAAGTATGTTGCTACTTACTCTAAAATTTTTAAAAATACTTGTAAGTCAGCTAAAGCCTTGTACATTAGTAACAAGGTTAAATCAGCAGATAATAAAATAAAAACTGTTTGGAAAATTATTAATAACGAAACAAATAGAAATAAAAGACATAATGCTGATTATAGTCTAGATACTTCCCGAGGTCCCATAAGCACAAATATCGATGTGGCTCAGGAATTTGTAACATTCTTTACCAATATTCCAATTAAAACTACTGAAGCTTTAAATTCCTCGCCCGCACTTGCTATGGATTTAATAAGGGCGAATGTTTCAGCCTGTCCCAAGGAATTTAAATTTAAACATATCAACCCTCTGGTTGTTATAAAAACATTCAATCAACTCAAGAGCAAGGTTACCGAAGATCTGTGGGGCATGTCTACTAATGTATGTAAATCAATAATTGAGACAGTAGCACCCTATTTAGCTTTGATATTTAATTTGTGTATAGACCAAGGAGTTTTCCCTACTTTAATGAAGCACAGCAAGGTTATACCCCTACTTAAGTCCGGGGATAGCAAAGACACCAACAATTATAGACCTGTGTCGATTTTGCCGGTTTTCAGCAAAGTGTTCGAAAAAGTGATACTCAATCAAATGCTCAATCATTTCAACTGCAACAACATCTTGCACGATCAACAGTACGGTTTCACCAGAGGGCGTTGTACTACTGACGCCGGTGTCACTTTAATTAAACACATCTTTAATGCATGGGAGGACTCACAGGATGCCATTGGTATCTTTTGCGACCTCTCAAAGGCATTTGATTGCGTAAATCATGAAACACTCCTCCTTAAGCTCGAGCATTACGGACTTGGTCATCTAGCGCGTGACTTGATAAAATCGTACTTAAATGATAGACTGCAGCATGTTCAAATAAACGGTGTAAATTCATTAGGCTTAAAAGTAAAGATGGGGGTTCCGCAGGGTTCTATATTGGGTCCGTTTCTCTTTTTAGTATATATTAATGATTTACCTCATTTACTGAAAAACCAACCTCAAATGGTGTTATTTGCTGATGACACTTCACTGATTTTTAAAGTAAATAGAAAGGCACAACATCTTGACGACGTAAATAACGCTATGCATGAGGTTCATAATTGGTTTACTATAAATAACTTAGTATTAAATGAGAAGAAAACTAAATGCATAAGATTCGCTTTGCCAAATGTTAAAAGTTGTTCATGTAACGTTACATTAAATAAGGATATACTGGAATTCGTCGAAAAGACAGTTTTCCTAGGGATTACGCTTGACTCAAAGCTGCAGTGGAGTCCTCACTTAACATCTCTAGCAGGGCGGTTGAGCTCAGCCGCTTACGCTGTCAGAAAAATCCGACAGTTAACAGACGTGGATACCGCGAGGCTGGTCTATTTTAGTTACTTTCATAGCATTATGTCTTACGGTATTTTGCTTTGGGGGCGGGCTGCAGATATAGAGTCTATCTTTATTCTGCAAAAGAGGGCTGTCAGAGCCATCTATAATCTTTGCAGGAGCGAGTCTCTAAGGGAATTGTTCAAAAAAATTAATATCATGACGGTTCCTTGTCAATATATATATGAAAACATTATGCATGTTCGAAAAAACCTTCATCTTTTCAAAAAAATTGGTGATAGACATAATGTTTATACTAGAAATAGGAATAAATTAGATCAACCAAGTTTCAGATTGTCTAAAGTACACACTTCTTTTATGGGGTACTGTGTAAAATGTTATAACAAAATACCGCTCGATATTCTCGAACTAAATGAGAGAAAATTTAAAACTTGCATCAAACGCACACTATGTAGTCAAGCATATTATAAGTTAGAAGATTATATTAATGACAAGAATGCTTGGCTTAATGCTGGTCCTGCTCCACAGAGACACGCGCTCACAAATTAATAGATATTATTTTTTGGGTATGTTTCTTACCACTTTTCATTTTGATTGACCTTAATAACGTTTACCGTTATTTTATTGCTATTTATTTTACATACTATGGATCATCAATCAAATAGGTTCACTAAAAACCTTAGTTTTATATAATTTAACATAATTTATTTCAATTTTGTAAATGTGAGTACCATGGAGCCATTTATTTGTTAAGTTACTATGTGTTGGACACTGAGCATGGCAGTTGAGAGCTTCGTCATGCTCTCTTTAATGTCTCGCTGACGGTGGCGCGTGGGTTGGATCGTTTGGTTCCCTTCAAGATGGTTGAGCTAGATGGTGCTGATGCACGCGTCATATTCGTGAACGGGTGCTGTCAGTTGGGATTGGTCGTCTCTTAACTGCCATGGCTTACATCTTTATTATAATTTTGTTATTTTTTATATTCACCTTCATTGTTTTCACATATAGAAGCAACAAGAATATTGTAACCAAGTTTTTGTAAAAACCAAATTGAATGAAAAGAGTGTCCATGGAGTTTCTTGCTCGTTCTTCTCCATAGAGACCTACGTTTTGGAACGAGCAACTAGCTTCAATATTAAACTGTAACTTTTTGACAATTCAAAAGTGCCTGTAAATGGTCTAATTGAAATAAATGCTTTGATTTGATTTGATTTGATTTGATATGATGATGATAAAATGAAAATTAACTAAATAATGGAAAACCCAATTATCTATTCCCTACAAATTGACATGCAATACAGCACTTAAGATAAACGGCAGAGCTCTGCAAAGTCGAGCTTTTCCTTAAAACACGATTTTCCTTAGGGTAATAAAAAAACAACAAAATTAAAACGAATTAAATATTTTATTTCTTTACATAAAACTTTTTATTTTTCATAGACAAGTAAATAAATGTAACTTCAATAGGTATCTCTATAGTTTGTACATAAAGTAGGTAACAATTAGGTATTATATTTTTTTTATAATAGGTAATATCTTAACATTCCCAGCCAACAAAAGCATAACAACCAAACGATTCACATAAATCGCAGACACCAGGGCATCTAATTCTCAATCTGTCAAAAAAGCATCTAATGTAGGTAAATACCTAAATATTTTGGCATTGACTGTCACTGAGATGAGATTGCGACTAGATTTTGAACATTTTTATTTTGTAGATTTGAACTTCTTGCATAACCTAGGTCACTAGGTACCTACTTAAATTTCTGAAATTCATAAAAACTTTGACTAGGTCATGAACTAAAATAAATGAAAACTTGTTTAACTTTGATCACAGTCAAAATCTGTCAAAATTACCAGAGGAGCAATTCTTATGACTTTTAGGAACGTTCACATTCTAATCTTAGCCTGAATCTGAAAATAATGAATGCTTATAAAACTAAACTTACAATGCATCTAAAAGTACGTTATGCACAAGTTTTTAACATTGGCTGTCCCTGAGATGAGATTGCGACTAGATTTTGAATGTTCTTATGTTAACGTCTAAGTTAATTTATGAGTTCGATTTAAGTTAATTGCCCCGAAAAAACAATTGACTTAAATGTCAACTTCGAGTGACTCTATACCAACGACATAGAGCAGACCTACGTATTGAAACGAGCAACTGGCTTCAATTCTAAACTGTAACTTTTTGACATTCAAATGTGCCTGTAAATGGTCTAATTGAAATAAATGCTTTGACTTTCACTTTGACATATTTGTAGAGCAATTGTTTATTCCACACAATTGCTCTACGGTAACTACATGGTGCACGGTATCTATCAGTGGAGCAATTCTACTAATTTTTACACGATCGCAATCTCACCTCAGTCTCAATCTGTCAAAAATGTGACCCTAATTTGCAAAAAAAAATTTGTAAAGACGACATTGCGACTAGATTTTGAAAGTTTTTAATTAGTAATTTTTTCCTTCTTTTTACTGTTTAATCATAAACTTGACTAAACTTTACCTGTGAAAACTTGTAATTGGCCTTTTTAATGGTATCTAAACCCGAACTATTGTATATGACTAGCTGTAAGTTTTCCTAAAATTATTAAAATAAAATATGTAACTCAAAAACACTGCATTTCCTCTAGACCAAAGAACTTGATCAGTGTTAATTGTTGCATTAAATAAATTCGGATAGTGCAAAGAGGTTTTAAAGTACACGTGTGTTGACATGGTTGACATTGACAAAGTTTTACTTAGCACACTCATTTGTGAATACAAGACTAAATTGGTCTCTCACGTTTAGTCGTACATTGTATGAAACAAGACTGGAAAGCCTAGCACGGAGGCGCGATTTAAAATCATATCTACAATTTGTAACATTGCCAATAGGCTCACCTCCTAATACAGGGAACCTAAACTTACCGGCGACCTGTGGGTGTACAGTGCTTGCTACACCTCTGCCTTACCCTTCGAGGAATTCAGGTAATATTTATTCATAGGAGTGAATAAAGATCGAACTGTGCCCTCGTTGATCTGTCTCCATGACAAAGCGACGTAACAGATCGGAATATTTCAAAAAATATAAATTATACGATAATTGTATTTCTAATAATTTGAAATGAAAATAGACTGCGATCTAATTATTTTAAGTACACGCGTTTGTACTGGGCTTAAAGATAAGACAAGGATTTAAGTGTGCATGCAATATTACAAATGAAATGTGATATCTACGTAGACCGTAGGTAACTGTTTAAAAGTATTCCTACATTATAAAGACAGGGAGAAGGAAGAAGAAGAAGAAATAAAAACTAAAATCGAAAGCAGTTCAGGTAAGTAGGTAACATACATACAATCACGCCTGTATTCCCCGATGGGTTAGGCAGAGGTGTACCAATGTATACCCACAGTTCACTGGTATGTTTTAGGTCCCATGTAATAGGGGAAGAGCCTAATATTGCCATTAACCGGGAACAAATCCTGACTCCGAGCTGCTACTGAGAAATTCATAGAAAAACCCAATAACATTTTCTGCTCGGCCTGGGAGTCGGACCCAGGACCTCCAGCGTAGCAGTAGCGCTTAGAACCACTAGGCTAACGAGGCAATTAAGTAGGTAACAGTGGATAAACTTTCGCAACGTCGTCCGCGTGAATATGGGGTATCGCTGACGCAGACGAAATTGCGGATTAACAAGTAATCTAGGTTAGTCCTAACCTAGATCCCAAGCTTTGTGTTTGTCAAACATTACAATGGGTTTAGTAATTTTGCCTTGATCAAGTAACCAACAAAAAAATTGTTATGGTGGGTCCACACGATACAGACTTAACACAGACTTCTATAGAATTTTGTCTGTACAACAAATCAGTACAGACAAATGTCGGTGTATCAGAAAAGTCGGAAGTCTGCGTACATGTCTGTACGATTGTCGGAGCAAAACTCATGATTATTGAATTACTTAATTTATTCATTAAAATCGAAGTCTGAACTGATGTCTGCAGACAATTGAATTGACTGCAAGACATTTGGTAAAGTAAAAATTTTTACTCAGACTTTATAGTCTGTGCAGATGTCTGTACAGACAAAAGTCTGTGTCGTGTGGACCCACCATTAGTCGGTCCTTTTGGAAACTGATGGGAGGCCTATGTGCAGCAGTGGACGTCATACGACTGATAATGATTATGATGACGAAATAACCAACAGACAGACAGACAAAGTAACTTTCGCATATGTATAATGTTAGTGTGGCTTTAGGAGAATGTTAAGATAAAAAGATAAATTGACTGCAGTTATAATTTTATAATGTAAAATATGTATTTCTGTTTTTATTGATAATAGGGTTTTCATACCTATTAGCCATCTTTGACTTGGGATATATAATTTAGGTACAGAATAGCATTGCAGATAATAAAATTATTCGTAAAATATCTAACTATGAGATAAACTATGACATAGAATTTTCATATAATTTAATGATAAAGTAATTAGGTAGCAAGTAGGTAATATAGGTACTTCTGTGATATATTATTTTTTTATTAAATAACGATTTTTAAAAGGAACAATAATACTCTTAGTAATTCTTATGGTGCTTCTAAATGGGACAATATACATATTGCCAGCAATGTGTTAAGTAGGTATGGCTTGGCCATACTCGAAATGTTGCGGAAATACTTGGTAGAATTTTTTATGCAGCTCAGTCACTCTGACCTATAAATGCAATTTTTAATGTGGCTGGGCCACTCCGGCCCATATTGCTGCAATATTTTTTAACACACCACGAGCCATATTTTTCCAGCAATATGTGGCTGCCATACAGAACAGCAACATTATATTGCGGTTAAAGTATTGTCCGTTTAGGAGCACTTTAATCTTATAGCTATTTATATTTGCATGCCTCATGAGACGAAATATAAAACTAATATGCACAATGGAAAAAACAGTACAAGAAGGAGAAGAGGGCAATTTATTTTTTAGTTTTCTTCTTAATATGGCAATTTTAAATTTGTCCAGTGGAAATATATTCAAATTTAATAGAGGCACTACTTAAATGCTTTTCGAAAATGCGTTCCTGATTCTCTTTTGAGTACTTTTTTATCCTTTATTTGTTGGATTGTGAGGAACTGAAGAGTCATCCGGAAAGTCTGGTTAATATTATGTTGATGATCTTTCTTATATCATTAGGCTTGTCTTTTGGTAGCGCTGAATCAATTAGAAAACGATTTGAGGAAAAATCTATCTAAAAATGTTGATTTGAAGTGAAAACCCCCAGGTCGCGGGGTCGATGTGTCTATAGCCTTTCTGTGGAATTATTCAAATGGTTACCATCAATAAGAAGGTAATAGAAAACTTCACGACCTTCAGAAATGGTGAATACGACGCGAGAAGGGGAAGCTAACACTTCCCATGACCCAAGGGGCTGGCTTTTACCTTGACCAGCGGCTAAGCATTGCCATTCATCGTGGCAATGCCGCCAGTCTTTTGAACACATTTTTTGACTACGATGTGGAGAAATTTATATATTCTGGCCTTCAATAAAGATGATGGAGTCAAAAGGTTAACCTCTTGACTCCATTTACTTGACCTTGACTTTGATTATTTATTTGATCTATTTAAAAATACATGATTAAGTTCAGGTACCGAGTGATGGCTGAATGGCTGAAATAAACATGATTTAATAAAAGTCCTGAATAACTAAGAATACTTTGGTAGTTGTTGCAGCTTCCATCAAAACCAACAAGATGAATGAGCAAATAACATGGATGACCAACGGAACAGCTCCATCTAAATCCATCAGATGTACTGAGCGAAGTGTATCCAGTAGATGGCGTTGAGTACGGAGAAGAGAAGAGGGAAGAATACGCGGGAGAACCTGTCGATGCTGATGGCTCTCATCTTGGCCTGTTCTGCTTCTGCTGCATCCTGAAATATACAAGGTTTGCGTTAGTCATGCCCACTCATAGCTAAACCTCGCCCATTATTGGGTCTGCTTGAAATTATGACTATTGCAGTTGTAAAAAACAAAAAACAGACAGATTAGACGGTTGAGAAAAAAAAAATTACCGATAAGGAATTTTATATAACCGCTCTTCCTCTTTTCTACCTATTTAAAATGTTGCTATGCATACTATATTATACTACCATACTATACTATATACTTATGTAGTATTGTAGTTGTCATGGATTGCAAAAAAGATTTGGGATTTCCTATCTCTAACCCCATTTAGATTTTAACCGCAATAGCAACAGGCTAATTACCTGATATTGTACTTATATGCAACTTTTAGAACGTTGTTCCCTCTTTGATCTTATACTTTTTAGTGAGAATGCTCCGTATCTTCGTCAGCCTCATTCAGGCTGTCTATTTCAATGATGCATGACAGACAAGTTATTGTACTCACCTTAACTTTAGCGCCGTCTCCCAGAACAATGTTGACCAGGCAATACTCCATTAGAGCCATGAACACGAACCTAAAAGTGGAATAAATCATCATAAAACATAAATGCTAGCTAACCATAAGGATTAGGAACCTTCTAACATTCTCAGCCATGGTTCCTGTACCTGTACGTCGATTCTGTAAAATTCAGACATGAACTCGCATCTCAAGTCGCTATTCACCCTCACTTCGCTTAAGGTTCAGAATGACATTGATTTATGTATTTGACACTTTGAAGTGCGAAGTGAGCGTCGAAGTGACAGTGGAATTACCGTATAGAATGCCACTTCTTACGTGATCTCATACTTTATCTTTAGTTCAACTCGCTGACACGCTCGCAAGAGTGGCGCTAGTGTAAATTCGAATTATCAACCGAGTATTTAGAATGCCAATCAAGAAAGTCACAGCGGATTCAGATTCGAAGTTTAGATCGAGGTCTTACAGAATCACACAGCTGATGTGGGGCCCCTAGGCAATTGCCTATAACATACATACATAAACGTACGCCTTTTTCCCATGGTAGGCAGAAACCAAAGAACGCCACCTGCTATGATTCTTACGTACTACTTTCACCTCGTCCACGTTTATAGATCGTTCCGCTACTGCTCCACACAAAAGACCACCAATAAGAGACAATAACCAAACACTTAAATCAAGCATCTAGGTTCTACTTACACAGTACACACGGACATGAAGGCATCAACAGCCTTCAGATAGGACACCGGCGGTAGCTGCGCCTGCGACTTGGCGTGCTGTGTGGACAGCGTGAGCAGTGACGTCACGCCGAGCGTCACGCGCGCCGGCGCAGCGTCCGGCTTGATCCAGAATGATACCCACTGGGAGAAGATTAAGATGAAGGTGGGTGTTGGTAAAAGTCATGATGCAGAAGAATTGCAGTTGTGCTTGTGAATTGCGAAGATAGGTCTGTATAAGGCCCGGCGCGGCGCCTATTGGTGTCACGGCGTGGCAAGACTAAGATTAAGTTTTTTTTTTTCAATTAAAAATATAAGTTACTAGTATGGAAATAAAATCTACGCCAAAATATCCCTTGCCATGCCGCGGCTCCCGCCAACAGATGGCGGGGCTTACAGGTGTAAAAAAATACTTGACGGAGCCGAAATTTAAGTTCATGCTCTTTCCATGATTGCGATCAGTTTTTTGTTCTGCACCATACCTGGGAAGTACTGGGAACCTCCTAGTTACGGAGATATTAATGGTCAAAACTTTCATCCTGTTTTTACAAGTTTGGAAGTTGGTAGTTTGACATCCCCGTGTCTCGTAAGTATGTCAAGCCCTTGGTCCTGCACCCGATCTCTTCCCGCTTGTGTCGGATTATCATCCCGTGGAACTATGAGAGTTAGGGAAGAGGGAGTGCACTAATGTACCTACTATAATATCTTATGCGTACTTGGTTAGTTTCTATTGAGATTGACCGGTCTGGAGAAAATTTTAACAGGTGCTAGTGACTACTTACAGACATGATGACGATCAAGCAGGTTGGTATGTAGGTGTTGAAGAGATGGTACCCCAGCCGCCGCTTCAGCTTGAAGATCACCTCCAGACAGGTGAAGTTACCTGAAACAAACGATCATCATCATAAGTTAGGGTTATGCCAAAATGAACCAAGCCGTATCAAAATTTCGTAGGTACTAAGAAATCTTTTCTCACTCAGTTTAAATGAAGATGTTTGTGTGTTTTGTTATCATTATTATTGAGCGAAATACGAAATGGATCTAAAATAAAAATAAAATGAACTCTTAGGTATTACTTACCTAAAATTCTAAATAGCTGTGAATTGTGTTATTTCGTGTCTATTTAAATTATATGTAAAAGTAACATTGTTAATTGAATTTCGTGGCTGACCGTATGTACATACGGTCAGCCACGAAATTCAATTAACAATGTACCTAATCGCTCATCTGTTATATAAATTAAATAAAATACAAAAAATGGCGATTTTTTGTAGTTTATTTAATTTATAGATCTTTAACTGTAAGCTTGCTGAAAAATAAATAATTAACAAAAAAGTAAGCAAGCTGGAGCTCTAAGTTTTCAACACATAATCAATATAAACTCGCGGTACACCACGGTGATTGACGAGATTCTGACGACGAACTAAATACCATATGTAGGTACCTAGTTGCGCCAAGTCTAACTTGATCAATTCCCTGGCTGATCCCTATCAAAAGTTGTGGAAAGCTATAAAAATGCTTTTCAAAAAGTCTCTGCCACAGATTAACACTTCCAAAAAAAAAAAATGTTATTTTAGTTAACTATATTTTACTGTTTTTTGGTATCTTAAGACTATGTAGATTGCTCTTTTAGTCCCTATTTTTACATGCACTATTGATATAACCATTACATTTGAAATCAAATCGTTTCTTTGAAACAAGCTTTTGCTCGCGACTTTTTCCGTTTTATATGAGACGCAGGCGAAAGCACTGTTAAAAATTAGCCTATGTCCTTTCTGTGGTTCAAAGTTACCCCGTACCAAAAGCCATGAATGAAACAATATTAACCATTTAGTAAATCAGCCTAATGAGTCAGACTATTCCAAAAAAACAATCGACCTTTCTCAATTACAAATTGATGACTGTATACCCTAATTAGTCGTTATTATCAAGGGATTAAAAGATAACATTAGAAATTACTAATCCGTGTCACATGCTTTAGCAGTACAATGATGGTCATTGCTTTAATCCGCAATTTGACCTACTTTCTTCAGATTATAATCTTTACTCTAGCTGTTTATTACAAAGCTTATGAGTTTGTTTGTTTGAACTCGTTAATCTCAAGAACTGCTGGACCGATTTTGAAAAATCTTGCTGCATTGCTGAGCCTGTTTATCGAGAAAAGTTATCTTTCCTAACTAATATTATAAATGCGAAAGTAAGTTTGTTTGTTACCTATTCATGCCTAAACCACTGAACCGAACATCGTGAAATTTTGCATATACGTTGTCAGTTGTATAGAAATGGACATAGGGTATTATCATCATGACAAAAAGTGCTTTTGCCAAAGAAAACAACGATAACGTTTTTATAATATTGGAAGTCGCGGGCAAAAGCTAGTACATATGCTGAAGAATTTTTTGTTTGTTTAAACGCGGTAAACTATAAAACTGCCATGCGTTTTGTAAAAAAAAAATATATATAATATAGCTAGATTCAAGAGAATATAACATCACGACAGTGGAGAAGTAATCAGAGATGTTACTAACGCGGGTGAAACCGTGGCGCATTGCTAGTGTTTACTAAAGCTGTTGACATAGGTTTTAAAATTAAACCTACCTATAAAGTGTGTAGAAGATTTGGTGATAATTGATCCTTATTAGTATGACTTCGAAGAGATTACGAGTTTACACAAACATACAAAATGGAGAGTCGCCAGACGCGCGTCATTAAAACACAGCTGAAATATTAGAGTAGCTGGTGAAATTCTTAAGTAAAAAAACGGTAATTTAAAAAACTAAAAAACCCGACTGCTATTCTTTAAAAAGCCCTAAAACAAGATAAATTGTAGCAGTCGGGACCCATTCTAGAAATGGAGGGTGAGTGAATTGAGAGCACATACCTATATGGTCTCGAATGGGTCCCGACTGCTACAATTTATCTTGTTTTAGGGCTTTTTAAAGAATAGCAGTCGGGTTTTTTAGTTTTTTAAATTACCGTTTTTTATTTTTTATTTTTTCAGTGTTTTAAAAAAAAAAAACCTGTGTCACTCTCACGGTAAATACGAATCTAACGACACCTCTCAAGCTAAAATCCATCGAGCCGTTCAGCCTGCAGAGCGAGCCAAACATTTGAATTTGGCGCCAAAAATCCGCCATTTTGTTTTTTTTTTTTTCATATACCCAGTGTCACTCTCACAGTAAATACGAATCTAACGACACCTCTCAAGCTAAAATCCATCAAGCCGTTCAGCCTGCAGAGCGTGCCAAACAATTATACATACATACATACATACATACATACATACATACATACATACATACATACATACATACAAACATACCCTCGAAAAACATAACCCTCCTTCTGTCGCAGTCGGGTAACAACAAACAACCAATAAACAACATGTTTCCTTTTGCAATTTTTAGCTCAGCATCGGGTTATCTGCGGGTTGTTCGAAAGAGATACCGCGCCCCCGGAACGCAAAGGGCACATGAAGGAACATAGACGGGTTTTAGTCAGTAAAAGTCTGACACTCCCTCCCGCCCCGCCCAGGGCGGGGGAAGTTATTTGATGATTTCCCGTCTATAAAAAAAAAAAAAAGCATCGGGTTATTTATTTATAAATAAGCTACATAATAATATGCTAACACTTTGCACCAGATTAGTAGGTAATTTAAGTAAATAAGTACCAAACAACATAACAACATAACTGTACATAGTTTGTAATTTAATTATTATTATTTAACTAAGTTTTGTGTTCGAAAAATAAACGTACCATTTAAAAATATAAACTTAAAAAAACAAAAACATAGAAAACATACAATTTGACAGAGTTACAATAAGAAACAAAATTAGAAAATCATTAAAGTTTAGATAAAATAACAATAATTTAAGTTCAGGAGATAGTGGTGGTTGTGTGGTAGCAAAGAATATAGACGCGGCACTGACATAACACATAACAACTACCACGCCTGTATTCCCCGAAGGGTTAAGCAGAGGTGTACCAATGTACACGTACAGTCTACCGGTATGGTTAGGCCCCATGTAACAGGGGGGCGAGCCTGTTGCCAATTACCTACTGCGAATTCCATAAAACCCAAAAGCAAACACTTTTGGCAGTAATGAGGAAGTTACGCGACACTAACATAATAATATGCATTTACACATTATAATCATTACAATCAAAAACATAACTGTACAAGTCAGTGTCACCCGTAAATTAATTAATTAATGCCTATTGTATTATAACTTAGACATACATTGTCACCACAAAAATCCAGAAGCCAGACTTACCAGTAGAATAAACTTGAGTACAATCAGCCGTGGTATTCTGCACCAGCTCCAGTTGAGGAAGCTCGATGTTCTCATCCACCACCAGCGGGACGTCGGGATCCCACTGGAAGATCAGGTCGTCTGTCGTGTGGGATACTGGGGACAGTCAAGAATAAGGTTACCTGGGCATTGCGTAGCTTGTGATTCTCGAAGGGGTTGGCTTACACATTTGACCATCACGCGTGTGTTGTGGCGAACTCGCCAATAACTGAGGAAATCATCAAGTGGATCTTCTATACTGATTTTATAAAGAGGTAAAGTTTCTGAGGTTGTATACGGTAATCTCTGGATCTACTGAACAGATTTTGAAAATTCTTTTACCCATAGAAAGCCTCGTTATTTGTGAGTGTCAAGGGCTACATAACATCACGCTACAACATGCAGAAGCGGAGCATTAACGTCTTTGGTTACTGCTCCGCTTCTGTGTACTTAACACGGGTGAAAATATCTACGTGAAAGAAGCCGTGGGTAGAGGCTAATAGTATAATACAAAAAGCCAAGTTATTTTAATCCAATCTAAGAATTATCCTCCAGAAAACCTCAATTAATTCTGCCACAATTTCAAAAACAGACAAAAAGAATTTGCAGTCCCGACACGCGATTTTGTACCTACATCGTTGAAATTTGAGAATTTGAGATTGAAGCAGCTGTATTTCAGATTTCGTTTTCAACACGAGCTAAAAGCAAGAAAAAAATATCTCTGTAATTCCGTGCGCAGCATCCCTTCGCCACAAAGTCAAAGGGGTCTCGTTAATTATCGCAGTTCATGTCTCTTTACTTCATTAAAGTCAGTGGAATGCTTTCACTGTGATGAAAATATGGAAGTACTCGTAAGAACTGTGGTTTAGGGATTTAGGTAGACTTGGGTAGTCTATATTATCTCTGGTTTAACTTTTATAACTGAGGTTTGTTTACTAATACCTAAGTACTTGTTAGGTGCTTCTTTTATTCTTAAGTTGTAGTTAGTTAAATTCAATTTCCAAGATTTTTCATTTTAAGTTAAAAATAGTCGTATCGTAGTCGTATTCCAGAAAAACGTTTTGCTTGATGCCATTTATTTTAATGGGCAGTAGGCGTATGTTAATATTAACGGCTAAATCATGTGTATATCATATTGTTTTCCTTAGACTACGCTGCCCCACTACTGGGTAAAGGCGTCACTCGAGTCCTTTTGCAACTCGCAGCCTCGAACCAACACTATTATTGTCCAACAAACTATTTGTAGGCGTTCCGTGGTTTTTGCCTACCCCTATGGGAAAAAGGCGTGAGTTTATGTATGTTATGTAAACTATCTGTAATTCATACAAATATTAGTTCCGTGCAGGAAAAAACTCAGTGACAGGCTGCGCAACCAATCGCTAACCGTCTCTTCAACTTTGTAATCTCGACTTTTTTATTTTTAAATAAATAACCATCACCATCACGCCTGTATTCCCCGAAGGGTTAGGCAGAGGTGTACCAATGTACACCCACAGTTCGCCGGTATATTTAGGTCCCATGTAATAGGGGGCGAAACTATTGCCACTAACCGGGCACAAATCCAAACTCCGAGTTGCTACTGAGAATTTCATAAAAAAGCCCAATTAACACTTTTTGCTCGACCTGGGAATCGAACCCGGGACCTCTAGCGTAGCAGTCCTGCTTAGGACCACTAGGCTAACAAGGCAGTTTTATTTTTAAATATCAAATTATCACAAAAAAATCTAACTAACACACACAAAATCATCCTCTCCAAAGCGCACTCATAGGGAGTGCATATCTGACAAGCATCATTCTACCCATCAGCTCTATTTATAGGCTCCTCAGCCTCCTGATCACGCGATAGGAACGCTGGCTCCATCGACAAGCGCCCTTCTACCACTTGGCCTACATTTTACAAGGTACTCGATACGATAATTTTCTGTATCACACGACAAACTTTACTCAGGTTTGGAGTGCCTCTCTTATTGTTCTGGTTGGGGACTGAGTGATTTTTGTGTTTCTGCGTATTTTTGTGGAGTACCTTTCGTTAAGTGGTATGGCGGGATTTGTTTGGGGTTGAATAGGGTTTGGAATAGGCTGTTTGACTTGCGTCGATAGAAATTCACGTAAATAAAATAAAAATATAAATAATACCAGCTTATTATTGTCCTATTGCAGGACCTAGGCCATCCAGAGAATCCATACGGGCACGTGTATTGATCACCACGCTTGCTCAAAGTGAATTGCCGATTTCAGACTTGTGTTATTTATAAGTGCAGGTTAACTTTTTAAATTCTAATTATTGGGACAGATTGATTGTTAAATCAAGGTAAAATAAACTCTCCGCTATAACTAAAATGCTAAAAAACTATGCATGGTATATGTAATGTGATGTAAAAAAAGACGCCCGAGCATTACATGTAATGCTGGTAGTGTCGACCAAACACAGTAAATAATGTCTGTGTAATTTTGCGTCTAATTAGATGAGTAAAAGTAACAGTGTCAACCGATTTTAGTGCCTACTCAATGTTTAGAGAAAGTCTAGAATTAGGTTGCTATATTGTCATAAGTTTGTCTTGGACAACTCTGACATTGGTGAAGGAAGACATCGTGAGGAAACCTGGACTTATAATTAATGTGTCTATAATCACCAATACGCCTTGAGCAAGCTTGGTGAATGGTGATCAATGCTCATGCCTTCTTTATATGATAAGAGGCCTTTGTCCTGCAGTGGGATAAAAATATGCAGATATTTTTTTTATTGCCATATTCCGCCTTCAAAAACCTTGAAAGAACGTCCTTAAGCTACCCAAGCTTGTTAGTTGTCAACCTGATCAAAACGAAGGACCCCGAAATACTTTATCACCTAAAGATGAAAGATTCAAGACAAAATGTCAGACATAGATTATAATTAGACGGTGGAGAGGCTGTGTCGGCGCTTCCCGAGAGCCACTCGCTCACAATGACAGTATAACGAGCTGGCTGGAGGGCTCTCGAAGATATTTTTATGGTTAGACGAAGTTTAAGTCTATAGGGTTTGAACTTTGCGTGCAGAATTGAATGGCTGGCGGATCTGGGTTGTGGTTTCTGATTTTTAAGGTAATGGCAGTTTGACAGATGTGATTTTGTCGTGTATGGTTATTAACCGATTTCAAAAAAGGAGTAGGTTCTTAATTCGACTGTATTTTGTTTTTTTTTCGATATCATTCTGCCAAATATGAACAGATTTGATGATTCATACTTTAGAGGTGGTGCTATATTCATTTTATCGAAATCAGTTATGTAGCTGGTTAATAAATAAAAATAATTGAAAAAATATGTGATCAGAGTAAAGAAAATTGCATATTCTGCTTTCTTGTGACTTTTAAGTGATGTCTTGTTAAATAACCGACTTCAAAAAGAAGGGCATTCTCAATTTGACTGTATGTTTTTTTTAATGTAATATTACCATTCCTTCATGGATTTGGATGACAGGAACTACAAACAAAAACAGAACCAAGGCCGCCGACTTCCAAAACTTGTAGTATCTAGTTCCTTCATGGGTTTTATGCTCTGTGGGTGTGGATGACAGGAACTTCCAAAACATTAGTTTTTGAAGTCGGTGGTAAAATAGGACCGACCAGCTTCATAGATTTTTAACGATACGAACATACCTATATACTGGTTAATCAGGTCTTACTAATAAAAAATACTTACAGCTTTCCATCTGCAGCTTGCACTCCTGCGTATCATGAGGGTAGATCAAGAAGTTCATGGCACAAGATAGCCGTAGGGTCAGCTTCACCATGTACAGTATAGTCTTCTCTTTGGACAGCCAGACGTAATGGTTAGGAATGGTCATAGTCTGGAACGTCACCGATTTGGCGTTCTTGAAGAAGGAGTCTGGTCTCCACATGTGCTTCAACCAGTCTACTTCTAGGAGTCTGAAAGATGAGAGCTTGTTATTTGAAGGCTACAAATTATTTGTTGGTACCGCCAGTGATAAAGTGTTTGGTAATTCTTGTACTCTAGGATATTCCTCGAAACACTGCAACTAAGTCCATCGTATTATATCGTGCCTATTAAGAATAGAATGTGAAGAAGAGAAGATGACATCTAAAAGTGACAGTGTTACGGATAGTCAGAAACCAGGAAGTCTGACATCCAGTCTAACCAAATGGTATCATGTTGCCCAGTAATTGGGTCGTGGAAGTCAGAAAGGCAGTTGCTCCATGTAAAACACTGGTATCCAGCTTTATCAGGTTAGACTGGAAACCGACCCTAACATAATTGGGAAAAAGGCTAAGCAGATGATGACAGCTTAAGTCAGACCAGCTATAAACTCAGAAAGAAGTAATATTTTCTACTTATGTACCTATATTGTGATAAATACCTACCTGTATTCCGTGGTCATATTTTCTGGCAATCTTAGACGATGATCTTTCCATGTTTGAGCAAAGAATATGTCAGCAGCGTAAGTCTAAAACAGAAGGAAAATTTATTTTATACATCAGAATGGTAAACAAGCCCACCTGATATTAGGTGGCCACCGCTGCTTATAGACTGCTGTCTCGCGTATTTACCCTGGCATTTATACCCTTTAAACCATGTTTGCTGTAGAAATTAGTATAGTGGTAGTTCTTCCCCGGACGAGCTCCCTCATAAAGAACTAAACTAAATGCTACTTAAGTCTTAAAATAACATAAATAATCTATTTTACACAGAAGCCAGTGTGGAGATCAGATCAGAACTAGATCACAGTATTGTAAAAATAATGTTTTAATTTTTTTTTTCAACCTGTATTGTCTCACTTCTAGGCAAAGGTCTCCCCTATTGCCTTTCACTATTCCCTATGTGTTGCCTTCTCTGGCCAATCTCCCATAAACAGCTCTAAGTCATCACGCCATCGATTCCTAAGCCTAACACCGTGACGTCACCCGTCTTCCGACACCCACTGCCTGACAACTCTGGTCCATTTGTCCTTATTGCCCGTTGCATGATTCAAATACTAAAATGCAGTAATTTCCGCAATACAATACAATACTTATCGTTATTCCACTGTTATTTGTCTCATGCTGTTATTAATGGGGAATCAATACGTGCATGACCAAATGTATAAACGTGGACGAGGCGAAAGGAGTATGTAAGGATCGTAGCAGATTGCATTCTGTGGTTTCTGCCTTCCTCCATTTGGCAAAGGCGTGAGTTTATGTATTTTGTATGTCAGCAACACAATGTTAAACAATTATATTTTTGGTAGTGCTATGTCGAGATTACTTACCATAGAAGTTTCATCAATAGAGTCCAACCCCATGACGGTGACATGAAAGTTGACGATAGTAGGCTGCTCGTTGATCTTCGGAGGGCGCATCTTGTCGTACAGCCGCGGATCCTCGGGCAGCAGGTCTTGGAACGTCAGGAGAGTGGATCTGGAGACAATAGAACTTGAAGTTAGGGATCGTTGCTAAACCAGACTTCATCATCATCATTGTCGTCATATCAGCTGAACGACGTCTACTGCTGGATATAGGCCTCACCTAAAGATAGCTAAATCAGACTTGGATACCTAATATGGAGTGAAAAAAGGTACATCACATAATCATCAACTACGCATACTAGGTATCAATCAAACTAGGCAGTAACTTTAAGAAAAAAATATTGCAGGGAAATGACTTTATTGTTGGATGTGAAAATCCACTGAATTATTTTCAATAATCAACATGTTTCATCTAGAGTGTCGGCGCGGAGATCCCGCACATCTGGCCATAGACAAAAGTAGGATAAAAATTTGCCAATGTCCTTTCTTGGGGTTCAAACTTATCCCGTACCAAGTTTCATTAAATTTTATTCAGTGGTTTAGCCGTGAAAGCGTAATGGTAGGTCCACACGACACAGACTTTTGTCTGTACAGATATCTGCACAGACTATAAAGTTTGAGTAAACATTTTTACTCAGAGGTCTTTACCAAATGTCTGTGCAGACTTTTCATCAGTTCAGACTTCGATTTTAATGAATAAATTAAGTAATTCAATAATCATGAGTTTTGCTCCGACAATCGTACAGACATGTACGCAGACTTCCGACTTTTCTGATACACCGACATTTGTCTGTACTGATATGTTGTACAGACAAAATTCTATAGAAGTCTGTTTTAAGTCTGTGTCGTGTGGACCCACCATCAACAGACAGGCACGCAGAGTTAGTTTTGCATATACATTCAGTGGCGGATTAACAGCTTCCGAGGCCCTAAGCACAGAGCCTGTGTAGGCCCTCTATTGCTTAAATTTGGAAGGTAGAAAGTATAAAATGAAAGTTCATCAAAATAGAAAGTGTAGTAGGTATAATTTAAAACTTAAAACATTTCTTTCCTTGCCTTATTCAGAACAAACTCCGAGATTATATATTATCGTCGAAATTTATCTGACGAAGTATGTCTGCCTCAATACACATTAATGCTAAAGCATTAAAGAGGAAGCGCTCAGCCGAACCGGGAGTGTCAGAGGGTTCCTCCAGCGAGGACAACATGCACGCTCCCAAAGTTTCAACGGCAAGGGGAGGACGTGGTCGATCGTCCTCAGCTCAGGCAACTGCGGTGGGGGCGTCACGTGACGCCAAAGGGCGCTTTATCAAGCGTGCTGTCACAGCCACGCTTAACGGCGAAAGCGATGGTGGAGACACAGATGGGTCCCACGTGTCTCTTTCAACTTTGGACACACGTGGCTCGGGGCAAGCTACCGAAGCTGCTGTTTCCAGCGATCAGGCTACCAAGAGGGACCTTACGGTAGCCGAACAGACTGCTTTGAGAGAGATGAGGATGACAGCGGAGAGTTCACCTTCTCTCTCTGCCGCGGAAAGAGAAGGAGATGAAATGACCGCGATGGAGCTGAGGTCGAGACTTCACGACGCCGTTGTTTCGATCCAATCCGTTGCAAAGGAGTCCAAGGGCCTTAAGGGCACTTGTCAGAAAGCCCTAAAGAAGGCTGCAGCCTCCATTCTGGAAGCTACGGAGGCGCTCATATCGCGGTCGGCCTCGGAGGAGAAGGCCCGGCTTCAGGTAGCCAACAAGCTCCTGCTAGCACAGATAGTGGAGCTCCGAAAAGAGCAGGAGGAGATGCGTGCTGAACTCGCTGCTATTCGCCAGGAGCGCTCTAATGGCGAGACCACGGTCATTACTGTGCCACAACAGGCGCGGCCGATCCAGCCCGAAGAGTCAGAGCTGCTTCGCCTCATCCGATCGGAGATGGCGAGCCTATCGTCTCGCTTTTCGGCACTGGAAGGCATAGTTCTGCAACCAGCCCTGGGCGCAGGAGGAAGCCTTGCACGGGCGGCGGTGCCATCTTACGCAGCCAAAGCTGCACCACAAACCTCGACGGTGTCGGAAAGAAAGACGTCCAAAAGGCGTATTTCCACGGCATTGGCCCAGGCTACGCCCTCACACGACGCCTCTTACTTGGTCCAGGCTTCGACCTCAGGCCAGGCCTCTTCTTCAGCGCAGGTTTCGGCGGCGGCAAATTCCACGGCTGCAGAGTCGCCAGAGCCTCTTGCCGACTCCCGGCGGGACCAAGGAAGGGAGGCTTGGCAGACGGTTGGGGCCAAAAAGGCGAAGAAGAAACAAGAAAAGAAGGCGGCCAGAAAAGCGGAGGCTGACAGGAAGAAGAAGGCAGCCATACTTCGCCCTCCCGGTTCTACAGCAGTGGTCATCACGCTGCAACCTGCGGCGTCGGATAGGGGCCTGACCTATGGCGAGGTTTTGTCCAAAGCCAAGGCTGAAATAAACTTGGCAGAGCTTGGGATCGAGAGCATTAAATGTAAACAGACTGCAACAGGTGCTCGTCTGCTTGAGATCCCAGGCAACACCAGTGGGCCGAAAGCTGACGCCCTCGCTGACAAGCTGAGGGCAGCCTTTGCTGAGGGACAGATCCGGGTATCCAGGCCTACACTATGTGCTGATTTGCGCATTGCGGGTCTGGACGACTCCGTGACGGTCAAAGAGGTCGTAGCCGCTGTTGCCGATGTCGGGGGATGTTCTCCTGAAGATGTCAAGCCTGGTACTATCCGCTTGGGCTTCCGAGGGACCAGGACCATTGTGGTTAGCTGCCCTGTCGCGGCTGCAAAGAAGCTAACCAACAGCCACAGGCTACTGGTGGGTTGGGTGTCAGCGCAGGTGAAGCTCCTGCTGCCTAGGCCTCCGAGATGCTTCCGTTGCTTAGCCAACGGTCATAATGCAGCGCAGTGCACCTCGGGTGTAAACTGCGATACTGTCTGCCATCGCTGCGGTCAGCCCGGACACATTGCGGGCTCGTGCGACGCCACGCCGCACTGTGTTTTATGTGCAGCGGCAGGCATGCCGGCGGGACACTGGGCGGGTAGCAAATCCTGTACCGCCTCTCAAAAGAAGGGTAAAAAAAGGAAGAAGAAGAGTGGGCCCGCTGCCCAGGGAGTCTCAGCTCCTTCGCAGCCGACCTCAACTTCAGCGTCACATAAGACGCGGCCAGAGGGGGAGCTCATTAGGGACAGTCACTGATGGCCCCATATCTGCGCTTCCTTCAGGCGAATATCAACCACTGTGCCCGCGCTCAGGATCTCTTGCTCCAGAGTATGGCGCAGTGGTTGATTAACGTAGCGGTGGTCTCTGAGCCCTACTTTGTACCAATCAGGGACGACTGGGTGAGTGACATCCTCGCCTCAGTGGTCCTGATTTCGCAGGCCGCAGTCGATTCCCCGTCTTTTGAGGATATCGCCAGGGGGCAGGGATTCGTTGCAGCGCTGTTTGGGGAAGTAGTCATTGTGGGAGTCTACTTCTCGCCGAATAGGCCTCTCGCTGAATTTGAGGACTTCTTAGTCGAGTTGGGCACCGTCGTCGGTCGCAGGCATCCTCACCCCGTTGTCGTTCTTGGGGACTTCAACGCCAAATCTACGGCTTGGGGTTCCCCGAGGACGGACGCGCGGGGTAGGGTGCTCGAGGAATGGGCCGTGGAAAACGGCCTGCTCCTTCTAAACCGAGGTTCCGTCCAAACGTGCGTACGTCAGCAGGGTGGCTCTATAGTGGACCTCACGTTCGCCAGCCCTGCTATTGCAAGCCGTGCTCAGGGCTGGCGCGTTATGGAGGGGGTGGAGACCTTGTCGGATCATCGCTACATTCGATTCGACATCTCCACCCAGACCACCGCTGACCCAGCCCCAGCGGCCCCCGGCGAAGTTGGTCCGCGTTGGGCTTTAAAGCAATTGGATCGGGAGGCATTGCTAGAAGCCGCAATCGTCCAGGCCTGGATAACAGCATCGGACAGGCCTGCTGATGTTGACGAAGAGGCAGAATGGCTCCTGGAGGCAATGTCGCACATTTGCGATGCGGCGATGCCTAGGGCTCGGTCCAGCCAGCCCAGGCGCCAGGTATACTGGTGGTCGCCAGACATCGAGGGGCTGCGCGCTGCGTGTGTGACCGCTCGGCGCCAGTATGCCAGGCAACGCAGGAGGCGTCGCCGCAATCAAAATGCGGCAGACGAGGAGGCGGAACTGTACCAGGGATACAGGGAGGCAAAAAAGGCACTGCAGCAGGCCATCGCGCTGGCGAAAGCCAGGTCCCGCGAGGAACAACTCGCGACTCTGGACCGTGATCCCTGGGGGCGGCCCTACCGGGCCGTGCGAGGGAAGTTTCGCCCCTTTGCTCCCCCACTGTCCCAGAGGCTGCAGCCTGTCCTGCTGGAGAACGTGGTGAGTGCTCTCTTTCCATCAAGAGAGGAGCACTCGGCACCGCCGATGGTTCCGCCTGCCGTGGATCCAAACGCGGATGAAGACGAAGACGTGCCCGAAGTGACCCGGGTAGAGTTGAGAGTGGCGGTGATGAGGCTTCAAGCCAAAAACACCGCCCCAGGGCCCGATGGCATTCCAGGCCGCGCTTGGGTTCTGGCTTCACAGGCTCTCGGGCCCCGATTGGGAAGGCTCTTTAGTGCATGTATGGAGCGGGGCCAGTTTCCACGGCGTTGGAAGACGGGCAAAATGGTTCTGCTGAAGAAGGAGGGGCGCCCCGTGGACTCACCATCCGCATACCGCCCCATTGTGTTGTTGGACGAGGTGGGCAAGCTCTTTGAGAGAGTACTTGCAGACCGCCTCGTTCAACACTTATCGCGAGTGGGTCCAGACCTGTCGGATAACCAGTTCGGTTTCCGACGTGGGCGCTCCACCGTGGATGCGGTCATGCGCGTAAGGGCCTTGGCGGAGGAAGCAGTGTCCCAGGGTGAGGTCGTCTTGGCGGTGTCGCTCGACATCGCCAATGCCTTCAACACCTTACCCTGGAGCTCCATTAGGGAGGCACTTCGGTATCACGGGGTGCCAAACTACCTTCGCCGCACTGTCGGGGCCTACTTGGCGGACCGGTGTGTCATCTACCCGGGTCGAGAAGGATGGGGTCGGCGAGAGGTGTCGTGCGGTGTTCCGCAGGGGTCGGTATTGGGGCCACTCCTGTGGAACATCGGATATGACTGGGTGCTGCGTGGAACGCTCCCCCATGGAGTCGACGTCACCTGCTACGCCGACGACACGCTGGTGACAGCGCGGGGGAGTACGTACCAAGACGCAGCACAACTGGCGACGGCAGGGGTTGCGCGGGTCGTTGCAAGGATCCGGCGGTTGGGTCTCGAGGTGGCCCTGAGCAAATCCGAGGCCCTGTGTTTCCATAGGGCTCGGCGCGCGCCACCTTCGGGATCCAACCTAATCGTGGGAGGAGTTTCCATCGCTGTCGGGTCGACGATGAAGTACTTGGGACTTGTCCTCGACAGTCGATGGAACTTCGAGCCGCACTTTCGGCAACTGGTCCCCAAATTGATGGGCGCAGCGGGAGCATTATCGCGGCTGCTGCCCAATCTGAGGGGGCCCGACACGTCCTGCCGGAAGTTGTATATGGGGATCGTGCGGTCGATGGCGCTCTACGGGGCGCCCGTGTGGGCGAACAACCTGAAGGCCCGCAACAACGCTATCTTGCGAAGGCCGCAGAGGGCGATGGCCATCAGGATTGTTCGCGGGTACCGCACGATCTCATTCGAGGCAGCGACCCTTCTTGCCGGATCCCCGCCTTGGGACCTGGAGGCGAAAGCACTCGCGTCACTTTACCAGTGGCGCAAGGAGGTACTGGAGCGTGGCGGGAGTCCCCTGCCTCGGGTTCTTCAGGCACGGCGGTCAGAGCTCCGCCAGGCCCTAAGGCTAGAATGGGAGACACGACTTGCGCAACCCACTGCAGGGCACGCCGTCATAACGGCGATAAGACCCGTCATGGAGGCGTGGATCATGAGGCCGCATGGCGCCCTCAGCTTCCGGCTGACGCAGGTACTTTCTGGCCACGGCTGCTTTGGCAAGTACCTGTGTCGTATACGTCGGGAGCAGACACCGGTGTGTCACCACTGTGCTGCTTGCCCGGAGGATACGGCGCAGCACACGTTGGAGGAGTGCTCAGCCTGGGCAGGGCCGCGCCGTGACCTCATTGCGGCAATAGGCGGGAGGGACCTCTCGCTTCCGGCCGTCGTTCAATCGATGGTCGAGAGCGTGAGCGCATGGGATGGGGTTGCCTCCTTTTGCGAGGATGTCATGTCGGCAAAGGAGGCGGCCGAGCGGGACAGAGAAGCTGCATCCTCTCGTCCCTCTCGTAGGAGACGCACCGGGCGCCCGAGAAGGGTGCAAAATGATTTACGGCCTCCATGAGAGGTAGCCTGCGGGCGGCGGACTACGGGGCGTCTGTCGTCCGACCAGGAAGGCCCGAGTGAGCGGCGCAGTGTTCCTCGCGCGCCACTTAAGAGTGGGTGCGGCCATTATTGTAATGGCTGCACGGGGTGGAGGGATCCGCTAAGGTACAGCGGGTCGAGGCCTGTCGGGGGAGCGGTGAATGCTTATGCGAATCCCGCACCCTCGGCCACGGGCAGAGGTGGAACACCGCGGTGGTTTTAGCCGGTAAGAGTCCGGCATGCCCCTCCGTCACTCCCCATGACGGAGGAAGTCCATGAGGATTTCCACCGCGTACCAAAAAAAAAAAAAAAAAAGCTTGTCTTGACGGATTTTAGTTCTTTGCGGGTTTTTTAATCTTTTTAGTTGTGAGAACTAGCGACCCGCCCCGGCTTCGCACGGGTGCAATGCTGATACTAAATACACTACAGAAAAACTGTAAACGTTGTATATAAAAACATAGTGGCCCGCTCCGCCGCAAACGCTACGTCCCGCAATTTTTAAATCTGTAATATCTTCGAAAATATTCATTTAAATCATATGCTGTAAAAGGCCATATAGATCTATATTAAATCAACAATGTATTTAAGGTATTTAATTGGATAAGGATTAATGCTGTATTGGTTAAAATCGCTTCAAAAATTAGTTAATAAATTAATTAAAAAGTAAATGACAAAAAAATGTTATTGTGGGATATCCATAAGAGATAGACATATACCATCGTGGAGTTTTCTGTACGCCTTTTCAATGTGTACAATACTTAGTACATTATTTTGATAAATCTCGTAGGGTTCAGCCTGCGTTTGCAATGTAAGCGGAAAAAATGAAATTATTTACCACATCACATTAGAAACATCAAAAATAACAGTATTTCTCCGCTATTTAATGGATGTTATTATACATATAAACCTTCCTCTTTAACCACTCTATCTATTAAAAAAAACCGCATCAAAATCCGTTGCGTGGTTTTAAAGATTAACGCCGCATCTTTAACTTTTAGTTAAGAAGTTAGTATCGCTATTTTTGGCAAAAAATAAAATTATAAAATTGTTTATCGCATAGGTAGCATCACCGTTGAGCGCAATACGTTTCTGGGTCCCGGCTCAGAGCAGGTGATTTTAGTCAGTAAGAGTCTGACTCTCTACCATTGACGTAAACGATAGACACCTCATTGCCTTATTTCTACGAAAAACTTCCGACAAAACATTGAGGTGTGCGGGGAGGGGGGTAGTAATGGGAAACATAATGGAAAGAAATCATAAGCTTTCTAAACAATAAAAAAATATGAATAGGTACATATGTCGGCAGATTATATTCATCTATTTGGTGCACCAAAGGATTTACAATGTTGCAGTTGAAACTCTTTACCAGTCAAAAGTACTATTGACTAGCAAAATCAGTCAAAAGTAGTTTTGACCGTATGCTTTAGTCAATAATACTTTTGACTAAGCTTGAGCTGGTTAAAAGTACTTTTGACTAAGTGATTCCGTCAAAAGTGGTTTTGACTGCTTGAATCAGTCAAAACTCTTAAAAATCAGTCACTAATCTGCAATAATAATTAATAATATCTATTCTTTATAAAAGTAAATTATAGGATGAAAGAGCGAGCGAAGCGAGCTCGGGACTTGGGGCACCCCGACTAGGACAGGTTAGGTTAGAAGGAGATGGCGGGGTCTAGAGAGCGAGCGAAGCGAGCGAACAGACCCCGCCATCCACTTCGTGGTTATTTTTTTGTAAACCCTTGAGCCCCGCGAAGCGGGGCTCCTCGACTATGCTTTTTAAGCATTATTCACATCTGACAAGTAAATAGTGCTTTTGACTGATGCTTTATTGCAGTTAAAACTACTTTTAACGAAGAGCGTTAGTCAAAAGTACTAATAACCAATATTTTTCAGTCAAAACCACTTTTGACCAACCTGTTCAGTCAAAAGTAGTTTTGACTGATTTTGCTAGTCAATAGTACTTTTGACTGGTTAAGGGTCCGTTCACACAGACCGGCTCGGAGAGGAGAGCAGATTCTTATCACGTTGAAAACAGAGTTTTTAGTATTTGTAGTAAGGTTTAGTTTTGCATGTGCATTGCTTTTGTCATTAAGAATGCTTGAACGCGGTTGGTGTGAAATAATAAGAGGAGCTGATCGGCTCCGATCGCGTACTTTTTCTCGTTCGCGCTGCCGATCGGCTCCGATTGCGAGTGCATCCACTTTCAGATCGCTTCCAGCCGGTCTATGTGAAATAATTGGCGGCTCCGCTCCGACCAACTCCAAGCAATCCAAGCGTATATCCGATCCGCTCTGTGTGAAAAGAAAAATGCGCGCCGATGCTTTCCGAGCCGGTCTGTGTGAACGGACCCTAAGAGTTTTGAGTGCAACAACAATAAAACAAAAAAAAAATACCAAACCCGTGCGAAGCCGGGACGGGCCGCTAGTTGTATATTATAACAATGTGTTCTACTTATTACCTAGTTATTATCGATAATTTCAGTTAGTATAGTCCCATCTCTATCCGAAAGTTAATCATGGGAGCGCTTCGAGGAAATACATTTTAATATTTTTAATTGTTCCTCAAAGCGCTCACTTTGGGAGCGCTTGGAGGAACAAAACGGGAGCGGTTAGATGGGAGTGTTTCAAAACGAGAGCGCTTCGAGGAATACCTCGGAATCGCGGCGCGACGCGACGTGCGGGCGCGCAGGGGACAGGGCCCTGCGGGTAGGGTTACCAGATGAAAAAATCAAAAGTCCGGAGAAAGGCCTGATTTTCATTGAAAAATCCTGAGATCCTTTACATTATCAAAATTTTCTTTCGAATTTACTTAACAATTTAATAAAGTCGTTATACTATCGTTTTTATACATTGTGGATCTTACTTAAAAATGTATCATCACATATTAAGTATGATAAAACTGATTAAGTATCTACTTGGATAAATAAGTACTGATTTTAATTGTGCAATTATTACCAAAGGAAGATTATTTTTAGTCTGTTTATTTTTTTATCAAAGAGATCTTTAAAATGTAAGCTATATTTTATTGAAAATTCCAAAAATCCTGAGATTTCATGAGATTTGCAAAATCCAGCCGCAATCCTGAGAAGAGTCCAAAAATCCTGAAATATCAGGACGAATCCTGAGATATGGTAACCCTACCTGCGGGGGTGTATGAAGGGTCACTCCCGGACCGCTCGCGCCTTGTGATTTCGAACATGTGGATGAATCTCTATAAAATGTAGGTATAAAATGAAACGCCAGCAGAGGATGGAGGCCCCTGCAGACCAGGGGCCCCAAGCACGTGCTTGTTGTGCTTATACGTTAATCCGCCACTGTATACATTGTAATACTAGCTATATACCCTGCGGTGTCGCCCAAGTTCAGTTATGTCTTTGGTTACTGCTTGGCTCCCGTTGGTCTTAGCGTGATGTTATATACGTATAATATAAACCTACCACTTGAATCACTCTATCTATTGATGAAAACCGCATTAAAATCTGTTGCGGAGTATAAGATCTATGCGTATAGCCGGGAAGCGACGTTTAATACTATGTAAAGATAAGCATGAACTGGATTGGCATAAAACCATAACAAAAACTCCAAAAATAACTCCAAACCGAAAGCTTCTAAAAATAAAAGCACCAAAAATATCTTTCACAATGAAACATTCCCGTAATTTCAGCAAACAATGATCTTCATCGAACAATCACCATAATGCCTGCACTCCGGTTATTTCTGTCGTTCGCCACATGGCTTACGAAGCTTTTACTTATTATTTATGCACGATATTTGGACAATACCAAAGAGGGTAGGCAGGGGAAGGCATTCAGGATGGGATGAAAATATAAATGACTATAGAGAATTTACTTCATTGTAAAGAGTGTCAACAATACGAAAAAGTTGCGGAGTTTCGACAATTTAACATCTTTTTTGAGTTTTAATGATTTGATATTATTGCCCATACTTTCATGCCCATGAAAAAAAAACACAGCGACTCGAGTCTCGTTAACCTAGTGGTCCTAAGCGCGACTACTAGGGATCTTAGGTTATATTCCCAAGTCGAGCGAAGTGTTTTGATTGGGTTTTTCTATGAAATTCTCAGTAACAGCTCGGGGTTAGGATCTGTGCCCGGTAAGTGGCAATAAGCTCTCCCCCTATTACATGGGACATACATATCGGCGAACTGTGTGTGTGTTGGAACTCTTCTGCCTAACCCATCGGGGAATACAGGCGTGATGGTATGTTATGTTACATAAACTCACGCCTTCTTTTCATGGGGGTAGGCAAAAACCACAGAACGCCACCTGTTACAATCCTCACATACTCCTTTCACCTCGTCCACGTCTATACATCTGGTCATACAAGCACGCTGGTTACGAGTACTACGCACCCGGTTTCTGAAGAACCTCACCAATAAGATCAGTGTAGGTCTTTCTAGGTCCCCCCTAGATTACCTGCATTGCCACTTACATCTTCCTTAAAAAATCCTGTTGTAAGTCGCCTTTCACTCATCCTCTCAACATGACCGAACCATCTAATCATACTCTTTCTTTTTAATCTTTGTCACTAAGCACATATTCTTTTATGATTTCATATTTTGATATTTTTGCTTATATTTCATTACATTACAAAAATAACGGCCGTATTGTTGAAAAGACTGTATTTTGGCGACATAATTATGATTTATTTAATACTAATAATAAAGTTGATTTTTGTATCTGATTGATAGCCAGATTCATGAGGAATAGTATAAGTTATAAAACATCACGCTGCATACACGCATCATCTTTCGTTACTGCTCCGCTCCCGTGTATCGTAGCGTGATGGCCCAGTGGTTAAGGCGCCCGCATATCATGCATGAGGTTGTGGGTTCGCAACCGGGCACGGGCAAGTACCAATGTGACGTTTTCTAATTCATAATATCGATACCAGAAGTATCAATTAATGTAAGGGACAAAACACGGTTTTTCAGGAGAGCCAAAAAACGATTTTATTTTTTAAAATCTGGGTATAACTTTTTACTGTCTGCTCCAATTTTAATTGTGTCTAGAGCAAAGTTTCTTAGAATTTCCTCTTCTTTCATGCTCTAAACGAAAGATTTAGGAATACCCAGCGGATTAAAATATAGCATGTCCTTTACATTAAAAAAATATGTTTAGTTGTGCCTTACGTTACTAATATTTTATGTGTAAACCGTCAAGCATAGTGTAAGCAGCAAGAGAAATAGAAAATTATACGTAATCCTATTGTAAAGGACTTTTACAGTGTTGCAATTTGATGTAACTATAGATTATCTACTAAAATTATGGTATTTTAACACCATGGAAATAGGTTCTTTGCATGATTAATGTTAGTTTCAGCTTAGCTATCACAGATTTAAATGAAAGGAGATGGCTAAATGGAAGTATAGACCACTGCCCCATGTGCCAGGTACCATGTATAAATATGGTACTAGGTACAATGTAATGCTGAATGGCTAAATATTAGTATTTCATGTAAAAAAGATTCAGATACTTTTTGGGAATAATATAATGGTAAAATAATATTGCCTAAAAAGGAAAAAAAGGTGTGTGACAGTATATAATTTTCTTCAACTGACAAAAAATAAAACGAAAAAGAATAAAACTAAAAACGAAAATGAGGTTGTATATTTATAAGCGAATGTTTGTGATGAAAAAGTTTTTTTTTTTAGATACTTTATTATGTTTAATAGTTCACGAAAGTGCTAGGAAAATATTAAACACTACATAATTCATGAATGATTTTTTAAATATTATGAGGCTATGTAAGATTCATATACATTCCAGAATGTATCTGGCCCGGGGGCAGTCATTTAGCCATCACCTTTAGAAATAATTCTTAAAAAACTCTAATCATGAATTAAAGTAAGGGACATGCTATTTAAATCGACTGAGGTTGTAAATTATTAACACTATGACTTACTTTATTTTTCAGAGAAAAAAAAATGTAAACGTCCGTTACATCATTTTTTTTTTCATAAATCGTTTTACGCAGGCCAAATTTTTTTAACGTAAGGGAATTTTTTTTAACGATAGAATTTTTTTAATAATACCAATAGATAAGTAGAGCAGAAAATTCTGAATCCAATGATGTATATAACTCATTTTCGCCAAAATGTCCCTTACGTTAATTGATACTTCTGGTATCGATATGTCAATGTCAATGTCAATGATAAACTGAGAAAGTACATATTATGTACAGTCTGTTGTCAACATTATCTGACCCACCCTAAACACAACCAAAATTGGACCCTCTGCCTATGATAATAAGGTTTAATTTCAATTTATCGATGAATACAGACACGCATAAACCCACCCAACGTTGTCGGAGCCACCGGCATTATAATTATCATTTTGTTAAGCTATTTTAATCATTATCTCGTTGACATTAAAGTTAAAAACCTTTTAAGTCACCTTACATAATTAGAACCCAATCTTGAATTTCGTGGAGTCTTAACAAGTTCTTGTGGCTTGGCGGTTTGATGTTGGATTGGCGAGGAACAACATGTGGGTTCGAAAACACAGTCCACCTGTTATCAGTTTCTTTTTTAATTTGATTTCATTTCTACAAAATTGTTTGCATTATTAAAGAACGGCCAATATGATTTACGCCTAATAACTTATCTTGTAAACAGGTGGGTAAATTAAAAAAGTTTAAGTTCACATATATTTGCTTCGTGAGGTAGATAATAAATTCGTCTACTTAAGTGACAAAAGTTACACTACGCCTATTAGCATTGACTGTGCACACACATTTGTAAATCGTTTCGCATAACTCGTTAAGTATTTTTAAGCAATTTGGTGTAAAAAAGTATCATGTCGCAGCTTAATGACTATACCAAACATAAAATCATATTTTTACATGAGCAGAATGTTGGAATTACAGAGATTGGTCGTCGTCTTAATATAGCAGTAAGTGTTTTTTTTTATACCTATTTTATTTAATTGATTGTGATTAATGAACGCGTAGTTGGCTATTTTACTATTACATTAACTCCTTACAAGTTACATAAACGGTTCCAAAAAAGTTTTTTTTTTGTTTTAGAGAAATACGACTGTAGCTAAGACGATATGGAGACAAAGTAAATATTCAGCGGATTCGTCCAGGGGCAAAAAACATCAAGTACCTATAGTCCCGAATGCGATTGCCCATTAGTGTAACCGCAATAAAACACCATATTTCAGTGGAAACAGTGAGAAGGCATTTACACGCTGCTGGAATAAGGAATTATAAACCGGCACAGAAAATAGCATTGACACCTGCTGAAGAGGGGTCCGTTTTGCCCAGGAATATTTAAATTTTAATTGAGAAGAAAATGTTGTGATCTTCACTGATGAAAAAAAAAACATTTAAATCGAACAAAGATGAACGTAACAAGGAACGGTGCGCCATCACTCCGCTACTAATTAATCTAGGATATTTTTAAACACACCATGTAAGTAAATGCTCAATGGATAGATTGTTAAACCATTAAAATGTTGCCAATTACGTGGTGATGTTATTGTCATAAATAGTTTTTTTTCTATTTAAATGACATGTTTATTCACTACGTATAATAGGCAGCTATAAATCTTTAAAGCATTTCACAGATAAAATAAATTTTCTCGATAACAAACTTTCAAGAAAACATGCCTTTTTTAATGTTTATAAATGGTTAGATTTGATTATGGCATCCTCATAATATATTGTATATTAATTTGGAAATATGTGAGCATTTACTTACTTTATTTACCTAAGTGTTTTAATGAAATACTTAATAAACATTTTAAATTTGCAATTGTTTAGTTTTATTTCTATGCGTTGTCCATTAAAGAACTGTAAAAAAAGTATAATAAAATAATTAAAAAAGAAACACCTGAGCAGAAGCTATATTTAGGTTAAACTTGATTTCGAACGTAAACAACGATTAGTGACCACAAGACTAAAGAATTTAAACCATATATATACTTCAATAAAGTTTATTCTTGCACAGCACAAGCAGCCAACCTTATCCTAGTGCAAATAGATTATTTTGTATTTTATCCCTTCATTATTATTTAATCACTCCATTAAGACATGATAATAAAAAAACTACCTATAAAATAGACAAAAATAAATTGTAAAGAGAAGTTGTTTTTGCAATTTAGTAAGGCAAGGACAAATATGTTTGCGCGTTGTCACTGCATACCCTTAGTTAGTAGCATTTGAATACCACTTTTACAATGAATACAAATATTTATTTTTCAACTACCCACTTAATACAAGTTATGCCAAAATATTACCATTTTAGAAACTTTATATTTGAAGATTATCCGTCTATAGTTCTTTAATAATACAAGAAATACTTTTAGAATAAATTCTAAATTGAAAGCAAAACAATATCTTCGTCGCGGGATTTGATCTCGCAACTTGTCACTCTCAGTCTTACACACAGACCACGAGACCAGAGTTACTTGACCGAACTCATTAAAATAAGCTATTACACTTATTATATTATAACAAGTTGTTATAAGATTTAACCCAATGCTAACGTGATAAAGATCAAATTTGCGTGTGTGTATTTTTATTGTATTTATTCCTTCTCAGTTCTCGAGCACTTGACTGATAACCTCATATAAATTGAAATTAAACCTTATTATCATAGGCAGAAGGTCCAATTTCGATTGTGTTTAGGGTGGGTCAGATAATGCTGACAACCGACTGTACTTTCTCAGTTTATCATTGACATCGGTAACCATGTTAAGGCCCTTGAGGCGGTTTAGAAACTATAACACTAGGAAGTGTGGGGTCGTTAGACCTTACTGCTCATACGATAAAGAAAGACGCTTAATTTTATATGGTGAAAAATTTATAAAATCGGTACAATAGTTCCTGACCTTATTCGGTTCGAACAAACCACCAAAATAATATTTCCTCTTTATAATATTAATAGTAATTATTACTAGTACACTCCTTAAGAACATCAGATTCCACATCTTTAGCTCAAGAAAAATAGGTCAAGGTTATATTTTTCATACATTTGTATTTTCCTATTTAAAAATGGGTCGGCAAACATGGAAAGCCCATCCTATAGGAAGTGGTTACGTACTCAAAGGGATTAGCGATGCGTTGAGAACCTTGACAACAACGTTCAAGATTCTAGCGTGCTTATAATTTGCCACAAAGACTATGAAAGGAAAGCGGAATATAGACATGCAAGGGAATTTCGACTGTAAGGCTTAATACATGTAGGGTTAAATTTGATTTTATATAGATTGTAGTTTTCAAGTCAATTACAAGAAAAAAGTACCTACACTGCAGTTTATTTTGGACTTCACTGAAGGAAAATATCTTTTGGAAACTTGGATGTATAATTAACATAAGTCTGAAAGTGCCAATCCGCCTTGATCAATGCTTCGTGCCTTCTCTGTATAAGAAGAGGCCTTTGCCTAGCAGTGGGATAGTAGAAGGCTGATATTGTTAATTACCTATTATGTTAATACCAATTAGTGAAGCTTTACTCCATAAAGGCACGGTCGGCTTGCAGTCATAATATTTGTATTATTTTAAATAACGTGTTAAAATAACACAAAATATTGGGTTTTGGTGGCAAGTGTCTACTTAAATTTTTTTTTATTTTGTAGTATTATGATGATGTTTCGCTGAGTTTTGATATAGTACTGAGTATATAATGTTACCTAATATAAATTAGGTATTATTTTATTTATTCTTGCCTTGTTTTACAAAAACCCTTCGGGGATCAAAAAGAAGATTTACAATCACAATTAATTATTACTCGCGTTTTTGTTTTGTAGACTGATATATGAGTATATTGATAAATTTATGATTAATTCATGAAAATTTGATGAATGTTTTCAAGTTAACCATAGGAAAATATATAATGGTAGATTCTAGCAAGGCCGCGAATAGATTAGCTTAAGTAAATGTGTACTTACTGAGCATAGCATAGGTCTGTAGCTCCAAGCCATAGACGAAGAAGCACAGTCGTGAACCATAGCAATCTTTCAGCCGCCATTTTGTTGATATTTTAAAAAATACCGTATATCTTCTTAATTAATTACCGTATCATAATAATTTCTTTTCAAATATTTTAACAACGATATAATATTTAATAAGATGTAGTGATTTATCTACATAATTTTATTATTAATTAATAATATTAAATTCGAATAAAACGTTAATGTTAAAAAGTTATGTACGAATACATAACTAGTTGCTAATATTAAATTAGTGACATGAGCATATTTATTTTCATATTATTGAGCATAATTATTTACTGTTTTAAAGAAAAATAACCAAAAAGTTTTTTTTCTTCACGACAAAAAGCGCGCGACTTTTGACAGGTGTCGCGAAACCGCGGGAAACGTAATGACGGAGACGCGGAAAAAAATAACGCGATGACCAGCGGATGCGTTTTAAAGTTTGTGACATGCGCATTGATATCTACATATTTGATGGATTTTATGCAGCGTGCACTATTGGTTTTATGTGGTAAGATAATAAAATATATATTATGGTAAGATAGCACAAAAATTGTCCTTTGTCCTAAGCTAGGTCAATATCTATAATTTGTGTCCTCAGCTGATTTCCACGGCTGTTAAAGCGACAGTTAAGAGTATCTAGTTTTGCTTATAATAAAAAACAAAAATAGTAGGGATTAGCCTATTTATTGTACCACTGTAGAGCAAAGGCGTCTTAAGCAGAGGGCGCACGAGCATTGATGAACACGCTTGCTGTAGGCGAATTAGTGATTTTAGACTTAGATGATGATGACACACATAAACATGCACATACGCTTGTATTCCCCGAAGGGGTAGGCACCATACAAACATACATACACTTACGCCTTTTTCCCATGGGGGTAGGCAGGAATACCACCAGCTACGGTCAATGTTACCTACATTGACCATAGCCGTACCAACGTACCAATACCCAGTGCACTGCAATGTACACAGTTCTCCAGTTTGTTTAGGGGGTTTGTATAGGGGGCGAACCTATTGCCATTAACCAGTCACAAACCCTAAGTACGAGCTGCCGACTAGACTTATTTAGACTTATTTTTTATAAGTCTTAAGTTTCGTAGAAATATTTTTCTTTGCTGATATCAGCGATGACCAATTTTTTTTTCTTCTTTTAATTTTGTTGGATGGCACACAAGCCTTCACACACGCTGCCTATAGACATCTGCAATAGCAGAGGCCTTACAAATGCGTTGCCGGCGTGCTTTTATGACCAGATGTATGAATGTGGACGAGGCGAAAGGAGTATGTTAAGAATCGTAGCAGGTGGCGTTCTGGGGTTTCTGCCTACCGCCATGGGAAAAAGGCGCGAGTTTATGTATGTATTTGCCCGGTATCGAACCCGCAAGGGCTTGAGTGAGAGGCAGACACCCTAGCTACTGGGTCACCAAGACGTTACATTATAAAAATCGATAATACCTACTTATTACGTAATACAGTGCTGACGATTCGCTGGCATTCGGGGTGGGTAGGAGGCTAGGAGGGCGGTCGACAGCACTCGAGCACGATGCGGTCAAACGCTACTCCTACTGTATTTGCTTGGGACTGAGTAGGAGTTGATGATACCTCTCGGTACGCGGTATTTATATTTAGATACCTGATCTAAATATAAGTCAAGACTTCTCAAGATCATTCATCAAGAAATTCTCAATAAAACTGCTAATAAGCGTCTTTTTTAAACTGCCTCGTTAGCCTAGTGGTCCTAAGCGTGACTGCTACGCTAGAGGTCTTGTGTTCGTTTCCCAGGTCTAGCAAAGTGTTATTGGGCTTTTTATAACTAGGCACAAATCCTAACTCCGAGCGGCTACTGACAACATAACACTTGCTCGACTTGAGAATCGAACCCAAGACTTCTAGCGTAGCAGTCGCGCTTGCTTACTAACGAGGCACTTTGAAAAATGAGTGCTTATGGATTCTCAACACTTAGAATTTAGCGCTCGTTCGTGCATTAAATTTATTTGTGTAAGAGACTATCGCAATAGCTAGGGAATACTTAGTCAACAATTTTTAAATAGGTACTCTTGTACTTATGGGAAGAAATATTATTAAATACCCGGAAATAACGCCATAACTTATTACATTTGAAAAGATGAAACCATGGCATTTCTTGAAGATATAGAGAGAACGAAGAGGACCTAAAAACTCTAGGTTTTATATACCTGCTAAAGCTATTTTATATCGCTGATATTTAGACAAATATCAGCGACAAGTAAAAAACATATTTATTGTTATTTTAAATAAATTAGAAGCTTTCTAGTAACCATCAGCTCTATACATATATATTTGAAGCATCGCTACGTGTTCAAGCGGTAATCTCCATCAGTTCACGTGCAGCATCGGTGTTCCGTCACAGAGCCGGTTCCCGCAACCACTTGACCGCCCCTCGATAGTTCAATACTGCATGTCGCGGAATTGGCTGGCTACAACGTGTAGATCAATAATTTCTGCTGATTCTATTTATATATTACAGATATTTTATATTCCTGGTTTCGTAATTCTCAGAGGGGCGCAACAAAGAAGTAAAGATTTCTTACCTGAAATACACAAATGCTTGGTTCATCAAAGCGTTTTGTATTAAATAGATATGGGCCATATTTTTATTTTTCCAACTTTCTCGTGCCTATGTAAGATAAACTGTTCGGATGTCCTAGGACTTATAAATTTTCTTTTCCGTTGAAAGCATGATCAAACGCGAACGGACCTTACCATGTAGCGTTAAAAGAAAAGTTAAAAAAGTAGTTAGTAAAGTTAGTAACGAAAAAAAAACACAAAATTCAATTTCTGAACGAAACAATTGCAGTCAGTGGCTGTAAACGTCAGATAAAACCGGCCAAATAAAAGAGTATAGTTAATCTGAATGTAATTTAAACAAATAGCCCTTAAGTCTTACTAATAAAACTCAATTTACATTGGATTGCGATTTGACTTTTAGCTTGGTACAACTTTTGATTTTTTAAGGTTGTAAAAGCTAACAAATGAATTGAAAGTAATTCTTTTTATAAATTAAACAATATTTAAAAATATGAAATATATTAGGCTAATAGTGTAGCTATAATTTATTTAATATGGATGAAATAACTACTTGGAACCACGGAGACGTGGAGGAAAAACCCGAATGGCCGAACAAGTATTGTTTTGGGTGTTTATGTGTAAATGAGGAGAAACATGCACAAAATTATGCATTTCAATGCGGTCCCCTCAAGAACATATTCCAGGTAACGTGTTCACGCGTTTATTGCGTGGTAAAATGTGTTTTAAAGTTGGTAAACTTGATCTTTGGATTGGGTAGGAAGCAACAGGGTTAGCATAATATTTAGTAATCGTTTTCAGTAAGATAAATCCATAAAATAAAGATAGTCTTTACATGTAACAGTTTTAGGATGTCCACTAACAAGGTGGACGGACAACCTGATCAAGAATGCAGGAAGACGTTGGATGCACGCCGCTTCCAACTGGTCCTTTTAGAAATACATGGGGCAGGACTTCCAGCAGTGGAAGTCAATAATAATGAACCTATTACTAATATAAAGAGGAATGATTTTTTGTACCAAATAGGCTCAGAAACTACTGGACTGATTTTATCATTTTTTTGTCACCAATAGATAGCTATAAGAAAGTAACATAGACTATACATATAAACAGACACAGACAGACTATACAGTTTATACTAGTACGGGGGACAGAGCGAATGAAATCCGTATAAACTAACAACCAATTAATATGTTGTGTTACCTACACTAAATTAGACTTAGCTTAAAATTAGCCTTTGATAAAACTGTCTAGAAATATTGCGCTAGGTAGTTAGATTTACTTTAGCAAATAAAGAAAGTTTTTTTTTTGTTTTTTTTTAAATCATGCTTCGAGGTATGGGAGCAGAGCAGAAACAAAAGATGTAGCGTAACGTAGGTGAAAATATCCATGCGGACGAATTCACGGGCAAAAGCTATATATTTTTACATTTGTTACAGATGGACTGCATATTCTTATGTTATCTATGCAAGAGGATGGCTGAACACACGGAACAGTTCATACAGAGTGTGCAAAGTAATCAAATATTATTGGAAAACTTTCAAAATGTAAGTTTGTGTAAATTAAGTAGAAGTAGAGCTCTTTGTGAAGGAGCTTGTCTGGGGAAGTATTACTACCATACCAATGTCTGCCGCAAAGCGGCATTGTTGTATTCTGGTTTGAAGGGTATGGTTGCCTGTATAATTACAGGCACAAGAAATTGCCTCGTTGGCCTAGTGGTCCTAACCACGACTGCAACCCTGGAGGTCTTAGGTTCAATTTCCAGGTCAAGCAAAAAATGTTATTGGGTTTTTCTATGAAGTTCTCAGTAGCAGCTCGGGATAAGGATATGTGCCCGGTTAGTGGCAATAGGCTCGCCCCGTATTACATGGGACCTGAACATACCGGCGAACTGTAGGTGTACATTGCTACACCTCTGCCTAATCCTTCGGGGAATACAGGCGTAAACGTATGTATGTGTTGATTAATCTGTTTTCATAACCTTGCAGGTAATGGATGAGACGTTAAAGTCAGTACGCACACAAACACAACCGCTAGTCAATTTAACACAAGTGCCATTGCCTTTGATAGAGTTATCGGAGCGAGACAGCTATAGTTCGGAGGAGACTTTCACTGTCATATGCTCTAGAAATGTGAGTAAGGAGGTTCAGGTCAAGACTGAAATGAAAGAAGAGGAGTATATGGAACATCTTGAAGGGGAGTTTATTAACGGTGGTGATGGTGAGTGACCATACAAAGTTATTAAAATTTATTTTAAGTTTAAAGGTGTGTCCAGTCAGTTTAACAAAAATTTATTTCATATTCAGGCACCTATAGTGTATTTTTTAATCTCGAAGACTGATTTGACAGCTTCTTACGTCAAACTTGAAAATAGTGTGCTTTATGTTCATGGGCCGAAAGCACATTATTTTTATACTAGCTTTTGCCCGCGACTTCGTTCGCGTGGACTTCAGGTTCGTCCCGTCTAGTCAAAAATTGTAGCCTATGTGTTATTATAATCTATATGTATAAGCTATATTGTGGTAAAGTTTCATTCAAATCCATTCAGTAGTTTTTACGTGAAAGAGTAACAAACATCCATACATCCATACTTACAAACTTTCGCCTTTATAATAGTAGTAGGATTTGACGTAAGAAGCTGTCAAATCAGTCTTCGAGATTAAAAAACACACTATAGAAATTTACATTTTGTTTTTTTTTTTTGTAAATATGGAATTACTAGCTTCTGTCCGCGACTTCGTCCGCGTCACAGTTGATGTGTTATCCTACGGGTACCGTACATTTTCCCGGGATAAAAAGTAGCCTATGTGTTATTCCAGACTATAATCTATCTTTGTGCCAAATTTCATCCAGATCCATTCAGCCGTTTAAGCGTGAAAGAGTAACAAACATCCATACATCCATACATCCATACTTACAAACTTTCGCCTTTATAATAGTAGTAGGATAGTAGGATGTGTTACCTAGTACCTATTTTAGACAGAGACTAACTCAAAATTTGTTTACAAATTTTTACTTGACAGGCAATGATTGGCAAATATATGATTATTCATCATCATCAACAAAAGGTTTGCCAATAAAATTCGTTTTTTTTAATATAACCTTTTATTTGACAAAACAATTACAAATATTTAAACTCACATACACAAACAGCCAGACCCGGAACAACTATCTGTGTGCCATACAAATATTTGTTCCTTGCGGGTATCGAACATGCAGTATAGCAGCCAATCGCTTAGCCAACCGTGCCGTCTGGATATTGAATACTGGGTACTGGATATTAGATATTGGATACTGGATACTGCATATTGGATACCAGACAAACCATTTTCATCAATAAATACATTCATCCATTTTGCAATTTTTCAGAGTTCCCAGAGTCATACGTAAAAGATGAAGAAGATGGATTTCCCCTGAAAGCATTACTGAAAGAAGAATTGGAACTGGAGGACATTGACAGTCTAGACCTCATGAGTCTTAGCGCCACACTCAGAAAGAATAAAGTTAAGAATAAAAAGAAGATCAAGCGGGACTTGATGCAGATGAAAAAAGGTAAATACAAGTAGCAAAGCAATAGGGAACTGCATGTTTTTTTAAATTCGCATTTATTAACAAGATATGAAAATACCGTAGAACAGATGACAAAAAGTAAAATTACAATCGGCCAAGAAATGCGGCCGATACAAGCATTTAAAACTATTAATTACGCACCGATTAGACAGAGAGATCCGATATAACATGTGACGTCAGGTGTTACAACTTCCATATAAACGCCGTGTTACATTTCGTTTTGCTAGAAAGAGGTAGAAACAAATCTTTGATGGCTTGTATCTTTTTTAATTTCGTGATTATTCGAAAAATAGTTTTACTAAACTGTTTATTACATGAATGAGGACAGATAAAAAAAAATATGCATATTCATTATTGTAAAGTCAATAGGATTATTTCGCAGCAATGACCGATATTTATGCTAAGTTGCGGGCAAAAGCTAGTATTAAATAACATACACATACATACCATCATGCCTGCATTCCCCAAAGGGTTAGGCATCGGTGTTCCGATGTATACCCACAGTTCGCCGGTATGTTTTTAGGTCCCTTGTAAAAGGGGCGAGCCTATTGCCATTAACCGGGCACAAAGCCTAACTCCGAGCTGCTACTGAGAATTTTATAGGAAACCCAATAACACTTTGCTCGACTTGGGAATCGAACTCAAGATCTCTAGCGTATCAGTCACGCTTAGGCTAACGAGGCAGTAAACACGAACGAGGTAGTTAGTATTAAATAAATAACTTTGAAAAAATGATTATATTCTAGCAGAGTCAAGTGCCAATATATTTGTTGAACTAGCTTCTGCCCGCGACTTCCTCCGCGTCAAATTTTATATATCATCCCACGGGAATCGTACATTTTTTCGGGATAAAAAGTATCCTATGTGTTATTCCACACTGCAATCTATCGCTGTAGTGTGTAGTGTCGTGATGGCCCAGTGGTTAAGGCGCCCGCCTCTCATGCACGAGGTTGTGGGTTCGCAACCAGGCACGGGCAAGTACCAATGTGACTTTTTCTAATTCATATGTACTTTATAAGTGTATCTTGGACATCACTGACATCGGTAACCATGTCAGAGGCCCTTGGGGCGGTTTAGAAACTCTGACACTAGGGTGTGTGTGGGGTCGTTAGACCTTACTGCCCACACGATAAAGAAAGATCTATCGCTGTGCCAAATTTCATCCCGATCCATTTAGCCGTTTAAGCGTGAAGAAGAGACAAACGAACTTTCGCCTTTAAAATATTAGTGTGATTTCAGAGGCTCCTAAAATAAAGATGATATACATAACTCGAGAGCAATGTATGGAGGAGCGCACGCGCATGGTACTGGACCCGAAATATGTTAACTTTGCCTACAAGTGTGGCAACTGTATCAAAGGGTTCAGCTTTAAAGGCAGCTATGATAAACATATGGAGAAACATAATCAGGTATTTATTTATTTTTACTTTAAATATATTCCTTTATTTTTGACGACATGGTTAGCGCAGTGGCTGAGCGATCGACTGCTGCGCTGCGTGTCGCGGGTTCGATTCCCGCACGGAACAAATACTTGTATAATCTACAGATAGTTGTTCTGGGTCTGGGAGTTAATGTGTTTGTAAATGCAACCACGTTACAGGAGAAATTACTAGAGCGGGGCAATGTTTAAAAAAAAAATATGTCAAAGAATGTCAAACACACTGACGGCCCACCTGATGTCAAGTGGTCACCGCTGCCTATAGACATCTGCAATACTAGAGGCCTTGCAAATTCGTTGCCATCCCAGAGACAAAGTTGAAATGTCTCAAGTGCAAGTAATTAAAGACATAACACTTAAAACAGATGGAAAGTAGAAAATATAAAAAGACAAGACAAGTATAAATTTAAAACAAAGCAATGTCATCCCTTTCATAAATTCTTCTCACAGTACTTCTGACATACCAATAAAATATTAGTCCATTCATCCGCAAACAGATCGTTTGTTGGAATAAATCCAAGAGATCATTCAGTGCAGACAGAGTGCGAGGTATTGGGGACTTAGCGCGCGCAACGGTGCGACAAGAAGGCACAGCAAATAGCCTGTGCTTTCTGCTGAGGCAGTAATGGCTCGGGATAAAAAACCAAGCCTGTGCAGTTTACAGATCTATACAAATAAATAAAACTTAAGTGTATGTATATAATGTCAAAATAACAGCACGTTACAAATAAAAAAAAATAATAAGAACTTTTGTCTGTCTTTCTATTTGTTTCGGCTACCTCGAAAACGGCTGGAGCTATTTCAACGATTGGTGCCTGTGTAATTACAGGCACATGAGACATTTCAACTTGGTCTCTGGGATGTCAACGCATTTGCAACGTCTCTGGTATTGCAGATGTCTATATGTAGCGGTGACCACTTACCATCAGGTGGGCCGTCGGCTTGTTTGCCATACAAATGGATGATAATAATATTGATGTATGATTACAGTGCATGGGCGACTATGAGTGCGATATTTGTAAACAGAGAGTGGACACCGAGGACAGACTAGTTAGTCATATGAGGTACCATTTAATGTAAGTACATAGCGGTATTAATAGCTTTGTCCTTTTGCGAAATTTGTTCGAAAGAGTCACCACGGCCCTGGAACGCAAACGGTTCTTTTTTTGACAAGCCCGCCGCTCTTTTCGCATAGCACTGCCTCTTGTAAGCCAAAATCAACAGCGGCGACCACCAGAAAAGCGCCGAGCAATGAAGCTCGACAAAGGGTATTAGGAGCAACGCGGATGACTTTTAGTTTAAATGGTGCTGATGCACGCGTCATATTCGTGAACGGGTGCTGTCAGTTGCACATCTTTATTATAATTTTGTTATTTTTTATATTCACCTTCATTGTTTTCACATATAGAAGCAACAAGAATAATTATTGTAAACAAGTTTTTGTAAAAACGAAATTGAATGAAAAGAGTGTCCATGGAGTTTCTTGCTTCTTCTCCATAGAGACCTACGTTTTGGAACGAGCAACTAGCTTCAATATTAAACTGTAACTTCTTGACAATTCAAAAGTGCCTGTAAATGGTCTAATTTGAATAAATGTTTTGACTTTGACTCAGTAAGAGTCTGATACTCCGCACTGGATGATTTCTAATCCATTTTCAAAACAATATTAATATCTATAATAAGTTTGTCATTAAAATCTTTTTGCAAATTGCACAAGACGAACCATTACTGAACTAGCGCGGTAGTGTAATGTGAAAAGCGCGCATGCGTTTGTGACCCTAAAAGCGGGTACAATAAGAGCAATTTTACGAGCAAGTGTGTTGAAAAATTAATTGTGTTAATTATATTTTTCTTTACATATTTTTTTTCTTTTATTTTTTTCTGGCTGTAAATTGGTACACCTCTGCCAAACCTTTCGGGGAATACAGGCGTGATTGTATGCATGTATATTTTTGTTTCAGTCGTTACAAATGTGCAGAATGTGGGTTAACGAGAAACTGTCGGATGACGATACAAGATCACTACAACGCGTACCATAACGTCGGACTTTATCATACTTGTCCGTATTGCAGCAAGGCTTTCAAGTGAGTTCGTACTTTCATGTATCACAAACTTGCACAACATTCATACAAATGCTTTATTTGGGCAATCTTCTTATTTTGATTTTGTTACTTTTTTATTTTTTTGTATTCCTTGTTTTAAGATTACGAGTAAGTACTATCTTTAATTTAAGAATTAGTTGTAACAACAACTTGTAAACGGAGCGAAGGAGCCTGGAACTCACGACACAGGGAATCCTAGTGTGAGTTTCAGGAATCAATGCATTAACTGTATTTTCTTGAAACAATAAATTATTCTTATTCTATTCTATTCTTATTCATGTCAATCAGTCAACAAAAATTAACAAAATCGATGATTTGTAATCCCGATTTTTTTCTTCTAAATCTTAACCGATTTCAGTTTTTTTACTAACCAGATGGCAAGAATACGGTCTATGCCTAACCGTTTCGTTTTTTCGCACCAAAAGGGTTGGTTCGAGGAAGCGTACGAAAAGAACAAATGACCTTCAATTTGTTCTTTGGACTTGGGAGAGGTCTTCGCCCAGCATTGGGACATTACAGCTTAGAAATAAAAAGATATTTGTTTGGTCATAACTTTTATAAAAAATCGTTTATCCAAAAAATGGTTCTTCATGGCCACGAGACAATATTGCTTAAAATTAAGATCCAGGAAGAAATCTCGGGAATACGTTGGTGTAGAAAAATGGGGACCAGCACCATCTCTTAAGAGCAATTGCCAGCTCTTAAGAGATGGTGGTAGGCCCCCACAATTTGTGATATTCTGCAAATTAAATGTATGTTTGTGTCCTCAGACGTCAGACGTCCCTCCGCAAGCACACGCGCTACGCCCACACGCACCGCGCGCGCGTCACCTGCGCGTACTGCGCGCGGTCATACGCGGACAAGAGCGTACTGCGCTCGCATATGATCAAGTAAGCTTTCTACACTATAACTTTCTAATACCGTAAATGCGGGTTACTTTCCGCCGCGGGAGACGCTCCGGGCGTCGGGAGCCGCGAAACGACTCCCGGCCACCGCGGGTCTGTGGACGGTGAGCAATGGGTAGCTCACCGTCCGTGCGTCAACTAACGACAGACCGTGTCGACGGCGCGTTCGTGTTCCACGCGCGCCTCAAAGAGATGTCAGCAAACATTGGAAGGGGCTACTAAGGGCCGATGCCTGCCGGGGCTGCGGGTTGTGAGCAAGAGATACTGCGCCCCCTGAACGCAAAGGAAGAAACATGAATGGGTTTTAGTCAGTAAAAGTCTGACACTCCCTCCCGCCCCGCTCAGAAGTGACACGAATAATAATAATAATAAATAATAAAATCGTTTATTTATAAAAAGAGGCACAATTACAATGAAATTTATCTTAAAAATTAAAATAGAGCACTGTTCCTAATTGCCTGAACTAGGTTGAACCTGTGTTTCAGACTACAAGACGCATACATATCTACTTAAAATAAATAAATTAACATTAAGAAAGAAGTAAAGTACTAAAATTAAGTGTTACACAAAAACAAAAGAAAATAAAAACAAGGCAGCGTGCTTGGGATTTACTTGCATACAACAAGTAAATCTTCTGTCTGTGCATAAGACATGGGTTGCAAGAAATTAATTATAGATTTTTTACAGCTAAAATAGTTTAACTTATATATACTTAGTGTTCTATTTAATCTATTGTACAAAAATGGGCCTAAAAATGAAAAGAATCTTTCCACAAAGACATGTTTCGAGGTTTCGTTCGAATTACATACAATATCATTCCGTCTCTTGTTAGTATTGTCAGCATTGTACGTAAGCATTGTGTGTTGTTTCAATACTAAGTGCATAATGAAAAGCTGGCGCACAGTCAACACTTTGCAGGATTGATATAGTTGATCTGTAGGAAAGAAAAAGGGATGGAAGTTTGCTACCTTTAAAATTGCTCTTTGAGCTCTTTCAAGAGGAAGCAAGATAGTCTTTTGTGCGCCACCCCATGAGGTGATGCAGTAGTGAATTATGGATTGACATAGGGCGAAATAAACTTGTATGATTAATTTTGGATCTGCAAAAGTTCGAATTTTTTTAAATACATATATTAATTTGCGCACTCTCTTTACCAGATTTTCAATATGAGGCCTAAAAGTGAGTGTGTCGTCTATTATAACACCAAGGTATTTAATATTCCGGGTTTTCAGGATAGACGGACAATTGCACATGTTGACTAATGGGTTGTCACATGGATGGGCACGTATATGAAAGTTAGCAGTGTTAAGTTGAGGCTTGCGCATGGAGAAGTGAATATATTTAGTTTTGTCAGCATTTAGTGTTAGTAAATTTCTTTGAAGCCAGTTAGTCACAGTGTTAAAACCCAGTTGGGCGTTTTCAAGCAGTTCGCTACTGTCTTTTGCAGTAAAAATTAGTGCGGTGTCGTCAGCATATGATATGAATTTAGTGTGCTTGATATTTAGATTACACAGGTCGTTAATATAAACCAGGAAAAGGGTAGGAGCCAAAATACTCCCCTGGGGCACACCATGTCCAGTATTTTTCAGCTCTTCGCTCGTAACGTTATCAATCTTGACACATTGGTATCGGTCATCTAAGTAGTCAGTAAGTAATGCCAGCGTCGTTCCCCTTATTCCTATGGCCTCTAATTTGTTCAGAAGTACAGGAACAGAGACAGTGTCAAATGCTTTCGCTAAATCAAGGAAGACTCCCAGGACCTGGTTACCCTTACCTAGCTCCTCTGAGACATAATCGGTAAGGTTATGCACTGCATCGGCTGTGGATAATTTGGCTCTGAAGCCAAATTGCGCAGGTGACAAGAGGTTGTTTCTTTCTAGGTAGTTAACTAGTCTGCTGTTTATAATTTTCTCAAGAATTTTTGAGATTGAGGAGAGTAATGATATTGGCCTATAGTTATTAACTAAGTCCCTGTCTCCAGATTTATGAATAGGGATGTCGAAGATTTCCTATCCTTAAAAAAAATGGGACAATAATAGTTTGGTATTATTTTGATTTTTTCAGTCAACATTCCAAAGAGGTATCGGCAGGTCCGATAGCCAAGAAGTACGTATGCCCGGAGTGCGGCATGGCCTTCAAGTCTCCTTCTCAGCTGAGGAACCACAGCATCAAGCACTCTGAGATACGGGACTACTACTGTGTTGAGTGTGATAAGTAATAGCTTTGTTTTTTATCAGAATCGTTGCCCCTCTCTAGGAATTTCTCCTTTATTTCCCCATCGAAAATTCGTAAGCGACGTTGTGCACTTGTTTTGGAATGGGTAAAAAAATGTTATACTCGCGTCAGGACACGTGACCTGATCAAATCTTACGAATTTATCGTACACAAATTCGCGTCAGCGAATTGTCATATTTGTGTACGTCTTTAGCGTTTTCACTTCTGCCGGCACTCCCTGAGTGCAACCCGTCGTTTTTTTTTTTATTGTTAGTTCTATATAAGTAACTAGTGAACTGCTCGCGAATTCGTCCGCGTGGCTTACTTCATCTGCGTTAAGTTACGTTACTTATGTTACTGCACTGTTCCCGTGGGTCGTAGCGTGATTTTATATAGCCTATGTTACTCAGGAATAATGTAGCTATGTATTGGTGAAAAAAATGTAAAAAAATGTTAGTTTGTAATATTAGTGTAGATAGGACACAATTATAAACTCACATACACAAAGAGCGTGCGGGAATCGAACCTCGACACGCAGCGCCGCAGTCGATCGCTCGGCTACTGCGCCAACCGTGTCACCAAGTTGCAAGTTTTTGTTGCAAAAAGTGTTGATCAATTAATGGAAATTCTTTGTAAACGCATCCACGATACCTATACCAGACAAATTCCTAGCGTGGGGCAACGTTTCTTTTTAACAGTATATAAATAAAAATAGTTCTTTACTTGATACATTTGGTTCCAGGAGTTTCAAATCTGATGCCACGTTGAAACACCATTTGAAGACTGCAGCGATACACGTCAATTATTTAGAATTACCGTAAGTACTGGTTGTTTTTTCTATCTAGCCTGTAATGTCCCACAGCTGGGCAAAGGCCTCCCCATACAAACATACATACATAAACTCACGTCTTTCTCCCATGGGGGTAGGCAGAAACCACAGAACGCCACCTGCTACGATCCTTACATAGTCCTTTCGCCTCGCCCACATTCATACATCTGGTCATACAAGCACGCCGGTTACGAGTACTTGCGCATATGGCCTCCCATGTTCCTATAAATATTATTTTCCTGCACTACCTCGAACCAGCGGCAACGCGACGCCTGCGCTTCGTAGTCCCACGGTCATCGAACGCCTACTCTGGACAAACGCTAATGTGAAGGCGGCCTTAGATTCTTGGACGGTTAACACGAACACACAGAATATTCTCCATATTGTTATTCCAGGCTGCCATGTCTTCACTGCGACAAGCGCTTTGCTATACGCCGCGATCTGGAGAGACACACCAACAGAGTACATCTTAACATCAAACCATTCACTTGTGATAGATGTGATAAGGTAGGCTTTCTTTTTTTTATATCATTGGGATACGAGCCTATATACCTTTAGTTAGGGCATTATTTTGTAGGGCATTGGTCGGTTTGTTTGTAAAGACTTGCGACTTCAAGAAAATGAAAAAGTCATCAAGAACATAACACAAGCCAACGCTCAAATTCAGTCGGATCTGACCTATGCGAAAGATTAATTGAAAATTGGACCACTGGGATCAGCGCCACTGTAAAAAGCCGAGGTCGGCATTTCAACGGTGACATATTCCACATTTAATGGCGCATGTGGGCCTTTAAATTAATAAAAAAAAAAGTTAAATGTGTATTTGCACACATTGCCATCCCAGAGACTAAGTTGAAATGTCTAAAGTGCCTGTTATTACACCGGCACCCATACCCTTCAAACCGGAACACTGCAACGCTACTTTACGGTAGAAATAAGTATGGTGGTAACGATTCCCCACACTGCATTTCCCCGGACAAGCTCCGTCACACAGAGCTTTACCACTACTTACTCTGCCTCTAGAAATTAAAGCTTAATGATGTTATATTCAATGTTCTGTTTCAGAATTACGTGAACTCCTGGTCTTTGAAGGAACATCAGCGATTGGTCCACGAGGGGTATAAGCGACCGCTACAGTACCCGTGTCCTATGTGTGATAAGGTTTTCGATGTAAGTAAGCCCCCCCACCTAATTGAAAAGAGTGTCCATGGACTTTCTTGCTTGTTCTTCTCCATAGAGACCTATGTTTTGGAACGAGCAACTAGCTTCAATATTCTGTATAACTTCTTGACAATGTAAAAGTGCCTGGTCTAATTGAAATAAATGCTTTGACTTGGACTTTGACTTTGATACGTGTAAAGGCCCCCCACGAGGTGGAACGACGACCTGGTAAAGGTCACGGGAAATTGCTGGATACGAGCTAAAACCCGTCTATGTTCCTTCATGTGCCCTTTGCGTTAGAGAAGGCCTATGTCCAGTAGTGGACGTCGTTCGGCTAATATGATGATAATAATGCAAGCATAGACTCCAATGATACATAATACTTATTTATATCATATTCTCTCTTTTTTTTAAGGATGTGAAATCCCCAATAGTCTTCTTTCGCTCTGGGTGAAGTGGAAGGGAGAGTCAGACTTATACTGACCATAAACCCATCCGTGTTCCTCCTAATACCCTTTGCGTTTCAGTGCCGCGGTAACTCTTTCTAACAAATTCCGCAACCCTGGATTCTCCATTGCGCCAAGGTTCGATTCCCAGATCGACCAAAGTTATATATGTTGCAGTCAAAACTCTTAACCAGTCAAAAGTACTATTGACTAGCAAAATCAGTCAAAACTACTTTTGACTGAACAGGTTGGTCAAAAGTGGTTTTGACTGAAAAATATTGGTTATTAGTACTTTTGACTGCAAATTTGCGGTTAAAAGTACTTTTGACTAACGCTCTTCGTCAAAAGTAGTTTTAACTGCAATAAAGCATCAGTCAAAAGCACTATTAACTTGTCAGATGTGAATAATGCTTAAAAAGCATAGTCGAGGAGCCCCGCTTCGCGGGGCTCAAGGGTTTACAAAAAAAATAACCACGAAGTGGATGGCGGGGTCTGTTCGCTCGCTTCGCTCGCTCTCTAGACCCCGCCATCCCCTTCTAACCTAACCTGTCCGAGTCGGGGTGCCCCAAGTCCCGAGCTCGCTTCGCTCGCTCTTTTATCCTATAATTTACTTTTATAAAGAATAGATATTATTAATTATTATTGCAGATTAGTGACTGATTTTTAAGAGTTTTGACTGATTCGGGCAGTCAAAACCACTTTTGACGGAATCACTTAGTCAAAAGTACTATTAACCAGCTCCATTGGGCAAAAGTACTTTTAACTGTTATTTTAGTCAAAAGTATTATTGACCAAAGCATACGGTCAAAAGTACTTTTGACTGATTTTGCTAGTCAATAGTACTTTTGACTGGTTAAGAGTTTTGACTGCAACATATACAAGGGCCTCCTTTACAAAAAGCTGAAATACTAATTTCAAGATACAAAATAATTATTTTGCTAAAACATAAGCATACATATAAATGCAAGATGTTACATAAAAAGTCCAATATTCTTCCTATACTTTCCATTTTACGATCTTTTAAATCTTTCTATGTTACAGCGAAACCAGATTCTGAAAGGTCATCTTCGTACTCACACGGGGGAGCGCCCCTACCAGTGCAGCAAGTGTCCAGCCACTTTCAGTCAATCCAGCATTCTTCGCACCCACGATAGGCTAATACACCTCAAATTGACGAGAGACGGACGGCCTAAGGTCAAATAATATATGTCGTGATGGCCCAGTGGCTAAGGCGCCCGCCTCTCATGCACGAGGTTGTGGGTTCGCAACCGGGCACGGGCAAGTACCAATGTGACCTCCTAATTCATATGTACTTTCTAAGTTTATCTTGGACATCACTGACATCGGTAATCATGTCAGAGGCCCTTGAGGGGGTTTAGAAACTCTGACACGAGGGTGTGTGGGGTCGTTAGACCTTACTGCCCACACGATAAAGAAAGAAGTTCAAATAGATATAACATCCACCAGAAACGGGGAGTTTGAGGTCAAATAGACATACAATTTACCAGAAACGGGAAACCTAGAGTCAAATAGACATAACACTGACCAGAAATGGGAAGCCTGAGGTCAAATAGACCTTATACGGACCAGAGATGGGCTGTCTGAGGTCAAACAAATCTTTCAATGAGCTTCTTGGCCTAGGGTCAGATAGACCATAATTATACTGTATAGTGTCAGATGGCCTATGGTCAAATTGACCTTACACTGACCAGAGACGGACTGCCTGTGGTCAAATAGACCCCACATTAAAAGTTGATATTTTTTCAAAACTTTATGTCAATTGTATTATATTTTTTTGTTTGGTTGGTGTCTGTTACAAAGATACCGAGTGACAGGGATGACATTTTATGGAACAGAAGTTTTGTTGTTGTGCCATTTATATTCATACATGGTCACTTTTACATCGTTCTGGAGCCGAAACACAGGAATTCAGTCGAGTAATAGGCACTATTGGTGTTGTTATTTTTTTTTAAGACGACTCTAAGGCTTTAAAGTCTTATCACATATTTTTTTAAATTTCGCGTTAATTTTTAGTAGTTTTTCTGTCTGATCGATGAATGGGTTTTCAAAGGCTACCTTTCGCATGTGTAGTCGATAAGGTTTACTTACACAAAAAGATGAATGGACTGCAAGGAAGCGTTACTTGAAGAAGTTGTCACTATTTAACAAATTGAATTTGTGTGTAATTTTTTTTTGCTATTTTTGAAAATTATAGTGCCAATAGTTTCTGTTACTATGTTGGAACTTATGGCTTTCGGTTCCAGAACGATGTAAAAGTAAGCGTGTATATAGCCGGAATTTAAATACCTGAGTTTTTAAATGTATTCATTGTAAGTCAAGTATGAATTGCACATGTTTTGTCGTGTATTCCCTGTCATACATGTTACTGTGCAGGGACGGACCGTGAATTTTTAGGACCTTAGGCCCTAACACTACTTGGGGGCCCATGTAATAAATCAAACAAATTGCCAATTTGACAAATTAATAACTGTTTTATAAAAATGTACACTGTGAAACATTATTTTTTAAACAATATGCTATCCATTGTTATCAATGAGGGCCGGGGGCCCCTTATTTCTTCGGGACCCTAGGCTGCACCCCATACCTACATCCGCTCTACATTTGCCTATATTGAATTAGTTATATATATACCATCACGCCTATATTCCCCGAAGGGTTAGGCAGAGGTGTACCAATGTACACCCACAGTTCGCCGGTATATTTAGGTCCCATGTAATAGGGGTCGAGCCTATTGCCTATTGCCTGCCTTATTGAATTAGTTCATAATTTATTTATAAATTGAGCGATTGTGGGTTAATACGTTTTAGCAGAACTAAGGTCATTTGATGTTGAGAGCACCAACAATGATGGCTATTGTATCCAGTGGAATACGACATTAGATAAATAAATAAAGAAGGAAGGTACCTATTACTTTATAGTGAATGGACTAATAGGAAAGATGGATCTGATTGGTCCGGTTGTGAAATATTGTAATAAATAGTTTTTAAAGAGTTGCTGTTTTATTAAAATAAAATACACCCCCAATTGTTAGCATATATGTATGTACATAGTGTTCCTTTTAATATCCCTCTACCTGGGTCTATATTTCCGAACGCATTCAACCCTAATCTCTTCAAAGTTAGAGTAAACAGGCTTCTTCTGGGTAAGCTCACTCCATCGTAGACTACCTGTCTCTGTCACCTCTGACCAGGATTAGAGTCAAGAGCTTACCGATTATGAAGAAAAAAAAATCCCGGGCGGGTATGAAACAATGTCAAAGAATCAACTGACATTATGATTTATGCTTAGATAGTTCGGTCATGTTGAGAGGATGAGTGAAAGGCGACTAACAAAATGAATTTATATGTTAGACGACTAACAAAATGAGATGTGAGTAGCAATGCGGGGAGGGGACGCCCTAGAAAGACCTACCCTGACCTTATTGGTGAGGTTCTACAGTAAGATCGGGTGCGCAGTACTCGTAACCGGCGTGCTTGTATAACCAAATGCTTGAACGTGGACGAGGCGAAAGGAGTATGTAAGGATATTAGTAGGTGGCGTTCTATGGTTTTGCCCACTCCCATGGGAAAAAGGCGTGAGTTTATGTACCTATGCATAAATTATGACATAAATATAAAAATAAAGCCAGTGTAAATAATAAGTACTTATTAGGTATTCTAAGAACTAAAAAAACCTGGGACGTTTTCTCCAAAAAGAAATAGAAAAATATCTAGAAAAAATAACTGAATTTCAACCAGGCTGATTACCAAAATTATTTTTGTATAATTATGTTAGCCAGATTCATGAGCAATAGTACAGGGTATATGATGGCCATATTCATGTAGAATACTATAGCTAGTGAACATCACGCTACGACCCACGGGAGCGAAACAGTAACCAAAGACTTAACGCAGACGCAGACTTCATCATCTGCCTAGCCTTTTCCCAACTATGTTGGGGTCGGCTTCCAGTCGAACCGGATGCAGCTGAATATCACTATTTTACATGGAGCGAATGCCTATCAGACCTCCACAACCCAGTAATGAGTAATACGGTACTCTTGGTAAGACTGGTTGTCAGACTTTCGGGCTTCTGACTAACAGTAACGACTTTCAAAGATCTACAAATGACAGCCGGGACGACGCCTTTACGTGCTTTCCGAGGCACGGAGGAAACTCGCTATGGTAAATGGTCACCCATCCACAGACCAACCTCGGCAAGCGTGGCTTAACCCGGAGGATCGGTCTATACGGCTGTAATTATTTAGCCACGAGCTTCTCAGACGCAGACTTAACGCAGGTAAAAAAAAAACACACGTGTGAAGTCTCCCTGACAGAAGTTTGCAATCAAACAAACAATAAAAACCACACAAAAAGGGCCTAGTTTCTGGGCATATAAAAAGTCTCAGGCAATAGTGGAACAGGGTCCCTTCGCCCTAAATAGTAGTAGGAACTGGTGGGCGGAAGTCCTGGCTGCCGTCGGCGAGACTAACTGCTTCCTATCGCGAGGCAGGCGTTATGTTGCTACGTAGTTATGTGTTATGATATGCTGGGGCACACGAGGTGATATGTGGGGAGCTGTCTTGGGATATTTGGAGCTTGTTTTTGCTTGTGAGTTTGTTTGTGTGGAAGACTTTTGTACCTACCATTAAACATAGTCTATGGCACTCGTAGTAAAATATACCTAAGTAGTAGCACTTAGTAATAAATTAGCTTTCTATCAGTGTATTTTTTTCTGTAATTTGTTTAAAGATATAACAAATAAGAAAACATAAAAACAAACGAATTTTACCGCTTTATAATATTAGTATAGAAGTACCTACCTGCTTAAAGTTGACGAATACGGATTTTTAGTTGAGTAATAAGTGAGAGGATAGGTTAAGTAAAATTAATTTATTAATTTTTCATAATTGTGGTGCTGCTATCTTTAGGAGATAATGGTTGGACTCCACAAAACATTCTTACTGTACTTACACTACTTATTGCTGCAGGTACTAATTGAGACACACATTACATTATCACATTTATTTCTGACTACCTTGGTATATACTTACCCTGCTTTACCACCCGCGTTCAGTTAAATCTTTGGTTACTGTTCCGCTCCCGTTAGTCGTAGCATGAAGATCTAAGCGTACAGACGGACAGGGCACAGGAAGCGACTTTATTTTATACTATGTAAAGATTAGAAGCAAATACAAATAGTTGCAATTCATTATAGATACATTTAGAAATATATATTTAGACAAATAAAAGCCCTCTTCCTCTCTCCTACCATTTGCAGTGCCCGACAGGGTCCACAATGATCAATATCTTTGTAAAACCTACCATCTAAGTGTACTTGTGGAAGCAATAAATATATTGAGTATTGAGTACAGATTAGAAGAGAGAACCTACCTATTTCATTAATATTTAGTTGAAGATTAAAAAATACCTAGGTGTAAGCTCTTCTGTTTGTGTAAATGGTTAACGAACTTAGCCTAAAAATAGGTAATGAGAAAAACCAACTTAGACATATCGCTATTTAGCGTCTACCAATCTAGGTTATAGCTAATGAGCATAGCTATTAAAACTGCTAATTAGACCTAGATATTTTTGTTTATTCGTGAAATTTAGTTCTATTATTATGAACGTAAGTAGGTTATAATTCTAGCCTGGAGTAAGTAAAAATCTGGTGCAGTTTCTTAAACAATAGGACTCGTCATGTCTTACGTCCCGATCTCTGCACGTTTTAGGAGTTAGTGACACTCTACTTGTGACAACAACCTTGTGGTCAAGTTCTAAGGTCGACTTGATATAGACTGCTATCGACACGGTATGAAGAAAAATCCATGAAAGTTTATTCTTTGCATCTCATGCGAATGGATTTTAATAAGAAATCCTAGAGTATCTCCCTAATTCAAACGATTTGGCAAATCGAAATTTAATAAATAAAAACCGCAATGTTTTCTCCCAAACTAAATCACTTTCTAATATCTCCGGACACATCTCCACACATTCGCCCGTGTAGCCCGGAGCCGGATGTCGTCACATCCGCGCCTCCCCCCCGGATGTCGCGATGCTCCCGTGGGAGTCGTGGCGACACCAGCGCCATCTGCGGCCGCTCGGGACAACTAGTTACCTTTGATGAACTCGGCAAGGTGGGCAGGGCTTGGCGGTGCCTGGAAAATAAAACTGAAAAAAAAAATCTTGAAGTAATTAGAAGAAAACACAAAATTATTACAATAGAATGTTGTATTTAGGTATTGTTTTAATTTTTTATTGTTGTGTCAAATGTAGAAATAATAATAATACCAGCCTATTAATACCCCAATGCAGGAAAAAACCCTCTTCTCATACAGAGAAGGCACGAGGGTTGATCACCACGCTTGCTTAAGACCGACTGGCGAATTCGGACTTACGAGTATATTAATGCTGCCGCTGCCGCTGCGATGCTGTTGCTGCTGTGCAAGGGGTCCCGGGTTCGATTCCCAGGTCGAGCAAAAAGTGTTATTGGGTTTTTCTATGTAATTCTCAGTAGCAGCTCGGAGTTTGGATTTGTGCCCGGTTAATGGCAATAGGCTCGCCCCCTATTACATGGGACCTAAATATACCGGCGAACTGTGGGTGTACATTGGTACACCTCTGCCTAACCCTTCGGGGAATACAGGCGTGATGGTGATGGTATATGGAGTATATTAATTACTAGCTAGAACTGCCCGCGACTTTGTCCAAGTGGCTTATTTGAACCGTGTTAAGTTACGTTTGTGGTTCCTACTCCGCTCCCGTGCGTCGTAGTGTAGAATAATAATAATAATCGTTTATTTGTAAAACATAGGTAATCATTACATGCAAAATCTTATAAATTAGGTAGTGCGCTATGTTTTGCCGATTGGCATACAAATTATATAATAAAGCGAAATTATAGTATGAGTTTATTACAATATAATTATTACCTTATTTAGTATCTAGTATTATTCATAATCAGTCTCATTACATGTTAAAATTGAATGTCAATGCAATTGAAAAGATTAAAATATTTAATGTAAAATAAAAAATAAAATAAAAATAAAATAAATTGTCCGCTTTGTCCAGTTACAGAGATTTGTCATTAAGAAATTCGTCTACAGTGTAATAACATTTTTCAAGCAATAACCCGTTAAGCGTTCTTTTAAACTTCTGCAATGGCAAACATTTTATTTCATTGGGTATTTTGTTAAATATCTGTGGAGCAACACCGAAGAAGCTTTTCTTCTTTAGAGAATTGTGTGATTTATATATACGGTATGTATGACAGTCACAAAGAACGTGGTTTTCTATGAATTCAATATCGGTTCTGTAGATCCAGAGATTACCCCCTACAACTTCACAAACTCACGAACTTTACCTCTTAATATTAGTATTGATTAATCTGTGGTATAGATAAGTCCAGGTTTCCTCATGATGAAAAACTTAGAAAGTACATAATGAAATAGAAAAAGACACATTGGTACCTGCCCGTGTTCGATTGCGAACCCACAGACCAATGCAAGAGAGGCGGGCGTCTTAACCACTGGGCCATCACGATATTTGAACGACAAATGGAAAAATAATAGGTACACGGTAATGATAGTATACGTCGGGTCCTTTAATGTGTTTTATTTTTATATGGGACATGACATGACCTGGGGTCATCTTAACTGAATTACACAATTAGTATATCTATCTTTAGATTCTTTGACGTGTAAATCTAAAACACTGTACCTAACTCGAGTTACAATGTTTTGCTGTGTGTTGTGTCTTCAACAGTGCTCATTTCATTTTTGAGAGGCTTTTACATATCCCTATACTTATTATTACTTTTTCAAATTATAGTATTGATTGATTACTTTTTAAAATGATCAGCCATTAGTACTTACCTACCTACTCACCACCTTACTGTTGCCAGTTTATAGGGTAGGTAGGTATCTTCACATTACAGAGATTTCAGCCGGGCTTCATTCGTGAAATTATAACATTCTACAAATTTTTGAAAGGGGTGAACTTTCTTGTTTATAAAGATTTAAACAGGTACGGTTAGCTACAAAAGTCTTTGTTTTTTAATATAACAAATCGGCAGGCTCGTCCCAATAAAAACGGTTATGGTATGGCAATTTTTTGCAATAGGTATATACGTAATAATAGTGTGATGATACTATTCCCAAACACTGCAACTCCTGAAAGTTAGAATCAACAGCGGCGACCATCAGAAAAGCGCCGAGGCAAAGCTCGACGAGTCCCAGAGAAGTGATTCAACTACTTTTAGATCCCGCAACGAAAATAATAAAAAAAGAACACAGAAGGAATTAGAAACAAAAACATAATTTCCACTGCACTCCAAACAAGCAGGAGGCAGACCAGAACTAGGCCAATAGGCACAAAGGGACGTTTAACTGAGAGAAGCCCAGATTATAATTAACATTCATTCACCATCATCATCATAATTATCAATCGTACGTCCACTACTAGACATAGGCCTCCCCCATAGATTTCCAAAAGGACCGGTTAAAAGCGGCCTGCATCTCTAGCGTTTTCCTGCGGTCTTAACATTAACTAATGGGTCCTAAACACCATCTATTCAAAGGTGGTAAAACAGGCTCTTAGGGTGTATCATTTCTACCCTTTTATAATAAAGTTTTACTATCATGAGCTTCCCCTAAACCCATGGCTGGGACGCCATGGGAACTAGGTCACAGGATCGATACAGGTCGAACTTGAAACTTTGGGGGCCGACGTGTCACAATTCTGGGGCTGGAAGGGAGCTATCATAGTCATTAATAATTCCCACTAAACTTGGTATTTAATGACACCATAAAAATTATAAGGTTATTGTGTTAATATTTACTAGAAAAACTATTTAATATTAGACAGCTATACATTTACTACATTTGCATTCTTGTTAAAACATAACCACTAACTCAATTCAAATTAACTTATGACTAAAGAAAAAAACATTGTCATAACCTGAGAAATAGATTATAAAAAAAAACTCGAAGTTATCCGCGCACGCACTAATTACGGTAAAAAAAAACATTGTTGGAAGGAGCACAGCTGTTCAATGAATGCGATAACATGAATACTTTTAACAATAAGCTTAAAAAATATTTATGCACATTATAACTTCTAATACTCTGGAGGAAATTGTACTGTATTGTTTTGCTAACTTGTATCCCATTATAAGCGGACTGTAAGTTCTTATGAGAAAGAAATTCTTTAAACCGAATCTATACTAATTCTTACATAGTATAAAATAAAGTCGGGACACCGACTTTATTTTATATTATGCCGTCTGTGCGCTTAGATCTTTTAAATTACGCAACGGATTTGAATGCTGTTTTTAGCAATAGATAGAGTGACCCAAGAGGAAGGTTTATATGTATAGAACATCACGCTACGACTAACGGAAGCGGAGTAGTCACCAAACACGTAACTTACCGCAGGTGAAATAATCCACGCGGACAAAGTCGCGGTCGCAACCTAATATTTTATATTAATATATTTGACTAGTTTTTGTCGATGTCTTTGACTTCGTAAACTTCAGAATTTTTCCAATTTGCTTAATAATCCCAAGCAAATACAAATACGGGACTAAAACTGTAAGCTAGATACGTGTGCCTTTGAGCTACTTCCATTCAGAAAGAGTTACAAACATCCATCCATTTATTTACCCTCACATACTTTTGCGTTTATAATAGAAACTAAGACGCATTATTAAAATCTGGCAAAAAAATATTTAACTTTGTCGGCATGGCGCAGTGGCTGTGCGATTGGCTGTTGCGCTGCGTGTCGCGGGTTCGATTCCCGCACGGAACAAATATTTGTATGGCGTACAGATAGTTGTTTGTTCCGGGTCTGGCTGTTTGTGTATGTGAGTTTATATGTTTGTAAACGCACCAACAATACAGGTGAAATTCTTAGCGTCGGGTTTTTTTAACTACTTCAATCTAATTTAAATGCAACATTACTATCCAACAACATTCATGTAAACAAACTTTGATATTTTTCCAAAAACTAACTCCCGGACAGCTGTCCGGCGTCCGGTCGTACCGGACACATATTGAGACCCGCCTCAATCAAATGTAACGGTTCGCCAGATAACAAAATGACAAACCCTACCTATTTCACTATTTTTATTATGACATAAAATTGTCATTTTTTGGGTGGTGGTGGTAATAAAGGATTGAAGGTTATTTAAATAAATAAATAAATAAATATCTTGGGACAACTCACACACGGCTATCTGATCCCAAGCTAAGCAGAGCTTGTGTTATGGTAACCAGACAACTGATATACATACTTATATAATTTTATAAATACATACATATTATAGATAAATCACACCCAGACACAGAACAAACAATCATGCTCATCACACAAAGTTTGTCCTGGGTGGGAATCGAACACACGACCTCCGGCTTAGCAGTCAGGGCCGCTAACCACTAGACCAACAGGCCCGTCAAATTCGCCCGAATTTGGATGTATTTAGACACATGGCTGCCCCATTGGTCACGTGGTCACAAGCGCGACTGTTGAGCTTGGGGTCCTGGGTTCGATTCCCAGTCCGGGCAAAAAGATTATTGGGTGAGAATGTTGCTGTACCCTAACAGGGTATCTATAACTGTACTTTAGCTTTAAGCCTTATGTACCATCTCTATACGCATTATGATATGCAAATAAATAAATATGGGTTTTTCCATTACGAATTACTCACTAGCAGTCCAGAGTTTGGAAGTTGGTGGTGTGGCACCCCCGTGCTTCGGAAATCACGTAAAAGCCGTTTGTCCTGCGCCTGATCTTTCCCCGGTTATGTTGGATTGCCGTCCCATCGAAAGATGAGAGTTAGGGAAAGGGGAGTGCACCCTGTGTTCTTGCACACACTTGTGCACTATAATATCTCATGCATACTTGGCTAAATCTCCATTGTTTTTACAAAATCTTGTGTAACTGCTGCATGCAACGGATCAGGGATCGCGAATTTTAAGTTTTAATTATTTTTTTCTTATCCTAAGAAGTCTAGTATTACTAGTTTAACTGCCTCGTCGATCACATGAACAACTATTGAGAGTAAAAAAAAACTATTGAGAGTATTGGATTCGATTCCAGTCACGTCGATGAGACAAAGATTTTTTGTCGAAACAAACAAAACGGCTGGATTATCTCTGGCAGATAGTTGATGTTATAAAGAATATCCAAGGCTACTTTTAATTTCGGGAAAAGTATTAGTAAAATTTTGTGGTAATAGATTCACGCGCGGGGAAAAATTCCGCTTAGATTAAGCGTGGTGATCAAAGCTTGTGCCTTCTCTGTATGAAAAATGGTCTCTAGCCTGCAGTGGGACAATCATACTCTGGTTTTATTCATCATCTGCTTAACCTTTTCCCAACTATGTTAGGGTCGGCTTTCCAGTCTAACAGGATGCAGCTGAATACCAGTGTTTTACATGGAGCGACTGCCTATCTGACCTCCACAACCCAGTAACTGGGCAACACGATACCCCTTGGTTAGACTGGTTGTCAGACTTCTTGGCTTCTGACTATCCGTAACGACTGTCAAAGATCTACAAATGACAGCCGGGACCAACGGCTTTACGTGCTTTCCGAGGCACGGAGGAAACTCGCTATGGTAAATGGTCACCCATCCACAGACCAACCTCGGCAAGCGTGGCTTAACCCGGAAGATCGGTCTATGCGGCTGTAATTATTTAGCCACGAGCTCCTCCTACTCTGGTTTTATTAATAGTTAAAAATCAGTCGCTCAATCAAACAATTTAAGGCAAATGATTCACATTCTTCATTCTCAGAAACCGTTTATATTCAAATAAATAATTAAAGCAATGGTTGCTGCCACTCAAAGGGTACACAACAAAGGCATCTAGCAAATTGCAGTCATTGGAAACATTTAAGGAATTTAACAAACTCCATACCAAAGGAAATACAACCTTAACATCACTGGAACAAAGTTCAAATTGGCTTTTCTTACCGTTACTGAAAACGAAAGTGTCTTTAAACTTTTAATCTTTGATACAGACGAGGGAGTTTAAGCTTTATCTTCTGTGAAATAGGGTTCGAAGTCACCTGTTTAAAGGGAGAGCATAGAATGTTTTATCTACTAATGTATGTTGTGAATTCATATTACTGTAGGTTTACGATAACGTTTCCATGAGGGGTGATTCTTTAAAACACAGTTTTGACATGTTTTTGACTGAAGAACACATCAATATTATCTCCAAATTGAACATCGATTTCAGGTTTTATAGTAAACTAAACTGTCTATCGAGGCCTATATTAGTCAATTGGGATTACTTAAAACAAGCAATAATTAAATCAACAGAAAACCGTAAAAACTAATTAATCTGGCGTGTCTCCATGCCGTTTTTTGTTGAATTATACTATTTTCTGCGATCTTACGAAGCATTATATTATAATAAGAACGTTGCACCGATACTTAAATATATGTTTTATGATTATGTTATAATTTATATTTAAAATAGCTGTATTGATGCGTAATTACGCTACTTTAAAAAAATGTCCCTCGACTAAAATGATAATTCATCTGGCGCAATTTGTTTTAGCAAAATTTTAACGTAAACACAAAATATTTGGTACAATAATATCGACTCGTGTATCATATAACATGTAATGGCTTGGACACGATATAATATTAATTAAGATCTAAAAGTAATAAAATAAATGAGCCAGATGAATGAGGCAAATACACTCGGTTTCAAAGAATCACCATAAGAAGGTAATGAAGACATTTTGTCTGAAAGCTCTCAAAGATACCTTTCTCTCGATCGAGTTTTCAGTCACGGCGGCCCATCTCAATCAAGACTAGCCAAGTACGCAGGATATAATAGTGCACAAGAGTGTGCGCAAATACACGTGCACTCTCTCTTGCTTCTCTCAGTTCGATGGGACGGCAATCTGATACGACCGGCGAGGAGATCATTTGCAGAACCAACGGCTTTATGTGGTTTGCGATGCACTGGGCTGTTGACTGGTTGTGGGACTGAGAATATCTAATGAAAAAATCCAATAACACTTCGCCCGACCTGGGAAACGAACTTACGATTTGTCTAAAAGCTTTTTTTCGGGAAATATAATATAATAATATCACAGTTTTTCTTTTTTATAAAAAAATATACTAGCTTAAGTTACATCTTAGGTTACTGCTTCGCTCCCGTGAAGCGTAGAGTGATATTATATGTTACATATATCCTAATAATTTCCAAAAATCTCAAACCGACCTATAGTAGGGGTATCAGGACGACACCTGTACAACGCATGCGCGATTCAGGAGGCTGTATCCAAACGCTCCTTTGTCCATAGGGGTGGAATCCACACCACTGTGCAACCGTCTCCGCTGGAATTCCTTCACAGGCGACGCGAAGTTAAAAACTGTAAGTTTTTTGACACAAACTTATAATAATTTCAGTAAAATTTTTGTAGTTTTTTTTTTTAGTTTTGTGTGTAATATTTTTGTGTAGTTATTTTTTCGAAAATTCATTTGTTTTTAATAAAAACATGTTGTGTTTTGCTTTTTGTTTGATGAACTGTTGCATTGATCTGTTTGTCTACAGTTTAATGAACTTTGACGTTAGTAGTTCATTAATATTTTTGGTACGTACATTAATATACTGTGTTACAACTCTGGTACTTAATTCTATTGGTTTTGATTGTGGAATATCTCTACTAATATAATAAGCCTGAAGATTTTTTTTTGTTTGTTTGTTTAATTAAATGCGCTTATCTCTGGAACTGCCAGTCGGATTAAGAAAATTCTTTTTGTAGAAGATAGCTAGATTCATGAGGAATTGTGTAGGTTATATAATATCACGCTCCAACATAAAGAAGCGGAGTAGTAACTAAAGACGTAAGTTAAAGCGGGAGAAAAAAAGCGAGTAGCGCCTCTTTATATAAAAATAAGACGTAGTTCTTTGGGAATAATTTTTAGAAAGAATTCTTCGCTTTGGTAATTGTTTGAAAGTTTATTTTAAGAGTTAGCAATATATCATTTTGTTTTCATGGTATCTTGAACCGTGAAGAAAAAGTTTGCATTTTAATTTCCAAGATACGTGGAATATTGCGTTGTATGATGCGCTATATTTGTTTAGGAATATAATACTAGCCCATTATTGTCATAATGGCCCAATGGTTAAGACGCCTGCGTCTGCATGAGGTTGTGGGTTCTCAACCGGCACAGGCATGTACCAAGGTCACTTTTTCTTTTACATATGTACTTTCTAAGTTTACATTGGACATCGTTTAAGGAAAAGCGTCGCGGGGTGTTGGACTTTTAATTAAGTTAGGTCTGAAATCGCCAATTCGCCTTGAACACGCGCCGTGATATATGCACTTGCCTTCTCTGTATAAGAAGGTACAACTAGGTACCTTTTTTTTACATGGGTAAGCTCTTGGCTCTAGTCTTGGTCAAAGGTGACATAGACAAAGTCTACGATGGAGTGAGCTTACCCAGAAGAAGCCTGTTCACTCTAACTTTGAAGAGATTAGGGTTGAATGCGTTCGGAAATACAGACGCAGGTAGAGAGTTTCAGTCCTTTGCAGCGCGCATTATAAAAGAAGATTGAAAACGCTTAGTGCGAATCAATGGAATGGAAACAAGGTGGGGGTGGTAGCCAAAGGTGCGTCTGGATGTCCGATTCCTTTGCTTGCAAGGATGATTTAATTTGCTTACACTTGTAAATGAGTAGATACATTTTCAATTAAATGCCCAAGTACCTATTGCTACACCTAGTCCGTAGTTAATCCGGTGTATAGAAAATTAGGATCCATGGTCTTCTGAAAAAGTTTTCCCAATTTACTTTTCTACTCTAACCAGATACACTTCCGATAGGGAATAGGGTATTGCCAAAACAAACTAAACCACATCAAAATAGACTGTGGATATTTTACGATGCCAATTGCAATGATCTGGATGTGATCTGTTTCAAGCATACATTTTGGATGTGACATTGAACTGTTATTGCTGGATAGTAATGTAACACATTTTACACATTTGGCATATTGAATCATATACCATCACGCCTGTATTCCCCTAAAGGGTTAGGCAGAGGTGTACCAATGTACACCCACAGTTCGCCGGTATATTTAGGTCCCATGTAATAGGGGGCGAGCCTATTGCTATTAACGGGGCACAAATCCAAACTCCGAGCTGCTACTGAGAATTTCATAGAAAAACCCAATAAAATTTTTTTGCTCGACCCGGGAATCGAACCCAGGACCTTTAGCGTAGCAGTCGTGCTCAGGACCACTAGGCCAACGAGTCATATTGAATCAGTTTGACGTAATTAATTGAATTATTGAAAGTCCGACGTTTTTACAAAACTAAGCTCAATCAAACTCTACTGACCGTTTTCAAATAGACAAAACTTACTGATCAGACAACCAAAGAATCGAACTTTAGTCCTCATACACGACAGCCGACACTCCCAACCAAACCGCACCAACTCCACACCGTACCACTTAACCCGACCCAAAAAAAGTTAATAAAGGAAGAAATAAATAGGCCATACACCATACGAAGTGTGAAGGATCGAGCCCACCCCAGCGGGACCAATCTATCGACTCCCGCGCATCAATCCCCCTTTCCGGTGGGGACGTATAGGTGCTCATAAATTCTTTCTAAAGCTGACAGCTCCATGATTCGCATGTATACCCAACATGTAGTAGCTGTCATGATAGTCGGGGTCCTCACAATCGGCTCGGCATGTGGTGAGGCATCACGTACAGCCGCCATTTTAGATTTTCGGGTATCATTTAGTTAGAGTGTGATGAGTGTGTGCTGTGCTGTGTTGTGATGCTTGTGTGTTTGTGTAAGTATTGCTTTTTGTGTTTTGTTTTGTGCTTCTTCTTCTTCTTTGTGCGGGGAAGATTAGGTTTACTGCGCGTGCGTTTTTTTTATCTAGGTACTGCAAGCATTGAATGCTTTTTCTTGTTTCCGTTTTGCTGATAAACTGTAATATATTATATTAGCTTTTGCCCGCGATATGACGGTTATATTTAAAATTCAATCGTAATTCGAAAGACACGTGGCGCCATCTGTTATAATAAGATCGTTATTGTGATTTTCCTCGGGAACTGTACTTTTTTTCGGGATAAAAGGTATTCTGTACATCTGATAACGTATGTGTAAAATTTAAGGATGATCGGATTAGTGATTTAGGCGTGAATAGGTAACAAACAAACAAATTAACTTTCGCATTTATAATATTAAAAAAGTTAGGATTGTTACGGCCCAGAATTTGGCTATTTTGACTGCGTTGTCGATGGCAGCTATTAAAATTTTCTGCGTGTTATAGACACACATTATTGAATGCTGTAATTCTAATTATGGTAGTTCAGTTTCATGTACTTAATAAGTAATTAAACATATTATGCCATGGGACCTAATACTACCACCATCTCTTAAAACTGTACCATTTCAAGATTACTTTACTTTGCGCACTGTTGGATTTTCAACGCTCGGCTCAACGACGAGAGTTGAAAATACAACAACTAAAATCACAAAGTAATATTAAAATGGTACTAGGTTAAGAGATGACGGTAGGTGGTGAAGTGCATTAAAAAAAGTTTAGATTTTTAAGTCATCATCATCATCATATCAGCCGCAGGACGTCCACCGCTGGACATAGGCCTCCCCCATAGATTTCCAAAAGGACCGGTTGGAAGCGGCCTGCATCCAGCGTGTTCCTACGGTCTTTATCAGGTCGTCTGTCCACCTTGTGGGATTTTAAGTAGGTAGAGGCAAATACAAAAAAAAAAAAAAAAAATACACCATCACGCCTGTATTCCCCGAAGGGTTAGGCAGAGGTGTACTAATGTACACCCACAGTTCGCCGGTATATTTAGGTCCCATGTAATAGGGGGCGAGCCTATTGCCATTAACCGGGCACAATCCAAACTCCGAGCTGCTACTGAGAATTTCATTGAAAAACCCAATAACACTTTTTGCTCGACCTGGGAATCGAACCCGGGACCCCTTGCACAGCAGTCGCACTTGCGACCACGAGACCAACGGGGCAGTTGATAGACGCAAATGTAGATACCAAAGTCTTGGGTGAAGAATAGCAGCTCATTCTGCTTACCCTATAAAACGCTGGGGTTAAGAATCACGTGAACTGAACATTTTGGTGAAAATTAATCACATTATTATCTAAATGGCTGGCAATAAACGACTTAAAGTAAAAGCACTTAAGACGTAAAATTGTTTCAGACCTTTCACGATCGATTATTTTAATAGCTACCCATGAGTCATTTCGCTAAAAGGGAGGGAGCAGAGAGTTATGTTTTATATACCTTCTTATAATTCCGGTGTAATTGGTCAAATCTATGTCTTTTTACTAGGCATCCAACCTGTATTGTCCCACAGCTGGGCAAAGGTCTCTTCAATAGAGGTACACCCACAGTTCGCCGGAATGTTTAGGTCCCATGTAATATTGCCATTAACCAGGCAAAAATCCTAACTACGAGCTGCTACTGAGAATTTCATAGAAAAACCCAATAACAGTTTTTGCTCGACCAGTGAATCGAACCCAAGACGTCGAGCGTAGCGTTTTTTACCATATACTATCTCAAAGAGCTTAGCTGGTTTGAATTTTTAGACTGACTTTTAGTACATGACCAGACACCTCAGCATTTATATTAGTGTATCGAAGTATTAAAACAAAAAACAAAGGCGTTTTATTTAAATAATCGTCGCAAAATTTCATCACTCGGAGGTATAGAAACATGTACTGATTCTTCGGTAAAAGTTTCCTTTACAATTGGGTAGATGACACCACTAATCAATTGACGTACTTTTTATGAGCTGTCAAAACGCCATTCCCCCATAGATTTTCTATGACAATACTCAACTATGACGTCACTTTTTTGTCATCTCAATTCACTAACTATTTATTGATTTCAAAGCAACTAAAAATCGATTTTTATAGTTATTTAAAAAATCATCGGGTTTTTAGTGCTAAAATTAAATGTTTTTTTGTGAAGTTGTTTCTTGAAATTATTGGTTAGTGGTGTCATCTACCCAATTAAAGGGATTCCACTCCCTTTTGGGGAACTTTTAAAACCAGAAAACCAAAATAAAAACCACGGCACGTTTTCACTAATTACAAAATTAAATGTCTTGTCTCACCATGAGAAATTACCCATCTGTCTCTACAGCTCAAAGGTTTAACGTGTATACAGGGTGCTGTAAAGACATATATACAGGTTGCTCCGTAAAACCACATCCATTACCTGCAAATGCTTAATTAAATATTTTGATTTACTTCTCAAGAGAAAAGCGTCTTTAATTAAAAAGTGACTGTTTCAATTGAGCTTAGCTGTGTCAAAAACAAGTTTAAATAAATAAATATAAATATACCATCACGCCTGTATTCCCCGAAGGGTTAGGCAGAGATGTACTAATGTGCACCCACAGTTCGCCGGTATACTTAAGTCCCATGTAATAGGGGCGAGCCTATTGCCATTAACCGGGCATAAATCCAAACTCCGAGCTGCTACAGAGAATTTCATAGAAAAACTCAATAACACTTTTTGCTCGACCTGGGAATCGAACCCAAGACCTCTAGCGAAGCAGTCGTGCTTTGAACCACTAGGCCACCGAGGCAGCATGGGGTACTGCATTGATTGGTTATGATTTTGTCTTAACTGGGTTGGAGTTATGAAAAGTAAGTAATATCGATTGTGTTACCAATGTTAGGTATAAATGCGAAAGTTTGTGAGGATGGATGGATGTGTGGATGTTTGTTACTCTTTCATGTTTAAACGGCTGAAAGGATCTGGATGAAATTTGGCACTGAGATAGATTGTAGTGTAGAATAATTCATAGGATACTTTTTATCTTGTAAAAATGTACGATTCTTGTAGTATATCAAATGTAACGCTGAAGAAGTCGCGGGCAGAAGCTAGTAATAGTATAAATGCGAAAGTTTGTAAGGATGGATGGATGGATGTATGGATAGATGGATAGATGGATAGATGGATGGATGGGTCGATGTTTGCTAATCTTTCACGCTTAAACAGCTGAAGGGATCTGCATGAAATTTGGCACTGAGATAGATTGTTGTATGGAGCACACAGGAACACAAAGGATTTTTTTTATTCCGTTAAAGTTGGATACTTTTTATCCTGGAAAAATGTACGGTTCCCGTAGGATAATAATATCGAATTTGGTGATTTTATAGTTTGTAATTTTGTGCGTTGGTATTTTTAAATTATGTTCAAATCCAATAAAGGAGATGTTTGCGGATGAATGGACGAAGATTTTATTGGTATGTCTGCAGTACCTTGAGAGGAATTTATGAAATTGATGAGCAACAAAATATTTCTTTGTTTTAATTTTTCTCTCTTGTATTTTAAGTATTGTGTCTTTTATTATTGTAATTGTTCTTATAAACGTTGTAATTTTATTAATTTGTATAGATTACAATGACATACTTATTAAGATACAGTTAACGCGACTTTTATCAATAATAATTAAAATATACAGTACTTTCTCCGCGTGGCTTATTTCACCCGTTTTACATTACGTCTATGGGTACTACTCAGCTTCCGTGGGTCGTAGCATAATATTATATAGCCTATGTTACTCAGGAATACCTTATGCAGCTATCTATCGGTGAAAAAGCTCTCTTTTTGAGCCGGAGGTTAAAAAACCAAATACCACTTTAACTGACCTAAAAATCGAACCCAAGACCTCACACTCAGTAGCCACGCTTGCTACCAAGAGCCTATAGCGACTCTCACATAAAATACACACACAATTTAAGCCCTATAACAGAAATAGTCGCCACCAACAGAAATAACCAAATCCCAGTCCCTATCCAATTTTCTGCAGCAAATAAAATGTACACATGATGTAAATATATGTTTGTATTTCACGTTGATACCTCGTAAACATGATCCTGGATTTAGAAGGTGTGTGGTAAGGGAACCTGGTGTATATTATGGGGAAAATACACAGTTACTTTTACATCGTTCTGGATCCGAAACACAGGAACTCCAGTCGAGTAATAGTTACTATTGGCGTTGTTATTTTTTTTAAGACGTCTCAAAAAATCTTGGATTTTTATCACTTTTTTCTTGTCATTCGAGTTAAATGTTATTGGCGCTTCTGTCTGATCGATGAATAGACTTTTCAAAGGCTACCGTTCGCATGTGTAGCCGATAAGGTTTAAACACATATATGCATTGACTGCAAGGAAGCGTTACTTCGAATTCTCACTATTTCACAAATTAAATTTTGTTTTTTTTTTTGTTGTTATTTATTGAAAATAATAGTCCTAATAGTTTCTGTTACTATGTGAGAGCTTATGGCTTTCGGTTCTAGAACGATGAGAAAGTAAGCGTGTATATGAAAATCTCTGTATTTTTACTTTTTCTCGAAAGATCTTGATATAAGCGTAGATCTGTAGGTATCTAGTTTATCTGGAACCTGAAGTTAGAATTGTGTGAACATGCTAGGATGCCCATAGACGTAATAGTCAAAGTCAAAGTTTTTAATCGTAGAACATTGGGTGTAAATATGTATTAAAATTACGATGTTTTATATAAAAATATTTAAAAACTGAATGAAATTAATGAAAACTGTAAAATTAAGATAAGCTTTTTGTGTTTTTCTCTGGTAAAATGTCATGAAATAGAAAAATGAAATGTTTTTTTTCGTGCGGGAACTACACCTGCGATATGCAGCGCAACAGTCAATCTCTCAGCAACTGCACCAACCTTACCTATATTGAAAAAAAGTTTTTATTTCTTGTTCCAGGTACAAAATTAGCGGCATTCCGAATCTAGTCTACGTACTTCAACGAAAATGTTATTACAGTTTCCCTAAAACACAGAAATAGTGTGGGAAAGAGACATAAGAGAACGGCAACACATTCGATTAGAAAGAGAGAGAAGACAATAAATTAGAAATGGAAACGAAAAACGACGTTCGTACCGATGACATCGAACTTAGTGCACAAGGTTCAAGCAACAAAACTGGGTAAGCAGAACTCCTATATTTAGGTATAACAGGCTAAGGCCTTGGAACGATTCAAGGATTGTAACGATACCTCAAACATCTAAATCATTTAGATGTTTTGACTTTCAGAAGTTATGGCGCAAAAAAGAAACTCACATACCTTCATATATACAAGTAATTAACCTGAAAAATGTAAAAACGTTAAAAATCTAGTCGTAATTTCATCTCAGCGATATAATCAATATTATATCAGAAATGTGGATAAAATAGACAAAAGGGTTGCGGTGTCGAGGGTTGCTCAATTTGTTTTCAAAATAGGCCCTGGAACTGAAAGGGCATTAGGAGGAACAAGGATGCGTTTTTGTCAGTAAGAGTCTGACCCTCCTTTCCGATGCGCCCATTGCTGAACAAGTCATTTGATGATTTCCCACCCTAAAAATACGGACCTGGATTCCACTAAAGCGGAGAGGAGAGATGTCTCGTAAACAACCAATAGGATACCGTGTTGTGTTATGAAACTAGGCGATGAGATATGAAATAACGCAAGCCGATTGGCTGTACGAGACATGTCATCTCCTCTTCGCATTGGTGGAGAACCTTATGAATTCCTAATGTTGTTATGATGTTAAGTGGTCACCTCTGCCTATAGAGATCTGCAATACTAAAGGTCTTGCAAATGCCTTGCCATCCCAGAGACAAAGTTGAAACGTCTCATGTGCCTGTAATTTCACCGGTACCCAAACCCTTCAAATCGGAACACAGAAACGTTGCTTTGCAGCAGAAATAGTTACGGTGGTAGTACTTTCCCGGACGAGCTCCTTCACAGAGAGGTCTACTACTACAATACTGGATGATGATGAAGTCAGCCCTTGTGCCTTTTATATTACATAAACTTAAAATAATTATAAACAATTTTCTTCACAGCGAAGTGTCAACCAAAACAAAATCCGACTTACCCGAAAGAGGTTCCTGGGGCAGCAAGCTAGACTTCATCCTCTCCGTGATTGGCTTAGCCATCGGTCTCGGCAACGTGTGGCGGTTTCCTTACCTCTGCTACAAAAATGGCGGTGGTGCCTTCCTCATTCCTTACTTCCTCACCCTGTTCCTTGCTGGTATTCCTATGTTCTTCATGGAGCTGGCCATGGGACAGATGCTTACCATCGGCGGTTTGGGCGTGTTTAAAATTGCACCGATTTTCAAAGGTAAGGTTTTGTTTTGTTTTTTGGTGGTGTTTTTGTAAGACTTGTAGATTATTAGCTATATACCCGTCGGTGTCATCCGCGTTCAGTTACGTCTTTGGTTTATGCTCAGCTCCCGTTAGTCGTAGCGTGGTGTTCTATACGCATAAACTTAGCTTTTGAATCACTCTATCTATTAGATAAAAGCTCATTGTTTTATACTATATAAAGATCTATCACTAGATGTTACACAATAACGCAATATAATTACATACATAATATTTTTTATGAAGTTGATGTTTGGGAATTATTAGTTTAGCTTTTCTGATTAATTTCTTTATAGATCCAAGAATTTCTACAAACACGTCTTGACAAAATATAATCATAGAAACAATTCATAAAATAGAAAGTTATAACTAAATACCCCGTAATAACTGCCCCGTTGGTCTCGTAGTTGCAAGTGCGACTGCTGTGCAAGGGGTCCCGAGTTCGATTCCCAGGTCGAGCAAAAAAGTGTTATTGGGTTTTTCTATTAAATTCTCAGTAGCAGCTCGGAGTTTGGTTTTGTGCCCGGTTAATGGCAATAGGCTCGCCCCCTATTACATGAGACCTAAATATACCGGCGAACTGTGGGTGTACATTGGTACACCTCTGCCTAACCTTTCGGGGAATACAGGCGTGATGGTAACTAAATACCTCGGTTTGGTCGAGAAAAGCTCTTATAACAGGGCTGGGGCAATATAGCTTAACAAAAACAGCGTTTCTTTTGTTTCCAAGATTTCATTTTCGGGGTTTCCAAAACCTTTTGTTTTAAGTATTTCTTTTGTTTATGAATTTGTAGACGGAATGGTTTATTGGTTTCACTTATTTTGAGTTTATTTTGTAACTTCCTCAATCGAAGTTCGTCGTGTTTTAGATTACAATAGCAGCGAATCATTTTAAACTAGATTTTTGTATTTTTAAACAAGTCAAAAGAGTTCTGAGAATTTAATGGAATTGAAAGACAAGGTCAAATAATTTGTTTTAATAAGTCTACATAGATAATTAAACGCACTTTTGTAATCATAGTTAATTTGGTATTATATGAATCAGATTCCGTCACATAATATACTTGTTAAAAGATAAAACTGAGTTCTAGAAATTTGCACAAAATCAAAGCATTTATTTTAATACAATTACAGGCACTTTTGAATTCTCAGGCAATCGGTCAGTTAATAAAAAGTTGAAGCTATTAGTTATTTATTATAAAACGTAGGTAGATAATCTAAGTTAAGTTAAGTTTTACAAAAAAAAAAAAAACAATGTAGGTGAACAGACATTTATAACGATATACCTAAGCCAATAAGTCAGCAAGATCTTACATAATCATGTATTCCAGGTATTGGTTACGCGGCAGCTGTGATGTCCTGCTGGATGAATGTGTACTACATCGTCATCCTAGCGTGGGCCATCTTCTACTTCTTCATGTCTATGAGATCAGGTAACATCATCATTTCCTTAGCCTTTCACACTTGTAATTAACCACATAGTACAGACACACGACAAAAGTTTTTTGTCCAATTTGTAACAGAAAAGGAAAAATGGAAATCAGTATTAAAAAATACCGGACTATTATTATTCTACTGCACGGTAAAAGTCTCTTCTTGGATTTGTGATTTGAGACTTAATAATTGTTTGTATTAATTAAAAAGTTGAGTATATTTTGAAAACTTGTAACTTGGAATCGTTGTACTAATGAGCCGTTATAAGAAGGGCTGTTAGTTAACAGCTCAAGTTCACTTAATAAGCTAGGAAGAGAGTTATTATATAACATAATTATAAGACATACATTTTACTTCAGTTGGGATGCCAAGGTTTTCTCAAGGGACTACAGTATGGGATCCTTCAAGATGGGACTGAATAGGCTTTTGAAGTATCCATGCGTCCATAATATGCTACGGTAACCGCTCACCATCAGGCGGGCCGTAGGCCTGTTTGCCACCAACGTGGTGTAAAAGTAAAATCTTCCTGTCTCCCATGCTCTATGTGGGACATGAAACAATTGTAAAACAATGTCGGGTATTATCTACTCTATAAATATTTAGTGGCTTTTTTGTTCTTCATAATTTAAATCTTCGATTTTTCCCTCCAGACGTGCCATGGCGGAACTGCGACAACTACTGGAACACGGCCACCTGCGTGAACCCCTACGACCGCAAGAACCTGACCTGCTGGTCTACCATGGACATGACCACCTACTGCACGCTCAACGGGAAGAACATCAGCAAGGCTATACTGTCTGACCCGGTTAAGGAGTTCTGGGAGTAAGTGATACGTTTAAGAAGGAGCTCCTTATACTGCCTCGTTGGTCTCGTGGTCTAATGAGCGTGGGGACATGGGTTCGATTCTCGGGTCGAGTAAAAAGTGTTATTGGGTTTTTTCATTAGAAATTTCTCAGTAGCAGACCGGAGTTTAGAAATTGGTGGTGTGACAACCCCGTGTCTAGGAAAGCACGTAAAGCTGTTGGTCCTGCGCCTGATCTTTCTTTCTTTACCGTGTGGTCAGTAAGGTCTAAACGAACCCATACACCCTCGTGTCAGTTTGTAAACCGCCTCAAAGGCCTCTGGCATAGTTACCGATGTCAGTGATGCCCAAGATAAGACTTGGTTTGGTTAGTCTCCTTTGAGATTGGCCGCCGTAACCGAAATTGTTCTGAAGAATATTAATTATTTTACTGGAATATGTACCTGCAACATTTTTGAGTATGGTTCGGTATACCTAAAACTTTTATGGCAATATATTGCATTCACACATTACTGGACAAATATGGATAGTGAAGGAGCGGCGAAAAATATGACAGATGAAGTCATCATAAGAAAGAGTATTGCAGCAATACTTGTCGGAGCGGCCAAACCATATGAGAAGTATTGCAAAACATTGTTGGCAAAGTATTGCATACATACATTATCTATAACAAATGGCCTGTTTAGGAGTGCCATTACGTCTGATAAAACATCGCCAATTTCGAAATGATTCTTCATTTTACTGCCTCGTTAGCCTAGTGGTCCTAAGTGCGAGGTGCTACACTAGTGTAGCAGTGTAATCTAACCTCTAGAGTGTTTATAGGGTTCGATTTCCAGGTTGATCTAAAAGTGCTATTGAGTTTTTCTATGAAATTCAAAGTAGCAGCTCGGAGTTAGGATTTGTGCCCGGTTAATGGCAATAGGCTCGCCCTCTATTATATGGGACCTAAACATATCGGCGGACTGTGGGTGTACGTTGGTACACCTCTGCCTAATCCTTCGGGGGATACAGGCGTGGTGTCTTTATTTAAATATCTGCCTTTTGAATAATCCCAATGTTTTATGTTTACTAATACTATAACTCTTTCTACAGACGCCGTGCTCTCCAAATCTCGAGCGGTATTGAACACATTGGTAACATCCGCTGGGAGCTGGCCGGGACCCTACTCCTGGTGTGGATTCTCTGCTACTTCTGCATCTGGAAAGGAGTCAGGTGGACCGGCAAGGTCGTCTACTTCACTGCTTTGTTCCCGTACTTCTTGCTGACTGTGTTGCTCATCAGAGGTTAGCTGTTTATTTATTTGTTTAATTAATATGGAAGACTTACAGTTAAATAAACCGACTGGTAGCAGTAAACTAAACTGACAGCCAATTAAAGGTTTTTACAAAATGTTTCCAATATTATTTTCAATTTGGTAGTAGGACACAATTAATCAATTTACATAGTTTTTATGACCTGTCCAGCTCAAGCGATTTCCAAATAAATTTTGTATGGCAATAGTAAACTGTGACGATTATAACTATTGATTTTAAAGCAACAAAAAAATATTGTTACGGTTAATTGAAAATTAACTGGGTTTTCTGTACCAAAGTTGTGTTAATAGTGTCTACTATCCAATTCTATTGTAAATATTGTTCGTTGACAAATTGTTTTTTTGCATTATTTATTACTTGTTTAGTAAATTCTTATTGTATCATCATCATCATATCCGTCGAACGACGTCCACTGCTGGACGGGTCATTGTGGCTATCTGTAGGGGAGGCCTATGACTAGCATTGGCCGTCATTCTTATTGTATGCTGCATTAACATAATCTTTGCAAGGATCCAAGTAGAAATCACATACCAATTAACAATCACTAATGTAAAAGAGCAATTTAATCGTTTTTAGAGTTCCGTACCCATAGGGTAAAACGGGACCCTATTACTAAGACTCTGCTGTCCGTCCGTGTGTCTGTCTGCTCGTCTGTCACCAGGTTGTATCTCATGAACCGTGATAGTTAGACAGTTCAAATTTTCACAGATGGTTTATTTCTGTTGGCTCTATAACAACAAGTACTAAAAACAGAATTAAATATTTTTTTAAGGGATCTTTTTTTTTGCCTTTTTAATAAATAATGGTACGGGACCCTTCGCGCGCGACTCCGACTCGCACTTGGCCAGTTACTTTTAATATAAATTTGCTGGTGCAATATAAACTTTACCATCATTATTTTAGGAATCACATTACCTGGCGCGATGCAAGGCATTAAGTTCTACGTGATGCCCAACATGTCCAAACTGATGGAATCTGAGGTGTGGATAGATGCTGTCACTCAGATCTTCTTCTCCTACGGCCTCGGTCTTGGAACTCTTGTTGCTCTCGGCAGTTATAACAAGTTTACGAACAATGTGTATAAGTAAGTTTATGTGGATGATTTGCTTATCATACGATATCAATTCTTTCTTCAATACTTACATGTATAATAAAGTATTTTTTATCTATACAAGCTTCTTCTGGGTAAGCTCATTCCATCGCAGACTAGTCTAGAGTCAAGAGCTTACCCAACACGAATAAAAAAAAATGTTCTTTCGGTTTCATTTATAATGGATTAATATTTTAAATGTCTATTTTCTAACCTTTCACTACTCACCTTTTAATATGGGCTCATCGTGTATGGCATTCTGTAATTCAACTAGAGTTAAGATTTAAGCCCAAGTAATCCTTAATCTATTGAATTAAAAACTTCATCACTGAATTACCTTTCGGGTTTAAAAAAATCCGGATTTGTTATTCTATTAAAATATTTTTTTCAGGGATGCCTTGATAGTATGTACTGTGAACTCGAGTACATCAATGTTTGCTGGGTTTGTGATCTTCTCCGTGGTTGGGTTCATGGCGCATGAGCAACAGCGGCCGGTTGCTGAAGTGGCTGCATCAGGTAAGATCTTCAAGCTTCATAATTATTTTAGCCAAATTTTGTTTTAGTTGAAATAGGCTCTGAATGTTATTTGGTTCAATATTAGTTTAAAGGGTTCCTAATTTAACGCAATGTATTAAAGTTACTCAAATAATAATAACTAAATTACAAACTTTGTACAGTTACTAAAAAAAAGAAAGTCATAGGACACCAAAAATGGTTTCTTAATGTTCTAAGCGTCCAAATTACAACAAATATCTGGAATTATGACCAAGTATTCCAAAAATGTATACAATGATTATAATTCTATTACTAAAAATCATTACGTTTATACCTGTGCTGGTCGACTTGTCACATGACCAGAGAGCTAGAATATTCTTGGACCAAAGAACAAGCATTGCTATACATTGTGACAATACTGTCAGCCTTTTGGACACTTGTCCAATTGACGAGGGCGGGTTTATATGCCCCCTTTTTTGTAAATAGTACATAACATACGTTATTATATTTTAAAAGTTATGTAAATACCTACTTTATTGTGGATTTAAGAGACCCAATAAATACATTATTATATTTTAAAAGTTATGTAAATACTTAATTGGGAATTTAAGTAGCAAAATAAATAAAATCGATAGCTTTAAAAACAAAACAGAAATTCCTATAAATTACCTTCAAATGTTCAAAACCATAACCACCTTCTCATTTCCAGGTCCCGGCTTAGCCTTTTTAGCGTATCCATCAGCAGTTCTCCAGTTACCAGGGGCTCCCCTCTGGTCCTGCCTGTTCTTCTTCATGCTGCTCCTCATAGGGTTGGACAGCCAGTTCTGCACCATGGAAGGCTTCATCACCGCTGTCATTGATGAGTGGCCCAAGCTCCTCAGAAGGAGGAAGGAGATCTTCATTGCTATTACTTGCTTCATCTCGTATTTGGTTGGACTGTCGTGTATTTCTGAGGTTAGTCCATTTTAATTATCTGGAGTACCTAACTGCCTTCTTAGCTTAACCTCTACCTAACCCTGTGGGCAATACTGGCGTGATGGTATATATGTATGTGTACCAATAAATTTATTTTCATTGTGGACACAGTCATGAAAACCAAAATCAAATTATTAACCTTGATAGAAATTAAACGAGTATTAAACGAGAATTAAAAGAGTAGGAATTACGTCATAATAGTATTTTAATTATAACTACAGATAGTACATACATACATGCTACCACATCTGCGCGACTGCTATGCTAGAGATCTTGGGTTCGATTCTCAAGTCGAGTAAGGTGTCATTAGGATTTTCTATGTAATTCTCAGTAGCAGCTCGGAGTTAGGATTTGAACCCAGTTTGTGGCAATGGGCTCGCCGTCTATTACATGGGACCTAAACATTCGGTGAACTGTGGGTGTACATTGGTACACCTCTGCCTAACCCTTCAGGGAATACAGGCGTGATGGTATGTATGTTTATTAATAAGGGAGCCAATGGCTTCTCTAAGCAGGTGTGATACGCCTTAGAACGTAAAATAATGTGCAGCACAACACATCGATTATTTTTATGTGTTTCTATTAGTACATAATGTTCAAAACGTGACGGCATGCAAGTGTCTGTCATTCTTGTTGAATTCAACTCCAAAACAGCATTTTCCTTATGATTGTGAATCAGAGGTATGCAGGATTTTGAATGTTAAGATTATTTTTTAAAGACATATATACCATAACGTCTGTATTCCCTGAAGGGTTAGGCAGAGGTGTACTAAACTACCAATGTACACTCACCATTCACCGGTATGTTTAGGTCTCATTTTATTTTTATAGTGTGTGTGGATTTGCATCGATGGATATTTTTTTAAAAGAGTATGTGTGGTGTTTCTTTCCCATCCTTTTCCGTAAAAAAACTTCTGAAAAGGGCAACGTTTCAATTGAAGTATATTTTTTCTCTTTTCATTAAAATGGCTTATAGTACATAGGATTTGGTAGAGGTGTACCAATGTACACCCATAGTTCACCGATATGTTTTAAGTCCCATGTAATAGGGGGCTAGCCTATTGCCATTAACGGGGCACAAATCCTAACTCCGAACTGCAGCTGAGAATTTCATAAAAAAACCAATAACACTGTGTTCGACCTGGGAATCGAGCCCAAGACGGTAGCAGTCGCGATTAGGACCACTAGACTAATGAGGCAGTTGGCTTTTAATGATCTAATTTATTTTTATAACATTTTTAAATACATACCTATTTGACGTAGAAAGTCCATAGCAACAAATAATTAGGTAATTACAAACTCATTTCCCAATAAATAAATAATTAAGGACACGTACTCGTATATTTACACATACCTAATGTATTTATTGGCATAGTTTGTTTCATGGTCAACGTCAAGGCTCTGTAGTGTCTACAAACTCGAAGTTAATCTCTTAATACGACATTGAAAGGGAGTATAACTCTAATTCATATTCACCATACGTCTTTGGCAGAACACCGTCTGAATATAAATTGGAGATTTGTGGAGTGTGGACTAATGTTATAAAAATACTTAGGTTGATAATCGATCAGATACGACATTTCAAATATTTTGGCGATAAGAAAAAGAAAATGAGATTGCTAAAATTACCCATGTTTCGTAACTACGAGTACCTCAAATGAGTCAATTTTAATTACGAAAATATACAATACTACATATTGCCCCCGACTTCGTTCGTGTGGTTCTCAAGTATACCATAAGGCAAAGCCTACGACTCTAGGTAATATTTTAGCCAGAAAGCTACACTGGTTCGATCACAAAAATTCTTTCATTTTTTTTTACCGTCCCATTACTTCCAATGTTAATAGCTCTTACAAACAAAAAAAATGTAAAAAAATTGCCCTTTATAACATTACTATAATGTACTAGTATTATATCTTATATCACTAGTTAACCAAACAATAATTTTATGTGTGATGATAAAATGCCTAGGTTGCCTATGGCTGGCAAATTGTTAACGTCAGGACGCCTTTCTAAACTGAAATCGTTAAATCCTACCATTTCTTCTTCCAGGGTGGTATGTACGTCTTCCAAATCCTCGACTCGTATGCTGTCTCCGGTTTCTGTTTGCTGTTCCTGATCTTCTTCGAGTGCGTCTCCATATCCTGGGCCTTCGGCGTCAACCGGTTCTACGACGGCATCAAGGAGATGATTGGCTACTACCCCACCATCTGGTGGAAGTTCTGCTGGGTTGGGTTCACGCCTGCTATTTGCATTGTGAGTATTGGATTCTTTGAGTTAAGTTATATCTTGGGTTACTGCTCCGTTCTTGTTAGTGGTAGCGTAATGTTATATAGTCTATACTACTCCGCATAAATCTGGCTGTCATATACAAACGGAATTTTTATAATCTGACTGACCAATTGTATGGCAAACAAACCTACGGCTCACCATGATGTGATCACTGCTACCTATACACATCCGCAATACCAGAGGCCTTGCAAATACATTGCCATCCCAGAGACGAAGTTGAAATGTCTCATGCCTGTAATTACACCGGCACCCATATCTGAACACAGCAATACTGGTTTGCGGCAGAAATCGATGGGTCCTACGTATATGGGCCAAAATGCAATTTACAACTTTACAGAAGAGGCTTCCAAAGTTTAAATTTAGTATAACTTCTGATTGATAAAACCGAACTTTACCATTATTTGCTTGGTGGTAAGACTACTATCATCCTTATATATAATTTGGTATTTTATATATACATAATATAGGACCAAAATCTGAAGTTTGCCACAAAAAAAGTGAAAATGGCCAAATTGTTAGTTTGGCCCATATACGTAGGACCGTAGGACCCATCGAAATAGGTGCGGTGGTATTACTTACCCGGCCGGTGCTTTACTACTACTAAGTTCCGGAGATTAGTACATTTTACGTTTTTGACGGGCCTGTTGGTCTAGTGGTTAGTGGCCCTGACTGCTAAGCCGGAGGTCGTGGGTTCGATTCCCACCCAGGACAAACTTTGTGTGATGAGCATGATTGTTTGTTCTGTGTCTGGGTGTGATTTATCTATAATATGTATGTATTTATAAATTATATAAGTATGTATATCAGTTGTCTGGTTACCATAACACAAGCTCTGCTTAGCTTGGGATCAGATAGCCGTGTGTGAGTTGTCCCAAGATATTTATTTATTTATTTATTTATTTAAACAAACTCTTTAGCTCATTACAGATTACTCTAAATTCTGTATTCTTCTGTCTGTACAGAGTGTTTTCATCTTCAACTTGGTACAATGGAAGCCGATCAAGTACATGACGTATGAGTACCCGTGGTGGTCGCATGCCTTCGGTTGGTTCACCGCCCTATCCTCAATGATGTGCATCCCTGGTTACATGGTGTACCTGTGGCGTGTCACTCCTGGCACTTGGCAAGAGGTAAGGTTTTTGAAGTATTTTCTTCTTAGTTTGGTCATGGTTTGGTTTGGGTTTTTCTATGGAATTCTCAGTGGCAGCTCGGAGTTTGGATTTGTGCCCGGTTAATGGGAATAGGCTCGCCCCCTATTACATGGGACCTAAATATACCGGCGAACTGTGGGTGTACATTGGTACATCTCTGCCTAACCCTTCGGGGAATACAGGCGTGATGATATGTATGTATGTATGTTTGGTCATGGATTTGACTGGCATTGGTGAAGGAAAACATTGGGAGGAAACTTGGACTTAAAAGTATGTGTAAATTCGCCAATACGCCTTGAGTAAACTTGATGGTTAATGCTCGTGTCTTCTTTGTATGAGAAAAGGCCTTTGTCCTGCAGTGGGATTATAATAGATTACTGTCCTTTTATTATATTGTTTTGTATCTGTGGTTTTTGGAACCTTAGATCATCATCATCACATTATACCAGCCGCAGGACGTCCACTGTTGGTCATAAGCCTCGTGCATAGATTTCCAAAGCGACCAGTTTGAAGCGGCTTGCATCCAGTGTCTTCCTGAGGTCTTAATCAGGGTTCATATTTTTTCAAATATCGAACCTTCGAAATTTGAAATGTTTTAAGTCATTCAAGATTGATATGGCTATGGTTATTTTTTTTTGTGTGTTAGATTTTAGTTATTGGAAATTTTAATTTAGACATAGGTAAGCATTATGATATGGCATTTCAAATACTATACAAATAATATTCTTTTATAGAAATTCCACAAGATCGTTCGCATCCCAGAGGACGTACCGACTCTGAGGACCAAGATGCAGGCTGAGGAACTAGCTAAGCACAACAAGGCTTAACTCCACTCTCCCCCACTTAAGAGCAGGATCTCAGACTGAAGGGATTCGGAAAGTACCACCTTACTCCTGTTTGGTTAGAGTTGATATCAGCTTAACAAAAAAATATTATTGAATAATTATGAATTCAGTTAAAATATCATATTAATAAGACAAGAAATCTGTCTAAAAATACTATAGAAATATTTATTAAAATATATCCATAAAAATATATCTTGAAATATTGAAACTAACCTTACAGGAAAACTATCGTGAAAATAAAAAAGAAATAAATTCTAAAACATCACGCACAATTTTAATATACAATCATAATTATGTGCCAAATATAACAGTGCCATATACTATCAAAATATAATTAAAATGATAATATTTACCAATTATAATAATTATTAATTCAGAAAATTATAATATTGTATAACGTGTAGTCGTATTTAGAGAAATATTTAAGCGCATTATGTTTTAGATTTTTAGAATAATTTGATGACTTTCCGTTTGCCGTGTGTCGACACGTTCATGTACGTTTAATTGTACGATTATTATTAATAATTATTAAGTATATTTAGGTTTAATTAACAGTATTATTAAAGTTAACTATTTATGGTCTTCCATGTAGCTGACGCGTAGATTTTACTGTTATAATTGATATTAAATATATTAAATGTTTATTTGTTATTACGGACTAAAACCTGGGAATTATTTATATTATTGACTAAGAAACAGTTTGCACAATAAAAAAGGATTTGCCCTTTCTAATGCCAAAGATAATTAATATTTAGAAGTTTGTTTTTGAGATTTTTTAACGCAATACAACGAAATAAACCTCATTAAAAATAAATAAAAAATATCTAACTATTGAAACACTAGATTTTGGTCGTAATTAATAAGAATAATTTTATCACTTATTATTATTATACGTAAGTAGAAAAATATCATCTTTTATAATTATTATATTTGTTATCCTTAAAGGATTTAAGTGTTAGTTTGATGTTAGAAAATAGATTTTTAAGAGTTTAACATTAAAAAACGCTTCGGGACGCGTCGTTTTTGAATCTAAATGGTGTTTGTCGAAAATTAAGATTCAGATGTTAATCAAATGCATTTAATCTTATTTATATTTAATTAAAGGCCTATTTATGAGTTAAGTATAAATATTATGTTGTATAAATGGAGTTTGTGATTGTTTTTGATATTCATATCATTAGATTAATAAAAAACACTGCGAGGTTATCGATTTGGTTAATCAGCTTTAAAAAATTATCATTTAAAATTTCATTTTTAATTTAGCTATATTATTAAATCTTAATATTTAAATATATATTTGCTTCGGAGTCACTGCGACCTAAAACATTGGATGTTCAAACCTCTGTGTTCTAATTGAGACCAAAGAAAAATCTAAAAAATATATTCTATTCTAGCCAAAGAGTTTCTGAATATTATACTGTAGATTTTATATAAATATTAATATCAATATTATATTTACTCCATAAAGGAGATCATATCATTTTAATAATTGGACGTTCATAATTAATTACATAAAGATATTAAATTATTATTTATTTTATTTATCTTGTACATATAATATTGTTTTCAATCAGATGCACTACTTAGCGTGTTCAAATTAATATATGTCTATTTACACTGTCAATTTTAAAAATAAAATATATTTAGTAGCAAAAAACTGTAGCTCATTTATAAAAACTTATATATTTATAGAAATAAGACAATATCGTAGGAAAAATATTTAATCCTATAATTTTACTATAACTGTTTACCTTTGTAGTGTTTAAAGAAAATTTTAATAATATATTAGGTGAATTAAATATTATATATTAAATATAAGATACTCGTAGTCCGATTTTGTATAAATGAGTGCGGTGAAACACAATTATTTGTAGTGTTTTCAAAATAATATTTATAATATTAGTATTGTGTTAGATATTGGACACTAATTATAATAAAAAAATCAAAATATATTTACAGTGTCAGATTAAATGACACTTATTAATCCATGAATATAAATCCAAGGCATTGTACTCCAACCGCTTTTTCTACAATAATATAATTATTATAAAACATATTAGTGTCTAATATCTATCAAAATAAATTGTGCGTTGTCTAACATATATGAGCTTCCACATAGAAAATATATCGAAAAATATGTATGATAATATGATTTTTTAATTTAAATTGGTGTATACTTTATGATATTTATAACATGACTTAGAAAGTTTATTTAAATATTCAAAAATGAAGATATTTTGACATACGAAAATTATTTCCATTCCTATCAGAACTAAATCATTTTATATTATTTATTATTTTATTTTATATTTAAAAAAGTTGAAGGTTAATGTAAACCGCCCAATTATTAAATAATTATTTTATGTTAACAAATAAATAAATAAAATAATAAATATCTAGTACTTAGGGCATATAATAATCATACAGAGTAATCAATGAGCCGACATGTCATTCTATATAAATTATAATCAAAATAATAATTATTATCAATAATTAAAATATGCCTATCATAATTTATAATTATAATAATTTATGGAAATAATTAATCAGTTCACATTTTATATAATTTGAAGCCCTAATTATTTTTTCTGAAACAAAATATTTGTTATTTGATATTTATAAATTTTTATTTTTGAAAAAATATTTATGATTCTTATGTAATGTAGTTTAAATCGTTAAAGTATTTATTTCATTAAATAGTAGATATAAAGTTTTGTTTTATTTATTTCGAACAAGTTCCACGGTGTTACCCGTGTTCCGTTACGTCTTTGGTCACTGTTCCGCTCCCGTTGGCCGTAGCGTAAAGACTTTCAAATCAGACAGTAACTGCCTCGATAGCCTAGTGCTTCTAAGCACGACTGCTACGCTAGAGGTCCTGGGTTCCATTCCCCGGTCGAGCAAAAAGTGTTATTGGGTTTATCTATGAAATTCTCAGTAGCAGCTCGGAGTTTGGATTTGTGCCCGGTTAATGGCAATAGGCTCGCCCCCTATTACATGGGACCTAAATATACCGGCGAACTGTGGGTGTACATTGGTACACCTCTGCCTAACCCTTCGGGGAATACAGGCGTGATGGTATATATATTATACTTTCAAATCAGACTAGTAGTTCCTAGGATTAGCGCGTAATTTTTTTTGTATTCTACTTTTATGACATACAGGCAAATAAACTCTTTATTAGTATACGTCGATATAACTTGACAAGTATGCAAGCGGCCCAGCTGACAGTAAGTGGTCACTGCCACTTACGGCTGTCTGTGATGCCAGAGTATCTATTAGTCCAAGATCCTAGCAGTCACCGAATTTATGTCATTTAAGAAAAGTGTTAAATCCTCCCCGCGTACCTATTCTGTTTCTTTTTTAAATTTTTCTTTCAATGGCAAACAAGCCGAGACGGCCCACCTGATGTTGAGTGGTCACCTCTGCCTATAGACATCTGCAATACCAAAGGCCTTGCAAATGCGTTGCCATCTTGCAGAGACAAAGTTGAAATGTGTCATGTGCCTGTAATTTCACCGGCACCACCCGGCAAACCCTTCAAATCGGAACACAGCAACGTTTTGTTGCAATTGTCAAATGTCGTTGCAAAAACGCGAAGTCTGCGGTAGTACTTTCCAGGACGAGCTCTAGTACTACTAAACTACGTATACCCGTCTCAATGACAATTTCCTTTATCAATCCTCAAAATTTCAACCATAAATTAATGACGTAGTTCTGTGAGCACGGGGAACATTGGGCTCTTAGACTATTACTATTTGATCAATTCATTTTACTTTTTGACACACGCTTGTAAATGACCGACTCCTTGTAAGTAATATGATGTAACCGCGTGGGCCCTCGCCTTGGGGTCTAGGCTACAAAATAATAGATTTATTTATTGCCTAGGCGATAAAACTGGTGAAATAATGTAGGTGTGTCGTTGTTTATATTACGATTACTTAACTGGATGCTTAGAATAGGTGTATAACGTATCGTAGGCAGATGATTATAATTGAGTTATTATAGTTCTTCCAAAACAAGCCAAACCACAATCTCTTGATAATGCAATACTTGCCAATTTCGGCCGCGTGGTTTTTAACCCGCGTTAAGTTATGTCGTTACTGCTCCGCTCCCGTGTGTCGTAGCGCGATGTTATAAAGCCTTTTTCCAATCCGTCTGGTAGTCCTATAGATTCGCCCGTTTAAACAAACGAAAGAAACTCGTCAGCTTTATGTGTTTCGCGTATACTTATCAAATGCAATCCAAGATTTTGGAATTGAAAGGTGCTACTAAAAGCTACTATAAGGCGTAACCCTTCTAAAAATCTCAAACAAAACCATAAAAAAGACGTTGAAAGTGACATCGAGAGTATGGAAGATTAGCTTTTGCCTAAGTCTTCATTGTAAATGTCGGTCATTGACGGATGCAGACGAAGTCGTGGAATGAAAAGTAGCCTATATCCTTTCTTGGCGCTCAAATTTACCCTGTACCAAACTTCATCATAATCGGTTCAGTGGTATAGTCGTGAAATCGTAACAGGCAGAAAGAGTTACTTTCGCATTTATAATAATAAGTATGCGGTGTCCACCACTAACTTGGAAGTTGGTGTTGTGACACCCCCTTGCCCCGGAAAGCACGTAAAGCCGTTGGCCCTACACCTGGCTTCTCTCTGGTTTTGTCTAATTGTCGTCCCATGTAATTATGAGAGTTAGGGAAGAGGGAGTGTATCTGTGTTTGCGCACACACTTGTACACTACAAAATCTCCTGCGTACTTGGCAAGTCTGCATTAAGATTAGCCGCCGTGGCCGGAATCGGTCTGGAGAAAACAATAAGTATAGATTTTGTCCAATAATGTAATAACAATAATCACGTGTGTGGTGAGGCAGACATTCATTACGTATGTAGGAGGAGTAGCTTATACATACATACATACATACATACATAAACTCACGCCTTTTTCCCATGGGGGTAGGCAGAAACCACAGAACGCCACCTGCTACGATCCTGACATACTACTTTTGCCTCGTTCACGTTCATACATCTGGTCATACAAGCACGCCGGTTACGAGTACTGCACACCCGACCTTTCTGAAGAACCTCACCGATAAGGTCAGGGTAGGTCTTTCTAGGGCGTCCCCTCCCGGCGTTGCCACTCACATCTGCCACATAAATACCTTTTGTTAGTCGCCTTTCACTCATCCTCTCAATATGACCGAACCATCTAAGCATACCCTTTTGAACCTTTGTCACTACATCCTCTTTTAAGTCGCAACGTTCTCGTATAATCTCATTCCTCACTCTATCGTTCAAAGTTACACCACACATACTTCGCAAGGAACGCATCTCCACAGCATTAATCCTACTTTCATGCCTCGTTTGCCATACCCAACATTCACTTCCATACATAAGTGTAGGCACCAGCACGCCATTATGCACAGCCAGTCGAGCCTTTTTGGACATCGACTGGTTGGTTACAACCGCATGTATGGCACCATTCACTTTATTTCCCGCATTTACTCTCCTTTCGACATCAGCATCAATCTTTCCATCCCTTGTAAACATACTGCCCAAGTATACAAACTCATTCACTTGCTCCACACTCACATCATTTATTTTCACATCACACACCGATACATCCTCTTCTCTTTCAAAAACCATCACTTTCGTCTTGTTCACATTTATATTCATTCCTTTTCTTTTAAACGCTTCATTCATTAACGTTACCATGTCTTGCAACTGTTCCGCCGACGATGCAAGAAGAACTTGATCGTCTGCGTATAAGAGGCATTTGACAGGTAACTCATTCATTCTTAATCCACACTCACTCTCTTTCAAATCCGCCAAGCAACTATCCATGTATAGGTTGAACAGCCAAGGAGACGCTACACAACCCTGCCTTACACCTCTTGAGATGCAAAACCAGTCAGTGTATGCCCCATTTATCCTAACACAAGCACTGGAATCTTTGTACAAAGATTTCAGTGCTCGTATCAAGCGCCCGTTCACACCATACATTGATAGAGTCGACCACAGTTCTTCCCTCCACACACTGTCATAGGCCTTCTCCAAGTCTACGAAAGCACAGTAGACTTTCTTGTGCTTTGCCAGATGTTTTTCGGCTATGCACCTTAAGGAGAAGATCTGATCCATGCAGCCCATTCCCTCTCTAAATCCCGCTTGCACATCCCATATTTTCTCATCAGTCAGTCTTGTCACCCTATTAATTAAAACTTTCGCATATAGTTTGCCGACAACGCTTAGAAGACTAATGCCGCGGTAGTTTTTACACTCCTGCTGCGAACCTTTACCTTTATACAGTGGAACAATTACAGCCTTGCACCAGTCATCCGGTACACGGCCATACCTCCAACACATATTAAAGATAAGGTGCAACAGGCTTGCTACCACCCCGTCACCATTCTTCAACATTTCGACAGACACTCTATCATAACCTGCAGCTTTGCCAACTTTCATACCTCTCAATGCTCTTACAATCTCATCCATCTTTATTTCATTCTCTTCATCTATCTCTGAGTTTGGGTCTTCAAAACTGGCTTCCGCCCAGTTGCCCACTCCTTGCACGCTATCGTGATCACTAAACAAACTTTCAAAATATCTCTTCCAGCGTTCCAAAACCTTACTCTCTTCACTCAATAAGCATCCATCTTCTGCTCTTACAACGTTCATACTTGATGTTCCTGTCACCCCTCGAGCCAATCTTACCTGTTTCCAGAACAGCTTAACATTGGCCCTGAAGTTATCAGCGAACTTCCTGTTATACTTTTCTTCCTTCTCATCCTTCTTCTTTTTTACAATCTCTTTCACTTTCGCTTTCATTTCGGTGTACTTTTTCTTCACTCTTTCTAAATCATCTGTCATATCCGTTGCCTGATTCATTCTACTTTGGGCCTTACAGGCTAACACGTTTAGCCATGCCTCTTTCTTCTTGTTTACAACTTCTTTCACTTCACCATCCACCCAAGAATCATTCGTCCTACTACCACATTTTCTTCGTGCTACACCACATACTGTCGTGGCCACTTGCACCATACTATCCCTTGCCATATCCCAGACTTCCTCTAAGCTGCAATCATTCATACTATCAAATATCTTATCCGTCTTCTCTTTAACTTTTCTCTTATATTCTTCCCTTACTTTTTCTTCTTGCAGTCTTTCTACTTTTATTCTTTCTAGAGTGGTCACAGGGACTTTAACTCGGTGACGCCAATGCTTGAACAGACCATCTACCCGACACATTACCAGATAATGATCAGTTCCAACATTAACACCCCGATATGCTCTTGTATCTGTGACCTTACTCTTTAATCTTTCATCTACAATCACAAAATCAATTATACTTCTACTATCTTGCCTTTCCCACGTATACTTGTGAATCTTCCTGTGATTAAACATAGTGTTCATCACAGACCTTATGATTATGCTACTACCAGTGTCATTGGATGCTTTAAGGGTTTAGACGGATTTAGCCGTTGATTTACAGGTTTTGTGACAGCTGTTGGTTGATCAAATTTCTGCAGGAGCAACATCAGCCTCTAACTTTAAAATTTGATTAAGGGCCCATGGCCACCTACTGGCTCCATCATCACGCCAGCTCTGTGACATCATTTTAATGCATTGTCACGCAAATTGCATATGTATACAAAATTTCAGCTCAATTGAACATTGGAAAGTAGCTTAAATTTAACTTGAAAGATTTTATGTGGAACAACGGGACAGGTAAAAGTAAATAAAAGGTTGTATGTAATGCATAAATAAACTCTATGATGACAAATTATCACTTATAGAAGCAACAAGAATACTGTAACCAAGATTTTGTAAAAACCAAATTGAGAAGACTGCCCGCGGAGTTTCTTGCTCGTTCTTCTCCATAGAGACCTACGTTTTGGAACGAGCACCTAGCTTCAACTTTCCGTCTAACGTCTTGACAATTCAAAAATGCCTGTAAATGCCTTATATATTGGTAAAATAGCTCAATACAACTCCAGCCTTAACCAATATTCATTCAGCTCATGCCACAGGCGGCCTTCGAGATGGAAATAAAACTTTATTTGATTTTAAATATTCATTGATTGTACGAGTAGGTACCTGTATTGTCTGGGCTTTTGTTTTCTTAATGTATTCTCTATTGGTCGAAGATCCCAGTAGTTAGACCTACGTCATATTAGTTTGACTTAAATTTTGAGGATAGATAGAAAATATTCGTAGGTACTTTTAATTTTTATACATACTAATATTACATGCATACATACATACCATCACGCACGTATTCCCCGAAGGGTTAGGTAGAGGTGTACAAACGTACACTCACAGTTCGCCGGCATGTTTTTAGGTCCCTTGTAATAAGGGGGCGAGCCTATTGCCATTAACCGAGCACAAATCCTAACTCCAAGCTGCTACTGAGAATTTCATAGAAAAACCTAATAGCACTTTTTGCTCGACCTGAGAATCGAACCCAAGACCTCTAGCGTAGCAGTCGCGCTTAGGACCACTAGGCTAACGAGGCAGTTACCGTAATTAATGTCAACATCAACCAGTAATCGAACCCGCTACCGATACGATAGCCGCGGGTCACTCAAATGCTCTGTACAAACAGTATTGTGTGGGATTGTGTCAAGTTTCTGAGAAGCACTCCTTAAGTATATACAAACAAATGTCTGGTTAAGTGCGATCTGTTAGTAACGGCTGGGTTCTTGATATGATATCTGATCGACTTGATGAGTATTATTTAAACATTTTTTTTTTCTTTTTTTTGAGCATATTTTTTTGTAGTCAAATCTTTTGCTTTATAAGAGTTTGTTAAAAATGTCTTTTCTGATGCACGTGGCACAACCACATCCATCGAAGGCGGCCAGATTGCAACTAGACACAGTCAAGTATCAAAATAGCTTTTTCTATTAAAATTATGTACTTTCTAAGTTTTCTTGGACTTCATCATTGACATCGGTGAAGGAAAACATCGCGAGGAAACTTGTAACAAAAATATAAGTGTAAATTTGCCAATCCGACTTTGAGCAAGCGTGGTGATCAACGCTCGTGCCTGCTCTGTATGAGAAGAGGCCCTTTAGCTATCAGTGGGACAGTAGTAGGCTGGTATTTTTTTTAAAGTTTGTTAGGTTTTTATCCAGGCTAACCAAGAGGTATCGTGTTGCCCAGTTACTGGGTTGGCGAGGTCAGATAGGCAGTCGCTCCATGTAAAACACTGGTATTCAGCTGCATTTGGTTAGACTGGAAGCCGACCCCAACATAGTTGGGAAAAGGCTAAACAGATGATGTTAGTTTTTTATCTACATTTCTGTCCCATGAACCAAACATGGTCAGGGTGATTGTCTGCCTCGCAGATAGTAAAAGTGGCAACCAGCACGATAGTTTTGTCGTGATATTTACAAAATTAACAAGTAATACCTACATTCAATTTTTTTATAATACCTTTAACATTGACATCGGTGAAGGAAAACGTCGTGACTAAACCTGGAGAAGCAAGCATGGCGATCTATACTCATGCGTCCTCGGCATGGCTTTACCCTGCAGTGGGACAATTATAGGCTGGTACTATTATTATTAACAGCATAGTGCCTTTCTTTTATTCTTAAGAATAACGATCTCATCAGAAACACAACATGCTATTTTAAATTTCAAGGGCCATTTATAAAAAAAGTAAACAGCTGTGCAACTCCTTAAATGGCACATGTTATGGCACATTTTTGAACCTGCTCTCTCACCACATGGCAACCAGAAGCGGTTTTGCAAGATTCCAATGCCGTACCCAAAAAAATATCGACCCTTATTAATTTTTAGTATCATTGTCTGACCTACTGACATGATTATTTTGTTGGAGTAGCTTTTGCCCGCGGCTTCTTCCGTGTGGAAGTTCAGTGTACTGTAAAATATATCCTATGATATTTAGAGGTAGTGTAGCAATTTTGGGGGTTTAGGGCTTTTAAGAGATTACATCTTTAAAACAAATAAACATAAAAACGAAGAGACGTTATCTCCTTTCAATCTATAGTAACATTATAAAGAGGAAAGATTTTTTGTTTGTTAGTTTGTCTGTACCGAATAGGTTCCGAAACTGCTGGACCGATTTCAACAATTTTTCCCCAATAGATAGCTACATTATTCCTGAGTAACATAGGCTATACAACACTCAATAACATTTTGACTTACCTGGAAATAAAACCCAAGATCCCACACTCTTTAGTTGAGCTCGCGAACATAACATTTTTAAAACATAAAAAAAAATACATTAAATTAACAAATCGGCCAGCCGGAAACCATACCTACACAAGAAAGATTTATATATCTACGGAACTCTAACAACGTGATAACAGTCAAACGATCTATAACTAAACATTTACCTAAACAATTAGTTATCTTTAACTGCGACAGTGAAAACTGTTAAAGTTATCGTAATCTATCGCTATCGCAGTCGGGTAAACATGGGGTTATGAGTTTGACGCAATTTGGCTGTTAAAAGCTGTTGCATAATGTTTGATGTTCTCTTGTGTCGGCGTGAGGTTGTGGTTACGTGAATTTATGTCGTGTTGAGAAGATTAAGCAGTCAGAAAGGACTGCTTATACTCTTAGGAAAGAATAATACTATTTTCTTGTTTTTTAAGGAATTGTTCAAGCGGTTGGTTGAAACTTCTCTTGATCCAAAGGCTGGCTTTTACCTTGGTCAGAGGTTTAGCATTGCTATCTAATGTGGCAATGCCGCCAGGCATTGTACTTTTTAAGAAAAACGTTGTCACACTTTACGAATTTCACCTGTATCGTGGGTGCGTTTAAGAACATAATCCTCTCATACACAAATAGCCAGACCCGAAACAATTATCTGTTAGGCCATAGAAACTAGCATAAGTATAGGAATCAAAAATGTGAATGGTCTACAAAAAAGAAAAAAAAGTGTACATGTCATTTAAAAACAGTTTATCGAATTATTTTGTGTCAATTTTGATTAGTAACATAAGTAAAAGTGTCAGTGTCAATGGGTTTTTCTTGCCGACTCTACCTAGTAAATAAATAATGCAAAATACATGTGGTTGCCGTAAGGCTACAGACAGGACCCCATAATTATTTTTTGACTTTGTTTTGTGAAAAAAGGATGAGAAATTAAACAACCTGTTTAATACTTGCAACCGAGCAATTTAGAACCGCCGACACAAGTAGAGCCGCAGGGGATAACTATCTTTGTTGACCGAATAGGTATAGCATCGCCCTTTTTAAAAAAGAGCCTGAGGGCGAGTAGGCCTACGAAAGGTTTCATTCCAAACACTGTTTCTTGTATGTTAATTTAATTTAAAACTTTATTTTAACTGCCTCGGTGGCCTAGTGGTCCTAAGTGCGACTGCTACGCTAGAGGTCCTGGGTTCGATTCCCAGGTCGAGCAAGAAGTGTTATTGGGTTTTTCTATGAAATTCTCAGTAGCAGCTCGGAGTTTGGATTTGTGCCCGGTTAATGGCACTAGGCTCGCCCCCTATTACATGGGACCTAAATATACCGGCGAACTGTGGTGTACATTGGTACACCTCTGCCTAACCCCCGCAGGACGTCAATCGCTGGACAGAGGCCTCCCCCATAGATTTCCAAAAGGACCGGTTGGAAGCGGCTTGCATCCAGCGTTTGCCCTGCAGTGGGACAATAGTAGACAGGTATTCTTAGTACCCGAAGTTCACATTATCTAGAATCCCGTTGTGATCTTGGTACCCCGTAACCTCGTAGGCAAAAGCTAGTTTTCATAAACTCGTTTTTAGACTGAAATAGGACATCGGAACATGTCCTGAGACATTCCGCTTAGTCAGCCGACATGTCGGCGGTGGGAGGGAGGGCAAAGAGTAATGTGTAGATGCGAAAGATTTAGTATTGTGCCTATTTTGTGATGCAAGAGCTCTGTAGACAATTTCTGTAGATCAATTCTGCTGATTAAAAATGTTTAAAATGCAATAAACTAAAAAAAAGACATGTAAAATAGAGGCATTTTTTTACAGATTGGGAATTGATTTTTGGCGCAGCCGTAAGGCACACAGTTATGTTATTTTGTTTTTTATTGAATAACCTTTTTGTTAGTATATCTGTGTGCACATGGTTTGTGTAAATAAACTTTTTTTCGTTCTTCCTTTCTTTCTTTCTTTATTACTAAAAGTACTACTAGGGATTAGCGATTAAAAACAAAAAAAAAACTTTTTCACCCCTTAATACAAGATTAACGTATTTAACTACGATTCGTTCAGTAGTTTTGTCGTAATGAGGTAACAAACGGACAGACCGTCGGTTTCACTTTCGTAATTGTAATATTTGTGTGGATTACACTGATTTTTTGTGAGACTTGTTTGTGTCTATAAAGAAGCTACCTAACAGATTTTAATATTTTTCATATGGGAACAATCTGAAACCCTTTTAAATAAAAATATATATATTAGTTAAATCTGTTGGTAAATGACAGAATTATGGGATAACAAATATACAACCAAATTCATAACCTTATTTTTGAAGTACGTTCAAAAAACTGCGTGTTGTGCTTGAATAATCGTTATTTTAATAGCAAAACCCATTAAATTAAGAAAATGTGTCAGAAAAGCAAATATAGCACTAAATTTTACCCACTGCATAGTTACAAGCAAAATAAATCAAAAATATCCATTAATCTGCCATTAACCTAATTGTCGCATCTGTCCATAAAATCAGAATCTATGTCAAGAGAGAGACGGGTGCAGTGCGAACGCGACCGAAATAGATTGCGCTGTATACGCGCACGCCTCGACTCCTGCGCGCGCGCCGCTCAAAATAAGGATCCATTGATCCATGGATCTTTCTCGTTAAAAAATCTAAGAGATTTTTAAGTGGTTCTATTGACTGAAATGGATCTGAGATTTTTTGGACGATAGTGAATTTTGATTTAAAAAAATTGTCGGGAATTTTGTGAAAATGCGCTTGTGTTTTGCTGTGTGTTTGTTCGTCTGTGTGGCCTTGTGTCCAGATGCTTATGGTAAGTTCATTATAGTGTCAAATTTTTTGGTTTTTGTGTTTGAGATTTTTTGGAGTAGGCCATGAACCTTGCAGGCCTTATAAGAAATGTGCAGTGATTTTGTTTTGGATGTAATTTTATTTAAAAAATTTCGGGTTCAGTATTTTATTTTTTCAGAATTTTGTCTTAATTTTTTGAATTCTTAGTTTGAATTTAAGTTAAAGAAATTGATGTGTGATGAAAAGTGTCTAAAACTAAATTTTTGATAAGTAATAAAAATGGAATTATGTTTTTATTAATTTAATCAATTATTGGAAGGAATGGAGGCCTTCCAGGAATGGGACAGTGAAGGCAAAGTAACAAAAATAATTTTAATTAAAATCACGTTAATTTTAATGTTTACATGTGGAATGTTCCATGCAATAAGCATTCTTTATAAAAGTTCAAATCAATATAAAAAGCTCCGAGATCTCTGCTTACTAAGCAATAATTTGAGCTACAATTAGGCAAATATTTAGAGCCTAATTAAGAAGATAGTCTAGGATTTCGTTACATATTTGCAACGGGATCTTTACTATCTTGTTACAATGCAATATGGAGATAGCGAGATGGAATGAAGGTTTGGGAGTCTGTGTCTCACGAGAGCAAGAGAATGTGGGTTTGAACCTGGCAAATATATCTATACTTAATATTATAATTATAAAGAGGAAAAACTTGTTTGTTTGTTTATATCGAATAGGCTCCGAAACTACTGGGCCGATTTCAACCACTTTTTCACCAATGATACCTACACTATTCCTGAGTAACATATGCTATATAACATCACGCTACGACCTACGGGAGCGGAGTAGTAAGTAACGAAAGACGTAACTTAACGCTGAAGATGCCGCGGCCAGATCGCTATAGTATATAATGGTACCTACTGGCATGTGTATTTTAAATTAAAATAATAAGTAATATTCTTAGAAAGGACCTACTACATCACTAACATCAGTGAAGGAAAACATCGTGAGAAACTTGGACATATAATTAATTAATATAAGTCTGAAATTGCCCATCCGCCTTGAGCAAGCGTGGTGATCAATGCTCGTGCCTTCTCTGTATGAGAAGAGGCCTTTGCTCTGCAGTTGGACGATAATAGGTTGTTATTCTTATTATATTTAATCTTATTATAATAAGATTGATAATGAAATCAGTTTAAAGGTTGTTTAAGACATTAAACAAAGCTTAAAGTTTGATGTTAGTAATTATTTTTCTATTCCGATGACGCATATGTAGTAGATAAGCGATAAAAAGCGCATCTTATTAATTACTAGGTATCTTAGTAACCCACGCACTAAGTTTTACGACTACTGTCATGCAGCATTAATGCAAGTAGCCGTTTGATGGTTTTACTGAGCTCAAAAGGACAAGGATTTTGCACCTATCTGATGCATAAAATTATAACTTTATGTTACTGTGTGCAGGAAGACGCTGGATGCAGGCCGCTTCCAACCGGTCTTTTTGGAAATCTATGGGGGAGGCCTATGTCCAGCAGTGGACGTCCTGCGGCTGATATGATGATGATGATGATGTTACTTAGTACTTGTCTAGGAGCACAGTCGTTATACTTACGTCATTTTAGCATAGCTGACATATATTGAGAATAGATGTTTTTTTAACTGAGCGAAATAAAATAATTACCTATTGTTTAATGAGTAAATGATAAATGAGGTCGTGATGGATCAGTGTTTAAAACTGAGCATGAGGTTGCGGGTTCGAAACTGGGCAAGTACTAACGTGACCTTTTTGATTCAAAATTATGTACTTACTAAAACCTTGGACATCACAGAAAACATCATCAGGAAAACTGGACTTATAAATAATATTAATCTGAGATCGCCAATCCGTGTTCAGCAAAAGTGGCGTTTAATGCTTGTGCCTTTTCTGTATGAGAAGATAGCCTGTATTCCCCGAAGGGTTTGGCAGAGGTATACCAATCTACGCCTACAGTTCGCCGGTATGTGTGTAGTTCCCATAGGGGCGAACCTATTGCCATTAATCGGGCACGAATCCTAGCTCCGAGCTGCTACAGAGAGTTTCATAGAAAAGCCCAATAACACTTTTTGCTCGACCTGGGTATCGAGCCCAAGAACTCTAGCGTAGCAGTCACACTTAGGACCACTAGGCTAACGGGGCAGTTCAGGCACAATAAAAGGCTGCTATAATTTTATTATTTTTATTAAAACGAAAAATCCTCTATCATAAATTTCTGTTCAGTTTGCGCGAACCCCAAGTGTTGAAAACAAGACAAAACAAATGCACAACACTAATTGATCAAGTTTGTAATACAATTGCATTCCTAACATTATGAGTTCATAACTGTTTTTAAATTGAATGGTGGATAGGCCCTCGAGTACAGTCGACAACAACAGTGCTTAAATGATGACTGATGATTGTACATGATTAATTTTAAATGTGTTAAATATTAGTGTGTATGTGTGCACTTTCTACTGAACTTTAGCTTGATAAATGCGCATGGGGCAATAGTGTTAAGGTTAGATAAAAAGGTTAATTTTTAGGAGAATTAGGGAAAAGAAAGTTTTGCAAAGTATACGTCGTATACTTAAGAAATTAAGGGTCTTATTGTAAGGTCTAAAATATTTTTCAAATCAATATGTTATAGAAATAAATAGGGTTTATAACTATTGTTTACGTAGTTTAAGAAAATAAACGAAAATTGAACATTCCTTATCTCTGAAACTGAGCCGAAATTATTACAGAAAAGAATCCTATAGACTAAAGATAACATGGTAAATGTTTCAGTATGCGTTTAAACTAATATTTGCAGTTTAGTGTATGTTTGTTTGTTATTCACATGGCTGTTTCTTTTTAATTGTATGAGAACGCATCCTTCATTTTTTGGTGCACTTAAATTATATACTTACTTTATATTGGTACTTAAAAATATTTTGTAGCCTTTATTTTGTTTTAATTGCATTGTATCAAACCAAATTATTATGGCAATAGGCTCGCCCCCTATTACATGGGACCTAAATATACCGGCGAACTGTGGGTGTACATTGTTACACCTCTGCCTAACCCTTTGGGGAATACAGGCGTGATGGTATATTTATATTTTATTTATTTTATATTAGACCAAAATGAATAAAAGTGATAATATTAAAAGTAATATTTACCTACCATCAATTCGTAGATAAAGTAAAAAAAAAAACTCTAATTGAAATTATTGAAGAACCAAAAATAATAAACACATTTTGTGTCGACTGCACACACCTATATGAACCCTATAAGAAATAAATAAAATAAAACAAATACATTTCTAAAAGCAATTAAACTAAAGTGGTTCAAGTAGCAGATGATAGAAATGGGATGAAATGGGATGCTGCAACGATTAGCTGATTGAGATGGTAATCTGTTATGACCGTACGTTTGATTGAGTTTCATAATAACTGAGGCAGTTGTGTTTATTGCTTTGAGATTATATTATGTGTGAGATGAAGTGTTAGTTTATTATATTAGCTTTATAAACTAGTTCTACTATCCTATTAATCCTACTAATATCCGTACTTAATATTATAAATGTGAAAGTAAATCTGTCTGTCTGTCTCTCTGTCTGTCTATCTCTTCTTCACGCCTAAACCACTGAACCGATTTCAATGAAATTTGGTACAGATAGAGTCTGGGACCCGAGAAAGGACATAGGATAGTTTTCATCCCGGAAATACCCCGGGAACGGGAACTATTAATTCACGCGGGCGAAGTCGCGGGCAAAAGCTAGTACTATTGTAAATACGAAAGTTTATGAAGATGGATGGATGTTTGTTACTCTTACACGCTTAAACTGCGGAACGGATCTGAATGAACTTTGATACTGAGATAGATTGTAGTGTACATAAGCATTTTGTCACATTGTAACCATAGTTCCTGAGATTGCAACAAACAAACTTTTCAACTTAATTAAAATACTAGCTATATATTCAGGGATGTCACCTACGGTCAGTAACTTCTTTGATTACTGCTCCGTTCCCATTGGTCTTAGCGTGATGCTCTATTCGTATAAACCTGCCCCTTGAATCACTCAATCTATTGATGAAAACCACATTAAAATCCATTGCATAATTTTAAAGATTTTTAAGCGTACAAAGAGACAGACGTCGGGAAGCGATATTGTTTTATACTATGTAGAAATACGATAGATTATTCTGCTTATACCGTAACCGATAAAGCTTGAACATACTCTCTTTTAACAGATCGTAACACTTTATAAGTGTCATTAAAATCAGGTCACTGAAGTTTCTCCTCGATTGCGATGGTATCGTTGGAATACTGCGCAAGAGTTTAAAATGCACTTTATTCTTTCACCAGCAGGGTTTAATTTTGATTGGCAATTCAAAGACTTAAGAATATGGGATATGTATACAGTTTGTTACGTTTTCAGAGTTCCGTATACAAGGTTATAAAAAGGAGTTCTTATTTCACATCTTACGAGGTATTAAAATGTAACTGACTTGTTATTACTGTGAACCGTCTTGTTGGTCCCGTGTTTGCATGACCGGCTGCAGAGTGTGGGGTCCTAGGTTCGACTCTCAGGTCGGGCAAAGTGTTATTGGTTTTTTCAATTAGCAGTTTAGACTTGGACAAACCCGCCACACTTTTTTCAACCAGTGCAATTTCTGAAAGCCAAAATCAACTCTGGCGACCACTATTACTACTCTACACTATTATTACTCTTTTTTATATGACATTGCATGGCAAACAAGCTCACAGTCCACCTGATGTTAAATAGTCACCGCCGCCTATCTGCAATACCAGAGACCTTGCAAATACGTTGTAATCCCAGAGATAAAGTTGAAATGTCTCATGTGCCTGTAGTTACACCGGCACCCATACCCTTCACACTGGAACACAGCAACGCTGCTTTGCAGCAAAAATAGGTATGAGGGTAGTACTTCCCCGGACGAGCTCCTTCACAAAGAGCTCTACTATTACTAACTACGCTGCTATAGGTACTGGGCTTAAATTACCCCATAGATTACCTACGTGAATTTCTCAATGCAACTATACAAATCTGTTTGTCCTATTTCCTGAACCCCATTGAGCGATCATTAACCATTAATAGGTCGAGAGTACCTACTAACAACACAAATAACTGCAGGTTATTGCCATCGGGCTAAAGACCTGGAATTGATGATTTCCTTCCATTACTGCTGGACTGTATTCAAGTACTTAAGTCCTTACTTTAGCGATTTTCATCGGTTCATTCTTGTGGTTTCGAGTTTATTAGTTTGCCCTATTTTTAGTTAAATTTTGTTGCAATGAATAGGCAAAACCTGGTTGATTAGTAGGTTTTGTCTACCGAGCATCTATTTACTTTTTTTATTAATGATGATGGTAAGCAAGTCGATGGGCCACCTGATGTTAAGTGTTTACCAAAACATCTGCAGTACTGCTGAGACAAAGTTGAAATGTCTCATGTGCCTGTAATTACACCGGCACCGATACTCTACGAATCGGAACACAGCCACTTTGCTTTATAGCAGAAATAGGTATGGTGGTAGTACTTTCCCGGACGACCTCCTTCACAAAATCTGAAATCGCTGAAATCGCTAATCCAAAAGCCTGAAATCGCTAATCTGCCTTAAGCTTGTGTGACGATCAATGCTTATGCCTTCTCTGTATGAGGATTTTTTAATGTGTACTTGTTGTCAATACCTACCTTTGTGCCAAAATGTCAAATTCCAAAATCCCTATGTGACAGCCGGATAAAAAGTGATCATAATTAAAAAGGTTCCATTTTTCCGTATGAGGAACGGATCTCTAAAAAGTAGGTACTGACGACAGAATATTTAAAACAGTTTCGAAGTTTTATTTATTTGATTTGGTTTACACAATGACCCAAATAAATAACCAAGCTGAAATACATAAATACCGTCTCGCACTTGACCGTATTTTTCCTCATTAATCCATTATCTTCGGTGCAAAGCTGGTGACCCACTTCTCAAGTTTATTTGCTACATTTGATTCATCGCCCGTCATTTGTTTATTATAACCTGAATGAATTATAATCCTAATGTAACTATTATTATAAATGAGAAAGAAAGTTTGTTTGTTACCATCAGCAACAAAAGTCGATTAACTAAGTTACTTTTACATACCATTTAAATAGACACGAAATAACACAATTCACTGTTATACAGAATTTTAGACAATAGCTAAGAAGTTAATTTTATCTAAATTCAGATCCATTTCGTATTTCCTTTGATGTTGCGCTCTATAATAAGGATTTAAAGATCAGAAATCTTAATTTAGTTTTGTTGCTGTCCTTTTCACGCCTAAACCACTGTCTGCCTGTCCAGATAAGGCGTTTTACGCGCGAGTCCACTCGCGCGTAGGCACTCGCGCGTACTCGAGATACTAGAGCTACATACATCCCGTCCAGATGCTCTCGCGCGTTACCACAGGTAACGAGGTACGCGCGAGTGCCTACGCGCGAGTGGTCTCGCGCGTAAAACGCCTCGTCTGGACAGGCTCTTACCCAAACATACAAAATTGCATGCATGTAAAATTTAATAGCATGTACGTTGTCAGATGTGCAGTAATGGACATAGGGTAACTGTCATCCCGATAAATAGTACTATTCCCGAGGAAAACCACAATAACTTTCTTATGATAATAAATAGCGCCACGTGTGTTTCCCAAATATACCGGCGAGCTGTGGGTGTACATTGATACACCTCTGCCTCACCCTTCGGGGAATACAGGCGTGATGGTATGGATGGTGTTTCGAATCATGACTGAATTTAAGAAAAAAGACACGCGGAATAAATCGCTGGTAAAGCTAGTTTTATTACATACAACTAGATTATTATTTTGTCATGTAATCGACGTTCAAAAGTGCCTTTTAATGGTGTAATTAAGTTGTAAGTTTTGTGTTTAGGTTAATTATTATGGTAGGTACTTATATACAAAGATAGTTTTTATATACACATTAATATTAAATCAAGAAGAAGAAAAGGCTATAAATAAAAAATACCCACAATGAGTCATATATGGTCACCATATGGTCGCCATAAGGAATACTTATTATCATAATGGGGCATTCAAATTTAAATATTGGTTTACGGATTGATTTATAGGGTAGTGTCATGGTTGCTAGCAGGATTGCTTTGTATAAGGTTTTATTCCCAGGTCGAGTAAAGTATTGTTGGCAGTTTTTCAATGCTGGTGGTGTGACACACCTTCGTGTCTCAAAGCACTTGTCGCCATTAGTCCTATGCCTGATCTTGATCTTCAGACTATGGCAGTGAGAGAAGAGCAAGAGCAGCCGTGTTTGAGCACACACTTGTGCACTCTAATACAGCGTATTTGTCTAATCTGAAACAAAAAATGGAGTCAGGAGGAAAGGTATTACAGGGTAGTCTAATCCGATTCTAATCTATACTAATACTAATACTAATATACTAATACTAATAATAATATTATAAAGAGGTAAAATTTGTTTGTAAGTTTGTAAGTTTGTAAGTTTGTAAGTTTGTATGTAGGGGGTAATCTCCGGAAGTAATGAACCGATTTTAAAAATTGTTTCACTGGTAGAAAGCTACATTATTCGTGAGTGCTATAGGCTATATAACATCACGCTACGACCAATTGGAGCGGAGCAGCAATGAAAAATGTGGCAAAAACGGGAAAAAATATTATTTTTGAGGGCTTTCGTTGCGTGCGCTGCGTGAACGGTTAAAGTTACGGAAAAATAATGTATGAGAGAATTGTTCCTCTTAAAATATACTAAAAAAAAGTCCGCGGTAGTACATGCCTAACTTTAAAGGTTGCCTCAGTATAGCCATTCTTATGGGCAGACAATTTGTTTTAAAATAATGCATTATTTGCGAAGGTGTTTTTATAAACATAGTATTAATCCTTATCAACATAAATACGTTATTCATCACAAGTGTTTAATTTTGAACAAAATTGCCCTTTACATCATTTAATTTCAATAAATATCTTAGGAGATATCACAGTTTTAAAATAACTTCGCAGCAAAATAATGACTCTGCGTGACATTCCGTAGCCTTTACCTCAGTTGCCTCAGAATAGGGCACGCCTCGATTGAGGCGGTAAGTCCCCTCTTTGAGGAGTGGCTAGAGCGAGCGGCGCCACGGCGCCCTCACCTACCGCCTGACGCAGGTCTTCACCGGACACGGAAGTTTCGGGAGGTTCCTGCACCTCATCGGGCGGGAGGAAACGCCCGGATGTCACCATTGCGAGGATCGCCCCGAGGACACGGTGGAGCATACTCTGGCGGTGTGCCCTGCTTGGGCTGAGCACCGCCGAGTCCTCGAGGCGGCCATCGGCGGCGGCGCCCTCTCGCGTCCGGCACTGGTTCAGGCCCTGGTCCGGAGCGAGGGGGAATGGGAAGCAGTCGCCTCCTTCTGCGAAGCTGTAATGCTAGAGAAGGAGGCGGCGGGACGGGAGAGGGAAAGGAGGGTCCCCCGTCCCAGCGGCCGCCGCGGTAGACGATCCGGGCGTCGGGAGCCACGAGACGACTCCCGGCCACCGTAGACGCGGGTCTGTGGACGGTGAGCAATGGGTAGCTCACCGTCCGTACGTTCACTAGCGACAGACCGTGTCGACGGCGCGTTCGTGTTCCACGCGCGCCTCAAAGAGATGTCAGCAAAATTGGATGGGGCCACTGAGGGCCGATGCCTGCCGAGGCTGCGGGTTGTTCGAAAGAGATACCGCGCCCCCGGAACGCAAAGGGCACATGAAGGAACATAGACGGGTTTTAGTCAGTAAAAGTCTGACACTCCCTCCCGCCCCGCCCAGGGCGGGGGAAGTTATTTGATGGTTTCCCGTCTATAAAAAAAAAAAAGTTGCCTCAGAATAACAGATTATAGGCTACATAACATCGCGCTTTGAGCCACGGGAACGGAAAAGTAACCAAAATCCTAACGTAACGCGGGTGATACCGCGGGGCACAAGGGGGTAATCTCTGGATCTACTGAATCGATTTTAAAAAATATTTTACCCATAGAAAATACGTTATATAGTAAGTGTTATAGGGTATTTTACATCTCGCTATGACACACGGGAGCGGTAACCCGAGACGTATCCTAGAGGGTGAAATAAGCCACGCGAACGAAGTCGCGGGCAACAGCTAGTTTAATATAGAGTTAGCTTGCACCACGAAAAAGAACACAAGCGTACGAACAAAAAAACACCCTAAACGGATACATATAGGGATGAAGTTTGCATAAAAAAAATCCTGAATCCACGAACATAAAGTAAACTAAATATACCATCTAAAATAATTCTAAATATACCGTCTGTAGCCTACCTTCCCTTTCACGTGTCGAAATCTCATTAAAATTGTAATCAGGAACATATTTACGATCATCCTTCACAGAATTGATTTACGAGGAACGCGACGAATCCAATATGGCGTCCAGATGACAATAAAATTAATTATATAAGGTTTCATGTGTTTTATTATAATTGATCACCTTTATGCGCGTAGGCATCGGTTATGTGTTACAAGGACGTGCAATATCGGGCTATTTTTATAGTCTGTGGTTTAAGATTTTGTCAATAGGTTACCGTATAATAATACCAGCTTATTGTCAGACTGCAAGGCAAAGGTCTTTTCTTATAGAGAAAGCACGAGCATTGATCACAGCCATACTTCCATCCGGGGCTGCGGGTTGTTCGAAAGAGATACCGCGCTCCCGGAACGCAAAGAGCACATGAAGGAACATAGACGGGTTTTAGTCAGTAAAAGTCTGACACTCCTTCCCGTCCCGCCCAGGGCGGGGGAAGTTATTTGATGATTTCCCATCTATAAAAAAAAGCCATACTTCCATAGTAATATTATAAATGCAAAAGTAACTCTGTCTGTTGATTACACTTTCACGACTAAACCCATTGAACCGATTTTGATGAATATAGGGTAAGCTTAAACTCCAAGAAAAGGCATAGATAGCTTATACCCGCGACTTACTTCGCGTGGTTTAAGTTAGGCCGAGTTAAGTTACGCCTTGTTTACTGCTCCATTCCCGTGGGCTCTTAGCGTGATGCTATATAGCTTATAATTCCTCACGAATCTTTGATGAGATTCATGAGGAATAGTATGGGCTATATAGCATAGGATTAGAAAAAATCTTTTTGAATAATGATAATGGTTTTTTGCGTGGTTCGCGCGTTTAAGCAAACATACTGAAAACTCTTCAACTTTATTATATTAAAGTATAAAAGTTTTGATTATTTTTCAACTTTCTATTTTCTTTACTCCAGGTTACCTCGCGGATGATATGGCGGAGACCATCCAGGTGTGCTGCAACGAAGGCGCAGGGTTCGCGAGGAACCACACCCTGACTGACTGCCAGGGTACTCTGTCCGTGTCTCCTGAAATTCCACCCGCTTTCGGGTCTATGTGTCTCATAGCTAAGGCGCAGTGCTGTAAGGAATATTTTAAGTAAGTATCCTAGGTATTTGCTTTAAAGATATTTTTTATAATAAAACAAAGGAGGAAGCTCATAGGGATCAAAAATCTCCTACGCATTGATGTCAATGGGGCAAGTGCCTGAGAGGCTGGCAGCATTACCACGTTGAACAGCAGTATTGATTCTGTGGCTCAAAAAAGGCCAGCCCTCTGGTCACGCGAAGAGACGACCGAGTCGCTTGGTGATGTCAAGAAAAACTAGATGAGTGTTCGGACTCTTTAGCTCTAGTGTTTCTGCCTTTCTTTTGTAACATACTTTGTAGTTTATTTATTATTTATAAATATGTCCAGTCGAGCAAAGTGTTATTGGGTGTTTTTATGAAATTCTTATTAGCAGCCAGGAGTTAGGATTTGTGCCCGTTTAATGGCAATAGGCTCGCCCCCTATTACATGAGACCTAAAACATACCGGCGGACTGTGAGTGTACATTGGCACACCTCTGCTTAACCTTTCGGGGAATACAGACGTGATGGTGTGTGTATTATAAATGTGCTTTAGATCATTATTCATTTAGAAGTAAATTACATAATTAACTCCTCAATACATAAACAATCTACAAAGTTAAGTAAAATGTGAATGACATGTTTACAAAACTGAAAAACTATACCAAAGAGCATTGCGCAGTGGTTTTAATTATAATTAGTATTTATTTTAAGATAAGTTTCGAGATGTAGACTATCGCAATGGATTACTCTATACTGATAAATGTAAGAGGGAAAATAAACAAATAAATCAACTAGCTTCTGGCCGCGATCTCATGTATAAACTCCACAAAATTAAATTAAAGTACTAAATTATCTCACGGTAACATAAGAACGGGATAAAGAATATCCTATGTGTTAAGCTAGATCAACTAGATTTGTTCAGCCGTTGAAACGTGGGTGAGTAAGTAACAAACATTCATTCATCCATCGATCCTCATAAACTTTTGAGTAATATTGGCAGATTGACCTAAGGCTGCCTCGTTGGTCTAGTGGTAGTCCTAAGCACGACTGCTACGCTAGAGTTCTTGGGTTCGATTCCCAGGTCGAGAAAAAGAGTTATTAGGTTTTTCTATTCAATTCTCAGTAGCAGCTCGGAGTTAGGATTTGTGCCCGGTTAATGGCAATAGGGTCGTCCCCTATTACATGGAACCTAAAACATGCCGGTGGACTGTTTGTGTACATTGGTACACCTCTGCCTCATCCTTCGATAAGGGCAGGCGTGATGGTATGTTTACCAAAGAAGACAATGCATAGGGATGGGTAGAAAGCTATGGGGACCTTTGCTCAGCAGTGGGACGATACAGGTTGATAAAAAAACGTCGAAGCAGGAAGAATTTAGAATTGTTATTATTTTATGAATTCCTAAAATTGATAATAAAATGTTAAACAAAATAAGCCAGTTTATTTTAAGAGTTTTACAATTTCCTTGTTTAAATATAAACATAATATAATTTTCTTGGAATGGTACTTATATTTACCTTTTTTATCGTTACAAAATTCCTGAAACTGGTAAGGAAACAAGATTATTTTAATTAAAGTAAATCGAGGAATTAATTGTTTTGCGTTTCAAATATTAATCATTAGTTATTTTATACCTGGAAATAAATATATTTGCCTATTTATAATTTTTACTGTAGATCCTGAAATTACTACCGAAATCTTTTTTGTTTGAACTCGTTAAGACTTGGATCTACTGCCTCGATTTAAAAAAAAATCCTTCACAAATAATCCTTCCATCCTTAAAAAAAACCAAAACGACCCTCATTCACTCACCTACTAAACACATATCTCATAATACTTGACCTACGGAACGCGGCTTAAAAAAAATGGTGTGGCATTGTCTTTTAATTGCAATTCGACTTTGAACTTATTAAAACATCCTAGTTCATCCTTCCAAACATTTGGATATTTGGTAGGTAGAGAGTTTTTGCACTGAGAGATTACGCACATATATCGAAAACTACTTGACCTAAGAAACTGACATTTGGTAGATAGGTCGGTAGTTTAACAGGTTCGGGTTCAGGTTGACAGTTAATTACAGCTTTAACTTTGACTTTTCGACCAATTTTATGACAGTCGTGTGCGTTTGTTAGAATTTATAAATGTTTCATGCTCGCCGACAAAAAAATTGGTCATGGGCGGAGATGCTTACGCGGTATATGCGATAAAGGTGGTCTTTGACTTCTACGCAAACAAAGTCACGAGCAAAACCAAGCTATCTACAAAAACATTTAAACTTACGTAGAATTTCCTTGTTTTCATTCAAAATAGCAATACTAAGAATGATTTACGTCTAGCTCAAATACAACAATGTTTTATATTGTTTTGTTACCGGCTAACTAAGTTCTCTCATTCTTATCACAATGAAGTAGGCACAAGGCTTTAGTATTTAAATGTCATGATTACAAAACCTTGAATTATTTTGACCTATATTTTAAGGAAAATATACCTCTGTTTTACATACGTAACGATCGAATGTGTGTTTATGATTGTAAAGGTTAATTAAGGTGCTAATAAAATATGAGGAATAATTTGTTGTTATTGATTGTGTATTTATAAATTCAGAAAATCGGTAAATAAGAAAAAATCTCACCCAAAAGTATGATTCAAAAACAAAACAAATTACCAAAGACGACTCACTGTCGTTTTTTATGCATTCCTTTTTGTTGCATCGAAATAATTAAGTATAGACCTAGACTGAGTCGACGAGTCGACGAGACTGCTACATGTGATCATTCTATAACAGAGAAGACTGCCTATACCCCATTATTTGGAAAAGTAAACGTAATGTTATGTTAGATAGTGTACAGGTTCAGAGTTGTCTGCTATGCGGATCTTGTGGAAACTAGAGCTTATTTTTTTGGCGTACCTATTAATTAATTAAAAGTTACAGCTCACATAAAGGACCCATAAATATTGTTGATTCGTGGTGTTTGGGAATTTGGGTTCCTTTCAGTTGTGAATGTCCCTTTGTGCCTATTGGCCTAGTCCTGTTATATCTTCTGCTTCTTACGTTGGGAAGTGAAATTATTTTTATCGTACTCTTTATACTCTCTGATTCTTTGAGGGATCCAAGACAGTTAAATCATTTCTCTGGGACTTGTCGAGCTTCATTGCTTCGTTTTTCTGATGGTCTAGTGGTTCTGTCTTTCAGAAGTTCCAACGTTGGGAATAGTGTGACGGGCTTGCCTGTCTGCTATTTGACAGTATGTACACAAATTAATGATGTTCTTTTGTTTCAGAAAGCAAAGCGACTGCGAGACTGGGATTGACATAGCGATGAGCACCTACAGCTGTGAATCTACTAAATCTACAAGTAAGGTTAGTAGCTTTGTTCTTTTAACAAGCTTCTCCACGCTACTTTGACGGCGTAGACTTCAAAAATTAGCCGTAATCCTAAATGATCCCACGAGAACACAAAAACGGGATAACAATTTATATTTATTTAGCTAGATCAATATTTATGATTGTCAAAACTAGCTGTTTAAGGCTTATGATTAAAACATTCATGCATGAACCCATAAACACAATGTGTTTGACTCCCAAAAAAATTATAATTTCCCAGCAATTTTTGTCCTAATGTAATTTTGTTGGATGGGCAGTATACGTGATTAACCATCACGCCTGTATTCCCCGAAGGGTTAGGCAGAGGTGTACCAATGTACACCCACAGTTCGCCGGTAGGTATATTTAGGTCCCATGTAATAGGGGGCGAGCCTATTGCCATTAACCGGGCACAAATCATAACTAGAGAATTTCATAGAAAAACCCAATAACACTTTTTGCTCGACCTGGGAATCGAACCCGGGACCCCTTGCACAGCAGTCGCACTTAGTAGTCGGGATTAACGGATATGTGATATGTGATATGTCTTGTTATGTCGTATACTATTAATTCCGAAGTCTGAAAGGAAATCATCATCATATCAGCCGCAGGATGTCCACTGCTGGACAATACAGGACATAATATAGCCCTCCCCCCCTCCCCAGATTTCCAAAAAGACCGAATAGAAGGGGCCTGCATCCAGTTATTTTCCGCGGTCTTTATGAGTTCGTAGGTCGTGCAAGGAAATGGAAAATTTTAACATCAGATTGAGCCATAGCAAAGCCGGGCTTAGCTTGTTATAATACGATTATTAAAACACTTCAATTGCAGTTGCATAGTTTTACATAAAGTCGTGGCACAGCAAAAGCGAAACGTTAGCGATCGTAAGCTATTTAACGCGACTATGATTTGACTAGTAGGTTTTTGTGAAGAGAAGTACCTTCACCTTACCTATATTTGCTACAGGTTATGGGTGCCGGTGTAATTACAGACGCATGAGACATTTCAACTTTGTCTTTTGAATGGAAACAAAGCTACTATGGTTTTTATGTTGTACGAGACAAGGAGCCGATGATTAATCCATCACATGATCTGATTGCTTTCCATCCAATAACGTAAAAAATAAATTCATATTTCAACTTTTGTCTAGTTTACAAAATATTTTTAATTACTCCAGAAAATTAAATGATGACGTGGTTTGATTCGTTTTATCAGGATGAATCCCCAATGTTGTTTATAAGGGTCAGCGCAGCATTATACTCGAGCAGCTTTTTTAAGGTTTTTGATAATGTGCTAAAATACAACAGCATTAAAGTTGAAAATTGCATACCAGATATAAATTCACGCAATCAATCAAGTTCTAACAAAAAAATGTGTAGCTTTCTCATCGCTACAGTAGCATATCTTTACCTGTGACACAACCTCAACTCAAACACAACAGTAAGTAGGTAATTAGGTATCTGTTATCACTACGCTTACTGATAACGTGCAGATGCTATCCGTGTTTGTTCGGTTAATGTGGCTGTTACAATACCCCTTCCTTGTTCGACTGAGCTATCTTAACACTCGTTTCCTGTGTGGTAGGCAGAAATGGTGGTAGGTTTCGTCTTATAAGGAGCAAGTGGAACTACCGAAAGCAACACTTATTAAAAAAAAAACTGGTCGCCATCTCATATCAGCGACAATGAAAGTCAAAAAATTTCGCAAATTTATTAAATTATTGCCATGCATGGCAATGCTGTCAGACTTTTAGGAACTTGCCCTATTGACAGCGATGCGGACAAGTTTTTTGATGCCCCGAGAGCTTCCTTCTTTTTTTAAAATAAATTGTACATGCATCATAATTTAAAACAAACGAATAATTAGATTGAGACTGAGATGGCGAACGTTAATCAAAGTTAGTGGAATTGCCTCCCAGGACTTGTAAATTGAGTCAAACTATTTTTTTTTATCCATACATCATACACCATTGTCTTTTATGGCCTTCATGGCCAATAATCTGGCAAGAGAAGCCTTACTGCCAGACGAGCACTCATAAATGATTAATGTTGTATTTCCAGGTGTGCTGCAACGATTGTTCGAGAGGGACGTCAGCCGGTACGTCCAAGGGTCCAGACGCCTGCGTGAAGAAGAACCATGGCATGAGTGCTGAGGAGTTGCTAGCTGATGATGCGTTTGTCACATGTTGTCAGGTAAGAGAGAAGGGAGAGTAGGGGAGAGTAGAGCTGGTGTTTCAGTAGTAGTAGAGCTCTTTGTGAAGGAGCTCGTCCGAGAAAGTACTACTACCAAACCTATTTCTGCCACAAAGCAGCGTTGCTGTGTTTTAGTTTGAAGGGTATGGTTGCCGATGTAATTATAGGCACATGAGACATTTCAACTTTGTCTCTTTGATGGTAACGCATTTGCAAAGCCTCGAGTATTGCAGATGTTTATAGGCTAAGGTGATCGCTTAACATTAGGCGGGCCGCAGGCTTATTTACCATCCAATGATTTTAAAAAAAGGTGGATAGAAACTACGAGTTTTATTCGCGAAGAGTAAAGTATGGGAACTGGTACGCATGGCTTTCGCAAACCTTGTTGTAAGCCCGTCACTGACATCAATGGCCACAATCTAGGAGACTGTCTTTAGAGTATATGGCCCGTAATATAAAAGTCCAATAGTCTTCCGACCAACAATTTAATTCACCAAACACATAGTACACAGGACAAGTCAGAAATAACACCATCCTTTTAGACTTATTCCGCAATCGTAGCGGATACCAACAAGACACCAATGTTTGGAGAGCAAATATTTGAGCTGATAAAGAAATCGAACTGTGGCCTTGTGTCCGGCGCACACGGGGTCCGATGTCCTTGGACTTATCTTGAGACGATAACTGGAATGTCCTGTGGATGCAAATAAGTGTTGATGATTGACAATGTGAGACGATATTCATCTAACTATAGTAACTTTAAATATGATTGCTATTATGGTGTGACCAAGTCTTGGTTCTTTTCCTAGGTTGACCAAAAGTTCCGATTGGTAAATTTTCAATTAAAGATCCAGAATTTGGAATTTAGTGATGTAACACCCCCTCGTCTAACCAAAACCACTGTACCCTAGTCCGATCTCTCCGTTCGTTTCGAATTTTGAGAGTGGAGGATGAGACTGCACATGTGTTTTCGCACACAGTTGTGCATTCTTTATCATTTCTCATAAATAACTTTCAAAAGATGCCTTTTAATCATCATCATCATATCAGCTGCAGGGTTGGAATCGGCCTGCCTCCAGCGTTTTCCTGCGGTCTTTATCATGTCGTCTGTTTGTACATTCATTTTAAGTATTTCTCAGATAATAACTTCTTTATTGCAGAAAGCGGCAAAAGACTGGAAGGGGGATTCAACTTCAAGAAGTACGAACTCCATAACCTTAGCTAGTAAGTATACTCTTCTAAAATGTACACACTCAGTTGTACATTATATATTCGCGGACTGATAAGCAATGTTTGGTCAGTACTTAGAGGAAATATTATCTCTTAAAGATATTTGTTCATCAAACAATGACTGCAAGGAATTTTGAGCTGATATTCTTAGTATATCCACTACATAGTAGTTACATTACAATGCCGGTGGCACATTACAATGGTCGAATATTTTTTGCCTTTACTGCAAATCTATACTTATACAGGGTGTTAGGGTAAACAAGGGACTTACTCTAAGGGAGTGCAGTATTCACGTAAATTAACAACTTTTACGAACCGAAAAACCGAAAAATCACGAAAAAATTCCGACTGCTCCCTACATTTATGTTCGTATATTAACTCGACAACATGTAAGACACGGCTGATTTAATATTGAAAGTGGTTTATTTTTATAAGCATTACACTCGCTTAATGATAGTCCCTTGTTTAAACTAACACCTTGTATAATAAAGCGGGATATATTTTTCGATGGTGTTTATACGCGCTAACCTCTGGAACTAATAGTCAGAATGGAAAAAAATATTTTTCGAATGAAAGCCTAATTCATAAGGAATAGAATAGGCTGTTATAAACATCACGCTACGAACCACGAGAGCAAAGCAGTAACTAAGGACGTAACTTAACGAGGGTGAAATAAAACCACGAGATATCGTCGCGAACAGAACGTTATAAATAGTAGAATAAAATTTTATTGACAAAAAGTAAATTTTTGACATCATTGCTAAGTTTTGCACAAAACTTTAGTTTTTGTATAAAAAATAAAGCATCGGTAGCCAAACTAGGCAACTAGGCCTGGATTTCAGCTATCAGTGCCCGTTGACTAACGTGACACGAGGATCTGCACCATTTAGCTCAACCATCTTGAAGGGATTCTGACGCTTGTCTCCAGAACCTAGTTCCTTAATCTTTAAATCCTTCTCTTCAGCATTACCATCACTCTGCGAAGACTACGCTCCGAACGAGCTGTGTGCCCACCACTGCATCCCTGTGCCGGGATCCTACAGATGCGAGTGTAACCCTGGCTTCATGCTCATGGCTGATAGGAGGAACTGTAAAGAGGTTGGTACATTTTTGTTTTGTGTTGTGTTTCTCATGATGGTCCAGTGGTTAGGGCACCCGCCTTTTATGCGTGAGGAACGGGCAAGTAACAATGTGGCTTTCTCTATTTGATTATTTTTATTTATCTTTGTAACGAATAAACTTAAAAATAATAATAATATACCATCACGCCTGTATTCCCCGAAGGGTTAGGCAGAGGTGTACCAATGTACACCCACAGTTCGCCGGTATATTTAGGTCCCATGTAATAGGGGGCGAGCCTATTGCCATTAACCGGGCACAAATCCAAACTCCGAGCTGCTACTGAGAATTTCATAGAAAAACCCAATAACACTTTTTGCTCGACCTGGGAATCGAACCCGGGACCCCTTGCACAGCAGTCGCACTTGCGACCACGAGACCAACGGGGCAGTTACCACGAGACCAACGGGGCAGTTAAAAACTTAAAAACTACTGGAGCAATTTCAAAAAATCTTTTGCCGTTATAAAGCAGAATTACATTATCACTGAGTAACATAGGTTATATAACATCACGTTACGACCCACGGGAGCGGAGCAGTAACTTAACATGCTACTTAAGAGGGTGAAATAAACTACGCGGACGAAGTCGTTGGTAGTTCGCTAGTTTTTTTTTATACAAATATTATAACAGCATCATACTATCATAACAGGGTTTACCCTAATGCGACAGTTAAGAACAAGAGGTCAGTGATGCCTAAAATAAACTTAGAAAGTACATAATAATATGAATTCAAAAAGACATATTGGCACTTGACCGGATTTAAACCCTACCTCATGCATGAAAGGTGGGCGCCTTAACCACTGGGCCATAATGACATTATATATTTAAGTCTTAGTTTATTTTGGACATCACTGACTTTTTTAACAAAAATATATTTTAAGGAAATCTGGACTTATAATCAATAAAAGCTAATTGCCAATCTGTTAAGCAAGTGTTCAATAATTGTGCTGAAGAGGCATTTGTCCTGCAGTGGGACAAAATAATAGGCTGGTATTATTGTTAGTATATTTGATTACAGCATCTAATCTCATCATCTTCATATTTCCAGGTGGGCAAGAACAGGTGTAAGCCCCACAATCCTTGTCAGCACAAGTGTAACGACAATGGCGTAGAAGTCAAGTGCTCTTGCAGAAGAGGATACGAACTGATGCCTGATGGAACTTCATGCCAAGGTAACCATTGTTTTTTCCTAGTAATTTTGCAACCAGATTTTTTTGGTCCTTATTTGATAACAAATAAGGACCAACTATTTCTAGTCTTTACTTAGGTCTTTGACATGTGGGGAAAAATTTACAGGTTTTATGGAGAAATTTCAAGTAGTACATTTTAGTATGTATAGCATACATTTTGCTAAACTAAAGGAAAGCAAGTATAAGACTCCTAATGGCCAATAAACAGAAGAAAAAGTCAAAATTAAAGCATTTATTTAAATAAGGAATTTACGGGCACTTTTGAATAAAATTGACAAGAAGTTCGACAAAGAGTTGAAGCTAGTTGCTCTTTCCAAAATGTAGGCGGGTCTCTATGGAGAAGAACGAGCAAGAAACACTGAGATAACTTCCATTCTCTAATTTCTTTTAACTCTGTTGATAATTGTATCAGTCTTTCCTCAACATATTTTAGTTTTCCAAAAGTCTTTTTGAGATTATTCAAAACTCAAAATTCAAAAAAATTCAAAGCATTTATTTCAGTTAGACCATTTACAGGCTAACTAACATTAACTACGACTATTCTATTTTCAGACATAGATGAGTGCCAACTAGACGTGCCAGTATGTCTGGCAGGCACCCAGTGCCACAACCTGCAGGGATCGTACAGGTGTATATCTGTCAAGAAGAATAACGTGGAGAAAGGACAGTGCCCTCCAGGGTTCGCCAGGAACTTGAACAACCATGTTTGTGATGGTACGCATCTTTCTATTAATACTTCAAGAGATGTCGTTTATATTCTAATTAACAGCATTAAATGCCCCGTAGGTCTCGTAGTGGCAAGCACGACTGCTGAGGGAGGGGTCCTGGGTTCGATTCCCAGGTCGGGCAAAAAGTGTTATTGGGTTTTACCATTAGGAATTTCTTATTAGCAACTCGGAGTTTGGCAGTTGCCCCTAGGGATGGCGATCTGAAATCGATTAATCGAAGAATCGATTTTTGGAGCCAACAAGATCGATTTTTTTAATCAATATGTAGTACTGAATCGATTCGGTGAATCGATATTTCACCCTTGAAAATCGACATTCGATTTTTTTTGGTATAAACCATAAACTATTTACAATTAATTGAATGTATCCGTATTATAAGAATGCTGCCGGTTAAAGAATTAATTATTCAAAAACTCGCGAGATGGCTGTATGTTTAGATTTCTTCGCATCTCTTGAATAAAAAAAGTCACGTTTGTAGTCTTTAACTTTTTGTTTTTGTTTGTATCTGTGACTAAACTGAGTTGCGTCATGCCAGCCATAATTTATTTTTGGTTTTTATTTCATTTCTTTATTGTTGATTGATTGAGTGATATTACATTATAAACGAAAACTTGAAAAAAAGATCGATTTTTCGGAAATCGATCTTACAGACCTCGATTTTTTTGTGAATCGATTCATTAGGTCACGATTCGAATCGATTTAAAAATCGATCTTTTTCGAAAAGAATCGCCATCTACCCCCTTGCTTTGGAAAGCACGTAAAGCCGTTGGTTCTGCGCCTGATTTTTCCCAGGTCGTGTTCATCACTGTGACCGAAATCGGTTGGAATTGCTATACGCTTTGCTTGAAAGGAGTTGTACAAACAATTTCAATTGCCGCAGTTTTTTTCAAGGTTTTTCTTTATTTGGTTTCCAGATATAAACGAGTGCCTCCTCCCAAACCCTCCGTGTCCCCCCTTCGTGTGTGAGAACACGATAGGGGCGTACAGCTGCGGCGGAGTCACGGGAAACCCCATCAACCTCAGCACTTCACCACGAACGCATGTCGAAGACAGGTGTCCACCAGGATTCAGGATCGGAGTGCATGAGGAGTGCGAAGGTATGATATAGACGTGTTTTCTAGGGTTCCGTACCCAAAGGGTAAAACGGGACCCTATTACTGAGACTTCGTTGTGCATCAGTCTGTCTCGCAATTGCCCGGTTTTTTTTTATGTCATTGGATGGCAAACAAGCCCACAGCTCACCTGATGTTAAGACATCTGCAATACAAGAGACCCAGCAAATGCGTTGCCATCGCAGAGACAAAGTTGAAATGTGTCATGTGCCTGTAATTACACCGGTACCTATGCCTTTTAAACTGGAACACAGACAGAACAACAATTAATTTCTTTTGTAGATTATAAATGGTGTTACTTGTCTTTCATGTGAAATGATGGAACTTACTGAATCTTTTACATTATTTTTTAATGTCATAAATCTACGAAATAGCAACGATTTTATGATATTGTCATTTATATTGATGTAATTCCAAAATCTTGGAAAAATATTCTTATTCTTTTTGCTCTACCGGTTTCGCTTTCGATTAAATCATTTATTTATGACAAAAATAAAGTCCTGCCTACAAATACAAATACATCCCTAAAAATTATCATGACAAACTAAAAGATTCTTTATGAAGCTCAAAATACGTACTGGTTCCAAAAAAGTTCTGAAAAAAAAAACCACTTCTCTTTCCAGATGTGGATGAGTGTGCAATCCACAAGCACGACTGCAACCCTTTGTCCCAGTTCTGCATTAACACACACAGTTCCTTCTACTGCCAGGACAAAAACTCCAAGTACTGCCCTCCTGGGTTCAAGATAGACTCCAACACGGGGAAGTGCGAAGGTAAGTTCTATTTCTGTAGTGATAAAGTCGAGTTTTTGGGAACCAGTGAAGCATCCGTACAATGGCTTTTATTGTATTCTAGCAAATTGCTCGCGATTCCGACAGCATGGATATTTTCAACAATACAATACAACACAATACAATACAATATGCTTTTTGGTTACTGCTCCGCTCTCGAGGCTTTCTAGGGGTAAAAGAATTTTCAAAATCGGTTCAGTAGATCTAAAGATCATCTCTTGTATTCCCCGAAGGGTCAGCCAAAAGTGTACCAATACCAATGAACACAGCCATAGTTCGCCGGTTTGTTTAGGTCCCATGTAATAGGGGGCGAGCCTATTGCCATTAGCCGAGCACAAATCGTAACTCCGAGCTGCTACTGAGAATTTCATGGATAAACCCAATATGCACTTTTTGCTCTTCCTGGGAATCGAACCCAAGACCTCTAGCGTAGTATTTGCGCTTAGAAACATTAGACTAACGAGGTAATCGAAAAACAATGTATTACAGATATAAACGAATGCGAAGAGGGTATTTGCCGGCCGGATCAGGATTGCATCAACCAGCTAGGACAGTACGACTGCAAACCTAAAGTTGATCACAGGTAAATACACACTTGTCAATTATTCTATTAAATACTAGCGGACTACCCGCGATTTCGTTACCCGCCATAAGCTACGTCTTTGGTTACTGATCCGATGGGTTGTAGCGTCATGTTATGTAGCCTATGACACTCACAAATAACCACTTTCTATGAGAATTTTCAAAATCGGTTCAGTAGATCCAAAGTTTACCCCCTCTTTATTTAAGAATTTGTTATCATCAATTGATCGAAGCGAATTGATTTCTGGGTGGAGCGGAAAGGAGTGTCAGACTCTTACTGACTAAAACCCATCCGTGTTCCTCCTAATGCCTTTTGCGTTTCAGTGTCCCGGTAACACTTTCAAACAAATTTCGCAACCCTGGCAGAGAGTTTATCTATAACTTCACAAACTCACAATATTTGTATAGAACTCTTTATAATATTTGTATAGAATAGTGCGAACATAGAATTTCTGATGACAGGATTTTTTTATTGCAGTAAAGAGCAGTGCCCCGATGGTATGCGGAAGAAATCAGGGAGTCTCTACTGTGAAGGCAAGTCATTATATTTTTGAAACTGAATTTGATTAGAACTGCAAAAGTGTCAACTAAATTAATGAATGAATGAAATTAGTAGATAATAAATGATTGAATGAACGAATAAATGAACATACGGTTAATCGTATATCGTAATAAAAATACAACATCCTGACATCATGAAATTCAAGATACTACAAAATTTATAATTATATTTTTCTCAAACCTATGTCAAAAGTCACAGTCCAGTGCAAAAAAAGATGACGCTATTCTTCCTATATAGCTCTATCTCTTTCTTGCACTGGAACACTGATAATTTTTACTGAAACTGTTTGGTTTTTTATTGTTTTTTTCTGGTCTTTTTGCTCAACGTCACAGGAAATATTGTGTTATAGCTGGAATATGAGTATAAGACTTCTAGGTGGACAAAGTCGCGGCCAAAAGCTAATAATGTAACTTTTTTTTTCCCTCACAGATATCGACGAATGCGTGGAGGGCACTCATATGTGCGACCAGTACCAGCACTGCCTCAACACTAATGGCAGCTACGAGTGCCACTGCAAGTTGGGGTACGAACTGGACATCATCACTGGAGCTTGTGTTGGTAAGTATTGTACTAGATATACCCCGCGGTTTCACTCGCATTCAGTTACGTCTAGGGTATCTGCTCTGCTCCAGTGGGTCGTAGAGTGATGTTATGTTATAAGCCTAAAATCTTTCTTGAGAAACGGGCTTTATACCGAATGCAAGTGGTTTTTTTTTATCAGACCAATAGGTAGTTCCTGAGATTAATTAGCGCTTTTAAATAAACACACAAAAAATATTTTTAGCTTTATTATACTGGCCGATGGGCCCGCAAAGTTCTCAAATGGAGACCACAAAAGCGCAGCGTAGGACGTCCACCCGTAAAGTGGACAGACGCCCTGATCAAAACTGCAGGAAAACGCTAAATGCAGGCTGCTTCCAACCTGTCCTTTTGGAAAACTATGGGGGAGGCCTGTGCCCAGCAGTTAACGTCCTACAGCTGATATGATGATGAAGTATCTTGATTTTCTCTAACTCTTTAGACATAAACGAGTGTGCGACTCGTCAACACGATTGCATCCCCGAGGCTCAACGCTGCGACAACACGGTGGGCTCCTACTTGTGCATCAGGATTACTTCGTGTGGCACTGGGTACGTGCTGCATTACTCCACTGGGAAGTGCGAGGGTAAGCAACCTTCGAATCTTCATTGTAGCCTATTTCAGGTCCTTCAATAATAACTGGTGTAAAAATAAAGTAACGAACCCGAAAGGTACTTAGGTTCTCATCACTGCGATCATTTATTTGTTTTGACCATTTCTGGGAACGTAGCACAGGAACTCTTTGTGAAGAAGCTCATCCAGGGAAGTACTACCACCATACCTATTTCTGCCACAAAGCAGCGGTGCTTTGTTCTGGTTTGAAGGGTATGGGTACTGGTGTAATTATTGGCACTTTAGATATTTCAGCTTTATCTCGGGTTGGCAACGCATTTGCAAAGCCTCTGGTATTGCAGAAATCTATAGGCGGCGGTGACCACTTAACATCAGGTGGGCCGCGCGCTTATTTCCCATCCAAATGCATAAAAAAAAGAAAAAAACCTGCTGATTACGGAGATATTGAGGTTTGAATTTTCCTAACGCACGACCCCTATACCTTGTCTTTTATAATAAATATCTACGCTCGCGTGTTTTTTTTTCACCCGCGTTCAGTTACGCGTTTGGTTACTGCTCCGCTCCTATGAATTGTGGCGTGATGTTATATAGCCAAAACCCTTCCTCGATAAATGGACTATTCAATACAAAAAGATTTTTTAAATTTGTACTAGAAGTTTCTGAGCTTAGTGCGTTCCACCAAACAAACAAATTCGCCAGCTTTATAATATTAGTATAAATTATTTATATTCGCGACTTGACTGTTATCTTCCAGACATCGACGAGTGTGGGCTAGGTATTGACAACTGCGGTCCAGACTACAACTGTTTCAACATCCGCGGTTCGTTCCGCTGTGTGCGCAGACGCACCACCACAACTTCTACTACCCCTCTACCCGAGTATGAGTACGAGTATTATGATTCTGAGTGAGTATTCATATTATGTTTCAAAATAATACGGTGTCTCACATTTATTCATTTTTATTAAAAGAAATAGTTCTTTTTTATATTATTATTGATTATTTTTATAATTCTATTCCACTGTCTTATTATTATATAATTTATCTTTTAAAAAGTGTCCATGAAACAGGGTCTAAGTTTATGAATTATGTAGTTACTGCACCATCACTTCGTATCTATTATTTTCAATGAGATTCATTCATTCATTTTCAAAATGTCATGTATAAAAACAATAACCAAAAAACCCTTCCAATTTCAGCGAAGAAACAGAAGCGAATAACACAGCGCCGGCAGAGAACCAACCAAAACCACCATCGACAACCACAACCTCTACACCAAGACCTGAACCGCCAACCACACCCACCACACCTCCCCCACCTCCTCCACCTACCACCACCCCTGAAGCGCCTAGAGAACCTGAACCGAGAATCGAAGACAATAACGTAGAACCACCACCTATATACAACAATATACCTGATATATACAAAAACGAAGCAAACGATCCTTATTCGAGACCAAGATACGAACCACCATCGACGACTCCAGAAACAGAGCAACCAACTCACCTTATACCCACTGAACCTGAACAGGAATATATAACAGTTACCCAACCTACGTACACGCCAAAGCAACCAGAGGTAACCTTCCACCGTCCCACACCACCAGAATATATCCCCGAGGAAGAATTACCGAAGCAACCTGAGGAACAGCCTAAACCAACTCTCCCTCCCTCTTCCACATACCCTCCGAGAGGCGAAGAACAAACAAACGAGTCGATACCTCCTGAGGAACCACAACCAGAAACCACTTACAGTCCTACAGAGCAACCAAGGCATTTTCCTCCGTACCCGGTTAATGTCAATGTAGGGAGGGCAGACACGGTTGTTGGGGAGAGGAGAGAGGATGGGTCTGTGGTTGTCGATACCCAGCAGCTTCCAAAGAATCAGTGGACGCAAGTAGCGAAACCCAAGGAGTGTCCGTTTGGCTTTGAGGCTGATGAATACGGAGCCTGCTTTGGTGAGATATTTTTGGACTTTTTAAACACATAACATTATGAACTTCACAAAGTTTGTGATTACACGTTACAATACCTCACGAAGCTTATGTTAGAAATCCTCCATTTTAATCTTCAAACAGATCAGATTCTTTTTCGTGATTGGTTGTTGGTATTTTGCTAAACCAATAACATTAGCGAAAAAGATTCAACCGGCGTCTTGGCTTCCTTCAATCAGATGGCTGCAGTCGTTTAGGAAACGTCTCTTACCTGCGATTTGGTTTATTGCCTAAAGGGCCTCAAAATTCCGAAATCCAACGATTTCATGTAGAAATTTGGGCTTTTTCTCTTACTTTGTTGCTTAGTAATTTCTCTATCTTGAACTACTTCAATCTCCAGATGTAGACGAATGCGCAACAGACCGCCACAGCTGTTCTGGGCTCACAGAGGTCTGTAAGAACACGATAGGAGGCTACACCTGCAACTGTGCCCCTGGATTCAGACGAGACCTGATCACCAAGAGCTGTGAGTTCATCACTACGTCATCTTCTACCACGTCCACCGTCACGCCGCTGCCACCGCTGCCTACTTCTACTAGTAAGTCTTTGTCTATGAATATTTTTTTGTATTAAGCCGAGTCCACCGTTTTTACATGAAGGCAGAAACCGTGATGACATCTGTTATGCCTCAAAAGTTATGATGACGCTTTTTTTCCGGATTGGAAATCATTAAAGGATTTCTCCCACCCTTAGTGTCAGACTTTTACTGACTAGACTGCATTAATAGATTTTGAATCTATAGATAAATAAAATTTTAATGTTGTGTTTTGTAGAAAAGGCTTTCTTCTGGGGCTACCCGGAGTATACCGGAGTGACGGTGCGACCCTTCCGACCAAGGAACCTTTGCGACGCTGGGTTCCATCACAATTCTAAGACTGGACAGTGTGAAGGTATGTGACATTGTACAGTAGGTATTTTGTAAGAAATATGACACGTCTTGATGTGTTCATTCGCGTTGTAATGGCCCAGTGGTTGTGGCCACCACTCATGCTTGTCGGTGGAGGGTGCTATACCGGGCAAGTACCAATGAGACTTTTTGAGATTATGTACTTTTTAAGTTAATTTTGGACATCACTGGCTTTGGAGAAGGTCTAAATCGTGAGGAAACCTTTGCTTATAATTAATATTAGTCTGAAATCTTGAGCAAGGGTGGTGATCAATCAAATGCTCAGTCCTTCTCTATATAAAAAGGGGGTTTATGAACACCGAGACACATCATGACAAAGCCAAATATTTCATAAGTTTATTGGGTTTTTCTATGAAATTCTCAGTAGCAGCTCGGAGTTTGGATTTGTGCCCGGTTAATGGCAATAGGCTCGCCCCCTATAACATGGGACCTAAATATACCGGCGAACTGTGGGTGTACATTGGTACACCTCTGCCTAACCTTTCGGGGAATACAGGCGTGATGGTCTTAAATGGTCATCATATCATTCCATGACCCACAAGTTCGACTTGATGGTAACTGGTCACCACCAACCTACCTTACCAACATTAAAAAAAAACATCCTTTTAACCAAATCCCAACTTTATTTGCAGACATAAACGAATGCACAAACGGCCAAGCGAACTGTGCACACGTGGAGATTTGTATCAACACTGACGGAGGGTACCGGTGTGAGTGCCCTCCCAACTGGAGGCTGGATGAGGTTAGACATCGCTGTGTGCCCGTCAAGAACAACGGACAGTTCCCCACGGGATACGGGAATGAACCTAGTAAGTTTATCAAGACTAGACTTTTCATCTTCATACATACATAAATCAGCCTCAGTAGCCTAGTGGTCCTAAGCGCGACTGCCACACAGGAGGTCGTTAAAGTGTTAATAGGTTTTTCTATGAAATTCTTATTAGCAGCTCGCACTTAGTTATAATTAACTATTTTTTATTTTAACACAACTAAAAATTAAATTTGACTGGTTATTGAAAATTGATCCGGATTTCAGGGCTGAAATAAAGTGTTTTTTAAAGAAGTTGTATCTTGAAATCGTTGGTTAGTTACCCTGCGGTATCACCCGCGTTCACTTATGTCGTTAGTTACTTGTAGCGTTATGTTCTGTACATTTATACTGTAGTAAGATTTATACCTTACTCTTGGATCACTCCTAAATCCGCATTCATATCCGTTTAAAAGATCTAAGCGTACAGAGAGATAGATTTTGAATCGACTTTGTTATATAATATGTAGAGATAGCGGCAACTACCCTATTCGATCTTCCCTATTGCCTTACCTCTTTCCAGACTACCCGCCACTGCCTCCAAAGAGCACGGTCTACAATACCGGCACGAAGTACGTGGACCCTGAGATTACGCAGTATCATGACCGCGGCTCCGTGTTCAGGTGTCCTGCAGGGTACAGGCTCGGAGATGACAATACTTGTGTTGGTAAGCTTTGAATGCGAGTTTTTGAGTCATTTGTGGGAACACCGGCGTCAAGCTGACTGTGTCAGTCATTTTTTACGCAATTCTCTCATTTCTACTATTGTTACTGTGTTGCTGTTGTGACTTCAAGGCCTGGTAACACCAGGGTGGACAACTTGAGGTCTCTGAAACTGCAGTAGTATTTTGCTTGCATTGGTGTTTACTGGTGATGCACCGGAAGTGTCTTAATAGAAGCAGAATTCGAAAACAGATGAAAAATATAGATTACAAAAAAGTACACCTCTCCCACATGTGGTCTACCATCATAATTATTTCTTTTATAAAAGTTACGGCAACAGAAATAGAGGTCTGTTGCATCACTTGTTTGAACTCTTTCAAACAACAAACTCTAGAGCAGTATCAGATGGTGGTGGACCCTTCAGGTAATACAGGTCTAACGTTGAAATTACAACTTCCAGACGTAAACGAATGCCTAACCGGGGAGGCTAAGTGTGGTCCTCAGCAGATCTGCGCCAACCTGCCGGGAGGGTACTCCTGCAACTGTCCCAGTGGACACCGCCTGGTCCAGGACCATGAGTGTGAAGATGTGGATGAGTGCGCTCTGGGAGGTGGCATGGTGAGTTACCCTAGGATGCATAGCTTTAGATTCTTTCTCGATCTTCAACTGTTCGTTTTAAATAGGGCATTTACAGGCATTTAAGTGAGCACGGTAGTCAAAAAGTTGAAGCTAGTTGATCGTTCCAAAGAGAGGGTTCTTTCGTAGAAGAATTAGCAAGAATTGATTCTTTTTGAATGCATGTTAGGTATTTTGTTTTTATTAAAAAAAAAAAAAAAAAAAAAAAACTTTATTGGCATTAACAGCATTTAACAAATATAGTGAGGCCCTGACTCCTGCGCTAGGTATAATACCTGTGTTACAGGAGCCAGTGTCTTCTCCCATTTAATGAGTCCAATTGTATGCAATTAGAATCTAAATCACAAAATCAATATGAAAATGAAAGTACCTAAATTAAATTAAATAAAAAATAGAATTAAAAACTGAAAACTAAAAACAATTTAGCGGCAATATACCGGCGAACTGTGGGTGTATATTGGTACACCTCTGCCTAACCCTTCGGGGAATACAGGCGTGATGGTATATAAAAAAAAATATTCAACAAATTTATGTCTTTTTAGCCGGTCTGCTCCCAAAATGCGGATTGTGTGAATACCATCGGATCTTATCAATGCAAATGTCACACTGGATTTAGATCTGCACCTGTTAATGATAAGGTAAGTTTTTATTTTAAATACTACGTTTTACAAGATTCTAAATTCACTGGTATTCAGCTGCATCCGGTTAGACTGGAAGCTGACCCCAACGCAGTTGGGAACTGAAAACTAGGAAAGGGCTAAGCAGGTAATGATGACAAGCATCTAAATTGTTTCAAAATTATTTTATTTGGATGGTGAAAAAAATTGCAGGTTCTGCTTTTTCGAAACTGATTGTACCCACTTCTTAGTAACAAGCTTTTTAATAAAGGCAGGGATCTTGTCGGGGGAGCGATGAATGCTAATGCGTGAGATACCGGGATGCCCCACCATCTCCCGCACGACGGAGGAAGTCCATGAGTATTTCCACCGCGAAAGAAAAATAGTTTCTCACGATATAAAAAGGATATTTACAAATTATTTTAAAATCCAGACTAAAATAATTTGTAAAAATAACAGAAATATTCAACTTCAAATTCATAATTTCAATGCACTCATTATCAAGTAGTTATTAACTCTTGACAGTCAAGAACGCCATCTTTCTTCTTCAAATCAATTCCTATATCATCAGGTGTGTGTCGACGTGGATGAGTGCATGGAGTCTCGGCCGGGGTCCCTCTGCCAGCACAGATGTAACAACGTGTGGGGAGCATACCGGTGTGCCTGTCATAGGGGGTACAGGCTCAACCCTGATAACAGGTTAGAAGACCATGGTTTTACTAACTTCCAAGGGGAATTCGTTCGAAAGAGCCACCGCTGCCCTGGAACGCAAAGGGCATTAGGAGATATACGGATGGGTTTTAGTCTGTAATAGACTAGACTCCTTCTTTTTCATCCATTCCAACCTTAAAAAAGAAAGGGACAAAATTCGTTTCACTTCAGATTTTTGTATCCGAATTATTGAGAACCATTATTAAATAAATATTTATGAATAAAGTCAAGATAAGTAGAAGTATTTATTTCATTAAGACCATTTACTGGCACTTTTGAATTTTCAAGAAGTCAGTCAATTAGTCAGAATATTCAAGCTAGTTGCTCTTTCCAAAACGTTCCATGGAATCTCCGCAGATACTCTTTTCAGTTTTGTTTTTAGTATGTTTTTACAATACTCTGGTTACAATAATCTTATTGCTTCTCATCAGCATTGCTTCTATATTATGTAAAAAACCTGCAAACTGGTTAAGCGCACCGCGCGCTTTTCCCCATTTATCATAACAACCAAACACATCACTGCCCACTTTTAGACACCATGTCTCTCGAATCTTCATCAAACTCATTCTTCTTCTTCCCCCCAGCACATGTTCAGACGTAGACGAGTGCACAGAGTTCAAGTCCAAGATCCCGTGCGTGGGCCGCTGCCTCAACGAGCCGGGGAGCTACCGATGTGCTTGCCCAGCTGGGTACAGACTTTCCGAGGATAAGAGGAGCTGTATAGGTAAGAGATTTTGTTATCATATCAGATACAGTAATACTGCTTAGCATTGTTGTGTTCCGGCGAACAGTTATCTCTGTTTCTACTTGAGCTGCATCAAGTTTGACAGCAAGCCGACCCCAATATACATATTTGGGATAAGGCTAGGCAAGTAATGACTACGTTAAAAAGTGGCACTGATATTCTCAGGCAATTCATTCTTCGGAACGCAGTACTGCTGCCTGGTGGTACTGCCGTGGCGGGATTGGCTCAGTTTAGCTCAGACAGTGATTACCCATATCTTGTTAAACATAAATTAGGTATATAAACACCAGCCGTCTCACTTGATCGTAATTAATTAAGATACTTTTTATACCTGAAAAAGAGCCCGGCATTAAAACTCCCATTATACCTTGTTAACGATAAAATCCTGTATCTATCCTCAAGTTTCTGCCATGGATACTTATGATGACGTAGGTTGGGCCACTCGGGTCTTAGTCCATATTATTTGTCTTCAATTCAGCGAAAAAATTGAAATTACCTTGATATTGATGAACTACATAGTGGCAATAGGCTCGCCCTCTGTTACATGGGACCCAAACATACTGGCGAACTGTGGGTATACATTGGCACACTTCTGCCTAATCCTTCGGTAAATATAGGCGTGATAGTATGTGTGTGTGTATTGATGAACTATAGAACAGTTTATAACCAGACGCTTTCTTGCAGACATTGACGAGTGCGAGACAGGCGAAGCTCCTTGCTCCAAGAGTGCAGGAGCCTCTATAACGTCAAGCGACGTGTGTGTGAACACGCGAGGCAGCTACCGCTGTCAGCGCATCGCCTGCCCTGTCGGCTATCAGCTGGAGAACAAACAGTAAGTATTGAGATCGCTATTATCATCATTATCATATCAGCCGATCCACGTCCACTGTTAGACATAGGCCTCCCCTAAAGATAATTATTTATTTATTTATTTATTTATTTAAACTTTATGCAACAAAAGTACAAAGGCGGACTTAATGCCTTAGGCATTCTCTACCAGTCAACCAAAGGTGGTGAAGAGATATCATGGCAGGTGCAATCGTAAGAGATTAAAACAATATTAATAATGACCGGTCCTGCGCTGCCCTCATCAAGCGAATGGGAAAAAGGGGTGGGGGTAAAATTCTTTCACTAATAGGAGCTTCCTATTACTGAAAGAATTTTTAAATCGGTTGGGCAGTTTCGGAGATTGCCAACAAACAAACTTTTACCTCTTTTTAATACTAGTATCGATTGAGGTGCTAAGCTTATAAATATGTGTGTGTTTGACTATAATTGAAATTGAAAAGCAGACGCTTCTTTAGTTTTTCTTGAGACTCTTTATATTGACTTTAAAATAGCGTAATCGCAATCCCTGAAATTCAGTTACGAGAACACTATACTATTAATTTCAACCATTATAAAACATGCATGTTCTTCTTCAGCCGCTGCAACAAGGTGGAGCGAGTCTGCCAGCCCGGCGACTGGGCCTGTGCCCACCAGCCCACCACCATCTCCTACAACTTTATCACTTTCGTGTCGAACCTGTACATCCCGGATACTAAGGTTAGTACTCTACACTTTACAGGGTTCTGTATCCTCACAGGATCCAAATACTAGGGAAAGATCATGCCTGTCTGTTTGTGTATTACATGTCTATTGACTCGCCATTCTGACGCTCTTTTCGTGATCGACAAGATGGCGGGTGTCACTACATGACTGACAGACGCTATAGATTATGAACTTTCTTTATCTAAATATGAATGTATGTACCTACCTATTACAAATCATACTTATACCAAAAAGTAAGTCAACCGCCCAATATATTATTGTCGCCAGAATGGCTGGTTCAATCTTCATATTATACTTAATTATATTATGTAAATTAACAGCCACATCAATGTACTAACTTATCATAACATGAAAATCATTTGTAACTATATTTTCAGCTGAAATTGTTCACAATGCGCGGCCCAGTCTGGCCGTTTGTCAAGATGAGGTTTGAGCTCAAAATAGTGAACGTCAACGCGCCTCCCAGCATCAAGAGGAAGGCTGAAATTAATGACTTTTTGTAAGTATTCTGTTAATGTAATATTTTGTGTGAGAATCTTCTACCACCACACCTAACTAGGGCCTTGCTAGGAACGCCAGGCAAAAAAAAAAATTCTGTATTGTAAAGTATGAGACTATTCCACTAGACCGTTCCGTCAGTGATGAACACCATTGTGTGTTAGCAACCAATAAAATTCAAAGTTAATAAGATAATGGTTTCTGGAGCAAACCGGCTGTCATTTTGACATTTTTTCGTCATAGTTTTTTAAACTGAGTCTACAAAAGCTGGACTCTCCCGCTCAAACATTTGTTTTTTTTTTCTTGGAATAATTTCACCACCCTATTCCCCAGCATTTCCTGAAAGCCAGAGTCAACATTGTTGAACATGCAAAAGTCCTGCTAAAAATCTTTTTTCATTTCAGATTAACACAAAACAACAACGAGGGCCTGACCTCATTAGTGCGACCGCTAGAAGGACCGCAGAGCATAGAGCTAGAAATGTCTATGGAGCTGTACACTCACGAGCAATTCGGGGGCACAGCTATTGCGAAACTTTTCATATACGTGTCTGAGTACGAGTTCTAATGGAAACTGTAGTGGCGAGCAAGAAATGTGGCACAGTATTTTTTTGTTGATTTCGATTATTTTTTCGATAATTTTAATTGGAAGATAAAGTGGTGCTCTTTTTTGTTAAAGAAAAATTACCTGCACACATTTAGAAACTTGTTTACAAACTAATATTGAACATGTCCACAATTAGATCTATGTAATTTCTAGGGAAAAAAAAACTTGATGTATCAATAATTGAAATACGCAATAATCAGTAGGAATTTTTGCTCGCCATCTTATCATATCTACCTATAATGTATTTTTAAACTGCATTCTGTGAATTCAGTATTGTTTTGTTTTAAATAAATAATAAGGTCGTAAATTTTTATTTTTATAGCCATATTTTTACCCAACGTCATAATATCTGCAGTTTTATTATAATTGCGCCCAATTTTCAAACAAAAAATAATGAGATTAATTTATAAGTGCACGAAAACTAATGTGATTGGTTTACTGAATTTTCAACAACCAATCATGGCTACCTACACGAGCTTGACATTTTACCAATTAATTTTTTGGAGAAAATTAAGGTTAGTTCCATGAATTTGATTGATATAAGAAGTAGAGAACTTTCTATAATATTTTTAAACTTTTGGATTTTATGTCAGATTAGAATTCAAAAATATCCAAGACACTTTTAACTGTTTAATTTTCATGTATAAAGTGTAGTGTGTATTCTATATACTGTAATTAAAAGTGCTTTGAAACTAAGTACAATATACTATCTATACTTTATTTATCGGAAGAAAAAAAAACAATCTTGGTATTAGTACTTCATAACTGCACATTTTATTTATGCCAGATTCGGTCATTAATTCTGGCACGATTTGTACGAATGAACTTTCCTATTTTGTATGAAAAGTTTATCTTTTTTATAACGCAGGTAAACTGAAATCAATCTTAATGTACTATAAATAAAATAAAACAATGGGTAGGTATAATACGTAGTATTTATTATTGTATAGACTTATAATAAAGTATGATTAAGTACATTTAATATTTCTTGTTTTATTTCTAATACTGATAATGGCGCGACTGCCCTGCCTGCCCCGACTGACTGCCCCGTTGGTCTCGTGATCGCAAGCGCGACTGCTGAGGAAGGTTTTTCCATTAGGAATTTCTTAGTAGCAGCCCAGATTTTCGAAGTTGGTGGTGTGACACCCCTGTGCCTCGGAAAGCACGTAAAGTCAATTCCCAGGTTGGACATAAAGTGGGTGGACATAAAGTGTTATTGGGTTTTACCATTAAGATTTTTTTTAGTAACAGCTCGGAGTTTGGACGCTATATCCCTATGTTTTAGAAAGCTTTAGTAGATCTTAGATAGTTGTTTCGGGTATTCAGAAGCCGGAAAGTCTGACAACCAGTCTTACCAAAAGGTATCGTGTTGCCCAATGACTGGGTTGTGAAGGTCAGATAGGCAGTCGCTCCATTTAAAACACTGGTATTCGGCTACATCCAGTTAGACTGGAAGCCTACTTCAACATTGTTAGGGAAGGGCTACGAGGAATGATTTCTACATGAAAATAAGTTTAGGACAAACTTTAGACCGTAACATGTGACTTTACTGGGTTCAAATCCCAGTCCGTCGATTCTGTAAAATTCAGTCATGAACTTGAATCGCTATTCACCCTCACTTCGCTTAAGGTTCACAATGACATTGATTTATTTGACACTTTGAAGTGCGAAGTGAGCGTCGAGGTGACGGTAGAATTACCGTATAGAATGCCACTTCTTACGTGATCTCATACTTTATTTATCTTTAGTTCAACTCGCTGACACGCTCGCAAGAGTGGCGCTAGTGTAAATTTGAATTATCAACCGAGTTTTTAGAATGCCAATCAAGAAAGCGGATTCAGATTCGAAGTTTAGAACGAGGTCTTACAGAATCGGCAGGTCGGGGAAGGTGATTTAGGGGTTTCCATTAGGCATTTCTGACTTCCAGTGGAATCCCGAACCATGTAAAGCCATTGGTCCTGCGCCTGCTCCCTCCTCGGTTGTGTCAGATCAAATCGGCCCAGTAGACTATGAGAGTGAGGGAAGAGGGAGTGCAACTGTGTTTCCGCACACACTAGTACACTGTATTTTTTTGCTGCGTACATGTCTTACCGAACCTCGGTCAGGTGTTATTTTTAAACATTTTTTTTCCAAAACTTCGTCTAGTTTTATTTGTTACTGCCATTTTAAGTCAAAAGTCAGTGCTAATCCTATTTTGTTAACATACAATAAAATCTTTGGTTCATTTCAACAGACTACATAAATACTATTTAAAATATATGGAGGTTTATGAGGAGGTATCTCGTTATAACAGGTACTGTCAGAGGTTTATGACGATTATACTACTTAGTTAGCTACTTAGAAGAAAATGTAAACAGTAAGATAAAATTGAATTGGACGTTTGTTTCGAAATCTTTTCATACATAATTATATAGGCTGAATTTTAATTCAATGTGCATCTTTCAGGGGATAAAAGTAGTCATAAATACAAACAACATTTGGCGTGGGCAACCAACTGATTCACACATAGGTATGTATGTAGGTACGTTTTTGTAGAGAACAGCAGTGCGATTCTCTAAGCCTCACGTCGTAATTCAAAAGCGGAATCCGCAGTGAGATAACAAAATGGTTTTCTGTTAAACACGATCACGCCGGCGACGTCACCACGGCAAGCAAAAACGCAACCAAAGTCATGTGGGTTCGTTATAGAAGTGAGCGCGGTCATTTTAGTGATACTTGTTTTTATTATTTTAGAGAATCGCACTACAGCTGATTTTTTTGTACCATTAATTATATTAAGTAATAAGCACTAGAAGTTCTTAGTGCTCATGACATTACGAAGACTTAAGGATATATTTTGTCAAACCAAAAGTGGTTTTATCTGTGGAGAACGTTGCTGATATCACATCTGTAACTTTTGTAAATTATTCTTTGTGTAATAGGTACTCAATGTGTTATTGTTTGTTTTCCCCAATAAATAAAATATTTAAAATAATAGACGTAAAAACAAACGCCCTTACATAATTACTTAACTTTACTCTATTTATTATAGCATTAGACAAAAATCGGCCAAATAACTATTATTATTATATTAAAATAACCTGTATTTTAGTGTTAGGTATTTAGTTTTAATGTAAATAGCAAATATTGTACTCTATATCCGGCGCTTTCACAAGCATACAGTTACGTAGTTGGTTACAGCTCCGATCCCATGTGTCGTAGTGTGATGTCACATAGTCAATACTACTTTTCATAAATCTGGCTATTATATACAAACCATTTTTCCCAATCTAACTGGCACTTCCGAAGATTATAGGTACTTACTGCGTTTAAACAAACAAACAAAAAAAAATCTTAAGCTTTATTTTTTAACCGATTTCAAAAAGAAGGAGGTTCTCTATTCTTCTGTATGTTTTTAGGTATATGTTTATCGTAAAATAACGAAGCTAATATTGGAATAACGATAACGTTATAACGGTATTTTGTCTAATGCTTTAATTAATGCAGTACAGATTTTTTCTCTACCACTACATCTAATTGGAACTAACAGTGATATCCTACGCACTACCCTACGTGCTCTAATAGAAAGTATACTTTGTACCCGGACACTAAAATGGCATAAATCCAGCTTTAGAAAGGACTGTCACTAGGGAGCAAGTCTGGTAACTTTTCGTATCATTTAAAATCAGTCAAAAATGTCTTGTTTCCTTCATTATTGACATTGATTGTCGCTGAGATTAGATTTTCGACTTTTTATGAGCTGTCAAAATAAACTCCACAATAGATTTCATAGATCTACAGAAAACCGTGACGTCAAGATATTGAAACAACAAAAAATCCTTTTTGATAATCGCGGTTTTAGGGTTAAAATAACGTGTTTTGGTTTATTTGTTAATGGTATCTACTACCCAATTCTCATAACTTATCGTGTCATAAATCTGTCAAAAATCTTTCTATTTTCTTTACATTTTTTGTTAAGTTTTTGACATTGATGGCCACTAGATTTTGAACGTTTTGAAAAGAGTATTGACCTGCTGTGTGACACAAGCAACGTTCGTTATTTCGTTACGGTTTTTCCATATGAAGTTCTCAGTAGCAGCTCGGAGTTCAGATTTATTTGGGCCCGGCTAATGGCAATAGGTTCGCCCCCTATTAAATGAGACCTAAACATACAGGCGAACTGTGGGTGTACATTGGTACACTTCTGCCTAAGCCTTCGGGGAATACAGGCGTGATGGTAGGAGAAGTGACGTTCTATTTACCTTAACTTTTTCTAAGACTTGACCTGTCATATTAGCATCCGGGTCTGTATAACTACCTCGTGGTTGTCTACAAACACCACCACCACTCCTTCTGAGATCCATTCCAATACACATCAACGTCTCAAATCCCTACTTATCACAGAGCAAACAACTCAGCGTTAAGCGGTTGGTAACCCATGGTTATAAAGACTTAAAAAAATACTCCTTTGGGCTAAAATTCAATAACATATATTTTTTCCCTTGACATTTAGAAAATATAGCCTGTATTAAAGCAAGAAACATTACTTGCAAGCGCAGGCGCAGTATCGGTCAGCCCTTATTCTGACGGTTCTGTTTAATACAATAATTCTTATTTTCAGAATTTTATCGTCTACATATTAATGTCCAATTTGACGACAAAACAGCAGGATAAACATATAGAAATAAGACGTAAGGTAGATCAACTTATGTTACTATTTTCAATCAAAATATTACTTCAAGATGGCTGTTCAATTGCCTCTGACTGACGCTTTGTCAAATTATTATGTAGTTGGTACTTGCTGATCTAGCATTAAAGTTTAATTCACCAGGACCTCTGTAAAAAACCACGGGTCACCACCACACTCCACATGCCAAGCTAATCACAACCTTACTCCCCTACTCATACGGGTCCACTATATCCAGGACAGTAAGGCACCCATCCTGCGATGCTATGGCTACTGCCTTTCCTCCATGTGCGCTGGCCACACCTGTAACCTCCGCTGGAGCTCGGTACTCCGCTATGGCGCGGCCGTCTACTCTGTAATGGTATAAAACATACAATTACGCCTGTATTCCCCAAAGGGGTTAGGCAGAGGAGTACCAATGTACACCCACAGTTCGCCAGTGTGTTTTAGGTCCCATGTAATAGGGGGCGAGTCTATTGCCATTAACCGGGCACAAATCCAAACTCCGAGCTGCTACTGAGAATAAATGAATGAAATGAATGAATGAAATGGTATAAAAGATTTGATGATTAGTCCAGAAAACATCTCTTTCATTAAAACCGTGATAAAAAGTATGCATATGCCGCCAGACGACGAGATGGAATTGAATTAAGAAAACCTAGATCTAACTGTGGTAAAAAAACATACTATTTGAGAGAGCAAAACTTTGTAATGAAATTTCCGATGATGTGTGTACACCCAGCCCAGCCTAAGCTGACTGCCATTACCATCACGCGTGTATTCTTCGCAGAGTAAGGCAGAGGTATAGCAATGTACAGCCACAGCTCACCGGTATGTTTAGGTCCCATGTAATAGGGGAGCGAGCATATTGCCATTAACCGGATACAAATCCGAACTCCAAGCTGCTACGGAGAATTTCATAGAAAAACCCAATAACTCTTTGCTCGACTTGGGAATCAAACCTAAGACCTCTAGCATAGCAGTCGCGCTTAGGACCACTAGGCTAACGAGGCAGTCCTTCAGATCCTTTTCTCAGTATATAAGTAAACTGCCATGTTCTTTTTTGAGAAAGAAATATCTTCAAATCGAACGAAGATCACTTACCTAAACACCCTCAAAGTCTTCCTTCCACTGTGATAGTAGAACACGTACTGGTCTGTGGAACTAAACATGGTGATGATGGAGAACACCCCCTCAGCTGCCCGGTATATCAACTGCTGGACTGAGGCGCCTCTCTTCAGCTCGATCAGTTCCAGGCCTCCTCGGGTTGGAGCGCAGAGGCCTACCTTGCCATCGCGAGTGCAAGCTCCGTTCCAACGGGGGACGAATCTGGAATATTTGGTAGTATTTAAGTCATTGCCCTGACTGCAACTGCCCCATTGGTCTCGTGGTCGCAAGTGCGACTGCTGTGCAAGGGGTCCCGGGTTCGATTCCCAGGTCGAGCAAAAAAGTGTTATTGGGTTTTTCTATGAAATTCTCAGTAGCAGCTCGGATTTGTGCCCGGTTAATGGCAATAGGCTCGCCCCCTATTACATGGGACCTAAATATACCGGCGAACTGTGGGTGTACATTGGTACACCTCTGCCTAATCCTTCGGGGAATACAGGCGTGATGGTATATTTTATTTATTTATTTTATTTAAGTCATGGGAAGATCATTCTTAAATTGGGCAAAAATCCAGGCTCCGGGATGCTACTGCGACATTTTTTTTTTTAAATTTCAGTAACTGTTAACCTTTGAATCGAATCTATAATAACAGGGGGCCTATTCTACCAAGTAACTTTTAGGAATGATCAATAGAAGGAGAAAAATGGAGGAATGAGCAATCTAATTTCAGAATCAAAAGTCAAACATGATTCCAATTTACCTACATTTTTGAAATTAATTGTTGCTGAGAAGAGATTGCGACTAGATTTTGAACATTTAGTTAGTAGAATTGACGTCTAGGACTCGTCAGGCAGCCAGGATTATTCAAGATGTTCAAAAAAGTATGCAATAACATGTTAAGAGTTATCACTCTTAACGGGTGTTTTTCAATCACGAGTACCATACATAGTGGTTCTTTTTCTTCTTCAATAAATACCAACCTTCGCTTACAAGTCCTATGCCATTAAACAAAAGATAAATTAACAATGCTCACCTGATGTGCCTCTTAGTCTTGATGTCCAGTATGCCTGCCTTGTCGTTGCCTACCACAGCCACCCACAGAGGCTTGTGTGGCAATGCCACTATGGACTGCATGTCTTTGATGCCACTGTTCTTAATGGGGATCCTGAGAAACAAGTTTCCAATTTATTAAGTAAAGCCTCCATGTAAAGCTGTATGTGTGATTACAGAAGTATGCGCGATATTATACGGGACGCGAAAGGTGGAAGACCGAATCATAAAGCAACTAAGGAGAGATCGATCTTAAATTCTTAAGCTATGAGTTTTGATAGGTCAGTAAGGATATTGCGGAAGGTGCTTACGCTCCTGAGGTCTCTGGCGTAAGTGAGTGAAGGGTACACCGGGGTGATTATAATCAGTGACAGACTTAACAGACCCCTCCGCCCTCCTAGGACGGGGGACATCCATGTGGATATTTCTTTGTGCAATCACAAAGAAACCAAGCCTAGACAGTCAAACAATCAATAAATGTGTTTAGGTCTGATAGGAAAGGTAGATAATAAGGCCGGGTCACACCGGATGCGTGGCGTGACGTGATGCGTGACGTGACGTGCATACGCGCGTGCGAGCACTGTCACACCGGCCAAGACCGGTGCAGCACACGTCACGCACGCACGCATCACGTCACGCAGGACTGCTGCACGCAGACGTACTAACGCAAGATCATCCAAAAATGCAATAAACATTCGAGAAAAAATTGTTACATACTTTAACAATTGAAATTTTCTAATTTTTGTACTAATTTGAACTTACCATCTATTTCCAGCGTATTCCCAATTCTCTCCCATAATACTTTTTTTTGTACTCTTTATGTTTGGTGTTGTAGAGACATATTTGCGGACGATTTCTATTAGATTTTCCTTTAAATTGTCTCCAATGCGAAAAAAAACACTCGTAAACTGCTTTCTGTTTGTAAATAAATACAACTTTGCGTGCGTGCGTACGTGCAGCAATGACCGATGCGTATGCGTGCGTGCCCGGTGTGACATCTAACAGGGAGCGCCATATAATACAACGTCATCACTGCACGCGCGTGTGCGACGTTGCCGTTCCGCTACTCACGCGTACGGACTCGGTTTGTGACAAGATGCGGCTCTGCGTGCGTGAGTCACGCGCGTGCACACGTCACGCATCTGGTCTGACACCTTTCTTACAGTTTCATACATTACAACTGGTGCGTGCACGCCACGCATCACGCCACGCATTTGGTGTGCTTTGGCCTTAAGACACATCGTGGTTTAATCAACAAGCAATTCCCCGCAGATTCATCTACGTCCAGTCTTCATTGATTACTGCTCAACCCCCGTCCGTAAAATTATGTAACCTTCTTTGACGAATGCAGAAAGTTTTTTGCAAATCAGACCAATAGTTCCTAAGAAAAGAAATAAGTTCTTAGCTTTATAATACTAGTAAGTATAAATTACCTGTGCAGCCTTGCGCCAGTCTTCGCATGGAACACATGCAGACAATCCCTGGAGGACTTATCAACTCCTGGAGCCACAATGTGGTGCTCATCTGCTGATACTACAGCAGCCTTATATCCTGTGCCTCGGAGCTCATACTCGGCGCTGTAGATTCTTTCGCCCTCTGAAATAAAGCTCAAAATTTCAAAGAGGTATTGTTGATCCACTGCAGGGCAAGTCCTATTCTCGTACAAAAAAGGCATGAGCATTGATCACAACGCTTGCTCAAAGCGAATTTGGATCAGTTAATAAGAGCTAGAGTGCAGAAAGGCGCTTGATGCAGGCAGCTGTCAACCGGTCCTTTTGGAAATCTATGGGGAGGCCTATGTCCAGCAGTGGAGTTCCTGCGGCTGATATGATGATGATGATGAATAAGAGCTGGAGTAAGTTGGCGCTGTGTATTCTGTAGATTTGTAATAAAGACCTAAGCTTTATCCCTGCAATGTACCAGTGTTGAGGCTTATCACTAGGAATATGTCCTACATTGGTGTACGAGCATTTAATCATGTTGACTAAGAAAATGCTTACTTACCAGGAAGTGTCCTCGCTATGATATTAGCCACTCCGACATTGTCAACGTTTTCTGAAGCTGCTTGCATGGAGATCGTGATGAATTTAGTGCCGTCTTCTAAAAGGAGAACTTGCTTGATGCCTTTCTGTTCTTCTTTGAATATTGCCTGGAACAGATACAGAGTTAAGGCAATTTGTTCTTTTTGACATTTCGATACTTAAAAGGAACATTCTCGTGCAAAAAGCATAAGATAATTCCTTCATGGTGTTTTGTTTTAGTTTTACCGTTTATTATTAAATTTCTGAAAAGAAGTAGTCATGTAGTTTATGAAGCTTTTTCTTCTTTTCGAGTCGATGATTTTAGATAATCCTATAATTATTATAGCGTGTTTAGCACCCTAAGTGTCTCAAACAACTCAAAAAATTACGCTCGTTTGGCTCCACCCTTAGGGACTTAGAGGTTACCTGTTTCTCTGGCGTATCCCAAATCACCACATTGCCCGACTCAGCCGTCACAACATTGTCACCAGTCGGGGTGATGACAGCATGGGTGACGATGGCGCCCAGTGGTGCTTCAGCCAGCTGGGCTAGGAGCTTCCCGGTGCTGGTGTCCCACAGACCCCAGCAGCTACGGGTCACTGTTGCTGCTAGGCATTTGTCTCGGGCTAGGCTGAAAGGAGAATTTTTTTATCATCATCTGATCAGATAATTCATATTCATTTATTTGCACACAATAATGTGTATAAAAGATGTTACATACGGTTTAAAGCTAAAGTACAGTTATGGACCCTGGTAAGGCGGAGCAACATAGTGGTAGCTTAAAATTAAAATTTAACAGTAAAACTTACTCATTTTCTCCTCAAAATTGTATTGTAAATAAGGAACTATCTCATTCTCAGGATCTCTTCAGCTGAGAGAAGCGGTAAAGTATTACGGTAGGTATATCTAAGAATAAAAAAGAGACAAACAGCTTTAGGGCCCCCCAAGCTATAAATATTTTTTCTGAAAAACTTCTTTTTCCACTGCGTAACTTAAATTTAAAGTACACCATATTTTCACAAACCTGATTGAATCAATAGGCAGTTCCTGTCGATCGATCTTATGGACCTGCTCAAAAATATTGTCAATGTTCCAGATCTTCACAGTTCTATCGATAGAGGAGGTGATCACGTTGTTCCACGACCCTACGGTCAGTGGCTCTAGCTGGACTATCCTCCCGAAGTGAGCATCTAAGACTTTGATCAGTTTCGTGGTCTTCAGACTCCAGACGTAGAGGTTCTTTCTGTGAATGGATGACAAGGAAGGTGAGTAAGGAAGAGAATATTCGTTAAATCCTTTTGGCCGTTTCCTCGTTTCCGCAGAGAGATCAGGTGCGATACTATCAACATTTAAATTCTGGAGTGCTCCTTTTTTATTTTTTTTCGGATGGCAAACAAAACAACCGCCTACCTAATGTTATGTGGTCACCTCTGCAATACCAGAGGCCTTGCAAATGCTTGCCATCTCAGAGAAGTGCAAATGTGCCTGTAATTTCCCCGGCACCCAAACCCTTCAAACAGGAAAGCTACTTTGCAGCAGAAATAAGTATGGTGGTAGTATTTCCCCGGATGAGCTCGTTCACAAACTCCTACTCAAAATGGTATACATTTACCTGACCCCAGCAACAGCATAAGTGTTATTATTGCTGATCATGAAAGAGTTGGAAAGCGTCATCTTAGTGGAGATATTACGGATTGTGTGAGGCAGCTTCAGGACTATGCCGTGGAGGCGGTGGTCTATCTCCGGCTCTTCTGGTTTCTCCTCCTAGAATTCAGTTAAAATTAGTGGCTATTTTATATTAAGAAGATATTAAAGGCCTACGCAGACCGGGACGGAATGGCAAGGGATTTAATATTTTACCAATAGACATTCGAACGTATCAATATAAAAATACGACATAAATTGCTATGCTTTAAAATGATCGAAAAATCCCTTTCGATGCAACCCTGGACCACTAGGGCACAGTGGGCGAGAATGTAAGGGAGTTTGTCCAAGCCCTGCCAAGGATAAATCATATACCAAACGCATGTGTAATGTCCAAATCATCGGGCATACATATTTATTTGAATTAGTCGCAAACATTTTTAAAGCATGGATTAGTTAAATGCCTTTATAATTATAAAATATCATCGATTTTAATTACCAATTGACTAAAATATGTCCAGACTACGTTTAATTTGCAGAGCGCAAATAGTATAAAGTTCTATCTCCCGAATACAACGAAGCAAAGATGTAACTTACTTCTTCCGGTTCAGGTTTCTTATAAGCTAGTTTAGTTTTATCATCTTCTTTGAGTACAGGCTCGGGTTTCACTCGGGGTATCTTGTGATCAAAGTCCCACACAACGAAACTGTAAGTTGTTGTAGCTGAAAACAAATTCATTGTAGTTTGACGCTGCTTTTAGCTTCTTTCTATTTTTAATGTAGAGTTTTTCTACTGCACCATCTTTCTTTGGGCTATGCTAATCGTACTTACGAGCTGATCAGTACTATTATAACTTGATTAATTATTTTTTTGTTTCAATCACTCGACGCTCTAGAGAGACTCTATCTATCCGAGTTCATTGCTTGCATAAGCTCCTTCTAAGTTTTAATACCAGGCTTTTAATGTCTCACTCAACAACAAGACCTTTTTTGCATACAGAGAAGGCTCAAAGCGGATGGGCGATTTAAAAGATATATTAATTATAACTCAAATTTTTCTTAGAGTTTTTCCTTCACCGATGTCAGTGATGTCCAAGGTAGATGAGTAAGTTCGTATGAATTGAAAACTAATAATAGGCTCTAGTAAAAATATAGCCAGCTCGTAAGGAGGTTGTCTGTTCCGATTTAAAAGCTACTATATTAATAGAATAACTGTGACTATTGTTCCATTATCTGTTAAATTTCTTTAGCTGTTAGTCTTCCATGCTGTACCTAATAAATAAATAGTTTACCAAACAGCATGCGATCTTTCTTGCCACGTTTGAGCTGCAGCATCGCTTCAGCAGTATCTGTCTCTTTATGGAAGATCTCCTCCACCTTGTTCCAGCATTTCTCTTCCACGTCGAGCTCGAAGATTGATATCTAAAATGATTTATGGAAGATGGTTAGGTGGTTGTGTCCCTGTGATAACGTGTAAAGGTTGGAATGTGCTATCTGTTACCATGATTTTAGACTCCCCATAGCAACTTGGAAGTTCATGTTACTCCATACATTAGTAGCACCTTTTTGTATGAAACCGTAGATATTTTTAAATTTTTGCAACACTGCGTGGTTCTAAAATGGCGTACAGATTGATGGTAAAAGTAAGCGTCTGTTTCCCTTTCATCGTGTATAATATTATCCGTATATGTGTTCAAATGTATATGATATTCATTCATTAACGCTTATTCATTTATTTACTTACCATAATGTAATAACATGATGATGATACAAAATTATATGAGTGTATAATATAATCTATAACGGTTGGTTGTAATCTGTTGTCTATACTCAAATGTGATTATAGGATTTATCGGTTACGACTAGTCTTCTTAGTTAGTGGAAATCCTCAGGCTAATATGATGATGATGATGATGATAAGCAATCTTACCTGATACCCCCTCTCAGGATCACTGCAATAGATCTTGGTCCAGTACTTGTTCATTGTCAAAGCTCCACGGCATCTCAATGGCTTCATCCACTCTCCATCTTTACAGAACTGCACTAGAAGCCGGTCCTCATCTAGGTCTCCACTCCACATCACAAGGAGGAAGTTCTCTAAGTCACGGAAGTCCATAGCTGCAAAAAAAAGTAAGTGAAATTGGCTATAGGAGCGCCCTGCAAATGCAGCCGGGGAGATGGGTAAAGCGATTACTCACTGGACGCTAGATGATAAACTTTGCCATGGAGGATGACCGCGGCGAAAGTGGTTGGACGATCTAATCACGTTTTCGAAGCGAAATGTCGCAAGAGTTCGCACAAGATAAGAAAGTTTGGAAGACGAAAAAGGGAGGCATAGACCTCCCCTTTTCTCCTCTCAGCTGTAGGACATGAAACAGACTAATACAAAAAGTAAGAGCTTGGTAATTAGCACAATATTAGTTTATTCATGCCAATTTGTGGACGAGTAGAATCAAGCTCATTTTATCGCTATCTATCAACAATACTCACAAAGAATCTCCCAGTTGACATCATCATATGGTGCGGTGTCGGGCGCTGGCAGGGTCTGTTCGTGTTCCCCTCGCATGCTGTACTGCACCCAGGTATTTGGGCCGTAGATGATCATGTGGTGGTTCAAGACGGACACGCCACGGACCGTCTCGCCTAGAGATGGAATGGATTCTTAAAATACTGAAAATGCAGAATGCTTTCCCAAATTGAGAGGAAGGTATGCTTTTAATATCTTTTACGAAAAGCTTGTGCTTTTCTGAAGATGAAACACTTAACAAAGAACATTAGAACCTGGTGGTAGACCCCAGTACAGCTCCACATAAAAGAATTTTACTGTGGGACTATACAACAAAGCAGAATGCTATTCAAAGAAGTTATGTAAATAGTTGATGGAGAGATAAATTACCTACATACTTAGGTCATAATAGTAAATTCAAGGCTTTACTTACCTTCATCAAGAGGATTATCAATCGTCACGTATTCACTAGTCAGCATGTTCAAGAGCATCGACTGCAAAAGAAATAATACCACATCATAACTCTCAACTTGCCAGAAAAAAGAAAATCAAAGAAAACAAGGATAGATAAACTCACAACAGAATTATTAGTAGACGCAGCAGCCCATTTATTATCTGGTGAAAGCTCCAGGTTCTGCATGATGCCTTCGAGTTGAGGACAAAGGTCTCTCGCCAGATCAGAAGTGGCCAAGTCCCAGGATATGACACGACTGGAGATGGAGACGACGTAGCGTTTGTCAGAGCTAAGCCGGAACGCGAAGACTGCGAACTGGTGACCTTCTAGGGAGTACTGGAACAAGAATGAAGAGGTTAGGGCTTTATTTGGAGCAGTATGATGAACAGTATTAAAAGCATGAAAGAATAATAAGTTTGCAAGAACTGCATGCAGCAAATAATTGAAAGAAGATGCAACTTGTTGCATTGAAATTAAAAGAAAATGCAGCCCTCTATTAATGTGTATGCTTATGTCTGTCTCACTTAAAAAAATATCCCATTTTTTGTAGTAATTGTAAAGCTTTTGAGTATTAAACGCTGATCAAATTGAAAATGATTACAAGCATAAGTTTGGGATTATATTAAGATGGATAAAATTGACATATTGTTATCACTAGAGCATTTTGTAGAAATGCTCTAGTGATAAGAATATGTTTTATTTAATTATTTATATTTTATTATTTGCCATCGATACGCAAAAAAGAAGATAAAATTGACATTGCTGTATAGTATATATCTAGCATAAATTAATTGAATTATCAAGAGAACTAATCTCAATAATGAACCACTGGTAGTAAATGGTTACTTTGATTGGTCTACCTTAAGGGGTCCTCCAGGAGTATGCAGACAATGATGAGAAGGCAGCAGCGCGCAATGCATCTTGCCATTATGCACGCACTGCTTCAGAAGCGAGGATATGGCAGGGTTGTGGGGGGCCTCTGGTAGCAACCTTCCCACTAGCTGTGGTGCCAGCATGTCGGAGTATGTACCGAGGATAGCGCCTCCCAGACGTAACGCGTCGGCTACCAGCATGAGTTCTCTGAAATTGTATGATTGAATTGTGTATAACATACCATCATAAAGTATTCTCAAAAGGGTTAGGCAAGGGTGTTCTAATGTGCACACAGCTTGCCGGTATGTTTAGGTCCCATCTAATAGGAGGCGAGCCTATTGCCATTAACTGGGCAAAAATCCTAACTTTGAGCTGCTACTGAGAATTTAACCCAATATAATTTTTTGCTCGATCTGGGATCGAGCAAATTAATGTTCCCATGGCTTAAAACCAAACCTCCTCTCTGTAAGAGGGAGTGGACGATTAACTGCTAAGTGTAGCAGTGTTTAAATATACTATCCTGCACGGGTTTGAGTATTATAAGGGTGAGAAAAAGCTATTTCGTGTTCAGTCAGTGTGTGAATGAGTGGCCTTTTGCTTTCATTGTATACAATAAATTTGTTATCCTATGCTAAGAATATACGCGAAGCCAGATTTACACTACTAAATTGTACCTACATACCTTACAGCATCTTTATTGACATGCAGCTTGGCATCCTCGAAGTCTGCTAGCACAGCTTGAAGAGGACAGCAGTTCAGCTTAGCGTGAAGCCACTCGTAGTTGAACAGCACTTCAGCATACAAGTCAGTGAACCGCTTGGAACGGACCAGGTGGAATGGCAGCTCTCCGAACTGGAAACAGAACAAACACTTTTAAGCCTAGTTACTCGATACCCAGTGGATAGGGCATTTTCTTCAAAGTGGCAGGTGAGTGATCTAGTTTTTTACCCGACTGCGACAGAAGGAGGGTTATGTTTTTCGAGGGTATGTTTGTATGTATGTATGTATGTATGTATGTATGTATGTATGTATGTATGTATGTATGTATAATTGTTTGGCACGCTCTGCAGGCTGAACGGCTCGATGGATTTTAGCTTGAGAGGTGTCGTTAGATTTGTATTTACTGTGAGAGTGACACTGGGTATATAAAAATAAAAAAAACAAAATGGCGGATTTTTGGCGCCAAATTCAAATGTTTGGCTCGCTCTGCAGGCTGAACGGCTCGATGGATTTTAGCTTGAGAGGTGTCGGTAGATTCGTATTTACTGTAAGAGTGATACTGGGTATATTAATTTATTTTTTAAAACACTAAAAAAATAAAAAATAAAAAACGGTAATTTAAAAAACTAAAAAACCCGACTGCTATTCTTTAAAAATCCCTAAAACAAGATAAATTGTAGCAGTCGGGACCCATTCGGGACCATCTGTAATGTAATATAGGTATGTGCTCTCAATTCACTAATCCTCCATTTCTAGAATGGGTCCCGACTGCTACAATTTATCTTGTTTTAGGGATTTTTAAAGAATAGCAGTCGGGTTTTTTAGTTTTTTAAATTACCGTTTTTTTTCGCCATAACTTTTTTAGTTCAGGTTCTACAATTTTTTTTATTTTACTACTACGTTTTTACAATTTTTTACTAAGACATACTGTTTTTTTGAACGGTTTGGATGAACTTTAAAAAAAGATTACTCACACCATACGCACATGTTTGAATGCGGCCCTAGTGACTAGACAATGACCCATTTACTACAATGCCCATAGAGCCAGTCAGTATACCTGCATTTTACAGAACATTAACAATGCTACTGATGCCGCGATAAACGTACTGGACCCATAATAAGATTATCATCGACTCGAAAAAAAGATGAAAAAGAAGAAGGTTAGGTTTATAGTTTTCTATAAGTGACACAGTTTTTTTATGACAGGCTTGTACTTTTTGACTTCGAGTAGAGCAACCTTCTAGTATATAAAGCGGCAAGATCCAGCAATCGTCACCCTATGTGTTAGACTATATCTAGAGTTTTTCAGGAATTTACCAATCAAATGTAATTCTACAACTTTGCCTACTTCGGACCTTACTACAGCCTTAATGAAAAAAATACTTATAGAATTAAATCCACATCACCAACCAAACCATTATCTTCCGCCCAGCCCTTTCCCAATCATTAGGATTGATTTCCAGACTACCTAGAGTCAACTGAATCACTATCGTTCCTGCTATTTTCTCTTTACCTTCCTCAAGTTATATCTCCTGTTAGCACCATCAGCTGACATGAACACCAGTGGCTGGAGAGGTACCTTCCTGTCTGCTACACCTTCTCTGTCAGCCAGGTTGAATCTGTGGCGCTGGATCTCAGTGTACTTGAAGGGCTTAGGTGTTCCACCGCCCCAAATACCTGTAATTGTCGACGTACTCTGATTAAAACACTTTTAATACAAAAGAAAATTTGTATGGATTGTATTCTGTTTTTTAGTATTTGTTGTTATAGCGGCAACAGAAATACATAATCTGTGAAAATTTCAACTGTCTAACTATAACGGTTCATGAGTTACAGCCTGGTGGCAGACGGACAGACAGACAGACGGACGGACAGCAAAGTAGGTACGGAACCCTAAAAGTCAACTGGTCTTCAAAGTTGCCATTATGAGAGATGATAAAGAACAAGTACTTTGTTACCTACCCAAATAATAATCAGCAATCATGGAGTGGAAGTACATAGCCATGTTCATGTTCTTGAAGTACCTCTCCCGTGCTGTGTCGCGGAACTGCCTGTGGTACCAGTTCATCACGGAGACGCCGTCTGCTTCACGCTCTGATAGGTAGTTTGGAAGATCATTGCGGATCCTGGAAGATATTTAAGGAAGGAGGTATTCTTAATCAAATAATTGTGATATTTATATTTGAAAAGGCTATGTTTAACAAAATTGAGTTTTTTTTTGTGTGATTGCACAGTGTAGGTATAGCCGTGTAGGTACAGGCCTGACGGTATCTAAGTAGGTATGTAATAGATACCGTCAGGCCTGTATTCCCCAAAGGGTGGAGCAGAGGTGTACTAATGTACACCAACAGTTCGCCGGTATTGTTTATTGTTTAGGTAATGTAATAGGGGGCGAGCCTATTACTATTAACGGAGCACACAACCTAAATCCGAGCTGCTACTGTGAATTTAATAGAAAAACCTAATAACACTTTGCTCAACTTGAATCGAATCCAAGACCTCTTACAAGAGCTTAGCTTTCGCAAAAGAAAAGAATTTTATAAGAATTTTGCACATTTTGCCTTCATATAGAATTTTGCCATGAATCTAGTACCATATACGGACGGTTTGGACGGGCCTGTTGGTCTAGTGGTTAGCGACCCTGACTGCTAAGCCGGAGGTCGTGGGTTCGATTCCCACCCAGGACAAACTTTGTGTGATGAGCATGATTGTTTGTTCTGTATCTGGGTGTGATTTATCTATAATATGTATGTATTTATAAATTATATAAGTATGTATATCAGTTGTCTGGTTACCATAACACAAGCTCTGCTTAGCTTGGGATCAGATAGCCGTGTGTGAGTTGTCCCAAGATATTTATTTTATTTTTTTATTTATCTGTAACATCCATTTTGGCTCTGCTCTACTTACCTAGTCCAAAGTAGAGGTGGTATTCGCCTCACAGGTGGCAAATGGTATTGGTATACATCATCCAGAACTTTGTCATCCAGGGAGATCAGATCTTCTAGTTCTGTCTCTGATAGACCACTGCGAGCAGCTGTGATGTAGGCTAGCGCGTGGAAGACTAGGAGACGGCCGTGCTGGAAATATAAAAGAGGAGGTGGTCTACCAGACTGCAACAATTACTTACTCCCGAACGTAATATTAATGTGACAAATGGTCAAGCACGTGTGAGCTTCAGTGATTGGTTGACTAAATTATCAACAACCAATCACAGTAATGTGTATATTCTCAGTTTATCTTGGACATGACTGACATCTGTGAAAGAAAACTATGATTGGTTGATATAAGTTTAAAATTCCAAATCCTCCAAGAAAGGGTGGTGATCAAAGCTCGTGAGTTCTCTGTGTAAAAGCCCTTTGCCCTACAGTGGAATAATAATAGGCTAGTATATTTATTTTTTATAATCACAGTCGCTTGCGCGTAATGCGCAATTTTAACTAATTACAATATTTTTAATAATTGATGATGTTTTACCTGCTTCTCAATTCTTTCAAACAACATCATGATGGAATCCATGACAGTTGATGCTAAGTGAGTATCTTGAGGCTTAGTATAGCTCCTCCATCTACATACCTTGAAAAAGATGAATTTGGACATTATTCACAACAAAATACGACTCCAATTACAATGAAAAGTGCTTTATTTACCTCAGCAAAGACAAGTTTCACGAATATTGGTAGCGAGCAAGATGCAATGGCGTTTGATACAAGACGCCATTGATAGTTCGATAAATCGCGAGCTGCTGAAGCCATCCATAGTCTGAAATAAAATAAAATAAAGAACGTGAGTGTCGAAGAAAACTGTAACGGTTATCATAGATTGAGGCATGGACGTCGCCAGCTGATGGTCCAGTAAGGGGAAGTTGATATTAATGGAGGATAGGGTAAGTATGATTTTTAGGGACAGTACAGGGCACATGAAAGATTGTAAAAGTAATGAGAATTGTAATTGGAATAGTATTAGTGAATTCATTCGAGTTTCGACGTGCAGAAATGATCGGTCAAGTGAGTAAGGAGTTTGATTGCTTTTCATTAGGCTATATTTTTATCTGTAAGGGGTTTCGGGGAGGCTGTTGAAGACCTATTTACTTCAAAACCTGCATCGCCAGATCTTCCCCTAGAGCTTTGACTTCCAGAAAGTTCTCTTCAGAGTCAATCATGCGTCGCAGCACGTCATACTCTTTGGAAACCTCTGGATTTGCTTCTTCACACGCACAAGTTACTATTATCTGGAAGTTAAAGATCATAATATAATTATCAGCATCCACAGCCGAATTCCACTCCTTGATGATGAAGTATAAAATCAAAAAGCATATAATATCCCGCTTCGGAGCAAAGGCCTTCCCCATGTCCTTTCAAATATTCTTTTACATACTACGTTGAAATTATCATAGGCACAACTTCATCCACACGGAGGTTAAGTATACCATAAAAATAACATATGAAGCACGACAATAGTGTAGCTTTCTACCAGTGAAAGAATCTTTGTGATCTGACTAGTGCTTGCAGAGGTTACCTCTTTCAATAAAAAAAAGACACAAACTATACCTCTTTTTAATATAGAAGAAGATGATTGATTCCCATCCTTTGACTCTTTGATAAAACCAGTCTTTTTGCACGCGTATTAATTGAACCATCACCATCATATCAGCCGCAGAAAGTCCACTGCTGGACATAGGCCTCCCCAATATATTTCCAAAAGAACCGAATTGAACCAATACATCATTTATTGACTTACCTTACAATGTGCCGGCAGCCTGGTCGGCAGCCATGACACCTTATTATTCTCAGTGCCTAAGCCAGTGAGCTGGTCTACCGAATCCAAGAAGAGAAGTAAAGGCTGCTGCTGATTAGCCATCGTCAGGAGGTGCTTGAAGTGAGCTGTGAGAGGCACCAGGTCATCAGGTATGCCTTCGAAGGGGAGGGCGAAGTTGTATGAAATCTGGAATTTACGAATGTAATAATTTTATTAAATGAGTAGGTACTGTAGATGCTTTTTAAACAACCTCTTATTTATATTTTATGATATGATATGGATGCTGCTTATATTAAAGGTTTAAAATAAAGTGTCTGTCAGTCTGTTAGAGACGGTCTGACAACTAAAATTAAAACATAAAATAAACGAACGTTAAAGTACTGTCGTCTTTAAATAAATTAAAAAAATACCATCACGTCTGTATTCCCCGAAGGGTTAGGCAGAGGTGTACCATGTACACCCACAGTTCGCCGGTATATTTAGGTCCCATGTAATAGGGGGCGAGCCTATTGCCATTAACCGGGCACAAATCCAAACTCCGAGCTGCTACTGAGAATTTGTCGAATTGTCTTTAAATAAGTAGCGCATTCATTGGTCCCTCCATCGCCCGAAGCGTTATAGTACTGTGGTAGTGGGTTTTTAAAAGTGGTTGAAGTAATTACTGGTCTTATGTTTTTAATTTGGGACAAATATTATTCTTTGTTTGTGTGCATTTTACATACTAGAGCGATCATTTCTAGATGTATAGTAGCTCCTTTTTTTCTTTTTTAAAGACGGGAAATCTTCAAATAACTTCCCCCGCCCTGGGCTGGGCGGGAGGGAGTGTCAGACTTTTACTGACTAAAACCTGTCTATGTTCCTTCATGTGCCCTTTGCGTTCCAGGGGCGCGGTATCTCTTTCGAACAACCCGCAGCCCCGGCAGGTATAGTAGCTCCTAAGATGAGTTTAACTTCAAACAAACATGAACATCCATTTCCAGTATGAAAAATATAACTTAATATTCTTCTAATTTTTTTAACTTCCGAACAATTATTTTGCAACAGTTTTAACATAATTACTTTTACAAATTTTAATGGCCAGTACTTTGTCTACCGAACTTTCTTAAATAATTGGTTGAGTGGCGTTGAACACTTCATCATCATATCAGCCGCAGGACGTCCACTGCTGGACATAGGCCTCCCCCATAGATTTCCAAAAAGACCGGTTGGAAGCGGCCTACATCCAGCGTTTAACACTTACCTGCTGACAAATAGAGATGAGAGTAGGTGTAAGGGCGCTGGAGTCAGGAGTTGTTCCGAGGAATCTGATCACGTTGGTAGGCCGCACATCAGCAAACCAGGTGTCCAGTGACATGGCTGCACTTTTCGCTAGAAGACTCGTTTTGCCGCAACCACCTGAAGAGTGAAAGAGATATAAGATGCATTAACCTTTTTTTAAGCGTTCCTCCATCTATATTCATGCCTCCTAAGAGTCCTAACCTAACCTAACCTAACTCCGTTTAATTTTCATAATTGGTTGTCTTGAACTACGATTAAATCCAGCCTAGCCTTTTCCTAACTATTTTGACATCGGCTTTCGGTCTAATCGGATGCAGCTGAATATTAAACTTTTACATGGCGCGACTGCCAATCTGAACTCCACAACCCAGTAACTAGGTACCACGCTACCCGTTGGTAAGACTGATTGACAGACTTACCGGTTTCTGACTACCCATAACGACTTGCAAAGATCTATGAAAGGCAGTCCATAACAAAACCAAATCCACTGAAAAACATATTTAATACCTTCTCCATATAACACGAGTGGTTTATCAGATGAGTTTTTCATGTAATCTTCAATAAAGTTCAGGTCCGGTTCTCTGCCGTGGAACACTTTCACGGAGTTGTTGCAAGCGTGAAGATGCTGCAGTATTTCTGTTACTATGACACCCTGGGCACTACTGTCTTCTTTGCGCATTGCTCTGTAATCGAATAGGATACAACTTGAGCCAATGAGAGTTATAAAAATGCACATACAAATACATACATACCGTCACGCTCGTATTCCCCGAAGGGTTAGCTAGAGGTATACCCACAATTCGCCGGTATGTTTCGATCCCATAAGGGGCGAGCCTATTGCCATTAACCGGGCACAAATCCTAACTCCGAGCTGTGTTTATTCAACCTGGGAATCAAACCCAAGACCTCTAGCGTAGAGTCGCGCTTAGGAACTGTATTGTCCCACTGCTGGGAAAAGGTCTCCCTCATTTCCTTCACTCATTCCAATGCGTTGCCTTGTCTGGCCAATCTCCTATAAACGTCTCTAAGTCATCACGCCAGTGTTTTCTAGGCCTCACTCAGCGCTGACATTATAATTCGATTTTCTTTTAATTATGAGAGTTAAAAACACACTCTTTACAATTACTTTAAAAAATGAAAAGAAATTTTCCTGTAGGTTCGTTCATTTAGGTAGAACTAAACCCAATGGTACTCTAAAACTAGAAGCTGGCGAGAAGTGAAGTGAAATAAATTTAATTTGCAAATTAATTCCACTTAGCTCGTCTTCTGGTTGGCTAAAACAACATAGTTTGCAACTAAATGTATGCAATGCAAATTGCTAGATTAGTTCTGAATACTCTGTGATTCATTTACATGTAAATTACTTCCAATCCTGAACTTTAATTACACTTTGGATGTAGTGGCAAAGAAAAAATATCTTGTTATAAAATATAGAAAATAATTTGATGTCCTTTGACTTCCAGTTAATTTATCTGGTATATAATGACAATAATAAAACCATCACCATCACGCCTGTATTCCCCGAAGGGTTAGGCAGAGGTGCACCAATGTACAACCGCAGTTCGCCGGTATATTAAGGTCCCATGTAATAGGGGGCGAGCCTATTGCCATTAACCGGGCACAAATCCAAACTCCGAGTTGCTATTGAGAATTTCATAGAAAAACCCAATAACACTTTTTGCTCGACCTGGGAATCGAACCCGGGACCCCTTGCACAGCAGTCGCACTTGCGACCACGAGACCAACGGGGCAGTTCAACAATAATACTAGTATATTATTGTCCCACTACAGGGTACAGGCCTCTTTTTACACAGAAAAGGCACGAACATTAATCGGCACGTTTACTCAAGGCGAATTGGCGATTTCAGACTTATATTAATTTGAAGTCCAGGTTTCCTCATGATATTTCCCTTGACTGATATCAGTGATGTCCAAGATAACTTAGATAGCCTAGTAGATAATTTAATTAAAATCTTGCGCCATTTTGTCATTCCTGACTGTGAAACCAGTTTTAAATATTTAGTGACTAACCTGTCGACTAATTTGATGATGTTCTTGTAGAAGTGAGCTATAAAATGGCTGAGGTATTCACTGTGTGTCTCTGTATCTAAACCTTCGCGACCAATCCATTCCACTGTATATCTGGAATAAGACAATTAATAAATAAGAACTAAATTTTTTCGGAAGACCTTCAGAAATACTCCAGCTATACATTTCCAGAGAAACACTTCCACGGTAGTTAAATACCGCTAAAGCAAAGTGTAAAAAAAAGAAAATATTTGGAGAAATGGAACATCGTAGACAAGTCCCACACCCAGTGCGATTGCGAAGCTCCTGATCAGATTTTGTCCTATTTGCTGGAATGCCCTAATCGTCCCTTAACCTGCACCCTTAAATTTCTCAGTGGGTGGTATGACAGCCCCGTACCTTAGAAAGCGCGTAATCCGCTGGTTCTGCGCCTGCTCTCACCCCGATCATATCAAAATGCAGTTCCATCAGACTATAAGAGTGGGGGAAGAGGTAGTACACACATTTATACACTGTAATATTTCCTGCATGCTTATCTAGTCCCTATTGAGATTAGCCGTAGCAACCGATTTGGTCTGGATCATATTTTTATCAACAGCCACAAATCATACGAACTTTGGTAAGGTCATCCAGATCTGAAAGTAGAACTGTCCCATCACGCCTGTATTCCCTGAAGGGTTAGGCAGAGGTGTACCAATGTACACCCACAGTTCCCCGGTATATTTAGGTCCCATGTAATAGGGGGCGAGCCTATTGCCATTAACCGGGCACAAATCCAAACTTCGAGCTGCTACTGAGAATTTCATAGAAAAACCCAATAACACTTTTTGCTCGACCTGGGAATCGAACCCGGGACCCCTTGCACAGCAATCACACTTGCGACCACGAGACCAACGGGGCAGTCCATACATCCTTCATATACTTACTTCTGTATATTAGTAGTCTCAATCTTATCCGGGAGCCTGACATCTCGGAGATCAGCCAACAGCTTCGAAGCCTCAGCATCCAAGCTCCTGTTGATGATATCCACGAAGTTGCTGGCTTTCTTCAGATTCTGGAGGTTGATGTTGTTGATGTACCGGACGTACGCTAAGCAGTGGTTCTTTGTGTTTTTCACGTTTAACACGCCGTTTATTACTTCGCGTTCGGTTACTGGAAATTGAAGAGATGGGTGGTTTACTTTTGAAGTATTGTGCAAAGTTATTGCTTAGTTGCGTGAATGCTTAATTAAGATAAAAACGTTGAGTCACATTAGGAATTTACCCTGCCTTGTAGGTGCGTTTACAGCCAGACCTGGAACCACTACCTGTAGACCGTGTGGGAATCGAACCCGCGATATTAGCCGCATCGGAAACCGTATCGTCAAGGTTATTATTTATTTCATTTATAAGGTAAATATTTTTGTTTATATGCCTTTTATGTTCCACTGCTGGGCAAAGGCCCCCCTTTACCTACTACTTTTATCCAGTTCATTCTGTCATCTCTTTCATGGCCTGCCACGACTCCGTCTTATAATCTCAAGGCACCAGCTCTATGTTACTTGACTTGTCTTGCCCAATGTCTACCACATACCGTCAGATAATGTGATAGTGCTGGGTATGCAAACTTACCAGACATAAAATAATTGTGCATACAATCCTTATCAATTTTGCCTGCATTGTACAGCTGTAAGGAAGCCTTGCGGAATAGCTTCTGCATTTTACCGAGTGTGTCCCACCACACTGCTTGATCTTCAGCTTGAAGTTTTGGGACTCTCTGAAAGAATGAAACTTATGAGAATATGTTTAAGGTTGATTTAAGACTGCAATTCTCTTGTATAGTCGAATATGACAGACCTCTCAATGCTTTGTCATGTTTGAGGAGTACTTCAGATTTAAGATTGGCGAAACCTCGTGAATCCTCTCGGTGATTGTAGATGTTTTTTTATTTAGATGCATCTACGTTCTGTCACGTGTTTGAATTAGCTATGCTATTGGTACCAACATTTTTTCTTCAATGTTTTTTATATAATAGCAACGTTTGTTATTTCCGTCTAAAGAGAGTAGTTAGAAATTTTAGGAAATTTCTTATATTTCAATAGCGTGTGACATTGAACTTGTATAATTGATAAATATATTTAGCACACCACAAATAATTGGTCGATGTTACTTAGTTTGACGGACAGTTAATGGCTATGTAATGTGATATACTGAAATATTAAAATGAATTTAGAATGCTTTCTTTTTAGAAAAGGCTTACCTTATTATTAAAATTAATCAATATAGACGAGATGGGCTGCAGCACAGACACTGGGGGTACAGCATTAGAGTCCTTCTTGTACCAGGTGTCCAGCAGGATGACATCCACGCCCCCTGCCGCCAGATCATCCTTCAACAGCTGCAGTTCTGATGACAGCACGTATGTTGGGATTGGTCTAGAAAAACGGGATTGTTTTAATGTTTATTACAAGGTCTTATTTATTATTAAACTTGCACTCTTCGTATGCACGTTTACACTATTAGTTCTGAAGACTATACAATGTCCACTTTCACCAAAATCACTAAACATATTTAGCTCTAAATGTGTTTAAATTATCATTCTATCTCTGTAATCTTCTAACAATGTGACAGGGATGCAATGATCTGCGGGTTGTTCGAAAGAGATACCGCGCCCCCGGAACGTAAAGGGCACATGAAGGAACATAGACGGGTTTTAGTCAGTAAAAGTCTGACACTCCCTCCCGCCCCGCCCAGGGCGGGGGAAGTTATTTGATGATTTCCCGTCTATAAAAAAAAAAAAAAGGGATGCAATGATGTTCTAAATACGTTTAGGCACTAAACGTATTTAGTGGTTTTGGTGAGAGTGGGTCTTAATATCGTAATAATTTCAATATAGCCGCCATTCCAAGATGGCGGATTACATATTTTTAAATAGTGAGGAAATTTGGCAGAAGCTTGTCAAATAGAATTCTTATTTTCTGAGTCAGTTAAAAGCTGACCCTTGTTCAGTTGGATAAAAGGTACCTGTATCCATATTTCTGTCCGAGAAACACCACGAAGTTAGGCCCCATGGAGAGACGCTGGCAGTTCTTGATCTCCCTCATGCAGAGCTCTGTGGTCATGTGATCGTCTGTGGCTTCATCACGGACGCCCCAGCGCATGTCTACCACCTGGAGAATAGATATTCATGTGAGAGGAAAATACACTGACTGCTACGCTAGAGGTCTTGGGTTAGATTCCCAGGTCGAGCCAAGTGCTATACATGCATGGCAGTGGGCAGGGCACATGGCACGCAGAGCTGATGGCCGATGGCTGCAAAGTTCTCGAATGGAGACCACGCACCGGCAAGCGCAGCGTAAGACGTCCACCCACAAGGTGGACAGACGACCTAATTAAGACCGCAGGAAGACGCTGGATGCAGGCCGCTGCCAACCAGTCTTTTTGGAAATCTATGGGGGAGGCCTATGTCCAGCAGTGGACGTCCTGCGGCTGATATGATGATGATGACGAATGGTAATAGGCTCGCTCCTTATTGCAATGGGAGCCAAACATACCGGCTAACTGTGGGTGTACATTGGTACACCTGTGCCTAGCCCTTTAGAGAATACAGGCATGATGGTATGTATGTTTTCTACATCTTTGGCGGACCATAATATCAATGTTTCAATAGATATACTGTTCTCCAACGATATTTCTTAATCTATGGCCTCTTAGTTCAACAATCTCAAAATAGCTGCCACAAACACAGGGCATAGGAATTGTAAACATTTACAAAAAGCGAGCTAGGCACCCTCTGGACTATTTCGGGTGACGGAAGGCAACCCACGTGCGTGGGGCTATAACCGGCTATAAGTTTGATTTACTGAGCTTAGCTGGTTCCAAGTTTGATTGTTATGATTGATTGGCTTTGTATGGTATCAATATCTTAGTTATAAGAAAGGTATGTGGGCGAATTACACTAACGTTAAAGAAAGATCGCAATCAATCTGTCAAACTAGCCTGTAATTTACCTACATTTTCTGACTTTGGTTGTCGCTGAAATAAGCTTACACAATGATAGTAGTTTTATTTTTCTACTAATATTATAAATGCGAAAGTTTGTTAGAATGGATACATGGATGGATGAATGGATGTTTGTTACTCTTTCACTCTTAAACGGCTGAACGGATGTGGATGAAATTTGGCACTGAGATAGATCGTAGTCCGGAATAATACATAGGATACTTTTTATCCTGAAAAAATGTACGGACTCCGTGGAAAAAATAATGAAATTTTACGCGAACAAAGTCGCGGGCAGAAGCTAGTAGAGGAATAGGTAGGTAAGAAGGTACGTGTATAAACAACCAGGCTCGGGATAAAACTATTTGCAGGTCAGCCCATAGGAATACCTACTTATTTAGTGTAGGAATCGAACTCAGCGCAGTAGTTAATCGCTCGGCCGCTATATCAATCATCGTCTAGCTGAAGTTATAGCTCAAGTGGTTTGATACTCCATACTAATATTATAAAAGCAAAATCAACTCGGTCTGTCTGTCTGTTTCGCTTTCACGACTAATGCACTGAACCGATTTTCATGAAATTTGATGAAATTTGGTTCGGGGTAAGTTTGAACCCCAAAAAAGGACATGGGCTACTTTTTATTCCGCGATTTCGTCTGCGTCCGCTATATTCATTTAGGGTGTTCCCACATTTATCGACGCGGAATCGGCTTAAGCCGAGTGCGTATCACCACACTACTTGTACGGATGCGATCAGCTAATTGGCAAACGGCTCGTTTCGCCGTCGGCCGGCGTCGCGACGCGTCCTCCGAGCCGAACCGATGCGAATGGTATTAGTAACACCCTTATTATGTAGTCATAAAGGCTTTTTTGACCGGTGTTAGCCGATTCCGCGTCGATAAATGTGGGAACACCCTAACGCGGACAAAAACGCAGGGCAAACTCTAGTAATAAAGAGTAATATTTTAATAATATCCTGTAAAACATATATAAAAACCAGCCATCACACTTGAACGCAGGTCCATCCTATAATTCTTTCGTTAGAGGTAATATTTATTCAACCCTATTTTATTCTCATAAAAGAAAAATTTCCGCTTTTCACTTCTCTTTAGCAAAAGGTATTTATATAAAACCTGTTGAAAGGGGAACATCTAAAAAACTACTACTGTTTTTCTTCGAAACAACTTCGTCATAAAAGAAAAATAAAAATCAGTCGTTCCATACAAAATCGCAACTCCTATTCGGTTAAATTGTATGAAAGAGATGTTTTTATGGTCAAGAGCTTATCCAACTCGAATTAAAAAAAGACGAAAATAATTATTTAATGACACGATTAGCGCAGTGGTTAGCCGGTTGGCTGCTCTGCTGTGTATCGCGGGTTCGTTTCCCGCATGGAACAAATATTTGCATGGCCTACAGATAGTTGTTCCGGATTTGGCTATTTACATGTGAGGTTATATGTTTGTAAACGCACCCACGATACTAGAGAAATTCCTAGTGTGGGGCAAGATTTCTCACCTTCCACCATCGTGCATCTAGAAGCACCTCAAATTACCACCTGGGGGTGGTAATTTGAGGTGCTTCTAGATGCACGATGGCTACGAATCGATGGAACGGCAACAAGGTGGGCCTTGTTGCCGTTCCATCGATTCGTAGGTTCGTTTCTAAACGTCTTTTATTATGCACACTAAAGGAGTGGAACTCTACTTGCGTCTGTATTTCCAAACGCATTCAACCCTAATCTCTTCAAAGTTAGAATGAACAGGCTTCTTCTGGGTAACCTGACTCCATCCTCGATTTTGTCTTGTTGTCTTGTCAAGCCGAATAAAAAACAATAATTATAAAAAAGTCGATAAAAAAAAATCGATGAACAATGTCACTTTTGCATGTCATTTAAATAGACACGAAATAACACAATTCACTGCTATTCAGAATTTCAGGAGTAAGAGTTAATTTTATCTTAATTTTAGATCAATTTTGTATTTACTTTGATATAATTTTGCTCAATAATAAGGATTTAAAAACCTGAAATGTTAATCTACTGATTGTACAAGCCTACCAAAGTTCCTACTTCAAATTACCTTACACCCCAATACTGATCATAGTTCACAACAGTACCAAAATACAAAGGAAAAGAGCCCATGAAAAGCTTCGCCTAGTAAACGTTTACAAACTTCACAATAATACCTACAATATAATGGCATTGAAGAACACTAGCACTCGACCTTGGAGTGGCTGCCAGCGGGTTCTGCTACTCGATCGATACAGTTCTTTGTGGCAGAAACTTAGCTTGAAACTACAGTTTTGAAACATAACATACCATCACGGCTGTATTCTCTGAAGGGTGAGCAGAGGTGTAGCATGTATACCCACAGTTCGCAGGTATGTTTAGGTCCCATGTAATAGAGGGCGAGCCTATAGCCATTTGACCACAACCACCACCAGGTACAAATCATAAGTCCGAGCTGCTACAGAGAATTTCATAGAAAAACCCTAATAACACTTTGGTTGACCTAGGAGTCGAACCCAAGACCTCTAGCATAGCACTCGCGCTTAGAACCACGAGGCTACTGGGGAAAACCCTCTTCTCATACAGAGAAGGCATTGGCACCACTTACAATTAATTTTAGTCTTTAATTGCCAATCTGCCTTGAGCAAGCGTTGACCTCCACGCTTGCTCAAGTCAGATTGGCGTGCTAAGTAACATTTTGAAACAAAAATATAACACTATTTTTGTTATGTTGCTTTTAGCAAAATGTTATTAAAAGCAGTACCATGTCACCAATTTCAAAACAGGTACGAAACAAGTGGATTCGCACCTCAGTCGAAGGAACTCTGAAAATGCATTAAATATACATGAAAACTATGAATTATGTATGAGACGAGCGACGGCGGTGGCGACTCGATTATTTCCCAAATCGATACGCCACTCGATTTATTGGACGCCGATTTTATAATCGATTAAAACCAATTATGAATATTTTATCAGTAACACGTGAGTATGATTTATGGAGTGTCAATTTATTATATTATGTTGTGTTGATTACATTTCGAGTTAAACGAATAATGTTGGGTGAGGGAAAATATTTAGTAATTGGGCTTTTGCTTTCGAGGATTTTTTTTGTGTTTGGCGTTATCTGTCACCTGTCAACTGTCATGCTTGAGTTTCATTGAATCCTTTTTACATTAAGCTAGATAATAAAATCTTACAAATAAAATTAGGCCCACTTCCCAGTGTTCTATTGAGATGGAATTTTGAATACATTTGCACATTGCATGACAATGCAATATAAAAGATTGTTTAAAAACATATATTTTTAGATAGAACTTGTTATAAAGTTGACGCGTCTAGAGCGCAGTGCGACACCGGTATCTCGCACGCACGACGGCAGTACGACAAACATCGCGCTTCAACTTTGTGAAAATGAAACCGGGGTGCCTCGGTGATTATTTTGCTCGTGTGTGGGGACACACGAGCAAAATAATCACCGAGGCACCGAGATATTATTTATTATAATTTTGTTAAATTTTTATATTCACCTTCATTGTTTTCACATAGGTACGAGGTGCATTCAATAAGTACCTAGCCTCATCGCCAGAGGGCGCTGTAGTTTCAAAAGAGTTTTACCACAGTGTAGCACATTCTTTTTTAATTCTTTTTTCAAATTTTCATTCCAATCCCTTCATTTGTTTTAATTTGACAACTTATGGAAGCGAACGTGTCGATCGGTTTTACAAAAATGGAAAAAGAGCAATATCGTTCGGTGATTCGATTCCTATTTTTGGAAGGGAAAACGCGCATCGAAATCAAAGAGCGTTTGGATGCTGTGTACGGTAACTCTTCTCCATCGATGGCCACCGTCAAGAATTGGTTCAACGAGTTTGCACGTGGCCGTACGTCGGTTTTTGATGAACCACGTCCAGGTGCACCGAAAACAGCTGCTACGGAGGAAAACATTAAAAAAATCCATGATTTCGTATTGGCAGATCGCCGATTGAAGGTTCGGGAGCTAGCTGAGACTGTAGGCATTTCAGAAGGAACAGTGCATCTTATTCTTCACGAGGAACTCGGCATGAGAAAGCTGTCGGCGCGATGGGTGCCGCGTTTACTCACACCAGAAAACAAGCGCAACCGTGAGACCACATCGGAGACGTGTTTGGCGCTGTTTAAGCGGAATCCAGCGGAGTTTTTCCGTCGTTTTGTGACCGTCGATGAAACCTGGATCCACTGGTACACACCAGAGACCAAGGAGCAATCAAAACAATGGATCCAGACCGGGGAACGTGCTCCAAAGAAGGCGAAAACTGTAAAATCGGCCGGAAAAGTTATGGCCACCGTTTTCTGGGATTCACAAGGTGTGATCTACATCGATTACCTCGAGAAGGGTAAAACAATTACAGGGCTTTACTATGCCGATTTATTGGGCCGATTCGACGCCGAATTAAAGAAAAAACGACCCCATCTGGCGAAGAAGAAAGTGCTGTTTCACCACGACAACGCACCGGTTCACACGTCTGCCGTTGCCATGGCCAAATTGGTCGAATTACGCTACGAATTGCTGCCCCATCCGCCGTATTCTCCAGATTTGGCCCCTTGTGACTTCTTTCTGTTTCCTAATCTGAAAAAATCACTCGCCGGGAATAGATATGGATCGAATGAGGAGGTCATCGCCGCCACGGAGGCCTATTTTGCAGAGTTTGACAAAAACTATTTTTCGGACGGGTTAAAAAAGTTGGAGCATCGCTGGGCTAAGTGTATCGAACTAAAAGGAGACTATGTTGAAAAATAAATTGCCACTTTTCCAAAATTTTCGTTTACTTTTTGTAGGCTAAGTATTTATTGAATGACCCTCGTATTAAGCTACAAGAATATTGTAACCAAGATTTTGTAAAAACCAAATTGAAAGAAAAGTGTGTCCATGGAGTTTCTTGCTCGTTCTTCTCCATAGAGACCTACGTTTTGGAACGAGCAACTAGCTTCAATATTAAACTGTAACTTCTTGACAATTCAAAAGTGCCTGTAAATGGTCTTATTGAAATAAATGTAATCTTGACTTTGATATAGATATTGTTTTACGAATAAATAAATATCGGACCGGAGTATATTATGTAGTATTTTACACAATGAGTAAGTAGGCAATCTTTTATCTCTCCACCAACTCTCAAAGAAACACTAAATAAATAAATTATGAATAAAATAAACAACAGAATCCACTTGTACTATGACAATAATAATATACTTCGTAAAACTGATTTCCCTTAGGGTTCCGCAGTCGCAGTTCTGATAGCATTGACTCAATATCGAGCACTAGCCGAGGATGTATTGATCTAGGTATGGAACTGGTACTCTCGATAATAAGTAGGTAAAGAGTCTATCCTATGGTCTATAATAATATAGATCATCTTTACTTAATATAGTTAATCCTACAAAATTTATACATGCGAAAGTTTTGTAGAATGGATAGATGGATAGATGGATGGATGGATGGATGGATGGATGGATGGGTGGATGTTTGTTACTCTTTCACGCTTAAACGGCTGAACGGATCTGGACGAAATTTGGCACTGAGATAGAATGTAGTCCAGAGCCGGATGATCTATAAATATTGTGCATTTTATAAATTTTATGGCGTTTATTATCAAATGAATTCACAATTAAAAACCGCACGTACATGATTTAATTTGTAATCACGACACTAACGGGATAGTCAAAACACATGCACCCCCACATTTATAACGAGCGGCCAACAATAAAATACTGGTTGCCTCCGCCATGTTTGCAGAGTATGTTTTTATTCTAATCGATTTAAATCAAAGAACTCATCCGCATCGCTGTCAATGGGACAAGTGCCCAAAAGGTTGACAGCATTGCCACATTGTAATAATTGCTGATTCTTTCGCTCAAGAAAAAGCCAGCCCTCTGGTTACTCCATTCAGTGAAGAGTAGATCAGTCGCTTTGCGATGTCCCGATAAACTAGATAAGCGCTCGGACCCCAAGGCCCCTAGTGTTTCAACCCCAAACGGCTCAGCTTCCAAGTAGGTATTATCATACGTAAACTCACGCCTTTTTCTTTTTCCCATGGGGGTAGGCTGAAACCACGGAACGCCACCTGTCACGATCCTTACATATTCCTTTCACCTCATCCACATTCGGTATTATATTTGCGTTGTTTGAGGTTTTCGGCACCAGTAGCAGCCGCCCCAGCAAAGCATGTTGTGTTAGGAAAATGGAATGGCGCAAGGTTGTCGAAGCATATTGCATCCCACATCAAAGGCTTATCAAACTTCCAAAGCATTAGTCATCCCATTGTCTTGCGGGTAGCCCTTGCCCTTACTGCATGACAGGCTAAGGTGTCCGAGACTGCCGACAGCGGAGCGGAGCCCCACAAGGAACGGCCACGCCCAGGCATGCACTTTCAGACTCCTGCTTAGCTAATTTTTGAGTCGTTGTTGACCTGCCTGTTAGTGTCATGTGGTGAGATCCAGGGGGTCTACTCGGGGTGCTGGTCAGAAAACCTCCAAGCGTGCCGTCGGTTGCTTGTCCCTCCGGACACGTCTTGAGGGAACGGCAGCTGGCTGGCCGGTGCACCCTGGGCGCGGGTAGTGATCTTCCCTGAGGAATGGGAAGAGATTCCTATTCTTTGGGGAATGTCACTGCTCGTGGCCAATATTCTGACGGGCGGGGTCCGAGGACGGACCAAGGGCGTTTCTCCGCGTGTCCCTCTGATCAGCAGAGGGCACAGCGGAGGAGTGAAGACGGGCTCGGCGTGCACTCACCCTGCCACCGAGCAGACAGAGGTCCTTCTCTGTCACCGTCGTACATCGTAACCCCATATCGGAGTGTCGTGGTCATGTCTCGCGGCTTCGATTGGCACCGAGGGTCTTGGCTTAACCGCCCGGACCGCGAGGTAGAAACCCTCTATAAAAAGTCACCCCGAATCCCAAGCGGCGGCGCACCGTGACGGGATGTATGGCTGACGGGCGTCCCTATGGGACATCAGTCGCTAGTGCGAACCACTTGCTATTGGTTGGATGGTTGGATATCTTTAGTACTCGTGGGATTAAAAATGGAATACCTTAAACAAAATGATGCAGAAGGAGGGAAGGGGGATGCCGGGTCGGAGTCCGACTCGGCATCCAGCATGGTGACTGTGAGCCCTTTCGGCTCCCACCATGAGCTAGATGGGCTGGAAAAGCTTCTCAGGAAGCGGCCCAGACCGGAGGATCGGGTGTCCTCCGAAGAAGAGCTGGCCTCGGCTCGAAAGATCCCCACCAGCAGACGCGGTGGGGCCCAGGAGCGAGGCCCAGGGAGGGTTGCTGCCCGGAGGGGACCGGCGACGTCTGTCGCTGAAGGGCAGTCTCCCTCCCCCTCCCTAAGTGAGACTGGCGGCGACGGTGTGGTCCAGCCGGACACACCGCGCGTGGTGGTGGGTGAACCTGGCGGCTCCGAGGAGCGTAAGGCCAGGTTCATGGAGGTTGTGCGGGATGCGGTGGCGAGCGTCGCCCGCAAAAAGATGAAGGGGTCGAAGTCTCGGGCAATGGACGAGGCTTCGGCCACCATTGCGGCGGCTGCAGAGGCCAGCTTTGCGGGGGAGGTCCCGCAGCTTCGGGCGGAGGTGGGCCGCCTGTCGGCCACCATGGGGCTCCTGGTGGCAGAGAACAGGAGGCTCCAGGTGGACCTGGCCGAGCTCCGCGGGACCGGCTCCCGCCAGGCGCCCAAGGCGGGGAGCCGGAGAGCCGAGCCAGTCGAGCCAGTGGATGACCAGGTGCTGATACTGGTTCAGCTGGAGCTGGCGGCCTTCCAGGCACGGTTTTCCGTCCTGGAGGGCATCGTGTTGCGTCCCCCACTGGCGGCGAGCGGGACGACCGCGGGCGACAGGCGGGCCTCTTATGCGGCCGCCGCGTCTGCGCCGAGGCCGGGTAGCCAGCCCCCCAGCAGGGCGGGGCCGACCCCTGCGAAACCGGCCCCGGCAAGGCCGGTGCCGGCGCAAAATGCGCCCACGAGGAGGGGCAAGGCGGCATCCCAGCCGCCTCCACCCCCTCCGCCCCCTAGCTCCAACCCTCCGGCCGCGGAAGCCGAATGGCAGGTGGCCGGGGCAAGAGAGAGGGGGCGCAGGGCGGCCAGATCGGCCAGAGCGGCCACCAGACGGGCGGAGGAGCGGCGGCGACGTGGTGAGCGCAAAGCCGCGGCCAGGCTTCGCGCCCCGAAATCCGCGGCTGTAGTGGTCACGCTACAGCCGGAGGCGGAAAAGCGGGGCGTGACATATGCGCAGGTGCTCACCAGGGCCAAGGCGGCCATCAACCTTGGCGAGTTGGGGATAACCGGCCTCCAGCTAAGGGTCACCGCAACTGGGGCCCGAATGCTGGAGATCCCCGGCGCCACCAGCGGCCCGTCCGCGGACGCTCTAGCTGAGAAGCTTAGAGCGTCCCTAAACGCGGACGAGGTGCGGGTGTCCAGGCCCGCCAGATGCGCAGATCTGCGCATCATGGGTCTGGACGACTCAGTTTCCGCGGAGGAGGTGGTGGCCGCCGTCACCAGGGCGGGTGGATGCCGTGCCGAAGAGGTCAGGGCGGGCACCATCCGCCCAGAGCGCACGGGCATGCAGACCATTATGGTCAGCTGCCCAGTGACGGCGGCTAAAGCCATTGTTGGGGGGGGCCGCTTACTGGTGGGCTGGGTGTCGGCGCGGGTTCGCCTGCTCGAGCCCAGGCCCCTGAGGTGCTACCGTTGCCACGTGGGGAAGCACGTGGCCTGTCGGTGCGCCTCGGAGGTGGAACCGCAGCGCCCTGTGTTTCCGCTGCGGTCAGCCCGGTCACAAGGCCGCGGCTTGTGATGCCGCGCCGCACTGCGATGCATGTGCGGGGGCTAACAGGCCGGCCGATCACCGGGCTGGGGGCAAGGCCTGCGCCGTACCCGCCAGGTCCGGGGGAGGGCCCCGCACCGCCGCCGCCGCCGCCGCCGCTGCCGCCGCCACCGTTGCCGTGGCCGCACCCGCGACCGCCGCTGACGCCGCGTCCGCCGGCGCAATGGATTGCCAATAACGGCACCATTGCGCCTCCTGCAGGCGGACACCGTAGGCACGGTCTGTGGACGGTGAGTAATGGGTAGCTCACCGTCCGTACGTTATTTAACGACAGACCGTGTCGACGGCGCGTTCATGTTCCGCGCAAAGAGGTGTCAGCACAAGGAAGGGGCCACTAAGGGCCAAGGCCTGCCGGGGCTGCGGGTTGTTCGAAAGAGATACCGCGCCCCCGGAACGCAAAGGGCACATGAAGGAACATAGATGGTTTTTAGTCAGTAAAAGTCTGACACTCCCTCCCGCCCCGCCCAGGACGGGAGGGGTCATTTGATGATTTTACGATCTTTAAAAAAAAAAAAAAAAAAAAGGGGATCTACTCTCTTTCTTCCAAACGAAACTTCGGTAACGAACGATATTGAAACGAAATTTCGTGAATGATCCTACTCTAATTCATTTTCGGACACACACAAATAGTTCGGAACCATAGATAATTTTCGTGAATGAAATAGGGTGTGGGTTCTTTATGATGTAATTTAAAGTTAATTACGGTTTTTATTTTGACTTAAAATTAATAAACCATTTTGCTTTATTTTTATATTTTACATTTAACACGTGATTTATTAAATATTTCTTGTAATATTCATGCGGCAAAAATATAAATACAGATAAAATTATTATTTTCAAAGAAATTCATCGAGACACTATAAAAAACCTTTTCACTGTCATTGATAACCGACTAATTTTAAGAGTTCTATTTCATGTTAACGATGGGTAGTAATGTATGACAACCAAAATTTCTGTATATTCACCCGCAGTCTAATCAAAGCATGTCAACTTATATTTTATTTGAATGTTTTTTAATACTTTTATTGTTTCTCAAGTATTGTGTTTATAAATCAATGTTTCCAAGCGCTTTTTACACACATCGCGCTCACGAAACACATTCCGTAAGGAAGTTTCAAGTCGTATTGTCGTAGTCTGCATTTTGGGTCTCCACAAGTTTTGTTTTGGATTTCCGCCGCCGTCGTCGCTGACTTGATACCGGCCGAAGTTGTGCCTAATGTAGATACATTGGCCCCTATTCCCCTAAACGTGCCTACGCTACTATCGTCGCCACGTACAAACCTATGTCGCAAACCAAGAAGGGGAATAAGAAGAACTGCGGTGTATCGCTGGCAGACCCCAATATGCTGCGTGCAGCAATACATAAGACGCAGCTCTATGTGTCCCAGCTACATCATACCACGAAGGATGAGAAGATCGTGGCGATTCCGTGGAAGGCTTCGCGACACCACCCAGCGCAATACGACGCACGCCGTCATTTCGTGTGCAATAGTTACGTTTTTGTGATTTCTAGAAATATGTATGATAGTTTATAATATGTTATGGGTGTTTGTTATCCGAAATAAAAGAGTAATATCAAAATAAAAGATTATTATTAAAAACTTCGTATGTATCAATAACCCCTAATAGCGTCCTGAAGATGATTGGCGAGAGAACCGATACTGTTCTGCTCAGTAGGTTCACTGCACTCCATGTGTTGCGAGACCAGTGAGCCTACTGTTCAGAGTAGTCGGTGACACTTTGTATTTTAATTTGTATCTTAATTACTAACATTAGTTTACTTTTAATACTAACAACCCTGTCGTGCTTATGGACTCTTTTGTCTGAAATAAATGTTTTTTTTTTTTTTTTTTTTTTTTTTTTTTTTTTTTTTTTTTTAATATAATATTTATCCACATTCAAAATATATGTATTTTTTTCACTAAAGATAATGCTTGATTCTAGTTTATCCCACATATTCATGTCCAATATTAGCACTAATAAAGCACAACTCCTTAAATAATTGCCGTATAAGTCTGTAATATCCAACAAACTCAATGTCGGGAATTTGACCAATATAGTTGATTGCACAGGCGCCGCCGGTTCTTTCTACTCTCTAAGCGTTCTTCACGTAAAGTAGCTTTGATTTAAAGCATCCTTGTAGGAAATTTAAAGCAATTTTCTTTTAAAATCCACACAAACGAATATCAAAAGGTAACAATTTTGGTTTCGTCAGTTTGAAGTAAAATTTCCGAACATTCTTATGTCAAATCATAATTTTCGGTCGGACTATTATGAATTAGAGTAGGTTTAGAGAATCTAAATGTCAAACAATGTTCGTTCGCAAGAAACTTCGGAACGAAATGAAACCGTGGTAGGAAACACGCGAAATTTCGGCCGAAACTTCGTTTTTCGTTGAATAAGAGTAGACCTCCTGGAGTGTATTGTATGTGTTATACAATACTTTTTATCCCGGTGTTCCCTTGGAATAATAGTTCAACTTTGATGCTAACGAAGTCGTGGACAGAAGCTAGTAATTAACTGCATAAAATACGGTGCACCAGAAGATTCTCAGGAGGTCTACTCTTATTCAACGAAAAACGAAGTTTCGGCCGAAATCGCGATTTTTTTCGCGTGTTTCCTACCACGGTTTCATTTCGTTCCGAAGTTTCTTGCGAACGAACATTGTTTGACATTTAGATTCTCTAAACCTACTCTAATTCATAATAGTCCGACCGAAAATTTTGATTTGACATAAGAATGTTCGGAAATTTTACTTCAAACTGACGATACCAAAATTGTTACCTTTTGATATTCGTTTGTGTGGATTTTAAAAGAAAATTGCTTTAAATTTCCTACAAGGATGCTTTAAATCAAAGCTACTTTACGTGAAGAACGCTTAGAGAGTAGAAAGAGCCGGCGGCGCCTGTGCAATCAACTAAATATTGGTCAAATTCCCGACATTGAGTTTGTTGGATATTACAGACTTATACGGCAATTATTTAAGGACTTGTGCTTTATTAGTGCTAATATTGGACAGGAATATGTGGGATAAACTAGAATCAAGCATTGTCTTTAGTGAAAAAAATATATTTTGAATGTGAATAAATATTATATTGATACATACGAAGTTTTTAATAATAATCTTTTATTTTGATATTACTCTTTTATTTCGGATAACAAACACCCATAATATATTATAAACTATCATACATATTTCTAGAAACCACAAAAACATAACTATTGCACTCGAAATGACGGCGTCGTATTGCGCTGGGTGGTGTCGCGACGCCTTCCTCGGAATCGTCACGATCTTATCATCCTTCCTTCGTGGTGTGATGTAGCTGGGACACATAGAGCTGCGTCTTATGTATTGCTGCACGCAGCATATTGGGGTCTGCCAGCGTGACCCCGCAGCTCTTCTTATTCCCCTTCTTGGTTTGCGACATAGGTTTGTACGTGGCGACGATAGTAGCGTAGGCACGTTTAGGGGCCAATGTATCTACATTAGGCACAACTTCGGCCGGTATCAACTCGGCGACGGCGGTGGAAATCCAAAACAAAACTTGTGGAGACCCAAAATGCAGACTACGACAATACGACTTGAAACTTCCTTACGGAATGTGTTTCGTGAGCGCGATGTGTGTAAAAAAGCACTTGGAAACATTGGTTTATAAACAGAATACTTGAGAAACAATAAAAGTATTAAAAAACATTCAAATAAAATATCATAAGTTGACATGTTTTGATTAGACTGCGGGTGAATATACAGAAATTTTGGTTGTCATACATTACTACCCACCGTTAACATAAAATAGAACTCTTAAAATTAGTCGGTTATCAATGACAGTTAAAAGGTTTTTTATAGTGTCTCGATGAATTTCGTTGAAAATAATAATTTTATCTGTATTTATATTTTTTCCGCATGAATATTACAAGAAATATTTAATAAATCACGTGTTAAATGTAAAATATAAAAATAAAGCAAAAGAGTTTATTAATTTTAAGGTAAAATAAAAACCGTAATTAACTTTAAATTACATTATAAAGAACCCACACCCTATTTCATTCACGAAAATTATCTATGGTTCCGAACGTTTTGTGTGTGTCCGAAAATGAATTAGAGTAGGATCATTCACGAAATTTCGTTTCAATATCGTTCGTTACCGAAGTTTCGTTTGGAAGAAAGAGAGTAGACCCCCAGGTATGCCTGGAGGTCTACTCTTATTCAACGAAAAACGAAGTTTCGGCCGAAATTTCGCGTGTTTCCTACCACGGTTTCATTTCGTTCCGAAGTTTCTTGCGAACGAACATTGTTTGACATTTAGATTCTCTAAACCTACTCTAATTCATAATAGTCCGACCGAAAATTTTGATTTGACATAAGAATGTTCGGAAATTTTACTTCAAACTGACGAAACCAAAATTGTTACCTTTTGATATTCGTTTGTGTGGATTTTAAAAGAAAATTGCTTTAAATTTCCTACAAGGATGCTTTAAATCAAAGCTACTTTACGTGAAGAAAGCTTAGAGAGTAAAAAGAGCCGGCGGCGCCTGTGCAATCAACTAAATATTGGTCAAATTCCCGACATTGAGTTTATTGGATATTACAGACTTATACGGCAATTATTTAAGGAGTTGTGCTTTATTAGTGCTAATATTGGACAGGAATATGTGGGATAAACTAGAATCAAGCATTGTCTTTAGTGAAAAAAAAATATTTTGAATGTGAATAAATATTATATTGATACATACGAAGTTTTTAATAATAATCTTTTATTTTGATATTACTCTTTTATTTCGGATAACAAACACCCATAATATATTATAAACTATCATACATATTTCTAGAAACCACAAAAACATAACTATTGCACACGAAATGACGGCGTCGTATTGCGCTGGGTGGTGTCGCGACGCCTTCCTCGGAATCGCCACGATCTTCTCATCCTTCCTTCGTGGTGTGATGTAGCTGGGACACATAGAGCTGCGTCTTATGTATTGCTGCACGCAGCATATTGGGGTCTGCCAGCGTGACCCCGCAGCTCTTCTTATTCCCCTTCTTGGTTTGCGACATAGGTTTGTACGTGGCGACGATAGTAGCGTAGGCACGTTTAGGGGAATAGGGGCCAATGTATCTACATTAGGCACAACTTCGGCCGGTATCAACTCGGCGACGGCGGTGGAAATCCAAAACAAAACTTGTGGAGACCCAAAATGCAGACTACGACAATTACGACTTGAAACTTCCTTACGGAATGTGTTTCGTGAGCGAGATGTGTGTAAAAAAGCACTTGGAAACATTGGTTTATAAACAGAATACTTGAGAAACAATAAAAGTATTAAAAAACATTCAAATAAAATATCATGAAATAAATAAATTGACATGTTTTGATTAGACTGCGGGTGAATATACAGAAATTTTGGTTGTCATACATTACTACCCACCGTTAACATAAAATAGAACTCTTAAAATTAGTCGGTTATCAATGACAGTTAAAAGGTTTTTTATAGTGTCTCGATGAATTTCGTTGAAAATAATAATTTTATCTGTATTTATATTTTTTCCGCATGAATATTACAAGAAATATTTAATAAATCACGTGTTAAATGTAAAATATAAAAATAAAGCAAAAGAGTTTATTAATTTTAAGTTAAAATAAAAACCGTAATTAACTTTAAATTACATTATAAAGAACCCACACCCTATTTCATTCACGAAAATTGTCTATGGTTCCGAACGTTTTGTGTGTGTCCGAAAATGAATTAGAGTAGGATCATTCACGAAATTTCGTTTCAATATCGTTCGTTACCGTAGTTTCGTTTGGAAGAAAGAGAGTAGACCCCCTGGTATGCTATTGTAGATATTGAAGAACATTTTCATCTGGATCCGTTCAGCCGTTTCATCTTGAAAGAGTAAAAAATATCCCATCCATCTATCTGCCCTCACATACTTTCGCGTTTATAATCGTTCAAAAGTGCCTTTAAATTGTCTAATTAAAATAAATGATTTGATTTTATAATATTAGTAGGATAGTAGGATTTATTCACTTATTTATTTATTTATTTATCTACATACATTTACCATTACAGGCTAACCCAATGCGATAAATGCGCCTTAAGTACTCATAATTTCTTTCATACTTATAACTAATCTATCTATAACTAATAACGAATAATGCATTCCTTGTGAATTCACTCAGAGAACAATGAAATAGGTCCGTTTCACTTGCTATGAGGTTAAGCGTGCGGAGTGCGCGCGTCAGCGGCGCCTCCCCTAACAGGTTGGTCCGAGCGCGCGGCTCCACTAGCAGTCGTTATAACATAAGTAGGATTAATAGGACTAGTAGGATTGACCAACAAATTACTAGACTTCTTTTATATGTAGAACGCTGTAGAAAAAATCGTCTTAAAATATTTGATACACATATTTCCGACGGAAAAAAATGCTGTATGAAAAATAAGGAAAAGCGGCCCTTTACCCTTTCAATTTGCACAAGAAGGCTTGACCTTACTGCCGATACCTTTGGATCCACCCCAATGCCTTATATTTACATATAAAAGCGAACTCGACCAATATCAATAGTAATAACATCGAGATGTATTATGTTGTACTAGCTGTACCCCACGGTTTTATCCGCATTCAGTTAGGTACGTAGTTGGTTGCTGCTTTGCTACCGTGGGTTGTAGTGTGATGTTATGTAGCTTATACATTATGAGAAATTTCTCATGAATTTGGTTATCATACATTTACGAAAAAAAAATTGCAATCTGACTGGAAGTTTGAGAGATTACTGCGTTTGCGTTGCGTTTGTTCACACAAACAACAAAACTTTTCAGCTTTAATATGTTTTAGCTGAAAAATGAATTAGGGTTCCACACTAAAAATACCCTTTATAACCGACGTTCAGGCGAACAAACTCGCGGGCATAAACTAGTAACTATCATAAAGAGATTTTTTTTTAATTTCTTTGTTTTTACCGAATAAGCTCGAAAAGAACTGGACCGATTTTAATCATTCTTGCACCCATAGATAGCTACATTAGTCCTTAATAACATCACGCTACGACCCACGGCAGCGGAGCAGTAACCAAAGAAATAATTTATCACGGGTGAAATAAGCCACGCAGAAGAAGTCAGGGCACAAACTAGTAAGTTATAGACGTATTTCTCAGATATTTAATCATTAAAAGCTTGCCCGTAATCCGATAAAAAGATTTAAACTAGAATTCGACGGAAGACATCAATTTTTATAGTATAATAACAAAATAGGCTTTTGATACGATTTTCGTGGAAAATCTCAATATTTCCCATTATAAGTTATATTTCTTGAGAAGTTAACTTGTGCAATTTATTGGAAGTTCGAAAAGACTTGTGTGGGTTTAAAACATTACAAATTGTTTCTCGGAAAATTGATGAAAGCAAATATCGAAGCCATCTTAATTAAAATTATGTGAAAGGTCTTGTGTAAATAAATGGTAATATTTTTTTAAGTAAAGCTAATAATTTTTTTTTTATTCGGTATGAGTAAGCCCTTGACTCTAGTCTTGGTCAAAGGTGACATAGACAAAGTATACGATGGAGTGAGCTTACCCAGAAGAAGCCTGTTCACTCTAACTTTGAAGAGATTAGGTTTGACTGGGTATCTTTAGAGGAGGCCTATGTCTAATAGTGCACATTGTTTAGCTGAAGATTATGATGATGATTGTGATATATTATGTTTTTTTTTTTTTTTTATCTTGGGACAACTCACACACGGCTATCTGATCCCAAGCTAAGCAGAGCTTGTGTTATGGTAACCAGACAACTGATACACATACTTATATAATTTATAAATACATACATATTATAGATAAATCACACCCAGACACAGAACAAACAATCATGCTCATCACACAAAGTTTGTCCTGGGTGGGAATCGAACCCACGACCTCCGGCTTAGCAGTCAGGGCCACTAACCACTAGACCAACAGGCCCGTCTAATAATTAGATAATTATCATCAGATAATTTTACCTGAAATTCCAAGCCATGCTTTTCTCTGCAGTAATCTTTGATGCGAGGGTAACACTTGGCCATCAGCGTATTTCTTTCCATCGTGGTATCTGGAAGTCATCAAAAATCAAGGTTAAGAATATTTTGAGTGACGACACTGTTGGCACAGTGGCTGGCTTCGGATTGGGGGTTGGTTCGCCACCCGAACAGAGATAGGCCCGGGAGTAAGGGGAGCGTGGTGTTCCCCGTGCGCCTTTTTTGGAGTCTGGTGGCGGACGGTCGTACCGGGTGAGGGGGCCAGCCTTATGGTGGCGGTGGGCCAATACCTGCCGGGGTGCGGAAGAATGCTCTGAGCGATACCCGTGCCCCGGCCAATGGTAGTTGGAGGACCACCGTCGGTAAGAGTCCGAGACACCCCTCCGGCTTTCCAGAGGCTGAGGCAATCCATGAGGAATTACGCACGGCAAAAAAAAATGTTGGTGCAGCGGCTGAGCGACCAGCAGTTTTGTTGCGTGTCTCGTGTTCAATTCCCGCCCGTAACAAATATTTGTATGACCTGCATATAGTTGTTTCAGGTCTGGCTGTTTGTGTTCGTGAGGTTATATGTTTATTAACGCACCCACGATACAGGAGAAATTCCCAGTAAAGGGCAAAGCGCTTCAAAGCCGATGGAAATGTACTCAGAAACGAATTCACAAAACTATCAAAGAATTTCACGGGAGGTATGATTAAATTTCTGGGAAAGTCCGAATCTAAAACTGTTCGAATAAAATTCCGGATGACTGTGTTATGATGCTGTACCGGTGATAGATAGTTTAGGGTCAATTCACCGAATTTTTTAGAGTGATAGCTCAATTTTTTCTTTTACAAATTTATCCAGATATTCGATCGAAGAGAATCTTTTGAAATAAATAGAATTGAAGTGTTTGTTTATAATGTGAAAAAGCTTTTTACAAAATTCATAAAGAAACATCACCCCTGTATTCCCCGAAAGGTTAGGCAGAGGTGTAACCAATGTACACCCACAGTTGGCCGATATGTTTAGGTCCCATGCAATAGGGAGCGATCCTATTGCATATTATGCCTATTGCGTTCTATCATTACGAGTAGTAGTAAGTCCGGCTGTAATAACAACAGTTTGTTCCGCAGTAGTGCCTGCTATGTGCATGCAGTCAGTTGACGCGACTGTTATGGAATTAGGTCGGTTCCGTACACACGAGGAGGTGGGACTGTGAAGGGATTTATATATTTATTGTTCTTAGAATTATGGGTTTGTGGACCTACGCTTTGGAACGAGCAACTAGCTTCAACTTTAAACTGTAACTTCTTGACACTTCAAAAGTGCCTGTAAATGGTCTAATTAACCCCCGACGCAAAAAGAGGGGGTTATAAGTTTGACGTGTCTGTCTGTGGCATCATAGCTGCTGAACGGATGAAGCGATTTCAATTTATTATTTTTGTATTAAAGGTGACTTATGTGCGAGTGTTCTTAGACATGTTTGATGAAAATCGGTTGAGGCTTTTAAAAGTTGTGGGGATGAAAGTGGGGAAGAAAAACCGAATGTCTGTAAATATACCCGAGTTGGGTCTCAAACTTAACAAAATCGACATTATAATAAGTAGGTACCTATAAAAAGTATAAAATAAAAAATTTAAAAAACCCCCAACACACCGCTCGGGACGATCATATCCTAAATGCAACATCGGTCCCCCAACGCGACGTATTTTTTTTTGAATTATTAATACATACTTAGGTACTGATTGAGTTTCTTTTATTATTTTTTTACTTTTAAAGGGAAACAAAGTTTTTGTGTTGGGGGTTTTTTTGAAATAAATGCTTTGGCTTTGGGATTTCGCTTGGTAGATGAAAGTTGAAGAGATTAATGGTTTTTGATTACGTTAATTAAAGAATAGCTTCTTTCTTCGACTTTATTTGCGTAAAAGTCAAGAACCTTTAACATTATAACATAAAATTTTTGCTGTTAAAAAGTATGGAACAGCTGACTTGATTTTTATAGCCGACATAAAAAGTTTACCTTTTGGCGTCTAGAATCTTGTAACAACTCAATCCTTGGAAATGTTTTTGTTACAATGTCCCTTTCACCTTGTATAGGTATATAATTAGCGACAATTCTAGTGTCCTGAAATACAGACCTATAGCCTAGTTTAGGCACCAATGTCTTACAAATTAAATACCAAATACTATGTATTTTAACCTAACTGAGTAAAAAAAAATGCGAAAAGCTCTATTTTAAAAACAGAATTTTTGAGATAGGCTTGTACTACCGGCTGATGTACGAATGTGGATGAGGCGAAAGGAGTATGTAAGGATCGCAGTTGACGTTCCGTAGTTTCTGCCTAACCCCATGGGAAAAAGGCGTGAGTTTATGTATGCATGTATGTAGGACTTTTACCTTCAAAGATTACATCATACAAATAAAAAAACAAAAATCCATTATCCATTTTTTCTATTCATAAAATTAGTCTAAATTAAATTCTCACAGTACGCCGGCACCGTGTAAAGTTAAGTATCGCACGGCAGTCGAGTGGCGGTGACAAGCCGACTAGGGTAATGCGGTAGGCACACTTTGTATTGAGCCCACTACCTGCGCTACTGCCGCTATTGTACACTTAGCTTTATAGGAGGCGTATTTGTTGAAACAAAAGCTCATTTGAATAGAAACTTTTGTTCAGAGTTTAGTGTCGTCATCGAATTCTAAAAGAAAATTTTATTTTACACACACAGACAAACACGCCTGTAGGTATTCCTCGAAGGGTAAGGCAGAGGTGTACCATAGTATACCTACAGTCCGCCGGAATGTTTAAGGTCCCATGTAATAGGGGGCGAGCCTATTGCCAATAACACTTTCGAGAATTTCATACAAAAACCCAATAACACGTTGCACTTTGCTTTGCTTTGACCTGGAAATCGAATCCAAGACCTCTAGCGTAGCAGTCACGCTTAGGACCACTAGGCTAACGAGGCAGCCTAGGTAAGAGAATTTTAGTAGAAAGAGAATGTAATTTTTATGCAAGTACAAGTCAAAGACAAAGTCAAAGCATTTATTCCAATTACACCATTTATGTGAAAACACTTTTGAATTGTCAAGAAGTAATATAGAAAGTTGAAGCTAATTACACTGCATTCACGTATAATTCTGAATGATTCTGTGGGTATACAAATATTATTTACATTGATTTTAAAAGAGTATGTATGGACTTCCTTGCTCATTCTTTTTCATACAAAAACACAAGGAACTATTGTGATCAATCTTTATGCCGTTTTTGCATGAGAAGAGGCCTTTGCGCAATATATTAGTTACTTACTTTATATTTAATGCAAAAAGCTAATGTTTTATTCTAAAATTAGCGCTGTCATTCATCATTATAAGCTTCAACAAACAAATGACGATGATTTTATTGCCTGTAAATAGTGAATCTAAAACACGTAAACCATTAAAGTTGAATTCGAGTTTGAACCATTCTAAAAACACTGCCAAAAGTAGGCCAAGAAAAATTTCATTTTCTAAAATCGATCACTAACTGCTAACTGATAATTGCGCGTTAATTAAAAGTTCATTTTTCCCTCTCCCCACTACCTCAGCTATAGAGGGAGTGTGTTAAAAATTGTATTTGAACACGAATCGAAGGGTACCAACTTAGTTCGATAACAGATATTGTTTTTGTATTAGTTTTGCTAAGTGAATTTTCAGATTATACAAGGTTCAAATCTTAAGATTAGTAAAGACAAAGAAAGTAGCATCTAAAAAGTATACTGAGATCATAGATAATCTCTGGAAATACTTGGGGGACGCCTTTGCCCAGCAGTGGGATATTATAGCCTGGAATCCTAGATAAAAAACAATGTCAGATTTATAAATACATACATAAACTCACGCCTCTTTTCCATAGGGGTAAGCAGAAACCACATAACGCCAACGATCCTTACATACTTCTTTCGCATCGTTCACGTTCATACTTCTGGTTATTTAATCTGTGCTTCTGGTCATAAAGCACGCCAGTTAAGGGTACTGCGCACCTGACCTTTCTGAAGAACCTCACCAATAAGGTCAGTGCAGGTCTTTCTAGAGCGTCCCCTCCCGGCGTTGCCACTCACATCTGCCATATAAATCCCTTTTGTTAGTCGCCTTTCACTCATTCTCTCAACATGACCGAATCATCTAAGCATACTCTTCTCAAACTTTGTCTATCTATAATATATCTCTATCTCTAATATCTTTATCTATAATATGTATGTATTTATAAATTATATAAGTATGTATATCAGTTGTCTGGTTGCCATAACACAAGCTCTGCTTAGCTTGGGATCAGATAGCCGTGTGTGAGTTGTCCCAAGATATTTATTTTATTTATTTGTCACTACATCCTCTTTTAATCCGCAATTTTCTCTCATATTTTTGTTCCTCACTCTTATTTGAGGAATTTTATAAGCTATACAACATCACGCTATGATCCACAGGAGCAGATCAGTAACCAAATACATAAAAAACGCAAGTGGAAAAAAACGCGGCCGAAGTCGCAAGTAGAAGCTAGTACAATAAATTCTAAGCAAATACAGGTGAGCTACTGCGTCATTCACGTCACCGCACCCTCCGGCGGGGCGGGGTGGGCTCAAATTGCACCTACTCACGTAGAAGGCAAAGTTATACCAAATCTTGTCTATTTTGTAGCTATCGGCAAGCTAATATAACCGTTTGTTTTTTCCTGACTTTTTTATGACAAACAAACACGGGAGTTTCAGTGACAATAGCCGTTTAATACTATTTACTTAACCTCGTTAGACTAGTGGTGCTAAGCGCGACTTGAATGATAGAGATCTTGGGATTGATTCCCAGGTCGATTAAAGTGTTATTGTGATTTCCAATGAAATTTTCGAAAAAGTCGTATTGATAACTTCCTCCTTTTTTTAAGTCGGTTAAAAATTACAATAAAGCGATCTCCTGACGATTTAAGAAACATTATTTACTGTTGCTGGCTCTAAGTTTAGTGTGCCTGAAATGCATCGTAGTTGCTCTAAATATGCCTGAAATAGTTTCAGGCGACGGAGCAATAACTTCTTACAGGAAACTTGTAACTAAGAACTGATATTTATGAAAGTAATGTTGGGTTTGGTAGACTTTTAATAATAAGGCGAGTTTACAAACAAAAATCAATAGCTAATGTATTGTGTAAAAATCTGCCTCGGTTAAGTGATATTGAGGTGAGCTGGCATCCCATTTGAAACTAGAAAACCCGACTACTGAGGAATCACGACCTAAAAAGTACGAACATACAAACCATCACGCCTGTATTCCCCGAAGGGTTAAGCAGAGATGTACCAATGCACACCCACAGTTCGCCGGTTGTACACGCCGCGAGCGTGTAAACGCGGCAGCAGCCGCCGAACGCTCCATAGAGCAGGGGTTGCGGTGCGAAGGAGGGGGACGTAGGCGCCCGCGCCGGATCTCGGAAGCAGCCCACGCCATGACAGGCTTCACCGGGACGGCGACAAGAGAACACATCAAATTATAATAGTGAACTATTAAGCAGCCATTGTGGTGAAGTCTCATTCTTATTTATAATATACAACCAATTCACACAGTCATAGTCAGACTTTCATTTCATTTCGTCGTAAACAAGTGGCGACCGTGAACAGTAATTATTATAACTTAAAACCGTCGAAGAAGCCGTTCCCCGAATTGCAACGAGAACTGCGTGCCACGTGCCACGTGCTAACGGGCTGCGGGCTAACGACTTCGGTGACGAGGTTTGCGACGACGTGCTTCAAATACGGGAACGTGGTCAACGTGGTGGTGAACCTGGTGAACTTCAACGCGTCGGTGACTGGCGATCATAAAGGAAGTAAGCCCGTTCCAAATTCCACTATATTCCAATTCCCACTTTCTGCCTGGCTTATATTTGCTGTGTGGGGTGCCCAGGTGCTTGAAGCTGTAGGGAGACCTTCCATCGAGCTGACGGTGGCGGTCACCATTCTCGCGCTTGCGGATTCAGTGCGGCTGGCGGGTTCGGTGGCGGTGCGAAGCTGTGTCCCGTGGACGCTGCTCGTGCTGTTAGCGAGTTCGGCGGCTGCTGCGTGGTTTGTGCTGTGGACGACTGGATTGTATACCGGTGGGATTGCACAATTTATTTAAAGTTTAACCTTTCTCATTGTTGGCTTACCAGCTTAATTTGGTTACAATTTATATTGTAAAATGTCGGACAGTGAAACAAGTATGGAACAATCAAATAAGGCTGACGTTTTGAAATCACTTATTCGAAAACGTGGTGGTATACGTAGTCGATTGACCATATTTAAAAATTACATACAAAAATTTCATGATACTAAAACTGCTTCTAGCTTAGAAGTTAGGGAAATTAATTTAAGATTAATTAAAATCCAAGAACTAATGTCACAGTTTGACACGGTGCAAATGGAAATAGAAGAACTTTCTTCTGATTTTGCAGAACAAATGTTGGAAAGGGATAGCACTGAGAGTGAATTCTACTCTCAGATAGCTCTTGCCCAGGAAGTCATAGACTCGGGAACAACTCACGACAAGAGTGACTATGGCTCTGTGAAGTCGAGTTGTTGTAATAATAATTTAAATTCAATTAAATTGCCAAGTATAAACTTACCCACGTTTGATGGTAATTACATCAAGTGGCTTGAATTTAGGGATACCTTTGACTCTCTTATAAATAGTAATGAGTCCATTGCACCAATTAATAAATTTCATTATTTAAGAAACTCTTTATCGGGCAGTGCCAATGTAGTTATAAGATCCATAGAGTTTGCCGCTAAGAATTATGAGTATGCCTGGCAGGCCTTATGTGACCGCTACAATAATAAAAATATTCTCATTAATAATCACTTGCGAGCTATAGTTTCTATCAACCCAATCCAAAAGGAATCCTTTAAGGCTTTAAGATATCTATCTGACCATGTTCATAAAAATCTTAACGCGTTGAATACATTAAACATTTCCACAGACGGTTGGGACCCGTTAGTGATATTCTTAATAGCTGCAAAATTAGATCCTAAAACTAGCAGTAAGTGGGAGGAGCAGAAGGGTCGCCTTTCACACCTACCATCCCTTAAGGATTTTAGGGATTTTGTAGAAAATAGGGCCAATGTTTTAGAAACAGCTAACTATAGTAAAGGCAATCCAGATCCTAAAGGTCCTAGTAATTCTAATCATAAATCAGTGAACTCCTTTGCAACTCTTGTTGATAATTCTGAAATTGAACCATGTCTAGTTTGCAATAAGACACATTATTTGTATCGATGCCATAAATTTAAATCAATGAGTATCAATGATAAACTATCAGAAGTCTCAAAACACAAGTTGTGTACAAATTGCCTTAGAGCAGGTCACAATAACACAAAGTGTATTTTTATAGGTATGTGTCGCATTTGTAAAGATAAACACAACACATTGCTGCATAGGAACACTAAAAACAATAATGAAATAAATTCAGACAATTTATCTAATGCACAAGAGTCATCTGACAGTACTAATATTCCAGTAACGTTATCAGCTGTATCTTCAGGACAAGTCCTTTTATGTACTGCACAAATTGAAGTTGTGAATACAGAAACAAATAAGACTTGCCTTGCTCGCGCATTACTGGATACAGGTAGTCAATCATCTTTCATTACTGAAAATCTTAAAGAAAAACTAGGAATACAAACAAAAAAGGTAAATGCTCTAAATGTGTCGGGGATTAATAGTATCACATGTAGAATAACAGATCAATGTAGTATCATGATAAAATCTCGAGTTAGTTTGTTTGATGTGCAGGTCAATTGTCTAGTATTGCCAAAAATCACAAGCTACTTACCTAATGTTCACATAAATGTTGATAGTTTAGGGCTGCCAGATAATATTGCTCTGGCTGATCCTTTGTTTTATATACCTTCTGCAATTGATATTTTGTTGGGTGCAGATCGCTTTTTTAACATTATAGGTAATAATAAAATAAGTTTAGGTCCAAATAGACCAATTTTGCAAGATAGTAGGTTTGGTTGGCTGGTGGCTGGCCCTATTGGAGATTCAACTTTATGTAATTTAAATTTAAATTGTAATTTAATAAAAAATGAGTCTATATCACTTCAACATATCAATGACTCACTAAAAAAATTCTGGGAGGTTGAAGAAGTGCCTTCAGAATTTAGTGACTATTCCATAGATGAACAGTTTTGTGAATCTCATTTTTGTAAAAATACTAGGTGCTTACCAGATGGTCGATTTTCTGTACTCATGCCATTGAAGGAAGATCCTGAGCAGGCACTTGGCAACTCATTCTCTATTGCAAAGAGACGTTTTTTTAGTTTAGAAAAAAAGTTAAATAAAAACAAAAATGTTAGTCAACAATATTCAAACTTTATAAATGAATATGCTAATTTAAATCATTTAAAAGAAATTGATGCACCACCTTTTGGATGCTACTTGCCTCATCATTGTGTAATAAGAGATGGGCATGAAACAACAAAATTAAGAGTAGTTTTTGATGCTTCAGCTAAAACAAGTTCAGGCATCTCTCTTAATGACATTCAAGTAATAGGTCCTGTTGTACAAAGCGACCTATTTTCCATTTTGATACGATTTAGACTGAGGAAGTTTGTGTTAACAGCAGATGTTGAAAAAATGTATAGACAAATTGTTCTTGATGAATCTCAGCGTCACTTACAGTTGGTACTTTGGAGGGATCAGGATGATGCAAAGGTAGATAAGCCTATTAAAATTCTGCAACTTAATACATTGACATATGGTACGGCTTCTGCTCCATTTTTGAGCACTAGGTGTCTTGCTGAACTAGCTAGTCAGTGTGAAGATAAGGTAATTGCCAATGTGATCAAGAACGACTTTTATATTGATGATCTGAACACTGGAGCCGCTACAGTAGATGAACTTAGGCATATTTATTTAGGCGTCACTCAAACGTTAAATACGGCATGCTTTCCTCTACGAAAATTTCGTACCAATTGTCCTGAGATTCTTAGTGCCAAATTAGAGTCTTCTAGTTGTTTAGAATTTAATGAAGAAGCTACTGTTTTAGGTTTAAAATGGGCGCCTAGAACAGACAATTTACATTTTCCAAGTAATTTAAATGCTGATCCCAAAGTTACTAAGAGAACCATTATTTCTACCACTTGTAAACTTTTTGACCCGTTAGGCTTGGTAGGTTGTTGCATTATAAAAGCAAAAATTCTTCTCCAAGATTTATGGAATGCCAAACTGGACTGGGATGATCCAGTGCCAGAGCCTTATGTTAAGAGATGGCTTAATTTCATTTAAAGCATACATCTTTTATCAGATATTGTTTTGCCTCGCTATGTCTTAAGTAATTGTTCTGATATTAGGTCTATTGAGCTTCATTGTTTTGTTGATGCATCTCAGCAAGCCTATGGAGCTTGTGTGTATATGCGCACAATAAAGGGTAATCAGAATGTTACAGTAAGGTTACTTTGTGCAAAAACCAGAGTAGCGCCTATCAAAACACTAACTATTCCTCGCCTGGAATTATGTGCTGCATTAACTGGAGCACAGTTGTGCGATAAGGTACTAAAATCTATTCCATGTAGTGTAAATAGTAAATATATGTGGACGGATTCCACTGTTGTACTTGGTTGGCTCAAGACACAAACCAAAGTTTTACAAATGTTTGTACGGAATAGAGTTAATAGAATCAATGAGCTTACACAAGATTTTAATTGGAAACATGTACCAACAAAGGAAAACCCTGCAGATCATGCGTCTAGAGGCATTGACCCGCAGCAGCTGCAGTCTTGGTTATTGTGGTGGGAAGGACCTTCGTTTTTGAAAAAAGATTATACGGAATGGCCCGCTGAAGTTCACACCTCAATTGATAACTTACCTGAAATTAAGATATTGCTCACTTTGAATGATCAGTTGGATAGTATTAATTTGTTTATTCCATTTGAAAATCATTCCAATTATTTAAAATTAAAAAGAACTTATTCTTATATTTTACGTTTTGTTAATAATTGTAATAAAAACAATTCTAAACTTACAGGGCCGTTAGGTGCTGAAGAGCTTAATCAGTCATTAAAATTATTGCTTAAGTTTAGTCAAGCTGAGTCTTTCCCTAGGGAAGTAGCTAGTATAAAAAGCGGTATAGATTTAAATTATAAAAGTAAGCTGTTGCCTTTAAACCCATTTATGGATTCTGATGGTTTGATAAGGGTAGGAGGTAGATTAAGTCAATCTGAAGCTGGTTATGACAAGAAACATCCAATCGTGTTGGATGCCAAACATCACTTAACCAAGTTGATTATGGAGCAGGAACATGTTCGGTTATTCCATTCAGGACCTCAATTGCTATTAGCGTCTATTCGTGGGAAATTCTGGCCACTTGGTGGTAGAAACTTAGCTCGCTCGGTAACTAAAAAATGTATTGTTTGCACTCGCTTTAGAGGAAAAACTGTTCAACCCATTATGGGTGATTTGCCTGGTGTTAGAGTTAATACTGATTTCCCTTTTAATTCATGTGGAATTGACTTCGCAGGTCCTTTTATGATTGCGTCTAAAACGGGTAGAGGTAGCAGAGTCACTAAAGCCTACTTATGTATATTCGTATGTCTAACGACTAAGGCCGTACACTTAGAAGTGGTTAGTAACCTAACAACGGAGGGCTTTATATTATGCCTACGCAGGTTTATATCGCGACGCGGCAAACCCTATGCGATCTACTGCGATAACGGTAAGAATTTTGTGGGAGCTAACAATGAGCTAGGAAGGGTAATGCGGTCCAGTCGTCAATCGGTTTCAGACTACGCAGCAACTGAAGAAATTAAGTTTATATTTAGTCCCGCCTACTCTCCACACTTTGGTGGAATTTGGGAAGCGGGCGTTAAATCCGCAAAGTCTTTATTAAAACGCGTAGCTGGCAATGCCTCCCTTACCTTCGAGGAGTTGGCGACGCTCTTCACTCAAATAGAGGCCATACTTAATTCCCGTCCTATGTCTCCCCTCAGTTCCGATCCTACTGACCTAAATCCCTTAACGCCAGGGCACTTTCTGATTGGTCGGCCATTAATCTCCACACCGTCACTGCCTGTCAACTCGACTAGACCCAATAGATACCAGCGGATTGAACAGGCGCGGCAACAGTTTTGGAAGAGATGGCGCCTTGAGTACATGGCAGAGCTACAAAACCGCACAAAATGGAAAACTCAAGAGACACCGCTTCAAGTTGATGACCTCGTCATTCTGAAGGAAGACAACCTGATGCCACTTCACTGGCGTATGGGCCGGGTGTCTAAACTCTACCCGGGCCCCGATGGTATAAGCAGAGTGGCAGACATTTTCACTACTAAGGGTACAATCAGACGAGCTGTGAACAAGTTGTGCCTGCTACGGTCGTCTGAAAGAAGTTAAGTTTGAAAGGCAGCTCAGCCTTTCAATGCCGCGGAGGATGTACACGCCGCGAGCGTGTAAACGCGGCAGCAGCCGCCGAACGCTCCATAGAGCAGGGGTTGCGGTGCGAAGGAGGGGGACGTAGGCGCCCGCGCCGGATCTCGGAAGCAGCCCACGCCATGACAGGCTTCACCGGGACGGCGACAAGAGAACACATCAAATTATAATAGTGAACTATTAAGCAGCCATTGTGGTGAAGTCTCATTCTTATTTATAATATACAACCAATTCACACAGTCATAGTCAGACTTTCATTTCATTTCGTCGTAAACACCGGTATATTAAAGTCCCATGTAATATTGCCATTAACCGGGCACAAATCCTAACACGAGCTGCTACTGAGAATTTCATAGAAAAACACAATAACACTTTTTTCTCGACCCGGGAATCGAACCCATGACTTCTATCGTAGCAGTCGCGCTTAGGATCACTGGGCTAACAAGGCAGTAAAAATCTCCTTAATAGATGTGCTTTAGGTGAAGGAAGCTCAAGGTGACCTGTCATTACATTTGAAGTTATAAAATGACAGCTCACCGCACACTCACTTCATCAGAATTATAAAGAATAGAATTTTCAACATATTATTTGTATAAAGAAAATTATTTTTACCTGTGAACGTGGAACTGGTGAAGATCCTCACGATTTTGGAGCTGACAGGCGGCAGCAGCTTCAGGGAGCCGCCGAAGATCAGGTCTACCGTGCGGTCATCCATGGGTCAGGAGTTTCTGATATCTAAGTGCATATAAAAAAATAGTCAAAGTCAAACTCATTTGACATATTTATACATAAATTCACGCCTTTTCCCATGGGGATAGGCAGAAACAGAACACAGAACGCCATCTGCTATGATTCTTACATACTCCTTTCGCCTCATCCACATTCATACATCTGGTCATACAAGCACGCTGGTTACGAGTACTGCGCACCTGACCTTTCTGAAGACCCTCACCAATAAGGTCAGGGTAGGTCTTTCTAGGGCGTCCGCTCCTGGCATTGCCACTCACATCTGCCATATAAATCAATTTTGTTATTCGCCTTTCATTCATCCTCTCAACATAATCGAACCATATAAGCATACTCTTTTCAACCATTAGACGTCTCTTATTTTTCAAAAGAAGGAATATTTATATGACTGGCACGTATTTTGCATGGCCAGTTGTTACGGATAGTCAGAAGCCAGGAAGTCTGACAACCAGTCTAACCAAGACGTATCGTGTTGCCCCGTAACTAGGTTGTAGAGGTCAGATAGGCAGTCGCTCCATGTAAAACAATGGTATTCAGCTGCATCCGATTAGACTGGAAGCTGACCTCAACATAGTTGGAAAAAGCCTAAGTAATAGATGATGATGTGTTTTGCATGGCCATGGTATGATACGATGTAGTACATCCTCATCATCATCATCATCGTCATGCTCTTATCCCATGTTACTTGTGGTCGGCGCAATACGTTTTCTTCTTCCATACCGTCCTGTCAACCGTCATAATATCACTGACTTCCTTCTCTTTCATATCATTCTTTACGCAACCCATCCATCTTTTCTTTGGCCTCCCTCTTCCTCTAGAGACAGTGGTTATAAACACTTCTTTATGCCACAATATTATAGTCATCAACCATATCTTTAAAGTTTCGTGATCTAGAGAAATTAAGGAGACACCCCCCCTCCCCACATTAAATACTTCCAAACCTTAAATACTTAAACAGCAATTCAATAAACAAAATAATGTAATTTATGGGAAAATGTTCAAGTTATTATCGTCTTCCAATAATTTGTGGCTACTTCCAAAAATAATTAACCTACTTACCGAAACTTTATTAGATTAATTCACTAATTATTTATTACAGTTTAGTACGCTATGTTTTGGAGATATCTTACTCACACAAACACACAGGTTGTAACTTACCATCACGCCTGTATTCCCCGAAGGGTTAGGCAGAGGTGTACCAATGTACGCCCACAGTTTGCCGGTATGTTTATATCCCATGTAATAGGGGGCGAGCCTATTGCCATTGATCAGGCACATGTCCTAACTCCGAGCAGCTGCTGAGAATTTCATAGAAAAACCCAATAACACTTTACTCAACCTGGGAATCAAACCTAAGACCTCTAGCGTAGCAGTCGCGCTTAGAACCACTAGTCGGTACGCATACCATATATACCTATTCAGTATGCTATGTTTTGGAGATATTTTACTCACACACACAAACAAACAGGTTGTCTTTTATTATATACCCCATGTTTGCCTGTCGTGACGTCACCTTCAAAGGGGTAGATTTGCATATTTCTAATGGAATACGAATGGGGTCATCCCCTCAGATATGAGGTTTTAGGGACATACGCAAAAGATTTTGGGGTACAGTTTGTTGGCAAAACAAAAATTACTGAATGAGATGGTTTTGGTTTTGGTTTTGGTTGGCCTAGTGGTCCTGAGCGCGACTGCTACGCTAGAGGTCCTGGGTTCGATTCCCAGGTCGAGCAAAAAGTGTTATTGGGTTTTTCTATGAAATTCTCAGTAGCAGCTCGGAGTTTGGATTTGTGCCCGGTTAATGGCAATAGGCTCGCCCCCTATTACATGGGACCTAAATATACCGGCGAACTGTGGGTGTACATTGGTATACCTCTGCCTAACCCTTCGGGGAATACAGGCGTGATGGTATATATTTTTTTTTTTGAGATGGATTTGGTCCTCTTTGTTGCACTGTGAAGTCACCGATTGCCGAAATTGAAGCAGTTATTTAGTTCTGGAAGTCGGTGGTCAGCTTCCAAGACACAAATCGCTAGAGGTGTCAGCCATTGGAAGGGGCCACTAAGGGCCAAATGCCTGCCAGGGCTGCGGGTTGTTCGAAAGAGATACCGCGCCCCCGGAACGCAAAGGGCACACGAAGGAGCATAGATGGTTTTAAGTCAGTAAAAGTCTGACACTCCCTCCCGCCCCGCCCAGGACGGGGGGGTCATTTGATGATTTCCCATCTCTAAAAAAAATAAAAGACAAATCGCTGACGTTACCCAAAAAACAGCTAAGCTTATATGGAAATGGATGGAATGGTCTAGTAGCGACATCGTTGCTGAACAAGGCAAAGATGGCGAGATGAGCTTGATGCTTACAGGCAGGTTTGGTTCATACTAGCTCAAGAAAGAGGGTATTGGAAAGGAGAAACGGAGTATTTTGCCAAGTAGTGGGACGACACAGGCTAAAAATAAAATATCAAAGCTTTTATTACTATTCATAATAGGTTTACTAGTAATAATAAAAAACGGTTGCCAATCTTAATGAAGACTAGCTAACTTCACAGAAGATACTTTAGAGCACAAGTTTGAACGCAAACTGGTGCATTTTCTCTTTCCTTATTTCCATAGATGATTAGACAGCAATCAACACGATAGGAGAGGGATCACTAGGACCAATGGTTTCATGTGGTTCGAGCGACAGGCATGTTACTGTACCAATTTCAACTACTGAGAAATTTCTTATGGAAAAACCCAATAACACTTTATCTAACCCAGGACTTCGCGCTCATTGGGCTTACAATCATCAGACCAACGAAGCAGACTGTGGACCAAACTTAGGCTAAAAATAAAACCACCATCACCATCACGCCTGTATTCCCAGAAGGGTTAGGCAGAGGTGTACCAATGCACACCCACAGTTCGCCGGTATATTTAGGCTAAAAAAAAAGATGATAAAATATCAAAGCTTCTGTTCCTATTGATAATCGGATTACCAGAACCATTATCCCTGAGTCATCTTGTCCATTCGATAAGGATAGTTATAAAGATTTAGCTTTTCCACCCACACGGGCAATTCAATTCAATACCGATAACTTATCTCTAGTGATAGCGGTGACCATTGATGTGCAAGCCATAATGACCCGTTGATAACCCTAGCATGGCCAGGCTCAGTTATAACTTGACGGCTGGTTAGTTAGTGGATCGATTGAAAAGAATATCTGCACTATTATATGCTCATCGATACTCAGGCCGCTTCTAAACCGGTCCTTTTGGAAATCTATGGGGAGGCCTATGTCGCAGGCATATGAGCAGTGGACATCCTGTGCCTGATATGATGATAATAATGATACCCAGTGCAAATGCGGTGCTCCTGATCAAACAATGGCCTATTTACTACAGTGCCCGAAGTGTCCGTACACCTGCACTTAAGAGGACATTAACAACGGTACTGATGCCGCGGTAAAAGTAGCCACCTACTGGGCCCAAAAATTATAAGACTATCATCCTCTCGAAAAGAAGAAGAAACTACTAGCTTGGGTTTATTGTCATCATCATACCAGCCAAATAATGTCCACTGTCTAAAGATACCCATTATGACCAACCGGGTGTTAATTTCTATGCGGCCTCTTATTCTTTTTTTTTTTAATAAAAGTAACAACCGTTTTCTGCCAATGAAGGTCCCATCAAAATCGGGGAGAGACTAAGCGCAGAACCAACGCCTTCATGTTTGCCGAGACATGGAGGTATTACACCACTAACTTCAAACTCTGGGCTGCTAAGAAATTCCTAATGGAAAACTGTTATAGCTCTTACCAGAATGGGAATAGAATCCAGTACCCCACGCTTAGCAGTCGTGAGATCAACTGGACAGTCAAACAGGACGGTAGCATCATTACACAAGAACTAAATGACACACGACGAACTGCCCCGAATGCAGTGTCCGCTTGTATTTCTGTCTCCCTCGTAAACCCGATCAGGCGTGAAGATCTTCCCGGCACATAGTGGTAAATAAAACAAAGTATAGTTTTATGTCCAGTTTCCTGAAGTAAGTCGTGTAATGAGTAAAATAGACTTTAGTTTTATTATTTTAGAGTTATTTTTCTTTTTGATGCAACCGTTTGTGTCTTTAGTTGAAAGTGGGTAATTGTAATAGAATGTAGAAATAAATGAAAGAAAGCAAATTGATGATAATATAATTTCTTGCAATTACAAAATTTTAAGCTCTATCCCTGTTGTATTTTAGTTCAATATCAAAAACTAATTAAAGATTCTTAAGCTCTACTGTTCTGTCAGAGCAGACTGGATTACTTCGATGTTCGTCTGTCGGTCTGTCGGTTTGTGTATACAGAAAATCTCGAATCGAATGTACACAAATATTTTAAAGTTTGTTTGCAAGAGGTTATATCTGGAACCACAGGTCCTATTACAGCACCTATAGCCATGTAACAAACGATAAACGCAAACGCTGAGTAGGCTTTAATAGATCTTCAACTTTATGTGCTTGGTTTTAAGTTGAAGATCTAATGAAGATTGCTTACCGTTTTCGTTAAGGCTCTGGGGTATAAAGTTTAAAATCTATTGGTACCTACCGAGCGTTTACGATTATCGTTTGCGACTTGGCTAGAGGGGCAGAAATCCTTTCACTGATAGAAAGCTACACTATTGCCAAGTATCATAGAATATGTTTTATGGTACATTTGACTTCCATACGGACGAAGTCGCGAGCAGAAGCAAGCACCCAATAAACATGATCGTCATTTATTTTTCTAGTTTAAAAGTTGAGGAAGTTTCCTTATTCTTCACAGATTAGTTCCAACCCTAGATAGGCAGTCTCTCCATGTGAAGCACTGGTATTCAGCTGCATTCGGTTAGACTGGAAGCCGACCCCAACATAGTTGGAAAAAGGCTAAGCAAATAAATAAATATCTGGGGACAACTCACACACGGCTATCTGATCCCAAGCTAAGCAGAGCTTGTGTTATGGTAACCAGACAATGATATACATACTTATATAATTTATAAATACATACATATTATAGATAAATCACACCCAGACACAGAACAAACAATCATGCTCATCACACAAAGTTTGTCCTGGGTGGAAATCGAACCCACGACCTCCGGCTTAGCAGTCAGGGCCCCTAACCACTATACCAACAGGCCTGTCGATGATGAGATGATGAGGTCTAACCTTCCCTAATTCCTTCCTCCATACTTAGGTACCCAAACAGTAATCTAATACTCATTTCCAAAACCTAAAAATATCATTTACTTAAGACCAATAACCAGATTTAGACGGGCAGTCATCGTAAACCGTCGGTCGACAGCCAGCCATAATGATTTTACGAGTTTCGAATTAGTATTTCACGGTGTGCATTTCCTGTAATACCTCTCATGTGGCGCGTTTGATTTTTATTAGAATTCTTGACATATGTTTGCGTTTTGAAGTACCGTGCTCTTTGGTAATGGTACGTGGAAAGCTTGGTTGGTGAAAGAAAGACGGAACCGGCTAAATGTCAGTTGGACTCCGTACCATAGTATTATATTTAATAAACAAAAACACGCTTTACGTTTTTACGTATTTTTTTTTTATATCGGGTCTTATGTGGGGTCTTTTAGGTATTTAACTGTTGCCACACAGTGATAGTTTCAGGCGTTTACCGATTACGGTTCAAATTATGATACAGGCAGACAGCGGATTCTTAGTAAGTTAGGTTTCTTTCGGGTTTTTCTTTAAATGTAAACATACGATTCCTGTTCAAACGAGTTGCAAATACAGAGTTAACTATAAAAAGCACTACAACTTTTCGTTTGGATAATTTTAGTTGTTTTGTACTTGCGTACAATTAGTTTATCTATATAATTGCATTGAGTTTTTTTTTTGTGTTTTAAATATCAAAATGTTGTTTTAATGTTGTACAATAATTTGCACCTGCCTTGATATCTCTATAAATAACTTTTTTTTTTAATAAAAATGACATGATTATCTGCCTAGCCCTTTAAGGAGAAGATGATAAAGGTATATGAAACCTCTTCAACATTCGTATCCAACTCACCCTTCACACATTTTTTATCTTAAACCATATAATCCTTATGTCACAGAATGACTCGTGCGCATGTAATCAAAGTTCCATTATAAGTAATACGTTATCAGTATGTCATTATGAATCTCTGGGAAGCCATCAAAAACTGCTCGCTCTTATCATATTACAGGCACAGAGATTTACTGTGTATTGCTAATTTTGTTCAGTTACTAAGCACATTTTTAAAGAACATTTTTACAGCCATTTGAGTACCAAGTGGACGATAATATCAATTCAGGTCGATATTGGATATTATGTTAGTTTATTTTCGGTTACTCGTAACCGGCGAGCTTGTATGACCAGATGTATGAACGTGGATGAGGCGAAAGGAGTATGTAAGGATCGTAGCTGGAGGCGTTCTGTGGTTTCTGCCTATCCCCATGTGAAAAAGGCGTGAGTTTATGTGTGTGTGTATGGTTCATTTTTAGTATTTTTTTTTCTATTGAGAACTTCTTAGATTAGTGGTGCATACCGGAGTTTGGGTTTGTGTTCTGCTCAGAGTAGGCTTATTACCTTTTACTATTAATTTCTGGTGAAAAGTAAGGATACAGTCATGAGTATAAATATTTTACATAAAAATTAATCTAGCCTAACACATAGGATCATTTTTATCCCGTTTTTGTATTCCTGTGTTATTTTGTGTTCCTGTGACTTTCAAAGTCAGCACATGACATATTCCGGACACGAAACAAAAACGTTCAATGGCGGAACTACTTTCTTTTGTTTTCTTTATTTTTAATGAATTTTTTATAAGGCAACTAGGGTTGCATTTCTTATTTTTGTGGCCAGTTTCACAACCATTCAATAGACAATATTTACCAGATAATACTCGTATATTTAAAAATGGAACATAGTTTGTATGACAAGTAATTACCAAAACCAAACCAATAAACAACCAACCAAACCAACCAATAGACAATATTTACCAGATAATACTCGTATATTTAAAAATGGAACATAGTTTGTATGACAAGTAATTAATTTGGAAATAATCAAAAATTTCTGGAAAGTTTTATTATATATATTATTTATTGACATTATTTTTGTTTTCTATTTTTTTTTTCGATTGATGATCAAAATATAGTTTTTTTTATATATTCGATAATTCTTGCTTTTTTAAATTAAAATGCCAAGATAAATCTCTCTAATATTAAAATAATTTTCAAAAAATACCAAAAAGTACTAAACTAAATCTAGCTTACATAACAACTCAATAATCTGAATGCCTAGTATCTTACCTGGTTTAGTGCTGAACTTCAATCAATACATCAGAAGGTCAAGAACAAATCGCTTAGTTTTCACTTTCAAACCGATTCTGAAATCGATTACAACTCGAAAAACACCGATTAAAATTTCGAATTTCTTTTTCCTTATTTTGAAAATACGATTCTATTTTTAAACGCGTGGTATCCGATGAAGATATTTTGTGCCACTGATATTTATTTCACGGTTATGAAGAGCTGTTATCCGGTTGCTAAGCAACGGTTGCATGCCATTGCCGGTTAAAAACTGGATTTGACGTCATCCAATATGGTAGGAGTGTGAATAGATAGGTTTAGATTTTCTGATAGAACCTATCTTTATGACCTAGAATGGATGTAGGGCATAAATATAGCGTATGCTGAGTTTATAAGGATAATGGTTGCCGAAGAATTAAATCTTTTTCATGTGGTTGCCGTAAAATGTGACGTATGAATTGTTTTGAAAAGTAAGTAAATATTACTGTTGTTCCTTAGTAACAGAAAGATTTTAGTAAGCTGTAGTAAAATTCTTTGATAGTTTATGCAATAATTCCCCAAAAATTAGCCAGTGGTAGCAAGTTTAAGTAGGCATATATTGCAATCCACGATGATCTTTATTTTTGTCCCATAATAGAAAATGATTATCAACGACTATCTTCTTAGTATAATCTATAATCACTTTATATTATTACTACAAGCTACTCTTAGGGTGTCCTCTTTTTTTTACCGATGTGAAGACCTGGGCGCGGCGGGTGGGAGGAGTGTCAGATTTTTACTGACTCAACCCCATCCATGTTCCTTCTTGTGCCTTTTATGATCCGGGGACGCAGTATCTCTTTTGACCTGGGAGTAGATTTTATTCAACATTTGCAACACAGATACTCCAGATACCTACCATCGTCGACTTTGTCACCTCTGACCTAGACTACAGACAAGAGCTTATCCATCTCGAACTAAAAAAAAAATACAGAAGGTTCAGACAAAACAAGAAGTTATAGAAACCACTAATCGATACACTTACCTACTTTATATAAGCTGTCAAAAGAAAATTCCCCTTAAAGATTTTGTATGGCAATGGGCTACTGTGACGTCAGTTATTTGCCAAATCATTTGACTATTTCTTGAATTAAAAGCAACAAAAAAAAAGCTATTTGCACAGTTCACGAAATATTTGAACTTATTATAAAGCTCTCTTTAACTTTATTTGTCTTGGTAATTTGACAGTTTAGGACATTAAATCACATGACATGTTTTGGTTGTGTATATGCGCCCCTATACATAGGTATTACCGTGTGACGCCGTTTTGAAAAATACGAGGCAACTCTTCATACAACAAAAAAGACCGAAACCTGATCTGGTTTTCAGGGCTAACATATTTTTTTTTTTAATACAAATATTGAATTTTTTAATAATTGTGGTAGTCAGATAGGCAGTCGCTCCATGTAAAACACTGATATTCAGCTGCATCCGGTTAGACTGGAAGCCGACCCCGACATAGTTGGGAAAAGGCTAGGCAAATGATGATGATGAAATTTTAATGGTGTCTAAAAACTATATTTTCGATATGATAAAGATGAAGACCCATCTTCTCAATACCACGGCCATCACTTCTGAAACTTTCAGCACACACACCATGATGCATGCTTTCTTTCCGATGACGTCACGACCAGTAGGTACCTACCTAACAATGATAAACAACACAAAAGGCAATCCATTAGTAACAGTGTATGCATGCCGCACCTTACCGCGACTGTTGGGTGGAGCTCGGTCGTGGTGTCAGTGATGAGCGGTAGCGGGTTTGAGGGCGAGAAATGGCGATTTTATTTAACAAAAATAAACAAATTTACATTATTATATAGTCAATATTATTATAATCGAATCGAAGTTTATGATCTTTGCCACTTGTTTTCAGTTGAAAATTATTTTTTTTAATCCAAAAGGATTAGGTTTCAAATAAAATAAAAATAATATAGGAATTTGGTTTGACGAGTGAATAAAAAAAAGTTAAACGAAAAAGAATCTCCTTAGTCGGAATCACTGGCATGCCTAATTGTTACCATTTTATTTAATGGTTTATTGATGTTGTAATTTTATTTACTTTAACAGAAAGTTTTTACAAAAGTGCTTTTATCTTTTTATTATATTTTTTTCTGATTTCCTACATATACGGCTAAAAGAGATATAAAATGAAGAAGCTCGTGAATTTCATAAAGACAAAACCACCTAAAAAAAAACATTCCTACCTAATGAATTCAAATATTTTTACTCCTTCGAAAAATAAAAACCATATTTTTATAAAGCAACGCAAGTGTCCTCGTTGCCCTTATTATTAGGCTAACCTAACAATACGAGAGCCCTAGAGCTAATCAATTACATTACAGTGTGCGGCACACCTAGTCTGGTGGGCGCAGCCCTGTGGCACCAAGTGGGAGAGGCGGCGGCTTTCATGTGTTTGTCTTTTTTTTTACTAATAAGGAATGATGGAGCGTTTGGCTTTTATTACCAACTAGCTATATGCGCTACGGTATCACCGTGTTCTGTTATGTGTTTAGTTACTGCTTCGCTCCTGTTGCTCGTAGCGTTAAGTTTTACACGTGTCAACCGTTATCTCTGCTGTTACTTTAGGAAGCTAGTCTTCCCTAACATTGGATTGAGATCGTTTTTAACATCCTGAGGTGGTCAAAGCTTGTTTATTAATTACAATCTTAGAATTAGATTTAAAAAATAAAATTAGATTAAATTACTCTATTTATTGATAAGAATTGGGTTAAAGTTTGGCTGTTTAAAAAATCGAAGCAATCGCGTTAAAGTTTGGCTGTTTAAAAAATCGAAGCGTGCGAGGGACAGGGCGGGAAGCGACTTTGTTTTTATACTATGTAAAAATCTCTTTATTTTTGATTATTAAAAAAAAATCTCATAACCAAATGCTATTATACCATATCATAATTTTTAAATGACCGCAATTAATAAAATGGATGCCTATAATTACGACATTTTTCACAATTTGACCCTCAATAACAGTAGATATATTGTTTTTTTTTTCTTTTTTCTACTTTGTTGTCTTTAATTTTATAGTGTGTAGTATAGACTCAAATTGTATGATGGTTTATTCTAAACCTAAAATATTTTGTTTTGTACGCCATTATATGGCAAAACATGCAGATCCACCTGTTATTTGGACGTAGTTACGCGAAAACGATGAACGCGTGTTGATACGCAAAAAGTAGTTTTTTGCGTATCAACACTTTGAGGGTTGGATCGTTTTCGCGTAACTACGTCCATTTTAAGACTTTGCACAAATTATTTGAAGTATACTCATGTTTTTACAATAAATACATATTCTATTCTATTCTAATATTTTTCAATACACTTATAATGCAAGCAACACTTGTAACAAAGTAGGTTCTTGCATAAGGACTTGCATGCAAGGTGTGCAATAAAGTGTGTAAGTTTCTGAGTAAATAGAACGATGTCACGTTGACTTGTGCGAGTGTAAACTTAAGCAAGTATGGCGTTACGTGTTATTTTTGATTGTTAAATGTTTTAGTCTTCTTTAATTAATTATTTATTGTCACACGAATATAATACCAACTTATGAATATCAAATTGTCGCTGTGAAGAGTCTAGCTAAGCAAAATAAAATTATAATGATATTGTTACACGTATTCAAGAAGACAAATAAAAACTTTGAACTGGTAAACTTTTGAACTATAAAATTATTTTCTGTTCAAAGGTCTCTCAAAAAGTACGTACGAGTTTACCCTTTTAAGTAAAAAAGTTTCAAAAAAATGTGTATTCTTAAAAAAATGTATTTAGTAAATTACTAAAACTAACTAATTTCTTCAACACCTAACATAGCAAACAAATTGTTCACTTTACAAAAAACATTGCGAAAAAAAACACAGCCCCCAAATCGCCCTCGCTCACACCTCATACCACACAACAACGGAAGCGCGTCTATTTTAGCCGCGATATGTACCTGCTTTTCCACGATTAGACTCTAGCGTGGCGAGTTCCGGCGCGGTCGGCTTTCAAGCGATATTGTGCGAATTGATACCCAATGTCTGCAGAACAGCCGGCTTATTCTGTAAGAAATCTCCCTCAGTGAATTACGGTGAAGTGAGATAAAACTGGGCTGTCACTATACGATGCTAGGGATTGACAGGTCGCCACACGCTCACTTCACGGAAGGAGGGTTTTACAGAATAACACCGCAGTATTGGATTTGTTGGAAGTGGCGAATGATGGTAAAAAGATGGTGGAATGAATTTTTGTAACTCCTAGCAGTCGTTTAGAAGTTTTAGTAACGCTGCAAATTACTGAATACATTTAACGTTAAATGTATGTATAGCAGTTTATAGGTACAATGTTATTAAATAAAAAAAATATTACGAGTAATATTCGGATAAGAAAGGTACGAGTACTGATGGTGGATACTCGGCAATTACCCAATGTAACTTTTGAATTATTTATTTTTTTGAATGATGACAATTTTATCAACTCATAATTATTTATTTTTTAAGTTTCTCTGGGCATCTCTGACGGCGGTGAAGGGAAATCACCTTGTTTGGAAAATATCGCAATGGACTTATAATTAATGTAAGTCTAAAATCACCAATTCGCGTTGGACGCATGCTTTTAATCATTTTTAACCCCCGACGCAAAAAGAGGGGTGTTATCTAACATTTTTTACAAATTTCTGACTCTAAGTGTCGCTGAGATAAGATTGCGACTAGATTTTGAATATTTCTAGATACGAGAATTGGCTTTAAGTTCAAGCTGTTGGCCTGTATTTTTTAACACACCAATTTTTATATGATCTATCTAAAAAATAACAAGATCCGGGAAAGCTATTTACTTGTTCCGTACGACAAACAAATCCGTGTTTTCTACCGCTGAAGTCAATCGGTCAGTCGCTGTGCCGTCAAGCCGCAGTGCTCATCATTCTCTATTTAGCTATACAGGGTGGTTTGAATTCAGTGACCTTACAGGGGGTGAAAGTACTTAAGAATAATATGAATAACTTTTATTTTGCAATTAGCTGTTTCATATATTTTACTCTAATATAATACATATACTTAGTAGTCTTTTTTTTATTATTACAAAATAAGAACTGTTCAATCGTTTTGTAGTTCATTTTTGTAGGGAACAGCTAAGTTTTTGGTTCATAGTTTTAATTTTAGATATACCATCACGCCTGTATTCCCCGAAGGGTTAGGCAGAGGTGCACCAATTTAGGTACACCCAAATAATTTAATTTTGTAATTTTAATTTTTTTGTATGTAATTGTATTGTTTTGTTCTTTGTTGTTTAATCATATAATGGCTTAGTGTGCGGGATAGTGTAATAAACAGTACATAACAATATTATAAGTGTGCGGAATAGTTTAATAAACAATATGTGCGCCATACAGTAGTAAAACAGTGTAATATCGTAAGCAATCAGTGTACGCGAGTAGCGACTTATTATGTAGACTTAGTGTTGTGTAAATAGTAGAACTTGGTATATAATGTAACTAGTATATAAGGAATTTGTATAGATTGAACAATAAAGCGAATGTAGGCTCATAGACGTAAGGATTGCAAATGTAAACAACAGATTTTGTTCAAAATTTAATTTATTGGTCTACCCACTACTTGCGCCTACGTAGGCTTGAATAAATGTAGGGCGACTGAGCCCGATATCGTCACTTCAAAAATCACTTGGAAGAATAAACAGCTCCTGCCTTAGAACGCTTCAAGACTTTCATTTCTCCACCAACCCAGCAAAAGGTGTACCCCGTACATCAAATGGTCCTTCGAGCCGGATATTGTGGAAGAATCAAGCCTTGAAGATCGTCAGGAAATAAGAAGTCACAACAGAAAATCATCGATTGCGTCATGCCGGTCACACGCTCGGTAGGAAGAGGCCGCAAACCTGCGAAGGAACCTTCGTCAGCAGACACCGCCACGACGTCAGCATCAGGAACCGGTACGGAAACCGGGACGACGACAACAACAGACACGACGACATCGGGAACCACCGCCGCCACGGGTACCACAGAACATACTGAGACCCCGGCATCTACAGTCAGCACCGATGCCACCGTCACCGCCGCCGCCGCAGCCGTCGCCCCCACCTCCGTCGCACCCCCTGCTCTCGTCACCGCCGCCGCCGCCGTCGCCGCCGCCCGAGCCAAAGCTATCGCCATGACCGAGGCTATCACCGCGGGTCCTCCTAAACCAGACCCGCATCAGAAGCATCCGATGAGACCGCCGCCGCCCGTCGTGGACAACAGGAAGGAAGACCTACCTGAAGAAACCGTCAAACGGGTCAAGAATACAGCGGGTCCGCCACAGCCGAGCGGACCTCCCGCGCCCCGCACCTCTAGCAAGAAGGGGGGAGGGGGGGGATCGATCCACAGCAGAGTAAAGTCCTACAAGCTAGCCAAGGCTAAAGAAGAGTTGCTACGCCTGCAAATCGAATTGGCAACTGCGCGCCTGGCTACCCTGCAGGCAGAAGACACAGAAGATGAAGAAGATGATGGCTCGGTCTTCTCTAAGGAAGAAGCAACCCGAAGAGTCGACAGCTGGCTGGAAACACAACAGAACAAACTTGCGCACACGACCGCCGGACAACAGGAGCGGACAACAGAAGAGCCGGTGGCCGCCTGCGTGGAAGACAGCGTTCCAGTCATCACAGAAAACCATCATCAGACGCATCGCCCACAGCAGTCACCGGCGGGAGGTCAGTCCGACCTCGCCGCACTCGCCGATGCCATCACACGCGCCGTCAGCGCCGCTCAACGTCCGAAGTTCGTCGAGCTGCCGATATTCACCGGGTCACATCAAGAGTGGCTACCCTTCCGCGCCGCCTACTACGAAACGGAGAACATGTATACGGCGATCGAAAACACAAACAGACTTCGAAGAAACTTGAAGGGAAAAGCTAGGGAAGCAGTTGAAGGCCTACTCATCACGAACACGCATCCAGCTGAAGTTATGAAAACTTTGGAGTCAAGATTCGGGAGGCCGGAGTCCATCGCCATGGTGGAAATGGAGTCACTCCGCGCCCTGCCGCGCCTCACCGAGTCGCCGCGTGATATCTGCATCTTCGCTACGAAAGTTTCAAACATCGTCGCGACATTGAAGACACTCAACTGTATCCACTACTTGTACAACCCAGAAGTTTCGAAGACCGTCGTAGACAAGCTCACGCCTACACTTCGCTACCGATATTATGACTTCGCATCGATTCAACCGAGAGAAGATCCAGACCTAGTGAAGTTAGACAAGTTCCTCAAGAGAGAAGCGGACCTGTGCGGACCTTACGCGTTACCTGAATCAGTGACGTCGAACGCAGCTGCCACTCAACAGAAAAGAACACAGAAGATCCACAACGTCTCAGAAAATACGAGTGCATCAAAGTGTCCAGTGTGTGAAGAAAGCAGTCACAAGATCGTCGAGTGCGAGAAGTTCAAGAAGCTCGATGAAAACGGAAGATGGGACATAGCCAAGTCCAAACGTCTGTGCTTCAGGTGTCTGCGATACAGAAACAAGACACACAGCTGCCGACCGAACCCGTGCGGAGTCAACGACTGCAAGTACTCTCATCACAAGCTGCTGCACTACAAGAAGAACACAGAGAAGGCAGAAGCTAAAGAAGAGAAGACCACAGAAGCAGTCATCAACTCCGCCTGGACCGGCAAGAAGAAGCAATCTTACCTCAAGATATTACCAGTGCAAGTCAGCGGACCGCGAGCTACCATCGACACCTTCGCGCTGATGGACGACGGGTCAACAATCACACTCGTCGACGAGAGTGTGGCAGAAGCCATCGGAGCAACGGGACCCATAGATCCGCTGAAGATAGAAACCATCAGTGACACGAAGACATTGGAATCAGCATCGCGACGAGTCAACATCAAGCTGCGTGGGCTCAACAACAAAGAAGAGCAAGTTCACGCACGTACAGTGAAAAACCTACATGTGTCGTCTCAACGAGTGCCTACAGAAACAGTGGAGGGGTGCAAACATCTCGAAGACATCGCGGGCTACCTCACGTACGCGAACGCCGAGCCGCGAGTGTTGATCGGGCAGGACAACTGGCACCTTCTGTTGACATCAGAAGTCAGAAGAGGAAGCAAAACTCAACCAGTGGCATCACTCACGCCGCTGGGATGGGTACTTCACGGCAGCCAGACACGAACATCAGGGCGCAGCATCGCTTTCGTGTCTCACGTCACAGAAGAACCAGAAGATCCGGAAGACAACTTAGAAAGACTCGTGAAGCAGTACTTCGAGATGGACGCACTCTGCATCAACCCCAGGAGACCGAACACAGATCCAGAAGAGCGAGCGCTTCGAATGCTGGAGAAGACCACCACTCGAACAGAAGAAGGAAGATTCCAGACCGGCCTTCTCTGGCGCAAAGAAGACGTCACGTTCCCCGACAACTATGAAAACTCACTCAAACGACTCGTCAACATCGAGAAGAAGATCGATCGTGACCCAGCGCTGAAACAGAAGTACACAGCACAGATGGAAGCACTCGTCAGCAAGGGATACGCCGAGCCGGCTCCAGCACAGAAGACTCCGAGCAAGACCTGGTACCTACCACACTTTGCTGTAATCAACCCAATGAAGCCGGACAAGCTGCGAGTGGTACACGACGCGGCAGCGAAGACAAGGGGAGTAGCTCTCAACGACATGCTGCTTAAAGGACCCGATCTCCTACAGTCACTACCAGGCGTCGTCATGAGGTTCCGGCAACATATGATCGCGGTCACAGCGGACATTAAGGAAATGTTCATGCAAGTCAAGCTACGCACAGAAGACCGGGACTCGCTACGCTACCTGTGGCGCGGCGATCGTCGAGATGGCCAGCCTCCAGAAGAGTACAGGATGACGTCACTTATCTTCGGCGCTTCGAGTTCACCGTCAACGGCTATCTACGTCAAGAACTTGAACGCAAAACAGCATGAAGAAACTCACCCCGAAGCCGCAGCAGCTATAGTACGTAAACATTACGTGGACGACTACCTCGACAGCTTCAGGACCACAGAAGACGCAGCGCGTGTCACGAAGAGTGTACGAGAAGTACACAAGAAGGCCTGCTTCGAGTTAGCGCAGTGGAGATCCAACTCGCCAGCACTTCTGCAAGCACTGGGCGAGCAAGAAGATACAGAAGACATGGAACTCTACAGCACAGAAGAGAAGACAGAACGAGTACTGGGTGTCATCTGGAAGATCAACTCGGACGAGCTCACCTTCAACCTCAACTTAGCAAGAATCCCGTCAGCGCTGTCAGAAGGCAAGAAGCCTACGAAGAGAGAAGCACTCCGAATAGTTATGTCACTATTCGACCCACTGGGGTTCGCATCGCCCGTCACTATAAGGGCGAAGCAACTCCTACAGGAAGTCTGGCGCAGAGGAACGGCGTGGGACGACGAGATCGACGAAGACCTGGCGGAGCAGTGGAACAGCTGGATGGCGCATCTGAAGAACCTGCATCACGTGTCATTGCCGAGGTGGTACCTGCACTACAGCGACGCGTCCTCACTGCAGCTGCACGTCTTCACCGACGCCAGCGAGTCTGCCTACTCCGCGGTCCTGTACTGGAGAACAGTGTCAACGAACGGAACAGTCGGAGTGTCACTCGTCATCGCGAAAGCAAAGGTCGCGCCTCTCAAGCTCACATCGATACCGAGGATGGAGTTGCAAGCAGCAGTGATGGGAGCCAGGCTCGCGGAAACAGTGATTGAAGAACACGAACGCAAGCCGGACCGCAAGGTGTTCTGGACCGACAGCCGCACAGTACTCACCTGGATCAAGACGGGCTCACGTTCATACAAACCGTACGTGGCTCACCGACTCGCCGCTATAGAAGAAAGTTCAAAGGTCAACGACTGGCGATGGATACCTACGAAACTGAACGTGGCCGACGACGCGACGAGGGACGTACCACCGACCTTCGGTAAAGAACACCGATGGTACAAAGGCCCCGACTTCCTGTACGAGTCCGAAGAGTTGTGGCCCGCCGACACCTCCGCGCCGATGACAGAAGAACCTTCTGGGGAAGAGAAGATACATCACCTGAGAGAAGAGAAACGTGTGAAGCTGTCAGAAGCCTTACCTGACCCATCCAGGTTCTCCAACTGGGACCGCCTCCGGTACGCAGCAGCGCGAGTGCTTCAGTTCGTGGAACTCTGCAGAAGTGGCAAACAACGTGTGAACTACCGGCGAACAAAGAAGAACAAACAAGCGGACTCAGACTGGAAGAAGCCAACGGGGTCAAGAGGTCAACGACCTGCAGCTACACGGGTGACGTCATCACTGAAAACAAGAAATGCGTTACCTGTACCCGCCGAGCTCCTCAAAGCTGCAGAACTCCTTCTGATGCGCTCGTCCCAAGAAGACTCCTTCTCCGAAGAAATCGCCAGCCTGAAGAAACAGAACAACGTCAGTAAAGAAAGTCGACTTCATCAGCTGAGCATCGAGTATGTAAACAAAGCGATACGTTTACGAAGTCGTATCCGAGCCGTTATCAACGTGTCGGATCAATTTAAAGCGCCGATGATATTAGACGGCGATCATCCCACGGTTAAACTGTGGATATTATCAGTGCACAAGATAATGCATCACGCCGGCGTCGAAGCTACGGTCAACGAGTGCAAGCAACAGTACTGGGTGCTGCGACTGCGCCCTACAACGCGGGCGCTACTACGAAGATGCCTGTTCTGCAGAATGAAGTCACAGTCGCCGCCGCACCCGCGCACCGGTGACCTCCCTGCGTGTCGACTCGCCCATCATAGTCGACCCTTCACCTTTACAGGGGTCGACTACTTCGGACCCCTCTCCGTGACCGTCGGACGCGCCCGCCAGAAGAGGTACGGGGCGATATTCACCTGCCTCACTACCCGGGCCATTCACCTGGAGCTGGCCGGCTCCCTCAGCGCTGACTCCGCTGTGATGGCGCTAAGAAGAATGATGGCTCGACGGGGCTGTCCCACCGAAATCTGGTCCGACAACGGGACCAACTTGAAAGCAGCCGACAAGGAGCTGCGCCAGGCGATCGACGAAGCAACAGCAGAAGAAGCCGCCAAGCGAACCATCGCGTGGCGCTACATTCCTCCTGGAGCCCCCTTCATGGGCGGGGCCTGGGAGCGCATGGTGCGCTCTGTCAAGACTGCACTCGCCGCAACGCTGCACGAGCGGCACCCCACCGAAGAAGTACTCACCACCCTGCTCGCCGAGGTGGAGTACACCGTCAACAGCCGCCCGCTGACACACGTGTCAGTCAGCCCAGAAGATCCAGAAGCTCTGACCCCCAACCACTTCTTGTTGGGGGGACCAGGGCGAGTGCCACAACCAGGCACATTCACCGAAGCAGATGACACCTCCAGGACCAGCTGGCGCGCTGCCCAGCGCCTCGCCGACCTCTTCTGGCGACGCTGGGTACAGGAGTACCTCCCCGAGCTGCAACACCGGCGGGAGCCACACGGGAAAGGACCGACCGTACGGGTCAATGACCTCGTACAGGTGGTCGACCCCAACCTGCCTCGCAACATATGGGCGCGTGGCCGGGTGACCGCCACATACCCAGGCCCCGACGGCGTCGTGCGTACAGTGGACATCCGTACCAAGGGAGGCGTGCTGCGACGACCAGTGAGGAAGCTGGTGCTGCTGACGGCGCCGGGAGACAGCTGCGAGCCCGCACCGGAACAGAATGCGACACGGTCGCACGGCGGGAGTGATGTGCGGGATAGTGTAATAAACAGTACATAACAATATTATAAGTGTGCGGAATAGTTTAATAAACAATATGTGCGCCATACAGTAGTAAAACAGTGTAATATCGTAAGCAATCAGTGTACGCGAGTAGCGACTTATTATGTAGACTTAGTGTTGTGTAAATAGTAGAACTTGGTATATAATGTAACTAGTATATAAGGAATTTGTATAGATTGAACAATAAAGCGAATGTAGGCTCATAGACGTAAGGATTGCAAATGTAAACAACAGATTTTGTTCAAAATTTAATTTATTGGTCTACCCACTACTTGCGCCTACGTAGGCTTGAATAAATGTAGGGCGACTGAGCCCGATATCGTCACTTCAAAAATCACTTGGAAGAATAAACAGCTCCTGCCTTAGAACGCTTCAAGACTTTCATTTCTCCACCAACCCAGCAAAAGGTGTACCCCGTACACTTAGAGTAGTTTTAATGATGAAGACATACAAACAATTTCATGGGCCTTATATTAAAAAGATCCCATCATCATCGTTATCATATCAGCCGTAGGACGTCCGCTGCTGGATATAGGCCTCCCCCATAGATTTCCAAAAGGACCGGTTGGAAGCGACCTCATAATAAAAGTTATTTGTCAAAAGGTTCTTCACCCCTACAGGATGCTCAGTGAATAAAAAGTCAGCCTGTATTGTCTATGGTGACTAAGGTATTATAACCGAGGGGTTGCCAGCCCCTGGCCAACACTAATGCGTTGGTAAGGTGCGGTGATTATGACGTTTTTATCGGTAATGGAGGAATATGATTTACTGTTGTCATAATAATATTATAATACCAGCCTATTATTGTCCCACTGCAGGGTAAAGGCCGCTTCTCATACAGAGAAGGCATGAGCATTGATCATCACGCTTGCTTAAGGCGGATTGTCGATTTCAGTCTTATATTAACACTATATGGCTGCCTCGTTAATCTAGTGGTCCTGAGCGCGACTGCTACGCCAGAGGTCTTGAGTTCGACTCCCAGGTCAAGCAAAGTGTTATTGGGTTTTTCCATGAAATTCTCAGTAGCAGCTCGGAGCTGGGATTTGTGCCCGGTTAATGGAAATAGGCTCGTCCCGTATTACAAGAGACTTAAACATAAGTACCAGCGAACTGCGGCTGTACTTTGGTAGACCTCTGCCTGAACCTCCGGGGAATACAGGCGTGATGGTATGTATGTATGTATTAACTATATAGCGATATTCAAGAAATACTTTGAAAATACGTATGAATTAAAAAAGTCAAATTGGTACAACGCTGCTTTGCGGCAGAAATAGGTATGTTAGTATTTCTCCGGACGAGCTCCTTCACAAAGAGCTCTGCTACTACTAACCTCTACAATACTTCTTCTTTATCCTGTGGGCAGTAAGGTCTAACGACCCAACACACCTTAGTATCAGAGTTTCTAAACCGCCGACATCAGTGCAGCCGATGTCAGTGATGTCCAAGACAAACTTTGAAAATGCATTTGTTTTGGAAAAAGTCATTGGTACTACTTGCCCGTGTCCGGTTGCGCACCCACAACCTCGTGCATGAGAGGCGGGCGCCTTAACCACTGGGCTATCACGACACTACAGTACTAACTAGCCAGAGTCTGTACATATACATACAATCACGCCTGTAGGTTTAGGCAAAGTGTACTAATATACACCCACAGTTCGCCGGTATGTTTAGGTCCCATGTAATAGGGGGCCCATTAACCGGGCACAAATCCTGACTCCGAGCTACTACTGAGATTTTTATAGAAAAACCCAAAAACACTTTTTGCTCGACCTGGGAATCGAACCCAAGACCTCTAGCGTAGCAGTCGCGCTTAGGACCACTAGGCTATCGAGGCAGTCTGTACAGTACCAACAATTAATTCAAAAATGCCCACAACAAGGAATACTCAGGATGCATGTTTCTTCAAGGGATCCTTCCAAAAAAGGGCCCATCTTCCCAAGCCCTATTCATTACAATGTGAAAGCAAATTAACAAATTAAGTATTAACGCGAACCGTAAACGTGATTTACGTTATTACGGTGTTGTAAGGGGGCTATATATCGTGGCCTTCGCCAAGGGCCTGGCCTGGTAGAATTTGGACTGAGATTTTATTGAAATTTTACATTTTCTGAAACACAAGGGGTGTTATGGGCAGTAGAAAGCCGTAAGCGTGTTAAGAGGGCCTTATGGGCAGTAGAAAGCAGTCATATGCTTACTGGAGCAGTTTTTTATTGATCCATTTGATAATGAACTAAATTGCAACTGGCATAGAGTTGGAAATTGCATAATTAGTTACGTGCATTTTATCAGTAATTCGATTGGTCCTTTTGCCTCAAGTGTGAATGCTGAGCGTGGGTTCGACAATTGGAGTAGTACTCGTGTTGTTGAGCATAGTCCTTTAGGTTCCATTCCTACGTCAAGCAAAGTGTTATTGGTGTTTTTCATTAAGAATTTCTTAGTATCTAATAGTTTGGAAGTTGGTGGTGCAACACGCCCGTTCCCCGAAAACCACGTAAAACCGTTAGTCACAGCTGTCATTTATATATTTGACAGTCGTTACGAGTAGTAAGAAACCCAGAAGTCTGACAACCAGTCTTACCAAGAGGTATCGTGTTGCCCAGTAACTGTGTTATAGAGGTCAGATAGGCATCCGTAGTATCATAAATAGATAGCGAATAAGTCTGTCATCTGCATTAGACCTAGAATACCCTAAGTATGCAATGTGTACATCGTTAGGTTTCAAATTCAAAGTAAGTATATTGTAGTATTGCAAAATTAACATATAAACAGCACCGTTGTCTGCGAGGCTATCAAAAATGAATTAAAGATTTATGATATCTACTATTTAATTCATTCACATCCTGAATCCTTATTCCAAATACGGGTCTGTAGGAGGTACAGTCAGGGAAATAATTTTTAAGCTAGGCTATATAATTTAAATAATTTGTTTATCTATACTAATATTATAAAGAGGTACAGTTAATGAATTTGTGAGGTTATAGGGGGTAATCTCTCGATCTACTGGAGCAGATTGTGAAATTTCTTTTACCCATTGAAAGCCACGTTATTTGTCAGTGTCATAGGCTATATAACATCATGCCGTAGCAACCGACTCAAGGGAGCGGAGCAGCAACCAAAGACCTAACTTAACGCTGGTGAAATAAGCCACGAGGACGAGGGTCGCGAGTAGTGTACCATTGTTAATAAATAAAAAGCCCCACACTAGGAATTTATTTATCGTGAGGGCGTTTACTAGTATATAAACTCACAAACAAGCAGACTCGACACAACTACCTGTATTCCATACAAATATTTGTTATGTATGGGAATCGCATTCGCGAAGCGCAGCGCAGCAGCCAATCGTACAACCACAGCGCCAATCATATCATTTAAAAACTACGAAATACTACAGCTTGATTAAACAAGCAGCTTTATAAAATAAAATAACACATAAGCTTCACTAACTTAGTCATATGATTTTCTGTTTACTAACCCACTATGGATGTTAACTGACCGAAATAAAGGTTTTTTTTTTTTTTTTTGACACGCACATGTGACTGCGACCGCGCTCTTAAATAGTTCGCTTCAGTGTAGCCGGGCCTTTAAATCAGCTTGCCTTATTAACGATACGCATACTATGTTGATTTAGAGTTACTTTTTCAATTAGCCGCTCGGAGTTAGGATTTGTGCCCGGTTAATGGCAATAGGCTCGCGTATTACATGGGACCTAAACATACCGGCAAACTATGGGTGTACTTACATTGGCACACTTCTGCCTAACCCATGTAACGACAACGTGTAAAAAATACCCAAACAGACTTTTTCGAGTTAAACTTCTCCATCGTTGACGTTCCTGTGAATCGAACCCAAGACGTCTGCCGTAGCAGTCGCGCTTAGGACCACTAGACTTTTTTATTTATTTTTATAGACGGAAAATCATCAAATAACTTCTCTCGTCCTGGGCGGGCCGGGAGGGAGTGTCAGACTTTTACTGACTAAAACCCGTCTATGTTCCTTCATGTGCCCTTTGCGTTCCGGGGGCGCGGTATCTCCTTCGAACAACCCACAGCCCCGGCAGGCATCGGCCCTCAGTGGCACCTTCCAAGTTTGCTGACATCTCTTTGAGGCGCGCGTGGAACACGAACACGACACGGTCTGTCGTTAGTAAACGTACGGACGGTGAGCTACCCATTGCTCACCGCCCACAGGCCCAGGACCACTAGACTAACGAGGCAGTTCACGTTGCCTTCTCTTTTATAAAACCTTTTATTATATCAAACTCAAACAAGTATCTATTAGAACTCTCTCTGCATGTTATTCCTTAAATTATTAAGACACACACACATATTTTCTCACCGTACACTCGAGAGACTCTAAAGTATCAGCTGTCAAATTACTAACCTCACATACACTGCCTGTCAAATTAACGGGGCACACCGTGTCGAATCGGTGGAAGGAGTGTTGTGTTTTAGTTTAGTGATTCGCTGTTGTTTTGTTTGATGCTTCTAATAGAATTTTGCCTCTTCTGGTTAGAAAATGTATTGTGTGCAACTCAACAAAAAATGATGATCTTTGGAGATCTTGTAAAGTTCATATTACTCGTCCTATTCTGGGCAAGTAAAGAAGAGGGATGAGACACATGTGACCAAAAGAGTTATGAATATAAATGTGGATGTATGGAGAGGAAGGCCAAATAATATAATAAGATGGATGTATTGTGTGAAGAATGATATGAAAGAGAAGGAAGTCGGTGATAGCAGGACAGTTGGTATGACGGCATGGAAGAACAAAACGTCTTGCGCCGTCCCCAAGTAACATGGAATTAATGTCAGGAAGATGATGATGATTACTCATTATTAGAGGACCGATTTAAAAAAGGGGGTCACGCGATGGAACGAACACCCAGACAGTCAGAAGGCAGATCTTTTTCTTTCTAGTCCATACGAAACTTCCTTGTAGAAAGGGAAACTAGATTAAAGAACGTTTTTTTAACGTTTACAATGAACTAGTTCACCACTACTAATATCAGTAAATTTTCGTCAGCTTGTTCTGTCCTACTTCTGTGTAAAGGCATCCATCTACTCTTTCCATCCTTGATCTCCCGCAGTTTTGAAGGAAACCACACAGGGCACCAGTTTTGTGCTACTTTGGCCACAGTAGTACACAGTTTGTCCGGCATGCTGCAGATACGTCCTGCTCAATCGGCAATCCCATTCAAATTGGGCAACCTTTTAAGTCACGTCGCTGTTATTTGGAGCGCAGAATAGTATCCGTTAATTTACCACCAACTATACTCCGCTATTCAATACTGACTCAATAAAAATGCAACCGAGTGTACTATCTCAAGGTAAACACACGCATTCACCGGCTGTCACTGCGGCCGTCGTGCGACGCATGATAATGTCGTTATGTCACTTTGTGCTGTACCAGCGATCGTTTATCAGTGTGCTAATAATCTGTGTTAGATACCTTTAGATACGGAGATAGTGGACTGGCTTAGAATTAGCGTAGACAAAGCAGCTGTAATGCTTGAGCGGTTTTCATTGATTAATCCTATATACCATCACGCTTGTATTCCCCGGAGGGTTAGGCAGAGGTGTACCAATGTACACCCACAGTTCGCCGGTATATTTAGATCCCATGTTATAGGGGGCGAGCCTATTGCCACTAACTAATTAATTAATCCTACTTCCTACTAATCTTACTAATTTGCGGATATTAATATTATAAATGCGAATGTTTGTGAGGATGGATGGATGGATGTTGGTTACGCTTTCACGCTTAAACGGCTGAACGGATCTGTATGTAATTTGGCACTGAGATAGATTGTAGTGTGGAATAACACATAGGATACTTTTTATCCCGGAAAAAAATAGGTTCCTGTGGGATAATATATAAAATTTGAAGCTAGTCCTACTTAATAATATAAATGCGAATGTTTGTGAGGATGGATAGATGGATGAATGTTTGTCACGCTTGCAGGATAAAATGGCTGAACGGATTTGTATGAAACTTGGCACAGATATAGATTGTAGTGTAAAATAATACATAGGATACTATTTTATCCCGCGAGAAATGTATGGTTTCTGTGGGATAGTTGTTGGAGTGCCATAATTAAATAAATAAATAATACTTAATTTTGTTTTTAATTCTCGCCTGTTCTATCCTCTACTCGCTTCAATGTACACCCACAGTTCGCCAGTATGCTATGCCTCAAAACAGCTCTGTTGAAATGACACAATACAACTCTCACTCAACATTACCTTTAGCATTAAAAAGTAGATCATCTAACAAATAACAATACAACATTACCTAATTAATAATGTAAAGATATGTTCTAACATACCAACAGTTCGATAAAGAAAAAATCGTGAGAATTTCTACAGGCTACTACCTACTAATAAATTATGAATGTTTGTCCTTGTGAACACCAGCAGCTGTTATTTCATTTGATGGCCGCTATTGTGGAGGTACCCACTACATGAAACATGTATGGGTTGTATGATGCTTGGGTCAAAAAGCCATGTATGTTTAGGTCACCACTTTGATTCAAGTTGATTTAATTCACTTGGGTTCGATTCACAGGTCGAGCAAAAAGTGTTATTGGGTTTTTCTATGAAATTGTCAGTAGCAGCTCGGAGTTAGGATTTGTGCCTGGTTAATGGAAATAGGCTTGCCTCCTGATACATGGGATCTAAACATACCGGCAAACTGTGGGTGTATATTGATACACCTCTACCTACCCCTTCGGGGAATACAGGCGCGATGGAATGTTATGTTGTGTTAAATCACTTTGGTGTTTTTCAGATCGATTTTTTTTTAATCTCGGTACTGCTTTGTACGGTTGCAATTTACTAGTGAAAAAATTAAAACTGGTCGATTTTCCAAAAAATCTTTCACATACCTTGCAATCTTCTAATCCTATTCTTATATAATAATCCTACTAATATTAAAAATGCTAAAGGTTGTGAGGTTGGATAGCCAACCATTCAACATGACAAACTTTAGCATTTTTAATGTTTGTTACAATTACACGCTTAAACGGCTGGACGGATGTGGATGAAATTTGGCTCTGAGATAGATTGTGGTGTAAAATAACACAAGAATACTTTTTATCTAAGAAAAATGTACGGTTCCCGTGGGCTTATATACAATTTTGAAGCGGATAAATTAGTGGGCAAAGGCTAGTCTATCTATACGAATAAAAATTAAATTCTGCATAGGTATATGAAACATCAACACTCGCTAATTCTCTTATATAAACGGTCGCGTTATAATCTCAATCTCAATCTATCAAAAACACCTTTAATTTACTTAAGTAGGTTAAGTAAGTTTATGTTATTTGCGTCACATTCTCATGCGAATAAATGGTTTTTCTTTCTTTCTTTCTTTACTTATACCTTAATTTTTGTCGTTTTGATTTTTAATATTATTGTCATGAGATTTTGAGTTTTTTTTTATTTATTTTTTTATTTTTTGAGTAGCAGCTCGGAGTTTGGATTTGTGCCCGGTTAGTGGCAATAGGCTCGCCCCCTATTACATGGGACCTAAATATACCGGCGAACTGTGGGTGTACATTGGTACACCTCTGCCTAACCCTTAGGGGAATACAGGCGTGATGGTATATTATTTTTTTATTTTTATTTTTTATTTAAATAACGGGAATCTGGCCTACTAGTCAATAATGTCTATTGGCAGATCTTTTTGTATACTCCTTATACAAATATTGTTAACAATATCCGCCTCCTTTCCCGCGAATAAACCAAAGTAGACGAATCAAGAACATTTTTACCTTATTATTACATCCCGATTAAGGTAATCTAGGCAAACAAAGTAAGCACTAAGATAGGCAAAGAAGATCGTTTTGTTTGCTCTATTTCGTGCCAGCATTACGGATGTGTCGCATTCAAACGATCAAGGTGACTTGCCCGGGCGTGACTTGACAGTCACTGGCTCCATTAACTCACGTCAATTATTTCAAATAATAAAGAAATTGTGTCCGGTAATTCGATAAATATATACTTTACTACGTTTTTATTTAATTTATCGATCTATGTTAATATTATAAAGAGGTTAAAGTTTGTGAGGTTGTAGAGGGTAATCTCTGGATCTACTGAACCGATTTTAAAAATTATTTTACTCATTGAAAGCCATGTTACTTGTGAGTGTCATAGCTCACAATGAAAGTGTTATTTAGTTTTTACATTATGAATTTGTTAGTAGCAGCCCGGAGTTTGGAAGTTGGTGGTGTGACACCGCCGTGCCTCATCATCATTAATATCATAATGTTCGTAAATCTTTGACAGTCGTTATGGATAGTCAGAAGCCGGGAAGTTTGACAACCAGTCTTACCTAGAGGTGTCTTGTTGCCCAGTACAGTTACTGGGCAACACCTCACCGGACACCTCTAGGTAAGACTGGTAGCTGTATAAATTGGGTAGATGACACGGTGACATCACTAATCAATTGACACACATAAAAAATGAGCTGTCAGAACTCGATTTCCCCTAGATTTTGTACGATAACACTAAACTGTGACGTCACTTATATGCCGACTCAATTAACTAGCTATTTATTGATTTTAGAGCAAATAAAAATCAAATTTTACAGTTATTTAAAAATGAATTGGGTTTTTAGGGCTAAAATAAAGTGTATTTTTGGACAAGTTGCGTCTTGGAAATGATTGTGCAATAGTGTCTACAACTTAAATGTGAAAAAATCTAGTTCAATAGTCGTTTTCACTGGCAAGTATTCATAAAGGCGAAATCACACGCAACAGCTAGTCGTAAAATAATGACACCAACGTCAAAATAACTCAAAACTTTTAATTTAATTATTTCCTTTTTTATTTATTTTAATTTATGTATTTAACTGTTAGACAACGCAAAAATTGTATTGTTGTTTTAAATTTTGATTACTTAAGTTTACCAAAACTGTATCTAATATAAGCTAGCAATATTGTGGAAACGTAGTGGATTGTACATTTACTTATAGCATACTGTATATCTGGATACAGTTAAATTAATTAATTAAATTAAATTAATTAAATATTGCAATAAAAAGAAACATTAGGTATAAACAGTGGCCCCAAACTAGGCAAGCCTGTATCTTGGGTACCAATATGGAGGATTTACCTCTAAACATTTTTATCAATTCTCATCAATTACAATTACACAAAGCAACAAAAAAAAAGTAAAAAATTAAATAAAAATGAAACAGTCTAGAAATGCAGTAACATACAGTACAGATAACATACAGTGTATGATTGTTTGTTTCCCAAATATAATAAAATAAAATAACGCATCCATTTCTACCGTACCGTATAACAACGGACTCTAGCGCCCTCAAACGGTCGATCAGATGACTTTAAAGTCGGGTTCATTGTACCAATGTTTGTTAAACAGCTGTTTTTTCTATCGCCGCCTATTTAAGGCTGATTATACTAAGAAATCATTATAATATTGTCAGGCACAATGACATAATATGTTAAGAATTGTGATATTTCATTTCTGGTTTTACTTAATACTAGGTTTGGCCTTCGATTTCGTCCACATAAATGTCGATTATTGCGGACGCAGATGAAGTCACGGATTGAAAAGTAGCCTATATCCTTTCTTGGGGTTCAAATTTACCTCGTATAGAATTTCATCAACATCGGTTCAGCGATGACACGGTTGGCGCAGTGGTTGAGCCATTGGCTGCTGCGCTGCGTGTCTTGGGTTCGAGCTAAAGTCAAATCATTTTTTTTCAATTAGTCCATTAGAAGGCACTTTCGAGCATTATTTACAAAATAAATAAAATATTGAATGCCCCTTCCTTTTTGGCTATCTTTAGGAGAGGCATATATCCAGCAGTGGACGTCGTTTGGTAGATATATAATGATTATGTCGTAAAGGTCGTGATGGAACCTTGATAAGTATAGTTTTTTCTTTTTTTGTATTAATTATGGTACCTATTTATTATTAATATTGCCTCACACGAGCAATTTCTTCTGTATTGTGGGTGCATCTCCAAACTTATATACACAAACAGCCAGACCCGGAACAACCCGGACTATCTGTAGGCCATACAAATATTTGTTCCGTGCAGGAATCGAACCCGCGACACCCATCGCAGCAGCTAATCGCTGAGTCAAATATTCCGTTAATGACATGGGTCTAGCAACCATAGGATCCTAGACCATAAATTAAAATAAAATTATGCGTGTATAACGAAAGCGAAATCATAGAACAAAACTAGTCACAAGTTCAAGTTTATTTAAATACGTCAAGCAAGAGTCGTGCATCACCTAATAAGGTTGTTCGATCGCGTCGCGTAGGAGTATGACATAGTCTCTGGTATCTATTAATACGACTAGCAACATTTTGAAATAAATGTCAATGCACACGGTACCTTTGGGCTATTTACGGTTCAGGGCCAATAGGCTAATAGCCTTATTTGGTGCTGCAGTATCGTTGGCCTTCTTTAGGATTTGTACGAACATGGGAATTAATGCTGTTGTTGAAATATTGGCTATAGGCCAGATCATTTGTTTTATTGCCGCGTTAGCCTAGTGGTCCTAAGCGCGACTGCTACGCTAGAGATCTTAGGTTGATTCCCAGGTTAAGAAAAGTGTTATTGGGTTTTTCTATGAAATTCTCAGCAGCAGGAGTTAGGATTTGTGCCCGGTAAATGGCAATTGGCTCGCCCTCTATTTCATGGGACCTAAATATACCGGCAAACTGTGGGTGTACATTGGTACACCTCTGCCTAACCCTTCGGGGAATACAGGCGTGATGGTATATTTGTATATTTATTCAAATTACCCTCTAGAAACTGAAAAAAATACCTAGAAAAATAAGCCATTACACCCAACAGCTAACGCCATCTATGTTATAAAAGAGGCAACACATTACAGTCATTTCTATTATCTCTAGTCATATGACTGTGCATGTATTTAAAACCGCAAATTGTAATTTTTGTTGTAGGTTACATGCATTATACTAAACTATTCTAGGAGGGAGGGAGGTGGGGGGGGGAGTATATACCTAACTGAACAAAAGACTGTAAAACAGTAAAAGAGAAACTATTAACTCTAACTTCTTTGTTTCATTGGTTAAGCGTGAACGTTGCGGTCCGTGTGTAAAAAAGGGTGCTTTGTAAAATGTCTAAAATAAGAAATACCAGCCTATTATTGTCCTACTGTAGATAAAAGGCCCCTTCTCATACAGAGGCGGCACGAGTATTGAAAATCGCGCTTGTTGAAGGTGGATTATCGATTTCTGACTTATATTGATTATAAATCTGTAATCTAATTGTCTGTAATTAACGTAAAGTCCATGCCTCTGTCACGGTAATATAATAATACAGTAGTGTAACTCGGCCGCATGACAGAAATAAATGCCTACAGCCGCGCGGTACGTAAACATGCGTTAGAGGCTGCCCGTCTCCAGTATTTTAATGTGTCTGCACTAGAGATGGGCGGGTGGGTAAAAATCGGGTAGGTAAAAATGGGTGGAATAGGTAAAAAATAAAAAATACCCATTTTTACCGGGTATAAATTGAAAATACCGGGTAAATATTCATTACTGCCTTTAAATATAAGTAAAACATTACTTAATCAGCTGAACTCTACTAATATGGGAAAAACATTGTTTAGGATGCATTGATTTCCTTCTAGTTTAAAAATTGGATTGGTGACGGGTTCTAAAATAGAAATTAAATTTTCTAACATGTTCCAAAAACTATCATCTAAAAGAGTAAGTTTGGTTTCTGAAGGAAGCACTGTGTCTTCGTGTATAGCCAGTGCCTGCAACGCTGACTCTGTTCTACTTAAACTTTTTAAGGAAAGAACATGGAGAAACAACTACCCCATCTTGTTTTAACGGGCAATTTTTAAGTTTCACCGGTTTTTTTTTCTTTAATAATATTAATTAATAAAGAACTCAAGATTTGGCTCTTTTCAATTGTTTTTACGACATCTATTGCTAATTCGGGTTGGGTTTCAAATTACGTACCGTGAATTTGAGGATTCTGAAACTGTGGGGGGGTCGAGGGGATCTATCTTAACCCCCCCCCCCCCCCCCCTCCACCAATTTTCTCCGCCGGAGATGCTCGACGGAGCCCTACTGGGGTTTTGTATCAAGTCACCTTAATAGGGTAGTAAGGGGGGCGGGGAAGGTGGGAGGAGGGTAGGAACACCCTCCAGCCTTTCCCCCCGCCAGAGCGGCTCGACAGAGCCCGTTTAGCGGGGATCCTACATCCGGGTGGTTTCACATTAGGACCCATTAAGTTAATGATAATTGCAATCCGTGGTGCTTGGCAATCTGGGCTTCTCCCAGTTGTACACAACCCTTTGTGCCTATTGGCCTAGTTCTGTTCTGTCTCCTGCTTGTTGGAGGGAAGTGGAAATTATGTTTTTCTTACTCCTCCGCTAATCTTTTCTGATTAATTTCGTTGCGGGATCCAAGACAGTTGAATCGTTTCTCCGGGACTCGTCGAGCTTCATTGTCTCGGCGCTTTTCTTGTGGTCGCCACTGTTGATTCTGGCTTACAGAAGTTGCAGTGGTTTGGGAACAGTGTGGCGGGCTTGTCCCATTAAAAAAAAAATCCGGGTGGTTTAAAAAAAGAAAACTAAAACCTGTCCGGGTTGGGATGCCCTTAGTCCCGAGCTAGCTCAGAATAACATTTTGTTGTTTTATTGTGCGCAAGGGCGAGCGAAGCGAGCTCGGGATTTGGGGCACCCCGACTCGGACAGGTTAGGTTAGAAGGGGATTGCAGGGTCCAGTAAGCGAGCGAAGCGAGCGAACAGACCCTGCCATCATATGAAGTTGGAGTACTGTATTATAATATTACCATGCCTCTGTTCTCTGTTATTTGTAAATGTCGGTGTTTGTGTTGTTGATGTGCCTTAATAAAAAATAAATCCAGGTTTCCTCACGATGTTTTATTTCAGAAATGTCAGTGATGTCCAAGATAAACTTTGAAAGTACAATAATAATGAAATAGAAAAAGTCCCATTGGTACTTGCCTGTACCCGGTTGCGAACCCACAGCCTCGTGCATAAGAAACAAGCGCCTTAACCACGTGACCATCACGACATTAGGACAATAGGCTGTATGATTACTTATTGACTGCCTCGTGGTCCTAAGCGCTCTGCTACGCTAGAGGTCTTGGGTTCGATTCCCAGGTCGAGCAAAGTATTATTGGGTTTTCGAATGAATTTCACAGTAGCAGGTCAGAGCTAGGATTTGTGACCGGTTAATGGCAATAGGCTCGCCCCTATTACATGGGATCTAAACATTCCGGCGATCTGTGGGTGCACTAATAGTACACCTCTGCCTAACCCTTCGGGGAATACAGGAGTGATGTGTTCACTACGTACACTGAGCACCAGCTTTTCACCACCAGAAGACTCAACGCAAATATTTGACTGCTTACATAATCCAATCAGTCACTTCCCAAATAGCCTTAAAAAATCAACGTCCTACAACACATGTGTACGTAGGTAGGTCGCTAACAATACTATGACATCACCGGACTGACGGCGAGCGTGATCTGAATCAGACAGACAGACCGACTGATTATGTAACTAGTTTGCGCACTATGGTTTACGAGAATTACAATATTAACGGCTGATTTTGGAAATCTACCGACGATTTCGGTACATATCCTTGTGTGAAGAGCGTTAGAGCTCTTTATGAAGGAGCTCGTCCGGGGAAGTACTACCACCATACCTACATTCACACACATACATACATAAACTCACGCCTTTTTCCCATGGGGGTAGGCAGAAACCACAGAACGCCACCTGCTACGATCCTTACATACTACTTTCGCCTCGTTCACGTTCATACATCTGGTCATACAAGCACGCCGGTTACGAGTACTGCACACCCGACCTTTCTGAAGAACCTCACCAATAAGGTCAGGGTAGGTCTTTCTAGGGCGTCCCCTCCCGGCGTTGCCACTCACATCTGCCACATAAATACCTTTTGTTAGTCGCCTTTCACTCATCCTCTCAATATGACCAAACCATCTAAGCATACCCTTTTGAACCTTTGTCACTACATCCTCTTTTAAGTCGCAACGTTCTCGTATAATCTCATTCCTCACTCTATACCACCATACCTATTTCAATAATTCGACTTTTCTGGGGTCTTCAATAAATAATTGAAACTCAAATAATTATAGAACAATTTGGTTATAACATTCTTAAAAAACTGCCTCGTTAGCCTAGTGGTCCTAAGCGGGACTGCTACGCTAGGGGTCTTGGGTTCGATTCCCAGGTCGAGCAAAAAGTGTTATTTGGTTTTTTTATAAAATTCTCAGTAGCAGCTCGGAGTTTGGATTTGTGCCCGGTTAATGGCAATAGGCTCGCCCCCTATTACATGGGACCTAAACGTACCGGCGAATACAGGGGTGATGGTATGATGGTATTCTTAAAAAAATGGTTTTAAGTACGTCTCGTTGGTAATAGTTGTCAGTTGTAGTAGTAGAACTTTTTGTGAAGGAGCTCGTCCTGGGAAGTACTACCACCATACCTACGTCTGCCGCAAAGCAGCGTTGCTGTGTTCCAGTTTAAAGGGTATGGGTGCCGGTGTAACTACACATGAGACATTTTAACTTTGTCTCTGGGATGGCAACGCATTTGCAAGGCCTCTGGTATTGCAGATGTCTATAGGCAGCGGTGACAACTTAAAATCAGGTTGGCTGTCGGCTTGTTTGCTATGTAAAGATATAAAATAAGGGTGCCATGTAAAACTATAAACTCAAAGTCAAATCATTTATTCAAATTAGACCTTTAAAAGGCTCTTTTAGACGTCAATTAATTAAAACTATTGAATCTAGTTGCCCATTCCAAAAGGTAGTTTCGTATGGAGAAGATGTTAATCTTGGTAATCTACTAGCATTACCGTTTCTTCATGAATTTGGATAATAGGAAGTAGATACTAAAAACCGAAAAATGGAAACCATTTTTTACAAAAAAGACAACCGCTGCTAAAAACGAAAAATAACTCTTTGAATGTTGGCGGCTTTAGTTCTGTTTGTTGTTTTAAATTGCCACCGACTCCCAAAAGTTATTTTCACTTTGTATTTATTTATTTATTTAAACTTTATGCACAAAAAAAGTACAAAGGCGGACTTAATGCCTTAGGCATTCTCTACCAGTCAACCAAAGGTGGTGAAGAGATAACACAGCAGGTGCAAATTATTGTACGAGAGTAAACAAAATTAAATGTACACAAGTACAAAATAATTTTAATACTCTCTACTCTCTTCCTCTTTTTTTTCTCTCTCTCTTTATTTTTTTTTGTATGTAGTTTTTGAAAGCAGTAATTTACACAAACACGGCGACGCAAAATGAGTTATTAATTTCAGTTGAACGTATATTACGCGACTTATAACTGACACAATTACGTTCGCTCGTCCGTCTGCTAATATCATAGATTTAAGCCATCGTACAGGCGGCTATCACGAGCGATCAATAACAATATCGACTAGCCTCATTCATAATACACACCAGCATGTTTTTTCCTGAAACAGTTGTTACGTTGTATGACAGTTTTAGCTGAATACACATACAGAGAATTTCATAGAAAAACCCAATAAGACTTTGCTCGACCTGGGAATTGAATTTCTGGGTTTTTGTTTTTTTTTTTTGAAAATAAGTATGTATTCTAAAGCCACATTTTTCTAATAAATAGTTACAGTACTGAAAACTTTTCGAAGCACAGGAAAACGGAACGTAAAGAGAAATTAATAAAACTTTAAATTGAAGTATCATTTTTCAAACTATCCGTATTGGTTTACCGAGAATTTTCAATCGAGTTTTCAGTTCTTTTGCTGTAGAATAGATAGGAATTAATTAATTCAATGCAGTTCGTTGAAATTGTCGTTCTGAAGTATGAATATAGCTTTTTCAAAAGGTTTTAAAACGTAACACTATATTTGCCGACCCGTAGTTGCTTAATAATAATTACTATCAACTTTTTCATTTGTTGTTTCTATTAAAGTCTGTAAATACGTAATTTAGTACGTCCAACAGTAGGTAATCATTCTGATAGATTGCTGTGAGTATTATACTTATTTAATATTTTAACTTATTTATACTCTTACTAACTAAAACCCATTCGTATTCCTCTTAACGCCCTTTGCTTTCCAGGGGCCACGTTGCTGCGGGTTGTTCGAAAGAGATACTGCGCCCCCGTAACGCAAAGGGCACATGAAGGAACATCATGGGTTTTAGTCAGTAAAAGTCTGACACACCCTTCCGTCCCGCCCAGGGCGGGGGAAGTTATTTGATGATTCGTTGAACATATTCCGTAAAATACGAAGCTACATTATTCTTGAACGCAATACGATATATTTTATTATCAAAAAAATTGATATCATTAAGAAAATTCACGCAGACAGAATACAAGAGGAATACTTGTTCAATAATCTTACGTTTCACTAACAATTTGGAATCAGCTTTCTACATAAAACTTCGACATTCTTCTCTCCTCCACCGAGCCGTAAGAAGGCTATACAATAGCCCGTCAAGATGCAAAGCTATTAAACTAAAACTACCCTCGAAACCGCCCCTAACTGGCTGTTATTAAAAAGCTAGGCATTTCATGGGGCCATTTCAACCCCTTTACGAGTGCGAAAGGGTAAAAAATATCATTCAAAAGTACCATAAAATGGCAAAGAGTATAAAAAAGACAGTTCTTGTTATTTCAAATGATTGTGGGTCTTTCGTATGTTCACACCGTTGATTTTTATGTCACCAGGCAGAAAGGGCCACCAGGCATAAGGCCGTTTGGGGAATTGTGGACAAATTGGTGGTTAGGGGTCCCTAATTTGGGGATCACTTATGGGGTAGTTTGGACGTGTCGAAGTTCCTCTTTAGGTGCAATTGCCAGTGGAGAAATTGCTATACAGTTAGTGCCTTTTGCAAATAAATTGTAATGAGGTCTTGTAGTGGTGTTGCAGGTACTGGGGAGTCAAAAAATATTCCAGAACATTGTGCGTTCAGCGATGAGTCCTACTAATAATACAAATATTACAAATGCGAAAGTTCGTGACAATGAATGAATGGATAATTGCTTATGACTCTTTCTCGCTTAAACGGCTGAATGGATCTGGAAGAAATTTCACCGGCCGAAGCTTTTAAATTAAGTGTACAATATTACTAAATGGACACGGAAAGAAAAAAAAAAACGTTCCGTCAAGTTTTTCACATAATTTGTGAATCTTAGTGGGCGGCAATAAGGCTTATTTTATTTCGTCACTGCCCAGAGTTATTGCACAAAATTTTTGTTTGAAATATCCACCAGCGTTTCGTCATTTGTTTTCTATTTTACAAACGCGTCCATAACTTTTCAGGTTTTTGAACAATAAATTGAGCATAATACAGAATGGATGTTGGCTTCAAAACCGGGCACGAACAAGAACTAATGCGACTTTTTCCATTTCATATAATGTACTTTCTAAGTTTATCTTGGACATCACCGACATCGATGAAGGAAGACTTCGTGAGAAAACCCTGATCTTATAATTAAGTAACATAATCGCTAATCTGCCTGATGAGCAATCATGGTCGTAGGTACCTTTTCTGTAAAGTTGAGTTAAGTGTCTGTTGGTTGTTGTTGTTTTGTTTTGTGTGAAGTGGCCTTTGCCTTACAGTAGGACAATAATAGGCTAGTTTACTATTACTTATTATTTCATATCTATTTAGTTAATGAAGTAAATGTGATACTGTAAATTAAATCTTAACCTGTCATCCCCGATCTACCCTAAAGGTAGCCACAATGACTGGCTAGTAATCAATAAAAAACCAGATATTATCTAGCAGTGGACATCGTTCGCATGATATTATGATTATGATGATGATGATGAATAGTGTTAACAGAGTTTTAGAAAAAAAAAAAACTTTTTTTATTATATCATATTTGTATGTCATTTGACAAAACTAAACGCACTATGTACTATTTTTAAAACCTTAATAATGTACTCCGGTTTCACAAATAAATGATTTCTGATTCTGATTACATACCGTACCTGTGACGCTACCAATCGCCTTGTTAAGAATGTTATAACCAAATTACCGTGTTTTTGTGTTTCAGTTGTTAACGCTACGAGTCACATTCCTGCAAGTGTAATATTGCAATATTGAAGACCCCAGAAAAGTCCAATTTACACATTTGCTCGTTTTGAACGCCTCCCCTGAGACTCCTCTTTTAATAAGACAGGGAAACTAATAAAAAACCAGTCAGGTGCGAGTCGGATTTGCACGCGAAGGGTTCTGTATCATCGCCTAATATTTAATACTACGTACATTTTTTTTTTCTTTAATTTTTTAACTGATTTGCTGATCGATGAAGGAGATTACAATTATATTCAGTTGTTTTTTTTTTTGTTTTTTTTTATTCCTTGAAACCGATTATTTTGTTTTCTTTCCTATCCTTTAGCGGCCATAGTAATACACAATTTGTAAATTCAAGTATCTACACCTCTGCCTAACCCGTCAAGGAATACGGGCGTGATGGTATGTTGTCTACCTATTACGGTTTAAAAGACATTGCCCTGTGGGCTGTGGCACACAGATGGACGGGCACACAGCGAAGTCTTAATAATAGGGTTTTGTTTGGCATTTTTGGGATGCGGAACCCTAACAGCTGGCTTGAATCTCATTGTACAGAAAGGATTAGTTGAAAGAGTGTATCCTTCTTACGTAAAGACATTTTTTCTTTATAAAAAAATATGAATCTGTCTGTCGCTATGTGATATTTCTTGCTGACAGTTGTAATTTAATAACATTTATGAAGCATGAACCACCTTTTTTCGGTCTTCGCTGTCAATTTTTCAGTTTTTATTGAATAATGAACTAAATATACAACAGAAACAGAGTTCAAATTGTGTGTAATTAAAAACAAGATAAGAATAAAGCTGGAGCACAACATGACTGACTTTTGATTCGGTATAAATCTCAGAGAGTGAAAAACTCATGAATATGAACAAATTTTATTCCGGGACCTTACGTTTTCATAGTGTTGTGTGTTTTTAGGGAATAGCTGACATTTTATATTTTCATTGTAAATGCTAAAAATCCTAGATCGTTTTAATAATTTACTGAGAATCGCCTTTAAGAGAATCGAGTCAAAACATTAATTTCAAATAGATCATTTACAGGCACTTTTGAATTGCCGAAATATGGAGATGAACGAGCAAGAATCACTACGGACACTTTTATCAATTAGGTTTTTACTAAGTCCTGGTTACAAGGTAAAAAAGTCTTACTCGTAGGCTTATAGTATTATTACCTGCCAGTAGGTTTGTTCTAAAGAGTCACCGCGGCCTTGGAACGCAAAGGGCATAAGGAACACGGATGGGTTTTAGTCAGTAAGAGTCTGACACTCTCTTCCGCTCCGCTCAGAGCGGAAGACATCATTTGATGATTTTACGTCCTTAAAAGAAAGGTATAACGTATTACTTTCAACTGGAACTGAAACAAAACACCACATCTTCTAAAACATTTAATCTATGACGAGCTAACTGCCGTCATAAAACAACGCAGAGAATAATAATCTTTATAACTATCCATTTACGTACAACAGTCGCCTTGTTTCGCGTGGCAGTTTGATATTATTGGACATTACTCTCCTGGTGATATTATTATGGTTATGGATTGAGAGTCCGGAGCCGTTACAGCTACGTCATCGTCGCATGGCTTTTTTTCCTGAAATTTTGGGAATAGATGGCGGTAGTTTAGAAGGTTTGCGTACTTACTATATAGTTTTAATGCTGGGCAATTTTTCAGGTAAAAAGTTAGTTTTTAGTAAGTTTTTTATATAATTATGCTTAACAGTGTGTGTTTTATGTGAAGAGAAGAGATGCAACGCATTTACCAAAAGAATTATGAATATAAAGATGGATGGATTGTGTGAAGAATGATATGAAAGAGAAGGCAGTCAGTGATAGCATGACGGTTGATACGACAGCATGGAAGAAGAAAACGTGTTGCATCGACCCCAAGTAACATGGGGTAAGAGCAGGTAGGTAGTAGCTTTTTAATTCATATGTACTTTCTAAATTCATCTTAGGCATTACTGGCATCGGTAAAGGAAAACATGTTGAGGAAACCTTGACTTGAGAGTTAATGTAAGTCGTACCTTACGCAAAGGTGATGATCAATGCTGGCGCCTTCTCTGTATAAGAAGAAGCTTTGCACTGCGGTGGGATAAAAATAGGCTGATATTATTATTATTTACAGGCATCCTCTGGGGGCTTTTGGGAACATTAGCCAGACAGGTTAAATGTCAGAACTTTATGATACCGGTAGCGGTCAGTCATGCTGAAATGACGTAGATTTAGTAACGCTGGGTTCTTACACTATCAGCCAGAATATTTGTCTTGATATTTTTGTTTGTGTGTGGTCCGGGGCATAGGCCATGCTATCTCTTTCTGAATTAAAGCTGATTTGGTTGTAATATAATAGATGTACTGTTTGCAGATTCTTTTAGGCCAAGTGCACCAAATACATAACTTGGATTTAGTTGCTAACTCGAAGTTTAATTATAAAAAGTCTGACATAATGGGCCCGTGGTAGATAGTAATTCGGAGTTAAAAGGTAACCCTTGTGTGCAAACGGGCCTTATACATAATTATGTATGTACATAGGAGTGTTCTTTTATGCGTTCTTAAAGATTTGTCAACGTTGATGTCGCTCATCAAAACTTTTTTACAAAAAAATTACAACCGCCTTCAAAAAATAAAAAGTGAAAAATAACTTTAGCTTTGGAAGTCGGTGGATTTGGTTCTGTTTGTTGTTTTGTATTGCCTGCCACCGACTTCCAAAGTTAAAGTTATTTTTTTCTTTTTAGTTTTTGAAGGCGGTTGTAATTTTTTTGTAAAAAAGTTTTTTATTTCTCGCTTTTTAGTATCAACTTCTTGTCATTGGATGACGATCCATGAAGAAACTGTCATGTTATGTAAATTAACGAGACACCACTAAAAAGTCATAAGAAAGCAATATGCGATTTCGTTTACTTGGATGAGAAATTTTTAATACTACTGTATACATCTGTGTAACCCTTGAGTACAGGCGTGATGTTATATTGTGTGATGGTGTAAACAATGCTTAAATATGCTATAGCAACAATCGCGGTTAATCTGCTGTTATTTATTGAAGAGTTCCCCCGATTTCTACAAGATCCCATCATCAGATATTGAAATGGTGACAATGGGACCACACGGGAAGCACCAGCTTTCAAATAAAAAAAAACCAAGACAATCGGTTCACCCAGTCGGGAAATTCGAGGTAACAAACATAAAAAAAAAAAATACAGTCGAATTGATAACCTCCTCCTTTTTTTGAAGTCGGTTAAAGAAGGGACTCATAGCTTCTGTATCTGGTTTCAAATCTTTAAGTATCTACTATTCTATAGTATAGTTTCGTACTAATATAATAAAGGTGAAGAGTTTGTTTGTTTAAAAATGCTATTTTTTGCAACTACTGGTCCGATTCTAACAATTCTAATAGAAAGCTACGTTGTCTGTACGTGCCATAGGCTATTCTTTACATAACACTTTGCTCGACCTGGTAATTAAACCCAAGACTTCAAGCGTAGCAGTCGCCCTTAGCACCACTAGGCCAACGAGGCAGTCATGTCAATGTACGTGAAGACAATTCAATACTCATATATATTCCAATGAAAAAGAATGAATAGATACGGCACATTATAATGTCGAAGCATTTTGTATCAGATCAACTGACATATCTAGGATATTGGAGCGTGGACCAGATACGTCTGCGTATCGAAGTCAGAACAAAGATCGACTGTTTGCTTTACGTAATAAATTATACACACAGTTCTGTTACTTGTGAGAAATGGGACAGACGAATTTATTACTGGATTTCTTTGAAAAATTAATAGATAAGGTTTAAAATACCCGCATTGTTAATAGTTTATAACTGCCCGTTGGTCTCGTGGTCGCAAGTGCGATTGCTGTGCAAGGGGTCCCGGGTTCGATTCCTAGGTCGAGCAAAAAGTGTTATTGGGTTTTTCTATGAAATTCTCAGTAGCAGCTCGGAGTTTGGATTTGTGCCCGGTTAATGGCAATAGGCTCGCCCCCTATTACATGGGACCTAAGTATACCGGCGAACTGTGGGTGTACATTGGTACACCTCTGCCTAACCCTTCGGGGAATACAGGCGTCATGGTATATTTTTTTATATTATAATTATTTTTTCTTTCTTTGAAAAATGAATACTTAGATAAGGTTTAAAATGTGTTGGAAAGTTCTGGGGATCTCATGAGGATTATATTTCCAATATTTTTGGATACTGCTGTTTGAATTTTACTGCCCTGCTGTTCACAAGAGTGCACTGCCGTAAAACGGGGTGAATTCGAACTTCGCGGGGGCGAATCGGAACGAATTTTTAAAAGGCATTTTAAATTTCTTTTATAGTTTGGTCCCAAAAAAGAGAAATTGTACCTATATTGGTGGTTGGTACAATATATCCTGCGTGCTTGACCACTAGCGTACTTGGTTTCCAACCGGTCCTTTTAAAAATCTATGGGCCTATGTCCAGCAGTGGACGTCCTTATAATCTTTCTTAGTTCTCATTTTATAAAACGTTGCCTCAAAGTGAGAATTAGTCGTGTTTCATGGGTGCGTTTACTAACACATTAATTCACACACACACAAACAAACAAAATCAGAATAAAGTACCTGCAAGCCATACAAATATTTGCTACAAGTGGAAATCGAACTCACGACACGCATCGCAGCAGCCAACCGTATCGTTACTACAATCCTATGAATATAATTTTACAAATCAATACAAAATCCACTTCACGGTAATATGAACTCTATAATATTATATCTAGGATACAATTTGAACTGCTAACAAGCCCTCTCGGGGTTCAATCAAAGAGGTATTACAGAGGAGGTAGTTGGTCCTCTGTGAGATGTAGTTTACGTTAGACAAGCGTTAATCTCGGGTTTAAGTTATGCATTGAAATTTTAATCAGTTTGTTATAAAAAGTTAACAGGTTTTAGTTAATATTGTGTAATTTTACTTAGATGGCATGTCATTTTAAAATACATATTTTATACAAGTTATGGATAAACATTATACACCTATTAAAAAGAGGAAATATTTTTTTATTTGTTTTTTTTTGTACCCAGTAAGCTATTATAATACTTGACCGATCTTAACCGTTTTTATACCAGTATGTGCCTACATTATTCCTGAGTAACATAGGCTATATGTATAAAATTAAGCTACGGCCTACGGGAGCGATGCAGTAACCAAAGACGTGACTTATAAATACCATCATCACGCCTGTATTCCCCGACGGGTTAGGCAGAGGTGTACTAATGTACACCCACAGTTCGCCGGTATATTTGGGTCCCATGTAATAGGGGGCGAGCCTATTGCCATTAACCGGGCACAAATCCAAACTCCGAGCTGCTACTGAGAATTTCATAGAAAAACCCAATAACACTTTTTGCTCGACCTGGGAATCGAACCCGGGACCCCTTGCACAGCAGTCGCACTTGCGACCACGAGACCAACGGGGCAGGAGGCGGGGGATATTTTAATACATTGTACAATTATTGGTTATTTATTCATTAAATAACCAATCATTACATTCATTTAATTTCATTGGTCATTTTATATTTTTACCTGACATAATTATACCCAAGAATATTAGATTTTTTTTTATTGATTTCATAAATAACACTTTTAGTAAAAATAACAAAGCAGAAACAGAGGGACAATAAGATTTATTTTTAATCTTCTTTAATACATACATAAAGATAAATATCTAAAATCACTTGAACATACCAACACGCCTGTATTCCTCGAAGGATTAGGCATAGGTGTATCAATATACACCCACATTTCTCCGATACGTTTTTAGGCCCCATGTAATAGGGGGCGAGCCTGAAAACCACAACACGGTTCCAAATTTGAACAATCAATAGGGTATGTAGATAAGTAGATAATATAATAACAGAATTACATCACAATATTTAAAATACTATTTCGATTCGTCAAGGGGATACCTAAAGGCCGATGCCTGCCGGGGCTGCGGGTTGTTCGAAAGAGATACCGCGCACCCGGAACGCAAAGGGCACATGAAGGAACATAAACGGGTTTAAGTCAGTAAAAGTCTGACACTTCCTCCCGCCCCGCCCAGGGCGGGGAGAGTTATTTGATGATTTCCCGTCTATAAAAAAAAGGCCCCATGTAATAGGGGGCAAGCCTATTGCCCCCACCACCTGAAAATATTGAAAAAACGCAATACAAAAATAAAAAAAAGAAACAATGACACAAACAAAACACAATCAACAACATTTTATATTCTTCTTCTTCTTCTCTATTCTTCTCTTCTCTTCTCACGCAGTAAAGTCGGCACTAACACACCTGAAAGTTTGCTCACCTTGATTAAAACACAGGTTCGAGCAACAATTCAGGCCCATCAGTGTACCGTACTCTCTTCTTATCTTCTGTTTGATTCTTCTCTTCTGTTCTGTGATATTTATATCATTCTTCTGACTCTTCTTTTCATTTTCTTCTTTTAATCTTGCTGTTTGTACAATCGTTAGTTTTTAATAGGTATTTAATCATTTAAAATTCTACTTATATTATAATGCAAAAGTTCTGAAGATTAGCTGTTCAAATAAACAAAAAAACTAAATAAACAAAAAACAATCAAAGTGGAAATAGCTTAAAAATCAAGCACAGCACAAAATCAAGGAACAAGGTTCAAAATGATGCTTTGAAAAGTCATAAGACACGCCTTCCAGATTAAAACATAAGTACTTATATAAAAAATGGAGGATAATGTTGCAACAACCAAATTCTAATTACAGCTTATACAATACTAATTACAACCTCTTATTATAATAATAGATCTACCTAGTTACCAATCATTCAATAATAAATGATTAATTTGATAAGATACTACCTAATTGCCCGCGACTTCGCCCGCCATAAGTTACGTTTTAGGTTAATACTCCGCTCCTGTAGGTCGTAGCGTGATGTTATATAGCCTATGTTATTTAGGAATAATGTAGCTATCTATTTGTGAAAATTTTTAAAATCGGCCCAGTGTTTTCGGAGCCAATTTGCTACAAACAAACAAAATTATAACTCTGTATAATATTAGTTTAGATTGAAATAGATCCAGTTTTTTAAAGCAATGCGCGTGAGTCATTCGAAGGTAGCCAAGTCTGGGTGTTAAGGTTGTCTTGTGTATTATATTTCTTTTGTAATTGATAGTCAAATAAATTTTAATTAGGATTTGCAATAAAATTCGCTTATTACTTTTGATAATGATAATAATTTTCATTAATTATTATACAGGAAAAAATTTTAACCAGTGCGTAAATTTTGCCATAATAAACTTCAACACGTTTTATTAAACACGTATATTTTATTTTGATATGTCTTAGTACTAAAAAAAAAAGTTATCGCTTACGAAACATGTTTACTTAAAAACCATATTTCATTGTCACTCGGCGCTAGCGCATTCCCCACCCCCTCACCCCAGTCATGCGCCCGGGCGGCGGCGGCGGCCGCGAATTTTCATTGATAGTATGGCGAATAGATTATGTCCTGGATGTTTTGCTTATTTCAAACTCGGATAAGGATGAAATTTATTTTTTTTTTTTTTTTTAACTAAACACGTAAATGTGTTCTATTACTGATACTGAACTACCAAAAAAAAATTACGCACTGGTTAAAAACTTATCCTGTATTATGAGACTGCCTCGGTAGTCTAGTGGTCCTAAGCGCGACTGCTACGCTAGATAGAGGTCTTGGGTTCGATTCCCAGGTCGAGCCTCTTGCTCGACCTGGGAATCAAACCCAAGACTTCTACAATTACTCTTTAATTGGGTTTTTCTATGAAATTCTCAGTAGCAGTTCGGAGTTAGGACTTGTTTTGGTTAATGACAATAGACTCGCCCTCTATTACATGGGACCTAAATATACCGGCGAACCATTGGTGTACATTGGTACCTACAACCTCTGCCTAACCCTTCGGAGACTACAGGCGTAATGGTATATTATTTAAAAGTAAGTTTACTCAGAACATTGATTCAATTATAAAAATTTTTTCAATTATTTGTACTTATGTAGGAACACTAGGAACCTATTTACTACCTACCTTAATTTTTTAGGTTTCGAAAAGTTTTTGAATGATTTAATCAAACCCTAAAAAAAAACAATGTATCATTAACACAGTTACAAAACAAAACAAACAGAACACACATCAAACGCAACACTATCAACAAAAATATCTACATCATTATTACACTGACAGCAAAAATGGCGCGAAAAAGACTTTTGACATCTGTCAATTATGCGCGTTCGGATACGCGACACGAACGAATACAAGTTTATTGCGAACAAACAATCGCTGATATGTAGATTGGCTTAGTTTGAATCATTGTAGTATTTGTGTTCGTTTCAAAATAATGGCTGTCCGGTTGTTAAACGTTGACACCAGTTGCGTGGGGCGCCCGCGGCGACAGTGTACATTTAGGTTAGTTTGTATGTTATTATTATGTTTGGATTTGGTATTGTGGTCGTTTAAGGTAGCTACATATGTGACTGCAACCATGAACTGCTTGCTTGAACAACGATTTTGGGCAAGCTTGCACGCTTTCGCTTAAGGTAGGTGCTTACACAAAAGATAATAATATAATTTTAGTCACGCAAAGCTTGCAGTTACGCATAACTCAGACAAAAAGTAGGTAATACTGGAGACTTTTAATTATATAATTCAACCGAAAGTGAATGAAAATTGAATGATTTATCTTCCACACACGTTCTAGTCTATTTGTTTTTTTGAGTTTATTATAAATTATAAATAAATAAATAAATATAAATATCTTGGGACAACCCACACACGGCTATCTGATCCCAAGCTAAGCAGAGCTTGTGTTATGGTAACCAGACAACTGATATACATACTTATATAATTTATAAATACATACATATTATAGATAAATCACACCCAGACACAGAACAAACAATCATGCTCATCACACAAAGTTTGTCCTGGGTGGGAATCGAACCCACGACCTCCGGCTTAGCAGTCAGGGCCACTAACCACTAGACCAACAGGCCCGTCAATTTGAAAAAATTAAAACTAATAAATTAAAACTGCTCGACTACTCTTTTTAAACTAACCCTTGAATAGTCACCGCAGGTGTAAAAAAAGAGATTTGAATGAAATTGAAATTATTCTACTCTTAATAAAATTTGTTGTTTCATAACGACAGTAAAACCACCCTTTGATGTATTTTTTACCCTGTACAATATACTACTTTTGCCCGCGCCTTCATCCGCATCAAAGTTGATTATGACGAATGTTCGTAGACTTTGTGTATGTCACCTCTGACCAAGACTAAAGAGCTTATCCACCTCAATAAATAATGGATGTTTATTATTTATTACTATACATTCTGATACATACGCTACTTTTTATCCCGAAAAAAAAAACACGGTCCTATAGGATAACAATATTACCTTTACCGCGGAAGGCCGCGGGCAAAGCCAGTAAGTTTTAAAAATAATATTATGGAAGCCTAACATCTTGCCCGCAGTGTCTACGCGTGTTTGGTAAAATCGATTGCCCATCCCTGCTGATGGCCCCGGCTGCCCCAAAAATGTAATTGGATAGCCAACCTAATTATATAGGTATATATTGTAATGTAATACGTCTAGTAATGGGTATTGGATACCGATCAATCTTTATGTTTAAAAAGCTGATGTGGTTTTGGTAGAGAAATTTTAAGGAGAATATTTTGCAAAGAAGAAGGGAAGTTTTTGGGGTATTTTTGTGTCCTAAAGTTGGGCTCTAGGACACAAAAATATTGACAAAAAACTGAGTTTTGCTATTTCAAATGTTGCTTTAAGCAAAGAATTTCTTATTTTAGCTGTTAGGTATACAGGGTTTTTCATTAACTGCGCTGCTTTTGGAGGGTGAACGTACTCATGAATACGAACAACTTTTAAAAAAAAGTGCAGTGTTGCCACTTTTTTGAAAAAAAAGTGGCAACACTGCCCGAGTGACATGTCAAAATTTTTATCCGTATTTTAAAATTAGTTTTAATTATTTTTTAAGTAGTTTTAAAGTGTAATTTTATATAATTAAGCAACGTAATTGCATAATAATCCGGGATTATTGTTTTCCCGTCGATAAACACAGTAATAATCAGTGTTTGGTTATCCACCGTTACCGGTAACCTATTTCGAACAGCTGATGTCATCCTGCGGATTTAAACGGGGAGTATTGTTTACTTTTATTCTATCGTAGCCACATATTAGCACACAATTATTGTCACTTAATATCTGTAACGCACTCTCATTTAGTCCCATCATAATTTATTTTGATAGATTCGATACATTGGATTACCTAAGTCTTGTATCAGTCCTGTATTTGTATTCATATTATTATAAAAGACGAGACTTAGTATCGAAATAACGCTAATAGTTCATTATTTGAGACTATATATAAACAATCTAGTAAATTCTTGTCCATTAATATTGTACATACATTTAAATTTTGATTTTAGTTCTGCTACACAAGTACCCACACAAAAAAAAAAAAAAACTTTGCATTAAATTTAATTATAGTGTTATTCCAATCAGCAGCCTACCTCTTTCTTCTCCACTAAACCACACTAACATTCCCATTTCACCTGTCATTTCACACACCTTTCCTACTTTTGTCTATTTAACTAGTTCTCACCGTTTCTTCAATTCTAATTTCAGTAACTATTCCTGAAACCATGTCAGTGATGACCCGCAAGGCTACGGCTCAGGTTATGGAGGTTAAATTGAGAACGGCCCTTGAAGAACTTAAAGCATCCAGCATCCAATGCCAGCAATTATTGCAAGAACGAGACGAATGTGAGGAGGAAGTAAAGGGCATAATCAACAAAAACACATGCCTGAAGCGTGAGCTGGTGGACCTTCATCAGCAATACCTGGATGTTGTCGATGAACGGGACAAACTGCGGTCAATCACTGATGGGTTCAAAAACTGTAGTGACCTGTATGAGGAGGCTTTGAGCAAAGTTAGGGACTTAGAGGAAGAATTAATACATTCAAACTTAAGAATTACCAAGTTACAGAATGAAAAGGAATGTTCCCAGGCTAGAGAAACAAATCACTTATATAATGAATTGTTGAATAGTAAGTGTAACCCAAACTCCTTAATTACAATAGACCTCACTGAAGATTCTCTTGTAAAATATAATAATAGCAGTTATACAGTGAGTCATAATAAATTAAAAAAATATGCAAAGTTTAACAAAATCATTAATAAATGTAAAAGGTTTAGAAAACAACAAAAACATTATTCCAATAATATTAAATTAAGGAAAGAACGTGTTTTTCTAGTGAATAAATTAAATAATTTCCAAATTAAATTAGAGGATAGCATAAACATTTATGAGGTTGACACTCAACGCCTACAGTCAGAGATTGAGGTGCTTGAAGGGTCATTATACTCTCTTTCTAAAAAGTATGAGAGCTCACAACAACAAATTAAAGAGCATATACTTGCAACAAATGCATTAGTGGATATCTGTAGCTCTAGTGCAGACAGAATGGACCCAGTGACGCACAGTACCACTCAAGGTACCTTCCTGAAGGAATCCCAATTTGGGGCTCCCCAGCCTGAGGTAACGGAATACCCGTCCCAGTCTGAGAGTGTCATGGAGTGTGTCCCTAATTTAAGTGTAGTACCAGATATTGAATATGGTACATCTCTGGATCTGCAAGACAGTAGTTCTCTATCTGATATCAAAGTTTGTTGCTGTCCCATTATATTTTCAGATAGTTTAGGAAGGGGTCTGGGGAAATTACTAAACAACAACCTTAGACAATCTGCTTTAAATTATTGTATGCCTGGAACTTCCTATAAAGAAATAGTTTCTTCAATAACAAAAAATGTTTATGATGCAAATTCTATCATTACTTTATTAGTAGGTAATAGCATAAATGTAACAAAAGACGACATTACTGACAGCGTCACAGAAATGTTAAAACTTAATTGTCAGAAAATAATATTGTGTGCTTTTCCTTACTTTGAGCACCTCTCAAAGAGACAAAATAATAACATTCATATGTTAAATAATCATATGCAATTTCTTGTTAGTCACTATAGTGACAAACTTATGTTTCTGGACATCAACAGTTTTGTTGACAAATTAAAATCGACTAGGGATACAGCGTATCTGCCCATTAGATTTAGACGTCAGATAGCTTGGCTATTAGCTTTTAATATTAACTCAGACATAATTAGTATGTCGAAGTCCTCCTTAATTAGCACCACACTATTTAGTAATAATACTAATGTTACGGTGGCAACAAAAAATAATGTTTTAAACTAGTGACTAAGACAACAGAAGATACCAACGACAATTTATTTAAACATATGAACAAAAAGGTATCTTCTAGCAATCCCTTACCAAATAGTAAACACGGGGGTAAGCAACATTCCTTAAAAATATTTCATCAAAATATTCAAGGTTTTACTTCAAAACAATTAGAAATTGAACTGTTTTTAGAAAAGACAATGTTCGACATTATTTGTTTTACAGAACATTGGTTAAAGGAGTATGAAATGTTAATTAATTATGAGAATTATACTGTGGCCAGTTGTTTCAACCGCAAATCCATGCAGCGTGGTGGTTCACTAATCCTTATTAAAAATAGTATTAAATCAAAGCCACGTACAGACATAGTTCAACTATCGGTTGAACATATTATTGAGCTGTCCTGTGTTGAGCTAGATAAGCATGTTATAGTGTGCGTCTACAGACCCCCAAATTACCAAAATTACTCTATTTTTGAAACTGTAATGGAAGATGCTTTGTCAAAACTTACAACTGGTAATAAATCAGTAATAATCTGTGGTGACTTTAATATCAATATTCTAGAAAATAATTCAAATAGCAGTAGATTAATAAGTCTTTTTAAATCTTTCAACCTATCATACGTTTTTCTAGAACCAACTAGAATAACTTCGACTACTGCTACATGTATTGATAATGTTTTTTGTTGCTGCACCTACTTAGATAAAGCTATAGTAAATTATCTTCCATCTGATCACAGCGGACAAACCGTTTCTTTTGAGTACAAAACATCATTACAAAAAGTGCAGATACAATCAAGACCAATAACATCTGGTAATCTAAATAAATTTAATAGCACTTTAATTAGTAAGTTATGTGTTCAGAGCCTTGATATAAATGGTGGTAGTGCTTTATATGAAAAATTCTTTTCTGTCGTGCAAACAGAGTTTAATAATATTTTTAAGAAAAAAACAAAAACAATTTGCCCAAAATTTTTATTTAGTGATTGGGCAACTAAAGGTATCAGGAAAAGTAGGGAACGACTATTTGAATTGTATGGCCTTAAGCCTTATGTAAATACTGAAAGTTTTAATAAGTATGTTGCTACTTACTCTAAAATTTTTAAAAATACTTGTAAGTCAGCTAAAGCTTTGTACATTAGTAACAAGGTTAAATCAGCAGATAATAAAATAAAAACTGTTTGGAAAATTATTAATAACGAAACAAATAGAAATAAAAGACATAATGCTGATTATAGTCTAGATACTTCCCGAGGTCCCATAAGCACAAATATCGATGTGGCTCAGGAATTTGTAACATTCTTTACCAATATTCCAATGAAAACTACTGAAGCTTTAAATTCCTCGCCCGCACTTGCTATGGATTTAATAAGGGCGAATGTTTCAGCCTGTCCCAAGGAATTTAAATTTAAACATATCAACCCTCTGGTTGTTATAAAAACATTCAATCAACTCAAGAGCAAGGTTACCGAAGATCTGTGGGGCATGTCTACTAATGTATGTAAATCAATAATTGAGACAGTAGCACCCTATTTAGCTTTGATATTTAATTTGTGTATAGACCAAGGAGTTTTCCCTACTTTAATGAAGCACAGCAAGGTTATACCCCTATTTAAGTCCGGGGATAGCAAAGACACCAACAATTATAGACCTGTGTCGATTTTGCCGGTTTTCAGCAAAGTGTTCGAAAAAGTGATGCTCAATCAAATGCTCAATCATTTCAACTGCAACAACATCTTGCACGATCAACAGTACGGTTTCACCAGAGGGCGTTGTACTACTGACGCCGGTGTCACTTTAATTAAACACATCTTTAATGCATGGGAGGACTCACAGGATGCCATTGGCATCTTTTGCGACCTCTCAAAGGCATTTGATTGCGTAAATCATGAAACACTCCTCCTTAAGCTCGAGCATTACGGACTAGGTCATCTAGCGCGTGACTTGATAAAATCGTACTTAAATGATAGACTGCAGCATGTTCAAATAAACGGTGTAAATTCATTAGGCTTAAAAGTAAAGATGGGGGTTCCGCAGGGTTCTATATTGGGTCCGTTTCTCTTTTTAGTATATATTAATGATTTACCTCATTTACTGAAAAACCAACCTCAAATGGTGTTATTTGCTGATGACACTTCACTGATTTTTAAAGTAAATAGAAAGGCACAACATCTTGACGACGTAAATAACGCTATGCATGAGGTTCATAATTGGTTTACTATAAATAACTTAGTATTAAATGAGAAGAAAACTAAATGCATAAGATTCGCTTTGCCAAATGTTAAAAGTTGTTCATGTAACGTTACATTAAATAAGGATATACTGGAATTCGTCGAAAAGACAGTTTTCCTAGGGATTACGCTTGACTCAAAGCTGCAGTGGAGTCCTCACTTAACATCTCTAGCAGGGCGGTTGAGCTCAGCCGCTTACGCTGTCAGAAAAATCCGACAGTTAACAGACGTGGATACCGCGAGGCTGGTCTATTTTAGTTACTTTCATAGCATTATGTCTTACGGTATTTTGCTTTGGGGGCGGGCTGCAGATATAGATTCTATCTTTATTCTGCAAAAGAGGGCTGTCAGAGCCATCTATAATCTTTGCAGGAGCGAGTCTCTAAGGGAATTGTTCAAAAAAATTAATATCATGACGGTTCCTTGTCAATATATATATGAAAACATTATGCATGTTCGAAAAAACCTTCATCTTTTCAAAAAAATTGGTGATAGACATAATGTTTATACTAGAAATAGGAATAAATTAGATCAACCAAGTTTCAGATTGTCTAAAGTACACACTTCTTTTATGGGGTACTGTGTAAAATGTTATAACAAAATACCGCTCGATATTCTCGAACTAAATGAGAGAAAATTTAAAACTTGCATCAAACGCACACTATGTAGTCAGGCATATTATAAGTTAGAAGATTATATTAATGACAAGAATGCTTGGCTTAATGCTGGTCCTGCTCCACAGAGACACGCGCTCACAAATTAATAGATATTATTTTTTGGGTATGTTTCTTACCACTTTTTAATTTTGATTGACATTAATAACGTCTACCGTTATTTTATTGCTATTTATTTTACATACTATGGATCATCAATCGAATAGGTTCACTAAAACCTTAGTTTTATATAATTTAACATAATTTATTTCAATTTTGTAAATGTGAGTACCATGGAGCCATTTATTTGTTAAGTTATTATGTGTTGGACACTGAGCATGGCAGTTGAGAGCTTCGTCATGCTCTCTTTAATGTCTCGCTGACGGTGGCGTGTGGGTTGGATCGTTTGGTTCCCTTCAAGATGGTTGAGCTAGATGGTGCTGATGCACGCGTCATATTCGTGAACGGGTGCTGTCAGTTGGGATTGGTCATCTCTTAACTGCCATGGCTTACATCTTTATTATAATTTTGTTATTTTTTATATTCACCTTCATTGTTTTCACATATAGAAGCAACAAGAATATTGTAACCAAGTTTTTGTAAAAACCAAATTGAATGAAAAGAGTGTCCATGGAGTTTCTTGCTCGTTCTTCTCCATAGAGACCTACGTTTTGGAACGAGCAACTAGCTTCAATATTAAACTGTAACTTCTTGACAATTCAAAAGTGCCTGTAAATGGTCTAATTGAAATAAATGCTTTGATTTGATTTGATTGATTTTGGATTGTTGGTACACCTCAGCCTAACCTATATGAGTATGTGTGTGCCAATGGTGTTTTTATGTCAGTAATAAGTTTTTAACGTTATGACATACTCTATCGAGTAAAAGAATTCGTTACTCAGTACAGCTCATTTACAACATTATTTTAACGTGAAGTAAAATGGTAGCTTCCTGAATACGAAATAGTTTGTTCGACTGTACCTATAAGTCACATTTGGGGTCATAAATCGCGGGATGAGCTTTCATCAAATCGAAAACCGCTAGAGGACTATACCGGCAGCGAGATCCATTCAAAACTTAGTCTAGACATATTTTGATCAATAAGTAATTAAACTCGACGAAATTTTGTAGATAGGACAAGGCACTTAAAACCTTGTATGAGATTAGTTACGTATCATTTTGGAATGAAGTCATTTGACAGGAAATTGACTAACTTTAAGCCTAGATATTAGTGCCCTTAGCCTATCTGTAAAATGTCATTAAGTTTAATTAGTTTTTCACTAAATTATGACTACTTTTAGATGGGGTGGGCAGTCAAATCGGTTTATATATTTAAACTTTATGCAACAAAAGGTACAAAAGCGGACTTACTGCCTTGGGCATTCTTTAAGACAATCAAAGATGGTGAAGAGATACAAGATAAACACACAGGTTTGACAAAATTTTCCTTATTAAACAAACAGGAAGGTTTAAAATCGAACGTAAATCACGAAGCCAATTGTCAATTCAATCCGAGGACGTTCAAAAAAGTCCACAGATGTACCTTGTGTACTTAAAAAAAAAACAAGACGACACGGTTGGCGCAGTGGCTGAGCAATTGGCTGCTGCGCTGCGTGTCGCAGCTTCGATTCCCGCAAGTAACAAATATTTGTATGGCTTACATATAGTTGTTCCGCGTCTGATTGTTTATGAATGGGACTTTATATGTTTGTAAATGCACCCACCATACAGGAGAAATTCCTAGTATAGGCCAACGTTTTTTTATAAACATCAAAGTGACGCAGCTTTGTTCCCCCTGGCAAAGGCGTTCTAATAACCTCTAGACCACCCAATATAATTAAAATCAGCAGCTCAAACTATTTAGTTGGTATTGCCACAAATAACCAAAGTTTGCCAAACCAATAATGAGATCGAGATCAATACGCAGTGTTGCCAACATCAATAACTAAATCTGCCAACATTCAGTCGTAAACAGGGTAAGACGTTTGTTTTAAATCATATTTTATCCTCCTTTGTAAATTGTTTATGAGAAAAGCGTTACTGTCTATCTGTTTGTGTTTAATGTGAATTTCTAGAATTTTTTTTAATGTATGAGTGTTTTATTGGTTAAGAGGTTAAATAAACAAGAGGTTTTTGGAATTTGAGTAAAATTACGGGACATAAAATTTTGAGAAATGTTAGTTTTATTTTTAGGGTTATAATTAAAAAGGTTTTATTAGCTTTTATTTCTGACTAGCTTTTGCCTGCGAGGTTTTTGTCACCTGCATTAAGTCACGTACTGCTCTGCTTCCGTGAATCGTGGCGTGATGTTATTTTATTTTTACCTATCTGACTGGTAGCTTCAGAAATTTGTGTTTAAACAAACAAACAAAATAACTCTTCTGCTTTATTATATTAGTGTTGAAAGATACATGTGGGTCTAGTTCCTGCTTCTCAAATCGCTTGCATCGTCTACCTTGCCTTACTCCAAGTAGATTTTAGCTCTGTCCGAAATCCATTCATAGTTGACTTCTTCTTGTCCTGATGCCTCAGTCGTTAAGGCACCCGCCACTCATGCTCAAGGTTGTGGGTTCACAACCGGGCACGGGCAAGAACCAATGTGACTTTTTCTAATTCATTTATGTACTTTCTTAGTTTAACTTGGACATCACTGACATCGGTAACCATGTCAGAGCCCTTGAGGCGGTTTAGAAACTCTGACACAAAGGTTTGTAGGGTCGTTAGACCTTACTGCCCACACGATAAAGAAGAAAGAAGCTGCCTTCGCATAACTATAAAATATCTGCCTATTATATTTCAGCTTCATAGGTCAAGTAGTTTTTGAGATTTTATGTTTCAGTGATTGAAGGAGTGACCTTTCCCTTGTATAAATATAGATAGATGAAGCTAAAAATAGTTGTAACGAAAAGTTTATGTAATTAGATGAAAACGTACCCACTTACTTATAAATATCTACTGCCAGAAATAGCTTTTTCCTTATCTCGTAATCCTCAGATATTTATTAATATACTTGGATCAAAAACCTGCTGAAAAGATATTATTATAAAATCCTGTAGCTTTTGCCCGTAATTTTGCCCATCCGTCAAACGATAGTTTCGCTGGTTCCATATTAGTGAACACGTGCATCTATCATCCATTTATTCACTAAACCAATGGAAATAGAGACAACCACAGATATACTTTTTGCTATCACTAAATTATAATACATAATATTAGGTTACTATTGTCCCACTGCATGGCAAAGATCTCTTCTCCTACAGAGAAGGCACGAGCATTGATCACCACGCTTGTTCAAGGCGATTAGCGATTCCAGATTAATTATAATTCCAAGTTCCCTCACGATATTTTCCTTTACCAATGTCTGTGTGATGTCTAAGATAAACTTAGAAAGCACAATATAAATTGAAATAGTCACATTGGTACTTGCCTGGCAATCACCATAGACACTAAAAAACATAAAACACACCAAAACAACACAATTTGACAGCAAAAATGAACACAAAACGTTGAACATTGCACTGACAAGTAATTTATCAGTGGGATACGTCCAAATTTTCACCGTCGCAACCTGTTGCTGCAACAGGAATATTCGAACAAAAACAAGAGAAAAATGACACTTCGCTACCGAGGACGAGTTGAAATTATGTAGACTGGGGGAACTTTGGAAGGGTTGCGAAGTTATCATGTAGTTTTTGGAGACTTTGAATACTAAAGACGACGGCCAACCCGTTTTATTTCGGTTTTATAAGTAACTGCCCGTGACTTCGTCGGTGTGGATATTTCACCCACGTTAAGTAACGTCTTTGGTTACTGCTCCTCTCCCGTGTATCGTAGCGTGATGTTATATAGCCTGTGACACTCACAAATAACGTGGCTATCGAATTTTAAAATCGGTCAATTAAACAAAAATATAAATCTTTTTTCATTACAATATTAGTTTATATATAAGTATGAAATCGTCTTGAAAGCAAGCGTGGTGATCAATCCACGTGCTTCTCTGTACAAGAAGAGGCCGTTGCCCTTTAGCAGGACAATAAACGGCTATTAACAAACCCATAAAACAATCCAAAGTCTAAATAAAACATGGGAACGCCGGTAACTTTCCAACACTCCCATGAACACCATTATTATAGGTAGGTCTATGGTACATTTAGGTTAATACCACCACACCCGCGGTTCGCGTGACCACAGACAAAGTGCTGCCACTACTCCTAATTGAATTAGCCAATATACCTCCCCCTCCCTCCCCCCTTATTCACTTAAAGCTATCCATTCGTGTGATGGTTATCGCAAAATGTGCAGTCGTTCCCTATCTTTAATTTGTTGAAGTTATAAATTGATGGATTGGTGGATTGATTGATATATCGATACGGGTGGTGTCGATATTTTTATGGAGTGTGAATGTTCCCGTTTTTATATTTAGCCGGTTTGTGTTTGGTAATGGAGTATAGTCTATCCATAAATTCTCTATCCTAACTAATATTATAAATGAGATAGTAAGTTATTCATATTCATATTCATATTCATATTCATTTATTCACGTATAAATAGAGTAAATACAATCGGTGGTTTCCATGTTACATTATTTGGTCTTATAATTCTATAGTATAGTTTGTTTGTTACCTTTTTACGCCTAAATCACTGAACCGATCGTCCTGAAATTTTGCATGTACCTTGTGAGGTGTACAGAATGGACATAGGGTACCTTTCATCCCGAAAAAAAGTACTGTCCCCTAGGTAAATAACAATAATATTCTTATGATAATAGATGGCGCCACGTACTTATCTTTCGAATCATGATTGAATTTAATCGTCATTTTTACGCGGATGAATATATACCATCGTCACGCCTGTATTCCCTGAAGGGTTAGGCAGAGGTGTACCAATGTACACCCACAGTTCGCCGGTATATTTAGTGATAGATGAAGTCGCGGGTAAAAGCTACTTTAGTATAAAATAAAGTCACTTCCCGCCGACGGTCGCCACTTAGATATTTTAAACTGCGCAACGGATTTTAATTCATTTTTCATCCATAGATTGAGTGATTGATGAGAAAGGTTTATACATAAAGGACATCACGCTACGCCTAAGAAAAGCAGAGTAGTAAAAAAAGACGTAACTGAACGTGGGTGTATCTCTTTCTGTCTGTTACGCTTTCACGACTAAACCGCTAAACCGATTCTGATGAAAGTACGGAGTAAGATTAAACCCCAAGAAAGAAACGACACTTTTTTATCTAGTCCCACTGCTGGGCAAAGCCCACCCCCATATCCTTCCAAATATTCTTTTTTGCGTCACATCCAACTAGCCCTCCCGGTGCCAAAAACGACTTTTACTACTTTTTATTCCAACATTTTACGCGGGCAAAGTCGCGGGCAAAAGCTAGTTTCTACAGGTTCTTTTATGGTGAGGTCGGATCAATACTCCCTTGTGTTTTATGTTATCGCTTCGTTAAATGTATCGTGGGCTCAAATCTACTTAAGTTCGCCCCCTTGTCGAGGGCTGCATGTATTATAAACTAGCTTTTGCCCGCGACTTCCTTCGTGTCAAAGTTGCTATATTATCCCATGGGAATCGTAAATTTTTTTGGGGATAAAAAGAAGGAGTTGATGTAGCTTTTAGTGACGAAAGATATATAAACGTGTGTTTTTGAGAGAAGCCGAAGCATTTGCTTAATTCTTTGTCAATTTTAAATTAAATTTCTAAACGCATTCAACCCTATATATCTCTTCAAAGTTAGAAGTAAACAGGCTTCTTCTGGGTAAGCTCACTCTATTAACGCAAAAAAAAAATGATTTTGAATCTATTGTCGACTTTGCCTTTGTCACCTCTGACCTGAAGTAAAGTAAAGAGCAAAGCATATCAAGTAAAAAAAATATATTAGTAAATTTAAGAGAGAGAGAGAGAGAAAGATTTGTTTACAAGAGCTTTATAACGTTTTTATTTCACCATCAACTAACCTATTTAAAATGCCTGCAGTATGACAATATTATTTGGAAATAGGCGACACTAACTAATTGTGCAATTTTTTAATTGCGGTAGAGTAACTATTGTTACTCCGAACTTCCAAAGGGCAGTCGGTAGTAATCCAGGTGAATAAAGACCTCGCCACTAGCTTCTACTTAGTATTAAGCAAAACCAGAATATTTACAACTTAGTAAAGATAAAGATGATGAAACAAGTTTCAGCTGTGAACTTTGCAAAACTAATAAAAGTAACTTGTAAATTAAACAGCTAATAATTAAGTACTATTACAATGTCTGGCAATAAAAAATGACCCACTTTCCTATATTAATTGGTTTGGCCTGGATGTTAACAATTTAAGCACTTATTAGATACTAAGATCAATATTTCTTCGTTTGTTTAATTGGTTTCTTAGTATTTTAATTGGTTTTTCTAGCACTTAGTTTGAACGAAAAACGTTTTGTACTCTTTCAAAAGGGCAAGCTTTTTAAAGGCAAAAGGGTATAAAAAGACACTTATAGAAGCTAAAAGTTCAATGTTTCTCTCGTTACTGCGTTTTTTTTTTGTTCTGGACCATACCTGGCAATGGGATCCTTCAGGTTATGGAGATATTGAATGTCAAAGTTCAAATATTTTTTACGTTCGACCTTGAAAAGGCTTGAAGGACTTTGATTCTGTTTATAATATTCCTTATTTGTTAACGTGAACGAGGCGAAAGTAGTATGTAATTATCGTAGCAGGTGGCGTTCTGTGGTTTCTGCCTACCCCCATGGGAAAAAGGCGTGAGTTTATGTATGTATGTATGTATGTATGTATGTATGTATTTGTTAAGTTACTATGTGTTGGACACTGAGCATGGCAGTTCAGAGCTGTGTCATGCTCACTTTAATGTTTTGCTGAAGGTGGCGCGTGGGTTGGATCGTTGGGTTCCCTTCAAGATGGTTGAGCTAAATGGTGCTGATGCACGCGTCATGCTCGTGAACGGGTGCTGTCAGTTGGGATTGGTCATCTCTTAACTGCCATGACTTACATCGTTATTATAATTTTGTTATTTTTTATATTCACCTTCATTGTTTTCACATATAGAAGCAACAAGCATATTGTAATCAAGATTTTGTAAAAACCAAATTGAAGGAAAAAAGTGTCCATAGAGTTTCTTGCTCGTTCTTCTCCTTAGAGACCTACGTTTTGAAACGAGCAACTAGCTTCAATTTTAAACTGTCACTTCTTTACAATACAAAAGTGCCTGTAAATGGTCTAATTGAAATAAATGCTTTGACTTTGACGAAGCAGAGTATTATGTTATTATTAATTATCATGTAATTAATTAATTATAAAAAAGGATAAAATATTTTTGTTTTATATTAGCCAGATTCAAGGGGATTATTAAAGACTACCTAAATCACATGACGCTACGACACATAGGAGCGAAGTAGTAACCAAAGATGTAACAAAACACGCGTACAAAGTTGCGTGCAGAAGCAGAAGTAGAACAGCTTAGCAGTACTAAAGCCTGTGCCCACTTCAAACTGCGATAACACAGATATCATTATACCTAGAAGTGGTCTATTCTCATTGCGAGCTCAGCAGGGAACAGATGAACAGTAGTTAATATATCTTTATAGCATCGTTTAGCGCTTCCATTACGTGTTACGGTCAATGATAAAAATTAGGTTAATAGACAATTTACGAGTTGTCTGAACTAGACAGTGAGTCATGTTGCTGTTCGTGGATTGTTATAATTTGTGATGTTTGCGTTTGCTGAACTGGATGTGTGTTTAATTTTTCGGTATTTTTTTCGTAATTAGTCTTTTAACATATTTAAAAATAAACTTAAACAGTACGTTACTAACAATACAAAATTATTAACTTAACATGACAAACTAGTGTTACATATAAAATGAGTTATCGCACCTACCTTTGTACATCAAAACAAGTTTTTATTTTAGATACTGGACTATACTTAACCTACTTATAATTAATGTTTATTCGTTAAGTGAACAATGTATGTTCTTTTAGAATAAATAAAGAATCTTTAAACCCAATTTGGATATTTCTGTAGCATTCTTGGTATGGGCATTTGGAAAAGAGGGATGAGACGCATGTGACCAAAGGAGTTATGAAAATAAATGTGGATGGATGGAGAGGAAGAGGGAGGCCAAAGAAAAGATGGATGGATTGTGTGATGAATGATATTAAAAATAAGGGAGTCAGTGATACCATGACGGTTGACAGGAAGGCATTGCAGGAGAAAACGTGTTGCGCCGACCCCAAGTAACTTAGGATAAGAACAGGAAGATGATGATGGTTATTTCTGTAGCAGCTCTTATTTTTATCGGGTACTTTGGGTGTAAGGTTATTTGTTTGTGCAAATGAATTAATAATTTATTCAACCACTAATTTATAAACTACGCATATTCCTCCTAAACGGCTGGACCGATTATGATTTTTATTGTATGTTTTTGTGTGTGTGTCCTTGGATGGTAATTGTACCTTAAAGGTGAAGCTGGAAGGCCACAAAAAGGCAGGATAACGTCAAAAAGGGTCATATTATTGATTTGTGAAAAGTTATACACGTCTTTTGATATTCTTATTTGGGCACCATATAGAATTTTGAACTGATAGCAAGCAAAACCAAATAAAAACCAATTTTTCATCCACAATACTGAATTTACTCAGAGATCTGGTACAGTACGCGTTAGCTAAAAGCTTTTTGCCAATCCTGATAAAAACTTTCAGATAATATCTTATGATTCAAAAGAATCAACTTGCTTTGAAATAAGAAACGGAGGAACAAAGCAAATAGTTCAGAAAAAAATAAGCATTACTCCTTTCCATTTATCTACATCTTTTTGTAGAAAAAAAAAAGGTTATTTTGACCCAGATATCAGAAGCAACCCAAGTCGTTCCGACCATTATATTTTAGTGTCCACCGAACAGAACAAGAATATCGTTTGCAAAGAAATCTATAAAACACAGCTATTATAATATCCTAATCAATATTCTGGACACAAGCCAATTTTGGCCTTCTTCGGTTATAAAATCTCGTAAGTATTCTGATTCTTCGAAAGTTTAAAAAAAAATAGGTTAACACAACCGATTATTGGATCTTTGCCAAGACTTCAACCTACTTACTTTTGGAAAACTGTTCCAAGTCTAAGTTGTGGTTGGGAGAATTATTTTAAGTAGCAATTATGCATTGCAGTGGTTTTACGATTTATGGGAAAATTCCAGGGTAAGCTTGGCACACGTTGAATAGATTACCGCATTTATACCTAACTTTGTGGTAAAGTATAAATACTCGTAAATTTGAAACTTTTAAATGATCACGACTGTATTCCCCAAAGGGTTAGGCAGAGGTGTAACCAATTTCCACCCACAGGTATGTTTAAGTCCCATGTAATAGGGGGCGAGCCTATTGCCATTAACCGGGCACAAATCCTAAATCCGAGCTGTTACTGAGAATTTACAATTTCATAGAAAAACTCGATAACACTTTTTCCCGACCTGGGAATCGAACCCAAGACCTCTGGCGTAGCAGTCGCGCTTAGGACCACTAGGGACCACTTGTTAGAGTTGACTCCATAGTAAATGGTATTCCTGTTATTGATTTCCATGACTCTATGCAACCGTAAAGTTTGTCCTATATGTTTGTAGTATTGTAAGGTAGAACACATTCACACCAAATAAAAACAAAGGACAAACAACACTATTGGATATCTTGATCAATCACGCAATAATATCCGTCGCCATGTGTGATGCGCGTAAAGCGGCGCACGCGCATACGAATGTCTGACGGATGTGTGCCATATGTGTGTTGTGTCGGCGAGCTTTGTACTGCACAATATTGCATGAACAGTCAACGACAGAAGTCGATTCACAAGCAATATTTTTTTTTAATATATTTTTTTCTCTTTTACTAAATTAATTAGTTTTAAGATAAGCACGTGCTACGTAGAGGAACTTTGTGCGATTTTTTTTGTGTTTAGCGAAATGTGGCTTTAGACTGAATTAAGGATATAGATTAGGTTTGAATTTGAAAAAGGGGGAGTGAGGTAAAGTTTATACGCCATCATCATCATCATATCAGCCGCAGGACGTCCACTGCTGGACATAGGCCTCCCCCATAGATTTCCAAAAAGACCGGTTGGAAGCGGCCTGCATCCAGCGTTTTCCTGCGGTTGTCTGCGGCTGGAGTTTATACGCATTTTGTACCTTTTTTTAACGTTGATCCCTTTTGAAATTTCTCCTGTATCGTGGGTGCTTTTACAAACATAAACAGCCAGACTCGCCACAATTATCTGTAAGCCATACGACCTCTTCCTGCGCGACTCCGATTCGCACTTAGTCGGTTTTTTTTTACAAATTTTCCAAAATGGTCTGATTTTGCGTACGGATTTTTATAGACGCATTATTATTAGTTGCCATAGTGTGGAAGCGCGTGACCCCGCGCGTGCGCACGTTCGACGTACACGAGCCAGATGTTGAGTTTATTTGATGAACTTTGAACGGAATGTTCTTGGTACTATTTCTTTAGTTTTTATCGATTTCTTTTTTCCATTGAGATATAATTTTAGAAATGTTAAAAGTGTTGGAAATTTTAGGATAAGTAGGTAGAGAATCTAGTAATTAAAAGTTGAGGAGTAGATTCCTTAAAATTTAGGAGATGTTCACAGATTTCTACCTAAATTATGTACTAGCTTTTGCTCACGGCTTTATCCGCGTGTATTTTCCTACGAATCGCTTTTGTTTTTGATACTTAGTAAAAGGAGAATGGGCAAAATGGTACCCGGCTCCAATAGATATGATTGTAGTGTCGTTTAAAAGGTCTTACCAAGAGGAACAATATTTACTATAGCCACCAGTCTCAAATCTTATTGCGTTTGGAGATAAACGACAGTCTTACTAACTAATAAAAACCTTGTTCCTTCGGTTGCCCTTTGCGTTCTAGGGCCACGGTAACCTGTTTAGACAGTCCCGTGGCCCCGGCAATAAACATACATATCATAGTATATTAGGTCCCACTTATCTAAGCATATTATGTTCTTCATTTTAAATAAACACAGGTGATGCCACTTAAGATGGTCATTACCAATAACAATAGATAAAGGTTAGCAGTACAAACAAAAGGGCCCATCCTTTCTAACTCGATATTAGCTACCTGGACTACTGGCCATAACGCACTAGAACGCATCACGGAAAAAAACCGTAACAAGGTGACGCTACAATGGATTAAAGGACACAGTGGATCACTAGGAAACGATGCTGCTGACGAACTCGCCAGGAGGGGTTCTAACACGAAAGCTTTCGGACCAGAACCAATAGTGCCCATTACTTTCAATCAGCTTAGGAGCTGGTTGAAAGACTACACACATACACAAGCAGAGGAGTGGTGGGCCTCGGCACCAGGGTGCAGGCAATCCAAGGAGGCCCTGCCATGTTTGGACAAGGGACTGACCAGGCGCCTTCTGCGCCTGGACAGAGTTAGCCTGCGACTGGTGGCGGGGACTATCACTGGCCACTGCTCACTGAACAAACATTTCCACACTTTAGGTATCACAGACAGTCCTCTATGCAGAGCGTGCATGGAGGCAGAAGAATCCAGATCCCACGGCGGCAATATATCATCGTCTAAGTCTATCTTATTCCAGCTTTATTTTACTAATATAAGTAGTTTGTAGTAAATTCTCATTTATAAAACTTAGTGAGATTACTGCTTCCCAAACGTGAATAGGGACAGGCGCCATGGTAGACGTTTATCTGCATCAAAATATCTTTTCAATTATATATTAATGATGACTATTGGAGCGGGTACCACGTTCCATACATTTTTGCCCATTCTCCTTTAGCTATTGGGATAACATAATTATCTTTCTATTAAAAATAATCTCTAAATTTCGAAGGAATGAATTCTTCACCTTTAAAGTGTTACTTACAGGAACCATCCAACCTTTTAATTTTTTATTATTTTTTTGCTAACATAATTAATAAGATACATGCTAGCCCAGTTTGCGGCTACTGTTAAAAATTTAAGAAGTTCTATTTTTTTTTCTACTTTCATAGCTATTTAACTCTGAATACTTTTAAGAATCCAACAAACAGTTATAAAAACCTAATCCAGTAGGTACCAAAATTCTCCACGTTAAATTCACTTCACTTGTGGCAGTAAGCAGTACAGCCGTGCGATTCTCTAACATATTTCAACGCTGCGCTCGACGTCGAGCTCGTCGATGACACTACTGTCAAATCAACTTTACGCACAACGCATAGAGTTGATTTTACCGAAGTTTCGTCAACCAGCTCGACGTCGAGCGCAGCGTTGAAATATGTTAGAGAATCGCACGGCTGATCGATCTCGCATTTAAAGTATATTTTTAGGAACGTAAGATTAATATTTTTTGGCATAAACTCAAAGTTTCCATTCGCCGAGTGATGTTGTGCAGACGGCTTTCATGTTATTATAGATATATGTATATATACATTTTGAATTTTATTACTATCACAAACTCATCATCTGCTTAACCTTTTCCCAACTATGTTGGGGTCGGCTTTCAGTCTAACCGGACGCAGCTGAATACCAGTGTTTTACATGGAGCGACTGCCTATCTGACCTCCACAACCCAGTAACTGGCCAACACGATACTCCTTGGTTATACTGGTTGTCAGACTTCTTGGCTTCTGACTACCCGTAACGACTGCTATTACTATCACAAACTGTGAAAGAATTAAAAGGTTTGTGTAATGTTGGACGTATAACTGGGTAAGAGATTAACATTGACAATAGCGTGGGCCTTTTTTTTTATAGACGGGAAATCATCAAATAACTTTCCCCGCCTTGGGCGGGGCGGGAGGGAGTGTCAGACTTTTACTGACTAAAACCTGTCTATGTTCCTTCATGTGCCCTTTGCGTTCCGGGGGCGCGGTATCTCTTTCGAACAACCCGCAGCCCCGGCAGGCATCGGCCCTCAGTGGCCCCATCCAATTTTGCTGACATCTCTTTGAGGCGCGCGTGGAACACGAACGCGCCGTCGACACGGTCTGTCGTTGTTTAGTGAACGTACGGACGGTGAGCTACCCATTGCTCACCGTCCACAGACCCGCGCCTACGGTGGCCGGGAGTCGTCTCGCGGCTCCCGACGCCCGGAGCGGCCGCTGGGACGGGGGACCCTCCTTTCCCTCTCCCGTCCCGCCGCCTCCAGCGTGGCCCTTGCGGCGGGCATTCGGAAGAACACGGATGGGTTTTAGTCTTACTGACTAGTCTGACACTTTTTCTGCTTCGCCCAGGGCGAAGAAGTCATGTGTTGATTTCCCTATCCTTGGGGAACTTAGATTCTACATCAGACTATTTTAATACCCCAAATGTGTTAAATTACTATCGAACATTAGGTAATATTTATCAAAAGTTCAGTTTTCCATAAGGAATTATACATACATAGATACGACTTTTAGAAATAATAAGTTTAAATTTAAAAAAAAAAAACTTTGCATATTTACCTCTACACGATTACATTGAAGAAAAAAATCGATGTTATGTTGAAATTGCAGGAGTTTTTCGATACACACGTCCATTCCATACTAAGTCAACGACTGAAGTGAAGATAAATATATGCACTCAATTATCCGATTCATGATAATGACTTACCAACACTCCAACTGAGGTTCTTAATCCCATATTGCATCATTATACCTGCAAAAAAAGAAAATATGTAATCAGTAAAATTGACTATTTAAATATCCTTCTCGAATCATCATTATCGTTTATCTAAAAGATGTCCACGCTTGGGCATAGACTCCACCTATGTCTCGCCATGTAACAAAAAAATAATACCAGTCTATTTTGTCCCTCTGCAAGAAAAAGCCCTCTTCTCATACAGAGAAGGCATATACGAAGTGTAAAAAGAGACATCATATAACCGGTAATTATCCATATATCTACAGTTACTGATCATCAAACTAAGCAAAGTTGAGCAAAAGCAAAAATTGTTGCTAGGAAACGACTTTTATTTTTGGTGTAAAAAATCACTGTTTATATGCGCGTTGCACTAGTAACAGGGGTTGTGGGAATATTCAACTTTTATTAGAACGTTTTAGAGTTAGTTTTGGCAAATAACGTTAAAAAACTTGGAAGTTTGACCTTCAAAAACTCAGTAACTAGAAGGTTCCCTGAACAAAAAAAATATCCCAATGAGAGGAAAAACATGTAACTTTTGACTTGGTATTCCGCCAGTCTCGTGTCTCTCGAATCTGGCGACTTCTATACGATGGAAAATTGTGGGTCTTAAATTATGAATGAGACGATCAAGGACTTATGAAACATAAATTATCATGATTATAATGTATGTATGAAGGTGTATTATGATGTCATTATCAAATACCTGCCTACAACTTAATGCAAGTCTCTGGGTTTGTATGGGTAGATGTTAATGAGGAAATGTATTCCGTAACAAGGATTTGGAAAAACTTAATTCAAAATAGTGAACTGTCTCGTTAGCCTAGTGGTCCTAAGCACGACTGCTATGCTAGAGGTCCTGGGTTCTATTCCCAGGTCAAGCAAAAAGTATTATTGGGTTTTTCTACGAAATTCTCAGTAGCAGCTCGGAGTTTGAATTGGGGCCGGTTAATGGCAATAGGCTCGCTCCCAATTACATGGGACTTAAAACATACTGGCGAACTGTGGATGTGCATTGGTACACCTCTGTCTAACCCTTCGGGGAATACAGGCGTGATGGTATGAAAATAGTGTACGTGGAGTTCCTTGTTCATTCTTCTCCAAAGAGAGCTACTTACGTTTTGGAACAAGTATCTTCAACTACAATTATATAGGAATACTATATAACATCAATCTACGACCCACGGGACCGGAGCAGTAACCAAAGACTCTTTATAATCTTTATGTTAACCCAACATCTTTCAATCACTGCCAATTTTACTCAGATTAAGACCAAATACAAGCTGTTGATTTGCATCCTCGTCAAATTTTAGGAGCTTGTCATAGAAAAAAAGAAGTAATCGAATATAATTACGATACCTGGCCAATATTTAATAAATGCTTGTTTTTTAGTTGCAACTATCACGAATCACGAGCATAGTTAACTCCTTGAATTTGTCGAGAACGCAAATCAACAGCTTGTATGTTTCATATGAGCAAGTGCCTTCACAATAGGTACTGCACTGCAGTATAACTGTAGTCAGGAAGTCCTAGTCATGTTAAAAATGTCAAGGTTGTAAGGATGGATGGATGGATGTTTCTCACTCTTTCACACAATAAGGGGTGAATAGATTAGGATGAAATTTGGCACTGAGATAGATTGTCGTGTGGAATAACACATAGGATACTAAAAATGTACGGTTCCTGTGGGATAATAATATAAAATTGGACACGGATGAAGTCGCGGGGAGAAGCTAGTTCAGTCATACATTGACCTAATAATTGAGCTAAATGGTGCTGATGCACGCGTCATGCTCGTGAACGGGTGCTGTCAGTTGGGATTGGTCATCTCTTAGCTGCCATGGCTTACATCTTTATTATTATATTTTATTGTTTTATATTCACCTTCATTGTTTTCACATATAGAAGCAACCACAATTTTTGTAACCAAGTTTTTGTAAAAACCAAATTGAAAGAAAAGAGTGTCCATGGAGTTTCTTGCTCGTTCTTCTCCATAGAGACCTACGTTTTGGAACGAGCAACTAGCTTCAACTTTAACTGTAACTTCTTGACAATTCAAAAGTGCCTGTACATGGTCTAATTGAAATAAATGATTTGAATTTGAATTTGAATTTGAACCCTCATACAGGAAAATAGGTTAAATGGTTACCACGCGGTTAGCGTTTGGTATTTCGCAATATTTCGTAATGCTAAAGATCAATGGCTTCAAAAGTTTCAAATATTTTAATAACATGTTCATTGACATTGAAGTTTGCCGAATCATGCTTGTGAAAGAAGTTTTTTTTAGGGTTCCGTAGTCCATGGGTGCTTCTTCCTTTGGAGTTCATGATAATTGTTTTTTATTTGCCTCGAGTGGCCACATTTTTCGAAGCATCAGTAGAGATGTTAATATTTTTCTAAAGCGCAGGTGTAGGGTCACTTTGGGCACTGAAGTAAGTGGGCCTTTATCTAGTCGATGGGTGCCAATAGAACCCTGTAACAAAGCCTCCGCTGTCCACCAGTCTGTCAACGGACTGTATCTCATAAACCGTATCAGTTAGAGGAATTAAAATCATCAGAGAGTGCGCATTACTATGACCGCTATAACAACAAATACACATACCATCACGCCTAGTGTATTCGCCGAAGAGTTAGGCAGAACTGTATCTACCAATGAAAACCCACAGACCGCTGCTATTTTTAAGGTCCATGTATTAGGTGGCTAGTCTATTGCCATTAGCCGGGCACAAATCCTAACTCCGAGCTGCTATTGACAATTTCATAGAACAACCCAATAACACTTTGCTCGACCTAGTAATCTAACACAAGACCTCTAGCGTAGCAGTCGCGCTTGATACCACTAGGCTAACGAGTCAATCAGTTAGTTCTTTTTAATGTAGTATTAAATATTATACAGTTGTACAGAACCTTTTATGTCTGACTCATATTTAGCCGATGTTTTTATGTTATAAGAAACGTTTTAACGGCTCACCTGTTTCTTTTGGATAAAGTTCTCATCGAGATGACTTCGCAGTATTGACAGTACAATTAAATTAACATTTGTAACAGCAATAGTGTGTTATTTCCGGTTGCATGACTTTCAACTTTATCTTCTTGAAGTTTAAGGCTGTTATTTTAAGTTTTAGTAATGTTGGGGCTCTCATGTCAAGGGAGACAAGTACCCCCAAATTAATATTTGATACTAGCTCCCATGCGCGAGTTTTCACTCGCGTTTAGTTACGTCTTTGGTTAGTGCTTCGCTTCCGTGTGTTATAGCGTGATGTTATATAGCCTATACGTTACTCAAGAATACGTTACTCAAGAATAATGTAGCTATCTATTGGTGAAAAAATGGGTAAAATCGGTCGAGTACTTTCGGAGCTAACTCGGTGCAAACAAACAAAATATTGTTTATTTTCTATTATATTTGTATAGATTACCGGCCTATTCTGGTCCTACTGCAGGGCAAAGGCCTCTTCTCATATAAAGAATGCAGGAGCATTGATCACTACGCTTGTTCAAGGCAGACTGGCAATTTCAGACTACAAGTTTAGGTTTCCTTACGATGTTTTCCTTAACCGATGTCCAAGATTAACTTAGAAAGTAATGCGAATTGAAAAGTGTCATGATGTCCCGCCTCTCATTATTATTAGCACACTATGATTACATGGGTTCGAAATCCAGCAAAATTAAAAATCCTCTTAAAATTCTCAATTCCAAGCAAATGCACCTGGAATGTAGCTAGCAACACTAAACATTCCAGACAACCTTGCCAGCTAAAAAAATCTTTTTTAATTGACACGCCATGTTGGCAGACAGCAGTTGCGCCAAATCCTTTGATATCGACTCTGATCAAACACAGACGGGCTTCCAAAATAGATGTGTTTATAGTAACTAGAATAGCGTAATGTTTCTAGCTAGTAATCTTTTACACGAGAACAAGAACGGCTGTAAAGTCAGTTAAATTTGTGATCTGTTGGTTGATGGTTTCGGCATGGCCAATGTTGGTAGATGTCGCTTTAAACAGTTTTATGGTGAAGTGAAAATAAAATACCATCACGCCTGTATTCCCCGAAGGGTTAGGCAGAGGTGTACCAATGACCGAGAGGCGATGATGATGATGGTGATGGGTGATCATGGCGGCGAGGGTTGATGAGGCGTGATGGTATATTTTTTTTTTTTTTTTTTTTTTGAAAATTAAATCATTTGTTTTAATTACGCCGTCATATAAGTACAGGAAAAATTTAATCTAGTTGCTTCTTCCAATAGGTAGTTTCATATCGAGAAGTATGGGCAAGAAACTCCATGCATACTTTACCTTTACTTTACATACATACTCTTTTAAAATCAATGTTTTAAAATATTTGAACACAGAGTTACACGTGAATGCAATGAATACAGCATAAAAACGACTATTCACCAATACGTAAAAAGTATAGACTCACTTCTAGCAATATAGACTAGCTTCTGCTTACAGCTTGGTTACTGTTCCACTCCCGTAGATCATAGCGTGATATTATTATGTTATTTCTCATGAATCTGGCTACCATAAACAAAAAGATTTTTTCCAATCAAACCGTTAGTTCCAAAGATTTCCACGTCTAAATAAACAAACTCTTCAGCTTTATTATATAAGTGATGAAACCTTTGAGTAAACAATACCTTGATTCAAGAGAATTTTGTTAAACACGTTCGTATCGTACGTTAAATGAGCAATCCTTTCCAAACATAGGTGACCTTTATATCCCCGAAATAAAAGGTCTTTGACCTCTCGGCCACCCTCATTCCGTTCATCTAGTACAAGCCTAATGAACTTAACGACCAAATAACAAAATGGCGGAAATACTCCAAATTCTACCAAGTGAGTCACTTGAAACAATAATTTAGTTAACAACAGTTAGGAACACGCGTTGTAAATTGACACAGGAATGTCAGAAAATTGATATAATTATAATGAACGAAGTAACTTTGTTAGTAATAAGGGCACATTGTTATAGCGCGGCTTTGGCCGTATCGGAAACTGTGCAAGTCATACCGACTGAATGGTTTCGATCCGAGGTTTTACCAACAAACAAAATGATGAAATAAAAGATAAAAATAACGTAATACAATAATACGTAGTTGAAAACGGAGAAATGAGGCTTATACTTACTTTAACATTGATAGATGAAGTGGACCATGATGATGATAAAATATTAAGTGAGGTTATAGAGCTTCCGCGGCGACTTATTTCACTTAAGTTACGTCTTTGGCTACTGCTCCGCTCCCGTGTGTTGTAGCGTGATGTTATATAGCCTATGTTACTCAGAAATAATGTAACTATCTATTGATGAAAAATTAATTATAAGTCCAGGTTTCCTTATGATCTTTTCCTTCACCAATTTCAGTGATGTCCAAGATAAATTTAGAAAATGTCTTATTTGTAATTGCTCGTGCCCGGTTGCGAACCCACCTAGGAGCCTCCCTAGGTACAATATACTTATTACCTACTACTAGTAAGTAATAACTTGCCAACAATTCTCCATGGAACAATACTGCATTTATTTTCATTAGCTCACAATAAAACAATATACTTCACCGTTAATTACAATCCTCAAATCCTTAAATTGTAATCCCTGGAGGCACGTGACCTCATTTTGAAAAAGCTTCTAAAACAATACGAGAGAGGAACGGTACAATAAAATGGGGTTTAAGCGAATAGCAATCCAAGAGACGAGCAATACATACGAAAGATTACTGAATATATTGCACAAGCGAACGAGTTTGAATACGAAATATATTTTAGGTTTAGATTCTGAAATTGATTTTAAAGCAGCTTTCAGTTTTATTCCTCTACGCAAATAAATCAAATTGAAGTGTCTGTTTGTTATGTTGAAATCAAACAGCTTTTTATATTATGAATGTGTACACTTTCAAGACTAAACCAATTTTTATATTTTTCGGTTCGTTTGTTTATTTCAATATATCTTCGAAACGGCTGGGCCGATTTTGACGCGATTTTCATTGGCAAATAGCTGATATTCTAAAGAGTAGACTTATTTGATACTTTTATTGCCTATGTCAGGGCATACGGTTAGGGCACGCCTCGATTGAGGCGGTAAGTCCCCTCTTTGAGGAGTGGCTAGAGCGGCGCCACGGCGCCCTCATCTACCGCATGACGCAGGTCCTCACCGGACACGGATGTTTCGGGAGGTTCCTGCACCTCATCGGGCGGGAGGAAACGCCCGGGTGTCACCATTGTGAGGATCGCCCCGAGGACACGGTGGAGCATACTTTGGCGGTGTGCCCTGCTTGGGCTGAGCACCGCCGAGTCCATCGGCGGCGGCGCCCTCTCGCGTCCGGCACTGGTTCAGGCCATGGTCCGGAGCGAGGGGGAATGGGAAGCAGTCGCCTCCTTCTGCGAAGCTGTAATGCTAGAGAAGGAGGCGGCGGGACGGGAGAGGGAAAGGAGGATCCCCCGTCCCAGCGGCCGCCGCGGTAGACGCTCCGGGCGTCGGGAGCCGCGAGACGACTCCCGGCCACCGTAGACGCGTGTCTGTGGACGGTGAGCAATGGGTAGCTCACCGTCCGTACGTTCACTAACGACAGACCGTGTCGACGGCGCGTTCGTGTTCCACACGCGCCTCAAAGAGATGTCAGCAAACTTGGATGGGGCCACTGAGGGCCGATGCCTGCCGGGGCTGCGGGTTGTTCGAAAGAGATACCGCGCCCCCGGAACGCAAAGGGCACATGAAAGGAACATAGACGGGTTTCAGTCAGTAAAAGTCTGACACTCCCTCCTGCCCCGCCCAGGGCGGGGGAAGTTATTTGATGATTTCCCGACTATAAAAAAAAAAGGGCATACGGTTGTTGGTTTAACGTGTAACGTCTTTGTCAGCGAGTCGCTTTTAGTCTTAAAGATTTAAAAAACCTATTTGGATACTTTCCGCTTTTCTAACTTGGTACTTGGTGATTTTAAAGACGTAGTTACACGTCGAAATAATTACAGAACAAGACACTGTAATGTGTGTGCTTTGTCTCTGTGTCTATCATATAAATGATAGACATAAAGACAAATCACTCATATCAATGAAGCTAAAGATGTACTAATTAATGATAATAATGATAATGAAATAGTTAAAGAATAAGATACTGTGATAAACGAAATTAAGCTAGTAATAAATATGATAGTCTAAAAGACAAAGCACTCAATGAAGCTAAAGATGAACTAACTAATGATAGTAATCCAAATAACAATAAGTTAGAAGAGTAACATCGACCAGACGATCCCGATAGTGGTGTCCGCAAATTAATCGCGATTGTTCCCAAGGGACGACTAAAGAGATTGGGTCTACATTTGGAGCAGTTCTGGCTAGTCTTGTAACGCTCCTTGACACCTCTGGGATTGACCAGAAGACGTGTTGCAATCAACTTGACTGGTCAATCAACTCAATCGATTTGGTGATCAACTAAAATGTTTAGGTTATCATAATTTTAACTGCGCCGTTGGCTTCGTGGTCGCAAGTTTGACTGATGATCATGAAGCCGTAGGTGTCATTCGCAGGTCGGGCAAAAAGTGTTGGGTTTTTCCATTAGGAATTTATCAGTAGCAGCTCGGAGTTCAGAAGTTGGTGGTGTGATACCCCCGTGTCTCGGAAAGCAGTTGCGATGTTCACAGTTATCATTCCTAGGTCTTTGACAGTCGTTACGGAAAGTCAAAAGCCTGGAAATCGAACAACCAGATCACTGTCATCGGTAAAAAAAAACCTCGTGAGGAAATCTGGACTTGTAATTCAAGTAACTCTGAAATCGCCAATCCGCCTTAAGCTAGTGTAGTGATCAATGCTCGTGCCTTCTCTGTATGAGAAGAGGACTTTGCCCTGCAGTGGGTCAATAATAGGCTGTTATTATTATATAACAAACAAAATGTCAAACAAGCCATAAGATTTAACGCTACCAAGAACTCATGAACAATGAAAACTTCTCGTAGCAAAAGCAGAAATAAATATTTCAATTCTACTTTTATGAAAACTAACGTAGAATTTTCAACGCTACACGAAAACATTTATGCTTACTCCTCTTCTGCAATCATAACCATTATTTTCTGGCTCAGTTTTAACAATAAAAAGACGAGATAAAATTCTAGAATTCTAGATCATTCTGAGAGTGCTGTTGTTTATTTTGCAAAGGATTTGAAGGTGCAATAAAGTGAATTTTGGAGTCAAGAAACGCGAGCGGAGAGAAAACATTTCTACGTAATGCAAGCATATTGGATTTAAACGGAAATGATTTAGATGTTTTTGTTGAGTTTGTATTTATTGCTTTGAAAGCGGAGTCTGAATGAATGTCATTTGTATTGAAAAGCGAACTCTTTATGGTTAGAGATTAAGGACGTCTTTATATTGACCGTATTGAACGGTAAATACCTACACAAATTATGATTGCAAAAAAAACCTGATTACACATTATTTAATACATACCGGTGAAATTCATAACCCTTCTATTTTCATCGCCGTAGTTGGGTTAAAAAAAATAAGGGCTTAAAATATTCTACTAACAGGATATATTTGTAGAAAGATGGATGGATGTTTGTTACTCTTTCTTTGTAAATGTACAGCGGTGTTATTCTGTAAAACCTTCCTTCCGTGAAGTGAGCGTGTGGCGACTTGTCAATCCCTGGCATCGTATAGCGACAGCCCAGTTTTAGCTCACTTTTCACTGAGGGAGATTTCTTACAGAATAAGCCGGCAGTTCCCGTGGGATTGACGAAGTCGCTCGCGGAAGCTAGTTTGACATATTTTAAGCCGGAGATTTAAAAACGTATATTCAATACTACCTAGAAAAACAAACGTTTCTTGCATTTTTAATATTTATTGATATAGCAGCAATAGAAAATAAATACACATTCCGTGAAAATTTTAATTTATTACGGTTCATGAGACCCGCTGTCAGACAGACTTACTGACACCGGAGGCTCAGCAATAGGGTCCCATCACCACCCTTCGGTATCCTTTAAACCACAAAATTCCCAAAAACATTTCGCACAGCCACAGTTCGAAAAATAAGCCATTTCTCACATCCTTTACCAATTTTAGATTTAACATACCACAGTCCTCAGGGACGGTAGATAATATACCAGTAAAAGTCTATAGGATTCCATTTGGATTCCTCTGTAAGCCGCAAAGAATTCCCGGGAGTGCTGACGTCATTCAGCCTACAAAATAGGTACACAGCGATTTTGATAGTCTCTCCCGCTTTTTGCTCTTGTAGTTGGGAGTTTTGAAAACGTTTTTTCTAGTACATGTCTTATGTGAAGTGGTTTGTGTTGTATTACCTTTATTTTATTCGTAACTAGCTAAATACATCGTTGTGTCATCTGCAATCAGTTATGTTTTTGGTTGCTGCTCCGCTCCTTTTGGTCGTAGCGTGATGTCCTATACGTATAATCCTTTCTATTTAATCAGGCTATCTTTTGATGATAACGCATTAAAATCCATTGTGAAGTTTCAAAGATCTAAGCATCTAAAGCAAAGATTTAATACTATGTAGAAATATAAATAAAAACATGGTGAGGAAAATTTTATATAGGTCTGGATTCGACAATCCGCCATGAGCAAGCGTTGCGATTAATGCTCGTGCCTTCTCCTTATGAGAAGAGGCCTTTGTCCTTGAAGAGGGATAATAATAAGCTGGTAATATTACTACTAAATCTTGCTATATTCTCTTTTCTACTAATTTCTAATAATAAAGAAAAAGACACTAAAACTATCGATTCGCAAAGAAATATTAAGGATCTCGTCAGAGCCCTAAGAAAAATAACACAACACATCTTCCTCTTCAGGTACTCAAGTCAAATAGTCAAAGATAAAGACTCTAACCAAAGGCCAGTAAACATTACCATAAACAGCTGACAAAATAACCGCCCTAAATAATATCATGAACGTATCACACGCAGGAAATATTACAGAAACTATGAGCTGGAAGGCACCCGAAAACCTTCTCGCTCAATTAAATAGCTGAAATCAATTTAAAGGTCCGTAATTCCGAGTCGGCGAGCCGTGGTTAACAGCCACTTATAGCAGCAACTTTTTTTCATGTGAGGGCTGAAGCTTCCGGGATTTTTCAGGGCGAAAAAACGTTTAAAAAGAACATTTCGGGATTTTTTTTTTTACTCTTTTGTTGAAAAGAGATGATGAGGTCAAGGGGAAGCGAACGAGAACGATAGGTACTCTGAGAAAATTATTAAAGGTAGGAGAAGCTATTTTTGAAATTGCGAGAAATTCAATTATTTGAGAATGTTGCTTCATTACTGTCCTGTTCGCTTCGTGGTCGCAAGCGAGACTGATGAGTGTGGGATCCTTGGTTCGATTTCCAGGTCGGACAAAATGAGTTATTGGGTTTTTATATTAAGCATTTCTCAGTAGCAACCCGAAATTTGGAAGTTGGTGATGTGTCATCCCCGTGTCTCGGAAAGCATGTAAGTCCATTGATCCTGGCTGTAATTCGTGGACCTTTGACAATAGTTAAGGATAGTCAGAAGCCAAGAAGTCTGACTACCAGGCTCAGGAAATTCTCAGTAGCAGCTTGGAGTTACGATTTGTGCCCGGTTAGTGACAATAGGCTGGCCCTCATGGGACTTAAATATATCGGCAAAGTGTGGATGTACATTGGTATACCTCTGCCTCGCCCTGGGTGGAGCGGAAGAGTCTTAGACTCTTACTGACTAAAACCTATCTGTGTTCCGCCTAATGCTTTTTGCGTTTCGGAGCCGCGGTGACTCTTTCGAACAAACTCCGCAACTATCGAGTAGGGATACTGCTGTGCTTTTTTTCTATTTCGGAGTTGGTCCCTTATTAAAAGTTGTTCGTATTTATAAGTATTTTTTACTTAATATTAGTAGAGAGGAAAGAAAAAACTTACTTTAGTACTTGCCCGTATCAGGTTGCGAACCCACAACCTCGTGTATGAGAGGCAGAATACAAATAACACCTCAACCAGTGTCTGCGATTTCCACAGACATTTCGTCACAAATACAGCATGATGTTTAAATTTTTTTGCGCATTTCGTCATTCTTACGATAATGATGAGTGTACAAGTTTACAAGTGTATTTTCAACTTTGTTACAATTGGACACTGTTTTGTAATGGAATAGTTTATTTATTACTTTGTTTAACAGTCAATCGTTACAGTCTATTGAGAATGCGTTACTAGTCGTTTTTGAGAGAATTTTAACGATAGCGCGGTCTAAATAATGTAGTCTAGTTATAATTGTAAGAATGTTGAAATTGTATGAATTCCAAAAAACCTTGTTGGTTAGTCAGTTTCTCATTAAATAACTTAACTTTAAAATGATTTATAACTCAAAAACTTTTTTTTATAAGGGTAAGGGCCAAAAAATAACCATTAAGTAATTATACTTCATTATATTATTCAGATTGGTAATTGTTTTTTTTTTTTAAGTTTTATTATTTTTGACCAAAATCTTTAAAGATAACTTTTGTATGGAGCATGTTGTCTGCACAGTCTCTTTCAAAATTGTTGTGCAAAAAAGTACGCTTTATTTGCATACATTTTATTATTGGAATTGATATTTTCACAATAACATGCTAAGTAAAGCCGGCTTTTCACTGCGGGATGTAATATATATTACATCCTGGAATATATATTACATCCCGCAGTTGCTGTTCACACTGAAAGATATATATTTGGTTCAAACAGTTCTACAGTCTGCACCGTTCCGTTCAAAGTGAGGGCGAGGCAGGGGGGGTGCGTTGTCCGGGACGTGAGGTAAAATATATATCTCCTCTTTATCGCCCATTCGGTCGAAAAAATATTTATAGTTTGGGATATAATATATATTACAGCTTAGTGTAAAGAGGTTTCTTAAATAGTATGGTGAGCGATATTAAATTATATCTCGTGATGTAATATATATTACATTACATCCCGCAGTGAAAAGCCGGCTTAAGTGTTGTTTAGAATGTAAATGTTTGTCGAATTTCACTTTCTTAGCAAACAATTCACAGTTTTTATCCTATTCTTTACAAAAAGTGTTCTTTTTTTAAATACGACAGTTTGTATCAAGCAAAAAACGCGTTTCGTTCGAATTTCAAATATTTTTGTTTTTCCAAGGAGGACCGTTTTTTGCCAACGTTTCTTAATCAAAACTTATTCAAACTTGGAACTCTCTTTGATTGCTAAAAAATACTGAAACATTTTAAAAGTTAAATATATAGTGTACTTAATTTAAATAAAGAATAATCTGAGATTTTCTTTTGGAACTTTACTGAAAATTCTGGATAAATTGCTGTTAATTTTGGTTGGATCCTGAATGCAAAAAAAATATATAAAATAACTTGAAAAGGAAAACCGGTCCACCTACAACGTCCCCACTGCTGGGAAGCAGCCTAATGGTGGGTCCACACGGCACAGACTTAACACAGACTTCTATAGAATTTTGTCTGTACAACAAATCAGTACCTACAGGCAAATGTCGGTGTACCAGAAAAGTCGGAAGTCTGCGTACATGTCTGTACGACTGTCGGAGCAAAACTCATGATTATTGAATTACTTAATTTATTCATTAAAATCGAAGTCTGAACTGATGAAAAGTCTGCACAGACATTTGGTAAAGACCTCTGAGTAATTTTTTTTACTCAGACTTTATAGTCTGTGCAGATATCTGTACATACAAAAGTCTGTATCGTGTGGACCCACCATTAGTGGGCCAAAATTTATCATACTGGTTCAATGTAGTTTAATGAATATTATGGACATACGTTACGGCTAGTCAGAAGCCCGAAATTGGAAACCAGTCCTACCAAGAGGTATCTTTTTATCCAAGCTAGATAGGCAGTCGCTCCATGTAAAATACTAGTGTTCAGCTAAATTCGGATAGACTTAAATCCGACCCCAACATAGTTAGGAAGGGTAACAATGCGATGGGTTAGCCAAATTTCTAATTCGGAAATCCATCGAGTCGAATACTAACATTATAAAACTGAAGAGTTTTTGTTTGTTTAAGCGCGGTAATCTCTGGATGTTCCAGTCAGATTGGACAAATATTATCGCCTATATGATAGCCAGATTCATGAGGAATAGTATAGGCTACATAGCATAACGCTACGTCTCACAGGAGCGGAGCAGTAACCAAAGGCGTAACTTAACTAAGAAACTAGTAATTTATATATTACATTACAGTTCCGAAAATACCCTCTCGTTAGCTTAGTGATCCTAAGCGACTGCTACGCTAGAAATCTTGGGTTAGATTCACATGTCGAGCAAAGTCTTATTGGGTTTTTCTATGAAATTCTCAGTAGCAGCTCGGTGTTAGGATTTGTGCCTGGTTAATGGCAATAGGCTCACCCCCTATTACATGGGACCTAAATATATCGGTGAACTAGGGATGTACTTACACTGGTACACCCCTGCCTAACCCTTCAAGGAATACAGGCGTCGCGTGTAGTATTTCTGAAAAGACAAATATAACCAGTCTCTTACATAATCCTTGACTCGTCTCTAACAAATTCTTATCAGTAAATAATAATATAATAAACTCGTGATAAAAGGAACGATCGTAGGCACGTGTTCGTTGTAAAAATGGCCGAAGTACAGTCACGAGCAAAAACATGTATACACTTGGCAAAAATGAAAAGCAATTTTCTCGTGAATGAACAATTGCAACGTTGAGATAAGATCGATTTCATAGTAATATAGGATCCAGAATATGATATTCGTAACACCACTATATTTTAATCGATCCTTTGGGCAGAAACTGCTTTAGAATGTCGCTAAGTGTATACATGTTGATGCTCGTGACTGTACATACTATTGTTATTATAATTAAAAAGAAGGAAAACATACAAGGAAACTAATATTATATCTTCAATCTTATTGGCTTTCTGTGGGGGCTGGTAGAGTTAATTAACAAGAAACGACTCTTTTGTACGCGAAAATATATTGAAAGAAAGAATGAAAGGAAAAAATGTTGCTATTTGACTCTTAAAATGAAATATCCTAGAAAGACCTACCCTGACCTTATTGGTGAGGTTCTTCAGAAAGGTCGGGTGTGTAGTTTTTGTAACCGGCGTGCTTGTATCACCAGATGTATGAACGTGGACGAGGCTAAAATAGTATGTAAGGATCGTAGCAGGTGGCGTTCTGTGGTTTCTGCCTACCCCCATGGGAAAAAGGCGTGAGTTTATGTATGTGTGGGTTGCTAGTTTAATATCGTGCATGTACTAATGTGAGTAATTTTTACTCATATTGATATCGATGAAGAAAAACGTCGTGAGAAAAACTGGATTTCAAATTATTATAAGGGTGGTTATTATAACCTTGGACAAACGAGGTGATTAACGCTCGCGCCTTCTCTGTATGAGAACAGGCATGTACCCTGCAGTGGGATAAAAATAAGGAAATAATAATGAAAATATGTTAATTTGGCACTTACCTAACTGACGACAATGTACGGTCAGCAACTATAGTCGATTAACAGTCCCGATTTTTTTTATTCCCATTATTGAGCACATTAAACTAAAAATCGGGAAGAATATACTTTTCGTATCTTTTTTTTTGTCGCACTTACAATTATTTCTGCTAAATATTGGTACCTTATATTGTACTATAACGCAATATAATTTTTACTAAATTCCCGACAATTATAAGTTGATAAACAATAAACTTTTAATTTTCCCGTATTTTTGTACCGGGAAGGAAAATCATTACAATTTAAGTTATTGAAAGTAGGTTACCGGTTACCGATAAAGCGTTAAAAACCTTTTCTTATCATGTTGAACGTGACTCTGAACCACTTTTGAGATAACCTTTACGTCAGAACTTTGTTTGGGTATTTCCCTTCATAAATTTGACTAGGAAAATGACAATATCCTTAAGACTTCACCTTAAATGAGTGATAAACACACAATTAAGTAGGTACACGTAATTATGTCTCGACAATATTTTTCCCGATTTTTTTTCCGACCCTTAAAATGTAATTCTAACTTTTAAACCTAGCCTTAAATAGAAAGCTGGTTATGGCATTTTTAACTTTATTACTACTGAAGTAAAGCGGAGTCTAAGTTGTCAATTTTGTGTTAATAACTATTATATCCTTGGTGCTCTGGTATTTTCATTTTTATGGTCCCTGGCTTAAACTATAAGTCGGGAAAACAAACTAGAATGAGTGGAAAGAAAATTCTAGTTTCCGGTTCCGACTACAGGTTGCAACAAGTAAGAAATACCGGTAGGATTTATTTTAATTGCTTAATTATGTCATTTAAGTCTTATAAGAAATTTTAAATGGTTGCGAATTGGTATCTTGATTGAAGAAAATATCGGTACTAGTACCGAAAATACGGTAAACACAGATATAACCGGTATGTAGAAGTACATAGTCATTACCGATAGCAAGAAACTTAAATTCCGTAAGTAAGCACATTTACCAAGAATATTCCAGATTTTCAGTGCTATAAATCATCCCTGAAATCGGAATTCTGTCTGATAAATTGTGCTTAAGCGTTTATTCCCGAAGTTGTCTTTAAGTTTAAGAACTGTTTTGAATACGCCGATTCTTCTCCAAGTCAAACTTTGAAATCGCTTACTTCAGTAGTATTCGAATAAACTTTAGAATTTAAGTTAGTTGGAATAATATTTTATGAAGACTGTTCTTTAGATTTATTCGACAAAGTTTTAAACGTAAATGAAAACTTTTCTCCTGCATTTTTATGAAGCCTACTTCCACCAATAAACTAATTTGTTTAAATTAGACCGGAAACGCTTTGTTTATAGTTTACACCTAACATTCTAATTGTTTCCGAAAATTTCACTCAGATCAAATGTTTACAAAAAAACTAAAAGAACTCGTTAATTCGTGTTCTAGGCTGGCGTCCAATTATCGGGTGTGGGCGAGTCCGACTCAGAACTGAGTCACTCATTTAACATAGCACGATCGAAACAAATTAACACATTATTAAGTTAACGAAGCGTATGAAGGCGACCGCGCGCGACGCCGTCACGTGGACTACTGAGCTTATTCGTCCCACGTCCCTCTTTATAAACCGACAAGGGGTTGCGCGCGCACAGACAATAAAAACTAAATGCTAGCTCGCCCCATAAAGTGTCCTCATTAGAGAAAGGGCGCGTCGACTATGTACACACTGGTTTATTGCAGGTGGACACCGCACCTCGTTTGGCGATCATCTGTTTATTTTAAGGTCATTTCTTGTCTTTATCGCTTTTGTAACTTATTTGGGCAGGCTAAGGGCAGTTTGGGCAGGGTAATAATGCGACAGATTGACCGATTATAGTGCGCAATACAGTTATATGGGTGGCGCGCCCCGTTAAACAAATGTCGAAGAAAATAGGTAGATGTTGGAATTGTTTATCGTCGGTCGAGGGTGCGGCCGGGCGGGGTTGCAATCGCGATACGCCCTGATTTATCAAGGTAGGTTGAAAATGGGTAGAAAAAAATTAGACCTCACAAATTGGAGTCGCCCCCATTTTATTTTTATACCGCGTTTTTATCGCGGACGCGTCAATCTGTACCCCTTTTTAAATATTGGATGCGCTGGAGACAGCTTTTCACCTTTTACACAAATAGATTGGGCCATTCCACCGGATGGTTTTATTTAGCAATTTGCTGTGTAACGACTTTATTAAATGCACTCTCGTTTTACTGTTTGTTTGTTCGTACTTTTATGTCTAAATATAGTACCTTCAGTACCATTATTTTCAGTTGTACTCCATTTTCTGGCTGTTAGAAAATTAACAATAAAAACACGCCCTACAACATTTATTAAAAACTGCAGTATTATTCTGTAAGAAAATCCTTCGGTGAATGTAGGTGAAGTGAGCTTGAGGTGAGCTGAAAGCTTAGAATTAGGCAGGTTTGTAGCTTACCTTAAGGTCACTTGACCTAAAAATATCGAGAAAGATTTTTAAAGAATAGTCGTGCAAGAGTGTCCTTCAAAAAACGTCAACTAAGTGAGGGGAGTTAAATAATATTCCATTATTTTTACCAGATCGTTATCAGTGATGAATTATGCATGTAAAACATCATCAGACATGTTGCTATAGCGTCAATTTTTATGGTCAACCAACCGCAACAACCCAGCACATAAAATAAATTGTCTTCTTCAAAGAAACCATACGATTTAAATAAACAATTTTAACAACAAAACGGTTTTTTATTTACCGTAAAAAATCTACCAAAGAATTAAAGAAAGGTCTTCTCCAAAAACGTGATTTTAAAATGAAATGTAGAAATAAGGAAACAATTGGCCGTCGTCCTGAAATAAAGGATTTGTTTGGGAATGAAACTTTGACATTTCATCGAGGGGTTTGCAACCCTTTTCGTGGAACCGGGTCTAAAAAGGTCATAACCCAAAAACTGGCGAGGTTCGGCACAGCCTTGTTGCGAATTGGAAACAACATGTTTAACTCGAATTGATACAAGGTGTATAAAATTATTTGCTCTCGTTCTTGTTGATTGATTGCGATTTTGTTTTTCGTCAATTTAGAGATTTTGGAAATCTCTGCAATTAATCGTTCTTGGACTTATGTATAGTAGTGATAATGGTTATAAAACAGGGTATAGGACAGTCGGGCACGTAATAACCACAATTTTATATATTTTTCGCCTCTCGGCAGAAATTCGGTCACCCGAAATGAAGGCTAGCCAAGTTGGTACACAGGAGATATTATAGTGCACAAGTGTATGCACAAACACATGTGCACTCACCTCTTCCCCCACTCACATAGTCCTGATAGCACGACAATGCGATCCGATTGGGGAGAAATGAGCAACAACAACGGTTTTACTTGCTTTCACAAACTTCAAAACTACTAGCTGCTATTGAGAAGTTCGTAATACATAAAGGTATTAACACTTTGCCAGGCTTGGGAATCGAACCCCTCACTTGCAACCACAAGACCAACCAGGCAATTAATATTTACTCAAAATCTGCTCAGAGAGATGGAAATGGAATGGCATATTTTCTTGGAATGGATACGCCGGGAGGGGACGCCCTAGAAAGTCCTACCCTGACCTTATTGGTGAGGTTCTTCAGAAAGGTTGGGTGTGCAGTACTCGTAACCGGCGTGCTTGTATGACCAGATGTATGAACGTGGACGAGGCGAAAGTAGTATGTAGGGATCGTAGCAGGTGGCGTTCTGTGGTTTCTGCCTACCCCCATGGGAAAAAGGCGTGAGTTTATGTATGTATGTATGTGGATACTGGAAAATTACCAGACGCCTACACTACATATGTTTCAATTAAACTTCCCTGAATTGCGCGGGTGTTGAGCTCAATGAACTGTACGGTAGCTATCTAAACATTGCAGATATGAATTTGAATTTAGTTCTGATATCGATATAACGCTTAAAAAAAGGATATTGGTAAAACAATCTGGTATCGTATTTCCTAGTATCCTATCCTACTATCAACATTTGTGAGGATGGATGGATGTTTGTTATTATTTCACGCTTAAACGGCTAAAAGAAACTGGATGAAATTTGGCACTGAGATAGATTGTAGTGTGGAGTTCTCGTAGGATAATAATTATATCATCTTTGACGCGGACGAAGACGCGTGCAAAAGCTAGTTATTAAAATTATGATTGGTGCGTCCTTTGGGCAGATAGGGCCTGTGTTAGGATATACCACTCTTCCGTAACAAGTCGTATTATTGGAGAAAAAAATGTCTTAACCTAACTTTAAAAAATTCGGTACTGAACCAGTACCGAAAATATCGGTACAAAACCGATACCGATACCACACTAATATAACACCATTTTACTAACATAATCTCACTAAAATATCCTTCTACCTATTTACCCTCGTTACAAAGATTTTCACACAATTTTTACAAGAGAAAGAAAAATAGAAAAAAAAATCGCAAAAAATTGAATTAATTACGAAAAACTCCGCTGTGCTGTAATTTTGTCAGTTTTTGTCCGCGAAGAGAATAACTTAAAAACCACATTAGTGGCTGAGCCAGCCAGATTAATTACTTAAATGGATTTTTTATTGGAATCAAATTAAAATCCTGGCAAGGCTCTCTGGGTTTTTGGAGGATTTTAGTGCCTTTGTGTAGTATAATTACCTATTCCTGTGAATATTTTGAAGCCAGGACCTGATGATCCTGGCAAAAGATGGAGTGATATCCTAGAGTCGACAGACCTAGGTCTTAAGATTTTGGCACTAGATAGTCTGCCTACCTAACCTAACCTAACTATATTTATTTATGTACTAGCTGTTGACCGCGACTTCGTTCGCGTTCAGTATTTTTAAGTTAATAGAGTTCATACAATGTTTCTGTCCAACCCCTTTGTGACATAGCGTGATGAATTGTACCTAAGATGCTCAGGTTACTGCCAAAAGTTTTGTTCAAATCGGTGCAGGAGTTAAAAAGTTATGCGCGTACATACAAACAAACAAATAAACAAACAAACAGACAAAAAATCTAAAAACCATTTTTTTGGGTTCAGTATAATGTATTTAACATGTGAGAATTACTCTTTATAAAAAATATTACAGAATTGGCCTCGTTACGATTTTATTATATTATGTATAGATTAATAATAAGCACACCAACAGCACTGTCAATTACAATTTAAATAAAAGTAACACATAACTTTGGCATTTCAGTAACCATGCAAATAACAATAGTTTCTTAACATCGCGCCTGTATTCCCCGATGGGTTAAGCAGAAGTACCAATGTACACCCAAGTCAAAATTTCCTCACAATGTTTTCCTTTACCGATGTCAGTGATGTCCAAAATAAACTTGGAAAATTCAAAAAGTTACATTGGTATTTTCCCGGTATCGAACTTTCAACCTAATTAATACATGAGAGAATCACCTCCCTACCCACTCCATTGGGCTATCAAGGCACTACTAAAAAAGGAAACAAAAATAATTCTATTCAACGTAAATTACGGCCAATCACAACGCCAACATTGCGCCAACTTTCCGTCCAATAAACACCAACTAATTCTACTACAAACAAGTATTAAATATCAATACAATTAACAATAGGAACTATATACTAAACTCATAAATCAACAGCAAAAAAAAAAGAACGACCATCATTGTTTGACCGACGATCGAGAATGAACAATAATTCCATTCTCAGCCAGGAATCGAACCCTGGACCGTGTGCTACTAGTTAAACAATCAACTCTTGTTAAGTTTACTTTGATTGGTGTGCGGTTTAAGTTACAAGAGATTAGAGTGGGGTCTGTGGGTCAGTGTAGACAGAGCAGCATTATTGTCGAGCTGTTTACAATGATTTATTGATAAAACAATCAAAAGTTACAAGTCATAGAGTTGAAATTTGCAAGTTATAATTTTTTGAAAAAGTACAGACAATAGTTCATTGCATATAGATTACAGAAACACTTTTAAGAAATCTATGGTTTATAAAATATGGTAAATAACTTGTTCAACCTGCAGAACCTAGTCCTCGGAATTTGACTCGCACTTGTCTGGTTTTTTGATTTAAGTACGTTAATCTCTGAATATATACATACATAAACTCAAGTCGTTTCCTATGGTGGTAGGCAGAAATCACAGAACGCCAACTGCTATGATCCTTACATACTCCTTTCGTCTCTTCCACGTTCATACATCTGGTCATACAAGCACGCCCGCGCCGGTTACGACTGCGCACTCGACCTTTTTGAATCTACTGACTTCATTCGGACTTTTTTACCCAATAGAAAGCTACGTTATCCCTAAGTCCTATAGGCTAAATACTACTATCAAACAAATTATGTATCCATGAAAAACACGACCAAAATCGCGGGCAAAAAAGCAAATAAACAAAATAAATACACAATTTTCGTTCGTATGATTATAATTTTGATATTCCAAAACATCACGTTTTCGCGCTTAAAATTTCCGGAGGAACACGACATGTATTCAATTACGTGTGTAAACCCAGTATTGACTTTATGTCATTTTCAATTTGTTGCTTATAGTCTAAGAGCTCGGAGACGCGAGACCTACGTCATGTTAAAATGGCTGAAGTATTCAGCCTATGTAAATGTAATTCTCTAGGCTAATTCCGGCGGTCAATCTTAATGCAGACTAGCCAAGTGCGCAGGAGATATTGTAGTGCACAAGTGTATGCGCAAACACAGGTGCATTCCCTGTTGCCTAACTGTCGTGATAGTCCGATGGGACGGCAATCCGACACGACCAACGGCTTTTCGCGCTTCCTGAGGCACGGGGTTATCACACCACCAACTTTCAAACTCCGGGTTGCTATTGGAAAATTCCTAATGGAAAAACCCAATAACACCTTTTTGTCCGTCCTGGGAATCGAACCCAGGACCCCTCGCTCAGCAATCGCGGTTGCGGCCACGAGACCAACGGGCAGTCTATATAGAAAGATAAACATTAATGTACCTGTGTGTACTTAGTACCATCAAAGTTGGGTCCTTTTTCAGATATCAGGTATCAAAAGGTACCTTACTCACTTACGTGACGGCTGGTTTTTGTATACGATTTTCAGATTATTGTTAGAAACCATTATTCGTTACTGCTAGACGCTTAGGTGCGAGATTGACATTGTCGTAGTTTATTCTTGTAAAATCTACTAATAAACTAATGCAAAAGTAAGCTTGTGAATCTTTGAAATTTTGCGTACACGTTATCAGGTATATAAAAAGAGATATTTATAAGGTACCGCTCATTCCGAAATAAAAATACAATTTCCGAGAAAACATCAATAACGTTCTAATGAAAATAGATAGCTCCACGTGTCTTTCGAATCATGATTGAATTTTAAATGTAACCGAAATTTACGCGGACGATGTAGCGGGCAAAAGCTAGTTTACTATAAATGTTGCTGAGCTCTGCAGGGTTCACGTTGGTGCATAGTATTTATAAAAAAAAAATACACCATCACGCCTGTATTCCCCGAAGGGTTAGGCAGAGGTGTACCAATGTACACCCACAGTTCGCCGGTATATTTAGGTCCCATGTAATTGGGGGCGAGCCTATTGCTAAAAGTTAATGTGCACTGTTCGTTTACCATCATTTTAGCCAGACTATAACGATATGTTCTTGTAAGTTGTATCTAACCTTAAAACAGGCATGCTTAAATGACGTGGGTCTAACGACTCCTGTATCTTGGACTATTAATTTTGTATGATAAATTGGGGCTCATTACATTTGTCTGGAATTAAATTCACGCCTGTAAACTCTTAAATGGGAGGCAGAAGGGTGTTTGATTTGAGGTAGATTTGAAAAAGCTTAGTTACTTAGGTGCAACGCCTTGTGTTGCTTTTCTTCGGACTATGTACAGTCAATAGCACTTCTATGGCATCAAATTGACATTTCCGTATTTCAAATGTTGCCATAGAGATGCAGTTGATAATACATACATACCAACACGCCTGTATTCCCCGAAGGGTAAGCAGTCATTAACCGCCATTAACCGGGCACACATCGAAACTCCGAGCTGCTACTGAGAATTTCATAGAAAAACCCAATAACACTTTAGCTCGACCTGGGAATCGAACCCAAGACCTCTGGCGTAGCAGTCGCGCTTAGGACCACTAGGCCTACGAGGCAGTTGATAATAGTACATGTAAATAATCATACGAGCCTTTAATTATTTATTTATTGTTAATAAGATTTCAATACTGTGTTATTTGAGGAACGCAAGGGGGGATGCGGTGTGCGGGGGTATGTTTTCGTACAAATTAGAGGGGAGAGGGGTGAATGTTTGCCGGTTTATACCATTACCTGTGCAAATGAACATCTTTTATAAATAATCACATGCAGAGGAGGTACCTATATTAATCACCACCCTTGTTTAAGGCACATTTACTATTTCAGACTTATATTAATTATAAGTAGAGGTTCTTGCAACGCTTTCACCGAAGTCAGTGATATCTAAGAAAAACTTAGAAAGTACATGGGAATTGCACAAGGGCACGAACTGGCAACCTCATGCAAGTACGACAGGCGGGCGTTTCAACTACTGAGCCAACACGACACTGATCGTCTCTTCATCATCATCATCATCATATCAGCCGCAGGACGTCCACTGCTGGACATAGGCCTCCCCCATAAATTTCAAAAAGGACCGGTTGGAAGCAGCCTGCATCTAGAATTTTCCTGCGGTCTTTATCAGGTCGCCTGTCCACCTAGTGGGTAGACCGTCTCTTACATAGCTATTTATTTAAAATCGCGCAACAAAATTTTATATTTCTTTTATTTTTCCTCAATCTTGAAACTATTATCAGATTTACAAGAAGCCTCGATGCTCTTAACTGCCTCGGTAGCCTAGTGGTCCTGAGAGCGACTGCTACGCTAGACATCTTGGGTTCGATTCCTAGCTCGACCAAAGTGTTACTGGGTTTTTCTAGGAAATTTTCAGAAACAGCTCGGAGTTGGGTTTTGTGCCCGGCTAATGGCAATAGGCTCGCCCCCTATTACATGGGACCTAAATATACCGGCGAACTGTGAGTGTACATTGGTACACCTCTGCCTAACCCTTCGGGGAATACAGGCGTGATGGTATATATATTCTCAGTAGCAGCTCCGAGTTGGGTGTTGTGCCCGGTTAATGGCAATAGGCTACCAAACCGCTACCGCCTATGCCTCAAGCCTAATATCCAGTCAATATTAGGAGATGACTCACGAGCAGTACCAGTAGTTATAAGTTTCCATTGTAGCACGTCAAACGGAACGTCACAGCTCAAAATAGTTGCGTAGTTATGAATTGGAAACTCATTCGAGCTTTGGAAGCAATGCATGAGTAAGGAGGAAGTATGTGGTTATATTTAGTTTTCGCTTTATTACTGTAGGTATGGGTTTTTGCTAAAAATATATCCCTCTTTTCTTGTACTTTTAAAGGGTGGTAGGGATATTGAAAGGGTGTAATTCTCCAGGCCGATTCCGGCCACTGCGGCTAACCTTAATGCAGACTAGCCACGTACGCAGGAGATATTATAGTGCACAAGTGTGTGCGCAAACACAGGTGCACTCCCTCTTCCCTAACTCTCATAGCCCGATGGGACGGCAATCCGACACGACCGGAGAGAGATCAGGCGCAGGACCAACGGCTTTACGTGCTTTCCGAGGCACGGGGGTGTCACACCACCAATTTCCAAACTCCGGGCTGCTACTGAGAAATTCCTAATGGAAAAACCCAATAACACTTTTTGCCCGACCTGGGAATCGAACCCGGGACCCCTTGCTCAGCAGTCGCCCTTGCGACCACGAGACCAACGGGGCAGTCATTGAAAGGGTACTAAGGTTATAACGCGTGAGGTGTAAAGGTAAAGTTAAAAGCACGTTAAAAGAGATATTTCAATTAGTTACACCTCTGCCTTACCCTTTAGGGAATACAGGCGTGATGGTATGTTATGTTACGTTCAATAATAGTTTAGTTTGAAGGCTTATTCATATTAATGGGTGATACTTCTTTAATAATATTATAAAAAGTATGTTTTTTTTGTTTAGTTGTTCGTTTGTACCGAATATGCTCCGAAACTACTGTCCCCTTTAATAATTTTTTCACCATGTTTTACACCTCGTAATAGTGGTCTAATTGGCAGTCTATGAAATACAATAAATGTCTTTAAATCAGCGCTGTATATTCACACAAAATATTGAGAGATATTTGTAGTTAGATACAGTAAATGAACACTTATCTATCACTGAAGGACCCCGTTTACCAACATACAATCACGCCTGTATTCCCCGAAGGTTAAGGCAGAGGTGTACCAATGTACACCCACAGTGCGTCATGTTTTAGGTGCCATGTAATAGGGGGCGAGCCTATTGCCATTAACCGGGCACAAATCCAAACTCCGAGCTGCTACTGAGAATTTCATAGAAAAACCCAATAACACTTTGCTCGATCTGGGAATCGAACCCAAGACCTCTAGCGTAGCAGTCACGGTTAGCACCACTACACTATCTTTTATGTATAGCAGTCTATAAATCACCCTGTACTCGTACCTATTAAATGTACACAAAATATTGAGAGATATTTATAGTAAATTAATACTTAACTAACACTAAAGGAACCCGTTTGCCAATTAATTAAGAAATTCTGTACTCAACTGTATTGGTACCTAACCGTATTGTTATTGGTACCTAACCGTATTGTTATTGGTACCTAACTGTATTGTTATTGGTCGATTCATTTCGAACGTGCGTGTATTGTTGATTCAGGACCAAACCATTTGATATTACTGAAATAGCTTAATTGGGTTTAGTTCTGACTAAATGAACCAACCCACACAAAAATCTGTTGTTTTATACTCTTTGACCTTACCGTTACTCATGTACTTACATAACAGTAGATTTATTTTTTTACATGCATACATAAACTCAAAGATCTACCCTGACCTTTTGGTGAGGTTCTTTAGAAAGGTCAGGTGCGCAGTACTCGCAACTGACGTGCTTGTATGACCAGATGTATGAACATCAACGAGGCGAAAGGAGTATCGTAGCAGGTGGCGTTCTGTGGTTTCTGCCTACCCCCATGGGAAAAAGGCATTAGTTTATGTATGTATTTTATTTATTATAAACTTAAAATTTGAATCCGTGTATCTGTGTCCCGGTAAACTGTGTACTCGAAATCTTCGTATCAACCGCATATTTCTTTAAACTCAAACAAAAATTACCGTTATCGTTCTTCTTTTTTGGTGCACCGTGGAAATCCTAATGGACTGCCTCGTTGGCCTAGTGGTCCTAAGCGCGACTGCTACGCTAGAGGTCTTGGGTTCGATTCCCAGGTCGAGCAAAAAGTATTATTGGGTTTTTCAGTAGCAGCTCGGAGTTTGAATTTGTGCCCGGTTAATAGCAATAGGCTCGCCCCCTATTACAATCATCATCTCATCTGCCTAGCCTTTTCCCAACCATGTTGGGGTCGGCTTCCAGTCGAACCGGATGCAGCTAAATATCAGTATTTTACATGGAGCGACTGCCTATCAGACCTCCACAACCCAGTAATGGGTAATATGATACCTCTTGGTTAGACTGGTTGTCAGACTCCTAGGCTTCTAACTATCCGTCACGACTGTCAAAGATCTACGAATGACAGCCGGCACCAACAACTTTACGTGCTTTCCGAGGCACGGGGGTATCACACCACCAACTTCCAAACTCCGGGCTGCTACTGAGAAATTCTTAATGGAAAAACCCAATACCACTTTTTGCCCGACCCGGGAATCGAACCCGGGACCTCTTGTTCAGCAGTCGCGCTTTGCGACCACGAGACCAACGGGGCAGTCAGACGTGTGACCAAATGACGTCACTAAATGATATAATCTTTAATTTAATACACAATACAAAATAATCTATTATAAAAGGTCTTGTAATGTAGGTCTATGTAAATTTATATTAAAACTAATCTCCATAAGATACGTTGGAATGGATATTATAAACCCGTGCTGTGGGGCCACTAAACAGGCGAGCTTTACAAGAATATTTCCTTGAATATTAAATGATTTTTATGAAAATGAGATAGAAACAAGTGTCATCTCTTTCTTATTAAAGATGGCGGCGTTTGGGAGCTAGGGTATTGGATATTACTAGATTAATGCTCATGCTTTCTCTGTATGAGAGGAAATCTATGCCTTACAGTGGGTCAAATCTTGGTTGATATTATTATTATGCCATAAAACATAATATACTTATGATACTTGGCAGTAGTATAGCTTTCGATCACTGGCAGAATTATTGTAATTGGAAAGGACTTCCAGGCATTACCTTTTACAAACTAAAAAGCATGAAACAAACAAAAGTTTACCATGTTATGATAGTAGTATGAGTAGGTATAGATTGATAATTTATTATGCTTTGTATGAAATCCAGATTTCGTTTTTTGCACTAATTAATGGGTTTATAACATACTACTCAAACATATTCTATCCATATAAGCTTAGACTTCACTGACACTCAGGTGAATGCTATGTGAATTGATCCTTATAACGTTATGCTAACATTGAAAGCATTCAAATCAATAAAATATAGAAAGCTTTTATTCGAAGAAAAATCATTTTCGTCCGAAACCCGCTTATTTCATGGCCCCAAAAGGTTCTACACGGAGCCTAATCTGTAATATTACGTTGCAATAAGCCTTTATAATATTGTTACGCATAAAATGAATGTATATTTTTTATAGTGAAATGGGGTAAGCAGATCTCTTTGTGGTTACTTAACTGGCGGACGAAAGCTTGGATGGATAGATGTTGTTAGGCAATCAGACCAGAACGGCTGAACAGATCTGGATGAAATTTTGCAAGAAGATAGATCATAGTCTGGACTCTGGAACTGGGTACTTTTTAGTCGCAGGCGGAAGCTAGTGTTAGAATTCTATTCTTTTAATACTATTACAAAGAGGAAAGATTTCTATGTATGTATGTATGTAACGAATAAACTCAAAAACTACTGAACCGATTTTGAAAATTCTTTCACCATTAGCTTGCTACATTATCCCTGATTAATATAGGATACATAACATCACGCTACGACCTACGAGAGCGGGCAGTAACTAACGACTTTTTTGGCTTTTGACTTTTTAAGGCGGGTGAAGGCACGCGGATGAAGTCGCGGGCAGCTCATGTTTTATAACTACAACGCGGTGAACGGCTAGTGTTACTATAACACTCACATAAGCCATAGCTGGCTTTCATCACAACATTACCTACAACCGAGTTTAAAGACCTTTACACATAAAAAAAGGTGACACGTGCGTTAAACATTGATATTCAAATGTTGCATGTGTAAAGAAAGGAGCCTTTGAAATAACATACCTATGTAGGGACGTGAGGAACGATACGAATTGAATGGAAAGAAAGAAGGAAAAAAATATGTTAAAAACCGGCGAAGTGCGAACTGGACTCGCATGTGGCGGGTCCTGCACAGTGTTCGTAAACAGTAATTGTCTTTATAAAGATCAAGCAATTAAAAAAATATCAATTTCAACAAAAATATCGATTTACCATTTTGTTAAGTAGTCGACGCTGCCTATAGACATCTGCAATACCAGAGGCTTTACAAATGCGTAGCCACCCCAGAGACTAAGTTGGAACGTCTTATGTACCTGTGAGTACCTACACCGGCACTCATACTCTTCAAACCACAACACAGCGACGCTGCTTTGCGGCAGAAATACGCATGGTGATAGTTTTTTCCTGATCGAGCTTCTTTACATATAACTCGAATACTACTATAACGATTTAATTGTTATAATTTTTTGTAATAGTGGCCACAGTAACACACGCTCTGAGAAAACTTCAAGTGTCTACCTATTTCGAATCAAAAGACACAGCCCTGTATCAGACGGACGGACAGACAGAGCGTGAAGTTTTAGTAACCCTACCGTTTGGATACGGAACCCTAACCCGGAACGAGGAACGGGAGAGTTGTGAAAAGGGAAATACTAATACTAAGTACCATGGGGAAAAGGGCGAGTTCAAGTATGTACCTATTTTAGCTTTTTCTACTCATTATCTGCTTAGTCTTGGAAGGAGCTCGTGGCTAAATAATTACAGCCGCATAGACCGATCTTCCGGGTTAAGCCACGCTTGCCGAGGTTGGTCTGTGGATGGGTGACCATTTACCATAGCGAGTTTCCTCCGTGCCTCGGAAAGCACGTAAAGCCGTTGGTCCCGGCTGTCATTTGTAGATCTTTGACAGTCGTTACTGTTAGTCAGAAGCCAGAAAGTCTGACAACCAGTCTTACCAAGAGTATCGTATTACCCATTACTGGGTTGTGGAGGTCTGATAGGCAGTCGCTTCATGTAAAATACTGATATTCAGCTGCATCCGGTTCGACTGGAAGTCGACCCCAACATAGTTGGGAAAAGGCTAGGCGGTTGATGATATCTGCTTAGTCTTGGGTCGGCTTCTAGTTTAACCGAATGTGTAACTCAAAGCCAAAGTATTTAGGTATTTCAATTAAACCATTTAAAGGCTCCAACCAACGTTATTGGAAATTTACGGGGACGCCTATGTCCAGCAGTGGACTTTTTAAATGTACCTGTATTAGAATAAGCAAACTAAACTTTCTGATTAACTGACTGACTTCTTGATAATTCAGAAGTACCTATAAATAATCACCATCATCATAATTTCAGCTGAATGATATTATTATATGGACATAGGGATATAGCTGGACATAGGCCTCCTCTAAAGATACCCACAATAACTGTCCTTGTTCCGTAAATTTAGTACGGCAATAGAAAACTGTGACGTCACTTATGGTATGCCACCTATATGGTACGCCAAACCGACAAACGAAAATAGACTTTGTTACAAAAGTACGTAGTTCAAAAATACTTCTACAGCAACTATTTCATTGTTTAAAGTAAAACATACGTTACACTTTCAGTATGTTACCACATATTTTAAAAACAGTGAAATATTTTTCCAAAAATAAATTGTTGTATTTCTGTAACGAATGTTACAATTGCGAGTGTTTCGCAGCAAATGTTTCATTGTTACTGTTTCGTGCAGAAATGTTAATAATGTGTATTTTACAATTAAAAGCGGGCGTTTGAAGTGCTTTTAAAATGTAGTCAGATGGAAGATTTGGTGTCGACTTTGTTTGTGGTGTAATAAAGCTTGAAATTGATTAATTTTCTTTTGGATGGACTTATTAGTGGAGGTGAGGTTAAGGTTAAAGACTGCGGTTGCTCGAATGAACGGTTGTCGGAATGAAAGGGAGCCCGAATAAACGTTTAGCCAAATGAACGGTTGACCGAAGAACTTTTGCTCGGATGAACGGTTTCCCGAATGAACGGTTGCCCAAATGAACGTTTGACCGAATTAATGATTGCCCTAATAAACGTTTTCCCAAATGATCGTATGTCTGAAGAAATTTGACCGAATGGACGGTTGCTCGAGGAACTATGATACCAATTAACGGTTGCCCGAAGAACTATCGCTTCAATTAACGGTTGCTTGAAGAACTATTGCTCCAATTAACGGTTGCTTGAAGAACTATCGCTCCAATTAACGGTTGCCCGAAGAACTATCGCTCCAATAAACGGTTGAGCGAAGAACTATCGCTCCGATTAACGGTTGCCCGAAGAACTTTCGCTACAATTAACGGTTGCCCAAAAAACTTTCGCTACAATTAACGGTTGCTGGAAGGACTTTCGCTACAATTAACGGTTACCCGAAGAACTTTGGCTTGAATGAATGGTTACCCGAAAAACTATCACTACAATTAACGGTTGCCCGAAGTACTTAAACGAATGAACTAGCTCGAATGAATGGTAGCTCCAAGAGATGAAATTTGTCGTAGGCCATTAGAAAGAACAGTTGTTCCAAATACTTTGATGGTTTAGGTATTATATGGAACTGCTGATCATGTAGTTTTTTTTTCTTTGCTTTGGTTTTTAATCATTTACTAAATCCAAGTAAAATTGTCCGTAACGAAAACCCTACCACTCCGTACAGAATAAAAGACACACGATATAAACAAAGCCTAATCAAAAACCTCCACCCAAATTTTAAGCTTATTACTATAATACCAGAGTGAATAACAAATTCATTCACCCTCCATCCATTCTACCCGAAAGGCATGAAAATGCCTCCCAAATTATTAACTTCGGGCTATAATCATATGCCGTAATGGTGACGCAATGAGGTACACAACAAAGAGTATTTGCATATGTATCTCAACGCATCTGGGCCAGCCTGCACGTGTCCTTTCAATGCCCTATTATGCATCCTATGGAGTTTACTCACATTCCAAACTCAACCTTATCGAGGACCCATAAGTCTCATTTAACAATTTTCTGTGCGCAAATCGATTTGCGTCGTGACAAAATTAGGTTTGCTGCTTGTGAAGTTAGGAGTATTGGAATGTAGACCTTTTACGTGTGCAATAAAGGTTAAGTTGAAGTTTTTGGAGTGTAAATGGATTGATGAAGAGCTGAAGAATGAGCTGTTTGAAGTGAATGAAGTCTTTAGAGGTACAAAATGAGCATTATGTGAGTGTGGAGGTTCAATTGAAGTACTAGATCGATGGATGAGTATGTTTGTTGATGTGTTGTATAGTATAAATCGAACTAATTTGTTTAAAAGAGTCTACCCATGCTAAGACCGCGCTATGTACGGATCAGGCACGTAAAGAAATGTGATACTTACGGACTATTACTTCTAGAACGTATCAACCGAAAATTGTTGACGCTCCGCGCATGCCACGCGACGGTGTAGGTCGGTGACGGAACGGTCTCATACTTATCAATACAAAGAATATTTTTATAAAAATATCTCCCATTTTTATACCTTTATACCATTTTCCTCAGTGTATATAAAAAATATTCATACATAGTAAAAAGAAATCACAGGTTTTTTTTTTACAAATATACTGTTAGGCTCTTCGTAGGTGTCGAAAAAAAAAACAATTTTAGAACAGCTGATATATCATCGTTAATGATTTTGTTGAGTCATGATGAGATTTCATTTTATACACTTGAAATCATGACTACGAGAGACCATACAGTCTAATAGTTCACACTACCTAGCTATTAAAGATTTATTGCTATAAAAAACTTTGATATAGCAATTTATACACACAATACTTTGTACTGTTTGAGCCCGGTTAATGGCAATAGGCTCGCCCCCTATTACATGGGACCTAAACATATCGGCGAACTGTGGGTGTGTGGGTGTACATTGGTACACCTCTGCCTAACCTTTCGGGGAACACAGGCGTGATGGTAAACATACCATAACATACCATTCGAGAATCAGTAAAGTAACAACTTTACTGATTCTCGAACCAAAAATTGATGTGTCGAATTGTTGAGAGTATTATAAACAACCAATCAAAGGCTTAACGCGCGCTTGATAATTTAAAAAATATATAATAATTATATTTCTTTATACGGACATTTATTTCAATACTCTGGGGTAAGTTGGTACTAAGAGTTTAGGTTTTGAGTATTTCTTTTTAAATGACTTAAAAAAAATAAAAAACGGTTGAATTGAGATACCTCCTTTTATTATATACCACCACGCCTATATTCCCCGAAAGGTTAGGCAGAGGCTAGGGGGCGAGCCTATTGCCATTAGCCGGGTACAAATCCTAACTCCCAGCTGCTACTGAGAATTCCATAGAGAAACCCTATAACACTTTTTGCTCGACCTGGGAATCGAACCCAAGACCTCTAGCGTAGCAGTCGCGCTTAGGACCACTAGGCTACCGAGGCAGTTTTGTGTTGCAGTGCAATGCAGTGTTAAAATGACTTAAAAAAATAAAAAACAAATACGGTTGAATGGAGAAACCTCCTTTTTTTATATACCATCACGCCTGTAATCCCCGAAGGGTTAGGCAGAGGTGTACCAATGTACACCCACAGTTCGCCGGTATATTTAGGTCCCATGTAATAGGGGACGAGCCTATTGCCATTAGCATGGTACAAATCCTAACTCCCAGCTGCTACTGAGAATTCCATAGAGAAACCCTATAACACTTTTTGCTCGACCTGTGAATCGAACCCAAGACCTCTCCTCCTATTGAAATCCTCCTTTTTTTTAAATCGGTTAATAAAAGTATCTTAGATGTTTTGGGCGTATCTTTTTAATTACTTACCCTAAACACCTCATAGTCATCCTAACCTCATTTTGCATTCGTTTTGTACCCAATCTGTCATAAGCACATTTTAATTTACGTAATTCGCGTATAGTATAATAAAACAATTTCACTAAGTTAGGGTGAACGCGGGAAAATTGGAACAACCGCGAAATATAATTATTTATTCGAATAAAAATTTTGCTCGCGTTTCGCTGATCCGAATAATACAGATTTCGTTAAGATAAAACAAATGGAATTTCTCATTTCCACCTGTGCAAAACGTGTGCGCTGTAGGAAATTAAAGGAATGAGAAAAATATTTAATGTGAGAATTTTATTAAGTGCTGGAAAAGTCTTGGGGATTTTCGTGTAGGTATAGAAACATATTACCATCACGCCTGTATTCCCCGAAGGGTTAGGCAGAGGTGTACCAATGTACACCTATAGTTTAGGTCTCATGTAATAGAGGGCGAACCTATTGGCATTAGCCAGGCACAAATCCTAACTCTGAGCTGCTACTAAGAATTTCGTAGAAAAACCCAATAACATTTTTTGCTCGATCTCGGAATCGAAGATCTAATAGCGTAGCAGTCATGCTTAGGACCACTAGGCTAACAAGGCAGGTGTATATGTAAGAAAAATAAAAATTCCGGTAGGTTTGTTAAATACGGCTACCATGGCGATAATATACCCAGCAGTGCCACTTCTTTGATTACTGCTCCGCTCTTGTTGGTCGTAGCGTGATGTTCTATACGTATAAACCTTCCTCTTGAATCACTTTATCGATTGTATAAATAACATTAAATCCCGTTGTATACTTTAAAAGATCTAAGCGTACAAAAGGACAGACAGCGGGAAGCGATGTTACTGCGTAGAGAAAAAAAAAACAGTAAAAAAATGTGTGTTTGCATATTTAAGAATTTATAACCATCAACTACTTGTCCTATTATAGTACTTACATTACTCATTTTAAAGCTACAAATCGATTAATAACTGTATTAATTGTTAACAGTAGACAAAAAAACTGTCATAACTTGTCTCATGAATCAGAGATAATTAATGCCCACCACAATCACTGGTGACCGCCATTTAGTATTAATCTATGCAGCCATCTTAAATTCCATAAGATTATGACAAGAACTTAAACAAGACAACCGCCTTTAACTTTAGTTTTGGAAGTCGGTGGTAATTAAAAACAAAAACAGAACTAAAGGCACCGACTTCCAAAACTAAAAATATTATTTACTTCGAGTTTTTAAAAGCGATTGTGATTTTTATAAAAAATATTTTTTGAAAAGTCACTAGAAAGCAAAATACGCAATTTCGTTTACTTGGATAACATTTTTATTTTCAGTTATTACGATCCAAAAATAAAAGCTGCTTAAATGATTTTAATATTATAATAATCATTTCAAATAATACTCTAAATCGGTTGATAAACGACGGAGTTCTGAAGTAACAAACATAAGAAAAAAATACAAACAAATTCAAACCTCCATCTTTTTTTGAAGTCGTTTAAAAATCACGCTCAAAACTAATGAATATTGAAGAAGTAACAAAAAGGACACATTCATTACATGTCAAGCAACACATGTTGGTCCATATCATAACAAAAGCCATAAGTCACTGGCCAGACAGAAATTATTCTAACACCAGACTAAAATTTAAAAAAAGACTTGTCAACATTGTCCTCAGCAAACAAAGAAAAAATAAATCAGTAGATGTCCAACTTAACATGACCCGCCCCTCCCCCCTCCATGCAACTACACGCATTAAAAAACAGGCAACACAAAGGAGTTTTAGAGACCAACCAAAATTGGTCCCTACGTGGCCTACATCTAACCACCATAATTCTTTTACAGACCAAATAGTCATTAAAAGTTTAAATTTAGGCCTTATTGCTGTACTGTTAGGGATTTAGAGGAGTTGTTTTGATGGAAAATTTAATTTTGCGTTGAACAGTAGGCCTTTTCTTGACAAGGAAGCCACCATGCTGATGTCATAATGATATTTAATTGGGGACGGACTAATTCTTGAAGGACACTTACTTGATAGAGGTTTTCCTCTGGATTTGAACGAGAAAACTTATTTTAGGGTTTAAAATTACTTCGCGACGCTTCGTTTTGGAGTAGTAGAGTAAATGTTTAAGGAACAGTAGCTTTTGTTATTAATGCAGGAGAAAATATTGTCAGTGTTATTCTATAAAAGTCTTCCTCGGTGAAATTGTCAGCTCGCTTCAAGCTCACTTCGCCTTCATTCACCGAGAGAGATTTACAAAATAGAACTACTGTTCTATCTCCTATTGTTTTATAAATGATGTTTGTTTTGTTACTTTCTGAACTGAATTAGATCCGCAACAAACCAAAGTCATTTCGAAAAACAACTAACAATATCATCATGACTTGCTTCTTTCCAGTCTACCACAAACTCTAATCACCCCAATTCTTTACAAACCAAATTCACACACGCAAATACATATAGGCACAGACAATATTCAAGTATCTCATCAGAAAGGGCGTTCAACTCCAAAAGGTCATAACTATATATTTATGCTCCACAAAATTTTACATAGACTCATAATGTTTGAACATGATAAGGACGGCAAACATGGCACGTGATGTGACGTCGTAAATACCTGCTAGATTTATCAGCAGGATTATCTGGATTAAGAGGATGAGTCGTTGCGACATTATATAGGGATACACGAGGCCTTGAAGCTAGTAGAAAAGGAAATATATATAGATACCATCACGCTTGTATTCCCCGAAGGGTTAGGCAGAGGTGTACCAATGTACACCCACAAAGCAAAAAAAAAAAAGGAAAAAAAAAACAAAAGAAAGGGAAGGTAGGGAAGGGAAGGGAAGGGAAGGGAAGGGGAGGTTGTAAAGGGAAATATAACAAGATATAAACATTAATAGGTAGTAGAGCTCTTTGTGAAGGAGCTCGTCGGGGAAGTACTACCACCATATCTATTTCTGCCGCAAAACAGCGTTGCTGTGTTCCGGTTTGAAGGGTACCTATGTGTTTACAGGCACATGTGACATTTCAACTTTGTCTCCGGGATGGTAACGCATTTGCAAGGTCTCTGGTATTGCAAATGTCTATAAGCAGGGGTAACCAATTAACATAAGGTCGTCGTCGGATTATTTGCAATCCAACGGTGTTTAAAAAAATGATATTGAGGAGAAATAGACAAAACAAATGAACTAGCGTATCGAACGCGTTAGTTAAACAATAGGTTTGTTCTATTTAGTTATGGTATGTTGCAGACACTACATGCGTTTGAGTTCGACAATATTCTACATATTTTCATGTTTAGCAAGATAAAAGTAGTCACAGTGTTGTCAGAAGGTATGAATATGTTTGTAGATTTTATACTTATTAGCAGTTGAACTTTTCTTTCTTTTTTTGGTCGGGCAAAAAGTGTTATTGGGTTTTTCCATTAGAAATTTCTCAGTAACAGCCCGAAGTTTGGAAATTGGTGGTGTGACACCCCCGTGGCTCGGAAAGCACGTAAAGCTGTTGGTCCCGGCTGTCATTCGCAGATCTTTGGCAGTCGTTACGGATAGTCAGAAGCCAAGAAGTCTGACAACCAGTTTAACCAAAAGGTATCGTGTTTCCTACTTACTGGGTTGTGGAAGTCAGATAGGCGGTCGCTCCATGTCAAACACTGGTATTCAGCTGCATCCGGTTAGACTGGAAGCCGACCCCAACATAGTTGGGAAAAGGTTAAGCAGATGATGATGAGTAGTTGAAGTGTTATTGGGTTTTTCTATGAAATTCTCAGTAGCAGCTTGGAGTTTGGATTTGTGCCCAGGTAATGGCAATCGGCTCGCCCCCCATTACATGGGACCTAAATAAATCAGCAAACTGTGGGTGTACATTGGTACACCTCTGCCCAACCCTTCGGGGAATACAGGCGTGATTGTATGTGGTTGTTGTTAAACTTTACAGTTACTAGGTATAGCACCTGAAAGTTACGTAGAATTTACGTAACTACGCAAATAAATAAGAATTGATGGAGATGAAAGTAGGAGGAAAATGTTGTGAAGAAAATTGGATGAGTTTATGTGAAATATTGGATTGAGAAGGATAAGGCATTGATCCTCATAAGTAAGACCATAATCATATTAGATTAGTGATCAGACATTATTGCGGAAAGCCGTGACAATAAGATGTAATGCAACTTTAACATTTAATTTTATATTCCCCTAAAACTAATTCCAAGTATGAATGTTTTTTTTTGCGCATAGTGGTGCTACTTTTTAATTTCAAGTCAGGGTACTAGTTTGAGAACTAAATATTTATATTGCATTATATTTTGTAAATATTCTAAAAATAATACCCGCCTCTTATTAGCACGAGCATAGATCGCTAATCTTCCTCAAGACGAATTGGCGATTTTAGACTAAACTTATATTCGTTATAAGTCCAGGGTTCGTCACGATATTTTTCTTCACCTGCATCAGTCATGTCATGTCCAAGATAAACGTAGGAACATATGAATTGAAAAAGTCACATTATTACTTGTCCGTTTCGTTCATGAGAAGGGGCGCCTTAACCGCGGCCGCGGGCATGAGTGTACAAAATATAAATTTAAACTTCATGAATCGTGACGACAAATTGCATAACATACCAATACCAACTAAATCAAAGCTTCAAAGGTTGTTACTGATATTGATACACTTAATATTGGAGCACTAGAGCGAGATATTTCACGAATGTAATAAATTAGAAAGTAAGCAGAGCTTGTGGTGCTAGAGACAATGACCTAAAGGTTACTGCTGATGCTGATCTAGAAGTCGTGAAGCCAGATCCGGTATATTGACGGCTTATGAGTTATGATAAAGCTACTGGACCATTACGCTTTGAAATAGTTCAGGCAATCTATTTGGTTATAGAATAGTTTGTGATCGGAATTGGTTAATTGACAGATAAAGTCAAATTACTTATGCATAGCCAATACCATTAAAGATACAAACAATTTAGGTGGAAACATTAAATGATGGTACAGTTGTGGCACAGACAGAGTATTTTCAAATCCATTCCTTGCGAAGTCAATGAAGTTGAACAGTACATCCTACTATCTTACTAATATTATCATAAATGTGAAAGTTTATGAGAATAGATGGATGGATGGATGTTTGTTTGTTACACGTTCACGCTTAAACGGCTGAACGGATCTAGACGAGCACTGAAATAGATTGTACTGTGAAATAACACAGTCATAGGAAACTTTTTCTCCCGGAAAAATGTACGGTTCCCGTGCCTCGGAGGAAGTCGCCGGCAAAAGCTAGTAGCCAATAAGTGGAACTTTGATACAACCTTAAGGCCGTAGGCTGTAAAACTGATTACTATCCGAAGATGTTAAAATAAAAGGCTTCTTAGTAGACCATGAAATAGGCGATTTATTTTCCACTGTTTTAAATACTGCTGAAATCAAGAGACCTTCGCCCAATAGTGGAATGATGGAAGCTTATTCCAGTAGTAGATATATAGGAAAGACTGATATAACACAACTAACGTTACACCATGAAATGAAATCCTGAAGTACATAAATTATACAATTATGGTCAGAAATAATTCGGTAGTTACGACGACAGGCACCAGACTTCATTTTATTCCACAATAATGAACCAATTAGTGACATAATTAATGTTAAAGATACTTACAGTATTAGGTGGGCCATTTCTTCTTTAATGGAACCATCTGTAACAATTATAAATATATTATTAGTATTAAATTATTTTTAAGACAATTTAAACATTGTAAGTCCTATATTTTATTTTATCCTAGGAAACGAGTGTAAGGGAAATCGTAACAAAAACTTGTAAAGTAGATTTACTACAAGATACCACAGGACTAAATAATAGAAAAAAAAAATGCTGTTCCATACATTTTAAGTGTAGGCAGCAAATTTAAAAAAAAAACCACACAATAGGTCAAAATCTGTAAAGCTGTTAAGGAAGAAATAAGCCTGAACACACAGACAGACAAAAAAATAAAAATAGGTATATTTTTTTGGTTTCAGTATTGTGTAACCAATCATATTATGCTTTTAGTAAAAAGCTGTTATTTAGACGTTACAGACAAACACTTTAATTTTATTTATTTGTATAAAATATTATAACAAGTCATAAACTCATGATACAAAATAATTATCGACTTATTGCAAAGCGGGCATCGAATCCTTCGTATAAAAAGCCAGCGTTAAATCATTAAGCGCTACGTGAATCGGATCGTCCAATTAATTCCATTAACATTGTCTACCAGAATCCATTACAACGGTAACAATATCACATTACTCACAGAATGCCGACAATTAAAATTAAACCTACCTGAAAATGGTTAAAGGATCAAAATTAAATAAAGGACTTCTGCTTTCAATATTTACTTACTACACTATTAAGGTTATTGTTTTAAGTAATACAGCACAACATATAAATAATTGAAGGCACGAGTGGTGCTGTGGCTAAGCGGTGGACTGCTGTGCTGCGTATCGCGTGTTCAATTCCCGGACGGAATAAATATTTGTATGACCTTCAGACAGTTGTTCCGGGTTTGGCAGTTTGTATGTGGGTTTATTATGTTTGTAAACGCACCACGTTACAGGAAGAAATTCCAAGACCAGGGGGCAAAATAAAAAGTAAAAACACATATCAACTTTACCCCACTCTCCCCTATTAAAATTCAAACCTAACCTATATCTCCATTTCACTCAAAAGCTACATTTTGCCAAACGCAAAAAATCGCGCAAATTACTCTACGTGTCACGTGATTATCTGAAAACTGGATTAATCTAGTTCAATCTGGTTCACAGCGGTATTAACCAGACATATTAAAAGGCACGCCTATTGGCCCAGTATCGTTGAGCGCTATTTATTTAACCTATTTCGAAGGCAATGCGTCAGCAGTTCGGCAAATAAACTTTTTTTGATCGATCAAGGTGAAATAGAGCAGCGGGCGGTGCTGTAGAGAATTGTGCTTAGTTCTGCCAAAATAAGTCAACCCACAATATCTCATAAAGAACTAGCTTTTGTCCGCGACTTCACGAAAACATCATGGGGAATCTTGTACTTATAAATTAATATAGGTCTGAAATCGCCAATCTGCCTTAAGCAAGCGTGGTGATCGATCCTCGTGGCTACTCTTTATGAGAAGAGGCCTTTGGCCTACAGTGGACGTCCAGCTGATACGATAATGATGATGATGATGATGATTTAACTTAATTATCCATCGCATGCGGTGGACAATTGAGCACGAGCTTGTCCAGTAGTGGTCATCCTGAGGACTGTGGGCGGCGTGGAGTGCCTGGGTGACAGAACAGGCGGAATTTGGGGAAGGTGCCAATGGCAGCCCAATACTAGTTGGGGACGTGGGTTATGCGTGAAGTGTTTACCGGACTCCCGACTCATGGTAATAGGAGGAACCGTAGGGTCGGTAAAATTCCGACATAAACCTCCGCTTTTCGTTCTCGAGGGAATCCATGAGGATTTCCAAAAAAAAAAAAAGGTACGGCAGCAGGGGACGCCCTAGAAAGACCTACCCTGACCTTATTGTTACCGTAACCGGCGTGCTTGTATGACCAAACGTATGAACGTGGACGAGGCGAAAGAAGTATGTAAGGATCGTAGCAGCTGGCATCCTGTGATTTCTGGGAAAAAGATGAGCCCCCATGGGAAAGGACGTAAGTTTATGTATGTACGAGTTTGTATAGCTCTATATATTTCTGCATTTCCCCACCAAAGTGGGTGGTGTATGACCTGGTCTCGTAACTTGGTCACCAGGCACACTGCCCATCCGTGGGAACCTTACACAACGCACACCAACATTGTGTAACGTCGGACACATCATGAATGAAGACTCCATTATTCAGATTGACGCATGTCTGTTTGTGTGTGTGTAATGACCTCGTCACAGACATCCTTTTGTATTTAATTACGATTACTTTTTTGGTTGAGCCTGTCATGGCTGTGTTGTGAATTATTATGAATGAATGGGCTGGTTTTTTAGTTGGGAGGCCTCTTCCTAAACTGAGAAGGAATGAGCTGCCTTCTTTTTTTTCTTCGTCAGTTTTACCATCACGCCAGTATTCCCCGAAAATTTAGGCAGAAGTGTATCAATTAATATCCAAAGTTCGCCGGTATAATAAGGGGCGACCCTGTTGCCATTAATCGGACACAAATCCTAACTCCGACCTGCTCGTCATCTTCCTGCCCTTATCCCAAGTTACTTGGGGTCGGCGCAACACGTTTTCATCTTCCATGCCGTCCTGTCAACCGTCATACTAACACTGACTCCCTTCTCTTTCATATAATTCTTCACACTATCCATACCTGCTACTGAGAATTTTACTTGTATAGAAAAAAACAATAACATTTTTTGGTCGACAATTTTTATAAAAATTATATATGTATTCAGGTTTAAGAGATACAGAACTGTACAAGACAGAAGGACGGACAGACAGCGAACTCTAAAAGTAATATGGTTTCATTTGGCACCCTTTACGCGTGAAAGCCTTAAAAAAGGCAAAATATAAAGTCAAAACCGGGTTTTCCAATTTAAAATCCGATCGAGTTTTCATTACCTACGTATACTCCGCACTGTCATCATGCCCTCAGGCATAGGACCAACAGCGAATACACACAGACACACCCTCACACACACATACAAATCCCCCCCCCCCCCCCCTCCTCTCCTCCCCTACACGGCTATACTATATCATAGCTAGATGAGCCAAATAAAAATAAAAGAACGGAAGTGAAACAGTTAGCGGTATTTCAGTCAAACTTTCCGAAACTATTTTTACATGACAAATGTATTCTTGTCTTGAATATATTTAGCTTTTCACCGAATTTAGTTCTGTGATTCATTCGATTTTTATTCCGGGAATCGAGGAAAACTGTAACTTTGACTTTGTGATTTCCTGTTATGGAATTTAGGGGTGTAATAATAAAGTAAGGGTTAAAAGAATATCAAAACATGAACCTTTCGTCGCTTATTAAGTAAAATCAGCTAATCCATACAAAAGCGAAAAACAATATTAAAATGTATGGAACAGCAGATTTTTTTTAAATGGATGAAAATTTTCATCCTCTTCTTGGGTACTGCACTTTGGAGCTGATATTTTTTTTTATAACCAACAAAAAAACTTCCCTATTTTTAGAATTATACCCTTTAATGATCTCTTGCGTACTTGGCTAGGTCAGCCGTTGGGGTCCTAAGGCTCCCGAGTGGCATTCACGCACCAGAAGAAGGAAGGCCCCCGAGGAGGACCGACGACCTGATGAAGGTAACGGGAAACCGCTGGATGCGAGCAGTGCAGGACCGGTCATTGTGAAGTTCTTTAGGGGAGGCTTATGTCCAGCAATAGACGAATGAATTAATGATGATGATGACTAGGCTTTTGTAAAGTAAGTGTAAGGCGCTTACAGGCTAAAAGCCATAAGTGTTCCTCCATGCCCTTTGCGTTTCAGGGCTACGGTATCTCTTTCAAACAAATTCCGCAACACTGGCAATGATGACTAGCCCAACCCCCGATGAGATAGACCACCACCACAGAAATTCGGCCACAAAAATTCAAAAATGGAACAGAATTCGTACAAAATGAATAGTCTATTCAGAGTTGTTTAAAAAATGCCACATTGTGACTAACTCTCTCCCACACATACAAAAACACAATACAGACACTCACCTCACTATCTAAATGAAAATATGTTGGTTTTTGTCCCCCTATCTAGTGTACACACGTACTTATCTAAACACCCGTGGCTCCGGCACCTAATTACGTATGTGTGTAACTGGTTTTATGCTGAAATTGAATCGTTTGCTCTTTAGCGACCAATTTGCGACATTGTTTTTAGATAATGAGAATGTGTAATTATTTTCTTTTATGTAATTGAGTGATAAGTTTGTTGACAGACCTTGGAATGTAATGGCCGCTGCTTGAAATTAAAATAAACGAGGGTATGGTATTTTATTTCTTGCTTATCCTATCCTATTCGAAATGCGAAAGTTTGTGAGGATAGATGGATGTTTTGTTTCTCAATAACACCAGAATGGTTGAACGGTTCGGGATGAAATTTTGCACAGAGATAGATTGTAGTGTGGAATAACACATAGGCTACTTATTATCCCGGATAAGTTTACGTTTCTTTCTTTATTTTCTATGATGCGGTCCTGTTGGAAATCTATTTGGTAGGCCTATGTCCAGCAGTGGACGTTCTGCGGCTGATATGATGATAAGTCTGATGATGCGATTGAAGTCGTATGACAGAAGCTAGCATCTACGTCTTTGATAAGCATAACCCCAGAGTCTATAGCGATTTTAATTTTATTTTATTTTTTTAAATAAAATGAGGTTAATAACGAACCTTATTACTGCCAGGAAATGACCCTAACTAGTATGTATATAATAACAATAACCCTGTACATTATCGACAGGCAGTCTTAACCCATAATCAATTTGTTGGCATGGAAATAAGTTATTAATTACATTATTTAAGAACAAGGCTTATTCTGAGAATTTAGTTAGTTTCAAACTATTTTTTTGACGTCTTCCGGTTTATTTCTAGATTCGTTTAGATGGTTCGGTCATGTTGAGAGGTTGAGTGAAAGGCGACTAACAAAAGGTGGCCTAACCCTCCTAGGAGTACAGGCGTGGTGGTATGTGTGGGATCCCATCCCCACGAGGCCAGTGGGGCTGATGGATATTATTACAAAGTAGCGTTGCAGGTAGCAGGTAGCTAAGTACTACCTACAGATTGCTACCGAGCCTTGCAATAAATCAATATTATATCGCTGTATATGTAGTACTTTTATGTGTGTTAGCAATCACTTGTCTCTTACAGGCGATGGTATAAAATTACAGCTTTTATAGTCGCCATGGCTTTGGGGATTTATGGGACATTTTATTTATTTTGTGGTGGGTGTATCGCTTGATGGGTTAACTGGACGATATTTTATATAGATTAAAGGCCTATTCAGACCTAAGCGGTATTCGCTACCGTTCGTAACCCGCGTGGTATGTACCTCTACTTTCCTTACTCCGTGACCTCTACCCACAGCGGCAGCGAATATCGCTCAGGTCGCTCTAGCCGCGGTACTTGATACTAAATACCTGAGCGAAACCCGCGCGGTATGTACCTCTACCCACAGCGGCAGCGAATATCGCTCAGGTTTGAATAGGCCTTTAGGCTTTACCCGCGAAACCACACGGTCAAAGCCGCGTGGTTTTCTTTTTATCAGCGTTAAGTTACGTCTTTGGTTACTGCTCCGCTCCACGTGTGTCGTAGCGTGATTTTATGTAGTCTATACTATTTCTCAAGATTCTGGTATGTTTTCTGTCTATATAGGTATGGTTTATTGAATATTAAATATGAGCTGAGGTAAAACCGAAATCGTTACAAAAACTTTTTTCGTGGATTCAGTTTAATTATGACTGTAACTCTGACCAGGCAGCGTAAACATTTACCGTGGATTGCTATAAAAAAAATGCTGTTCCATACAAAAATGCAATACCTAAACGGTCTAAATGTATGAAACAGCTTTTTCCACATTCAAATCCATTGATAATTAATGAATAAAGAAAGAAAGAAAGAAAAACCATTTATTCGCATGAGAATGTGACGCAAATAACATAAACTTACTTAACGTACTTAAATACAAAAACAAAAGCTTAAATAAAAAGAATAAAAATAAGAATATAATTATTAAAATAATTATTTAAATTATTATTATTATTTTAAAGCCCTCAATCTAAGTAACTATTACGTGAAAAACGGGTATTTCCAATTCTTCTTCTTCTTAGCGTGTCGATGGCAAATAATAAAAAATAAATAATTAAATAAGATATTTATTAAATACTATGTTTGGCCCAAAATTCGGCCACGGCAACACCATCCGCCGACGCAGTCATTAGGTCCTCACGCGTGCAGGTGACAGGGCATGCGGAGCAAGATAACAGGTGGGCCATGGTCTGCGGAGAGACCCCGCACAGGCATTGAAGGTCGGTGCCATCATTTCCAATTTAAAAATCGATACAGTTTATATTACGTTTACTCCGCGTCTCCTCCTGCCCTCAAAATTAGATTCCCTAATAAAATAGTTTTGGAAGCAACCCTGCGGTATGAGATACTATTAACTAAACTAATATATCTAATAGAGGTAGAATGGTTTATGTTTCAAAGAGGTGGTGAGGTGCCCTGGAAGGGTACTATGAGAGCTGGTTCGAGGGGACTAGGGAAGAGTTTCTGGAAGGACTTGGGAAAGACCTTTGGCCAGTAGTGGCAGAATAGGCTAGGGCAAATGGGCTAGGAGGTTTATTTTGTACGCCATTAAGGCAAAATATGACAGTGGCCCTATTCAACATTTTGTGTAACATCTTGCATTTATGTGTATACTCTTGTTTAAGCAAAATAAATGTCTTGTATCTTGCAAAAAAAGCATATTGTTTTTATAAATTTTTTATTCGAGATGGCTAAGCTCTTGACTCTAGTCTAGGTCATAGGGAAGGGAAAGTCGATGATGGAGTGAGCTTACCCAGAAGAAGCCTGTTCACTCTAAATTTGAAAAGATTAGGGTTGAATGTGCTCGAAAGTACAGAAGCAGGTAGAGGACTTGTAAAAACTTTTGTCCAGCAGTGGGAGAGTGTGAGCTAGGGCAAAAAAAAAGAGAGCAACTGTAATAGTACTGATTTTTTGTTTAATTGACTGGTACAGAAGCTAGACTATTACCGAATGCTATAAGATGCTTTTTTGGAATAGCTACTTTATTTGTATCATGTACAACCTGGAGAAAGTCAGTGGTAAAAGCTAGTTAATAGAAGCTTAACCGAATACCGCATCCTCATCTAAACTCAAGTCACCGCAACCAACCATCCACATCCACAAATCAAAAGCTAACATCCAACCACATTTTTTTAATCAGGACTGTCTGTCTCAACACTGCGTCACCCTACCATTGCGTCAACACATGAAGTGTCTGGTTTAGGGGCCTGTGATTATCAGCTGAGTGATAAGGCCGCCCCCCTGTGCCCCCCCCCCCCCGCGCCCTCCATCACCCCCCGTATTGAGCGAGCCCGCATAAGTGCATGATTAGTACGGCGTGTCATTTAGATGTAGTTGTTTCTTGCTTGTTAAGTCATTTTTTGGGGTTATTTATGATGTGAATGAGATGAGGGAAAAGATGGATGGATTTTGTGTGTGAAAGATGGTTGGTTATGGCTTGTATGGAAGTGTATTAGATGGTTTATAGAATGGAAGAATGACACCTAAATAGATCGGGATATCAGCAATCTCCTAACTACCTAGGCTGTTTTAAATTTATTTAGAATTGTTTGTTTAGGTCCCATGGAACTGTGGGTGTACATTGGTACATCTCTGCCTTCGGGGAATACAGGCGTGATGGTAAGGTGATGGTGATGGTGATGTTAGCTTTTTTAACTCTAGTAAGTACTTCTTTTTTTCCTTGTATGACTTGTCACATTGTACCCGTAGATTTTTACAAAGTATAAAACAAAATCGCTTTCCGCCGCTCGCTTCCGAATCTTTTAAGCTGCGCTACTGATTTTAATGCAATTTTTATCAATAGATAGAGTTATTCAATACGTGTAAAACATCCCGCTACGACCAACATCAGAGGAGCAGTAACTAAAGACGTAATTGAACGCGAGTGACACCGTGGGGTATATCTATACATCTAGTTAGAAATAAATGATTTGATTAACAAAAGGATGACGAAAATGATGTCATATATGATTTCTGTTGTCTATCTAAGCTTTGAGGAAATATTGAGAGAGTGACGTCACAATGAAGTTAAGACTATCTGCAAACAGATTATCACTATAAAAACAATGATGGCTCACTTGACGACACGTTTGGCGCAGTCTCTGAGTGTTTGCCTGTCGTGCTGCGTGTCTCGAGTTCGGTTCCCGCATGGGACAAATAACTAGGTTGTGGGTTGTGGAGGTTGGATAGGCAGTTGGTCTATGTAAAACTCTGGTGTTCAGCTGCGTTCGGTTAGATTGGAAGCTGTCCCCAACACAGTTGGGATAAGGCTAGGCAGATAGATAGTATATTAATATTTTTTAAAGGATATACTTTTAGGGTTCCGTACCCAAAGGGTAAAAAGGGACCCTATTACTAAGACTTCGCCGTCCGTCTGTCTATCTGTCTGTCTGTCCGTCTGTCACGAGGCTGCATCTCACGAACCGAGATAGCTAGACAACTGTCTAGCTATCTCGGTTCGTGAGACTAATATTAATACCCAACTGGGTATTAATATTAGTAACAAAAAAAAAAAAAAAAACTTAAATAGATGTCGTTTGTCGGCAGCTATTACCAAATCTACAAATTCTTTTATAATTTGTTTAACTCGCGGATCTAATTCGGTAACTATTCGGCAATGTTTAAATGGCTATATACTTGACTAATCGTCTAACTGTAACCCATAACTATATATTACTATCACACGGAATCTCATCGTTTCAACAAATCGATTACCCAATTGTAATCGTTACGAATTAAATCGACAATTGCTGTACTATAAATTATTAACTTGCGCAATTACCACTTTACATGTCATGACTATGAATACAACTAATTGTTTTTATAGATCAATAACTTAATCCTTAATGACTATTATTTTTAAGCGACTTCAAAAAAGGAGGTTATCAATTCGTGAGTATTGTTTTAATTTCCTCCCACCTCGCTCTTTTATAAACTGTTTTAGAAAAATATATTTTTTTATTTATAGCGAGATACTTTTTCATATTACGATTTATGTGTTAGATACTTTTACTTTTACTCATCCTTATAAATATTGATTCCCAGGGTCTATACTTCTTCATTTCCATAGATTTAAGTACTGTAACCTATCTTGTATTATAATTTGACAAACCTAAAGTTCATTTTTGATTGACCTTTTCAAATATAATGACTTCAGACGCCTAAATTCTAAAAAAAAACTTTACTTTTTTGATGGTTCGTTCTTTGCAATCCAATTAAAAGATATCTCGAGGCTAGACCGGTTTATATTTTGGATTTTAAACTGACTGAGGTGAACGTTGAACTGCCTTTTCAGCTTAGTGGTCCTAAGCACGACTGCTATTCTAGAGGTCTTGGGTTCGTTCCCAGGTCAAGCAAAATGTTTTAGTTTACAGTCATCAATAGACAGAGTGATTCAAGAGGAAGGTTTATACGTATACTAGAACATCACGCTATGCCCCATGGGAGCGGAACAGTAACCAAAGACAAAACTTAGGTAGAAAAGGCATATTATACGTATTATAACATACGACGGGTGATTGCAATTCCAAAATCAATTAAATGTATGTTCCATGTACACCACGCGTTCATGCTAGGCCCTCGATGCATTTTTGCTCCAAAATCAACCAAGACAACCAAAGTCATTGAAATTAGAAAAATAAACATCAACTTCAACATACAAATTGACGCCAGAGGCATTTTTAAAGTTGCAACACAAATTTGAAATTAGGAAACGCCAAACTTTTTAAATGTCAATTAAGGCGATGGCTACGTATGCGCCTAATTACTATTTGCATGAAACATGCTGATGTTAAAGTTCAAACATATAATTTGTGACGGCACAGTTGGCGCAGTGGTTGAGCGATCAACTACTGCGCTAAGTGTCACGGGTTCGATTTTCGCACGGAACAAATATTTGGAATACCGACAGATAGTTGTTCCGGGTCTGGCTATTTGTGTGTGTGAGTTTATATGTGAGTAAAGGCACCCACGATACAGGAGAAATAACAACTCAGTAAAAAAAATACCATCACGCCTGTATTCCCCGAAGGGTTAGGCAGATGTACACCCACAGTTCGCCGGTAAATTTAGTTCCCATGTAATAGGGGGAGAGCCTGTTGCCATTAACCGGGCACAAATCGAAAGTCCGAGCTGCTACTAAGAATTTCATAAAAAAAACCCAATAACACTTTTTGCTCGACCTGGGAATCGAACCAAGGACCCCACGCTCAGTCGTGATTGCCACCACGAGACCAACGAGGCAGTAACAATATTATACTATGTGTACAAGCTCCAAAATCGTAATCGATTATACGATCAAACATCATCGATATAAAAAGGCGAGTCGATACGACAATTGGTATCAATATGTACGGCTCGTCGCTGTACGGAACCCGCCGATCGCAGCAGATGTGCAAGATAAACAGGACACGCGCGCGCTGACTCACGCCTGCGCCCGCGCATGTACACTCGGTTGCACAAGCGTTTGATAAAGTTGTGTGTGGTAATATTTTTTTGAAGGTTGTTGTTAAATGTTTTTTTAAATTATTCCGTAGAAGATGAACTGCTATAAAAATAACAAGCTATATACGCGATAAACATAGCCTGGTACTGGGGCCAAGAACGATAAAAAAATTGGAATGGAAAGGATTTACCTAAATATGTAGATTCGAAAAGAAGAAGACCCCGCATTTCGTTACGTCTTTGGTTACTGCTTCGTATCCGTTGGGCATAGCGTGATGATCTATACGTATAAACTTTCCTCTTGAATCACTCTATCTATATCTATAAAATCGCAATAAAATCCATTGCGTAGATTAAAAGATCCATGCGTACAGACGGCGAAAAGCGACTTTGTTTTTATACTGTGTAGATTTAACATTTTTTGATACTTAGCATTAACGGTTAATTCTTGCCAAAGGTTTGTTTGAGAATTTGTGTAATTAGTATTTGAAATCAACTAAATAACAGCCTTTTGGGCACTTGTCCCATTAACAGCGACGCGGAAGAATTTTTTGATGCCCTATGATCTTCATTTTTTTATTTACAGTACATAGTTGTAATTTAATTATTATTATTTAAGTATGTTTAATAAGAAAGATGAAATAAAATTAAAGCTAACTAAATAACTCCCACTAAAATTCGCGATGTTCCCAAACCGTTGGGATTAACTCCATGTTTTATAAAAGGTGACGCCACAGAACCACATGGCTTGGTTTGGCAAGGTGCTATTCAACCCTCTTTACTGAAACCGAAACACGCGCTGCGGCAGATGCAGGATAACCATCGAAATAAAACGAGCAAAACCAAAACGGATTGACTGAGGTCATTAAAGTCATAACAGAAGGTCAATATTGTACTAATTAAAAATGTTTATTATCTTGTCGCAATCTCATGTCGACGACAGTTAATGTTAAAAATTTTGACAGATTGAGATTAGAATTGTAACTATAAGAATTGCACCGTGTTTAAGGCCACTTCTAGTCCAAAACTAGTAAAAAAATTTTTGACAAAAAGGCAATTTGATTAAGTCTAAAATTAGAATGAGAACGGTTAAAAAAATATACAGTGTCGAATTGAGAGACTTCTTCCTTTTTTTCGTCTGTTAAAAATACAAGAATCGCCCGTCTGATATGCTTGTCATGGTTAAATATTGTGAAGTGTTATAATGATAATTAACTATTGTCCTAAAGTCATGTCTGAATGCGGGTAGCGCAGGACCGGTCATTGTGGCTATCTTTAGAGGAGACCTATGTCTAGCAGTGGACATCATTCTGCTGATATGACGATGATGATGATGAAAATCAAGTCATTCAAGACACCACGGACGAAAGTCAAAGAAATCAGCTAAAGGATGATAATAATAAAGCCTTATTCTTTCCCTAACAGAGATAACCATATACCCCGCACTGCGACAATTTCAGCATGACATTAAAATAGTAAAACAGGGTGACGCAACAGAGCTAGAAGCTACACCCAAACTTCACCCAATCTGAAATTTAATCCACCCCATAAATCAATACAAAGAAAATGGCCGACAATTCAAATAAATTGTCACAGTTCTATTAAACTAACTCAAATACAAAACCAAAAGTAATATCGAAACTTTTTCGAGTGAACCTTGAACAAAATTGCCTTTGTCCCACTACACAGGCTTATAAATCTTCGTTAAGCCATGGAATTTTATGGTTAACCTACTTCGCCCCACCTTTGTAGACACCTAAAATGGCGACTAATGCTAATTACTGACCCACTTGTTCGGTTCGAATAAAAAAGAATATTTTTTGGCTGTTTCAAGTTTTTCCTGTTCTGCTATGTCAACTGTTTCTTTGTTGTCAGGACTTGTCTTAATGGTTCCTGCATTGATGCTACCTACTCCTTTTGTTTTTATTCTTACCTCGTTCTTGACGTGTACTGATGAAGATAAATGTTTTCTGTAGAATGCTATGTAGTATTGTTATCTACTAGCGAACAGCTTGCAACTTCGTCCCCGTGGCTTATTTCACCCGCCTTACGTCTTTGGTTACTGCTCCGCTCCCGTGGGTTATAGCGTGATGTTATATAGCCTATATTACTCAGGAATAATGTAGCTATGTATGGGTGAAAAATGGTTAAAATCGGTCCAGTAGTTTTGGAGTCTATTCTTTACAAACAAACTAAAATGTATACCTCTTATAGAGTATCTAGCATGTTTCTAACCAAGACTTCTTCGCGAAAATTCAGAATTAAATTCCTAAAGTATTCCTTGGGAACAAAAATGGTATAAAAAGTTGCCTATACTTGTACACTTATAATATTTCTGTCTCTTTATAATAGTCTATATTACTTACATATAATATTTTTAAAGCCCAAAAGAAAGTTGATCCGAGTCTGGCTTTTTGCGTATGTGCGTTTATATGTTTGTAAACGCACTCACGATACAGGACAAATTCCTAGTACGGGGTAACAATTTTTTTTTTTGAAGAAAATGTAACACAATCCTGATAAATTATCTTCAAAATCGTGTTGTCTTAGTCAGAATCGCCATTACATACATCTTTAGAATAGGAGAATAGTTAGTGGCTATCCTCTTAATGGTAATCTCCTTAATCTCCTTTTATGGCGCTCATGGGAGACCTCCTTAAGATTAATAGTTTATTCCCGTCTTTATTTGAAACACTAAGGCCATGGGGTCCGAGCGCTCATCTTGTTTGCCGAGACATCGCCAAGAGACTGGTCGACTCTTTACGTACTAGAGGGCAGGCCTCGTCTTGGGCCAAAGAATCAGCATTGCCATAATAATGTAACGTGGCAATGCTGCCAGCCTTTTGGACACTTGCCCCTATTGACAGGTGACAGACACCTTTTGGTGTGGACGAGTTTTCTGATAGCCTATGAGCTTCCTCTTTTCTTTTTTTATAAATTAGACATTCTTTGTGTTTTTTTTTGACGACCTCGTTGGCCTAGTAGCTACGCTAGAGGTCTTGGGTTCGATTCCCAGGTCGAGCAGTCTTATTGGGTTTTTCTATGAAATTATCAGTAGCAGCTCGTACTTAGGATTTGTGCCCGGTTATTGACAATCAGCTCGCCCCCTAATACATGGTACCTAAAATATATCGTCGAACTGCGGGTGTTACATAGTGGTACACCTCTGCCTAACCCTTCGGGAAATACAGGCGTGATGGCATGTCATTTTTTAAAAGGAAATAAACTTTTTAGCATCTTTCTATTACCAGTGTCTTAGTCAGTAAAATTCATTAATTATTATATCATTGTCTAAAAATATGTTCTATCTAACTCCATTACCTCATTGATTGCCTATCAGCTTATAGCTCAAAAGTCATAGTTAACATTATCATTCAATTATTACATTTTAATGTAGGACTCGTCATCTATCTATACAAATAAATAAAATTACTTTGTCTGTTTGTAATATAAAAATATTAGCATACAAAAGCATTTTACAAAAAAAATAGGAACGTTTAAATGGTATTGTAAAAAAAACAGTTTTGAATATTTTCGTCTGTATGTCTGTTCGTTTGTTTAGACCTATCTCTGAAACAGCTGCACCCATTTTGACGGGACTTTCACTGACATATAGCTGCACCTGTAGCCATGTAACAAACGATAAACGCAAACGTTGAGTAGGCTTTAATAGATCTTCAACTTTATGAGCTTGGTTTTAAGTTGAAGTTCTAATGAAGATTGCATAGCGTATTCGTTCGTTCCAGTCGCTAACGCTTATAAATCTTTAATAGATTTTTAACTTAAGGCTCTGGGGTATAAAGTTTAAAAATCTATTGGTATCTACCGAGCGTTTACGATTATCGTTCAGAGCAACTAATACTGCTTTTATTTTAGAATAAGAACCTGAGACAACCGACATTCACGCGAAGAAAGTCGTGGGCATTATCAAATCAGAAATATAAGACATAATTTTTTAAGTTTAAATTTTCAAGGTCTACTATATCTAGTATATCCTTGCATAGTATGTTGTCATGAATAGAACCCAAGAGCTTAATGTACTATCCCCAGTGAGGGAAAGGTTCCGTACATCCTGAATGTATTTATGTAGTTTAAGTTATGTGCCGGCCTACTAATTTACTGTCCCTACTTTGATATGGATGTTGTGGGGCTTGGGTTGCGAAGTCTTCCATTGTTAATACTGTAACACCTACAGGATTGGTGAACTATTTTACATTATATAATAATGAAAAAAATGTGTTATTGAGTTTTTCCATTACGAATTTCTCAGTAGCGGCCCAGAGTTTGGAAGTTGGTGGTGTGACACCCACGTGCCTTGGAAAGTACGAGTACGTAGTGCCATTTGTAGATCTTCGACAGTTGTCAGATGTCACGGATAGTTAGAAGTCAGGAAGTCTGACCACCAGTCTTACCGAGAGGTATTGTGTTACCCAGTAACTGGGTTGTGGTGGTCAGATAGGCAGTCGTTCCATGTAAAACACAGGTATTTAGCTGCATCCTCATAGATTGGAAGCCGACCCCAACATAAGTGAGGAAAGGCTAAGTAGATGATGATGAACAATGAAAAAAAAGCCTATTCCGCTAGCCTATGCCATTTCAGTAGTATCCAAGATAAGCTTAGAAAGAACATGCGAATTGAAAAAGTCACTTATTTTAATTTACATACATATAACCCTTCATAAAGCACATTGTCACTTCAATCAAGAAGTCATATTTCTCGCCCCTTCTCAAAATTCATCGTGCCACCTTCGAGTGGAAAAAGAAGGGTCCTCTACTTAAATGGAATACCAATAGATGGAGCCACCTGTTACTCTGAACATTAACTATATCGACATGGACAGATCGAGTGCCATTCACCACACGGGCTCTCGATTGATTAACTGCTTACTCCTCCTTTGGCTAGGGTTCGATAGCTTTGGAACAGGTAACTTTAGTACTGAACTGTTTAAATAAAATAAAAATGGGAGTCAAAGTCAGGTCATTTATTTCACATAAAGGGTAAGGCAGTGGTGTACGAATATATACCCACAGTTCACCGTATGTTTAGGTTCCAAGGAATAGGGGGCGAGCCTATTGCCATTAACCGAGCACAAATCCAAACTCCGAGCTGCTACTGAGAATTATTAATTAATTAATTTATGATAAAAAAAAAACAATGGAAAAGCAAATTAAATATATGTTTTTACTTAAAAATTATATGAAAGAGAAGGGAGTCAGTATGATCAGCCAGCATGACGGTTCACAAAACGGCATGAAAGAAATCAACGTGTTGCGCTGACCCCAAGTAACATGGGATAAGGGCAGCAAGATGATAATGATGATGATTTATTTAAGATCTCCAACAAAAGATATACACAAATCATGGCATACAAATAATGATTTACTAAAGATGGTTATATAGGTGTATTCCTTCACTTAAAGAAGACCATAGCATATTTTAAAGACGTAACTAGTATGTAAGGATGTTAGCAGGTGGCGCTTCATGGTTTCTGCCTACTCCTATGGGAAAAAGGCGTGACTTATGTATGTATGTAACTAGGAAAATTCTAGTCCAATCTGTTTCTGAATAAATGTAAGCGAGGATTACAAAGTAGTTTAGATAATGGCTAGTGCAAATTATAGTTATCTGTATGTAAAGAGTCATCCAAGGTTTATGGAGAACTGAGGAAGAATACGCGTAGTGAATAATAAAATACAAACGAAATGGTTCGATTCCCTTCAGTCATTATTGCTAATTTTTTTTTGTCATTGGATGACAAACAATCCGACGGCCTACCTGATGTTAAGTGGTCACCGCTGCCTATAGACATCAGCAATACCAGAGGCTTTGCAAATGCGTGGCAATCCCAGAGACAAAGTTGAAATGTCTCATGAGCCTGTAATAACACTGCCACCTTCAAACCGAATCACAGCAACGTTGCTTTGCGCCAGAAATAGGTATGGTGGTAGTACTTCCCCAAACGAGCTCCTTCACAAAGAGCTCTACTATCTCGATTTATGCATATTCTTCTTATAATAATCTTCTCTTCAAACAAAGCAATATTTTAATCCAGCTCGGGAAGAAACTAGAGCGTAGTTTTTTCAGTCGTGTTAAGTTACGTTTTTAGTTAATCCTCCGCTTCCGTGTGTCTTAGTGTGTCGTGTTTTGTGTTATACAACCTATGATATTCCTCACGAACCTGGCTATCATATACAAAAATAATTCCAATGTATGTATTTATTTATTTAACAAACAATTTACATTGTGTCTGAATGTTTCATTACACCAAGAAAAAATAATAAAAATAATCAGTATAATACTCATTACATCACAATAGAGAAATTAATTAAATGTCACATACCATTATAACTATAACCAAAAAAAAAATACATATAAAAAAGAAATGACAGCGAAGTGAATAATACGAAAAACGAAAAGATACGATAATTTTCCAATACGAAGGATAGTTTAAGAGATTATCGCGTTTAAATCAACGAAAAAAATCTTCAACTTTAATAAGTATAAATTGCAATTTCTATTTATGTTCTATACGTTTATATTTCAATTAAAAGGACTGTTTATATAATATTTGTTATTTTCCTGTCTCTTGGTTACTCTCAGCTTTTTGCAAATCAGCACGAAAATAGGAGATTCCGAAATATGGTTCCGTTATTTAATTTTGGGCTCAACTTTATGCTTTCCTTGTCGTTGAGAAAAAAATGTTAAACTTTTACGATTTAATACAAATGAATTTTTCCGGCTTCATTTATAATTAACTTCTGGTTTGTATTTACTTGCATGATGAAGCTTTTTTTTAATTCATTTTTCTTTATGACGATGTTGAACTCGGTTCACAGTTACAAGGTCTTAATATTTGATCAACCCGATAAGCAGGCTTTTGAAATATTTCTGGCTCTCCCGAAATCCAAATTGGAAAACGTCTTACGTACCCCGAAATCTTCAATCGGAATTTTTATTGATCTAAAAATATCTGATTTAAATTATCGAGTGTTCTATCTTTAGGTACTGACTGCTTCTCAAGTTTGTATGTAGGGATCTTCGCAAGGAGCAACAGCCTTTTACTATAATTACAATTAAAAGTACGTCAGTTTCTACTCGACAGTACCTCTCGCCCACTTGGAGGCCTCTACGGCGCCTGCTGGTCGCATCCCAGCAATAATTAAACTATGTAGGTCGCATGAACACCCACAATGACCAACGTTGTACAAACCACCAGCCTATGCTGACCCACCCCACCTCCCACTAACAATCAAACGTCGGACAAGTACGGCACACGGCGGGGCTCAACGCAAACTGGACGTGCTATGACCTCGTCGACCGCTCTTCTGTGTTGTTCTTTATTCAATTCAAAATGCGTTCCAGACGTGTACGTTGATGATAAATGACGGTTAAAACTTCAAATTCGATTTCAATTTGAAAGTTTGAAATTTAATTTTGGAATCCGAGGTATTTTCGAGTTCGCGTGTGAAAAGTTCGGTCGTTAAATGTGGGGAATGGATTAATTTGATGTTGGGGGATTGTGAGATATTTTTTAAATTTTTGAGTGAACAAAGAATTAAGTAGTTAGGTAATTGGATTGTTTTAATTGTCTCATAAACTGTGGCTTTTTTTTTGAGATGGTAAAACCATCAAATGACCCCCCCCCCCCCGCCCTGGGCGGGATGGGAGGGAGTGTCAGACTTTTACTGACTAAAAACCATCTATGTTCCCTCATGTGCCCTTTGCGTTCCGGGGGCGCGGTATTTCTTTCGAACAACACGCAGCCCCGGCAATAAACTGTGCCTAGTACTATAATTATCAGACGAAGAAAAAGAAAATTCCAAAAATTAAAAGTCTCGAAAAGATTTCAACAAATGCGATTAAAAGAAAAATGTGCAAGGAGAGATACTTTTTAAAACCAGACAATTCAAATTCAAGTTGTAACTACATCGAGCAAAAGAACGAACGCAAAAACCATAGTTCCTTTAAGAAGATTAAAAATAAATCCGTCTGCTTATCTCATGCGATGTGGCTTTACAATACAAGAGGCCCGAATAATGGATTTTCTTTCAACTAAAGAAAAACAACAATGGCGATGAAATCGTAGTATCTGTCAAATGAAATCGCTACAAAATAAAAGTGTACGGAGACATTCTTCGCGCTATGACAAATGTTCCCCGCGGCAGAAGTAATTTGCCGCAATTTTTTGAATGCGACCACCCCATTCAGAGTCATTCGTAAGAATGTTTTTCATCCGCAGAAAAAAGGGAAAAGGATGCACAAATAATTTTTCTTTTTAAAAATTACTGTTCGTCAGAATGGCGTTGTTAATTTTTTTTAACCGCTTTTTTATTTATTGTACGTCTTCAAAATGAGAATTCTTCCACGAAAAACAAAGATATACTTATTAAGCAGTTGACTATAAAAAAATAAAAATAAATATGCAGCGTATTTTTTTTTCATCGCCATTGTAAAGTAAAAGAATAAAATTTAAACTTGATAACGAAAGACTTCATTCGAACAAATCAACTATAGATTCCCACAGGGTAAATAAAATAACAATTAAATCCACGCAACGGCAAACACAAAGCGCAATAAAATTTCTTTCGAACCATAACTTACAAAAAATTCTTAGAATGTTATTTTAAAAGTGCAGCACGATTTTCAACCTACCGCCATTATGATAACTATTTATCGAAATACAACCATATCATTTGCATGGAGCGAAAAAAAAAATGCCCAAAGTCAATATTAGCGTAATTCGATGCTCGCGTAAAAAATTCTAAACGAAAAGTTCCTGCTTGTCAGCAGCAAAAAGCTTGAGAGCTTTTAATCGATCACTGTACTACAAGAGAAAAAACTTACGTTCCAATACGGGATCCTTCCGCAAAAGCGCAATGAAAAAAAAAAAAACAAAAAAAGTCGTACACAAAACTAAAAAGGCACTAAACGGTATACGTCCAAACGCGTTTTCGAGATAAAAAAAAATGGGTGCGTATCTATGCGACCGCGCGGAGGGCGGCGTGCAGTATACTGATCTAATTTCCAAACGTACGACTGTGAAAGTGACGTAATGCCGGCGCCATGTTGCCCCGCGTCCCTACCCGCGCCCGCCCCCCGTCCCCGCGACCGCGCCTTGCTTCCGCCACTGGAAAAATGCACCTATTTAATCAATTTCAGGAGTGCTATGAAATGTTACGAAGCTTTATGGGCTTATAGCGTAGTATCACGTTACTGCTGTGTTAAGTTTTCCGCGAATCGATTAGAATTGTCTTATCTGTCCTTCCGGCGCTAGAAATGGCTTTAGCTACGCAACTTGGAAAGTACTGGCACGTCATAAATAAGGGCTTCGCGTGCAAGTTTGTGTTGAAGTTCTGTTTTCTAAAATGGTCCTTTGTGACTTGATATTCGAATTGTTTTTTTTTTAGAATCTTTAGGACCAACTACTTTTCAATTAATGAAGCATTTTATTCGAAATTTAAAATCGCTTTACTTTGGCTTTGTAACTTTTCAAAAATGTTCTTAACTAACTTTGTTGTTTGACTTATGTTTCTTGCCTGTACGTAAAAAATATAATTATAATTGCCTCATTAATTTCTAAAATATTAGACTTAAAAGTTTGTACATTAGATATCATGCCACAAAAACGCTTATATAACTTTGAATTCTACTCCTAATAATGTTATTTGAATGAGAGATGTGAATGCTTCGAACTCTACAGATTGAATGACGCGCCTGAAGCTGCAGGCACTGTTTTATCTCATCAACCGGAACTTCAAGCTTGATCTTGAAGATGCATAAATAAACTCGGGACGTCCGTGTCTGGTATTATAACTTTATTATAGTTGTGGTTATTTTTGTACGAACATAATTTAGGGTCAGTAAATTTCTCCCGATGGATATATTTTTTTTTGGTTCGATACCCAATGAGTGCCAAATGGAACCTTATGACTAAGACTTTTTTGCCTGTCTGTGCGTCTGTCACAGGTCTGCATCTTTTAGACCATAATAGGTAGACACTTGAAATTTTCAAAAAGTGTGCAATACTATGGGCACTTAGCAATAAGTAAAAACTTTAACTTTTTAAAAAATAATGCTTAGGTAAATATTTACATCCTTAATATTAAAAAACAAAAAGATAGAAACTAAAACTGGGTTATAAATGTGTAGTACAAAATAATGTACGTTGGTATGGAAGTCTTTTTGTGTGAGTTCATTTTTAATTATTTTGGTTTTGCGAGAGTTCAGTTCAATTTTTTTTTGTGTTTGGGATCCAAGATAGTAAAATCATTTCTCTGGGACTCGGGAGCTTCATTACCTCGGCCCTTTTCTTGTGGTCACCACTATAACTTTTAGCTTTCAGAAGTTGCAGTGGTTGGGAATAGTGTGGTGAAATAGATACATACAAAATAATGTAAAACGTTAAAGATGAATTATGGAGTTTCATTTCTCTCCTCTTCATGCGAATACCTTTTAGAAAGGGATAATATTGCTTTTTTTTGTCTCGTGAATTTTATGTGGTTATAAATGATACATACATTCATACATAAACTCACGCCTTTTTCCCATGGTGGTAGGCAGAACGCCACCTGCTACGATCCTTACATACATCTTTCGCTTCGTCCACGTTAAAATGTCCAAATGATTTCACTTTGACTTTAAAAAATATTAATTATGCCTGAAATGACTGAAAATATTTCAATTTCACAAGTTGCATGAAACTAGCCTTACGCTAGAGATGCGTCAACTTACCTCGAGGTCAGATAGAGCTATGACGTAGAGTAATAACGATCGCAGACAACAGGTTGGTACCAATATCCATCAGAACAGTTATGTAAGTCATTTCAATCACTTGTCTCCTCAATTGATTGTGACGTCATTCATTCTTTTGTTCTGATAATAATTATAGCTGCTGATATGGAAGCAGATTGTGACAATGCAGGGGAAATGACTTTTAGAAGTAACTGCCATTTGCAATGCATTTTTAATTGGAACAAATAATTTTACTTTGACATACAGACGAGAATAATGCTGAGGACGTAAGGACCAATTTCAGCGATCAGATCAGACTCTTTAACTTTCAAAAGAAATAATTTTAAAATAAATAACATTTAAAGTACCTTTTGATGGTCTAATTGAAATTAAATAATTTGATTTTGATATATGGACGAGAAGAAAGCTAAGACCGGGACTAATTTCTAAGGACCAATTTCGGCGATTAGTTTAGGCTCCCAAGACCAGCGGTGTATTCTATCAAGATCTTCCTAGGTGAATTTAGGTGAGCTGTCATTCCACTGTGCTAAGGATTGACACCTCACCTTAAACTCACCTACATTCACAGACGGAGATCTTTACAGAATAACACTGCAGTTTTGATTAAGAAGCTTTCTTTCACGGTGTATCAGTGTCCGACTATTTACATTATAATTATGTACTAATGTATAATGGTGGTAATACCCAACTCGACATTATACACCTTTATCACAACAAATTCTATAAACCTAAAGAGTATGTTAACAGAATGGTTCCTTGATTACTTAATCGATGGGTTTCTCATCAGAAATGTACCGCGATCATAACCATTCGTGACAATTTGAAATAGGCACCTTAATGGCAGGTACTTTGAAAAGTTATAGAAGGTAATTAACGGATCTAAGGGGTCCAAAGTTTTTGACTAAAAGATACGAGACTTTCGAGTCTTCGGTAAATTGGGCGGTAGCATGGATAAGAGGAGAGTAATAATTATTTATTAAAAAAAAATAAAAAAAATATACCATCACGCCTGTATTCCCCGAAGGGTTAGGCAGAGGTGTACCAATGTACAGTGGCGACCAAAAGTCCATACCCAATCTCAAAACGTATTAGGTTGACGTTTAGTTTGACTTACGACCTTTTACTTTCAAGAATAGACACATGTATCATCGTTGTGAATGTAGTTCATAATTTCAACATTTCTAAATGAGACAAAATGGTCTAGCGGTTAAGCGCGCCCAGTTGACGGCGTTAATCAATGAGCCGCGAGTTCGAATCTCACATTATTTTTGTCTTTTTGTTTTTACTCAATTTGAAGAAATGAACAGAAATATAATATTCTTTAGCTTGTTCGCTTTGTTCACACATTTCGTAAATTTAAAAGGGTAGTCATAGAAAACTAATAAAGAATTTAGATTTCTGTGAGGTAGACATGAGTTTTGTGCATATTTAACTTGATTGGAATGAGCGTTGTCGTTTGGTTGTGGTTGTTGGTTAGTAACGAGTGATTTAATAGATACTCGTAGTGGTATTGTAAGTATTCTCGAAACGCAGGCAAATAATATTACTGAGGCGAGGGCGACTATTATTGGGCTGCATAAAAGTGGTCCCAATTAATATCTTATGAAACCTGACTGAATGTGAGTATTATATTAACGAATTGTAAATTAAACTTTTATTTGAAATTTATACCTAAGATACCTAAAATTATTTGGTGGCATTTCGATTAATACTTATTATTGATTTTTAAATATATAATGACGCCAAAAAAAATGTGTTTATTATGGAATTTATAAATAAATAGTTTTAATATATTAAAATTTGTTATATTAAATAAATATTATTAAATTATATAAAAAATTAAGTCACTTTAGTATTTTGTTATAAATGCCTAATATTACTTTTTTTGTTGTTTTAGAGGAATACTATTATTAGTCTCCGGAGCAAGAAATACGAGGAAGAGGATAGCTAGCCTATCCTACCTACTCAACAGCGAAGTGGATTAAGTTTGGTGGTTTCGCACTGGATAACATACTGTTTACAACGACAGCTGCATGCATCATAAACCAGAAAAAATACGTTTCGTTTTTAATATGTGGGGATGACGTGCAACAGTGCTACTTATGAAGAAGTATTAGACGGTGTTATGCAACATTTAATAACCTGGATGTTTTAGTTTTAATAATTAGACGGTGTAACTAAATATTTAGTCATAATTATATTTTATATTCGTAGATAGTTATTTAATGATCTTAAATTGAGGTTTAGTTTCAATCTTCTTTTCATCAAGAAAACGAATTATTAAACTATTACCTCACTAAGTTTATTGTGACGTTACATAAAAAAAACCTGTTCATAAAGTCTGAATTATAGTTTAGTTTTCAATTAACTCTGCTGAATACCAATTCAGAAACTTAATACGTGAGCATCACCAAATTTATTTGTGTTATTAAAATATCCTTCTCTTATTATGTTATTATGAATTTTATTGACTAAGTGGGTATTCAACAAAAAATCTTATGAACAGTTACAAGAGAACTTCTTTTATTTCGGTAGGAATGTGACGTTACAATTCTCATAAGTTTGATAATTTTAAAAATAAATTTTTGTTATCACACAGCACGCCTTTTTTTCCTACTTCCAATTACAAAAAGTTAAAATAAAATCACATAAAAAGTTAAATAAATAATACAATAACTAATATTTGCTTCTTATAAAAAATAAATAACAAGCATGAATACGTAATAATTCAACATAAACCTAAAAAGATTTTGCCTAACATTATTATGGTTTCAAGAAACAAAAAACAGCCACACATAGTATAAGATTTGAACTCGGAATTCAATGATCGTAAACCCTTTCTTATCCAAACCAGCTGCCAGGCCATGTTATAATTATGCGAAATTTAGCAATGCAATGGTAAGAATACGTCGCGCGTCGGGTAGGACTCGTACGGTAAACAGAAATATAATGCCATTTCGCGTAGTGCGACGATGGTTCATTAGTGTGTGTGTTATCTGTGGAATGTTGAGACATCACTCGTAAACACACATGCGCACGCGCTGACTGGATCGCGCCCGTGTTCATAGGAAAGTGAACCTTAGCGTGGGTATGGATTTCTGAGCGCTTACTGTACACCCACAGTTCGCCGGTATATTTAGGTCCCATGTATTAGGGGATGACATTTGAATAAACGTCAGGAGACGCCATTGTGCGTATCACGTTACAATGCTTTGATAGCAGATTATAGGAGTTTAACATACCATCACGCTTGTATCAGCTTGGGTTAGGCAGAGGTGTACTAATGTAAACCCACCATTCGCAGGTATGTTTAGGTTCCATGTAAGAGCCCCGAGCCTATTGCCACTAACCGGGTACAAATCCAAACTGCTACTGAGAATTTCATAGAAAAACCCAGTAACACTTTTTGCTCGACCTGGGAATCGAACCCGGGACCTCTAGCGTAGCAATCGCGCATAGGACCACTAGGCTAACGAGTCAGTTATTTATTTATTTATAGTTAATTAAAACGGTTACACACACCAATTACAATAATTAACCTAGAACACAATACCAATATTATTATAAAATCTACTACACACTTAATAAATAACAGTGGATATTCTCTCATACTTTCTCTCGCAAAACTTCAGACACACTCGCATTATCTCTCTCCATTCATCGGCAAACAGATCACAATCAGGATTGACTGCCAGGAGGGCATTGAGGGCTTCCAGAGTCCGACACACCGGCGACTCTGCTCTAGCGACCGTACGAAATGCTGGCCGAGCAAACAATTTGTGCCTCTTAGGTACTATAGCGGTGACCTATAATAACCTGCCACAGTTTTACTACTGTAGGGAAAAAGCCTCTTCTCATACACAAAAGGGATTGTTTAGCATGCTCGAGTCTGATTGGTGATTTTAGACTAATATTAATTATTACTAATTCCTGGTTCCTTAATGGTGTTTTCGTCGTTAACGATGTCAGTGATGTCCAAGATAAACTTACAAAGTACTTACATATGATATAGAATATATCGTTTTGCCCCGTATCGAACCTACAACCTCATGCACGAGTGCCTTAAACACTGGGCCGTCACGATATTAGTTTTGATAAACAATAGTTTCTAAAACAAAAGGTAATAGAGTAATCCTTAATCCTTAAACCATTAGTCTTTTGCTTCTAAAATATTAACCTTATTTCTCACTGCCTTTAAAAACAGTAAACGCAATAATCGCCAAGTATTAAAGCATTTAAAATGAATGAATACATTTAATCTATTATTCCTTAATTGAATATATTATACGGGACGAGAACGGTTAGCAGGACATTTGAATAAACGTCAGGAGACGCTATTGTGGGTATCACGTTACAATGCTTTGATAGCAGATTAGAGGAGTTTAACATACCATCACGCTTGTATCTGCTTGGGTTAGGCAGAGGTGTGCTAATGAACACCCACTGTTTGCCGGTATGTTTAGGTCCCATGTAATAGGGGGCGAGCCTATTGCCACTAACCGGGCACAAATTCTAACTCAGAGCTGCTACTGAGAATTTCATTGAAAATTACCCAATAACATTCTTTGCTCGACCTGGGAGTCGAACCCAAGACTTCTAGCGTAGCAGTCGAAAAAAACATCCAGCTAAAATCCAAATTTTATCAACTTCTACAACCGTCACATGCAATACATACATAAAGTCACGCCTTTTTCCCACGGGTGTAGGCAGAAACGACAGAACGCCACCAGCTACGATCCATACATACTACTTTCACCTCTTCCACGTTCATACATCTGGACATGTAATTCTCCAGACCGATTCCGGTCAAGGCGGCTAATCTTAATGCAGACTAGCCACGTACGCAGGAGATATTATAGTGCACAAGTGTGTGCGCAAACACAGGTGCACACTCTCTTCCCTAACTCTCATAGTCCGATGGGACGGCAATCCGACACGACCGGAGAGAGATCAGGCGCAGGACCAACGGGCTTTACGTGCTTTCCGAGGCACGGGGATGTCACACCATCAACTTCCAAACTCCGGGCTGCTACTGAGAAATTCCTAATGGAAAAATCCAGTAGCACTTTTTGCCCGACCTGGGAATCGAACCTGGGACCCCTTGCTCAGCAGTCGCGCTTGCGACCACGAGACCAACGGGGCAGTCCGTCACACAACCTACATACATCTGGTCATACAACCTTCACCTACATCATTGTTCGGATATCACTAGTTTACTTAACTCCAGCGCGTCTAAGCTAACGTACGTGGGTCGGCTTCCTCATTATCTTCACTGCAATCATCTGCTCCGTTCCTTCCTAACCTTCCTGTGTTTGCGTCGAAGGAAATCCTTCGCATATTTTATTGGAAATTTTAATGACATGCAATAAATTGTGGACCTGTGTGTCTATTATTGAGAAGAGGAGCCCTCCATGGGAAAAAGGCGTGAGTTATGTATGTGTGTAGAGGTGCTGTGGTAATTTCGCGTAAAAGAAAACGACTTTGATTTCAGATCACAAAAATTTGACTCTATCTCGGGTAGTCATGATTCAGAATTGCTTTGTACCGCGCCCCCCGGAACGCAAAGGGCACACGAAAGAACATAGATGGTTTTTAGTCAGTAAAAGTCTGACACTATGGGGTCATTTGATGATTTCCCATCTCCAAAAAAAAAGCCTAGTGGTCCTAAGCACGACTGCTACGCTAGAGGTCTTGAGTTCGAACAATGATTATTATTTGTGCCCGGTTAATGGCAAATAGGCTTGCCCCCTATTACATGGAACCTAAAAAAATATACCGGCGAACTGTGGGTGTACCTACATTGGTACATCTCTGCTTAACCCTTCGGGGAATGCAGCCGTGATGGTACTTATTTATGGTATAGCCATAGTATAAAAACGGTTCAATAGATAAGTAATTATTTTAAAACATCGTGTATAAACATGGAATACAAACTGATATCATGTTGTTTCTCAGACTGATTCCGGCTAACCGATTGAACTAAGATGAAATTGCTTGTACTAGGAATGAGTTCATGCCAACAGTGCATAAAGTGGGGAACCACCTCACGACCTATCGGTCGACAGGGCAACGTTCTAGCCTTTGGGGTTTTGCCGCTTCATTGCAATAATGTGGAACCAGTTTTAACTTAATGCTATTTTACGTAATGTCAAAACCTAGACATAAATTCTATAATTACAACACTTCATAGGTATTCATAGGATCACTTCATAGGATTTTATTTTATTTTTGACAGATCGTTTTTTTTTGACATTTATATTATCTTTTGGAATCAATGTAACTATACAACTTATTATAATACATTTTTTTAAAAGAGTATGTATGGAGTTTCTTGCCCTTTCTTCTCCATACGAAACTACCATTTGGAATGGGCAACTAGATTCAATATTTTTAAATGTTATGGCGTTCAAAAGTGCCTTTTGATGGTCTAATTGAAATAAATGATTTGACTTTGACTTTGGTACTGTAGAACCTCGATTATCCGAACCCTCAATCATCCGTACACTCAATTATCCGAACATTGGCAAAAATTTGTTGCTAAAAGCTGTTCGTCAATAAAAAAATTACTATTTTATAAGAAATGCGAAGACTTTTTTAGGTGTTTTATATTTCAACGTTAATATGTATGTCACATTTTAATAGACTACAGTTTTCAGGTGAAAAGGTATTATTTTTGTTTGAGCCTGTCCCAAAAAATGCACAATTCGGTTATCCGAATAGCCTCGGTCCTAATTAGTTCAGATAATCGAGGTTCTACTACTGTAATTCCAAACACTATATTACATTAACGCATATTTCTACACAGTAAATGTAAACCTAGATTCCATTCTGCAAAGCAGTTACATAAAATATTTCTGGAAATCGATTTAAAAAACCTATTCGCCTAACCTTTGAGTCGACGGACTCATAAAGTTGAATCTTGGATAGCTACCAAATTATATAAGAAGAGGAGTGATGCTTGCAGATATATTTTCTCCTTACGCTGATATTTTAAATTCTAGCCTAGGATAGTGTTTTAGGTTCCTATATTTTCTGAGGGCTACTGCAAAATGTTGACAGTTGAGTTTAAAGTTGCAAAACCAATCTACGTCGCTCTTCGAAGGTCGTCTATTTATGCTGGATAGTAATGTATCACATATCGAATTAGCTTAATATGTTATATAGAGAGATATGGAGTTTCTTCCGTGCCTCGGAAAGCACGTAAAGCCGTTGGTCCCGGCTGTCATTTGTAGATCTTTGACAGTCGTTACGGATAGTCAGAAGCCAAGAAGTCTGACAACCAGTCTAACCAAGGGGTATCGTGTTGCCCAGTTTCTGGGTTGTGGAGGTCAGATAGGCAGTCGCTCCATGTAAAACACTGGTATTCAGCTGCATCCGGTTAGACCGGAAAGCCGACCCCAACATAGTTGCGAAAAGGTTAAGCAGATGATGATGATTGAATTAGCTTAATGTAAATAATTAAGGTCACAGATATTGGAAAAACGGCCAGGTTAAAGTGGAAGTGGGGTGCGCATGTCCTGTAAATGCACCTAGAGGAACGTGCAACACTTACTGGGAGCCTGAATGAGGATATGGCCGTAGAGCTCAAACTTGGCAAAAGTGGTGTGTCTATCTGATTACAAAGGCCGACTTTCACCACTCACTAAATACATTTTTTTTTTACCGATGGGCAATCATCAATTGACTGCCCTCGCCCTGGCTACGGCGAGAGGGAGTGTCAGACTTTTACTGACTAAAACTCATTCATGTTCCTTCTTGTGCCCTTTGCGTTTCGAGGGCGCGGTATCTCTTTCGAACAACCTGCAACCCCGGCAACTAAATACATTTAGTGCTAAACGTATTTAGAACATCATTGCATTCCTGTCACATTGTTAAAAGGTGACAGAGACAAAATGATAATTTAAACATGTTTAGTGATATGTGGTGAAGGTGGGCCTAAGAAGGAAAAAGGCGAGGCTTTTACCCAGCAATGGGACACAAAATAGACTACTAAAGAAAATAAAAAAGTAAAGTAAAGAATGAAGAAAAATTTCAGTGTGAATTGACATGAAAAATAAAACTCTTTCAAGGATTAAGCTTGTAACTGGTGCAAGGATTATCTTACATGTCATGGATTATAAGGTTTGACTTTCTTAGTATAGTTGCTTCCGAATATCGTGAAAATAGATACCAAGTCGTAGGAGAATAAAAATAATAATTGAAATAGTAATGTTTCTTGTAGATAAGTATTAGGTGAAAGTCATTAACGGGATTATTTTTAAATCGGTGTAAGTTTAAAGATGAAGCGGGGTTAATAAGTATGTTATTTTAGTTCTAAAAAAGTTGTATAAAAATATAGATGTGGAGAAAACTGCATCACCTATAAAACATTATATTAAGTCGCTAAAACATATATTAGGCTGGTCCTCTAAATTATAATCATTGATTACAATGCTCACATATTTACAAAAAACCATTAAAACTGTTGACAACCAATCGTAACATTTCAATAAACAATCCTTACTATAATATTATAAATGCGAAAGTAACTCTGTCTATCTGTCTGTCTGTCTGTCTCTTCTTCACGCCTAAACCACTGAACCGATTTCAATGAAATTTGGTACAGATATAGTCTGGGACCCGAGAAAGGACATAGGATAGTTTTCATCCCGGAAATCCCCCGGGAACTGGAACTATTAATCCACGCGCACGAAGTCGCGGGCAAAAGCTAGTAAAATTATAAAGACCTAGAGAAACTATTACTTTTATTGCATCGAACCACACTCTCAAACTTCAATCGCCCCGCTTCCCGCTCCCGCCTATCACTCAATACTTGTACCACAAAAAAAATAAACCGTAAAAACTAGCCATGATTTATTAGAAATAATTTTAATACCACATGACGTTAGTAACTCATCTTTGACTTTAACGTAACGACATAAAATCGAAAATGATATACGGCGTCCTAATTTTTAGTTTGTTGAAAAATTGGGAGCATCCCGCTGCCTATTGGATTATGGTGAACACGTGTTATACTTTATTGAATAAAGTATAGTACCTATGTAATAGTTTGGAAAAATAGCATTGTTGTTTGCAGCACAAATAGATATTATGATGTTAGTACATATAGTTTATATTCGCCTTCATTATTTTCACATATAGAAGCAACAAAAATTTTGTAACCAAGTTTTTGTAAAAACCAGATTGAAAGAAAAGAGTGTCCATGGAGTTTCTTTCTCGGTCTTCTCCATAGAGACCTACGTTTTGGAACGAGCAACTAGCTTCAACTTGTAACTGTAACTTCTTGAGTATTCAAACGTGCCTGTAAATGGTCTTGAAATAAATGCTTTGATTTTGACTTTACATCTCCTGGCGAGCTTCTTCACAAAGAGCTTTACTACTACTTACTAACTAGAAGCTACTGGCTGTAAGACGAATGCACTGATGCCAGTATTATTAGAAAAATGTTCCTATGCCATCAATCATGTATCTTAACTTAAATTTGTCGATTTGACATAATCTAGACTGCAAATTCCACACCACACCACACCTCTGCCTAACCCTTCGGGGAATACAGGCGTGATGGTATATACCCGGTGGTGTGGTGTATGGCCGTCTCTTCGTGTGCAATAGTTTTAGTTTTTAAGTGTATTTTTTGTAACTTTTATATGGGTCTATGTAACCTGAAATAAATGATATATTATTATATTATTATTATTTATTTGGTAACTTATCTCGGGACCCTAGGGTCCCGGACCTTTGGAAGGCGTACGAGGAGCCGAAGCCAACTCGCAGAGGCCCCTTACATGGCTTTACAATGAAATGGAACACCAGCCGACAATTATCCCTGTTTGCACTATGCAAATGCACCCAAGGACAATCCCCGGCTGGCGCAGGACTATTACAGAATATGGAAACTAAGAATAGGGCTATGGCTTTGGGTGACTAAAATGGACTGGTTTCCTGACACTATGGAAGGACTATGGCCCCTGCCAATCAATGTTTTTATGACAAAGATAAAATGGCAGGGGGTGACTAGCACACTCGATAAATGGGCCCCCTAAAACGGCCGCTAGCACGTAGTGACGTAGCGACAAGAGGGCAACACAGACTGAGGTGCTTGAGGAGTGGAGAGGTATTTCACGGCTATCAGGACAATCCCGGAAGTACGGTCAAGATCCCTACCAGCACCTTACTGAAATACTTCCTTCCTCCGAACACGAATGCTCTTGCGATTCTCCACTCAAACCGGCCAATGAAGGCAAGAGAGAGGTGGGAGCTCTGTTCCTCGTCAGTGTTCACTCCGGCCGGCCAATAAAGGCAAGCCAGAGATGAAGAACAAGACTTCTCCCGGGAGGTCAGGTCCGTGGGGTCGCTACTGCCCAACAGCTCGCCACAAGCTGCCCTGCGGATATATATATTATTATTCCATTTATTCAATTAAACAAACATATAAATTACATTTTTAAATATTAGTAAAAAATATAAAAACATTTAAAAATATAAAATATAGTAGCCCACCGGCGTCGGGAACAGGGTCCAAGCCACCGGTGGTCAGGGCTCCTGAGAAAGGAATCTCCTAACTATACGCGCCGTGTCTAGGAGAACCGCTTTCTGAATCAAGCCCTTGATCCAGCCGCCCAACGAGAGCCTCCTAAGATGTTGGTCGAGGCTCTTGGCAATTAAGCCATTGGCTGAAACGACTATCGGCACAATGATCGCTGACTCCACATCCCACATGTCGACAACCTCGCGAGCCAAGTCAAGATACTTGATCTTCTTATCATTCTCGGCTTTCACGAGGTTCACGTCATGTGGGACTGTTATGTCAACAATCATTGCGCGCTTCTCTAAGCGATCCACCACCACTATATCAGGCTTATTGGCTACAATAGTCCTGTCAGTGATGATGGATCGGTCCCAGTACAGTGTGACATTGCTATTTTTGAGAACTGGGTCGGGCACATACCTGTAGTACGGTACTTCCGATTCTACAAGGCGGTATTTCAGAGCAAGTTGCTGATGGATGATCCTGGCCACAAGGTTGTGCCTATGCAAGTACTCTTCGTTAGCTAGACGAGAACACCCAGAGATAATGTGGCGGATTGATTCCCCCGGCCGGTGGCATCCCCGACAAATGTCAACCGTGCCATCCTTCACAATAAATCTCCGGTAGTTATTCGTCATGATAACTTCGTCCATAATTGCACAGACAAAACCCTCGGTTTCCCCAAATAGGTCACCGAAGCGAAGCCAGGATACGGACGCTAAGAAATCTACATCGGGCCCATGTAAGGCCCGGAAAAAGCGTCCGTGAAGCTCCTTACTCTGCCATACCTCCTCGCGATCTTTAGTCTCCAGCACTACTGGTTTGCGCCAGTTCTCTTTAGCCAAGGAGAGCGGGGTGAGGCCCTTATCCACTGCCACCACATCTCGGTGCATCCCCACATCGGCTTCAAGGAAAAACTCCCTGAGACTGCATATCTCGCGGTTGTGGAGAGTCTTAGCATTTAAGAAGCCACGACCTCCACACTTCCGCGGAATATACAGTCTCATCACCGATGACCGCGGATGATGCATCCGATATGCCGTTAACAATGTACGGACCCTCCTATCCAGGGCGTCGAGTTCTGTTTGAGTCCATTTAAGTATGCCGAAAGAGTACATCAATACCGGCATGACCCACCCGTTGAAGGCGCGCACCTTATTTCCGCCTGATAAAAGACTATTAAATACTTTTTTCAGGCGGCCAAAGAAGCGCTCCTTCAACGATTGCTTCACGTCAACAGTATTGATGCCTAACGCTTCCGACATACCTAAATACTTATAGGACTCCGTTGAAGAAAGGGATCTAAGGTTTATGGATTCCGAGAGTTGAACTCCCTCGGACTCCATAATCTCCCCTCGCTTGACATGCATGACCGCACATTTGTCCACACCAAATTCCATCCTGATGGCGCTACTGAAAGTTTCTGTTACCTTCAGTAGCTCCGTCAGTTGCAAATTGTTGGGGGCAAAGAGTTTCAGGTCATCCATGTAAAGCAGATGAGATATTACCTGACCTCCTCTCTTCAACCGATAGCCTAGACCTGAATCCTCCAGCAGTGTGCTTAGGGGATTCAAGGCTAAGCAGAACCAAAGCGGACTCAAACTATCGCCCTGGAATATACCACGCTCAATCCTTATCGGTTCGCTATTCCTCTGGATATTTCGACATCCTGGATAGCGAAGGACCGTACTATTATTATGTTACGCATCTCGGGACCCTAGGGTCCCGGACCTTTGAAAGGCGTACGAGGAGCCGAAGCCAACTCGCAGAGGCCCCTTACAAGGCTTTACACTGAAATGGAACACCAACCGGCAATTATCCCTGTTTGCACTATGCAAATGCACCCAAGGACAATCCCCGGCTGGCGCAGGACTATTGCAGAATATGGAAACAAAGAATAGGGCTATGGGTTTGGGTAGCTTAGATGGACTAGTTTCCTGACACTATGGAAAGACTATGGCCCCTGCCAATCAATGTTTTTATGACACAGATAAAATGGCAGGGGGTGACTAGCACACTCGATAAATGGGCCCCCTAAACGGCCGCTAGCACGTAGTGACGTAGCGACAAGAGGGCAACACAGACTGAGGTGCTTGAGGAGTGGAGAGGTGTTTCAAGGCTATCAGGACAATCCCGGAAGTACGGTCAAGATCCCTACCAGCACCTTAGTGAAACACTTCCTTCCCCCGAACACGAATGCTCTTGCGAATCTCCACTCAAACCGGCCAATGAAGGCAAGAGAGAGGTGGGAGCTCTGTTCCTCGTCAGTGTTCACTCCGGCCGGCCAATAAAGGCAAGCCAGAGATGAAGAACGAGACTTCTCCCGGGAGGTCAGGTCCGTGGGGTCGCTACTGCCCAACAGCTCGCCACAAGCTGCCCTGCGGATCTATTATTATTATTATTATAATATATATAGTCTGCAAATTCATTCTAAAATACGGACAGACAGACAGTCACAAACAGCCAACTTAACTGTTTCCCAATTCTGTAAAGGATTCAAGTCAGGAATACTAACAATGCAATTATTGATCCATCAAATCACAAGTTGTGCCTTAATAAAGAAAGTTTTATTTCTTGCAATATTTTCCAATTACACCCTTCGCTGTTGACTTACACAACCCTAAATGACGCACTCAAGTCCGTACGACATCGTCTTTTGTACGAGTTCCATTCGTAAGCGTTCGTAAATAACTTACAAGTAATTAATTATAACACAAGGAAGCCATACAAGGTTCGGAAATTTTCCCCTTTTGGTGTTGCTTGACCCTTCTTGGCTTTGAGGTTACAGACTTCTTATAAACTGTTCCATGATGTAGAGAACTCCTAAAAATTGGATATGTAACAAATTCTCTACACCGATTCCGGCCACAGCGGTTAATCTTAGTACAGACTTGCCAGGAGATATTATAGTGCACAAGTGTGTGCGCAAACACAGATGCACTCCCTCTTCCCTAACCCTCATAGTCCGATGGGACGGCAATCCGACACGACCCGGGAATGATCAGGCGCAAGGCCAACAGCTTTACGTGCTTTCTGAGGCACGGGGTTATCACACCACCAACTTAAAAATTTATATAAGTAGTAAGTCAAAGTTAAAGCAATTATTTCCATTAGACCATTTACAATCACTTTTGAATTGTCAAGAAGTTACAGTTTAATGTTGAAGCTAGTTGCTCGTTCTAAAACGTAGGTCTCTATGGAGAAGAACGAGCCAGAAACTCCATGGAAACTCTTTTCGTTCAATTTGGTTTTTAATAAATCTTGGTAAGGTAAGTATTTGGTAAGGTTCTTGAGGAAACAACCATTTAACGGATTGTTGTCCTATAGGACTAGGAGATAGAGGGAAGATAGAGTGCACCTGTGTTTACTTGCGCACACACTTGAGCACTACAACGTACTTGGGTAGTCGACATTTAGACTAGCCAATGGAGCATTATTATTAGTCAAATAATAAAAAGCTCAACACAATAACTGCCCCACACTTTTTGCTCGACCTGGGAATTGAACCCGGGACCACTGGGTTCGATTCCCAGGTCGAGCAAAAAGTGTGTTATTGGGTTATTCTATGAAATTCTCAGTAGCAGCTCGGAGTTTGGATTTGTGCCCGGTTAATGGCAATAGGCTCGCCCCCTATTACATGGGACCTAAACCGGCAAACTGTGGGTGTACATTGGTACACCTCTGCCTAACCCTTCGGGTAATACAGGCGTGATGGTATATATAATATAATAAAAAGCTAGTTTTTTCCAATACATGTCGTTTATACCTGACCATCAAAAAAGTTTTCAACAAACAAAAAAGATAAATCGAAATCTGATTAAATAACGTTACGGAAAACATAACATTCTCCACATAATCCTCGCTTGTTTTCCTTATCATTGTACCCTAAAAGTACAAATCTCCGTCCCAAATCGCAATGTTAAGATAAAAAACTTCCAGCAATTCGTAAAAAAAAACTTGTAACAATAATAACGTAGTAAAACTTTTTACCCGCTCGATTGAACTCAAAGATGTCTCACAATGGGTATCGATTTAAGATGGCCGCTTTCCCGCGCTTTCTTATGTCAAACGTAATACGTGCGTTCCTACTTTGGTACATTTTTTCGATGTTCTTTTTTTTGTTTTCCAAAGCGTTGACGGAAGTTTTTGGGTGTGTAAGTGAAAAGTTATTTGAGTGTAGTGGAGTGGACTTTGTATTGTAAATCTATTGATGTTATGGAATGTTAAAATAAGGGTGTAAAGGAGGACAAGGAAAGAAACATGACACGGACTACTTATTATGCCCACTAGAACGTTTTAACTGACAATTGTTGATGCTATGTGCATGCCACGCGACGGTGTTGGTCGGTGACGAAATGGACGTAGTGGACATACTTTTCAATTCAATTTTTTTTTAGGGTGTACATTGGTATATCTCTGCTTAACCCTTCGGGGAATAACAGGCGTGATGGTATTTTTTTTGACAGGTACGTTTCTTAGACGGTCGTAGCTAGTACTGGCAGACTCTCCTCATCTGAAAGATCTATGTTTTTTTGCATCTTTTATAGTATAATCTAGTGATGCCGTCATAAAAAACTTAAACCTTAACGTCAAGAAAATAAGAGAAAAAGAAAGCTCAAAATTCTATTTCCTAAACAATATCTAGTAGGAGGTAACAAAAGTTACCGAACTCGAATTAGCAACATTGAACCTACATCGTGCAGACTACGGAACAGTAAGAGATAATAAATCTAGATGTTTTACAGACGTAGAACACCCTTAGGCGCGATAAATTTATTGATGGAGATCGCGGAAAGTTTGGAAGAAATATTGGTCTTTTGGTACAAATATTGGGGAGAAAGACCAAAAATGTTTTACGAATAAAATAATAGAGTATAGAATCTCATTTTGCTAGTTATAAATACCAGTTTTTAAAGAAATCTAGATAATGACGGTCGTGTCCTTCATACAAAACGTAGTCTTATCATATTTTATTCAACAATTATTAGAAGAAACTTTCTAGAAAGCCGCTCAAAAATTCATAATGGAAAATAGTTTCGATTTTTTGAGCTACCGCGTATCTGACAAAAAAAAACCAGTCTAGATATTAGTAAAATTTTAGTCATTTTAGTCTAGATATTAGTAAGTTATAAGTAAGCTATTTCAAAAATTCTATCTTATTTAGTTATTTACGTATTAGCCAAAATGATTGTGACTACACTCCTCTTTATAACATTTGCGAAATATTTTTAAAACGCTATCGATATTTTATGCACATACTATTTTTTGTTTGTTAAAAAACTTTGGAAAATTTTTATCATTGGCTATGATAAGATTTTTTTTATTCATAAGGAATAGTAGAGGTTATATAAAATCACGATTCAACTCATGGGAACAGACCAGTAACTTAAGTAACTTAATGCTGATGAAAAACCGGGCAGACGAAGTCACCGACAGAGCTAGTACTATAATAAAGAGTATAGTCTCGTATGAAGCACGAAGCAACTCAAGAATATAGTCTTAAAAGCAAAATACCATTTATAATTACGCATACATTACGCTATGATACAGGATTGTATGCGTTCATTACGACCTCTTCCCACGCAACTGTTAATGTCAGCTCAAGGGAATGGATCACTGCAGTGTTCACTAACTGCGTTATATTCACTACACTGATGATTTTAATGTATTTTATTTATTTATACAAACTTTGATCGCGTGAGTGTTGGTTTTCAGAGATAATTGCTTTTTGCGCAGATATCCTATTTTTTTTCGAATATAAAAGGACCCTAAATTGCTCCTAATAACATTACTTATCTCTGTCTGTAATAAGTTCAGCTGTGCCGGCTGTTGTGCTGTCTGTGCTGGTGTTGACTGCCCCGTTGGTCTCGTGGTCGCAAAGCGCGACTGCTGAGCAAGGGGTCCCGGGTTCGATTCCCAGGTCGGGCAAAAAGTGGTATTGGGTTTTTCCATTAGGAATTTGTCAGATGCAGCCCGGAGTTTGGAAGTTGGTGGTGTGATACCCCCGTGCCTCGGAAAGCACGTAAAGCCGTTGGTCCTGCGCCTGATCTCTCTCCGGTCGTGTCGGATTGCCGTCCCATCGAGCTATGAGAGTTAGGGAAGAGGGAGTGCACCTGTGTTTGCGCACACACTTTTGCACTATAATATCTCTTGCGTACGTGGCTAGTCTGCATTAAGATTAGCCGCCGTGGCCGGAGTCGGTCTGGAGAGTTACATGCACTTTTTGCGCAGAACTCCTATTTTTTTCGAATATAAAAGGACCCTAAATTGCTCCTAATAACATTACCTATCTCTGTCTGCAATAGGTTCAGCTGTTTTGGAGATTAGCCAGAACAAACAGGGACCGCGACTTCGTCTGCATACCTAAATGTCCAAGTTTTTTTTTTTTAGTATGCGGATCCCTAAATACTTTCCTAAAACAAAAGTAGCTTAAACTACTCTTTATAACATCAGCTATTTCACACTGAAAGTCCCGTTAAAATCAGTTTAGCCGTTTCAGAGGTAAGCGGAAACAAACATACAGTCAATTGTTTTTAGTGTTTTTTTTTTTTTCATTCAATATTACAATATAATTAGATATCACAAACGTGGAATCATTACGAGTATATTTCTTATTTAAATTTTTGCTTACGTATTCAGCTCAAAATGCAAAATGAAACATTACCATTCACTGCTTGCAATGCGGAGTTTTAAAACCTTTTATAAGCCAACTCCATTCAGCAAAGATAAAATAGAGCAGCAAGCTTATATACTAAATGAAATAAACTAGCGCATTCCAACATTCACTCACTATTCCAGAGTAAGGTAACTGAATAAGTTGTAAAAATAGCGGCGTTTTTTGCTAAATGCTGCGGGTAACGTGACGTTGATTTCCCAAAAGTATTTTCTGGATGCTGCATGTTATCTCGAACTGGCTAACAAGCTAGCTTTGTCCTTATTAAAAGTATTTATACCTACTTATAAATCTAATCTAACTATCCCACGGCACAGGAGAAGTTCCTAGTGTTTTTTTTTTTTTTTTATAGACGGGAAATCATCAAATAACTTCCCCCGCCCTGGGCGGGGCGGGAGGGAGTGTCAGACTTTTACTGACTAAAACCCTTCTATGTTCCTTCATGTGCCCTTTGCGTTCCGGGGGCGCGGTATCTCTTTCGAACAACCCGCAGCCCCGGCAGGCATCGGCCCTCAGTGGCCCCATCCAAGTTTGCTGACATCTCTTTGAGGCGCGCGTGGAACACGAACGCGCCGTCGACACGGTCTGTCGTTATTCAGTGAACGTACGGACGGTGAGCTACCCATTGCTCACCGTCCACAGACCCGCGCCTACGGTGGCCGGGAGTCGTCTCGCGGCTCCCGACGCCCGGAGCGTCTACCGCGGCGGCCGCTGGGACGGCGGACCCTCCTTTCCCTCTCCCGTCCCGCCGCCTCCTTAAGTTCCTAGTGTGGGGTAAAGTTTTTGTTTAACAAAAAAAACTTCAATTATCGGTAACTGGTTGTTTATCTGTATCAGCTTGTCAGTCGAAAAAGGTCAATTTTTCGTCTTGTCTATTTTTCATAAGGTACAAACTTTTAGCATATTATGTCATTTTAACTCTCTGTAAGCGGTGTGCATTATTATTATTTCCTATAAAATTACCACTACACTCTAAAGACAGAAAACAACAGAACAGGAAAAAGAATATAAGGTACCATCGCGCCTGTATTCCCCGAAGGGCTAGGCAGAGGTATACTGATGTACAGCCACAGTTCGCCGGTATGTTTAGGTCCCATGTAACAGGGGCGAGCCTATTGCCATTAACCGGGCACAAATCCCAACTCCGAGCTGTTACCGAGAATTTTATAAAAAAACCCAATAAAACTTTGCTCGATCTGGGGATCGAACATCATACTTCTAGCGAAGCATAGCCACTTAGGACCACTAAGTTAACGAGATAGTTTTAAACTTTGGTTTCGATCCCACAGCCCTCTAAAGACAGAAAACAACAGTACAGACAAAAGAAATATAAAAACATGAATGTATACAGCACCACGTAACAAATTACCCAACTACAAATAAATCTACCTGAATGCTCACATATTCGTAAAGATAACTGAAAGTATGGCTATAATAGAACTCAATCAGCGTTAAGGGGGCGACAACTAGTAACTGCTACAAATAACAATGAACGAGGTGTAGTCATTGGAAGGGAGAGTTTTTCCACTTTTACCCTGCACTTGAGGACAGAATTACTTGAACGTTTTGAGAAATAGAAAAGAATTCTGGCCATCCTACTACTATTACATTATTATGTGCCTAACCTAACTGCCTAACCTAACACAGGCGTGATGGTATATACATACCATCACGCCTGTGTTCCCCGATGGGTTAGGCAGAGGTGTACCAATGTAAACCAACAGTTCGCCGGTATGTTTTAGGTCCCTTGTAATAGGGGACGGGCCTTATGTGAGTTAATGTAAGTTTGTGATGATGCGTGGATGAATATTTGTTAATCTTTTTCCCTTAAACGGCTGAACTTATTTAGCTGAAATTTATCACACAGGTAGAAAAAGCCGTAACTTTGCAGTAGTAAAACTTAAAGGGATCCTTAAAACAATTTTGAAATTGTACAAGAAAAGTCAATCGAAAAAGACAGTAAATCCTTTTTGCAAAAGTGTGTGCACATAGCCTGAGTGTGAGGACTTCGAGGACTCTGTAGGCGAAGGGACAATCATTTGGAGACTGTAATAGGACACGATCGTGGTAGACTGGTTGTATTATACGACATTGCCCTCCAGACATAGCAAATATAGTGATATTGCGTAGGATATAGACTGACCAGACCAGTACGGAATATTCACACACATAGTAAATCTTGCTTGATCCTTCAACATACATTACTTTGTTACGATTTGACTCTCCCGCTATAGTTTCACGGACTGTGTATCAAGTCCTTTTTCTTCTATTTTGGAACAATATTTATTCTATTATTAAAACTCTAGAAGATAAACTATTAAAATGAGGTTTAACAGGATAAAACCAGCCAGAGCTCTTTAAGAACCTCCATAAAAGCAGTTTGAATGCGATATTTAGCAGAAATTGCAGAGCAGTTCTAGGATTACGCTCTAGAAATATTATTTGCACCGCATTTCGACGATGTAGGCTAATTCTTAAAACTACTGGCCGGATTTGTGCTCGATTTTCACTGAAAAGGTTTTAGGTTGATTTCGTTTTATTCTACTAAAGAGTTTTTAATCTCAGAGACTGATTTGACAGCATCATACGTCAAACTTGAAAGTAGTGTGCTTTATGTTTATGAGTTGGAAGCACATTATTTGTACGTTTGACGTATGGAACTGTCAATTTAGTCTCTGAAATAAAAATAACATTTTATAATATTGTACTCCACTGATGTATTATAAAAAAAAAATGAAAAAGCCGATCTTGCATTTGGTAATCTTTTAAAAAAGAAAGCATTCTTTTTCTAGTATTTACTGTCCTTATCCTAGGCAAAGACCCTCCCCTTAATATAAAAATATTTAAAAACAATAATAAACATTTAACTTTTTGTCATCAACATCATCATTGACAGCCGAACGACGTCCACTACTGGACAAAGGTCTCTTCTAAAGATAGCCACAATGCCCGGTTCTGCGCTGCCCGCATCCATAAATTTCCCGTTAAATATTTAAGTTTTATTTTTAAATATGCCACGAGTTTGAAACAAAATAAATAATTAAACTCAATTAATGGTCTTGTGTAAATTAATCCTTTTCATGCTGTTAATTTTAGCTACCCTCCGTTCGGACGATGTTCGATGAAAATTGTTGGGCAAAGTTGGGACAGTTACGACTGCAAACTTCCGATGCAGACACGCAAAGTTTTCGGAGCAAATATATTCAGGATGTTTATAAACTTGCCTACCTGATTTTGGGAACTGTATATTTGGTCGTCATGGCCCAGTGGTTCGACGCCCGCCATACGTACAATTATTTATTATTATTTTATTTATTTATTTAAATCAGTCAAACTATACCTAAACAATATAATTATTTATAACCTATTTCACACGTAAAGTCGGTGTCGTGTGTAGCGCGCTGTCAGATAAACGGAAAATTGGGAATTATGCAGTTCGACACCAGGAAAATACCAATGTGACTATTTCAATACATATTATACCTTCTAATTACATCTTGGACATCACTGAAATCAGTGAAGGAAAATATCACGAGGAAGCCTAGACCCAGAATTGATATGAGTTTTAAATTCACAATTCGACTTCGATCAATGCTAGATAGAAAGAAGCTTTTGTCGTACAGAGCATCGCATTTGCAGCATCGGAGGCGTTTTCTCTTTGAAATCCTCAACATTGTAAAGAAAAACTCAACACGATCAGAGAACCTCATCTTTATCTCAAAGAAACAAGTGAAACTTAAAACAATGTAGGCCCTTTTCCCTGCACGCCAGTGTACGAGACACAATAGCTATAGAGTCGTACAAGTTATTGGCCCGAGCCGAACTCCTGCCTTTGTGAACTTATCTTGGGCGTTAGTCGACCTGCCAATTGAATTTTGACCTTCCGAGATTCGTGTTAACTTTCTTTCTTTATTCGGCTGAAAAGGGAGTGATTGAGACTGATTTGATTATTCTGGATGCTTAGGGAAACTAGATTTAATCGGTAAACTTCTTTGAACTTTGTGCAAATAGAGCAGAGTTGATAATTGAGTGCAAACTTATAAATGACGGACGATTTTCGATACTCAGTCAGTCAAATACAAGGCTCATTTTGTCCCACTACAGGGCCTCTTCTCATACAGAGAAGGCACAAGCAGCGATAACTTTTTTGCTCAAGGCGGATAGGGAATTTCAGACTTTATGAATTAATCCATACTTCCCGATGTTTTCCTTAGTGATATCTAAGATAAATTAAAAAGTACCCAAGTGGCGGGTGGCGCGTGGGTTGGATCGTTTGGTTCCCTTCAAGATGGTTGAGCTAAACGGTGCTGATGCATGCGTCATATTCGTGAACGGGTGCTGTCAGTTGGGATTGGTCATCTCTTAACTGCCATGGCTTACATCGTTATTATAATTTTGTTATTTTTTATATTCATCTTCATTGTTTTCACATATAGAAGCAACAAGAATATTATAACCAAGACTTTGTAAAAACCAAATTGAAGGAAAAGAGTGTCCATGGAGTTTCTTGCTCGTTCTTCTCCATAGAGACCTACGTTTTGGAACGAGCAACTAGCTTCAACTTTAAACTGTAACTTCTTGACAATTCAAAAGTGCCTGTAAATGGTCTAATTGAAATAAATGCTTTGAATTTGAATTTTAAGTACATTTGAATCGAAAAAGTCACATTAGTACTTACTTCGCGACTTCGTATTAGGTACCCTAAAACAAATCCTATGACACTCGGCAAGCAATTAGTGAAACGTTTTTGTTAACATTCAGAAATGATCTCCTTCAACAATTAAAACACAAGCGAACTTTACTTCTTTATAATAATAAGCATATAAATACAAAACCGCCGTTTTTATTCCTCTAATTAAAAAAAATATTTGACTATTAAAAATTCAGCCTTCAAATTACCTAACATTTTACTTTTTCAACATTTTATTTACTCTTTTCCAAGATGTTCTCTAAATTACCCACCTTCAGTATAGATAGCCTTTCAGAGAATACAGTAATACTATTTTTCATCACCATAAAAAACCTCCACAGCCTAGAAATATCCGGTTCCGAGCATAAAAGTTACAGCCAGTGCATAAAGGAAGTTACTACTTTGTTGTGTAGCGTAGGACACTGCCGGCACCCTAGTAACCTGATTACCTCATTACAAAGCTCTGGCATAGAGTCAGCAAAAGAGACAATATATTGTCGTAGAGCTACGGTCTACAAAAGAGATGAATAAACGGATCGTCTGATGTAGTTGAAGTTTTCTTAGAAAGTAATAAATATCTTCGAAGGTAATTGCTTATTGAATTTCTCATTCAAAAACATCCATCAGCTTTTAAAATCTTTGGATAGAGTAGAAGACTCTGTTTACTTACTTCTTTTCTTGTTCTTTTGTTTGTAATAGAAAAATATGTATTATCAATACCTTAAATATAACATAAAACTCGTACTATAAAAACCACTATTCAAATCTACAAAATGAAAAAATTAAAATGAAAAAAAGAAGCCACAATCGCAAATAAATTACGAACCAATTTTTATCATTCACACAAAAGTACTCAAACAATCAATGAAAATCCATTCGAAAACATAATACTTTTCACATTAAACCCTATTTCCACTAGTTATGGTACAAAATTAATGTCCCACTTGTTGTAAGATACAGTTATGATAGACGTCCGTTCTCTGTGACAGCTGGAGTGCAAGTGACAGTTGACATCCGCCATATTGGATTGTCTGTGGCAGACTACACGTAACGCGGAGTCGCTTTTGTCGCGGTTCTGCTTGTAAACTCGATGTTTTAGTTATGTTTTAGTCAGGTATCATGATTATTATTTGTTTCCTTCTTTACTAAAATGGTTTTCGGTTATTTGCCGAAATTAATTCCCATATAATTGGTAGTTTGTAAGGTGAACTGGGTGAATATTTCATTTCGTGCATATTACATTACGGACGATAAAGAACATATGTAATGTTGAAAAAAATTTAAACTATATTTTTTTTTTGTATAGCTAACATCGGGTTCTATTAGCGGCTAAATTTAAAATTAACATTTTATAATAAAAATTGCGTAAAATTAATAAACAAAACCCGAAAATCTAATTACCAGCGATGTCCCTTTTCCCAGATTTGAGTTAATTGACACGTCTTGATTAAAACTGTACTGGGAGAACGGCATTTTTATTACTGTTTAGGACAGTAGGATAGTTAATGTATATGGTGACTATTTATTGTTTACGGAAGAACAAATTTAAGCGGTTTAATGGAACTTTAAAAAATGTCCGTACGCTTCCCCATAATTACCATTAGACGACATGTTCGAACCGATATTTTCAAATATTTACGCCGCAGAGCCCGTGCTTCACAAAGAATATTCGCTGGCAGTCAAAAGCTTAGCTCTCGAGCCGAACACACGCGTGTAAGACTAATTCTGGCTACATAAATTTAAGTTCTCCTGAGCAAAAAGTGAAGTGGTTCAAAAAATTTCTACGCACCGTTCGTGATACAAAAGGTATTTATATTTATTTATTTCAATCAAATGTTTGCTAGATGTATACGCTATTAATCTCTCCTTCCGCTGATATAGCTATAACACTGTACCTGTTCCCACTTCGATAAATTATTGAAAATAGCAGTGAATCTAATTACCACTCTCCTAATTACCATCGATTACCATTCATTTTATCCGAATGGTAATTAGACGAAATGAACGGTAATTATATTTAATAGTTCAATATGAATATGAATCAATTTATCTACAAAAACACATTATTATAGGGGACCCTAAAAGGTACCCAGACAATATGACATTTTGCTAGCTACTTTAACCTTTTTTTATATTTATACAAACTAATTTATTTTAAAATTTTAGCTATTTCTTTTTCGGTTGGTAGATGTTACTAAATCGTGGTATTGAAATGATGAACGCTAATACTCCAAGCTGCAGATCTCCTTGAAGTAGACACGGTTAAAGTAAATTCCGAAGAGGAATGTGATCGATCACAGAATCAACGCGTAACAGAAGATCCACAACCTTCGACATCCCAACCTGAAGAAATATTCACCGTAGCAAGATTAAAGAAGAAGATTAAGATACATTATGATACAAATGTGATGTTGGTCGAGGCTCTTGGCAATTAAGCCATTGGCTGAAACAACATTCGGCTAAATGATCGCTGAGTCCACATCCCACATGTCGGCAATCACGCGAGCCAAGTCAAGATACTTGATCTTCTTATCATTCTCGGCCTTCACGAGGTTCACGTCATGTGGGACTGTTATGTCAACAATCATTGCGCGCTTCTCTAAGCGATCCACCACCACTATATCAGGCTTATTGGCTACACTAGTCCTGTCAGTGATGATGGATCGGTCCCAGTACAATGTGACTTTGCTATTTTCGAGAACTGGGTTAGCACATACCTATAGTACGGTACTTCCGATTCTACAACGCGATATTTCAGAGCAAGTTGCTGATGGATGATCCTGGCCACAAGGTTGTGCCTATGCAAGTACTCTTCGTTAGCTAGACGAGAACACCCAGAGATAATGTGATGACCACCGTGCCATCCTTCAAAATAAATCTCCGGCAGTTATTTGTCATGATAACTTCGTCCATAATTGCATAGGCAAAACCCTCGGTTTCCCCAAATAGGTCACCGAAGCGAAGCCAGGATACGGACGCTAAGAAATCTACATCGGGCCCATGCAAGGCCTGGAAAAAGCGTCCGTGAAGCTCCTTACTCTGCCATACCTCCTCGCGATCTTTAGGTTCTTCGGTTAGGATCTTCTCGAGGCCCTTATCCACTGCCACTAAATCTCGGTGCATTCCCACGTCGGCTTCAAGGAAAAAATCACTGAGACTGCATATCTCGCGGTTGTGGAGAGTCTTAACATTTAAGAAGCTACGACCTCCACACTTCCGCGGGAAGTCTCATCACCGATGACCGTGGGTGATGCATCCGATATGCCGTTACCAATGTACGGACCCTCCTATCCAAGACGTCGAGTTTCGTTTGAGTCCATTTAAGTATGCCGAAAGAGTACATCAATACCGGCATGACCCACCCGTTGAAGGCGCGTACCTTATTTCCGCCTGATAAAAGACTATTAAATACTTTTTTCAGGCGGTCTAAGAAGCGCTCCCTAAACAAATGCTTCACGTCAACAGTATTGATGCCCAACGCTTCCGACATATCCAAATACTTGTAGGTCTCCGTTGAAGAAAGGGATCTAAGGTTTATGGATTCCGAGAGTTGAACTCCCTCGGACTCCACAATCTCCCCTCGCTTGACATGCATGACCGCAAATTTGTCCACACCAAATTCCATCCTGATGGCGCTACTGAAAGTTTCTGTTCCCTTCAGTAACTCCATCAGTTGCAAATTGTTGGGGGCAAAGAGTTTCAGGTCATCCATGTAAAGAAGGTGAGATATTACCTGACCTCCTCTCTTTAACCGATAGCGTAGACCTGAATCCTCCAGCAGTGTGCTTAGGGGATTCAAGGCTAAACAGAACCAAAGCGGACTCAAACTACCGCCCTGGAATATACCACGCTCAATCCTTATCGGTTCGCTATTCCTCTGGATATTTCGACATCCTCGATAGCGAAGGACCGTCCTCCACTGCCCCATACACGATATCAGGAAGGCGCATAGAGTTGCATCAATTTTATACAACTCCAGCACCCTCATGAGCCATGTATGTGGCACCGAGTCATAGGCCTTCTTGTAATCTATCCAACATGTCGACAGATCCTTCCGGGATCGGCGAACCTGTTGGCTAATAGCCATGTCAATGAGGAACAGCTCTTTAGTACCACCGGACCCAATCCTACATCCATTCTGAGAGGGAGACATAATAGAATTAATGTCTATATGTTTGTTAATTTTAGCTCTCAAAATAGATGTAAGAACCTTATAGACCGTCGGCAGGCATGTGATCGATTATAGCTATTATTGTTAGCTAGCTGTTTGTTAGCTGTTGTTGTTTGTTTGTTGTCTAGGTTTATTTCTAATTAAAAATTACAAATTACTGCAGTTCCTATAAAAGCCTGAGCGAATTATTGTAAATTAAAAGGCTGATTTATTACATTTTTGTTTTATTTCTATTTACCATTTAAGCCTACCTCATTACCATATATTGATATCTCATTTCCATATAAATTAAATCTCATTACCGTTCCCTCAAAAAAAACAAAAGTCAATAACTTCCAAATTAAATGTCTGATTACTGTCCCTCTATTAAATTACTCTTACAATTGTAAAACAGTTTCCGAAAATCATATAAAGAACCTGATTAAGCACATTTTTTTTATTTTTTTCAAAACATCCTAATATGCACGAAATGAAATATTCACCCAACTAATTTATTCACGACTTTCCCCACGTGAATGTTAGTCTTCGCAGACGCCGTCAAAGGCGTGGGCAAAAGCTAGTGTACTATAAACTAAAATTTTATGGAAATTTGCGTTTTGTCTTACAATTAATTAGCTCAGTGGTTGTCCCGTGATGTTATCTGTCAAACAGGTAGAATTGCTTTCACATTTCTATAGTAAAAAATAAATAAAAAAGCACCACTAAAAGAAGTAAAGAGCTCCACTTTTTTACACTCAATGTAAAATCAAAAGAAAGAAGAGAGCTTGAGGTGAGCTATCATCACACCTTATGCTAAGGATTCATCATTGGGTTTTTCTATAAAATTCTTCAGTGGCAGCCCGGAGTTAGGATTTGTGCCCGATTAATGGCAATAAGGCTCGCCCTCTATAACTCGGGACCTAAACTTACCGGCGAACTGTAGCTGTACATTCATGCATCTCTGCTTAACCCTTCGGGGAATACAGGCGTGATGGTATGTAATTAGGGATCAGTTTCCATACAAACACAATAGTTATAAAAGTTTTAATTACATTGCCTGTTATCCAATCAATAAAGGAGGTTGACACCACCGATCCACCGCCATGGAGTACCCATTATCAGATCGTTTGACCCGATAGTTTTACCTTATCTATTACCTACCTGTTAACTGTCTGACGGCTTGACGTTGTAAGTGATTATAATCGTCAGATGGGCACGTAATCTAATAAATGTAGGGAGTTAAATGGTGGTGGTATGTGGTGGTGTAGGCTGGTAAGATTATGAGGAATTGGAGTGGGATATTCTGGGTTGTGGACGTAGGCGATTTTTTTAATGTTGCCAAATATTTGGGCTTTCTCCGGTATCGTGAATGCGTTTACAAATCTTAATATATATATACTAAAGTAACTGTGTGGCTGTTACGCTTTCACGACTAAATCACTGAATTGATTTTGATGAAATTGGGTGTGGGATAAGTTTGAACTCCAGGAAAGGACATAATTATGGTACTTCTTGTTCTGATGACCAACATGTATGCGGATGAAGACGCTGGCTAAAGCTAGAAATATATAGTGTGAGCTGGTGGCTGTAACTTGCCTTGATAAAAGTAATTTGTGATCTACAGTCCACCTCTTTAATTTCGGCAAATATATGTATTTTTTTAATATCCTTGAATGGCAAACTAGCCGACGGCCCGTGGTTACCACTGCCTATAATACCAGAGGTCTCGCAAAAGCGTTGCCATCCCAGACACAAAGTTGAAATGACTAATGTGCCTGTAAATTACACCGTCATAATATATTTCAAACCAGAAAGAAATAACGCTGCAAACAAACAGTAGCAGTATACAAATATCTTTGATTAACACTAGAATTTCCATAAATCTTTGCACCATTCAACGACTTAAACACAAAAAGTCTGACTTCATAATCCAATTCCTCTTATTTAACGACTACCCTCTTAGCACAGCCTCATTTCTCATCATGACCACAAATTCAAAAGCCAAAAAATATTACAATTCTCTTCCGACCAATACCCAAGACCAACAAATAACCTCGTTGAAAAAAGAAGTGTTAGGTTCACCCCCTCTTTTACCCCCATTCCTCCCTGGGGGTGGTCATTTATCACAATCGAGGCGACGTTTGGAAGCCCTTCATAACCTAATCTATCCAATCAGGGGGGGACATTGTAATTGACATTATGATTTAAGTCATGTCTATAAATATGTACTTAAGAAGTAGCGATCCTTTCTTCTTTTTGTTTAGTTTGATGTCTGTGTTTGTGACAGCCATCTTTGTGCGTGCAAAGAAACGGGAAACGGATTTGTCGTTTATTTTAAAACGCTTTTTTATGGCATTGGTTTGAGAGACAGAATAATTATGTATATTGTAGAATTGGTAAGTTAAAATTTACAAAATACATGTTTATTAACAAGTTCAGTATCAGTATCAGCGGCAGACGAAGGAAGGCGGCATTGTGGAAGCAGAAACACCACACATTTACCCTTGGATATGAACTGCAGTGGCCAATCTGGAAGTCTCTTAACCGATTACGAGCTCAGGTTAGCCGCTGTAAAACTAATTTGGCCAAATGGGGCAATCTTCACCCATCCCAAACACAGTGCCAGTGTGAAACACTATCCCAGGACACACGTCACCTCTTTAGTTACCCGTCGTGCACAACTACCTACACCATTCAAGATCTGAAACATACCGGCGAATTGTAGGTGTACACTAGTACTCCTCTGCCTAACCCTTCGAGGAATACAGCCGCGATGGTACCTATATATGTATTTTTATCGCAGAAAACTTTCTGGCTTCGGCCCTACGTAGCCCTGACCTGACCTTTACGTAACGCAAGTTCAAGGACATTCAGAGTATGAATTTCGCTCCTCTCGAAACTGTGGAAGGTTTTTCTTTTTTTGTTAGCTCCAGATTTATTTCAAGCAAATAATTATGGAGTCAAGCTTTATCTGAGGAATTTTGGTTGGTCTTTTCTCCATAGAAACGATCTCACCTGTTTTCTTTCGGTTGTTTTACTTTGAGGCAAATGATTTTTGACAGTGAAGTAAATACCACCTACATATTAGTATGTCCGTCCCTGTATTTTATTTCGTAATCATACAATATTTAGATAAGCACGAGAGCCCACTGGGCATGCTCAAAATTGTCTATTTATAAAGTCCTAGTGTGCAAAGTTAAAAGCTATTTAAGGAAAAAGGAAAACATAGGGACACAGCTTATGGCCTTCATAATAATGAAAGTTTATTAAATACCTTTTGTTTTTGTATTAGTTCAATATTAGAGAAGGAAATAAGCCAGAGCCAAACCCCGAAATATGACTTTTTACCTAGTCTATTCAGTCGCAACTGCAGTTGTCCTTTCTAATTTATTATCAGATTATGTTTCAGGCTGTCCGCCTCGTCATACGATCGGTAACCGATTTTTTTGTCGTCCAACAAAAAGTTGGTCCCACGAAAGAGATCTAGTGAACACCATCACGCTTATATTCCCCGAAGGGTTAGTCAGAGGTGTACCAATGCACACCCCACAGTTCGCCGGTATATTTAGGTCCCATGTAATAGGGGGCGAGCCTATTGCCATTAACCGGGCACAAATCCAAACTCCGAGCTGCTACTGAAAATTTCATAGAAAAACCCAATAACACTTTTTGCTCAACCCGGGAATCGAACCCAGGACCTCTAGCGTAGCAGTCGAAGAAGAGTTGAAGAGTAGATCTAGTGAACGGTCAGATAATCGGTCCTTCAAAAAATCGGACGCTGGCGGAAGCCGTTAGTCGTTCATCAAGACCTAATCGTTCAGTAGTGCCTTTTCTAATTGATAAAAAAAATATTTGACTTTGATTTTAATAGATACCTAACAAGAAAACTCACAGTGGTTTGATTTCAGAGACCAAAAGTATAAATAAGATGACAGTTTTCAGCGCTGCTAGAAGTAACTAAGAAGTCACATAACACGATGTTTTTACTGCAGTACTGAAAACCTGAAACAACTTCGTGGAATGAATTATTTTCAACAGTACATTGTTGGTCTATCTTTTACTCGTTCTATGAAACAATCATATTACTATAATAAATGAGGAACTAAGTTTTTTTATTTCTTTGTTTTATTTGCTAAGGGTACAGGTTTTATTTGTGCCGCAAAGCAGCGTTGCTGTGTTCTGGTTTGAAAGGTATGGGTGCCGGTGTAATTTACAGACACACGAGACATTTCAACTTTGTCTCTGGAAAGGCAACGCATTTGCAAGGCTTCTGGTATTTCAGCCCCACTAGCCAAGTCACAAACGATAAACGCAAATGCTGAGTAGGCTTTAATAGATCTTCAACTTTATGTGCTTGGTTTTAAGTTGAAGATCTAATGAAGATTGCATAGCGTTTCGCGTTCGTTTCAGTCGCTAACGCCACAGATTAAATAAGTACAGATACTTCACTCAGTAGAAAATTTCCAATACCTACTGCTATAATAGCCTACTCCGTCGCGTCAACTCGCGTCAGCAACCACTGCAAACTAAAATGTGCCTAAATGCTCAAGCGTACAGTTGTGATCGCTTCGCACCGCGCGATCTTACAACAATCGAAGGGCTGCCTCTTCGATAAAATTAAATTAACATAACTTTTTGTGTCTATGTTATTGAGAACTGTGAATATGTTCTGACTTATATGTGGCAGTTTAAAATTGTATCGTAAATGTTTATAAAATATTTTTTTTTATAAATTGGTGCTGACTGTGCAATACATCTAGATAAAACATAATTATTCCTTCTTTTACTTGATTTGCACCCATCTACAGCACATAAGGCACCAGACGGCATCGTAGGTAACGAATGAAACTATTAAAATTGAACAACGTGCGTGCGTGCGCTTGCGAAAACCGCACTGAATTTGGTTCGCAAACGGCCCGAGACCGCTCGGCCGGGCGGTAGGCAATTATAGCGCGCAAGTACATAGAGTGACGGAGGCCTGCTAACGCTTAGAAATCTTTAATAGATTTTCAACTTAAGGTTATTACATCGCTCGATGTCCTTGAGGATTTGACATCTGTTCTATTATTTTTTTAAATTAGCGCCATCTACCGGTATCCAGTATGCTACGATAAACGGAACTTAACATTAAGCAAGAACACAGATGTGTCGCAGAGTTGTCATTGTTTTTGCCTATTTTATTCGCTCTCTGAGAGATTACATATATATTACAGATACATTTTGTTCTTCTATTATTTATTATTTGGTACATCGTAATTTATATTTATTTTATTATACACTCTTACTTTTACATCGTTCTGGAACCAAAAGCCATAAACTCTGTCATAGTAACAGAAACTATTGGCTATATTATTTTCAATAAATAACATGAAAATTTAATTTGAACTGCCTCATTAGCCTAGTGGTCCTAAGCACGACTGCTACTCTAGAGGTCCTGGGTTCGATTCTTAGGTTGAGCAAAAGGTGTTATTGGGATTTTCTACGAAATTCTCAGTAGCAGCCCGGAGTTTGGATTTGTGCCTGATAAATGGCAATAGGCTAATAGGGACCTAAATATACCGGCGAACTGTGGATGTACAATGGTACACCTCTGCCTAGCCCTTCGGGGAATACAGGCGTGATGATGATGGTTTCATTTGTGAAATAGTGAGAACTCGAAATGACGCTTCCTTGCAGTACATGCATATTTGTGTGTAAACCTTATCGACTGCACATGCGAATGGTAGCCTTTGAAAAATCCATTCATCGATCAGGCAGAAACGCACTAAGATCTCGAATGACAAAAAAAAGTCGCAAATTTTCAAATTCTTTGAGACGTGTTAAAAGAACGCCAATAGTAATTATTACTTTACTGGAGTTCCTGTGTTTCGGCTCCCGAACGATCTAAAGGTAACCGTGTAAATAAAATATTCACTTTGTCTGCTGACCTAACTTTCAACATTTATCTAATTGAGTACGGAGTGTTCATGTGATATTTCTAAAGGTCTGATGATGAACAGGAAAGTGCTAATCGGTTGTCGGAAACGAAAATAGTTAGGATGACCTAGCTTTCAATATTTATCTAACTAAGCACGGGTGCCACTATGTAGTATATTCTAAAGGTCTGATGATGACCAAGTAAGTGCTTATCGGATCTCAGTAACGGAAATAGTTGTGCTCAATGTGCTCATACATGATACATTCTGAAAGTTTGGTAAGCAATTTTTTTCTTTTAAATCACCTAAATCTATGTTCTCCGTCAAACGAAATTCTTAAGGCTAAGAACAATAAAAAAAAATAAACACCAAAGAAATAATGTATCTACTCAAAGAGTAGGTATTTACCAATAATCTTGGAGAGCTCGGACAAGCATTTGTTTTTATACATAGGCATAGTAGTCAGGCTTACTCTATGATAGATTCAAAAACTAAACGAAATTACAAATTTCTTTTTATTTATTTACGAACTTAATTTCAATTCTTATTTTGCTAAATATTTATATTTGTACTATTTACTATATTGCTTCATTCATAAATTATAAAAAAAATGAAGTTTTGGTTTTTATTTTGGAAAAAATAACATGCGTATAGTCCACCCTTGACAACAGCCATCAAGGCACTGAAGTTTGGCGTCTCAGGCATAGCGGGGGTGCCTCGTGGGGGAAATTGATGAAATTTCGAGTTTTTAGTTATTATTACAAATTCTTAACAGAAACAAGAAAAAGTAAACAATGCGAATTGTTTGATATGTCATTACATGTCTTTAGGTATAAAATTCATGTCGAACTATTCAGCCGTTTTACCAACAATTTGCAATTTAGATTGAAAAATGACCTGTTTAAAATATTTTTTTCCGAAATTTGGGCAAGTTTATTACAATTCTAATCAATGCGAACTGTTGAGAATGACTTTAAGTATAACATATATTTTTTATATGGAAAACGTACGGAAGGATTCCTCAACAAAGGAGAGTGGGCAACCTGGTCTACCTACTCAACAGTGATGTAACATACGTCGTTGAATAGGTAATTGTGTGTACTCCATTTTGTTATATGGCCGTTAAGTTGTAGGTAATGGGGTTCTTGAGATATTTCCCAAAAACAAGTTAAAGCAAATTAATTTCGCTGAATTGAACATTAGTGCAAATCTTCATTAACTATAGCTATATAAGCGCCGCTGCCTTACTGCTTTAAGATCATGAAGTCGTCACATGTCTCAATCACTCAGCTGTTTAACTGATTACACTTTAGGAGCAACAGTTTGCTATTTTCAAAAAGTTCTTTTTTCTAGTTATCCCGATTGGTAATCACATTAGACAATAATAACTGATGTAACTGCATCAATACTGTTGTCGTGAAGCAATCGTTGAAGGAGCGCTTCTTTGGCCGCCTGAAAAAAGTATTTAATAGTCTTTTATCAGGCCTTCAATGGGTGGGTCATGCCGGTATTGATGTACTCTTTTGGCATACTAAAATGGACTCGGGACTCAATGCCCTGGATGGGAGGGTCCGTACATTGTTAACGGCATATCGAATGCATCACCCACGGTCATCGGTAATGAGACTGAATATTCTGCGGAAGTGTGGAGGTCGTGGCTTCTTAAATGCTAAGACTTTCCACAACCGCGAGATATGCAGTCTCAGGGACTTTTTCCTTTTAGCCGACTTGGGAATGCACCAAGATGGTGCATGGCATGGCAGTGGATAAGAGCCTCACCCCGCTCTCCTTGGCTAAATAAAACTGGAGCAAATCAGTAGTGCTGAAGATCGCGAGGACGTATGGCAGAGTAAAGAGCTTCACGGACGCTGTTTACGGGCCTTGCATTGGCCCGATGTAGATTTCTTAGCGTCCGTATCCTGCCTTCGCTTCGGTGACCTATTTGGGGAAACCGAAGGTTTTGTCTGTACAATTATGGATGAAGTTATCATGACGAATAACTACCGGAGACGAATAAATACCTGACAGGACTATTGTAGCCAGTAAGCCTGATATAGTGGTGGTGGATCACGTAGACAAGCGCGCAATGATTGTTGACATAACAGTCCCAGATGACGTGAACCTCGTGAAGGCCGAGAATGATAAGAAGATCAAGTATCTTGACTTGGCTGACGAGGTCGTCGACATGTGGGATGTGCACTCAGCGATCATTGTGTCGATTGTCATTTTAGCCAATATTAAATATGCCATATAAGCCATAATATTTAAAGCTCGCTCTTTTTCCAACAAAGCGCTCGCGTCGAGAGGCGTGGTTTACCGTCTCCCCCAAGTTCGCAGCGGTCGCTGACCACTTATATAGCTATAGTAAATGAAAAATTGCATTATTGTTCTATTCGGCGAAATTATTTTGCTTTAGCTTGTTTTTGGGAAATATCTCGAGAACCCCATTACCTACAACTTAACGGCCATATAACAAAATGGAGTACACACAATTACCTATTCAACGACGTATGTTACATCACTGTTGAGTAGGTAGACCAGCTCCCATACATTTTTGCCCACTTTCCTTTCTTTAAACATAAGGTGTTTTTAGGACTTGAGCGATGTAATACCCTTAAGGCTCTTGGGTATTAAGTTGAAAATCTATTGGTACCTACCGAGCGTTTACGATTATCGTTTGTGACTTGGCTAGGGGGGCTGATGTCTATAGGTAGCGGTGACGATTAAAATCAAGTGGGCCGTCGAATTGATTGCCATCCAATGCAAAAGCTACTAGCAATATATAATTTTACTGCAAAAATATTAAATTGGTCAGGAAATTTTGAAGTCTTCACTTTCCCTATCCCGGATTAAAACAAGTTATTAAAGTTTTATTATTACATTTATTTTATACAACAATTTATTTATACATTAGCATCATCTAGATACCTACTATTTTGGTAATATTATATACTAAACAAAAAAAAACTGACGGCGAAGTAAAAAAAAAATAGGTGACGTCGATGGCTTCGCTTTTTTTGTACCTACATACCGCAAAACAATGTAAAAAAAAACAAGACATAAGGTGCTATTACCCACCCTACATGCTTCATATTGAACATACTTTTAAACTAGCTCTCCAATTCAACATAACAATAAATAATCAGACCCTGTTCCTGACGCCGGTGGGCTACTATTTTTTATATGTTAAATGTTTTTTATTTTTTATAATAATATTTAAAAATGTAATTTATATGTATATTTAATGAATAAATGAAAATAATCAGACCATATTGTTCCTTAATTGATTATTAATATACTCGCGCCATAACAACCGATTACACTTAACTAAAGGGATAAATAATGTAATGGCTAAGATTTGTATAAAAATTGTAACAGTTTGTATAGCAAAGGAAAATTCAAAACCATCCCACATAATATAAGTCAATACAAAAACATTGCTTAAAAAGAATATAGATGTCGCTGTCAACAAACGACGCCATTTTTCTTTTCGTTTTTCTTTTTTACAAACCGTTATCATATTTGTATTTTTACAAGAAAATAGTGAATACAAAATTCTAATAAAAATTGTTAAATTTAAAATCGATGGAATAACGTTACAAGTGACTACAATACATATATAGATATACAGTACACGTACTAATGGTATACTATTTTGATCCACAAATTGTTCAATTAGGATTAAAGTCAGTCTACAAATGATCAAAACTACGATAGGGAAGCCCCAGACAGCTATAACGCTCTTCAGATACTTTCTGTTTATGTCTTTACTAAAAACATTAACAATTTTCTTATAAAACACACAACACATCACTACTATCCAATAGTTATACACAGTCGTCATAAACATGAAAATATAAAAGTAAATCTTTATAAAAGGAACGTTCGCCACAAGCTCTCCACAGTCTTTTAAAACGAGCGACACAATGATCATACGCATAATATTCACTAGTGTCGCATTGAGGTACACGTAGTTGTTGAAATTGCGGAACTTCTTGATGAGGCACCACGATGTCACTCCGTATATGAACGTAACCACAGTCATGGCGAATAGAATGTAGTGTGAGATCAGGTGACAGGGAATACTTGTAGGTTCCCTGTTGCTAAAACTCCCCTGGCAAGTTGCGATGGTGTCGTTATCATCACTGGTGAGCAACAAACGTTGCGCAGAAGCACATACACTGAAGCCATGTCCCATTGCTGAACACTTGAAACCAGAAATCTAGGCGACAGATGTAGATGTGGCTCACTCAGTCAATAAAACAAAACTTTCAGATCGAACAGTACTACACCAGGAACTGGAACTAACTAATGCGATTCAAGCAGATTTGAGCACTTAGTGGTTTTAATCGATCTTGTTTACTCTGCCTTATCAAGGTAATGGCACAGGTAGTCAAAATGAAAGCCTGTGATAAAGCCGATATCTCGCTAATTATAATATGACTTAAATTATAATATATGAATGCGAGAAAATATTCTGTCTGTGTGAATATTGGGTACCGCATTTGGTCAGTTTGCACTAGGTATCATCATCATCATATCAGCCGCAGGACGTCCACTTTTGGACAGAGGCCTCCCCCTTAGATTTCCAATAGGGCTGTTTGGAAGCGGCCTGCATCCAGCGTCTTCCTGCGGTCCTAATCAAGTTAATATGTTATACTTAAACATAATTATAATCCGTAAAAGGTAAAGTAAAAAATAAATAAATTGAGGGTTGAGATAAACATGACCGGAGAACTTTATAAAGGTAATAGACTAACTACTTTTTTTTCACTTTAACAAATAGCACTTCACCAGATATGGTGAAGTCAAGTAAAGCAGAGCTGAATATTCGCCGAGACATGCCACCAGGATTACCGACCCTCAACAGAAAAGGTGCATGAGTGTTGGCTAACAGCTAAATGAGGATGGCCACGAAAGACCTATGGTAAGACCCGATTGAGGTGCGCACGAACCAGGGAAGCATAGAACAGAAGATAATCAGGATGGTAATGAAGATTGAAAAGAGGAAAGGAAAGGATTGAGGAAAATAAATAAATACAATTTACTGGTTTTCATTTCTTTAATTGATTCAATTGCATGCTTTATCACAGTCAATATAAATTAATGAATTATACAGATTCTCGTGGTGCACTTAAAAATGTCTCTCCGCTTGATGTTATCGACAAGCATCACAAAAATAATCACGACATACTCCTTGTAGATCGATTCTTATAATACTCATACCATAACGCCCGGTTACTCTTCACTAAAGGAACAAATAACGTAAGGGCTAATGTTTGTATGTTAAATGTAGCAACTCGTATGAAAATAGACAATTTAAAAATATCCCATATAACATAAGTCAACACCATTATATTGCTTAAAAAAAATATTGACGTTGCTGTAAGCAAACGACGACATTTTTCTACTCTTCTCCCTTTTTTATGAACGGGGATCGTATTTGTATCTTTTGTAAAAAACAAAGAATACAAAAGTTTCATAAACACAATCAAGTTGAAAAACATAGGAAAAAAGTTACATGCGATTAAAGTGCATACATACATATAAATTATACGTAATGTTCGTGTATTATTTTCTGCAATGAATTGTTTTATAATGAGAAAAATCAATTTATAAACGAGCAATATTATAAAAGGCAATCCCCATGCAAAGAGAGAACTCTTACGGTACTTTCTTTTGATATCTCCATTAAAAACTTTAACAATTTTAACATAAAACTGATAACACATTACAACCAACCAAAGGTTATACACTGTTGACTGAAAAATAAATATGTAAAGATAAATAAGTACAAAATCATCGAAGGATATAATTTTGGCGCAGTCTTTTAAAATCAGCGACACAATAACTAAACGCATAATATTCACTAGTGTTGCGTTAAGATACACATAGTTGTTGAAATTGCGGAACTTCTTGATGAGGCACCACGATATCACTCCGTATATGAACGTGACCAAAGTCATGGCGAAGAGAATGTAGTGAGAGGTCTGATAACAGGGGAATATATTTGGCTTCTGTTGACTGTCATTCCCAGGGCAGGGTGTGATGGTGTCGTTATCAGCCGTGATTAGCAACACGTCGTGTGCCGACGTACAGATACTGTAGTAATTTCCCATTATTGAACACTTCCAACCAGAATTCGAGGCGATAGATTCAAATACAACTGACCGACAGACGGCTACAATAAACCTTTTAGATCGAACATTACTAAAACAGGAACAGAAACCGACTAAATGTGAGTCTAACAGATTTAGGCACTTAGTGTAGGTACTAATCGTTATGCCTTGTCTTATCAGTCGTATTTGCAATCAAATGGTAGTCAATAAAAGCCTGTGTGATAAACAGTTATCGCAATCATTGCATGGCTTTAATAGTACAGGGTCAACAGAAAGCTAATATCTACTAAACATAACTTTTGACTTCGATATGTGACATTCTTCATTGAAAATCAAACGTGTCCTAATTTCATATATAAAAAAAATATTTTTACAATGAACTTTGATTAAAATGAAACGCCGTACAAGGTTCAACTTTGCCCAATACACTAATATCCTTGGCCAGACGTGATGACAGTAAGAGGAAGAAAGTCTTACTTGAAAGATTGCCAAGACACGCTTTTCCGATCTTCTCTTGTCTCTGTTGGTGGATCAACGGGCAGTCCACAAGTCGGCAAGAAAGACCTGGTTGAATCTCGCAGAAACAAAAGAAGCATTGCACAAAATAGGGAAGATCCCAGTTCGGCAGTGATTGGAACAAAACTTCTAATGATGTTGGTGATGATATCTCAGGCTTAGAATAAGAAACCAAAGGACATCACTCAACTTGGACAAATCAAGTTGTCAAGTTCTCAAATCTTAAAGGTCAATGCAACTAGACTTAGTTAAGCCCCAAACGGAGGGGACTTGGTGGAATTGGCAGGAATCATCTGGGTGTGGAAGTGTAGGACCGGTCACTGTTGCGTTATTTCAAGAGGTATGTCAATCTGGGAATAATTTCGGGCTCTGATTTTTAATAGTATCTGTATTATTATAAAGATGTGAGAAAAATAAAATACAACTTGAGGTATTCATATTTTATTTCAGGCAAAGGCATAGACAACAACATCACAGATACATATTTATTACTTCGAGGCATTGGGTTTTCGAAACATTTTAAATTATTGCCATATTACATAAACTCGCCCTTTTTAGCCTTATAAAGAAGAACATTATTAGCAATTTCATTAACTTACTACTGTATTTTTTTGTTATATACAGACAATTAATACAACTATTATGAGGACATACTCCTTCTCAATCGATCCTTATAATACTCGTACCATAACGCCCGATTACTTTTCACAAAAGGTATAAATAACGTAATGGCTAATACTTGTATATTATTTGTAACAGCTCTTTTATACAAAGAGAGTTCAAAAATATCTCACAAAACGAAAGTAAAAACGAAAATATTACTTAAAAAAAATATTGATGTGGCTGTAAATAAACGACGCCATATTTCTTTTCGTCTATCTTTTTTATTAGCCACCATTGCATTTGTATCTTTTAAAGAGAAGAGAGAATACAAAAGTTTAATAAAAATAGTCAGATTTATAACCGCAGGAATTATGTTACATGTGATCATAACACTTACGTAGATAAATATAAAATGTACTATTGGCATATTATCTTCATCTACTAATTGTTTAATTATAAGTAATATCAATCTGCCAATTAGCAGAACTGAAAGAGGTACTCCCCAGGCAAAGAGCGTGCTCTTAAGATATTTTCTTTTGATATCTCCATGAAAAACTATCACAATTTTAATATAAAACACAGAACACATAACTACTAACCAATAGTTATACACAGTTGTCAAAAACATAAAAAGGTAAAAGTAAACATTTATAAAAGGTACGAGCCATACAATTTGGTCGCAGAAGTTTAAAATGAGCGATATAATGACTAAACGCATAATATTAACTAGTGTGGCACTGAGGTACACGTAGTTGTTGAAATTGCGAAACTTCTTGATGAGGCACCACGATGTCACTCCGTATATGAACGTAGACACGGTCATGGCGAACAGAATATAGTGTGAGGTTTGATAACAGGGAATAATTGTTGGCCCTCTAGTACTAATAGTCTCTGTAGGGCAAGATGGGATGCTGTTGTTATCAACCATGTTGAAGAACAAACGTTGCACCGCCTCACAGATACTGTAGTCATTTCCCATTATTGAACTTTTGAAATCAGAAATCTAAACGACAGATTAAAATCTTTCAGATCTAACATTACTACAGCAAGAACAGTAACAAACTAAATATTTTTTAAGTAGATTTGGGCACTTAGTGTGTCCCAATCGATTCTATTATCAGTCGTAATGGTACAGGCAGTCAGTAAAAGCCTTTGATAAACTGATATCGTTTTGATTGTGTAAGTACTAAGTAAGATATATGGGCACGCGTTGCCTCTCTACTTGGTGATATCGACAAACATCATAATAATGACGACAAGTTTCGACTAAGACCTAAAGAAACTTTCGCTCAATAGGTGGGTCAAGAGCAGAAGGCGGTTGGTTGAACACGAGACGCATAGTGAGGAGGTTCCTCACTCCGGATCTCTAATCGCTCCTGAGCTTGGGTCTTACCAACTCACTGTGCGTGGAACACTAATTTAATAGATTTTTCAAAAAAAATATGAAATTGCTGGTAATTTCTTATTAATATTATTTATTTATTTATTTAGGATCTCCAACAAAAGATATACACAAATCATAAATAAATAATAAAGTATTAGGAAAACATTATCAGGACCTTGTCGATCGATTCTTATAATACTCGTACCATACTACCCGGTTACTCTTAACAAAAGGAATAAATAACGTAAAGGCTAATATTTGTATACTATTTGTTATATACCTTACAGAGAGGGAAAGTCCGAAAACATCCCATACAAAAAACGTTAATATACTAACGTTACTTAATAAAAATATAGACGTCGCATTAAACAAACAACGCCATTTTTCTTTTGTATCAACTGTAACATTTGTATCTTTAGAAAAAAAGACAGCATACAAACATTTTACAAAAATAACCAAGTTTATAACTGCTGGTATAATGATGCATGTGACTATAATATAGGCGAAGATAAAAAATATACGTATTATTATTAAATTATCTTCAACTACTAATTCTAATATGTATAAAATAAATCTAGCAACAAACAATATTATAGAAGGCACTCCCCAGGCAAAGAGAGTGCTTTTAAGAAACTTTCTTTTAATATCACCAAAGAATACAATTACAATTTTTTTATAAAACACACAACACATAACTACCAACCAAAAGTTTAACACAATCGTTAGAAATAAAAAGATAAAATAGTAAACATTAATATACGGTACGAACCATACGATTTGGTCGCAGTAGTTCAAAACGAGCGACACAATGACTAAACGCATAATATTCACTAGTGTGGCACTGAGGTACACGTAGTTGTTGAAATTGCGGAACTTCTTGATGAAGCACCACGATGTCACTCCATATATGAACGTAGCCACGGTCAAGGCGAATAAAATGTAGTGTGAGATCTGATAACAAGGTATTATTGCTAGTTGTCTGCGAGTAACAGTGTCCGTAGGAGAATGTACTATAGTGTCATTTTCACCCATGATGAGGAACAAGCATTTCACCGATGCACAGATACTGTAGTCATTCTCCATTATTAAAGACAAAAACTCAGTGACACTCAGTGACAGGACTGTCAATGCAATAGAACTTTCAGATGAAACATTACTGCAAGAGGAACTGATACCAACTGATGTGATGCAAGTAGATTTGGGCACTTTGCACTTAATCGGTTTTGTTTGCTTAGTGTTATCAGTGGTAATGGTACAGGTAGTCAAAATGAAGGCTGTGATAAAAGCGATATCGTATTGTTCATAATATTAGGTACTTAATTTGTATGTAATTGCAAAAGAATGTGCTGTACGTCGATGTTTGGGAATATAATGTTTCGAGTTAGATAATTTTGCAGTATAAAGGCGTCTAGCTGAAGTTATGGCTCACGAAAAGTGTCTGGCAATGACTAAAAATGGTATTTAACAGTATCTCAGCAAGGTATCTTTCTGAAAAAGGGGCCAGTGTGAAAATCAGTAAGGACGCATACCTTCTTTAGGACGTACTCCTCTACCTACCCTCATTTTGCAGTTATGCTAAAATGACGTAAGTCTGGCGACTTTGAGATCTGTGGCCATATCTTTTGTAAAAAAAACCAATACTTTGTCAATATCGTTAAGCTAAAGGCAGATTTCAAAAATGGTCTACGCATTTTTTCTTCCATTGAGGGTCAAAAAAATTTTGGGGCCATGTGGATTTTTTCAATATTATAATGTTCTTTCTAGGTATATCATGGACATCACTGAAATCGGTGAAGACAAGCATCGTAAGAAAACGAAAGTCAGAAATCGTCAATCCATCATAAGTAAGCGCAGCGATAAATGTTACTGCCTTCACTGTATAAGAAGAGGACTTTACCTTGCAGTGAGACAATAACAGGTTGTTTTTTTAACCAATTTAAACAGTTAATCTATCGGTGTTAAGTTAATCGGGTCACCTGGGTTCAACTGGTTGATCCACGGAATATGGGTCGGTCGACCCCGCCCATTTCCCGCCGCTCCCTCGTTTCCTATGTAAGACTGTGTCTACAATGACTAACTTTATGGCTCCATTAAAAGGTTCCTTTTGCTATGTATTTGGTAATAGAAATAGAGCAAAGCAGAAGTAGAGCATTATGGGTGTAACAACACATGAGATATTTCAACTTTATCTCCAGAGACAAAGTTGAATTGTCTCATGTAGATGCAGATGTCTGTAGGCAGCGGTGACCACTGGGCACGCTTGCCATCCAATCGCATAAAAAAAACAGCCGATCTACCTGATGGTAAATAGTCACCAATACCTATGGGTATTAGAGAGATGAGTATGCAATAATGCAATGCCTCGCGTGTTTTTAATTGAACCAACATACGTTATCGCCAGACATTTTCGGTAAGCCATAACTTCAGTAAGACGCTTTAAAGTACCGACCTTTGACTGAAATTTAAAATTACCTGTATACATTTGATTACTCTCTTTTCCATGGTTTTTAACTATATCTTGTGAAAAATTTAAAGTAAGTGAGTAAGGTGTCTTAAGCAGGTGATACCTGAAAAATGGCCTAGTAAAACTGCATATTCCTCTTCATCTTCTCTCAAAATGTCAGCCATGCTAAACTGGCCTAGGTCTGGCGATTCTGTTATGTCAGTCCATATGTAATTTACCTTATTTTGACGTCTTTATTTATAACCTTTAATCCTGCTTGATTGTATCGCACAAAATCGTGATGTCGTGAGTTTGCGTGGTCGGTAGTTGTCGCCTATCAATCACATGTGGGTAGCGCATAGTGTCATATTAATTCCCTTGAGATGTTTTGACATTTCAACTTTGCCATCCCACGATGGCAACGCAGGCAGACTTCTGGTATTGCAGATATCTATAGGTACCACTGGAGACCACTTAACATCAGGTGGGCTTGTTTGCCATCCAATGATATTAAAAATAAATGTAAGGTAATATTCATTATCTTTTTATACCTTTTACTATAACGGGAAGAAGGGAAATTGTACCCAAAAAAAATAACATAGATTTAGTACTTGGTCCTAAATCGCAATAAGATGAAATTGTTTCAAACAATAGGGTGATGGTACACTAACATGGTGAAAATGTGTGAAACGGCTGACAAGGTTACCGCTTTTTTCCACCCTGTATTGAATGTAATTACATATAATAATGAAAAGGTATAGAAAACACCTCGCTTATCCTAAAATCAAAAATTCAAAAACATATGAGTGACTTCCCACGTCCCTCTCAAAAAGAGGAAGCCTTTACACAGTGAGGAGATTATAAGCTGATTTAATTCTACCCTTTTGCTTCTTCAAAATAAAGTTCAGTTTTCCTCAAACAGCTTGACACCATTGGGGTTCAAATTATCGGAAAATAAATAAATATAACAATGCTGATGATTAGCGTATTATCGTATTTTCCTCATTTAACACATTATGACTCAAAAAATAAATAAATCAGCATGTTAATATACTATCTATAGCTATGGCTTCACTTGCGATACATTAATGAATAACGAATCCTTGTTGTTTTCGAACCGGCTATGACTAGTGGGTGATCAAGTTAAATACAGCTGCAACGACATTGAGAGTGTAGGTCTACCGACAGTCCACCAGTCAGGTAGGATATGGTCTGGTGAGAAGCACTCACTCTTTAGTGTAGAAAGAATCAATCAATAATCCCCTATTTCACCAGATTATATTTCTAAGGACCTTACTTGATGATCAACCTTATTTGGTGATTTCAGCTCAACCCATGCGATGGACTGATCAGATTAAATCTTTCCATTGCATTACAAATGACGTTTAAAAGCAGACTGCGGCAGCCCCTAAGTCTTACAGCAAAAATGATAACCACAACCGCTTTGTCCTTTCCACATACGTGTGTAGGTCACTGCAGTTCAAGTCTAGAAGGCAAACTGTCTGTGTAAGTAATAGGTTCTATCGATACCAGATTCCACAAGGCTGAAGAATTTTAAATCTTGTTTAAGGAAAAGAGTCGAAATTTTGGGAGATCCAATCCAGGCTGGCCCCTCCTGTCTTCCCCCAGAGACGTTCAAAGCCCGTAGCGCCCCTAGTGCCCTTAGCGTAATGTCGTTTAATTTATAAGTTTTGATCCCTGTCTGGAAGGCTCTATTTTTAAAGCACCACAGCAAAGTTTGGTTAAGCAGCCGATCTGCGGTTGCTGTAACTGGTAAATTGATCAGATAAGATAAGATATTTTATTTTGCAAATATTGGTGCAGGCCATAGTGATATACAAAATTAATTAGCAACTACCAAATTTTACCAGACGGAATAGAAAAGTAGTAAATACACCAGGAATTTGTGCTCGGTTAATGGCAATAGGCTCGCCCCCTATTACATGGCACCTCAACATACCGACAAACTGTAGGTCTACATTGGTACACCTCTGCCTATCCCTTCGGGGAATACAGGCGTGGTGGTATGTGTTGGTACACTAGAGATGCCAAGTACATATCTGAAGAATCTGTTCTTGTATAGTCAGTTTATTTCGTATATGAATTATACAAAGAGAAGAGAAGGGAGAGAGAAGCCAATCGTAAAACCAAAGAGAATTGTATTTTTTTTTAACCATACTCCTTTTGAACTACAAACCGTTCGTGCCATTCCACCAGTTACAATGAATGTGCTTCCGACTGTCTGTGGACGCGCCTTAACGCATTATAGAACTACGGCCACTCCCAGGCCAGCCCATGACACGCCATCAAACGACTTTTAATTATTTTCAGGCTTCCATTACAGTGGCCGACTGACTAGACAGCTGTAATAGATAGACGCGAAAATGTAGGACGAAAATGTGGCTAGTATTTTAAAATATTTGTCTGTTTTCTTGCAATTGGAAGTCCCAAAGATTACTTTTCTAGGTAACATCCGTGGGTTTAATAAATTAACTTATGCATGAAGTTGTAACAAATGTGACTTTTCCAATTTACATGCAGAATTCTAAGTTTACCTTGGTCATGACTGACATCGGTAAAGAAATCATCGTGAAGAAATCTGGACTCATAATAAATAAAAAAAGTCAGAAACCACACACAGGATACACAGGACTCAGTCTGAAACCTCGAATCCGCCTTGGGCAATCGTGGTAATCAATACTCTTGCCTTCTTTGTTTAGGAAGAGACCTTTGCATATAGTCCTGAGCCTGATTTCTTCTCGGTCGTGTCGAATCGCCGTCTCACCAGACTATGAGAGTGAGGGAAGAGGGAAGTGCATATTTTTGCGCACACACTAGTGCACTATAATACCTCCTGGTTTCTAGTGATCGAAATTCAGTCAGCAGAATAATTATCATGGAGAAAGGCCAACCACATTTCACACACATCGACAGACAGAATTATAATTTCCCAATAACATCATTCAAGCCACACAATGAATGCGATATTATTATCAGCTTTATCGCAGGCTTTTACTGACTACCAGTGCCATTACAACCGATAAGACAACGTGGACAGGTTCGATTAACATAACTAAGTGCATTAAATCGAGTTTTATTACATTAGTTAGTTTCTGTTCCTGTTGTAGTACTGTACGATCTGGGAGGTCTATATCTGAGCGAGGCACATCTGCATTTGTCGTCTTGGTTTCTGAATTCAAGTGTTTATCAACATCATCATCAATCAGCTACAAGACGTTCACTGCTGGACAGAGGCCTCCCCCATAGATTTTCAAAAGGACCGGTTGGAAGCGGCCTGTATCTGTTTCAAGTGTATAATGGGAAATGACTACAGTATATGTGCGTCCGCGCAACGGTTGTTGCTCACCAGTGATGATAACGACACCAGTTCTGACTGCCCCGGAAATGGAACCCACAGGGTGCCAACGATTATTCCCTGTTACCAGATCGCACACTACATACTGTTCACTATGACCTTGGCTACGTTCATATACGGAGTGATATCATGGTGCCTCATAAAGAAGTTTCGCAATTTCAACAACTACGTGTATCTCAGTGCCACACTAGTGAATATTATGCGTTTGATCGTTGTGTCGATCATTTTAAAAGATTGTGGACAATTTTTATCCGACATTCCATTAATAACTTTATACTTTTATTTATTTATGTTCCAATCGACAGTGTACAACTATTGGTCGATAGTAATGTGTTACGTGTTTTATGTTAAAATTGTGAAAGTTTTTCATGTAGATCTTAAAAGAAAGTATCTTAAGAGTACCATCTTTGCCTGGGGCTTCCCTATTGTAGTAGTAATCGCTTTTAGATTGATTTTGCTCTCAATCGAACAATTCGTGGTCGTAGATGATATGCAAGTAATACGTACCACGTACATTTGCATTTGTATCATAGCCACATGCAATATTGTCCCAACGGTTATAAACTTGACTATTTTTATTAAGCTTTTACATTCACTATTTTCTTCTAAAAGTACAAACGCTACTACAGTAAATAAAAAAGGTAGAATAAAAGAAAAATGGCGCCGTCTGTTTATAGCGACCTCTATATTTTTTGTAAGTAACGTTTTTGTGTTGACTTTTATTATTTGGGATGGCTTTGATTTTTCTACCTTCACTCGAGTTGTAACTATGTATATACAATTGTTAGCCGTTACGTTATTTATTCCTTTAGTTAGGAGTAACCGGGCGTTATGGTATGAGTACTATAAGAATCGATCTAGAAGGTGTATGTCGTGATTATTGTTGTATTCATCATCATCATCATATCAGTCCACTACTGGACATTGGCCTTCCCCAAAATAAAGCCACAATGACCGGTCCTACGCTGCCCGCATCCAGTGATTTCCCGCGACCTTTACCAGCCGGCTTATTCTGTAAAAAATCTCCCTCAGTGAATTAAGGTGAAGTGAGCTAAAACTGGGCTGTCACTATACGATTCTAGGGATTGACTGGTCGCCACACGCTCACTTCACGGAAGGAGGGTTTTACAGAATAACACCGCAGGTCATCGGTCTACCTTGTGGGGACCTTCCCACACTGCGCCTTCTGGTGCGTGGTCACCACTAGCGAACCTTACGACCCCAACAGCCGTCCATCCTACGAGCTATGTGCCCTACCCATTGCCACTTGATTTTCGCAATTTTGAGTGAGCTTCTGCGAATATTAGGTATATTGTTCGTCGGTAACACCAAGAGAAGAGGTAGCGCGTTCTCATATCCCTTTCTAACAATGCAATGCCTACTAGGAAACCGCTATCAGTTTATCAAAGGCTTTTACTGACTACCTGTACCATTACGACTGATAAGACAAGGTGGGCATCGATTAATACCTCCTACGCTAAGTGCCATTTGCATAAATCATATTTAGTTTATTTCTGTTCTTGTTGTAGTAATGAGCGATCTGATTGTTGTATTGACTGTGTGAGTCATATTTGAGTTTATCGTCTAGATTTCTGGTTTGAAGTGTTCAGTTATGGGGCTTGACTATAGTATCTGCGCTCCGGCGCAACGTTTTATGCGCATTACGGGTGATAATGACACTATTGCACCCTGTCCTGGAAATATAACTTACAGGGAACCAGCAATTATTCCCTGTTATCAGACCTCACACTACATTCTGTTCGCCATGACTTTGGTCACGTTCATATACGGAGTGATATCGTGGTGCCTCATTAAGAAGTTCCGCAATTTCAACAACTACGTGTACCTCAGTGCCACACTAGTGAATATTATGCGTTTGATCATTGTGTCGCTCGTTTTAAAAGATTGTGACAAAATTGTATCCATCGTTCAATTTGTAAATGTTTATTTCTACGTATTTCTTTTTCTGTCGACAGTGTATAACTATTGGTTGGTAGTTATGTGTTATGTGTTTTATGTGAAAATTGTGAAAGTTTTTCATGTAGATGTCAATAGGAAGTATCTTAAAAGCTCTCTCTTTGCATGGGGAGTGCCTTTTTTAATAGTTCTCGTTTGTAGATTGATTTTAGTGTTCATTGAATTATTAGATGTAGGTAGTAACAAACAAACAATACGTATAATTTATATTTATATTTGTATTTTGCTCAATTGCAATATTTTCCCAATGGTTTTCAACTTGACGATTTTTATAAAACTTTTGTATTCACTATTTTTTTGTAAAAACACTAAGGCGATTGGAGGTAGTAAAAATGTTAGACGAAAAGAAACATGGAAGCGTTTGCTTACAGCGACGGCGATGTTTTTTTTAAGCAATATTTTGGTGTTGACCTATGTTATATGGGATATTTTAGAACTTTCTATTTTTATACGAGCGATTACAATAAACTTACAAATATTAGCCCTTACGTTATTTGTTCCTTTAGTGAAGAGTAACCGGGCGTTATGGTATGAGTATTATAAGATTCGATCTATAAGGTGTATATCATGATTATTATTGTGATGCTAGTCGGCAACATCAAGTGGAGAGAGCATCCTCCTGTCTGTTAATAATAACGAATGTTATTCGAATATTATAAACTAAGAATATTTCTAAGTGCACTACCAGTACCTGTATAGCTTATTCGATATAATTAAATATATGAAATTGTAGGTACAAAATAAAGAAATGAAACCTTGACCATTGTATTTATTTGCTATCATCTTAATTGGTACATTTATTCTACTCACATCTACAGGATTTTTCTATGCTTCCCTGGTCCGTTATATCTCATCGACTGACTGCCCCGTTGGTCTCGTGGTCGCAAGCGCGACTGCTGAGCAAGGGGTCCCGGGTTCGATGTTATGTCAAAAAGTGTTACTTATTGGGTTTTTCCATTAAGAATTTCTCAGTAGCAGCCCGGAGTTTGGAAGTTGGTGGTGTGACACCCCCGTGCTTCGGAAAGCCGTTGGCCCTGCGTCTGATCTCTCTCCGGTCGTGTCGGATTGCCGTCCCATCGGGCTATGAGGGTTAGGGAAGAGGGAGTGCACCTGTGTTTGCGCACACACTTGTGCACTATAATATCTCTTGCGTACGTGGCTAGTCTGCATTAAGATTAGCCGCTGTGGCCGGAGTCGGCCTGGGATTACATATCTCATCGAGGTCTTACTCGTGGACTTTTGGTCTTTTGTGGTAATCATCTAGTTATTGGCACAGCTATTCTTTTTCTAAGATTTTCTAAGATGCGAAAAGAGGTCTAACGCCTTCTGATGCTGTGATAACCTAGTTCCTAAGCCACAAAAAGACAAAGGATTCAATGACCTAGTCCTAAATACACGCTGAATTTAACGCAGATCTTAAAACATAATGACATTTAGCATAAAATCGTGCGCAAACGTAACACCTAGACTAATGTTATGACCATTACAAACAGTGCATGATGAGCTGCGTGGGCGAAACGTGGGCGTGACGACGTACGGTCCTAGATTCGATGCCCCGTTCATTAATAAGCTTGTCCCCTATCCTAGTTCTGTTGAATCACTCAAAGTTAATTTGTTAAAACCAATTATAATGGTTTAAGTATTTGACGAGGTCAGAGTTTAATTTAACTTAGTTTGACTAAGTGGGTAGGTGGGGTAAAGTTATGTTGATTATAGTGCAGTTTGAGAATGTAATAGGTAGTTAGTAGTCGTGATGGCTTAGTGGATAAAGCGTCCACCATATACTCATGCAGTTGCAGGTTTGATACCGAAGAATAACCAATGTGACTTTTTAAACGATAAGTGATTATGGACATTATAAGTTTATCTTTCACTAACTTTGGTGAAAGAAAACATTGTGTGGAAACCAGGACTTGTAGTTGAAAATTATTCTGAAATCGCCAATCCGCCTTGAGCAAGCGTGGTGATCAATGTGCATGCATTCTATGTACGAGAATAGGCATTGGCTCTGCATTAGCACACTAAAAGGTAGGTTTTAGTTTAATTAGTAATTAGTATTAATTTGACCTAATAAAGGTCGCCGGAAGACGCTGGGTGCAGGTCGCTTCCAACCGGTATATGTGGAGATCTAAAGGGGGTTTGACGCATTTGGTGCACTTCTCAACTTGTACACCATGCTCAAATGGTGAATTTAGCAACTGGTGCACTTCTCATATGGTACACTTCGCAACTGGTGCCCTTCTCAACTGGTGCACTTCGCAAAAGGAGCACCTTTTTAGATGAGTGGAGATTTGGAAAAATTGACTAAAAATGAAAGAATATTTGGTTTTGCGTAGGTACTTTTCTTAAAACCACACTCAACAAAATAATATTATTGAAACTCTACATAATCAGAATATTATTAAAAAAAATATATATATAAATAATAATATTTATATATATATATATATATATATATATATATATATATATATATATATATATATATATATATATCACCACGCCTGTATTTCCCGAAGGATTAGGCAGAGGTGTACCAATGTACACCCACAGTTCGCCGGTATATTTAGGTCCCATGTAATAGGGGGCGAGCCTATTGCCATTAAACGGGCACAAATCCAAACTCCGAGCTGCTACTGAGAATTTCAGAGAAAAACCCAATAACACTCCTTGCGCTTTTTTTTAATATAATTATGTAAGAAAAAATTTGATTTACTTACAGCAAGAAGTTATCATAGTAAAGACATGATATAATATCATATTACACCAATAACCTTTATAATATGATTATAATTTGAACTGTACTTGTTTTAAAGTTTGCACATGAATAATTTAGAATCTAATAATCTTAACATTTATTTAATTGCTTTGACTTGTATAATTCATAGATTTTTTCTTTCTTTAATTGTTTTAATTTCATTTTGTAATTTTATTTAATAGATAATAATTGTAAAACATTGTTTGTGTATTTAAAATTGCCAATTTGAAATAATGGCTATATTAAAAATTTGCATGCTGAACATAGTAGGCGGAATATGAAGAACTATTTAATATTTTAAGATCTGTAAAATACCATATTTCAAGCAAATAAAGATTATTATTATTATTTTTATTTGGTAACTTATTATTATTATTATTTAGTTATAGTTATTATTATAAATTAAATCATAACCTGTTTCTCAAAAACAGGTTATAAATAATATAGATAAACCATTGTTTCTTACTTAGTAATTGTTACTATTAATTAAGTAAATAGCTATAAATAAAATTACTTAAATAATTGGAGAAAGGTTATTTTTATTTTTGAAAAAATAAAATTTGTTATAATAGTTGTTATGTAGAGTTTAAATAAAATTATTTTATTGATTGTATTTTTAAGAAAATTATCTACGCAAAACCAAATATTCTTTCATTTTTAGTCAATTTATCCAAATCTCCACTCATCTTAAAAAAGTGCTCCTTTTGCGAAGTGCACCAGTTGAGAAGTGCACTAGTTGCGAAGTGTACCATATGAGAAGTGCACCAGTTGCTAAGTTCACCATTTGAGCATGATGTACAAGTTGAGAAGTGCACCAAATGCGTCAAACCGTCTAAAGGGGAGGCCTATGTTCAGCAGTGGACGTCCTATGGCTGAGATGATGATGATGATGATTAATTTGGCGAAGACGAAAAATATTGAGCAGCTTTACTTTACTCCCCAGAAAGAACTTTAATCACACACAACTATCTCTAGACCATACAAATAATTGTTCCCGGAACATAACCCACGACACAGCACACCATCCAATCACCCAGCCACTGCCCCAACCTAATCAATACCAAATTCCTCAAAACCCATCATCTTTAACTAAAGACCTTTATCAAAACCGATACAAACTTCGGAACTTCCAAAAATTCTTGCCAAAACATCGGCTGCTCCTTTGACACTCTTCACTTGTAAACAACTATGTCCCCAACGTTTTCGTCTGAAGATGATTAATGTGTCTCCCTCCTCCCCTCTCCCTCCGGAGACTTATGTTTACCTTGCGGAGGGGACACTATTAATTAGAGTATATTATTATAAGGGTGGAGTCTGGATCTGTCGTTCTATGTGGGTTAAGGCTGGCCTTGGATTTAGTTGGCTCTAGTTTGGTGTCGATTGTGTTGTACTTTATTTGTTGTAGTGAATGTTTGAAATGCTTTGCTAACCTTGTGGTTCTAAGCGCGACTGCTACGGTAGAGGTCTTGGGTTTGATTTCCAGGTCGAGCAAATTGTTATTGGATTTTTTTATGAAATTCTCATCAGAGTTAGGATTTGTGTCTGGTTGATGGCAATAGGCTCGCCCTCTGCATGGGACCTACAATGAATTAAACGTAACGTATGTGTAAATATATGCAGAATAAGTCATTGAAATCACCGTAGCAGTAGGTCTGGCAGTAACGCAAGGCCGTGATTGGCTTAACCCAGACCTGACCAAAGATGGCCGAAATACTATTAACATGAGTTCGTTTGACACATCGCACACCCAGATCTAAAGGGAACTAACTCAAAAAAGGACTTTTTTGAGAAAATGAAAAATACTATTGACCATGTCCTAGTAGACTGTATGAGGTTTCTGTAAAGATCAACGCTTTTTTTATAAAATTAAAAGAAAGATGTTTTTGAAATTTTGTGTTTTAGTCAAGTAATGGGGGTAAAAACAAGATTTTTTTAGTTACTTCCCTATCGCTTAACAGATTAGTGTATTTTCTTTAATTATTTTGAGTTGGATCTGTGTTCATGAATTAAGTTTTGAGTTAGCTCTCTTTTAAAGAAGAAATCTAAATTTTAAATTTAAAAGTATTTCGTATTATTTATAATTACTCTAACAAGGAGTAATAATATGACCAACACTCCAACAGTATGGGCATATTAGTTAATGGACTGGAAATGAAATACTATGTTTACTCCAATCAAATATATTTTTATTAATGATAGATACTTTGAAAATAATTAGTGAGTCTTTTGTCTTTTGACAGTCTTATATCTTATAAAAGTTTTCTCGGGGGCCAACTTTTCTCGCTGGCATTTGTTTTTTTGATTTGGACAAAGATTGGTATGATTTGCCAGAATTTCTAAGCACTTTTGCCACTTTCGATTTCCATTTCGCAGGTTTGCGTATTCTCTTCTTACTCTTTTTCTCTACTTGCTCTCTATCATCTTCAGTGTCTGACGAACTAGAACTCGAGCTGCTGCCGCTACTTGTGCTAGATGAAGACAAAGACTTAGTCGGTACCACCTTAGATAATACCATACTTTTGGGATCCAATCGGAAATTAGGATCCGCATCGGAGTCGGCAATATCAGTTTCGTCACTCCGGATTGGCGAAACGTAATAGTTTGGAGTGTCAAGGTTCTGTTGTCTAGTCGTACTTGGAATAGGTTCGTCAACTACAGGCAAGGGAGCGTGAGAAATCTTAAGACTATCTTCTGAAGTTTGAGGTTGCGTAACATTAATAGAATTAGAAACATTTTCTTTGTCCCTGTCTTGAATCATATTCACTAACCACCGTCCACGTTTCATTGTCTGACTGAAATAGAAAATGTAATTTGTCTTAGTTGAGATACAAAACTACTTAATAAGCAATCGATTAAATATTTTTGATTTTCATGAACTAACACAAAGTTTGTTTCACAGAGCCCATCTAAAGGGACTTAACTCAAAATTTTATTATCAAAACGGAACTAAAAGTGTGGTTGCTAAGATAGCTAAAAAAATCGTATTTACATGAAAAGATGCTTTACGTTACTAACAAAAAAGTTCAATTTCACTTGCATTTTAATGAAATATTTGAATTGTAAAAATGACTCAATTAAACAGACACAACTCAAAATCTAAAAAAAAACAAATAATACGGAAACAACTCTAAATAACCAACTAAAAATTACTTACCTAGCCAGCAATACAGGTCCAACTCAAAATGTGTTGTGAATTTTGTCAGCGTTATCAACAAAATGGCAACAACTCAAAATAATACTACTTATATTTTCACCAATATGGACGCAACTCGAAATAATTCAATTTTTTTTAAGGGAGATACTTGAGCTCCACATGCAATAACCATGGCAACTAGCGATGTATCTGTTTTGGTGGGGTAAGCGGGGGGCCCGCTCGTTCATCAAAAGAGACTTCGGACGACACCTGGCGTCGAGTAGTGGAGATATCTTTAAATCTGTTTTGTTGGTCGAAAGGTAATAAAATGAGGAATTAAATGTTGCGCACAACTCAAAAATACATTTTTTTGAGTTGGTTCCCTTTAGATCTGGATGTGCGACATTTGAAAGGCCCATTTATTTCAAACATTTTATTGGATGGCATATTCAACATCGTCATATCAGCCGCAGGACGTCCACTGCTGTATATAGGCCTCCCCCATAGATTTCCAATAGGACCGGTTGGTAGTGGCTTGCATCCATCTTCCTGCGGTCTTAATCAGGTCGTCTGTCCACCTTGTGGATGGACTTCCTACGCTGCGTTTGCCGGTGCGTAGTCTCCATTCGAGAACTTTGGATGTCTTATTGCATGTTGTTAATTGCATAGAATGCGATCGGCAGCCGTATCATTTAATCTTACCATATCGATATGGCCTACTGACGTAATTAAACCATAGACACGATGGCATCCGTAACAAAAGTGCTATGCATGGAAGTACCGGAATTAATTTTATTTCAAGTTGTATTACTGTTAAATGATTTACTATGGTTGCTGCCGGTTATGTAACGATAGGTATTGGAAATCTAGGGATGTACTTTCAAAGATGGTAGTGATGAAATTTTTTGTTCATTTTAGTACGCTTCATCATCATCATATCAGCCGCAGGATGTCCACTGCTGGATATAGGCCTCCTCTATAGATTTCTAATAGGATCGGTTTACATCCAGCGTCTTCCTTCTTAGTACGCTTACGGGTAGTTTAATATTAAGAACTTTTAGGTGTATTGTGGATATCGCTGACGTGAAAGAAGAAAAAATGGGAAGATCAAGGAAAACATTGTGATGAAACCTGCACTTATAAATAAACCTAAGTTTCAAATTGTCAATCCGCCTTGAGTAAGCGTTGTGATCAATGGTCGTGCTACCTCTGTATGAGAACAGGCCTTTGCACACTACAGCGTAACTATAATTAGCTGGTATTATTTAGTTATTTGAATAAAAAAATATTAATTTGAACCCCAAACGGTACCCAGGTTTCCTCATTGGCATTACAAAAGACTAAACTATTTTGAAAACTAAACTATGTATGAATGTGGACGAGGCGAAAGGAGTGTGTAAGGATCGTAGCAGGTGGCGGTCCGTGATTTCTGCCTACTCCCATGGGAAAAAGGCGTGAATTTATGTATGTACGTAAACTATTTCGCCCAAAAAAAAACACAATTAAGAAAATATTGTAACTGAACTTAAAACAATTGACAATTATAATATCTCTGAATCCTCAAATCAGTTGGTAACCGCAACAGCTTCATGTTTTACGATTGCTGTAACAATTTTATTGTTTTATCATTGTCGCTGTTATTGCAGCAACCGCAGCTCTGTTGATGGGCACTTACAGTGTGTTGCCATATTAATATGGTATCGATTGTATGAATATTGTAGATGCTCTGAATGCGAGATAAATGCTGGTTTGAAGTAAGAAGTTTTTGACAAACCGTCGAAATGGCTGACATCTAAAATTATATTGTATTGTATTGATTGCATTCTTGTTGTTGTCGTTTGTATTGTTGTTGTTATTGTGTGTTTTGTATTGTTATTGTTGTGATTGTATTGTTGTTGTGTTTGATTAGATTATATTGTGTGTTGTGTTGTATTGTTGTTTGTTGTTGATTAGATTATATTGTATTGTTGTTGTTATTGTATTGTTGTGTGTTGTTGTTTTATTTGTATAGTTTTCTCCCGACCGATTTCGGCCATAGCAGCTAATCTTAATGTAGACTAATCAAGTACACAGGCGATATTAGGTATAGCGCACAAGTGTCTGCGCAAACACAGGTGCACTCCCTTTTCCGTAACTCTCACTCGGATAGGACGGCAATCCGACACAACCGGGGGCCGATAACCAGAACATTCTTTTGTGTCTTTCTAAAGCTCAATCCATCGTGAGTTTGTCTTTTTCACCTCTGACCTAAGTGACCGAAATCGGGCCTAGAGAATACATCACATTACAAATATTATAATAGTGTATAAACCAGAGCACGTGACATTTTTTTTTAATAAAGCTTTTCTGATTGAATGTAACCTTGATGTTAACAAAATTGGTTATACAAACAAGATAAAATTCTGGCAAATTGAATTTGAGATAAGGATTGTCAAATTCTATTAATAACCAAAATATATTTCATGTAAGTTTTAGTTGCGTGTGGTCAGTGTCACGTTTTTTTTTTTAAATTACGTAATTTCTAGAATTTGTCTAAAGTATCTCTCATGTAAGTAAATATAAATTAACCTAAATTACTAATTAACACGACACTATAAAGGGCAACAAATCCTTTACTTCTTTCTATAAAAAGTCGGTCAAGTGCGAGTCGGACTCATACACGAAAGGTGCCGTATGAAAACAGACATAAAAAACCCCCATGCAATTTATAACTTTATTTTTTATTTTTCTTATTTATTACTTTAGGTCATACACACAAAAAAAATCAAGTGTCTACCTATTACGGTTCAAAAGGTACAGCCCTGCAACAGACAGACACACAGACAGTGAAAAGCTGTAGTAACAAGGTCCCTTTGGGCACCCTATAGCTGTAGGTAATAAGAATAGAAAAAGAACAAAAATCCGTTGCTTTTTTGGGTGTTGTACCCCAAAACCTAAAATAGCGGCGGATTTGTTTTTTATTTAGACGAACCGCGTAATCAAGTCGTTGGCCTAGTGATTCTAAGCGCAACAGCTACGCTAGAGATATTGGGTTGGATTCCCAGGTCGAGCAAAAAGTGTAATGTGCCCGGTGGCAAAAGACTCGCCCCCTATTACATAGAAACTTAACATACCGGCGAACTGTAACTGTACGTTGATATAACACCTCTGCCTTACCCTTCGGGGAATACAAGCGTGATGGTAAGTTATAGCGTGACGAGTTATTTTTCATACACGTAAACACAAAAAAAAACATACATTTTCGTGCTAACATACATATTTAGATCAAAACCAAGTGGTTAGGTGGAAATGGAACTCCGGACCATCAATCATTTCCTTCGTTGACATGCGGAACAAAAAAACGGAACACCAACGTGATCGTCATTAGTGATAATTAAACGAAAATAATACAATACTGGGAACATTCGCAACAAACACCAAAACAAAGGATTTTGAACCTTATGTCTTTCTACTAAGAACGGAAATTATTTTGGACGCGGTATTTGGAAGTTGGTGGTAGGGATTATAATAGGGTTGGCGGTTTTTGGTAGTTACGTTTTTTTTTTACAATTGGGTAGAGGAAAGTCTGGCCCTTACCTGTAAGATGGGTTGTTAAGGCATAAATGAAAAATATTAATAAATAATATAGGCATTTATTATAATCAATAATCTGGTCTTAATAAAATATAGCAGTTTTTTTATAACATCCCTATAATACTCGAGAAAAATATGAGTATAGCTTTTTTATTAGCGATCGGAAATCATCAAGTTACTTTCTTCCACCCTGGGCGGAGCGGAAGGGATTGTCAGATTCTTACTGACTAAAACCTATCCGTGTTCCTCTTAATGCCCTTTGCGTTCTAGGGCCGCGAGTAGGTATACAAGCTTACTACATCTATTTTAATTTTAAACAATTCGTTTTAAACACTTTCATTTTTGGTTATAGAAACCCCGGTAAGTACCTAAGTTTCATCTTAGATATTTTGTGGAAAAAAATTAGGAAGAAAACAGACGGGCGACAGTTTTTTTATTATAAAAAATAACAAAAATAAGTAAATTGCGGAACCAACTGCTAAAAAGCTTTAACAGAGAAATTCTGGAAAAATAAATGTCAGTATATTTTTCGGCGGCCGCCATGATGCTTTTATCTACTTACCACGGTGCGGTGGCGACGCTCACATGAAAATAACCCGAATAAATTCTAATAGGCTTCTCTGTTTCCAAGCACTACACTATAATATGACTATATTTGGCAATGATGTTGGGGTCGGATGTAACAAGGCTCTAAAAGTTCTAAAATATTTGTGATGGGAAATATTTGAAGTTATGTTATGAAGGAAATAATTTAATAGATATAGATTTATAAGATACTAGCTTTTTGCCGCGAGCTCGTCTGTATGAACGTCGGTTATCAAAGAAGAAGTCGCGGAACAGAAAGTAGCCAAATTTCATCAAAATCGGTTCAATAGTTTAGTTGTGAAAGCATATCAGACAAACAGACAGTTATAATATTAGTAGGTATGGATTTGTAAGAATTTCAGTTGAGAATTAATATTAAGTAGGTGAGTAATAAATGAATAGTAAAAAAAATACGTAAAAAATAATAAAATAAAGGGATTCAAAGATTCATCCTTCATTTTAATATGTAAAATGTATGGTTAATTAACTCATTGAACCATAAAATTAAAAATTTCATTTGTACGAAAATAAAAAGAAATGTGTTTCACAGGTAAACGGCGAAAATATACGCAATTTAAAAAAAGATTCAATTCTAATTTTAAAATCCCCTTTTTTATTCGCAGCCTCCAAATCATTCAGCCGACATCACAAAATGTCATCCTTAACCGCAGTATCCGAACGCGATCATTCGCCGCCCCTGATTGGCTGTCGCGTTCCCGCTAAAAACGCCATGATGAATGACAGCTGTCAACTTAAGCTCAACAATTTGTTAGGTGACATGTTTTAAAACAAATTATTGTCACTTACATTATTCGTTAGGGAGTGAAGAATGAGATTTTGTTTATTTATTTTGTTAATTTTAAGTGCTAATGATGTTCGTTGTCTTCACTTTCATTGTAGAGGACTATGCTTTTGTATAATATTTATTTAAATATTGATTAAATACCTCTTTGATTATCTGCTTACCCTTTACCCAACTGTGTTGGGGTCGGCTTACAGTCTTGTCGGATGCAGCTGAATACCACTGTTTTACATGGAGCGACTGCCTATCTGATCCCCACAACCCAGTTACTGGGCAACACGATGCCTTTTAGTAAGACTGGTTGTCAGACTTCCTGGCTTCTGACTATCCGTAACGACTGTCAAAGGTCTCCGGGTGATATCGAGAACTTCCTATTGGTAAACCCTATAACAATATTTAAATACCTCTTTAATAAACATTTTATTTTTGTGTTTTGTGCATCAATATGATAGGTAACAATATACCTACACAATCGACGTTTTATTAACATCAGGTATTGCCGGGAAGGATCAATGCTTGCGGCTATAAAACACAAATAATCTTTTACTAGTTGTTTGGTCAGCCACCAGATTGGAATATTTTCAACCAATCTGTAGAAAAGGACACAATCCATGTGGGACCAATCCAATTAAAACTTATATGGGTTTGATGTAATAGCACAATGCAATACCATACCAGAACTGCCTCGTTAGCCTAGAGGTCTCCGGTTCGATTCCCAGGTCGAGCAAAGTGTTTTTGATTTTTTTCTAAGAAATTCTCAGTAGCAGCTCGGAGTTAAGATTTAATTTAGTGCCCGGTCTGTCTAACCGAAGGGTAAGACAGATGTGTATCCCTTCACAGGCGTGATGATTTTTTATGTTATAATACCATCGATCGATGTCAATCGTATAGGTATAGTATCACTCTTACACTGTAAGTTTTAAACAGTATGAAACATAAATTCTAAGTAAAATTATCCAAGGCAAACTTAATATTTACAAAATAGTATGAGTAACGATTCTATTTGCACCCCAGCCACTCCTTCGATGTTATTTTTAAACATTTCACAATGACATGACGGTGATTACACCATGGGGTGCCTTTGGGCTTCTTGTCACGCGTGGTCTATTAAATTAGAAGCCGCTAAGCGATAGAAGCACGAACCAATCAGATTGGGCGGTTCGTATGACCATGCGTTTGTCAACTGAGGGATAAGTCTCGTTTTTTTTTGGACTGCGGGTTGTTCGAAAGAGATACCGCGCCCCCGGAACGCAAAGGGCACAAGGAACATGGATGGGTTTTTGTCAGTAAAAGACTGACACTCCCTCCTGTCCCGCCCAGGGCGGTAAAAAATCGGTAAAAAAAGTCTTGTTTTGATAACATACTTGTACAGACACGTTTAATTACTACTTTAATTTTTCAAACCTACCTAAATATACCGGCGAACTGTGGGTGTACCTAAATTGATGCACCTCTGCCTAACCCTTCGGGAAATATAGGCGTGATGGTGATGGTGATGGTATATTAAATTTACAATTAACAAACATAACCTAATTTTGATATACATCGACCGTTTCAAGTTATCATTGCATTACTGTATTATTTAAGTAAAGCAATGAATGGTGCAGCTGAAGTTATCTTTTCATGCTTTTAGTTACTACTAGCTCCATTATGATAATGCAAAATAAATGATAAGGTGAACTGAAACAAAATGGATTATCATCCTAAGTACGTACAGAGAATTAGCTTTCATTACATTAGTTTGTATTGTTTCCTGTTATAGTGATGTTCGGTCTAAAAAAATATTCGATCAAAAAGTGACAATTGTAGATTTTTGCTTCCAAAAAAAAGCAACAGTGACTGAATATTGTGTTTATAAAAAGCTCGCTATGGCTAGTAATGAAAGCAGCAATTCCAATGCGATGGAAACCAGAATAATAGATGATGTAGGTCCAGAGCTCCATGCCTATGTTATCGGCCACTACATCCAGTCAGCTACATCTGTAATTTCATTTATATACGGAGTGACATCGTGGTGCCTCATAAAGAAGTTCCGCAATTTCAACAACTACGTGTACCTCAGTGCAATCCTAGTGAATGTGTTACGATTAACCGTTGTGTCGCTCCCTTTATTTAATCTGAGAATTTACATAGCTCTGCTCGTTCGATTATGGAGTTTATATTTCTACTTCTATATTTTCCTGTCAACTGTTTATAACTACTGGTTAGTGGTGATGTGTTATATGTTTTACTCCAATATTGTTAAAGTTTTCGATAACAGCAATAAGAAGTATCTTCTGAGCACTTTGTTTGCATGGGGCGTGCCTATGATAGTATCAATCATATGCACATTGATTTTACATTTTATGGAAGTGCCAGAAGACGAAGAAGAAAAAGAAAGCTACCTTCTTACATTTTTCGAGTTGGCTGCTGATATAACGTGCAATATCTTACCTTCTGTTATGAACCTGATAATCTTTATCAAACTTGTGTATTCTTTATTTCGTTGTAAAGATACGAACGCTGTGGTGTCTAAAAGGGAACGAAGAAGACAACGGTTGAGTCGTTTATGTACAGTGACTGCTATGTTTCTTGTAAGCAATATCTTCGTATTGACTTTTCTTTTATGGGATTGTTTTCAAGTGTCATACTTAATACGCTCTATTACATTAAGTTTACAAATAGTTGTCCTGGCTTTATTTGTTCCTTTAATAAGGAGTAACCGGGCGTTATGGCTCGAGTTTTATAAGAAACGGTTCAAAAGGACTATTTCGTGATAATTGTTGTGTTTTTTGGCAATCTGCATCATTGCTCCAAATTCAATAGTCTAAAATTACCTAAACTCGTTGTAACACCCGCGAAATCGACGTTTAAGTATCACGTCGATCTCGTAGGTGTATAAGCTCAGAATGATCGGTAATCGCAATTTATGTTTTACAAGCTATTAAACCATTTATGGGGCATATGTATGAACATTTAGCTATTCTAGTTTGTGAAGTAAATTTTATCAAATTGTCTGCCTCGCTTCTGACCGTCAACGAAGATGGCGGGAGGAGGTTAAAACCTAACATAAGGATTTTCCTGCAATATTAAAAAAACAGGAAAAGGAAGAGAGGCTTTTGCTGTACGGTGGAACTATACAGGCTAGTTAGATTAGATTAGACACCTCCTAATCATTCCGCGAACCATGTATATTTTTATCCACATTGACGGACTTACGCAAAGAATTACAATGAATGTGATATGAAGCATTATTGAGTACTAACGCAAATTATGACCTGTACTGATAAAGCAAGATAAACATTAACGATTACAGTCAAGTGTCCAAATCAGGTTTGACCATATTAGTTCGATTCAGTCCTTGTTATAGTAACGTTTGATCTGAAAGTTTGAATGCTTCGACGACCAATTTTGTGGCAACAAAGATCTTGGGCCACTATTTTACAATAATAGATCCCTAATATTATTGTATATGAGTTTTGATGTATATCATGGCAGATCATGACACCAGCGAACAAAACACTACGGGGAGCGAAAATGATGAACGGTACCAAGTGGTCTATCTAATCGGGCACTATATTCAGTGCACCATAACCGTTTTTACGTTCATATACGGAGTGATATCATGGTGCCTCTTAAGGAAGTTTCGCAATTTCAACAACTACGTGTATCTCAGTACGATGCTAGTGAATATGTTACGTTTAACCATTGTGACGCTAAGTTTAATTGATGGTGGTATGTATATCGCTGAGCTCAATCGATTTTTAACTCTTTACATGTTTATGTTTTTGATGCTAACTTCAGTGTACAACTATTGGTTGGTGGTGATGTGTTACATGTTTTACGTTGATATTGTGAAAGTATTTGATGGTGACATCAAAAGGAAGTATCTAAAAAGCACGCTCTTTGCCTGGGGCGTGCCTATAATAGCAGTGATCGTTTTTAGACTAATCCTCCTCTTTTTGGAACTAACTGAGCCTGGTGAAATAGAAATCATATTCGTGGGATTAATTTCCATTTTCATCATATTAGCGATTCACATTTTACCTGTGGTTTTGAACTTGATCCTTTATATTCTACTTGTGTGCTCTTTATTTCCCTGTAAAAATAAAAACGTTTGTGTGGTTCCTAAAAAAGAAAGAAGAAAGCAAAACTTGAACCGTTTGTGTACAGCGACGGCCATCTTTATGTTAAGTAACATCTTTGTTTTGACTTCTCTTATATGGGAATTACTTAAAATTTCAAAATTAGTACGAGCCATTGCATTTAGCTTACAAGTAGTAGTATTTTCGATATTTGTTATTTTAGTAAAGAGTAACCGAACATTGTGGTGCGAATATTATAAGAATCGAATGAAAAGGAAAGCCATGTCGTGATTTTATTTTTGTTGTTTCTTTTTTCAAACTTAGTTCATATTTTCATTACTGTCAGGTTGAAAACAAACCCATAACATCGACGTTTATCTAAACGTCGATCGCGTAGGTGTATTCGTAATAGTACCTACAGGTTGATCGATTGTTGCGGCTTATAAAACACTGCTACTAGACTATCGATCGAATTTGTGCTTTAGTATCAATAAATCGAAGAGGTTTTTATTTATCTATATATCTACTGTAGTATAACCAGGTCATCCTGGATCGATGTTATTATAAATTAATTGATTTGGTGTGATAAAGATGGTGTAATCATCGATTGTCGTCGATCGTGTGGTTTTAGCAGAAAATGAAAATAAATCATCAAATAACTTCTTCGACCTTACCCATTCCTGTTCCTCGTAATGCCTTTTGTGCTCTAGGGCCCTGGTAAAGCTTAAAAAAACCGCAGCCCTGGCAAAAATCTGTCTTACGACACGTCAGGGCCGATGCCTGCCGGGGCTGCGGATTGTTCGAAAGAGGTACCGCGCCCCCGGAACGCAAAGGGCACAAGAAGGAACATGGATGGGTTTTAGTTTTATTCAGTAAAAGTCTGACACTCCCTCCCGTCCCGCCCAGGGCGGGGGAAGTTATTTGATAATATCCCACCCAAAAAAAAAAAAAAGGTTGCATTGAAGACGTCTACATAGACTTGATGATGTCATGTGTTTCATATAAATAAACTACATACTATGCGCAACCATTTTTGTTATTTATTTTACGTGGACATTGTTAAAGTATTTCATCATCACTTCTGTCTATATTGCACCAAGGGGAAAGAACCAAATTTTGCAATTATGTGTTTTATCAACGTGACACTAAGCTTTATCTTAGATAATTATTGACCACCAACTCAATTACGACCTGTGGCAGATACGACAGGTTAACATAAACAATAGTCAAGTGGCTAAAATCTGGTTTAATTACATTTGTTTGTTATCCTGTTTGATTTCGGACTTTTATTAATTCCACGACTGTGCTGGGACTTCGACCTGTGTCTGCCACATTTATAATACTAGAAAATTACTAATATGTTGTCAAAAGGCTTCGGCCTGAACCAAACCAGTGCATTCAAACCATCAGGATGTGATCCTTACGTGCACCCATCAACCGGTCCCATCTTCTGGATCGGACATTACGTCCTGTACGCCTTGTGTTTGCCTACCTTCGCATACGGAGTGATATCGTGGTGCCTCATAAAGAAGTTCCGCAATTTCAACAACTACGTGTATCTCAGTGCAATCACAGTGAATGTACTACGTTTAATTGTTGCAACACTCACTTTAATTCATTGCGACCGAAATATTGACATAGAAAGTCATCAAGAAATATATTTTATGTTTCTTTCTATGATTCTGACGATAGTGTATAACAATTGGTTGGTGGTTATGTGTTATATGTTTTACGTTGATATTGTAAAAGTTTTTCATAAGGATATTTCGAGAAAGTATCTTAAAAGTTTCATCTTTGCTGTGGGCGTGCCTCTGTCAATACTAGTTACTTGTAGATTAATTATTTATCTCTTTATTGACGTGGCGGAAGAAAATGATAACAAGAAATTACTGCTTACTATCGTCGCCCTTTGCATTTTAATCACGTGCAGCACATTGCCTGCTGCAATAAACTTAATAATTTTCATTAAACTCTTGCGTTCTCTGTTTCCTTGTAAAACTACAACTGCAGGTGCACTTACTAAGAAAGAAAAAGCTAAGCAAACTTTGAGTCGTTTATGTACAGCAACCGCCATGTTTATCTTTAGCAACGCAATAGTTTTAACGTTTATAATTTGGGAACATCTTTCAATTGAGTCTCTAATGAAAGATATTACATTTAGTTTACAAGTAATCGTGCTTACCATATTTGTTCCTTTAGTAAAGAGTAACCGGGCACTTTGGTACGAGTATTATGAAAAACGATTAAAAAGGCCATGTAGTGACTATTATTGTTGTGTTGTTTGTCGGTAATAGAAAAGCAAGAGAATGGGTTATTAATGAAATAAACTTAATTGTTCATTGCCAGGCGAATTAATTAGTTCATCACTAATAATAATTTACCAATACTTTATGAGTATCGATTTACCCACACGATCGATGTTTTGCACACCTGCGAGATCGACGCTCCAAATTATTGATGTCTATTACATTTAGTTGTTGGTTAGAAATTAAGTTATATATTTAACGAGAAGTTTTTTTACTTCCATCGTTTTTTTTATTATTGTGCCTTTTGTAATTCTACTTGATATCTCATTCTTGATTTTTAATGTACATTTTAACGCAGATTTCAATCAGAACGGGTATTTTTTGTTTCTCGTATTATAATTACTTCTAGATTGTGTAAATATAAAATAAATGTAAATAACTTTATTTCGTGCCTATCTTAAGTAGATAATGTAGGTATATACTTTAATATCCTGTTTAGTTTAAATCTTAGTTTAATCTAGAAAAAACGGCAAAAATAAGTGTAACTTAGTTCTAAGTAGGTATTACTTGAATGTTTCTCATTTTTTAATTTTAAGCTCTCTTTGTACAAATAAATGAATTATGTTTCTGTTGCAGTTTTTTTTTAGTGTGCGCCATCTTGATTACTTTCTTATTTATATTTATTTGTTTACAATCTTTCGTTTTTACATTTTTTTATTCAGTAGTAACACAGTATAAAATATCCTCTTTATGAATTTCATCTGCGTAAATCTATTTTCTACCGCTGTCAATTTCAAAAAAGTTTTTTCAATAAAAGTTTTTTTTTTAGTGTTTTATCTACTCAATCCACATTTGAGTTTAAATCTGTCAGAGTGTTAGACTCTTACTGACTAAAGCCCATTCATGTTGCCCCTTGCGTTCCAGGGCCGCGGTGTCAAATGCAAATTAACCTACAATCTCTCAATAACTAAATTAGTTACTTCGAACTAATTCAGTAGATATACCTAATATGTCACTTTTCTATCCAGTAATTACAGTTGTTCATTCTAAAGTTTTACTTAAAATATTATAATAATTAATCAGCGTTACCTACTTCTAAAAATATAATAACTTATGGCGTGCACTGAATTAAATCTAATTATAAATTCTTCCTCACATTAGTAGGTAATAATTAATATTAAAATCTCCCGTTATGAATAAGGATAATTACATTTAAAAATGTCATTTACATTTAATTAAGGAAAGGGGGAGGCGCCTAGTCGCTCTAAATGAGGTAATTTGTGCTGACTCTAAATGAATAGCGTTAAAAATTCCTGTTAATTTTTCTAATAACTTACCTCTTAATTTTTGTTTGTATGAAACGATTGTGCTTTTATTGCATTTGGGAGAATATGAAGAAAGCAGTACAATACAAAATTATTTAGTTTTTTCAATTTAATTTACCATGTTTGCAGAAATCTGATCCTTATGATCTATTCATTAGTGCTATAAAAGTACAGGAGCAATTTTTTCGGATTGTAGTCGGTTCGATTCCCGGTTGTGTTAAGCGTATTGTCGGTTCGATTTCTGGGTGTGCCAAGCGTATTTTCAAAATTATTTAAATGCAGTTTTGTTTCTTTTTTTAATAAAATAGTGTTTACTTTGAGTAAAATTTACTAACTTAAGTGTTTAGAGAACTTCCCTCCAGCTCCTAGCATTAAAAAAAAATCCACCTTGTATATCATTTTACATCCCATATAAGTATTTAAAACAAAACCAAAATCACAAAACTGTCCCAAGTAACCTCAAAGCTTGGCCACCCTACACTGTTCGGCAGTAATCAAGAAACCCGACAATTTTGACGAATATTAATTCGTCAAAGTTGTTTTCGAGTTGAGATTGCGTGCTTAATGAACGGACAGACGGACAGACTAGTCTACTTGCTATTGTCTCCCAATCGACTGTAGATTAAAATTAGACACACGGGAAATTGAACCTTGTGGAACGGTAATAGAGTTGAAATTTGATTTGTATGGTGTTTTTCATGGAAATCATTAATTTTGTTGGCAACAATCAGGCGGTATTGTTTATTGTTTTATTTTAGTAATCAAATTACGTATTTGTCTACCAAGTGCTGAGCTCCCGTCTATGGTTTTGCGTGTCAATTATTAAACTTTGTTTATTTTGCACGTTGTAAAATGGTTTTTATTCGTATACTTACTGCAAAATTGGGTAAATTTTTAACCGACTGTAAAAAAGGACTGCCTTGGTAGTCTAGTGACTAGACTTTAGTCGTCCTAACCGCAACTGCTACGTTAGAGGTATTGGGTTCGATTCCCAGGTCGGGCAAAAAGTGTTTTTGGGTTTTTACATTACGATTTTCTCAGTAACAGCCCGGAGTTTGAAACTTGGTGGTGTAACACCCCCGTGCCTCGGAAAGCACGTAAAGCACTTGGTACTGCGCCTGATCTGTCCCCGGTTGTGTCGAATTGCCGTCCCATCCGACTACGACAGTTAAGAGGAGTGCACCCGTGGTTTTGGGCACACACTTATGCACTATAATATCTCCTGCGTACTTGGCTAGTCTGCATTAAGATTAGCCGCTGTGGCCGGAATCGGTCCGGACATATGTATTACTTAAATACAAACAGCCCATCTAAAACTTGACCCCGCCAAGTGCAGCTTAACCTCGCAAATCAATCGGCAGCCATTTTAAAATAACAATTATCTAAGTAGTTATCTTTGTTTATTCCCATCCAATGTGTTAGTGTTAATAGACAAATTGCTATTAGATTGTCTCTGATTGGTTTATCTTCTGTTTCGTACCGCTATAGTTAAGTTGATAGAAATGAATTGGGTTCTTTTTTTAAACTTACCTCACACTAGGAATTTCTTCTGTATAAAGGGTGCGTTTACAAATAAATTCTATGAATATTTCAAGTGTCTACTTGTTAACCTTATTAATATCGAGCCAAAACAAGCGGAAAAATCACGTTTGTGGTATGGGAGCCCTTAAATATTTATTTTGTCCTAGTTTTTAGTATTTGTCAAGTTGTGTATAGCGACAACAGAAATACATCATCTGTGAAAATTTCAGCTTTCTAGCTATCATGGTTTTTGAGATACAGCCTGGTGACAGACGGACAGCGAAGTCTTAGTAATAGGGTTCCATTTTACCCTTTGGGTACGGAACCCTATTATATATTTCATAAAAGGTAGCTACTTCTTATAAAAAAAAAAACACAATACAATCATGATCGCAGTTACACGGGATTTGAGGATGGCGGGACGGCTTGGATGACTTTCTCACGAAATGGCGAGATAGGGCAGAACATCACCGTGTCGACGGCGCGTTCGTGTTCCACGCGCGCCTCAAAGAGATGTCAGCAAATTTGGATGGGGCCACTGAGGGCTGATGCCTGCCGGGGCTGCGGGTTGTTCGAAAGAGATACCGCGCCCCCGGAACGCAAAGGGCACATGAAGGAACATAGACGGGTTTTAGTCAGTAAAAGTTTGACACGGGTTTTTAAAGACGGGAAATCATCAAATAACTTCCCCCGCCCTGGGCGGGGCGGGAGGGATTATTTGATGATTTCCCGTCTTTAAAAAAAAAAAGGGCAGAACATCAAGGAACGTGGAAGTAATAGGGGGAGGCCTTTACCCAGAAGTGGGGCAGCAAAGGCTAGCAAAAAAGGCCATGGATACACCAAACGTATAGGTCTCTACCTTCATTCATAAAATCATCATCATCATCATCATATCAACCGAAACAAAAAAAATTGCGGAGCTATTTTCAGAACCAATAGTAAAGAGTTGTCTCGTAATCCTCCTTTCTATGGTTTCTTTTGATATGTATTTTGTATATAAGTATGAAGGTATGTATGTATATATATATATATATGTATGTATGTTTTATGTATAGGATTTAATACAGTAAAATATATTTATGTATTAGTGTGGATAATTTCAGTTATTTTGTACTTGTGTACAAATTAATTTATTTATATAATTGCATTGGGTTAAATTTTTATTTTATTTTTGAAAGTATCAAATTTTGTTCTTTTATTTACTTATGATTTGCACCTACCGTGTTATCTCTTCACCACCTTTGGTTGACTGGTAGAGAATGCCTAAGGCATTAAGTCCGCCTTTGTACTTTTTGTTGCATAAAGTTTAAATAAATAAATAAATAAACCGAACTAAATCCACATAAAACATAGGCCTCCCATAAAGATAGCCACAATGACAGGTTCTGCGCTGCTCTCATCCAGCGATTTCCCGCGACCGTTCCACCTCGTGGGGGGCCTCCCACATTGCGCCATCATTTAAAACAAAATGCAGGAATATCGTATGCAATTAACTTAAACGAATTACTGCAGTAGATCAACTGAAAACTACTAACAGAATTGCGCGCATCAAATTAAAAATGAGCACTAATTATGCGAGAGCTGGAGTGCTCATTAGCGAATTACATTTTAATTTTTTAACTAACTTGTGTCCGAGTTTTTTTAGGGTTATCCTGCTACTATTATAAACGGGAACATTTGTGAGGATGGATGGATGAATGGATGGTTGGATGTCTGGTAATATTTCACGCTTTGTCGTTTTCTTTTCGTGTCGATTCTCACCGGTCTTGTAGGGATTGAGAGTGAGTATAGAGGAAGTTTTTTTTTATTCGAGATCGGTAAACTCTTGACTCTAGTCTTAGTCAAAGGTGACATAGACAAAGTTAATGATGGAGTGAGCTTACCCAGAAAAGTAGTGCACCTATGTTTGCGCACACACTTGTGCACTATAATATCTCTTGAGCAGGTACTAGGCTAATCTCTCTATTATTCCTACCTTGACCTTATTGGTAAGGTTCTTCAGAAAAGTCGGGTGCACAGTACTCGTAACGGGCGTGCTTGTATGAACGTGGAGGAAGCGAAAGTAGTATGTAAGGATCGTAGCAGGTGGCGTTCTGTGTTTTCTGTCTACCCCCGTGGGAAAAAGGCGTGAGTTTATATATGTATGTAGGTATTATATTATTTATCGCTACCATTCAAATTAAACCTTCTGCTTGTTACTTTGACATCAATATCGAGGTCGTGTTATATTTACAAAAGAGAGGCGCGTTAAAAGGCTTAGCTTGTCATTTGAACTGCTAGTTCGGGCGACACTGTCAGTTTTGTGGGATTAGAGATATTGTCGCGACGGCCATTTTGAATTTGTGAATCTAAAATGGAGAACGTTATTTTCAAACATAGTTTTTTTTATATTAAGGACGAAATATCATAAATTCATCTGTACATACTATACTATCAAGCCGGTATTCCCCGAAGGGTTAGGCAGAGGTGTACCAATGTACACCCACAGTTCGCCGATATGTTTACGGCAGTAAACCTAGGGTTATGTTTTCTATACTAATACAATAAAGAGGTAAAATTTGTAAGGTTGTAGGGCGAATCTCCGGACCTACTGAAGCGATTTTGAAAAAATCTTTTACCCAAAGAAAGCCGCGTTATTTGTGGGCGTCATAGGCTATTTAACATCACGCTACGACCCACGGGAGCGGAGCAGTAACCAAAGACGTAACTTAAGGCGGGCGAATTTGCGGGTAGTTCGGTAGTAACATCAAAAATATTTTTTTTTCGTTAACACTTGTGTTTGCAACAGTACATTGGTCACGGATCTCAAGAGGTCAATTTGATCAATTGTGTACATCGCCTACATTGAAGTGGTGAGTACTTGCTAAATGCTCCTAACAATGTCCATTATTCACGCCATTTAGCTGCAGTGTAGGTAGAAGTACAGGTTGTTAGGTATTTAACCTATACTTGCGCCACATTTAATGCAGAATATTCAATAACAAACAACTGTCAAATTAAGGAATAGTGCGGGTATAAAAATAACTTTTTCACAACCTTTAACTTTTAAGTCGGTTGCAATACCAAAACAGAACTAAAGACTTCCAAAGCTAAAGTTATTTCTTAATTTTTAGTTTTTGAAAGTGGTTGCCTTTTTTTAAGTTTTATAAAACCAGGTTAAGGAGACACTCATGTAATAATGCTAGTACTTACTTAATAATATTAAAGTAAACTGTGACTCTTAATATATTAATTACTTCTATGAAATGCAGCAAGAAGAGAAGAGAAGAATAGAAGAAGAGATACAAAGAAGGCTCCTGCCTTGTCTTTATTTAAAGAAGGTTTGAAGGATATGGGTGCCGGTGTAATTACAGGCACATGAGACAATTCAACTTTGTCTCTGGGATGGTAAATTGGTAACGCATTTGCAATGCCTCTGGTATTGCAGATGTCTATAGGCAGAGGTGACCACTAAACATCATATCGACGGTGAAGAATCAATATCTAATAACTAACATTTTAGCGGCTTTTACATTATTGCATATTCGTAGAAAAAAAATGTAAAAGAGCTAATATTTGCAAAGAGGTTAGGCCTTGAATTTTATTATTCTTATTTATGAGATAAATTTTCTTAAATATACGCAACTTTTAAATTAAAATGTTAAACATTAGAAATGGAAAAATTTCTTCGCTTCTTGTAAAATCATGGTTTTGTAGTTATTAGATATTGATACTTCACCGTCGATATGGGCCGGTTAGATTGCTATTCAACGATGTTCAACAAAACAAATATCTTCCCAACCAAATATAACCCTCATTTACCCAAATATAGGTTACAATTTTTGCAAGTTGTACATCACAATCGTAGGATATTAGCACCGGTTATAAACAGCACTTTGATAGCAGCTCGCGGAAGGAAGGCATTCGGCAAAACATTTCCCCTCGCTTTTGATGGATGGCCCACAACTATAATGGGGGGAGTTGCACCGTGCGCGGTTAATGCGGGGATCTGTTTAACCGTAGTTAGTGGATGTTTGTTTTTCGTGATGGAAAGGTTAGGTGTAGATTTGGTGTTTTGAAATGGTAGATGATTTGAAGGGACAATTTTATTTTTTGGTTTGGATAAAATGATTAAGGTTATTGGTTAAAATATGAATGACAATTGGGTATAAATTACTCTGAAATGTTATTTTTTTTATAGTTATGGCGCGTTGCGGTGCGACGGCATGTTTTTAAGATTTCAGATTTTTTTAATCCTTTTTATTAAGCACAATGATATAGGAAATACGGTACGAATAATAATCATAATTATACAGGAAAAATTTTTAACCAGTGCGTAAATTTTGCCATAATAAACTTCAACACGTTTTATTAAACACGTATATTTTATTTTGATATGTCTTAGTACTAAAAAAAAAAGTTATCGCTTACGAAACATGTTTACTTAAAGACCATATTTCATTGTCACTCGGCGCTAGCGCATTCCCCACCCCCTCACCCCAGCCATGCGCCCGGGCGGCGGCGGCGGCCGCGAGTTTTCATTGATAGTATGGCGAATAGATTATGTCCTGGATGTTTTGCTTATTTCAAACTCGGATAAGGATGAAAATTTTTTTTTTTTTTTTTTTTTAACTAAACACGGAAATGTGATCTATTACTGACACTGAACTACCAAAAAAAATTTACGCACTGGTTAAAAACTTATCCTGTATTGCTGAAAAGCAGTAACACATAATTTTTTTAGATAAAATGTACAAGTAACCGTGTTCATCGTCTTTAGTTAAAGAAATTTTTTTCGAACACTATCCATCAAAGAACTGATTGGCTGCTGCGCTGTGTGTCTTGGGTACGATTCCCGGACGGATAAAAATATTTCGCACTTATCCCGGGTATGCTTGTTTATGTTTCTGAGTTTATAAGGTTGTAACACACCCACGATCCAGCAGAAATTCCTATTGCGTGGCAACGTTTTAAAATTTCCAAAAAATCCATTTAGCCAGATGCACTTTTGAACCCAAAAAGTAACTCCCGATCAAAATATCACTTTAACACGTTGTGAAACTCGCCCCCAAGGTGTTTGGCAATGACGCAAGTTTATCGCGTGTTAGCCAAAAGTTTCTACGCTATAGCGAATACCTAACACCCGATGTAGGAAGCTATCGATAAAGGAGAAAAGGACAGAAGGTCAAATCTATTATTTAGCCCAAAAACTAACAAAATTGAAACTATTTTTCAAATAACTATAAAATTATAAAGATCATACCTATTATCGCCATCAGTATGCATGATTAAGAGGAACTGCGATTGGTGATCTCCCTACAAACACACTTGCCTGTTTTCTGGTTTATGACAATAAATGGCAATGATTTTTGACAGTCGGTTCAAAATTAGAGAAGGAAATAGATGAGAACCAAACTCCGAACTATGACTTTTTACTTAGTCTATTGAGTCGGATCTGCAGTTGTCCTTTTCGCCTGCCTACACGTATAGCGGTCGCAGGCGACAGCGATAGTTTTTTCTAATATCTAATTTTCAAAAATCTCTCCGCCATCGTTTCCTCTTAACAACTCTGTGAATTCTGTGATGCCTCTTGCGATACAGTGGCTATGTGATCAGCCCCGGATCTAAGGGGGGGCAAACCGGGGCACTTGCCCCGGGCGGCATTTTCATGGGGGCGCCAAATCCTTGACACAAGAATTCGAAATATCGAACAAATGAAGCCTCTTTTGCTACAATTTCATAGGTTTTTATCAATTAATCGAATCTTAATTAAGTATGTTTGAATAACGCACTGAAGGGAGGGGGCGCCACTATAAAGGTTTTGCCCCGGTTCGAAAAAAATTGTTGGGGGCGCCACTATTAAGGTTTTGCCCCGGTTCGAAAAAATCGTAGATCCGGGGCTGTATGTGATATAGTCAGTCATATACCACTGTCGAGCAGGAATCAAACTTGGAACTTCTGTGCTTCGTCTGCGTAGTGACTAACCTAGCCCTCTAATTCCTTTAACGGAGCGGGAAATGACTTTGTTTATAAAGGGAGTGACGCTGATGTAAGAATTTGTTCCATTGGATTAAGCTGTTTTATTGATCAATGGCCTTTTGCAATTAAGAAGACGAAACACTTTTGTTTGACGTAGTTAAACATAAACATACTTACTATACTTTTAAGTAGCATCTGCCTAAGAATTTATTTAAAAAAAAAATGGGATTCGTAAATAAAGTACGTGAATATAGTTGCGGGGTTCAACTTAGTCATACTACCTTCTGCTCGCAGCTTCGTTTTTGGTTGCTGCTCCGCTCCTGTGGGGCGTAACGTGATGATATAATGCTTATGTTATATTCCTCATGAATCTGGCTATCATCACAAAAATTGTACACGCACAACGCTGCACACGCTAACGCATTAAGAATTCCCTGTAATGTTAGTAGTGTTTGTGATAAATATTTTTTTTTCGAATGCTGCTGGCCGTTCCTGAGATTAACGCGTTTAAACAAACAAATAAACAAAATAACTCTTGAACTTTCATATACTGGTATGATAGACAATTATATTTTGGTTAACTTTTAATATATTGACAATTTTTCAGATAGTAAAAGTAACTCTAAAATATGGAAAAAAAACAGATGATGCGGTCATAAACTACTCTCTACTACTCAAAATGTTTGTAACAGCAGATGTTTTTTAAATATTTTGGAGTTGTCTCAGTAGTTACAGTTGTTCGTATTTATGAGTACTTTTACCCACTTCAAATACGCGCAGCGATTAAAAAGTCAACCTGTACAGTTCTTCCTAGAAAACAAGTCTTTCCAAAAAGAATTGCGACCAATACAGACCATTGTGTACACGACCCTTAAGACTACCGATCAACTTGACCTCAAAACTGCCCCTACACAACCGCATTCGACATCCAACCTCATTCCACCCGCATAACACGATATAGGTTACATAAAAACCGTTTTTATCACCTCTTCAACACAGACCAGACCCAAACATACTTGGAACGCGAAAAGAAACAAAAAAATACGAAAAAAAACCGCGATTGCGCCCATTCAGACCTAAGTGCAGTTGACATGAGAAGGGGACGGCGATATAAAGTTGGGTAAGGAAGGAAAGGGATGGTGGGTTCGTTACTGAGCCAATGGGGTCATCAGACGGGAGACAGGGGTACTTGCACTTGACCCCGGAGTGAAGTAAGGTACGAAAGAGTATTTGAAGATTCAGTGTGCTACTCGTACTTTTATCGGATGTTAAAAAAATTTGTCATTCTTATTGTTGGTGTATTTCTGTCTTATACGTTCTTGTTGGTTGTCCCTTTTTAATATCAATACATATTATCCCTCATACACTAAATTATTGCGCTCAAAAATCTTTCAAAGTGTTTTCATCCATAAAAAATAATGTACCTAATGAAGATCTTAAGGTATTTTTTTCCAAGTCACTTTTTATAGAAATTACGTACGTAAATTACTTATTAGGTACGTTGGTTTAAAATATTAGATGTTTAATAAATTGAACCCATGCAAAACCGGGAAGGGTCGCTGGGTCATACTTTCATACTCATATTATAAATGAAAAACTAGCGACCGCACTCTTTCAAGATTAAAACACGTAAATTAATTTTGAACCTCAAGAAAGGACATTGGTTACTTTTTAATTAACGACTCGAGGGGGAGCTCGTGGCTAAATAATAACAGCCGCATAGACCGATCTTCCGGGTTAGGCCACGCTTGCCGAGGTTGGTCTGTGGATGGGTGACCATTTACCATAGCGAGTTTCCTCCGTGGCTCGGAAAGCACGTAAAGCCGTTGGTCCCGGCTGTCATTTGTAGATCTTTGACAGTCGTTATGGATAGTCAGAAGCCAAGAAGTCTGACAACCAGTCTAACCAAGGGGTATCGTGTTGACCTCCAGGTCAGATAGGCAGTCGCTTCATGTAAAACACTGGTATTCAGCTGCATCCGGTTAGACTGGAAAGCCGACCCCAACATAGTTGGGAAAAGGTTAAGCAGATGATGAGTCTGCATCCACAATAACATTAGCAAACGAAGTCACGGGCTAAAACTAGTAAACTATAAACGTTCTAGATTTAAAATGGTTCACCACAAGGCAACGTTTCAAGCGTGGTTGCAAGCTAGCAAGATAGTTCGCACTCGACGGATATATCCTGCTTACCCCCGAGTTGTGTAGCGTGATGATACTTTACGACCTCGTTACGGAACAGGTACAGTCGCTGAGAGAAGTGTAAGGCTTTTTGCAGTTTGTTTTTGAGATTTTTGGAATTGAGTTTATGTAACACATTTGTTAAATGGTTAGACGAGTTGCAGCAAATAGTGTTATTGGGGTTTTCTATGAAATTCTCAGTAGCAGCTCGGAGTTAGTATTTGTGCCTGGTAAATGGCAATAGGCTCGCCCCCTTTTACATAGGGCTTAAAACGTACCGGCGAACTGCGGGTATATATCGGTACACCTCTGCCTAACCCTTCGGCGAATACAGGCGTGATGGTGTGCTATTTAAAATTGGAACCTTGATCTTCAACAAATTCGTAACCAGAACAGAGAATAAAAAAGGTAATATTTTTTCTGTATTCCCTGAAGGGTTAGGCAGAGGTGTAACCAATGTACACCCACAATTCGCCAGTATATTTTTAAAGTCGCATGTAATAGGAGGCAAGCTTAATACTAAGTAGTTTGTGAAAATAGATTCCTAGAAATAATTCTAGGAATTATTGTATTTGCAAACACTAATATAAATAAAGGGTTTATTTTAGACGCCATAGTTTCAAATAACAATAAATAACTCAAATCGAGCCCACACAGCATGACCTGATAAATGCTAGACAAATTGCGATTATGTTGTAAATTATTGATATTTTCTACAGAAACCATTTAGATTTTGATCTATTGCGATCTTAAATTACACAAAATAACGATTTTCAATTATCTTTCCTTCTAATATTATAAATGCGAAAGTTTGTGAGGATGAATAGATGGATGTTTGTTACTCTTTCACGCTGAAACGGCTGAACTGATCTGGGTGAAATTTGGCACTGAGATAGATTGTAGTGTGGAATAACACATAGGATACTTTTTATCCTGGAAAAATTTACGGTTCCCATAGGGTAATATATTAAATTTGAGGCGGATGAGGTCGCGGGTAGAAGCTAGTCCACACTAAATTACATATAAATGCGAAAGTAGTTGTTTCTTTGTCTTTTTGTTACCTCATCGCCCCCAAAACTGCTAAACCGATCGTGGTGAAATTTAACAAAGAAATAGGTTGGTATCTGGATGGATGGATGGTTTTGCATCTGACATGTTAACTCTTCACCACCTTTGGTTGACGAGTATAGGCAATAAGTCCGCCATTGTACTGTATTGTTGCGTAAAGCTTAAATAAATAAATAAGGACATAAAAGTTAGTCTGTGACCATGATTACGTACCAATACTCACGCGAACGAATTCACATGCAAAAACTAGTTGCTCATAATCTAAACTTTTTCAATTCGTATACATATAACAATTTAGGTTGTGTTTACTTTTATATTGTTTCTACATAGGTACTTATGAAGAAAGGAGTGTTAGGACTCTGCTGGGTTGTGAAAGTCAGATAGGTTGTCGCTACATGTAAAACACTGGTGTTCAGCTGCATCCGGTAAGACTAGAAAGCCGACTCCAACATAGTTGAGAAAAGGCTAAGCAGATGAAGTACTTATGAAAAATCTGAGCAACCAAAGATCCTTAGTTTAAATTCCTGTAAAACAAATTGACGTCAAACATAATATTTGTAATTATAACACTTTAGCATTTGTAAAAATACTTTAATGCTTTGTAAATTACTACTAAACTTCCTCACATCTAATATTGTAGTCACATTAAAGTCACCAATAACGAGAAAACGTTAGCAAGAAAACCTCATAGCAGTTCTAATGAAAAATATTTAGTTTACAAATAAAACCTAAGTCTTGCCTACAAAACGTTGAATTTGTTACCGACTGTCGCGCTATCGACCACTACAGAAGACAGCTAGCGTCCTTAGTAACATATACATGCAACAAAACAAGCCATTTCCAACCTTAACCCCACTACATAAAACCGAAATTAAACTCTACTCCCAACACTTGAAAAATTTCCCCACATTTGAATTTCAACTTTAGTGTGTAGAACTTACAGTTCCAAATTGAATGGTCATGTCCGCACGCACACAGACACGAATCCGTTCGATAATGTATAACTTGTTGCACGTCACTACACACACACAGGCGCTCTAACGCACACAACAATGTTTACACTAGCAGAAATGGATGGGCAATGTTGGCAAAAGGTATTGAGTTACGGAGAAATGATAGAAAAATATATATATTTTCGTGAGGTCCTGCGGTCTTATGATACCTATTGAATAAATTTTACATGTTACCTCTTGAATTTTGTGAACTAGGGATAGATTGAAGTCCCGGCAACGCTCGTCAGCCATTTCATTTTAGTATATGGCTGAAATTTTGAGATGGTTTAAAGAAAAATCTAGTTAAGAAGGTATGTGTACTTGCTAGATTTAATACTGGGCTTTATTTCCAGGTATAAAAGGCACTTTACTCATTTAAGTGTGACGGCCACTAGTTTCTGGAACTACCATTGGAAGCATTGTTTGTGTATGATAGCCATTTGCATAAGGAACACACAGACTATATAGTATCACGCTAAATTGCTACGCTAACGCTAATTTGTATAAACTAGCTTTCTCCCAGGCCTTCGTATTCGTGGATTTTCATTACGGATGCCTAGTTTAAAAAAAATATAGCCTAATTTATATTATGCGTTTTCCATAAGTGAAAAACTATTTAAAATCGGCTTCGAAGCTTTAGAGTTTTCCCATTACAAACAAAGGTAACTAATCTTTTCTCATTATAACATCAGTTTTCAATTTAACATAAATTAAGGTACACCCATTATTTACAATTATATAAAAGACGTATAATTAACTATTAAAAGTATCACCTCACCTTTCTGCAGATCAGTCTAGAAAAACTATATAAACCTATCTAGGCCTAGCCTTTATACAGGGTGCACTTTTGGACAAAGGGCTTAGCTTCAGCCTGGATTTAACAAGCGGCTGCCGCTCGGTCGGTTTCCCTCTGTCAAACACAATATCTCCCCAGTTAATACCACAAGGGTAGGCAGACACTGGCTTTTGTTTTAAGTTTAACAATAGTTAGGAAGTGTGTTGTGGAAGTTTATCACCATTTATTGGAATAAAATGTTAGTAACTGACACAATATATTAATTAGTTTCTGTCCGCGAACTGCCTCGTTGGTCTAGTGGTCCTATGCGCGACTGCTACGCTAGAGGTCCCGGGTTCGATTCCTAGGTCGAGCAAAAAGTGTTATTGGGTTTTTCTATGAAATTCTCAGTAGCAGCTCGGAGTTTGGATTTGTGCCCGGTTAATGGCAATAGGCTCGCCCGCTATTACATGGGACCTAAATATACTGGCGAACTGTGGGTGTACATTGGTACACCTCTGCCTAACCCTTCGGGGAATACAGGCGTGATGATGGTATACCTGTCCGCGATTTTACCCGTGTGGATATTTTCAACCGCGTTCAGTTACGTCTGTTGTTACTACTTCGCTCCTGTGTGTCGTAGCGTGACGTTATATATAGTTCCTATGTTACTCAGGAATAGTGTAGCTATCATTGGTGAAAAAGTGGTTGAAATAAGTCCAGTAGTTTCGGAGCCTATTCGATACAAACAAACAAATCTTTCCTCTTTATAATATTAGTATAGACTAGCTTCTTTCCGCGACTTTGCCCACGTGGATATTTTCAACCGCGTAAAGGGACGTCTTTTGTAACTGTTCCGGAGATTTTCTCTTACAAACAAACAAACAGTACGTCTTCATTATAATACTCAGTTCTGTCGTTACGTCTACGTCTACGTGGAAGTTAAGTAGCTATACCATTTAAGGTATAGGTACTAGCTATATATATCGTGCGGTGTCACTTGCGTTCAGTTACGTCTTTGGTTACTGCTCTGCTCCCGTTGATCGTAGCGTGATTTTCTATACGTATAAACCTTCCTCTTAAATCACTCTATCTATTGCTGAAAACGCATTAAAATCCGTTGCGTATTTTAAAAGATCTAAGCGTGCGGAGGGACCGAGACGGTGGGAAGCGACTTTGTTTTATACTATGTAAAGATATAGGCCATAGATTTTAACATAGCCTATGGTATTTGGCATTCCGGGAATAGCACTTTTGTATTGAGATGTTTCATTTGTCTTGATGTAGTCTTTTGGGGGCGTAGAATCTGGAACTGAATTCATGATTAAAAACTGTGTCACAATAAATCACTACCACCATGTATTTGGGCTTCTTCATCATCATCATTCTTCTTCCATCTTCATCAACATATCCCATAATATTTGCGTGACCTTAAAATACTTCTGATTTAACCTTTAACACCTACATTAAGATATTATTAGTAAGCAATTCATTCCGCCCACTGAATCTATAAATTCCAATTCTAATAAATATTATGCAATCAATGTTCTTTTAATAATCTATTACTTTGTTTTAAAGTATCTGTTTATTTTTAGAAAAGTTATCCAGACATTACAAACTGCATTTTCTAGACCGTACGTATAACAGTACTAGCTTCTGGGATTAGAATTATTATATGGCAGAATTATTATTATATGGATGGATGAATTATTATATATCCGTTTAACTGTTTAAGCGTAAAAAAGTAACAAACATCCATCCAACTATCCTCACAAACTTTCGCATTTATAATATTAGTAGGAATACCAGCCGATTTATTGTCCCACTGCAGGGCAAAGGCCTCTTCTCATACTGAGAAGGCATGAGCATTGAACAATGGATTGACAATTTCAGACTTTTATTAATGACTAGCTTCTGCCATGCGACTTCCTCCACACGGAAGACAAGTGTACCATGAAACATAGCATATGGTAATAATCAATGAAGTAGCTTTCTATCAGTGAAAACTATTTTTGTAATCGGATCAGTATTTTTTGAGTCAAACAACTTTACTTATAGAATATAAATCTAGGTAAATCCAGGTTTTCTCGCGATATTTTCTTTCATCCATGTCAGTGATGTCCAAAATAAACTTAGAAAAGTACATATTATGAATTGAAAACGTCACATTGTTATCGAACCCACAATCTCAAGCAAGAGAGGCAAACGTCTTACCCACTGGGCCATCACAACATAACTCATTATTATTCTAACGGTGCAAATAACTTCATTCATTTATGCACACTCTCCCAAACGTAATATTATCAACCCTCCCCTAATAAATCACCAAAATAACTTGATCTACCACCTCCTCCGAACTCTTCGCTCCAAAGGGTCTAGTTAGCTAGTTGTCGTAACCGATATAAAAAGACCCTTACCTCTTGGTTCTTCTCTCAAGGGTCCAATAAAGTATTTAGGATGGTGCAAAAGGCAGAGGTCACCAATAAATGGTAATGGGTCGGTCTGAACGACTTTCAAGGTCTTGGGAACTAATTTAAGAAGGATCTGAAATATGAGCATGAATTTAACTGAAAGGAGATGGCTAAATGGAAGTATAGACCACTGCCCCATGTGCCAGGTACCATGTATAAATATGGTACTAGGTACAATGTAATGCTGAATGGCTAAATATTAGTATTTTATGTAAAAAAGATTCAGATACTTTTTGGGAATAATATAATGGTAAAATAATATTGCCTAAAAAGGAAAAAAAGGTGTGTGACAGTATATAATTTTCTTCAACTGACAAAAAATAAAACGAAAAAGAATAAAACTAAAAACGAAAATGAGGTTGTATATTTATAAGCGAATGTTTGTGATGAAAAAGTTTTTTTTTTAGATACTTTATTATGTTTAATAGTTCACGAAAGTGCTAGGAAAATATTAAACACTACATAATTCATGAATGATTTTTTAAATATTATGAGGCTATGTAAGATTCATATACATTCCAGAATGTATCTGGCCCGGGGGCAGTCATTTAGCCATCACCTTTGAATTTGGTGCTGTTGCTACGGCTGCGAAAAACTCCAACGGCAAAAGGACTACTAAATGCCTTGCTGATAACTATATTTTCAAGCCGTTTGGAGTGGAAATTCTCGGGTAGTGGGATCCGAGCGTCCTTAGCCTTTTAAAGAAATGGTCTAAACGGTTGTTAGACACATCCCGTGACCCAAAAGCTGACTGCTAGCTTGGCTAAGAGGCTAAGCATTGCCATTCTACGTGGCAATAAAGCCAGTCTCTTACACACATTTTTAGTTGACTCGATGATTTTTTGTGTTTTCATTTTTAACATAATATAACATACCACCACGCCTGTATAACCCAAAAGTCCTATGTAATGGGGATGCCAAAACCAGGGGAGCCTAATACCATTAACTGGGCAAAAATCCGAACTCCAAGCTACTGAGAATTTCATAGAAAAACCTAACAACACTTTTTGCTCGACCTGGGAATCGAACCCAAGACCTCTAGCGTAGCAGTCGCGCTTAGGACCACTAGGCTAACGAGGCAGTTATTACATTTTTTTTTTCACAAAAAATTGACCTATTTGAACATGCTCGTACTACTACGTCTTTCCTATCAAAAGAACCATTTACTTATTCAAAACAATAGACACATTCATACCTTAATACAGAACCACTGATTTCATTGGGAGCGTCATAAATTCCGGCTCACTGACGCAACGATGATGAAAGCCAACATTAATTCGGTAAAGCATTCGCCATTGCCGGTAATTACTGCCAGTATTAGGCATCAAATATTCACCATTAGGCATGTCTGACATTTGATTCATTTGGTTGTGATTACACTGTTTTACGGGGATGCGAGTTTGGTAAAATTGGTCAAGTGAATTTGGTTTTTACTGTATTGGTTGAGATTCTACAATAGTGACGGCAGTTTTTTTTTGTTTTGTGCTGGTAACCTTTCTTGGTCGTCGATTAACTATAAGATGATTGTGTGGAATTATTACCTCACTTAAACCACCCTGGTGGTCATCATTTGCGCAAAGGAAGGTTCCTTTTCCTCTCAAAAGGCCGCACCAAAAATCATCCCTGTGCAATCGATAGAGCACATCTCCGGGGAGAATATAAGGGGTCTTCCCAGTCTCCCCAGACCTACGGCATTTTAGCATAGCTTAAGTACCTATTTAGTATATATAGAGGAATAGGTAGCTAAGAAGGTATACTTACTTGCTCACTTGAATGCTGGCCCCTTTATCAGGCATAAAAAGTTACCCTGACTACCACTCTACCAGGAATTGATGGTGATAAGGAAGTCTGCCAAGACACTAAAAAGAAAAATGGTTAGTATGTAACCATGCTACATTTGATTTTTGCATTAGATGGCAAACAAGCCGACGGCTTATAAGTGGTCACAGCTGCTTCTCGAAATGTTCAATACCAGAGGCCTTCCAATTGCGTTGCCATCTTAGGAACAAAGTTGAAATGTCTCATGTGCCTATAATTTCACCGGCCCGTAACCTCCAAAACCGGAACACAGCAGCGCTGCTTTACGGCAGAAATAGGTACGCTGATAGTACTTCCCTGAACGAGCTCCTTCACAAAGACCTCTACTACCTACACCGTTATCCAAATCATAAATGTTCCATTTCAGAAAGACTGGAGTGACCTTTTCAGATGACCCCGAACATAAGAATAGTTTTTGCCAAAACTATGCACATACCACCGTATGTAACATGTTATATTTTCATGAATATTACTGGCTAGGCGCTCGGGCGCCTGCGATGATTTTTTGTGCTATTTTTATAAATATTCCAGTCGTTTTCCATAGCGTAAAGTGGCTAGCCTTAATACTGTAGCGAACTGACTTAAGTGGAAGTCGACGTTTTTTTACTATGATGATACTTTTTTCTCCCCGATTGTCGTGTCGGATGGTCGTCCCATCGGACTATGAGAGTAAAGGAAGAGAGTGTGCACCTGTGTTTGCGCACACATTTGATTATAATCAATCGGGCACTACTCATTTTGACTCGAACATAGGGCGACTCTCAAAAGCCCCTTCATCGCTATGTCTGCGATTTTAATACTTCAGGTATTAGGCTCTTCGAATGACACCACTGAACCCGTTTTTATTGAAAAGTCCGAGGTAAGCTTGAACCCCAAGAAAAGAAGACACACGAAGTCGTGAACTAAACTTTGTTTTTAATTAAAACTAATTTCTATTCTTCTAGGAATTAAAATTCACTCCTGTTTATTGTAAGTTCATTCCAGTGTTTCACCCATTCAATCATTGCATAACCTCTAAGATCAGAAACCGCTCCTTCTTGTAAAAAAAGTAAGAAAAAGATTACAACAATATACATTTTAAAATCAAAATAATATTCTGTAAAATCTATGCTAGACTCGAGAGCTGCATTTCGATTACTTCCAAGCATATCCCTGGAGAAATTCTAGCTCATCTTGAAGCTCGCGGTGAGACTAATCGGAAAGATGCCAGGCAGGCTGCACTAAGAATCATTTTGTGTTTTTTTTTCAGGAACGAATATTAAACATGGTATCTATCTGTGTTCTGAAATCATACTGACATTTCCAATTTTATTTTTCAGGTTTCATTTTACGAATATCTTCAAGACCTTAAGTCTATGTATTTAGGTTTAACATGAATAAATATGTACAGCCTTGAAATTACATGAAATTAGAGAAAAAAAACCTTCATAAGGAAGAAAAGGAAACTAAAACCATATGGCATCAAAAAATTCTTCGAAATCACTGTCAAACGGAAAAGTGCCCAGAAGACTGGTAGCATTGCTACGTTGGATGGCAATGCTAATTGTCTGGCCAAAGGTAAAAGAGAGCCGATGGGTCACGAGAAATGTCAATCAACCTTAAGTATTTGTGATTTTGAGATACAAAATGCGGATGGATGCGGGGTGCCCAGGACCGGGATGGTTGGCGCTCTTTGGGGGAGGCCTACGTTCAGCAGTGGATGGCTATAGGCGGATATAATGATGAAGAGGCATAATGGAGAAACGCCTTTAACATCATCGTGAAAGTGAAACACTTTAGCAGTGTTATACAAGCTATAAGAGACTCTAATAGTGTAATGAAGTGACTATCAGATGAGCTGTTATCCAACTTGATGGTAAGTTAAGGATTCTCCACTAGCATCAAGGTCACTTCATCTAAATTCATCAAGGGCTGCTGATTTCAAAGTCAAAGCACTTATTTTACTAGAACTATTTACAGGCACTTTTGAATTGTCAAGAAATCGGTCAGAAAGTTGCTCGTTCGAAAACGTGGGTAGGTCTATATGGAGAAGAACGAGCAAGAAACAACACGGAATTAGCATGTTGTATTTAAAAGCTTTCTTCTTAATATTCTGTTTTATTTGTATTACTGTATGTTACGAAATGTTCCTCAACAAGACCTCTCAATCTCCCTCCATCAATTTCACTCCAAATCATCATAAAAATTTAAAAACCTAAAAGAAATTTCAAAGATCATAATTTCCATCTAAATCGGTCTCCCCTTAACACATACCTCGAAATAGCAGCGTTTGATCGCCAACAGGCGCTGCGCATGCGTCGATCGCTTGCGCAGCAATCGATTGATTTATACACACATCCCTTCTCACGTATACAACGTAACCACCACTTTTATACCACTCAAAAACTTACCTTATCACTTCAAAGTAAGGTTGGAATTGGTATGGTGTAGGTGTTATTCCAGAATCAGGTATAAATTCACGGCCCATCTTTATGTGAGTAGGTAAGATTTTGAAATCGGAACATGGCCACGTGCCATAGACAAGAGACCAGACGCTTTACGTAATGTGGTGTATATGTAATGTGGTATATTTAAAAATTTGGGGGACCTGTACTGGGATTTCTAACTCTTTGTGTTCGAAGCTAAAAATAAAGGTTACCCTCTTTACTTACGTAAGTAACATTGTGGGAATATAACAAAGAAAATTGAGTATTTAAAGAAGAGAGAGACAGCCGCCTTACCTTTTTCTGTCCCTTTCCATCGCTTACATCATCATCATCTTAATTTGTAGCACTTGATACCTATTGTAGTACGAAAACTCATTTTTAGTTTTTGGTACATCGTCTTTACATTCATATAATTCTGCCGCGCTTATGATAATTACAGTAAGTCACATTTTTGACGATATTGAGTTGTATATATATTTGGAATGTAGAGATTGAGATCTACATTTCTGTATATTTGAAATTTAAAAATGTGGCATAGAACATGAAATAAGCTTAAGCATAATTACAGTAAGATACGTTTTGCGACAATGCATACTTATAATGATTGCAGTATGGGCACATACGGTTGATTTTTTCATAAAGTTAAACCCATTTCCTAGGTAATGCTACAGTAAGTGACACTTGTTGTTATTATATTAAGTGTTGGAAATAAATCATTATCATACTAAACCTTAACATATTTACAGTAACAGCATATATTATATTAATGCTTAAGAGTTTCGCAACATATTAATGTATTATCTTAGCATAAGTACAGTAAGTGGAACTTACTGTGTATATATGATAAGTCAGCGAATTAAAATATATATTTGTACGCATAGACGTAATAACAGCAAGATTCACTACTGTAATTATGTTTAGGAATGCTTAAATTTATGCGTAGACTTGCCTGGAACAAATTAGGTAAATACGTTACTTACTGCAAATATTCTAAGGCGTTTAGGATCCAGCCGGGTAGTGCGGGGTGATTCCTTAATATTATTTGTAGATAATGAAACAAAAAAAATCTTATGAAATCACAGTTTAATGTAGAAAGTACACAGCTTTATTAATAGTACAAAGTTGTATAATCAGTTCCGTTTTTTTTTTATTTTTTAAGCATTTTAAAATCTGATTATAAACTAACTAAAAAAAACAATTCGTGTTTGTACAACCTGCTCCGTACATGAAACAATCGTAAACCAAATAAAATAAGCACTGTTTCTAAAATAACACCTTTACAGTTTTTCCCCTAAAACTTTTTATAAATTCGTGTTTGTACTTCTTCATACAAAACAAAAAAAATAAAAAAATAAACACTTAGTTTCTCAAAAAAAAAGCACAGTTTTTTCTTTGGACTTCTTCATAATAAAAATAATAATACACAGATTGACAGAACGCAGCACAACTCTGATCTTTCAAGGCACTTTAAATTCTTCAATAAGACTTTTATCCTCTTAGAACAATTATAATTATTAACACTTTACTATTGTATAAATTTTGAGATCTTCGTTATACGCACTTAATCGAATCAGCCTTACAAATTAATTAGTACCGCAATTTATGGTAAAATAGTAAATGTCCTTTATGTGACTAGTAAAATATTAGTCTGTTAAGATAAGCCTACATTTTACTAGTCACATAAAGGACATTTTACTATTTTACCATAAATTGCTAAATAGGTACTAATTAGTTTGTAAGGCTGATTCGATTAAGTTCGTATAACGAAGATCTCAAAATTTATACAATAGTAAAGTGTTAATAATTATAATTGTTCTAAGAGGATAAAAGTCTTATTGAAGAATTTAAAGTGCCTTGAAAGATCAGAGTTGTGCTGCGTTCTGTCAATCTGTGTATTATTATTTTTATTATGAAGAATTCCAAAGAAAAAACTGTGCTTTTTTTTTGAGAAACTAAGTGTTTATTTTTTTATTTTGTATGAAGAAGTACAAACACGAATTTATAAAAAGTTTTAGGGGAAAAACTGTAAAGGTGTTATTTTAGAAACAGTGCTTATTTTATTTGGTTTACGATTGTTTCATGTACGGAGCAGGTTGTACAAACACGAATTGTTTTTTTTAGTTAGTTTATAATCAGATTTTAAAATGCTTAAAAAATAAAAAAAAACGGAACAGATTATACAACTTTGTACTATTAATAAAGCTGTGTACTTTCTACATTAAACTGTGATTTCATAAGATTTTTTTTGTTTCATTATCTACAAATAATATTAAGAAATAGTAATTAATTATGGTTCCGGTGTTTTGTGGCAGATAATTAATTTTACATATTGCTCCTAGCTATAATTACAGTAAGTGATTAAGTTACAGTAGGCAAATTGTGTAATTTTTGTTATTCTATTTAAACATTTATCTCATTTTGTAATCATTGTTGCAGTATGTACTTCAAATTAAAGATTGTTACAGTAAGTCACACACTTACTGTACCAATACTAAAAATACATAATTTTTTTAATTGTTCGTTCCTTAACATAAATAATTTTTTAAACTTTACAATTAAAATATTATTCCTAATTAAAAATTAAAATATAGAAATTGTTAAACAAACCTATACTTATCTTAAATATTTTAGAAAACTTAGGTTTAATTTATAGTTTAGTCAGAATGTCAAAATTAAAAAAAAAAACTTTAACCGCCTTTTTCTCGAAAGTGTCTCCAACGCACTTACTGTATATATCACAAGCACGGCAGAATTATTGGAATAATGTAATATTATAATACTAGCCTACAACTGTCCCACTGCAGGGCAAAGGTCTGTTCTCATACAGAGAAGGCACGAGCATTGACCACAACGCTTGTCCAAGGATTGGCGATTTAAGACTATTAAATTATAAGTCCAAGTTTCCTCACGATGTTTTTCTTCACCGATGTCAGTGATGTGCAAGATAAACTTAGAAAGTAGATACGATTTAGAGAACTCACACGACCATTTTCCATCGCCAGTCACTGGGCAATCACGACAATTCCTGTACAGATTATTCTTCTTCTTCTTTTCGTGTCGATTGACACACTAAATTTTGTCTGACCAGTATTGACAAACCTGTAAATCTCTATTATACCTGTACAGAATATTAAAAACATTATTTATTTAAAAAGAGTTATTATGAAGTCAAAGTCAAAGCATTGAAAGGCACTTTTGGATTGTCAAGAAGTCAGGAGGGAGAGGACTCCCCCCCTCCCTCCTGACTTCTTGACACAGTTAGGAGGGGGGGGGGGAGTTTCTTTAGGAGTTTCTTGCTCATTCTTCTCCATACTAAAACTACCAAGGAGGGGGGGAGGAAGGGGCAACTAGATTCAACTTCTTTTCATATAAGTGATGTTCAAACTATCCGCCTTGTTAGCCTAGTGGTCTAGTCGTTAGCCTAGTCCTAGAGTACGGTTCGATTCTCAGGTAAAGCAAAGTGTTTTTGGTTTTTTCTATGAATTTCCAGTAGCAGTTCGAAGTCAAGATTTGTGACTGATTAATGGCAATAGGCTCGTCCCCCTTTACATGGGAATTGGGATCGAAACATAGGTACCGGCGAACTGTGGGTGTACATTCGTACACCTCTGCCTAACCCTTCGGGAAATACAGGCGTGATGGTATGTGACGTTCAAAAGTGTTTATTGATTGAGTTGACTCAGAAGTATGTATATTATCTTTGCAACTGTAAGGGAAGTAGACATACGTTACATTTCATATTCATTTCTTTTTAATACCTTATAGCGTTCCTGAGAAAATGGATCTTAAAACAGACAGATAAAGATCAAAGTGTAACCGTTCCTTATTTCTTTTCGAATTACTGAACCCTAAAAAACACAAAAGTAACTCTCGTTTCCAACAAAATGCCGATTTTTAACAAGCTTTGCTTAGAGCTGGGGGATACAAGCCCTTGACTAACGTACTATGACCCCTACACAAGGGAAAAGCAACCATATTTCAAAAATATAAGACAGGGTTTCAAATAGCAAGAAATCCACCTCGAACGATTATCATAAAGAAAATGACGGAAATAAAGAAAAACGCACATTATTTTTTGTAGCAATAAAGTTTATATTTCAATAGAGTATGTAAATTTTCTTATTTTTTAACTAAGGCCTGTATTATTGGAGCAGAAGAGCCTAGTATAAGAGGAGATCGTTGTTTCGAGTGAGCCTGGTCCCACGCCAACGAACATTACACCTTATTTTGTGAAAAATAGGGTTTCAATTCTACTGTGTTGCCTTTTATTGATTACTGATACTATAATATAGCTTGGGATCTCACGACTTGATTCAAGTTTACTAGGTCATTCCACTCGCTAGGCAAGTACAAGTACTTACTTGAACAATGATTGCAAAGGCTTTTTAAAGCTAAATGTTTTTGCAAATATAACATAGCTCCTTTTATTACAATAAAGAGATTTATTAAGACTTACCTACGTACCTTACTTACGTTTTTTACTAAGTACTAATCTTATAAGTACTTAGTAAGTGATAATTTTACGAAAAACTTTTGGACTGGACTCAAATTACTGACAATAATAGTGAGAAGTCATTAGGTACTTTCAAATATGACAGTTTTTAACCGTCATTTATCTATATCTATTAGGTAGTAAATGACTAAAAAATAGGAAATCTTGAAAAAAAAAATTCATATCGATCCTGAGACTTTCAGAACTGGTATTCTCATTTACATAAATAACTAATTTTATTCTCTGATTACGTGTTTTAACTGCGCTGTGCGCTGCCATTTTGAAATTAATGTGACGCTTCCAACGATACCTCATTTGTCTAATTACGATTAGTAATTTAGAAGATAACATAGAACAGACGAACATACATACAAACCGGTCAAAATCATAACCCTCCTTTTTGTAACGCCGTAGTCGGGTAAAAAAACACAAGAAAACACTTTCAAAAAACGACTTTCGCTAAAAAGTTCTATTATAAAACAAAAACAGAGACTATTGTTTTAATTTTCAAACACTAAAAAGGCCGGATACCATGGAAGGTTTAAATTAATAGAGCGAGTACAATAGCTAGGATGGTGGGGTCATCGGCCGGGTCATGGGGTCACGTGGGGCAACGGGGCTACCATTGTTTTATGCGACTTTTTATTTCAACATTTCTTTGTGGTGGTGACTTATGAATGGTCAATTTGAATGTTGTATTGCAATGTTGATGATGACAAATTTCTTATTTTTAATAAAACGTTGTTAGAATATCCCCTGTAATGTGAGTGCGTTTAGAAACTTTATAAACTCACATACGTAAAAAACCAGACCCGGAACAACCCATACAAAAAGTATCCCATACAAAATGTTTATTTCGTATGGATATCAAACTCGCGACACCAAGCACAACAGTAAATCGCTAAGCCACTGAACTAGCCGTGCTGACATGGGTTTGAATAAACGAACAGACGGACAAACATTAATATGCATTTTTGTAGTAAAAAGCTGTTACTTTGACGTAACAAACAGATATACATACCACCATGCCTGTATTCTCCGAAGGGTTAGGCAGAGGTGTACCAATGTTCACCCACAGTTCTCCGGTATATTTGGGTCCCAAGTAACATGCAACACATACCATACATATAAGCAGACATTTCAATTTCATTTATTTACATAGATTTATTTCTTGGCTAACATACATAAACTCACGCCTTTTACCCATAGCGCTAGGCAGAAACAAAAGTATTCGGTACATGAACATTTTTATTCTTTTATATTCCATGTGGGACCATTCATGTATTAGCAAAGCCAGTACAAAAATATGCCGTTATCAGTACACACATGTAAGCAAATAAAACAATGCAGTGTATTATGATGACTTAGTATGCACCACGCCTGGTGCTTACAAGTAATCGTATGGGTGTTCTAAGCATGGTATGTTATCGTGAATATGACACACATGGCGACCATGGTGGTCTTATGGTGTGTCTAATAGATTTAATATTATTATTGTTGAATTTAATGTTAGTTAAAAATATTATTTTTTCCTACTTCTTACTATAATCTATAGCTAATGTTGTAAAGAGGTAAAATTTTTGTTTGTTTGTTTGTAACGAATAGGCTCTGAAACTAATGAACTGATTTTAATAATTTTTTCATCAATAGATAGCCACATTATTCCTGAGTAACATAGGCTATATAACATCACGCTGTATAACCAAAGATGTCGTGATGGCCCAGTGGTTAAGGCGCCCGCCTCTCAGGCACGAGGTTGTGGGTTCGCAACCGGGCATGGGCAAGCACCAATGTGACTTTTTCTAATTCACATGTACTTTCTGAGTTTATCTTGGACATCACTGACATCGGTAACCATGTCAGAGGCCCTTGAGGCGGTTTAGAAACTCTGACACTAGGGTGTGTGTGGTCGTTAGACCTTACTGCCCACACGATAAAGAAAGACCAAAGATGTAACTTGTTGCGGGCGAAATTATCCACGTGGATAAAGTCGCGAGCAGTTGGTGGTAAGTTGGTAAGGATAGATAGATGTTTGTTACTCTTTCACGCTTAAACGGCTGATGGGATCTGGATGAAATTTGGCACTAAGATAGATTGTAGTATGGAATAACACATACAATACTTTTTATCTCGGAAAAATTTACGATCGTGATTTAATTTATCAAATTAAATACAAAACATATCTCTCTCTCTGGCACAGTCGGATAAAACGCGGTCAATTAACAATAGTTAATATCAGTTGCAAGATAATTTGGCGAAATGATCCTTAATAGACCCGCCTGACAACCAGTGCGGAACTTCTAATTAGACTATATATCCTATATTCTGTATTGTCCTAATTGCCCGTTGACCTGCACCATTGACGATCCGCAAAACGCCTCTGATGCAGCAATAAACGTGGCTACCTAATTACCTAAATATAATAAGTTATTATAGATGATATTATACATAGATTTCAACCCTATTACATGGGACCTAAACATACCGGCGGACTGTGGGTGTACATTGGTGGACCTCTGCCTAACCCTTCGGGGAATACAGGTGTGATGGTATGTATGTATATATTATAAATGTCTCATCGGTACACCTATGTTTCACCATAGAGACCTACGTTTTGGAACGAGCAACTACCTTCAACTTTCCGTCTAACTTTCTGGCAGTTCAAAAGTGCCTGTAAATGGTCTAATTAAAATAAATGCTTTGACTTTGTTTTTGGTATACAAGTAATAAGCTAATATTTGAGGCTACAACACCGCTTTTATACAAATTAAACAAAGTAATTCATTCAACCCATTAAACAAGAATGAAGCCACGAGCCAAAGCTTGTATTAAAATATACCGACGAACTAAAATAGCAATAAATTGAATTGAGCCACAACTCGCCTCCTTCAATTGAGTGTAACAACTCACTCAATTTGATAAACGGCTGATAGCTAGATTCATTCTATACCATTACCATTTTAAGAGCATCGCAAACTCAACTCAAGCGAATTGCACAACCGCGGAAATCTCAAACTGCCCGCATAAACTATTTATATCACAGAATTTCAATACTTCAAAATGTCGGTCGATTCCCATCATGATTTTATATTTAAAATCGTACCAGTTGCCAAAACCTTTTGTCAATTTCGGCGTGGTTTACGAGCGACAGTAAAAACCCGCCATGTTGGCATCGCTTTATCGCGAGATGGCGGTCTGATGTCAAAAAGGGCGCGAAAACGAAGAAAATGGCGGACCGCGATCGTTATTTTTTAATAGTCCGTTTGTTGGCTATTAATTTTGGTGGGTATTCTTGATGAAATGGGTTTGGTTTTGGTGCTTGATATGTCATTAATTGTTTTGAGTATGTGTGGAGTTTTAGGTACTCTTAAAGTTAGGTTATATGAAAGAAAGAAAGAAAAACCATTTATTTTTGCGAAAGCGACGCACAACACAAAAATAAAAATTAACTAAAACAATAATACCAACCTATTATTATCCCCCTGTAGAGCAAAGGCCTCTGACTTCTCATCCAGACACGAGTATTGGTCACTACGCTTACTCAAGGCGAATTGGCAACTTATATTAATTACAAATCCAGGTTTCCTCACGATGTTTTCCTTGACCGAAGTCAGTGATGTCCAAGATAAACTCAAAGAGTAGGTTCTTATCAAACTTATCTGAAATCTTGCAGCGTATCACTTAAAACATCTTAACATATGAATTAGCGTACATATACAATTTGACGAAGTAATTTGAGTAACAAACAAAAGACGGAAGGTATTTAGCGAGATCTTAAAGAATTTACATGCAAATTTCAAATTCTTGGAAACTTTGCAAATAAAGTGTTCCCCCCTAACTTTTCGCACCTTTACACGTCACCCCCGGAACACGCTCCGCTACGCATCATTTAGAAGACAATGCATATTAAAAACCTCCTTTGAAGAAACAATGAATAAAATTATTGAAACAGAACTGCCTTAAATGAAAGAAACATAATTAATATCATCCCGACTTGCAGTGGAGACTAGCCAAATATGCAAGAGATATTTTAGTGCACAAGTGGGTGCGCAAACACAGGCGCACTCCACGGTGAAACAGTACTCACGACCAGGGAGAGATCAAGCGCAGGACAAACAGCTTTACGTACTTTCCAAGATATGGTGGTGTCACACCACCAACTTCAAAACTGCAGGGTGCTATAGAAAAATTCGTAATTGAAAAGCCCAATAACAATTATGGCTTTAACTGGAAACCGAACATCGAAGTGCTTGCATGCGTTACATAGCGGGTTAATATAAACAGCGTGATTTTTAATTTAAAAAAATAGTCGTTCCCTGCAACAATTTTTAATCAAGGCTACTGAGTTTGATGGTCAGTATGCGTAATTAACAGCTATGTGATGGGTCTTTTTGCCACTTTACCCTTACTTTGAAACATCTTTCTTTTGACCTGACATTTATCAGGATCATTAATTTTCTGCTCAAATACCAAGAACACCCCTTTAGAATTACGCACAAAACTTTTACCCTTCAACTTAATATCAAAACAAAATCAAAATGTCAACGCAAATGCCGAACAGATCCCCAAAGGAGCATTAAAAAAAATCCGTAGATGTTATCGCAAATTAAATAGCTCCAAAATGTCAGAAATAAGGTCAGGAATCAGAAATGCCAGTGCAAATGCTAGGTTGCGACATTTTCGACCACGATCCGATCGCGGTACGGTCGGGTAGACACCCCAAGTTGGTGCGTCCTTGCGTTTTGAAATATTATCTCACAGGGAAAAAAGTTGGTACGGGCACGCTGGAAATTATCCCAAGACTTCGTCGTGGACGCAGACGGAGTCGCGAATTCAAAGTTGCCAAGTATGATCTTCCTTGGGGTTCAAACTTACCCCGTATTGCAAATCCAGAACCGGGTACACATCAGGCGCAGAATGAACAGCTTTATGTGCTTTTCGAAGCATAGGACACTAACAACACCCCCAAGTTGAATTGTACTATTACTACGTTCCGTATCCTTGCTAAATATAAAACCAATGTCCCAATTCGATAAACAACATCAAAAAGTAATTAGTGATATTATTTGCAAAATTAATGTTACCTACTGCATTGGAATGAATTGTTTTTGGTCCCGTTTTGGCAATGCCATTCAATGTAGGAGCTATTTATAATTCTGTAGAAGCACGAAGAGAGCTATAAAAGGTAACGGGAAATAGTGTTGATTGTAGACACGATCATTCACTGATACATTGTCTTTTGCAATAGTTTGAATGTTTTAGATTCGATCTAGTAACTATAACCCTATGTTGACTTGACTAGTGCTAGTTCTGGAGTAGATTAACAAGTCTTGGTTGTATTTAAGGCCATTACACTCGACTGTAAAATAGGTATGGTGTAAAAACTAAAACCTTTCTACGACAAAATGTCTGTACTTAAAGGCGATAAAGTCCTTTTTTATTATATCAAGGATAGGAAACCATCAAATGACTATTTCCGCCCTGGGTGGTGAAAGGGAGTGTCAGACTCTTACTGATTAAAACCCATCCGTGTTTCTCATGATGAAGGGCATTATGAGAAACACGGATGGATTTTAATCAGTGCTTTCCAAAGTCGCGGTGACTCTTTCGAACCAATTCCGATTGCATTTCTGTTTTTTTTTTCTTTTTTTGTAAATCACTAACTTTCAAAGTAAAATATTAGACTTGCCAATGTCCGGTTCTCACCTCACCGCCTCGACATGAAACTACCTGCATGAGAGGCAGGTGGTCTCGTCAAGACATTTTGAAATATATCAACCAATGGATTTAACTATTTTTTTCCGTCAATGTCTTTTGTATTGAAATACCAAGAATATTGCGCAATTACCCAGCAGATCTAGCTTTCTACGTAACTCTAAAGTACAAGTCCGGGAAAATTTGACCTCATCAATCATTGGTTTGAAACACACATCATATCTTTCGTGCCAATATACATTTTCCTCCTTAATTTCCTTGAACCTTCTAGTAACGACCTTGAACTTGTCCTTGGCCCTGTTAGTAACGTACATAATATGCTTATGTTAAGGATACAAATATAATCCAGATTCACGTTGATTTCATTTAGTTGGAAGATAGATATTTTAAGTTTCTTACTCGTTCTTTTTCATACAGGCCTGTATAGAGAAGAACCCCATAAATCAGCCTCAGGACTAACAGTTATTCATCATTAGAGGCATGGAGGTGTTACTCAACCAACTACAGGTTTCTTGCTCGTTCTTCTTCATAGTGACCTACGTTTTGGAATAAGCAACTACTATCGAATTTTTGACCAACTGACCAACTCCATGACAATTCAAAAGGTGCCAGTAAATGACTGTATTAAGATAAACGATTCGACTTTGACTTTTGAATAAAAACTTTCTATATCAACGTAGACGTAATAACGTCTTATGAAGAGATTGCCAGGTAAAATGATCCCGATAGAATTACAGGCACATGAGACATTTCAACTTTGTCTCTGGGCTGGCAGCGCATTCGCAAGGCTTCTGGTTTTGCAGATGTCTATTGGACCACTTAATATCCTGTGAGCCGTCGTCGGCTTGCTTGCCATCAAAAACAAAAAGCCAGCACGCCGTGCCTGCCCCACTTTCTCCCCCCTATGTTTCCACACACACTGCCTATTGTTTTTCACCGTTATTTATTGCGAAGTTTAGCATAATACTCAGTTTATTAGGGGCCGGCAGAAAGGGGCTGAACGTTTTGTTTTTAGCAAATTTCTCATGAATCATTTGCAAGATGTTCCGTCAGTTTGCTTACTAAATTATTGGGTTGTATTAAGAAATGCAAATCCTACTAATTCTACAGTCCTACTAATATTATAAATGCGAAAGTTTATGAGGATGGATGGATGAATGGATATGTTAGTTACTCTTTCACACGTAAACGGCTGAACGGATCCAGATGAAATTTGGAACTGAGATACCATAACGCCTGTATTCTCCAGGTTGCTTCTCCAGTGTTCCCCATTGTAGGCGTACCAATGTACACCCACAGTATGTTTAGGTCCCCAGCCTATTGCTATTATCCGGGCACAAATCCTAACTCTGAGCTGCTACTGAGAATTTTATAGAAAAATTTAATAACACTTTTTGCTCGACCTGGGAACCCAAGACCTCTAGCGAAGCGTATTAACGTCCTGATATTATTAACCTAAAGCCAGTCCAGCCGACGCTGATTTATATCCATTTACACCTTATTTGACACCATTCTTCAGAAAAAACGGTTCACCTCCGCAGGTGTCCCGAGCAATGCACCTTTAGAGTTCATTCACTTCAACTACTTTTTAAATCAGCCGTATACATTGACACACCAACCTACTACATTTGCTAAATTTACAGGAACAAAGAAAAAAATAACCTATTTTGTTTTATTCATACATTTTTGATATGCACATAAAAGTTCGGAAATTATGTTAATACTAGCTTCTGGCCACGAATTTGTTTGCGTGGATTTTTCTTTTTTAAATATTGTAAGATGGCATGTCGACGGCCCATCTGATGTTGTTACCGATGCCTATATACATCTGCAATACCAGAGGCCTGTCAGTGCGTTGCCATCCCAGAGACAAAGTTTAAAGGTCTCATGTGCCTGTGAATACACCGGCACTCATACCCTTCAAACCGGAACACAGCAACGCTGCTTTACAGCAGACATAGGTACGGTGATAGTACTTCCCCGACTATAGGAAGCCAAAGAAAAAATGGATGGATTGTGTAAAGAATGATATGAAAGAGAATTGAGTCAGTGATAGCATGTCGGTTAACAGGACGACATGGAAGAAGAAAACGTGCTGCCCCAAGTAACATGGGATAAGGGCAAGATGGTGGTAGTACTTCCTCGAACAAACTCCTTCACAAAGAGCTCTACTATTATTTGACTTCTTGCCCCCTAGCCAAGTCACAAACGATAAACGCAAACGCTGAGTAGGCTTTAATAGATCTTCAACTTTTTGTGCTTGGTTTTAAGTTGAAAATCTAATGAAGATTGCATAGCGTTTTCGTTCGTTTCGTTCCAGTCGCTAACGCTTAGAAATTTTTAATAGATTTTCAACTTAAGGCTCTTGGGTATTAATTTGAAAATCTATTGGTACCTACCTACCGAGCGTTTACGATTATCGTTTGTGACTTGGCTAGGGGGGCTTTTCACCTGCGATATGTTACGTCTTTGGTTACTGCTCCGCTCCAGTGGGTAGCGTGATATTATAGCCCATGAATCCTCATGAATTTGGCTATCATATGCAATAAGATTTTTTCTAATCCGACTGTTCCTGAGATTAGCACGTAAACAAACACACAAAACTCTTCAAATGTTTTATATTAGTATAGATTTTTGTTATGCACATAAATGTTGGAAATTATGTAAATATATAGAGTAATGTATGGAAATTAGTTCTCACACCATTTGCTCGGCGTTGAGTTCTTAATCTGTAGCTGTGTGTATGTATGTGTTTCGTAATACTCCTGAATAACAGCCCGGAGAGTAAAGGTTCATAAATATCTTACTAACTAAACTAAACTGCCCCGTTGGTTTTGTGGTCACAAGCGCGACTGTTGAGCTAGGGGTCCTGGTTTTGATTCCCAGGTCGGGCAAAAAGTGTTGTTTGATCAGCATTCCCACGTTGTATGGCAATGCTGACTCTTTGGCCCAAGAAAAGGCCAGCCTTTTGGTCACGCGAAGAGTCGACCAATCACTTTTCAATTGGACTACATGAGCGCTTGGACCCCATGGCCCTGGTGTTTCAACCCAAAACCGTTTTATCCGTACTTAATATTATAAATGCGAAAGTAACTCTGTCTGTCTGTCTGTCTCTTCTTCACGCCTAAACCACTGAACCGATTTCAATGAAATTTGGTACAGATATAGTCTGGGACCCGAGAAGGGACATAGGATAGTTTTCATCCCGGAAATCCTTCGGGAACGGGAACTATTAATCCACACGGATGAAGTCGCGGGCAACAGCTAGTAGGTAAATAAATAAGCTTCTTTAAAAGATTCCTAAAATTTTATAAAACTCCACGTTTATTTTCATAAATTCTCCTGCACTACGTAAGTGCTTCATTTTCCTGGCATATTACAGCGTTGCATCTTCATTTGTTTATTCAAATGATATGAATTTTGCATGCAGTCTGCTCTTATTACAACTTCATGAAACTATACTCTATAAAGCTATTTATACTAATAAATATTTTCTATTGTATTCTACTAACTATTAGGAACAATCACGATTTAATCTTTTGACACTGATTACGTCCAGTGGCTAAGATAAGATTACAACTAGATTTTGACCGTTTTGAATTAGTAGAATTTTATAGGCCTGTGATCACTGTCCACCCAAAATTTGCGCTTAGAAATAGATATAAAATATCCAAAATCATTACTGTTTTGAAAAAGGAAGAAACTTAGTTGGTTCGATTTGGCAGAACTGCTACTAGAGAATACCTATTTCTGCCGCAAAGCAGTGTTGCTATGTTTCGGTTTCAAGGGTTTAAGTACCGGTGTAATTACAGGCACATGACACATTTCAACTTTGTCTCTGTGATAGCAACACATTTGCAAGGCATTTGGTATTTAAGTTGTGTATAGGCAGCGGTGACCACTTAACATCGGGTGGGTTTACCATCCAATGACATAAAAAAACCCGATTTAAATTTCGAACTATCTTCTAAATCATTGATTTCTTTCAATGACGTATACCTTCAAGATGTACCTATATCATCTGCTCCAATAACGTACACCAATTTAAATATAAACACTGACTCAGTAAGTAGCTGACTAACAATTTAATATAAAAACCAGCCAAGTGTGAGTCGGACTCGCGCACGAAGGGTTTCGTACATATGCCTATTAAAACCGTAAAAAAAATCGTTTGTTGTATGGGAGATCCCCTTAAATATTCGTTTATTTAAATTGTATGATTTATTTTTAAAGTGAATTTAAGAACTAAATATTCTATGAATATTTCAAGCACAGCATCAATATCATGCAAAAACGAGCAAAAAAAAAAGAGGTTTATTGTATGGATAATATTTATTTCATATTGTTTTTTATTTATTTTATTTGTTGTTATATTGGCAACAACAGAAATAAATCATCTGTGAAAAGTTCAACCGTCTAACTATCACGGTTCATGAGATACAGCCTGGTGACAGACGGACAGCGTAGTCTTAGTATTAGAGTCCCGTTTTATCCTTTCGGTACGGAACTCTAAAAACTATTTTCTTGTCCGTCAGTCTGTTATCATCGTTGGCCGTCAGCATCTCAAACAGTTTGTATTAGAGCTAGTTTCTCGGAATTTCTGCTTGTAAACTATGACGCGGGGGCCTAGTAACAACTGGGGTTAGTCATGACTGTAAAATTGAGTTTTTCATGATTAAAAATATACGTGATTTGAATAGGACGATGGCCTACCGATGTGAAGAGTAAGTGTGAGGCAAATGACCGTAATTTTGTAAGTTAAAAACATAACATACCATCATGCCCGTATTCCTCGAAGGGTTAGGCAGAGGTATACCAATGTAGATCCACAATTCATGTTTAGGTAACTTGTAATAGGGGGCGAGCCTATTTCCATTAACCGGGCACAAATCCTAGCTCCGACCTGCTACTGAGAATTTTATAGAAAAACCCAATAACGCTGCTCGACCTGGGAATCGAACCCATAACCTCTAGCGTAGCAGCCGCGCTTAGAACCACTAGGCTAACGAGACAGTCGATGAAGATTTAAACATACTTTTCTATTATGGAAGAACGATCTTTCCGATGTATCTCTCGTCCTTCTTTTTCACACAAACCTAAAAATCACCATATTATTCTTCATTGTGAATATGACGTAAATATTACTATCTTCTTTATCATCCACCATTCTTCACAGTAAAACACCTCCCAAACGCTGCAAAATACTGCCAACGCTAGAAATCGTTCCAAACGATATAGTTACACAGGTATGTCTCGCACTTGACCGTTTTATATTTTTACCTCGAGTACAGGCCATGTGTTGTATACACGGTGCTACATCAAAGAACAAAAGAATTAGCTTCATGAAGAAAGTAAAAATAAAATCGTGTATACAGCGGGTTTCTTTTTTGAACAGTTTAGGTTTTTTAGGGTCATTGCGTGCTTTGGAAAGCAGGCAAAGCCGGTGGTTCCGGCTGTCTTTCGTAGATTTTTGACAGTCGTTATGGCGTCAGAAGCCGGGAAATCTGACAACCAGTGTCACCAAGAGGTATCGTGTTGCCCGGTTACTGGGTTCTGGGTTCTGGGTTCTGGGTTGTGGTTCAGATAGGCAGTCGCTCCATGTAAAACACTGGTATTTAGTTGAATCCGGTTAGACTGGAAGCCGAAAAGGCTAGGCAAATAGTCGTTACACACATACAACACATTATATTTCATAGTATTCTTTCGACGGTATTAATATTTTCTCCAGGAGGAGACGCCCTAGAAAGACCTACCCTGACCTTATTGATGAGGTTCTTCAGAAAAGTCGGATGCACAGTGCGTAACCAGCGGGCTTGTATGACCAGATGTATGAATGTGAAAGAGGCGAAAGGAGTATGTAAGGATCGTAGCAGGTGGCGTGCTGTGGTTTCTGCCTACCCCCATGGGAAAAAGGCGTGAGTTTATGTATGTATGAACGGTAATAAAATCATATTTTCCGAGCACACAGAGTTACTTCCTAGAAAATCTAAAATCCTTTTGAAGCTACCTCACAATGTAAATTGTCATTGTCCCTGTACTCACTAATGAACAGAGTGACAGTTCCTCAAACAATAAACTTGGCAGTTAGCCAGGAATTGCTACAACAGACTAAAAAAGCCATGTGAAAATGTACCTACAGTCCTATTCAGTAAGGTTCATTTGAAACCTTGCTTAAGTCACACGATTTGAAAGGGAACTAATTTGTTTTTGAAGTAAATCATTGCGGAGTTAGGGTTCTTTGAATTTGTGTGTTTAATGCCGGACTGCTGCAGCACTGGGGCACACACGGACGGTTGTTTTTTTCATACAGTTCACACGTGGATTTCGGAAGCACCGTCGGATAAGCGTAAAGAAAATATTATGTAGGTATTTTTATGACACCTACTACAATATACTACTAAAAAAAAATTTCTTGAGTTTAAACGGACTCCCTAAACCAAACTAAAATTGACTTTTTATTTGTATGTGCGGAATTAAGGTTTAACATTATAGCAAAATTCAATTTGCTTAGTATTGCTTAAGATCTTGACAAAAACCCCTGGGACAGTCGGACCAAAAGAAATCTTATAATAAAATATTAATTGCTTAGAGAGTAGTTTATACAAAGTCAAATGATTTCACATCACAAAAAAAAATGAATCTAGTTGCCCATTCCAAAAGGTACTTTCGCATGGAGATGAATGAGCTGCCTCGTTGGCCTAGTGGTCCTGAGCGCGACTGCTACGCTAGAGGTCCTGGGTTCGATTCCCGGGTCGAGCAAAAAGTGTTATTGGGTTTTTCTATGAAATTCTCAGAAGCAGCTCGGAGTTTGAATTTGTGCCCGGTTAATGGCAATAGGCTCGCCCCCTATTACATGGGACCTAATACCGGCGAACTGTGGGTGTACATTGGTACACCTCTGCCTAACCCTTCGGGGAATACAGGCGTGATGGTATGTGAAATAAATGCTCTGACTTTGACTCCCATTTTTATTTTATTTAAACAGTTCAGTACTAAAGTTACCTGTTCCAAAGCTATCGAACCCTAGCGAATGAATGAGCAAGAAACTCCACACATACTCTTTAAAATCATTTTTTACGAGTACAGTATACAGGTAAAATATAGATGTCCCAACATTTTTATCCCTAGTCCAATCTGCCTAAAAATAAGCATTCAAATGTTGAAAGGGGTCCCATTTACACTTTGAAGTTCCGAACCCTAAAAAACTATGTTTGTCGAACAACAGTACTTCAGAGAGAGATTCTTTCTTAAGAGATTCTTCAAGAGCTCTAACAAAATAGGTAAGTTTTATTCAACCTCTGCCAAATTCTATTTGCTCCCTTGTCCCTTAAAACAAATGTGTACCGCTTTAGATTTATTTTAGGGCCTGCAGTAACGATTTGGTTTAGTCATTTATTATTGGTTTCGGATTCTACCGTGACTCGATAATGTTATTAATCTTATTAGTGCGATCCTTCAGATATCGTCAGCTGGGTCTTCTCCAAATTAGTGTCATTGCATAGGAGACTACCTGTTGGTCTTGTGGTCTTGAGCGCGACTGTTAAGCGTAGGGTCCTGAGTGCGATTCCCAAGTCGGGTTAAATGTTATTGGATTTTTCCCTTAGGAAATTTTCTGAGGGATTTGACGGTGTTAGCCTCAGAGAATTCGTAAACCCGTTGATCCAGCATCTCTCCACGGTGGTGTTAGATTGCTGTCCCATTAGAAGTGCACCTGTATTTGAGCACATACTTGTGCATTGTATACTCTGCGTACTCGGTCTACTTCTAATCCATTGAGATTGGCCACCGTGAACGAAGTCGGTCTATAGAATATAATAAATATTCTGCACTCTATATTCTGGATTCCATTTATGTCTGAAGCAATTCCCAAAAATTCGAGCACATTTTAAAAAAACGTTTCGTAAAAAATAGTCTTTTGAATTCAACATAATTTGGGATTGGGAATTGCTGCATGAACGCCTGTGCATGTTGTAAAGGCCAATTGAAAGGTCCAGGTAAGGGTTGGGGTCCAAAAGGGTCGGACCTCGGATAGGGCGACGATCGTCTTACGATCTGTCAGTACGCGATACGAATTGGATATTTCTATCATTGATACCAGCTATTTTACCAATATGTTATCCAAATGCACTGTGAATAAACAAATTTAAAATTGGCATCTTCTTATTTTATTAATGCAGTTTTCAAACAATTAAGTGCACTTATCAGCAGGCTATAAATCCAGAATCTGGGTTTGTACTAAAAAAAAACACGGATTATAAAAATTCTGGAAAGGTCTTGGTCAAGGTTTAATTCTTTCTCTCCTTTCTTTTAACCTTTGACAGTCGTTACGAGTAGTCAGAAGCCAAAACGTCTGTTAATAAGTATAACTAAGGAATATCGTGCTACTGGTATGTGTTAATCAGATAGGCAGTCGCTCCATGTAAAGCACTGGTATTCCACTGCATCCGATGAGACTGGCAGCCGACTCCAACATTATTAGCAAAAGGCTAGGCAAAAGATGAATGCGTGCACCTGGTCGGTTTAAAGCCGTTATTCTGACTCGGTCTTAACAAAGATATTAAGAAGGAAAAATCTTCGTCATCGTCATCACCTTCCCGCCCTTATCCCAAGTTACTTGGGCTCGGCGCAACACGTTTTCTTCTTCCATTCCGTCCTTTCAACCGTCATGCTATCACTGACTCCCTTCTCTTTCATATCATTCTTTAGAACTCCAATCAGTTAGACTGGCAGCTCACCACAACATAGTTAGGAAAACGCTAGGCTAAAAGATAAGTGCACTCATCTTTTGCCTAGCGTTTTAGTCGGTTTTAAGCTGTAATTCTTCCTAGATCTTAATAGGAGCCATGTAAAAAACAATCAAATTTTATATATTTGAAACTAAATCCGAATAAATTAAAAAATCTGTTACACATAATAAAGACTTTCAACTAAATAATAACACCAGTTTAACACCAAAACTTAAACAAAATCTATTCAAACATCTGTTGGACAAAAAAACTAACAAAACAGTCTCTGCTCAGTAGACTATAAACCGATTATGGTAGATGTTATGACAAATCAAAATATAACACTCGTATGAAAATAATCTTACAGAAATATATTATTATTTGATAATTGTATTGTGCGTATTTGATAAAAATATATCTTCAACTAAAGAGATGTTGATAGCCTTCTTTTTACCCAATTTAAAAAAGGAGATGGTTATAGATTCGGTTGTTTTTTTTTTCTATATTTGCTAACTCGGAACGTCTTTATTAAAATTAACCAATTTGGCAAATTGTTTTATATTAAAGGATAAAATTCTTTCAAATTAGGTTCAATTAAAATTTCATTAAAATTGGTTTTTGTAACTTGTTTTTCAAATCAAAATAATAAAAAATTCAATAAATTTCTATATGGCCATGTACTACCTACGTACTAACCTGCATTCACAAAAAACCATCTTCAAAGAAAAGGTAAAAAAAAAATAACACAAAATTCTAAAGCAGCCTGTATAGTCCGGGCCCCCAATAAAGTAGAGTTAGCTGCGCGGACGCATCGAAATCGTTCATCGAACTCGGCACATCTGTTTCTTTGTGCACGAGCCCGACACACTGTCTCGAGTGTGTTCCTTTCTTTATAACCTGCAGTGGTGGACTGTAAATATCTTCCTCTGTGAATTTATTAATTCAATAACTACACAGCTTTTATATCCCGAGGTGCCACGTCTTTGGTTACTGCTCCGCTCACGTTAGTGACAGCGTGCTATAACCGTGTATCAAACTTTATCTTGAATTACTTTATCTATTGATGAAAACCGCATTAAAATCCGTTGCAGAGTTTAAAATATTATGTAGTCGATCTAGGTCAGCGTACAAAATGACAGACGACGGGAACCGACTTTGTTTTATACTATATGAACAACTTCAATAAATAATATAACATGAAAACAATAATAATAAAAACGAAACTAAAGCTAAAAAGAATCAAAAAGTTCCCGCACGTCACCGTTGCAAATATGTGCCCAAAAGACTGCGGCAGCATTGGCACGTTAGATAGCAATCCTTAGCCTCAAGCCTTATGTGAAGTGTAACCCTCAGTGCTTGTGTAATAATATCCCTCGGTAAATTTAGGTGAAGTGAAATCGAGGTCAGCTGTCAATGCAATATGGTGGGATGACACCTCAAACTCAATTTACCTATATAGGTAAATTGAGTTAAAAAAAAACAAAAAAAAACATCTGTGTATATACACAGATAATTTTTTATAGGATAAGCCCGCCACACTATTCCCAACCATTGCAACTCCTTGAAGCCAGAATCAAAAGTGAAAAAGTATCATGTGTGTCATCATACACCACATGTATGTATCACACATCACAATCAATCGTTTAAGCGTGAAAGCGTAACAAATATACATCCATCCATTCATCCTCACAAACTTTCGCATTTATTATTATTATAGTATGACACAATTTCTACTTCTACTTCACACCTATCCTACAATACCTCTTTCCAACCACGTTTAACTTCATATAAAGAACAAAATATTCCAAATGAACACCATTTAATTCCCTTCCACACAGCCCCACCCTGTATACCGGGGCCCCCAATAAAGCTGCGCCCGCGCCGAAACCGTTCATCGAACCCAGGACATCTGTTTCCTCGCTGCGCACGCGCCACGCACTGGCTCGCTCATTCATCGCTACGTTTTTGTTGTTTTAAATATCCTCCTCTTTTGCATTCAAGCTGTCTTGAACGAGCGGGTGTTGGCAGAGGTTTCGTAATGGTTTTTTTTTATTTAATTTATTTTTAGACATGATTGGGTAGTTGACACCACTAATTTCAAGTCACAACTTCTCTAATAAAGCACTTTATTTTACCCATGAAAACCGATTAATTTTCAGTTCATTGTAAAATTAGATTTTTACTTACTTTAAAATCAATAAATAGTTAGTCAATTGAGTAGGCCTCGTAGTGACGTCACAGCGTGCTATTGCCATACAAAATCTATGGGAGAATCGCGTTTTGACAGTTTATAAAAAGTATGTCAATTGATGGTGGTGTCAACTACTCAATTATGTGTACAAATATCCCCGAGTTGAGTTACGTCTTTAGTTACTGCTTCACTCCCGTGTGACGTAGCGTGATGTCATATAACCTATGACACTATACAAAACAGGGCTTTCTATGGGTAAAAGAATTTTTAAAATCGGTTCAGTAGATCCAAAGATTCCATCCCATCCATCGTAGACTTTGTCTATGTCACCTCTGACCAAGACTAGAGTCAAAAGCTTACCCATTTAGAATAAAAAAATAACGTTAAAACGTTGGTCTTTCTTCTGAACTGTTCCCGGTCTCTATTCTTTCATACAATTTATCCATATTTTCGGCCTTTCTGTCCTCACCATCCATCTACATTTACGTTCATAACTCTTTTAGTCACATGCGTTTGATCCTCCCGGATCTTGACGTGCCCATACCAAGACAAACAGTTCCCTTTCACCTTTTCTAAATAATAAAAAATTAAAGTACTTAACAAAAACCATTTCATCGAGTCAAGGTAAAAAGTTGAAAAGTTATTACATCGGAAACATTGCAAGCGGCCCAATCATTATATTTCTTCATTCATAGTATATACGTTTTGCTCGCGACTTTGTTAACGAGAAAATCGGTTATTGCGGATGCAGAGCACTACGCGGTTAAAAATAGCCTATGTCCTTATCCCAGCCCCAAGCTTTCTTTCTTATTTCGTGGGGAAGTCCTTATAGACAATCCACTGCCTCGGGGAGCCGGAGTGAGGGATGTGTCGGACTCTTACCATCTAAAGTTCGATGGAGTTCCTCAAATTGCCTTTGGCCGGGGTACAGGGGTTACTTAGAGCATTTCTCCACAGGTATAATTGACCTACTACCACCACAAAATGGGTCCCGAAACCCAGTGCGTTCGCCAACCACCGGCCTCAGTAATTCCAGAAAGTCTGCTTCTATTCGAGAAATGGACTGACCCAGAGTTTACCGCCCGCTTCCAGAGCCCAATTTCCTCCTCTTCCATTTATGACTGCTTCTTTAGTTTTGCGAAGATAAGGTAACAAACAGACAAACAGACAAAGTTACTTTCGCATATATATAATATTAGTATTCTCCACCTATAAGAAATCAGATTCATATCACGATGTTATCAATAACAACTTGATGCATGGACTTCCGTTCAAGATAATCTATTCTATTCTATTTATAAGTAAATGAGAATGAAATACTGAATGAAAACAACGGAAGGTTAGTACCATCTGTTTAGTAGTTACAACCCACACAGATACAGATAATATGGGTACTAAACTAATGCTTATTAATGGTTATAAGTGGCTTTAAACAGATAATTGAAATGACTAACAATAGGACGGTAAATACCCACCTACATTTCTTTTTATTTCTCTTGGGTTTTACGACAATTGGAATAATAAAAATGACAAAAATATTTCTTACTAGCTTCTGCCCGCGACTTCGTCCGCGTCACAGTTGATGTGTTATCCTACGGGTACCGTACATTTTCCCGGGATAAAAAGTAGCCTATGTGTTATTCCAGACTATAATCTATCTTTGTGCCAAATTTCATCCAGATCCATTCAGCCGTTTAAGCGTGAAAGAGTAACAAACATCCATACATCCATACATACAAACTTTCGCCTTTATAATAGTAGTAGGACTAGCTTCTGCCCGCGACTTCGTCCGCGTCACAGTTGATGTGTTATCCTACGGGTACCGTACATTTTCCCGGGATAAAAAGTAGCCTATGTGTTATTCCAGACTATAATCTATCTTTGTGCCAAATTTCATCCAGATCCATTCAGCCGTTTAAGCGTGAAAGAGTAACAAACAAACATCCATACATCCATACATCCATACATACAAACTTTCGCCTTTATAATAGTAGTAGGATAGAGGCTGACTTTTAGTGGGTACTCCTAGATTTACAAGTTTTACTAAGGAACCGACCTAGAAATTTGAAAAAGGAAACCAACTGTTTCATCCGTTTTGTTTCATTTTTTGACGGCACCATTGGCTTAGTAGCTAATCAATTTGCTGTTGCGCTACGTGTCGTGGGTTCAATTGCCGCACTGATCAATACGTATTATACATTATCAGCCTTACTTATAAAAATAACGCTAAATAATACTTAGCTACTTGTCAAACTACTTTCAACGGTGTCTTAGGTGAAAAATCTTACCTATAAACATTAATCAGCGTTGAGATGTTGTTATGTACTAGCTCAGTGACAGAAAATTAAAACAGCGGCGACCCGTTGTTTAAGTAGAGTTAAGAAGTAAGATGGCGGGTTTCAATCAGCTGTGACGATGACATTTTTGGTCTATGGATTCTATTGTAAATTTTGACAATTATGCTCAATTGTTTGTTCGATTTCGTACTTTAGTCGAATAATTTGGTCATGCTCTATGCTGACATGTAAGTGTTGGCAGATTAAAATAGTGTTTCATTGTTCAGTCAGTCAATTAAGAGGTAACTAAGTATGAATTAGCGTTATTTTTATAAGTAAGACCCTATATCTATACTATACCTAGTATCTTTCTTCCGTTTACATACCTGTTGCCTTCAAAACCTTATGCATTTTACTCAGCCCAGCAGAAATATATAATTTTATCTCTAAAAACACATTTGTGAGCGAAATCGTCAGCAACACCATTGACAGATCTATAAGGCGACAGACCACCATAAAGTACGAACGATTAATATTTAAAACAGCTGACGAAATGCAAATGGCGGCGAGTTAGGGACCGGCGCCATCTTTGTTACGTCAGGGTGGTCGCTGTGTTTGAAGTCCAGGGTTTTGTTATAATATTTTTGTTTTGATTTGCCTTGTTTAATTTGTGAATGAGTTTGATAAAAGATGTCATGTCGTGGCAATGCTGCCAGCCTTTTAGGTTCTTGCCGTCGAGTTTTTTGAAGCCCTATGCGGTTTCTAGTTTGTTTTTCTTTATAAATTGTACATACTTTGTACTTTTATTGTTATTTATAAGTTTTATTTAGGTAATACATATAGATGCTCCTCTAGTCATTTACAAATAGGTATACAAATTAAGTGTTAGTTGGTAATGTGGAAATAACAGGTTTTTACTAATGCTATTATATAATAATATTTTTATGCACACAGTATAGACATTTTTTTTTAATATGAGTTTTGTCTCTCTGTTTGTTTTCTCCAGCTAATCTCTCCTAAACGGCTGGACTGATTTAGACGAAACTTCACTGGCAAATAGCTGATATTGTAAGGAGTAACTAAGGCTATTATGTCAAAGCTACTTTGGCTACTTTTAATATTAAAAATCTAAACGCCGCAGATAACCACCATCCACACGAACGAAATACAAAAACGGAACAAAATAATCTTTAAAAAACTGCAAAAGATTACAACAGACAAATTGAACCTTGTTTCAATGAAAAACGACGGAGAAGAAGCAACGGACGTCCGGAGTACATCATAATAGGAACAGCATTGTTACACGACGAAGCTATTAGCCGACCGGACACTATTGCAGGAGCTATCAACATCATACCGGACTGTAGATGTTACGTGTCTACGCCGCGTCTGGCCGTTTGATAGCGCTGTTCTTGAAAAGAGCTGTACGGATTTCGTTTAAGTTTTTAACAGTAGAGATTATATTTTTGTGTGTTATTCTTTAGTACCTATTTTCTATCATCCAGATAATAATATTAAAAAACCATGTCACTACAAACGATGTCTCTTTTTGGTGTTTATATTGTTAATCTACTAACAAGATACCACAAAGAGACAGTTTTTTAGATACTTATTATTATAAAATCAGTCTATGTTAGTTTATAAGTTTTGAAGAAACAGGAGTATACAATGTTTTTACGGCGATACTATATGAAAACCATATTAAAATATGTTGTAATTTATTAAACTTTTTATATTCTCACGCTCCCGACCCTGTACTATTACAAACAGCATTACGTAAACACAGATTTTTAACACCAAAAATAAAAGTAATTTCATAGCAATCATTTTTGCAGGATATAACTTAGTTAGATCGGCAGTATGCGTTTTTAACAGCTTTGTGATGTGTTTATACGCCTTTTTTTAAGGATGGGAAATCATCAAATGACTTCTTCCGCCCTGGGCGAAGCGTGTCAGACTCTTACAGACTAAAACCCATTCGTGTTCCTCCTAATGCCCTTTGCGTTCCAGGGCCGTGGTACCGTGTCGACGACACGTTCATGTTCCACTCGCGCCTCAAAGAGATTTCAGCAAACATTCAGAGGGGCCACTAAGGGCCGATGCCTGCCGGGGCTGCGGGTTGGTCGAAAGAGATACCGCGTCCCCGGAACGCAAAGGGCACAAGAAGGAACATAGATGGGTTTTAGTCAGTAAAAGTCAAGTCAGTTTAGACATTCGCTCTCGTTTCCGCCCCGCCCAGGGTGGGGGAAGTCATTTGATGATTTCCCATTTTGAAAAAAAATAGGTTGTGGTGACCCTTTTGATCAAACCCCGCAACCTACATAATTATACACCGTGTATACTAAATATTTTGTAAAAATATTTAATAAACTCACAAACAGACCACCCATCTTTATTATTAGATATAATATGAATAATTCAGTCTCCATTCCACGTAGTTTCACAGTTAAAGGCGTTTGTAAGCGGACAAAAGTTACGATTCCGACGAAAATGGATAAAATTATTTTTCCAGGGATTTATTCCAGTAGGTAAGCAAATTATTCGTCCAATTTGGAATTAAGATTTCTGGAATTAAGCTCTCTTGGTCCCTATTGTTTGGTTTTAGTTGAGTTTGCGATACTATTATTGTGTTGCGGTTGTTTTGTGGTAAATGTACGCTAATTGCGGTGAACCAGCTTTTCACTCTAACGCCTGAAGTAATAAGGTTTATGTGTAATCCCGTATGATCCTGTATACAAAATATTGTAAAATATGCTTTTTAAATGATTAAGTATGAAGTTTTTTGCCGTGTACATACGAAGCTACCCTTTAGAAGCAGCAACAAGATTAAATTATTTTTCTATTATATGGCGGTTATTATATATCTAGCTTCTGCCCGCGACTTCCAACCAACCTTTTCTTTTCATGAATGGTATTTATCTATTACTTACCCATATTCATCTGTATAACAAAAGATTAAAGAAACGTATTTATTTCAAAACGTCCATGAGTGAAACGTTCTATTGACAAATCTCTCAAAAACGAATCGTCCTGTCGATGAACAGTCCAATTGCGAATCGGTCTTCGGAGAACGGTTGCGGAATCACATTTTTCCGGGATAAAAAGTATCCTATGTGTTGTTCCACACTACAATCAGCCAGATCCGTTCAGCCGTTTAAGCTTGAAAGAGTAACAAACATCCATCTATCCTCACAAACCACAATAATATTAACAAGTAGAATTAGTAGAAAGTGACCCTCTTTCTCTCATATCATTCTTCACACACAATCCACGATATAATTAATCCTTTGAAATCATAACCCCGCACAGGGCGGTAGATGAGCGTGAACTCTGCCTACCCTCGTTATTACACAACCGGCCAGTGGGCAGACTGACTAATCGGCCTTCTTCAACAGGTGGTTAGCAGATGCATTGTTGTTATGTACAGACAGCAAATTAAGTGGAACTCATATCCTGTATTTTTTTTTTTTGTTGTTGTTGGTTTGTTGGTTTTTATGGTAGTTGATGGAAGTCGGAATTTAGTGATGTGATTGAATCTTGTTTATTTCGAAGACTATAAACTTGAACGGTCATTCTCGGATTAATTATTACCGTACCCATTTTAATTTTTCACCGATTTGACTTAAACACATTGAAACAAATTAATTAAAACATTAAATTAATGAGGCGTTAAATGTCTCATTAGTTCATTGAATTTATTATTTGATGTGTTTCATGTTTTAATGTGTTGAAATTGTTTGAAGTAGAAGGTTTTTATGCTAAATGCCTTGATCCGAATAGAATAGCTGAAGGATATTTCTCGTAACCAAAAACATTCAACATCTAGTAGCAATCTCATCTCAGCTGCAATAAAATCAAACAATTAGGAAAATTAGACGTATTTTTTTGGCAGGTTGTAACTGAGATTAGATTGTGATCCTTCCTAAAAGTTAGAAGAATGGCTTCCTGGCTTTCGGATGAATGAAATTTTACTTCCAGAAACTGAAGGATGTCCGAGAACTAGTTCTACAGGACTAGTAGTAGTATAGTTTTATAAAACTAGGAAGACGAACAAAAAACCTCACCCTCATCATATGAAAAAAAAACGACGGGTTGCACTCCGGGAGTGCCGGCAGAAGTGAAAACGCTAAAGACGTACACAAATATGTCATATTTGTGTACGATAAATTCGTAAGATTTTCGATCAGGTCACGTGTCCTGACGCGAGTTTAACATTTTTTACCCATTCCAAAACAAGTGCACAACGCCGCTTACGAATTGTCGATCAGGGTCACGTGTCCTGACGCGAGTTTAACATTTTTTACCCATTCCAAAAAAAGTGCACAACGCCGCTAAAGAAGTTTTCACTTCAAATTTTTTTTTACCATAGTAAAACCTATGTAATATGAATCTTCAAATACGGACAAATAAACTAATAGGAGAAACAAAACAACAACAATTAACACAACATAACAATCTCCTTAAAAAAATAAGCAACAAAAACAACAACACCATTAATTCACACCTCATTTGCTGACGGTCCACTAATCTGTTCGTTGCATATTCATATAAAATGGCCGAGCCATACATACGTATGTAGGTGTGTGTCATATGTATAGATACGCCATTGTTTAGATAAAGATCTGTCATTATCGCTGTGGGGTTATTTCAGAATTTTGAACCTTGATAACAAAAAGTATAGAATTTAAAAAACTTGGGGATTTTTGAAATCTTTTTTCTTAAAAAGATATAGTTCTTTTGCTCTAAGATGCTTTATGATTTTGTTCTCACAAGTACCTACTGAAGAAGAAATTTGTAGATACCTATTATAATCTTAAGGTATTTCTGTTTCACGAAAGAAAGAAAAAAATAAGTTTATATAGTATAGTCCCAGTCAACAGATTCGAAATTAGGAAAAAGAGTACTAGCCTATTATTGTTCCACTGCAGAGCAAAGGCGTCTTCTTTTACAGAGTAGTCACGGGCATTGATCACCACGCTTGCTCAAGGCGGATTGGAGATTTCAAACTTATTTAATTATAAATCGCCCCCTATTACATGGAACCTAAAAACATACAGGCAAACTGTGGGTGTACATTGGTACACTTCTGCCTAACCCTTCGGGGTACCCAGGCGTGATAATATGTATATTTTAATTAGAAGTCCAGATTTCCTCAAGATGTTTCTGAAATTCAAATTATGTATGAATGTAGACAATATGCCTTTTTTGTAATATTTCTTCTGTTAAAAGTGGTTGTTGCTGTTGGTACAAACCTTAAAAAAAAACATTTCCACAATGCAATAAATTCATTAAAAGCCATTACAATTTAATTGTCGGATATCCATGTATCACTGGGATTCCCTCGTGGCATGATAATCAAGACAACGCGTACATTATCTGTAATTATTCTGTCTATACGTCTGTCTTTAAATATGTACCTATTCTTTTAAACCGCTTTACTATTGTTAATGGTAAGACTTCGTCTATACTGAGCGATTGAAACGCTCAGTATTGGGAGTGCCTTCTACAGTTGTCAATGCCCTTTATTATCTGGCCATTATTAATAGCCCGGAGTTTGGATGTTAGCAATGTGACACCCTCGTGTCTCGGAAAGCACGTAAAGCCGGAGGTCCCGGCTGTCATTCGTAGATCTTTGACAGTCGTTACGGATAGTCAGAAGTCAAAAAGTCTGACAACCAGTCTATCCAAGAGGGATCATGTTACCCAGTTACTGGGTTCAGGTCAGATAAGAAGTCGTTCCATGTAAAGCACTGGTATTCAGCTGCATCCGGTCAGACTGGAAGCCGACCCCAACTTAGTTGGGAAAAGGCTAAGCAGATGATGATTATCTGACCAATATTAGATAGAAGAAGTGAGGAAGATGAGGGACGACACACTTGTGACCAAAAGCGTATCAATGTGGATGGATGGAAATAAAGAGGGAGGCCAAAGAAAGGATGGATGGATTGTGTGAAGAATGATATGAAAGAAAAGGGAGTCAGTAATAACATGACGGTTGACAGGAGGGCATGGAAGAAAAAAACGTGTTGCGCAGACCCCAAGTAACATGGGATAAAGCAGGGAGATGATAATGATGAATAGAGGAAGAGGAATCAAGCAATGTAATTGCTGTACAACGTAATTGCAGCTTTTAGAGGTTTGAGGAACAGGATGGAAAGTTCCTCATCTTCTATTGAAAAGGGTGGATCATCTGACCAGAACCGTGATGTGTCTGGTGGGCTACTGTCCGATGGTTGTTGTGGGGATTTTGTATACGAGTATGCTAACGTCGTCGCTGAGAAATTTGATATTGCTATATAGGAAACTTCAGTTGTAGTTCGTATGTGATACGATAGATGTCGCTACATAGTAGTATACTGATTTATTTCTTAGCAAATACTTTATTCTAAATACTGTTCTGTAAAAATCTCCCTCAATGCAAGGCAATTGTAGGTAAAATAAGTTTACTAAATAAACTTATTTTGGCTGACCAGCTTTGTTTTGTAAAAATGCTCCTTGGTAAATTTTGGTGCGGTAATCTGTCATCTGTGTCACTATCTGTGCTTACATCGAGCTCAAGTGTTTGGGGTGAGCTGTTTCCCTCCTCTCTCGCTGACTCCCACGATGACTTCACAGAATAGACCACTTAACTCACTCTACCAAAATTCGACTAATTCTATAGCACAATAAGCAAAAACATGACCCTTATAATCACAGCGTTTTCGACGCTCCGTACACCACCGCCCTTATCAAACAATAGACTATAATCCCTAGAGTTCTGATTAAAACGGCCTTGCAGCGTCGCTAATCTGTGCACTATGTTATACTGTATACCTACTCATATACTTGTTACTACGTACTATCATAATTACCTCTTTGTGGTGCCGCTACTTTGTCGCGTTTGTTTTATTTCATGCTGCGATTTGTGCAGTACATTGAAATGGTATATTCGTGGTACAACGGCTTATTGATTGTGTTTTGTTTTTGTTATTAAATTAATCTTAGTTGGTGTTGTTGGTGTTGACTGCCCCCCGTTGGTCTCGTGGTCGCAAGCGCGACTGATGAGCGTGGGGTCCCGGGTTCGATTCCCAGGTCGGGCAAAAAGTGTTATTGGGTTTTTCCATTAGGAATTCCTCAGTAGCAGCCCGGAGTTTGGAAGTTGGTGGTGTGACATCCCCGTGCCTCGGAAAGCACGTAAAGCCGTTGGTCCCGGTTGTCATTCGTAGATCTTTGACGGTCGTTACGGATAGTCAGAAGCCAAGAAGTCTGACAACCAGTCTAACCTAGAGGGATCGTGTTGCCCAGTTACTGGGTTGTGGAGGTCAGATAGGCAGTCGCTCCATGTAAAACACTGTTATTCAGCTGCAACCGGTTAGACTGGAAGTCGACCCCAACATAGTTGGGAAAAGGTTAAGCAGATGATGATGGTGTTGTTTTTTCATTGATCAAACGTTGCGGGATACAAGACAGTAGAATTATTTCTCCGGGACTCGTCGAGCTTCATTGCCTCGGCGCTTTCCTTGTGGTCGCCACTGTTGATTCTGGCTAACAGGAGTTGCAGTGGTTTGAGAATAGAGTGGCGGGCTTGCCCTATTAAAAAAATAAAGCTGAAATGGGACACAATAGGCTTAGGAAAAAAAATATCATTCTTAGGACAACGTAATGATAATGAATTGGCGAATTTCTGACACACAAAAGTTGCGTGCGTAAGTTGTTGTTAGTTGTTGTTTCGAAATATCTGTCGAAATAACAATTAGAACCAAAAGACCAAAACGTGTAAGTCTATCCCATCATCAAATTCTCATACGATTATACTCCCTTTCATAACCCCATGACTAGAGTCAATGACTACACAGATGGTAGCTAGACGAGCAGGGACGTACGTTCGTGTATCGTGTAGGTAGGTAGGTAGGTACTTACACAGGATCACAATCACTGGCTTTGTTTGTGTTATCATATGGGCAGTCGGTGGCAGGGATTTATAACATTTGATAGTTGTTTAATTTTTTATCTTAGATTGTCTTGCCCCCAGACTTCAAATTCAAAAGTTTCTCTAAATAACACATTAAACGCAAAACCGCGTAGAAACGCTAGAAATCTTGGGTTCAATCCCCAAGTCGAGCAAAAAGTGTTATTGGGTTTTTCTATGAAATTCTCAGTAGCAGCTTGGAGTTAGAATTTGTACCCGGTTAATGGCAATAGGCTCGCTCCCTATTACATAGGACCTAAATATACCTGCGAACTGTGGTTTACATTGGTACACCTCTGCCTAACCCTTCGGGAAATATAGGCGTGATGGTATGTATGTGTATTAAATTAAATTTTTGTCTAACTCGACCAGTATGTGTGTGACCCCTGTCCTAATGTTTACACATCACAGATGCGGCGCACGTGTGCGTCTCGCGTGCGCGTGCGCATCGTGACGTCACACTGAGCCAATAGACACCGGCGCGCCTGTTAGGACCAGACAAATACAAGTGTTGTAGTAGTTCACAATATTGAGTATCATATCAATGATATTATTTAAATACAAGATATTTAACAATATAAAATTTCAATCTTCTAATATAATATATTTTTTATTAATAATCCACCCCCTCCCCTTGTTGTCTCCTTGGTTTTTATAAATAATAATGGATAAGTTTTGCCCAGCCTTAGAATCGAACCTAGGAGCATTGTAAACACACATTATATTCCGTTTTCCCTGATTGCAAGGTATCTCACGAAAAAAATGATCTTTTTTTTTTTGACTAATCTGTTAATTTATACCAAGTCAATGTTTGAAAATTACAGAAAAATAATGTCGTAAAATCTACATGTACTTTTTTCTAGTTTATATAAAACCCTGTTTGAATTGTTCTTGTTGCTTCTATTTGTGATAACAATGAAATTAAAGAGCAACATAAAACAATTAAAAAATATCAAATACTAGTCAAAATTAAACTACTGTAGATATTTTACAATGGACGAGAGTTCAACCAATCTTGTGGTAATTGAATTAATTAGTTGACTACATCATTCTGTTTGCTTATTGAACTGAATTCATCTTGCATCATGCTCTAGTAATGTATTACAGGCGTCTGAGATTCCTTACCACATACATACATACATATACAAGCTGTTGATTTGCACCCTCGTCAAATTTTAGGAGCTTGTCATAGAAAAAAAGAAGTAATCAAATATAATTACGATAGCTGGCCAATATTTAATATATGCTTATTTTTTTAGTTGCAACTATCAAAAACAGTATTCCAGAATACTCCTCTTGCAAAAATCAGCATCGCCCAGTTGCGTATGCGGTTGGCAGAGTTGTCGCGCGTGTGAATGCGTGCATAGCGCCTAAACCCTCTGGCGAGATGGCTAGTTCGAATTGGAAAATCACGTCAAAAAATATAAATTTTAAAACAAATTTATTTTATTATTGATTCGTGTTAAGAATCACGAGCATAGTTAACTCCTTGAATTTGACGAGAATGCAAATCAACAGCTTGTTTATATACCTTCACAGTGATACCTAAAATAAACTTAGGAAATACATACATTCCCAGATCGATTCCCAGCTCGAGCAAGAAATGTTATTGGGTTCTAAGGAATTCTCAGTAGCAGCTCGGAGTTTGGATTTGTGCCCGGTTAATGGCAATAGGCTCGTCCCCTATTACATGGGACCTAAATATACCGGCGAACTGTGAGTGTACATTGGTACACCTCTGCCTAACCCTTCGGGGAATACAGGCGTGATGGTATAAAAAAATATTTTTGCCGGTATACCAAATAAGTTGTTCCACTATACAAATAGAGATATTTTCGGTACCGGCTGTAGGTCATGACCCCTACCGATTACTTCCCTGTGGCTTTTCTCAATTCCTTTTTATTGAAAAGAGAACATCGGAAAAATCCGATAAAAACTTTTGATGTAGAAAAGTTTCAACGCAGTGACCTGATTCCGATGAAAACGATAAAAAAGTACTTTGGTGTAAGTGCATTGGGTAATACCTACACTCTACATTTAATACAATATTGTCTATATCTATACTAATATTATAAAGCTAAAGAGTTTGTTTGTTTGAACGCGCTAATCTCAGGGACTACTGGTTGGAATTGGAAAATTCTTTTAGTGTTGAATAGTCCATTTCATGAGGAAGGCTATAGGCTATGTAACATCACGCTACGACCAACAGGTGCTGAGCAGCGAGGGTGAAACCGCGGGGAACAGCTAGTATACTAATACAAGCTTTCGCCCAGGACTTCGTCCGCTTGACCTATTATTTTAGATTACTTTTTTGGTTACTGCTCTGCTCCTGTTAAATCCTGTGAAATTATATAGCCTATGTTACACAAGAATAATCTAGCTATCTATTGGTTAAAAATTGGTTAAGATCGGTCCAGTAGTGTCAACACAAACAAAAAAACAACAAAAAAATATTTCCCCTTCTTTCTTTATCGTGTGGGCAGTAAGGTCTAACGACCCTAACTAACTACTAACAACTGTAACACCCTAGTGTCTTTATAAAAAAAAAAATATGTACCATCACGCCTGTATTCCCCGAAGGGTTAGGCAGAGGTGTACCAATGTACGCCCACAGTTCGCCGGTATATTTAGGTCCCATGTAATATGGGGCGAGCCTATTGCCATTAACCGGGCACAAATCCAAACTCCGAGCTGCTACTGAGAATTTCATAGAAAAACCCAATAACACTTTTTGCTCGACCTGGGAATCGAACCCGGGACCCCTTGCACAGCAGTCGCACTTGTGACCACGAGACCAACGGGGCAGTGTATTTATGAGGAACAATCTAAGCTGTATAACATCACGCTTCAACCCACAGGAGCAGGGCAGTTACTTAAGACGTAACTGGGGAAAACCGCAGCGTATGGCCAGTCCATTAAATGGTACTGTTTATCTGCGCAATGTTTTGTAGAATCCAGCAAAAGTATGAAGCTCTTTGTGGAATAGTTTTAAGAACCAAGAACACGAAACGATTGCTACTATTTAAAATCAGGGGAACAAATCCAGTGTTTAAAAAAATAACATTCAACAATATCTTTAATTTATCTCAGGTGTTTACAGAGGTGGAGCTGATATTTTAACTAGATTTCGATCGTTTCTAAGGCTAATTATAATTATTTAGGCTATTTTTTTGTAATTAAAAACCTTTAAGAAGTACTTAGTCGTAGTCTCAGAGACAATTGGAGGTGTTTTTGCCAGATTAAGATTGGAATGTGATTTTTTGTTTATAGAGGTAATCTATCAAAGTTCTGGTCCGATTACAACAATTCTTTCAGTGACATAAAGCTACACTGTTGCCGAGTACCATAGGCTATGTTTTATGGTATACTTGACTTCACAGACGCAGTTGCGGGTAGAAACTAGTACCTACTAAATAAACTAGTACCTACTAAATAAATAAAAACACCCTATTAAATGATGATATATTCAGTCAATTACCAACGTAATTGAGACATCAACGAATTATATTGTCATAAACAAATGACAATCACAACGATGACACATACACTATACCTTGATCTGTCATCAAAATCAAATTCATTAGTGACATTGGTAGTTACGATTTTCGGCGTATTTCTTGAGAGCTATCTTATGGCCCTACTAGCTTTTGCCCGCGACTTCGTCCGCGTGGATTAATAGTTCCCGTTCCCGGGGGATTTTCGGGTAGAAAACTATCCTATGTCCTTTTTTGGGTCCCAGACTATATCTGTTCCAAATTTCATTGAAATCGGTTCAGTGGTTTAGGCGTGAAGAAGAGACAGACAGACAGACAGAGTTACTTTCGCATTTATAATATTAGTACGGATGGTAAGGAAATAAGCCGACGGATGTTAAGAAGTCGCCTCTGCCTATAGACATCTGTACGTCGATTCTGTAAAATTTAGACATGAACTCGCATCTCACGTCGCTATTCACCCTCACTTCGCTTAAGGTTCAAAATTACATTGATTTATTTGACACTTTGAAGTGCGAAGTGAGCGTCGAAGTGACGGTGGAATTACCGTATAGAATGCCACTTCTGCGATACCAGAGGACTTGCAAATCCGTTGCCATCTCAGAGACAAAGTTGAGATGTGTCATGTGCCTGTAATTTCATCAGCAACGCTGCTTTGCGGCAGAAATAGGTATGTATGAATGTAAGTAAAAAATATAAATGTTGAACAAAATATGACTAGATTAAGTTCGTATGAACTAGATCATTATATGATGGTATGATGTAGATTATGTTCGTGTGTATGTTCAAAGGTCCAGCTGAAAACCATCAGGCACAAGTGGTTTGGCATTTATGCTGAACTGGGCCTGTTTGGCGCAGCAGTGAGGCACACCGTTATGTTGTTCTCTATTTTTCTGTTTTCTATTGAATAGCCTTTGTGTTAGTATATCTGTGTGTACATGGTTTGTTCCAATAAACTTGTTTTTCTTTCTTTTTCTTCCTTTCTGTATGGAGTGCCCAACAAAACGACGTCAAGAATGTCCTCTTAAACAGAGAGGTCAAGGGCGCGATACAGGAGGAGGTCGCCTCGGACGCGGCACGTATTTCTGAGGAGGCTCCTCACTCTGGACCTCCAACCATCGTTAGGGTCAGTTCACACCGAGACGCGACGCGACGTGCACCTTTTAATAGAACTACTCAAAATACTGATACAATACTGTGGGTGTACATTGGTACACCTCTGCCTAACCCTTCGGGGAATACAGGCGTGATGGTATACTCAAAATATAACTTTACTAGCTTCTGCCCACGACTTCGTCTGCGTCAAATTTCATTGGTTATCCCACGGAAACCGTACATTTTTCTGGGATAAAAAGTATCCTACGTGTTATTCCACACTACAATCTATCTCAGTGCCAAATTTCATCCAGATCCATTCAGCCGTTTAAGAGTGAAAGAGTAACAAACATCCATCCATCCATCCATCCATCCATCTATCCATTCTAACAAACTTTCGCATTCATAATATTAGTAGGATTTACTACACGATAAAGATACACATTCCAATGCGACAATATCATTGTGAGAAGGTGCAACGTATTCTGAATGCAAGGAATGAATTGTGTATCTTTTTATGTAGTAAATTAAGTTATATTTTGAGTCAGCGTCGCGTCTCATTGTGAACTTACCCTTAGATTGCGTCTTGCCACCCTACTGTAGGCTGATCATTATTTTAACACGTATTTTTTTATCATAATTATACGGTATAGTATTATTTTTCAGTTATGTCACCTTTTTTCTAAATCTTGTACCTGTTGTAGCTACCTTTTTATATGGATTTATGTATGTGAGTTTATTTTGTTTGAAAGCGCATCACGATACTGCAGGGCAATACATTTTTTTTTAATAAAAAAATAGTAAACATAATCATATTGTTTTTATCTAGCGATCTTCTTCTTAGCGTTTCGATGACAAACTATAATAGAGGTATTATATTGTTCCGGCCCAGAATTTGGCCCAATTTATCTAGCGATAATAAATCATTATACTAAATCAATTTTATTTTTCTCAAAAAACTTAGTAACTAGTGTTTTTATAGAAAATAGTTCGGCAGAATTTATTTCTAATCAATGGATGTGGTCACTGGTCTTTGACAGCCGTTACGGATAGTCAGAAGCCAAGAAGTCTGACAACCAATCTAACCAAGGGGTATCGTGTTACCCAGTTACTGGGTTGTGGAGGTCTGATAGGCAGTCGGTCCATGTAAAACACTGGTATTCAGCTGCATCCGGTTAGACTGGAAGTCGACCCCAACATAGTTGGGAGAAGGTTAAGCAGATGATGATGGATGTGGCCACTGCAACCAAACTAGGCATAGTCTGTATTTCGGTTTTTAGTTCCCTCAGAATATTCGAAGTAACATGATATGCCAACAATCAAACGTAAGGTTTATAATTTTTTATGACTTACAACTAACTCAACGGCCTACTGCCTCGATGGCTTAGTGGTCCTAAGCGCGACTGCTACGCTAGAGGTCTTGGGTTCGATTCCCAGCTCGAGCAAAAAGTGTTATTGGGTTTTTCTATTAAATTCTCAGTAGCAGCTTGGAGTCTGGATTTGTGCTCAGTTAATGGCAATAGGCTCGCCCCCTATTACATGGGACCTAAATATATCGGCGAACTGTGGGTGTATATTGATACACCTCTGCCTAACCCTTCGGGGAATACAGGCGTGATGGTATATATATGTCACCGGAAAATAACAAGATCCGTAAGTTTATCAATTTACTAGGAAGTTTATAAACTTTCGTAAGATTCTAAACGGGAGATAAATTGTAATATTTTACGTCCACATTTTCGTAAATTGATAAACTTACTGAACTCATTCGTAAAATAATAAGTAAGCAGTAACCAAACGCTACGCGCGATCTGATTGGTTGGCTGTCACGTGTCACTTCTCCTTCCTCGCGGCCGCCAGCTGGACACAAGCATTGCCACTATGAACATTGACCAATCAGAGAGCAGTGTGTTATTTTACGTATTTCAAAGATCGTATATTTAAAAGAGTTTCTGTGATTGGTCGAACCATATAAAATCTTACGAATAGATATTCGTTAGTTTATAAATTTACCGTATGACGTCGGAAATTGATAAATTTACGAAAATGTGGACGTAAAATATTACAATTTATCTCCCGTTTAGAATCTTACGAAAGTTTATAAACTTCCTAGTAAATTGATAAACTTACGGATCTTGTTATTTTCCGGTGACATATATACAACTAACTCAAATATTACATTTTTAGAATATAATTATTATAGATGGATAGTACCTAATGCGTAGATCTACATGTTCTCAATAATGTCCCACAATAAACATTATGGACAATAAACTGAAGAGCAATAGAATAGGGGCACACCTCGAGTGTTGCTACAAACGAAATTATATCACTAAATGCTCTGTTATACTGCTCAATATGAGTGCTAGAGGTGTGGCTTCCGGTATCGACTAATCGATTCTGTTTGATCGAGTAATCGAGTTATAATATGTACCTATCTTGACCCCACGAGATTGTCAATATGGGGGATGTAGACTCAGTGATCATTGTGCCGAGGGTCGGAACAGCCAATGGCTTAATTGCTAAGAGCCTCAACTATCATCTTAGGAGACTGTTGTTAGGCGGCTGGATTAAGAGCATTTAGAAGGTAATACTTCTGGACACGGCCTGCATTGTTAGGAGATTTCTTTCTCCGGAGCAATAACCGCCGGTGGCTCGGACCCTGTTTCCATTGCAGGTGGGCTACTATTTTTTATGTCTTTATTTTTATATTATTTAAAAATGTAGTTTATATGGTTACCAAATAAATCAGTCTTCTTATAGAAGGCACAAGCATTGATCACCACGGCTGCTTAAAGCGGATTGGCAATTGCAGATTTACATTATTATAAATCCACGTTTTCTCACGAAGTTCCCTTCGCCCGATGTCAGTGATATCCAAGACAAACTTGAAAAGCACATAAGAACTGAAAAAGTCGCAATAGTACATGCCCGGTAATGAACCCACAACCTCAAGCATGAGAGGCGGGCGTCTTAACCACTGGGCCATTACGAAGAATAATTATCATAACATCTATCTACATTAATTAAAAGCGAAGGGCCACTTAATAACTCAGTGATCTTATCACGAAATCTCGAAAACTACTTGACCTATGACGATGGAATTTGGCCCTTAGATTATAAGTAGGAGACGCTGAAAGGTAGGCAGTTAGTTTAGTTTATACCGCTGTTTTTGTGGCAGAAATAGGTATGGTAGTACTGGCCCGGACGACTTCCTTTACAATGAGCTTTATTACTACTAATATAATAGTTATACTTACATATTTACGACGGCAACTCCATGCATTTCTGTGCAATAATATCGACATATTTTTTTTCTTTTTTCAAGATGGGAAATCATCTAATGACTTCCCCAACATGTGCGGTGCTGGAGGGAGTGTCAGACTTTTACTGACTAAAACCCAATGTTTGCTGACATCTCTTTGAGGCGCGCGTGGAACACGAACGCGTCGTCGACACGGTCTGTCGTTAAGTTAACGTACGGACGGTGAGCTACTCATTGCTCACCGTCCACAGACCCGCGTCTACGGTGCGGAGCGTCTCCCGCGGCGGAATATTGACATAATGAATGGAGCGTCACACTAATAATTATAAAGGCGAAAGATTGTGTGTTTGTCTCTTCTTCACGCTCAAACGACTGAACGGATCTGGATGAAATTTGGCACTGATATAGATTGTGGTTTGGAATAACACATAGTATACTTTTTATCCAGGAAAAAAGTACGGTTCTCGTGGGATATTGTATCAAGTTTGACACGGACGAAGTCGCGGGCAGAAGCTAAAATAATATAATATATCACAAAAAAAAATTGTGATTTTCGTTACTCTCGAATCCAAAATTGTTCTGATTAATGATAGACGATTTGACGGGCCTGTTGGTCTAGTGGTTAGTGGCCCTGACTGCTAAGCCGGAGGTTGTGGGTTCGATTCCCACCCAGGACAAACTTTGTGTGATGAGCATGATTGTTTGTTCTATGTCTGGGTGTGATTTATCTATAATATGTATGTATTCATAAATTATATAAGTATGTATATCAGTTGTCTGGTTACCATAACACAAGCTCTGCTTAGCTTGGGATCAGATAGCCGTGTGTGAGTTGTCCCAAGATATTTATTTATTTATTATTTATAGAACTACCCCTTTTTCATGAAAAATAACTTAATGCAATAATCATAATATAACTTTTACCTACGTACCATAAATAACCCTACCTATTACTAAAAAGCCTTTCACAGCCACCCCTAACTCCACTCGACTAAAATCGACTAAAACCAACTTTGCCCATCCCTACATCGAGTATAAGATGAGTTTTTGAATCACCCCATTACATACGATGGGTCGCATTCCTCGGCGGGGTGGAAATCAATTACAGGGGGGTGGGGGGGGGGGGGCTCGGGACGGGCCTAGGTGGGGGGGGTGTTGGCAAGACGCATGTAGGTTACGACATACGTACCAACATAGATTTCCTTCAATATTTTTCAAGAAACGTTGTCACCATGCGTAGAATTAGTTTTTTAAAAATTTACGTGGATTCGTGTTGGGTTACATTGAATTTGTAGAATGAAGGTTTACCTTTATTTGTTTTTTTATTATATCTTGGTTTATCGGTTGAGGTCCTATAATAATAATAATTTAATTTATAAGCCTCGACCAACATCTTAGGAGGCTCTCGTTGGGCGGCTGGATAAAGGGCTTGATTCAGAAAGCGGTACTCCTAGACACGGCGCGTATCGTTAGGAGATTCCTTTCTCAAGAGCCCTGACCACCGGTGGCTTGAACCCTGTTCCCGACGCCGGTGGGCTACTATTTTTTATATTTTTAAATGTTTTTATTTTTTTATACTAATATTTAAAAATGTATTTAATATGTTATGTAACTAATAAATGAGAATAATAATTTAATCTGGTAGGTGTTATGATATTTAGCTACCCATTCAAATAAATAAACTGTTGTCTGTTTATAATGTCCAAAATGTGTGCTCTCTACTAAATGCATGTGAATCCCAAATTCCAATATAAAAAAACAGATAGTCTTGTCTGTCTGTCAGTTTTTTCCGGCTAATCTCCGTAACGGCTGTACCAATTTTGAAAAGACATTCACTGGCAGGTGGATGTTATAAGGACTTAATTAGGATAGGTTACACACTTTATTTTAGAAAACGCATTCAACCCAAATCTTTTAAAGTTAGAGTGAACAGGCATCTTCTAGGTACGCTCACTAGATCGTAGACTTTGTCTATGTCACCTATGAACAAGACTACAGTCAAGAGCTTACCCATCTCGAATAAAAAAAATAAAAAATAATTACAGTTCCGTACAAAAAAAAAAAACACTGTGAAAACCGACATAATTATAATAACGAAGACATATTGCCAAAAGCTAGTCAAACCAGACAGCAGAACAATTCAATATAGCTAGCTCATTAATAACTAAACTATTTATTACGATACGAACGTGGAAACAGTTCGTATTGCCAGCTGAAAGGATCGATGGCCAGACTGCACACTGCTCCGAAAGGGGGCAGGACAATGCATGTTGATAATGTGGATGTTAATACCACTGTGGTGTTGGTAGTGTGGTGGTAGTGTATGATATAGAGATGTTTTGTGATTACGCGGTTTGTTTTAATAGTATTATTGGGTTTTTCTATGAAATTCTTATTCTAACTCGGAGTTAGGATTTGTGCCCGGTTCCTAGGCTATAGACTCGCCTCGCTAGCCTAGCTACCCATCTTTACAAATAAATAAAAATGAAATGTCTGTTTATAATGAACAAATAACAGCTTCCTACTACATACATTTCCGGCTAATCTTCGGCAATAGGCTCGCCGTATTACATGGGACTTAAACATAGCGGCGAATTTTGGGTATACATTGGTACACCTCTGCCTAACCCTTTGCCGAATACAGGCGTGATGATGTGTTATGTTTTAAAAGTAGTAGAGCTCTACATTTCCCTGTTGGTTGCAAGCCCGAATGTTAGGCCAGGTGGAGCAAGAAGTGTAACCGTTTGCGCTTGCCATGAAGAATTTTATAATTTTCGAGAAAACGATTGATGTGGCCGGTCATTGGGGCATCTTTGGGGTAGGCCATGTCCAGCAGTAGACGTTGATTGGCTAATACGATGATGATGCTTAGGAATTTCTAAACAGTGGCCCGGAGTTTGGAAGTACGTAAGTGGTGAGACGCTCATCATCATCATCATCATCTTCCTGCCCTTATCCCATGTTACTTGGGGTCGGCGCAACATGTTATGTTGCACGCTATGTCACGGAAAATACGAAAAGCTGTTGGCCCTGTACCTGGACTTAGGATCGATTCGAATTTTAGAAATAAAGTCTTCATTTACTTCTAAGTTAAATTCTAACGTAATAGAAGGCATACATTATTTGCCATCCCTGTGAGGCGCACCGTCTCCCGTGCCCAGTCAACCATCCTTCGTGTTCTGTTCTCGCTTAACGCTCTCTTGAATGCCAAGCCTGAGAGACGCCAAGATGTGTGGAAGACGATGTTTTTACTTGTTCAAAGTGTTGTATAGATAAGCGTGTGAAGGCTGCTTCCAACCGGTTCTTTTGGAAATCTATGGGGGAGGCCTATGTCCAGCAGTGGACATGCTGCGGCTGATATGATGATGATGAAGCGTGTATGATAAAGCAAAAATAAATAAATAAATTACTACATATTATTAGTTTGACATATCAAAACACTAGCGTCTGCCCGCGACGATGCCCGCGGCAAAGTTGATAAATAATATTATACCAAGGGAACCATTCAACATTTTTCGGTAAAAAAACTTTTATAACTAGTATACGTTTTATCATACATAGAATGAATATAACACAGTTTTTTCAGAGAAAAATTGACATTTGTATTTTATTAAAATGGCAGGTACGATTAAAAACATAAAAATGTATACTTTTACTAATCTAGTATTGTAAAGAAGAAAGATTTTTTTTGTTTATTTGTTTATACCGAACAGGCTCCATAACTACTGGACCGTTTTCAACCATTCTTCTCCAATAGATAGCTACATTATTCCTGAGTAACATTGGCTATATACCATCACGCTACGACCAACGAGAGCAGAGCAGTAACCAAAGACGTAACTAGTAACGCGGGTGAAATAAGCCATGCGGACGAATTTCACCCTTAACGTAATTGCATTTTACAGTGGTCAGTCAACCAGACGTTTGAATGGCGGAAACACTCACAGTTGACCAAGTTCTAAAAGCTAGCCGTATTGGTTAGAACACTATTTTCAACTAGGTTTTGCTCGAGACTTCGTCTGCGTCAAAGTTAATATATTATTCCACGGGGACCGTACATTTTTCTTGAATAAAAAGTAAAAGAAAAGATGGATGGATTATGTGAAGAATGATATGAAAGAGAAAGGAGTCAGTGATAGCATGACGGCTGACAGGACGGAATGGAAGAAGAAAACCTCAAGTAACATGGGATAAGGGCAGGAAGATGATGACTGATGATGATGAAAAAGTACGTACTATTTCACACTATCCTTCCTTATTTTACTATTTACTTTTACTATCCGTACTTAATATTATAAATGCGAAAGTAACTCTGTCTGTCTGTCTGTCTCTCTGTCTGTCTGTCTCTTCTTCACGCCTAAGCCACTGAACCGATTTCAATGAAATTTGGTACAGATATAGTCTGGGACCCGAGAAAGGACATAGGATAGTTTTCATCCTGGAAATCCCCCGGGAACGGGAACTATTAATCCACGCGGACGAAGTCGCGGGCAAAAGCTAGTAATCTATATTTGTGCCAAATTTCATCCAAATCCGTTCAGCCGTTCTGGCATGATTGAGTAACAAACATCCATCAACATTTTCGCATTTACAATTTAGTTGTAAGGTCTCTACATTCGCACAAAACAAAGTCGCTTCCTGCCGTCTCTACACTTATATCTTTTAAACGCCGCAACAGATTTTAATGCAGTTTTCATCAAAAGATAGAGTAATTCAAGAGGAAGGTTTATACGTTTAGAACATCACGCTATGACCAAAGGGAGCGGAGCAGTAACGAAGAACGTAACTGAATGCATGCGATATATGGCAGGATATATGTATAGCTAGTTCACTAATAAAACTAAGGAATCGATTTCATGTCCCTTCTTTATAATTATTAATAAGTCCCCCATAGATGGCTGTAGGAAGGAACGGTCAGCAACAAAAGTTGATCAACAATGTTACTTTTACATAATTAAAATAGACACGAAATAACACAATTCAATTCCATTCAGAATTTTATTTTAATTTTAGATTCATTTCGTGTTTCCTTTGATATTGTGCTGTATAATAAGGATTTTAAAATCTGAATTCTGTCTCGCTCTCTCTCTCCCTCTCTCTGACTGCCTCGGTAGCCTAGAGGTCCTAAGCGCGTCTGCTACGGTAGAGGTCCCGGGTTCGATTCCCAGGTCGAGCAAAAAGTGTTATTGGTTTTTGCCTCCTATTACATGAGACCTAAATATACCGGCGGACTGTAGGTGTACATTGGTACAGCTCTGCCTAACCCATCGGGGAATACAGGCGTGATGATAAGTAAAAATCTGAATTGTGATTCTACTTTTGTTGCTGACTAGACTTGTGTCACTACGTATAGGGCAACTTCAGGAGTCCGGTAGACGAGTCAATTATTCAGGAGCCCGTAATCGATTGTTTGTAGTCTTGATTTACAAGGGCACAGTCGATATATGTAGGTTTTATGAAGTAAAACACATCGTGGAAGAGACATCGCCTTAAGATCATGGATTTTTAAAGCGTTGATTTATTTAAACTAGCAGTTATAGTACCATCAATAGACCATGGAGAGACACAGACCATAAAGTATAACAAGTGCAGTGTTTCCAGTGCAAAACCACTTATTTTTTAAACTTACTTATTTTTTAACAGATTTAATACATAAATCTAGATGCACCACCTTAAAACATTTTATAGGTAATTTAAGGACTGTAAATCTTCTATACTTACTATATTATTATAAAGAGGTTTTTTGTGTTGTACCGAATAAGCTCCGAAAGTACTGAACCGATTTTAACCATTTTTCACGAATAGATAGCTTCATTATTCCTGAGTAAGAAAGGGTATATCCTTACTGAATGCGCAGGTTATTGAGAACGAAGAACAACGATATACAACTGAATAAACTATTTAATCTCCTTATTTTTGGAATTTTAACAAATGTGATGTGCACTGTATTGTCTTTCGTTACGCACTGAAGTCCTTTTCTTAATCGCGTCCACATCGGATGTTTTGTTGCTCGTAGTTTTATTACAGGCGTTGTGGATCACTTATTGGCTTGAACATCTTCCCCCCCCTCGAAATCCTTGGACTTTCGAGTGGTAAAGTTCGAGTTAATGGCTGAATCTTCTAAAGAGCAGAGATTGTGTACAGCTCTACGGATGACACCTTTGGAAGTGAATACATCTGCGACTCTGGCAGCTCCATCGGATCCTGGATAAAGTTTCTGAATTCGTGCCATTCGCCACTTAAGCGGCGGTAGATTTGCTTCCTTTATGACGACCAGATCACCTTCCTGAAAACCCCTTTGCTGGACTCTCCACTTAGCCTTCTGCTGCAACTCGCATAGATATTCGTGTCGCCACCGATCCCAAAAATGTTGTCGCATCTGTTCCAGAAATTGGTACCGGTTGAGTCGATTTGAGTTCACGTTTATCAGGTCCTCTGAAGGCAGCGCTGTGAGTGGTTTACCGATAAGGAAGTGCGCAGGAGTCAAAGGATCAAGGTCTGTAGGATCAGATGAAAGAGGAGTTAGAGGCCTGGAATTCAGAATTGCTTCAACTTGCGAAAACAAAGTTGATAACTCCTCGAAAGTAAAATGTCTGTCGCCTAAGATACGAATTATGTGGTGTTTCGCGGCTTTAATACCTGCCTCCCATAGACCCCCAAAGTGTGGGGAAAATGGGGGAGAAAAGTTAAATCTTATGCCTTCCTCGGCGGAAAAACCTCTAATTGTTTCACTGTTCTGTAAAAAGTTAGTAATTACGTTATTTGCACCGACAAAATTGGTGCCATTATCGCAAAAAATTTCTAATGGCTTACCTCTGCGAGCTATAAAACGTCGCAGACACAAAATAAAACAATCTGTAGTAAGATCGCTAGCTACCTCAAGATGCACGGCCTTTGTACTAAAACAGATAAACAAACACATATAGCACTTCGTTATCCGACAACCGCGACCTTTGCGATCCGTAATATAGAATGGGCCGCCGAAATCGACACCACTAATATGAAATGGCTTATTTGGAGTGACTCTATTCAAAGGTAAGTTTCCCATAATGGGAATTTGACATTTAGCTTTCATAATTTTACAAATTTTGCAATTATTAACTGTAGATCTTGCCAATACTCTGCCTTTCAGAGGCCAAAACCTATTTCTTATGTCGTTCAATAAAAGTTGCGGACCACAATGTAGAAGTTTTAAATGAAAATGTTTAAAAAGTAATTTAGTAAAATTATGATTAGTGTCCAGCAAAGCTGGATGTTTCCTATCATAAGGTTCTTTAGAATTTTGGATTCTGCCTCCTACACAGAGAGTACCGTCATTGTCAAGGAATGGACTCAGAGACAAAATACGAGAAGTAGATCGTAAACTTTGTTTGTTTTTTAGAATTTTTATTTCATTAGCAAAGCATTCACTTTGATGTTGTTTAGTTAAATTTTTTAAAGATTTATTCAATTCGTCAACACTTAAAAAACCTAACATTTTGGAATCTCTATTTCGCACATTATGGATGAATCGTAGCACATACGCAACAGTTCTTTGCAAGCGCGTGAATTGCGAAAATCTGTCAAACTCAACAATATTGATTGAAGCATTACAATCGTTAGTAATATGCAATGCAGTAGAAGTATCGATGTTTTTAGAGCATTTTATTTCAGGTAATTGTTCAGTATTATGTCCTCCTAAATTCTGCGGCCATGAACAAGTATCCTCAGTAAGAAAAGAAGGACCATTCCACCATATCGTGGCAGATTGAATGGATTTAGGACAGACACCTCTAGATGCCAGATCGGCTGGATTTTGATCGCCTGGAACATGTCTCCAAATACCCTGAGCTGTCAATTCGTGAATCTCACCGATTCGGTTGGCAACAAACGGTTTTAAATCACGAGGCTGGTGAGATAGCCAACCCAAAACTATAGTCGAATCGGTCCAGAAATAGATTTTGTCAATTTCGCAACGTAGCGCCTTTAATACCTTCGCACTTAGTCGAGCTGACAGTAGAGACCCGCATAGCTCTAATCGAGGTATAGTAGTAGCTTTTACCGGAGCGACCTTAGTTTTGGCACATAGCAGTCTAATGACGATCTGTCCTGCATCATTTACCGATCTAAGGTAGATGGCAGACGCGTACGCTAGCTGAGAGGCATCGGAGAATGCATGAAGCTCAATTCTAATTGCTTGTGTTACTAGAACACACCTAGGTATTTGAACATTAGATATTGAATTTAAATTTGACGCAAAGTCTGTCCATTGTTTAAGTATGGATTTATCTACTGGATGATCCCAGTCCATTTTGGAAAGCCATAGCTTTTGTAGAATCATTTTAGGTATAATAGTGCACGGGCTAAGCAAGCCCAGTGGATCAAAGAGCTTTGCTGAGTTAGATAAGATAGTCCGTTTTGTGGCAATTTGATCTAGTTCCAAATTAGATGAAAATTGTAATACGTCCCTCGATGGATCCCAATTGAGACCTAAAATAGTTGAATAGGACATATGGTCCAAGGTCTTGGGTTGAGAGGTGATTGATTCATTTTTTAAAAGTAATGGTAAGTTAGTACGCCACTTGCGTAATGGGAGACATGCGGTATCAAGGACGGTAGTGACTGAATCTACTAAATATCGCATGTCCTCCTCGGTTTCCGCACCGGAAAGGAAATCGTCGACATAAAAGTCTTCTTTGATGATCTGAGCTAGGTTAGGGTCATGACATTCCTTTGACAATTGTAGTAAGCATCTAGTGCTTAGGTAGGGAGCCGAGGCTGTACCGTAAGTAATCGTGTTTAATTGAAATACCTTAATTTGATGTGTAGGTTCGTTGCGCCATAAAATCAATTGTAGATGGCGTTGTTTTGGATCAACTAATATTTGACGGTACATCTTTTCGATGTCCGCTGATACGACATATCGGTGCTGTCTATACCGTAAAAGGATTGAAAATAAATCGTCTTGTACAACAGGTCCGATATGTTGTATGTCGTTAAATGACACACCGGTAGAAGTCTTTGAAGACGCGTCGAAGACAACGCGAAGTTTAGTAGTCTCACTAGACTCTCGTATGACGGCGTGATGTGGCAAGTAGCACCCAAATACTGGTTTGGGAACTTCCGTCATGTGACCTAAGAATTCATATTCATGGATGAATTCGAAATATTTTTGTTTCAGGTCAGGTTTGTTTTTGAATTTCCTTTCCAACTTTTTTTTTTTTTTTTTTTTTTTTTAAAGATGGTAAAATCATCAAATGACCCCCCCCGTCCTGGGCGGGGCGGGAGGGAGTGTCAGACTTTTACTGACTAAAAACCATCTATGTTCCTTCGTGTGCCTTTTGCGTTCCGGGGGCGCGGTATCTCTTTCGAACAACCCGCAGCCCCGGCAGGCATTTCGGCAACAGTATTCTGAGGACAGTGGCGGAGAACATCTACTCTCCTATTCTGAGACGTTTTGTGGGGGTGATGAACGAGTAAAGTTGTTTACTTACTGCTTGTGTGTCGCCCTCATGAAACGGTCTCAAGTAAACATGTTTTTAAATTAAATTATTATTATTCTTATTACTTTACTAACATTAGTTAATAAGACATTTACTAACACAAGGGATCCTATGTTGTCCGAAATAAAGCATTATTATTATTATTATTATTATTTGGCCCTTAGTGGCCCCTTCCGATGGCTGACACCTCTGTGCGCGGAACATGGACGCGCCGTCGACACGGTCTGTCGTTAGTTAATAACGTACGGACGGTGAGCTACCCATTGCTCACCGCCCACAGACCGTGCCTACGGTATCCGCCTGCGGGAGGCGCAATGGTGCCGTTATTGGCAATCCATTGCGCCGGCGGACGCGGTGTCAGCAGCGGCGGCGGCGGCGGCCGCGGGAGCGGCGGCGGCGGCGCGGGGCCTTCCCGGAGGGGCGGCGGCGGCGGCGGCGCGGGGCCTTCCCCCGGTCCTGGCGGGTACGGCGCAGGCCTTGCCCCCAGCCCGGTGATCGGCCGGCCTGTTAGCCCCCGCACATGCATCGCAGTGCGGCGGGGCGTCACAAGCCGCGGCCTTGTGACCGGGCTGACCGCAGCGGAAACACAGGGCGCTGCGGTCCACCTCCGAGGCGCACCGACATGCCACGTGCTTCCCCACGTGGCAGCGGTAGCACCTCAGGGGCCTGGGCTCGAGCAGTCTGACCTGCGCCGACACCCAGCCCACCAGTAAACGGCCCCCCTCGACTATCGCTTTGGCCGCCGTCACTGGGCAGCTGACCGTGATGGTCTGCATGCCCGAGCGCTCCGGGCGGATGGTGCCTGCCCTCACCTCCTCGGCAAGGCATCCACCCGTCCTGGCGACGGCGGCCGCCACCTCCTCCGCGGTGACGGAGTCGTCCAGGCCCAGGATGCGCAGGTCTGCGCATCTGACGGGCCTGGACACTCGGGCCTCGTCCGCATCCAGGGACGCTCTGAGCCTCTCCGCCAGAGCGTCCGCAGACGGGCCGCTGGTGGCACCGGGGACCTCCAGCATCCTGGCCCCCGTTGCCGTCACCCTGAGCTGGAGGCCCGTGATCCCCAGCTCGCCGAGGTTTATCGCCGCCTTGGCCCTGGTGAGCAACGCCGCGTAGGTCACGCCCCTTTTTTCCGCCTCCGGCTGCAGCGTTAAAACTACAGCCGCGGATTTGGGGGCGCGAAGCCTAGCCGCGACGTTCCGCTCTCTGCGTCGCCGCCGCTCCTCCGCCCGTCTAGTGGCCGCTCTGGCCGATCTGGCCGCCCTGCGCCCCTTCTCCTTTGCCCCGGCCACCTGCCATTCGGCTTCCGTGGCCGGAGGATTGGGATTAGAGGGCGGAGGGGGTGGAGGTGGCTGGGACGCCGCCTTGCCCCTCCTCGAGGGCTCCGCATTTTGCGCCGGCGCCAGCCTTGCCGGGGCCGGATTCGCGGGGGCCGGCCCAGCCCTGCTGGGGGGCTGATTAGCCGGCCTCGGCACAGACGCGGCAGCCGCGTACGAGGCCCGCTTGTCGCCCGCGGCCGTCCCGCTCGCCGCCAGAGGGGGGCGCAACACAATGCCCTCCAGGACGGAAAACCGTGCCTGGAAGGCCGCCAGCTCCCTCTGGACCAAGGTCAAAACCTGGCTTTCTACCGGCACGGGCGCAGGCTGGGGCTGGCTACGCTGGCCCCCCGACTTGGGCGCCTGGCGGGAGCCGGTCCCGCGAAGCTCCGCCAGATCCGCCTGGAGCCTCCTGTTTTCCTCCATGAGGCGCTCCGTGGCGGCCGATAGGCGAGCCACCTCCGCCCGAAGCTGCGGGACCTCGCCCGCAAATCTGGCCTCCGCAGCCGCCGCAATGGTGGCCGAAGCCTCGTCCATTGCACGAGACTTCGACCCCTTCATTTTTTTACGGGCCACGCTCGCCACCGCGTCCCTCACCGCCTCCATGAACCTGGACTTACGCTCCTCCTCGGAGCCGCCAGGTGCACCTGCCTCGTCGCAGGACGTCACGGTCGGGGTCGGGTGCTGCCCTACCACCGCAGGTGTCGCCGGTCGCCCAGCAACACTGCTCCTCCGGGCAGCCACCCTCCCCGGACCTCGCTCCTGGACCCCACCGCGACTGCTGGTGGGGATCTTGCGAGCCGAGGCCAACTCGCCTTCGGAGGACACCAGGTCCTCCGGTCTGGGCCGCTTCCGGAACTTGGAAGCATCCAGCCCACTCATCTCGCGGTGGGAGCCCTCTGAGCTACCCACGCTCACCACACTAAGGGCCGAGTCGGACTCCGACCCGGCATCCCCCTTCCCTCCTTCTACGTCATTTTTATTTTTTATAGATAGGTCCATTTTAAATCCCACGAGTACATATTGTTCCAACCAACCAACCAAGAAACAAGTGGTTCGCACTAGCGACTGATGTCCCATAGGGACGCCCGTCAGCCATACATCCCGTCACGGTGCGCCGCCGCTTGGGATTCGGGGTGACTTTTTATAGAGGGTTTCTACCTCGCGGTCCGGGCGGTTAAGCCAAGACCCTCGGTGCCAATCGAAGCCGCGAGACATGACCACGACACTCCGATATGGGGTTACGATGTACGACGGTGGCAGAGAAGGACCACCCTCCTCTCTGTCTGCTCGGTGGCAGGGTGAGTGCACGCCGAGCCCGTCCTCACTCCTCCGCTGTGCCCTCTGCTGATCAGAGGGACACGCGGAGAAACGCCCTTGGTCCGTCCTCGGACCCCGCCCGTCAGAATATTGGCCACGAGCAGTGACATTCCCCAAAGAATGGGAATCTCTTCCCATTCCTCAGGGAAGATCACTACCCGCGCCCAGGGTGCACCGGCCAGCCAGCTGCCGTTCCCTCAAGACGTGTCCGGAGGGACAAGCAACCGACGGCACGCTTGGAGGTTTTCTGACCAGCACCCCTTCCTTTCCAACTGTAACAATCGTTTTTCAGCTACATTGTAAGAATCACCCAAGCACTGAGTAGATTCTTTAAGGGGAATTTGAACACAAAATCTACCGGTACCATCTCGAGAAGTAGTATTATTGAATAAATTATCGCAATAATCATCAGTACTAGCCTCGACATTAGGAGGCACCTCTTCGAGCTCCCAAAATTTACGAAGCTGCTGGTTTATGTCTAATGATAAATGACAAAATAATTTGGAATTTCTATTGTTGTTATCAACAGCAGTTGGGCCTGCAACGATCCACCCTAGCTTCGTTTCCTGCAGGATAGGCCTTTGAGGTCCCAAATTAATCCTGCTTAATTCCAGGAGGTCCCAAAATATGTCAGCACCCAATAAAAGGTCAATGTCAGAAGGTTCGAAAAACTTTGGATCGGCAAGTTGGACATTGCACGGAATGTCTAAATCCTGTATACGCACTGCAACATGGGGCAGTCTATCGGTGATATGAGGTAGAACAAAACATTTAACGCGCTTAACCATATAACTTGTTAGCGAACCGAGATCCAAATAGCAATGTCTTGTAACATTCAACACACTACTTCCGATACCTGATACGCAATGATAGTCAGAATTATAAATTTGTGAACCTGTTTCCTTTAGAGCCCGGTCAGTGATGAAGGAAGATTGACTGCCGCAGTCTAACAAAGCTCTTAATATGCATGTGTTACCGTTGTTAGTAACCTTGACTAAAGCGGTAGAAAGTAGTGACTGGTTTGTAGAAGTTGCAGCCATGGAGACTGACGCAGGGCTACGCGGCACTTCGGAGATGGCGACGGCTGAGCCAGCAGAAGGTAAGTTTTTATTTTCGTTACTATCGGTTGGTACTTGATTATTAGATGTATGCTGTACTGAATTTTGCTTGTGTATCAAAGTGTTATGTTTTTTATGGCAGATTCTGCAGCCACCCATCCTGCACTGATACGCTTGATGTCCCTTACGAAAACAATTGGAGCATAAGTTAAGTAATTTAAGTTTATTAATTCTATCTGCAACTGGTAGTGACTTAAATGTAGTACACTCGTATATTTTGTGATTTTGTTCACAGATAAGGCACTGAGTGGAGGAAGGCGACGACGATGGCGATTCAATAGACGAACTAAGAAACGATCTAGTATTGGGCAGACTATGACGTTTATCGCTTTTACTGGGCGTACTAACATTCATGGATTCTAACACCGTAGAACGCTTTCGTAGAAAATCATAAAAATCCGCCAGTGTGGGTGAATCCTTATCGCTTCTGTATTCCTCCCACTTACGAGAAGTGACACTATCTAATTTAGCAGAAGCCAAATAAATAATTAATGTATCCCATTTATCCGTGGGTTCTCCTAAAATATGTAAAGCGTTAAGGTTTTTTGATAACGTATCGATAAGGTTACGTAAGCCATTGTGGGATTCCTTGGTCAACGTTTCGATTGTAAATAAGCATTTTATGTGTTCGTTTACTAATAGACGCTTGTTATCATATCTTTCACACAAAGAATTCCATGCAATTGTATAGTTGTCTGATGACACGGTGATTGAGTTGATAACAGCGCTAGCCGGCCCCTCCAAATACGTCTTGAGGTAGTAGAATTTGTTTATATCGTCAATAGTTTCATTGTCGTGTATTACTGACACATAGGTATCCCGAAAAGCCAACCATTTATTCGCCTCCCCATTAAAAGGAATAATTTTAATAGGGGGCAACTTTAAATGACTGCCCTTACCACCTTTGTTAGATAAAGATTCCGACTTATTTTTATTTTCGAAATATTCAACTAAGGACTGAGCCTCAGCTGATGAAAAAATGTGTTTTCAGTAGATTCGCGTTCTTGCATTTGTTTAGTCGTATCTTCATCCAACATTTCAATCTGCGATTGAATATCGTCGAAGTTGCATAACAAATCGCGTGTCTTACTTAAGCGTAAGCGCAGCTCATTAACTTGTACCGAACTGATTTCTTTACACTCTAACAAGGGCTTTAAATATTTCTCAAATAATGTTAATCGAGCCCTAATATGTCCCCTTTGTTTGATAAGCTCCTTTAATTCACTCATTTTGACGATGCAAAACGTTTTACGAAACGAACAGAATGTTATCAAGTTATAAATATTACTTAATTAACGAGAAAAAAATGTAATAAACAAAACAGTGAATACAATACGTGATTGACGCCGAGCGAAGTGATAACAAACCGGTTCCCCGGGCCTGCCAGTCGATCGCGCTGCACCGGTGTCGACACAGAAGCACACTGTGTCTAGTTGGAAAGCTTGTAGTTGACACTCAATGGATTTTGGTTAACACTTCTTTGTGTAAATCGCAGAAAAACAACTGAAATTGTATTAAAAGGTAATGTTAGATGATGATTTAATGCGTTAGCTACAATTAAATAGGGGAAAATAAAGTATTTACATGAATATTTTATGGCCAAGAAACACAGTGTTCGGGACGGATTATTTATGTTGATTTTTTGCTTAAATTGAGCTTAATCTTAAACGAATCACTTGTTTTTGTGTACTAAATGAACTGCGAAACACCAAACAATGCGTATTTTTGTATGAATCAAGATTTAATGCGAATTTAAGTAAATAAAATATGATGAGTAATGATGGATGGACGGTGGCTGTGAAATAAAGTTGTTGAATCAACTTTAATTATACAAATTGAAGCAGAAAGGATAATTATCAAGAAAGGATGGATGCACTTCCCTCGGCAATAGTGGCTGCAGTTGGTTACTGGCGAATTCCTGAAGGATAGGTCCGTCCCTGATGTAGATTTCTTGATGGCGGTATGAATTTTGTGACAACAGTTCGGCGTCTTCAGCGAATCCGTTCCGAGTCGAAGTTGATCACGTCGGGGTCACCAAAATGAATGCGCAGGTTATTGAGAACGAAGAACAACGATATACAACTGAATAAACTATTTAATCTCCTTATTTTTGGAATTTTAACAAATGTGATGTGCACTGTATTGTCTTTCGTTACGCACTGAAGTCCTTTTCTTAATCGCGTCCACATCGGATGTTTTGTTGCTCGTAGTTTTATTACAGGCGTTGTGGATCACTTATTGGCTTGAACACTTACTATTACTAATTACTAATATTTATAAATGCGAAAGTAACTCTGTCTGTCTGTATGTCTCTTCTTCACGCCTAAACCACTGAACCGATTTCAATGAAATTTGGTACAGATATAGTCTGGGACCCGAGAAAGGACATAGGATAGTTTTCATCCCGGAAATCCCCCGGGAACGGAAACTATTAATCCACGCGAACGAAGTCGCGGGCAAAAGGTAGGAACATATATATGGATACATAGATAAATCAGCAGTAACTCTTGTATAGAACAGCTAAAAAGCGGCAAAACATTTCAACGTTAGAGGATCTAGAATCAGGATTTTTCCTCAAGAAGTCTGAATTTAATAACATCACGAAGTTATAAGAATGCCTTTATAACGAGTAGATATGCAAGCGGCGCCGGGTGTCACAATAAATGATATGAATGGTCGCTACGTGACGCTTGTAATGAAGACGCCGTAAATCTGCCAGTACCCGGCCAGACGAGGCGTGATGATATCTCGTGTAGATGAAAATACAATATTTTAGAGAATAATGAGTTCTTTTGGAATAGTTCTTCGCTGTTCGTGGGATAAAAGATTTGTTCGGTTTTTTTTTTTGTTTTCATTCTTTTACCTGTAGTATATTATTATATTATATTATTTTATTAATTTTAAGATTTAGTTACTTCATAACTCTGCTTCATTACCTTCTAAACATAACGTATTACATCAAGGATATAGAACATACCATTAATATTATAGAATTGCGCCATGCTGGTGACGTCACCGTCGGCAGACTGACGTCACTCGCCGTGCTAACTGCGTTTATAATAGGGCTGTGACAAAGAAAGACGGAGGTTTAAAATATAATTTGTGGAAGTCGAAGTTGAAGTCGAAGTCATATGCGGAGTATAAGACAAATGTGTTCAAATTAATCTGACCTGCCTACTATCCTATTGACTTCCTACTAATATTATATAATCGAAAGTTTGTGAGAATAGGTAGATAGAAGGATGGATAAACGCTTGTTACTCTTTTACGCTTAAACGGCTGAACAGATCTGGATGAAATTTGGCATTAAGATGGATTGTATTGTGGAATTGCACATACGATACTTTTTATCCCGGAAAAATGTACGGTTCCCGTGGGATAACACATCAAAATTGACGCGGACGAAGTCGTAGACAGAAGCTAGTTATATAATAAACTAGCTGTTCCCCGCGGTTTCACCCTCGCTGCTCAACACCTGTTGGTCGTAGCGTGATGTTACATAGCCTATAGCCTTCCTCAAGAAATGGACTATCAAACACTAAAAGAATTTTCCAATTCCAACCAGTAGTCCCTGAGATTAGCGCGTTCAAACAAACAAACTCTTTAGCTTTATAATATTAGTATAGATGTGAAAATTCTGATAGATGTATGTTTGCTACTCAATCAGGCCAGAATGCCTGGTTCGGGATGAAATTTGGCACAGAGATAAAGTATAGTCTGGAATAGCATAGGCTACATTTAATCCTGTTCTGGTGTTTCCATAAGATAATTTAGGGCTTTTGTTGAACAGGCAGGTGAATGAAAAGTAACCTTGCGTATAGATAACATACAACAAAGCAAAGAATATGGTAAACTTTTTGTAAAAAACCTATTTGAAAAGAATGTCCGTGGAGTTTCTTCCTCGTTCTTCTTCAGAGAGACCTACTTACGTTTTGAAACAAACAACTAGATTCAACTTTTTGACTAACTGTTCGAAACCTTGTCAATTAAAAAGTGCCTGTAAATGGTCTAATTGAAATAATTGCTTTGACTTTTGAATCTTGAATCTAGTACGCGTTCTAACCGCGGTCATTCCAATATGTTTTAATCTTTGTTTAACAATACAAAGGTATTCCGACTTCGACTTTTGACGCTTCTGAATCAAAGGATTCAGAAGCGTCAAAAGTCGAAGTCGGAACTTTAAAATCAAGCGGAAGTTCCGACCTTTCGGAATCGGAGTGGAAGCTACGTAACATCCCTAGTTTATACCAACATAATCAAATGAACAGCAACGGACAGTTGCACCGAGTTGACTGTAATTAAAATAGTGCAGGTTTAGCGCTAAACTTAGATTAAGTAAAAAAACGACGGGTTGCACTCCGGGAGTGCCGGCAGAAGTGAAAACGCTAAAGACGTACACAAATATGACAATTCGCTGATTGTGTACGATAAATTCGTAAAATTTTCGATCAGATCACGTGTCCTGACGCGAGTTTAACATTTTTTACCCATTCCAAAACAAGTGCAAAACGCCGCTTACGAATTTTCGATCAGGGTCACGTGTCCTGACGCGAGTTAACCATTTTTTACCCATTCCAAAAAAAGTGCACAACGCCGCTAAAGAAGTTTTCACTTCAAAAATTCCTAAAATTTTACCTTCCTTGATGTTTGTAAGTACAAACCATACTCGTATTTATTTTTGTACCTGATAAACAGAACCAGAATCCAGCATTACTGCTAACAAATACAAATACGTTTTTTAAATGCATATTCCACTAATAATAAAAAAAAATATCAGGCTATTATTGTCCCAATACAGGGCGGTAGACGTCTTTATCTTCTCATGCAGAGAAGTAGTGCTTTCTCTGCATGAGAAGAGAAAGACATCTTCGCTTTCTTGAGGCGGATTGGCGCTTTTTATCATCATCAATACAGCCCAACAACGTCTACTGCTGGATGCACTACTGCCCTAAGGATCGCTACATTGACCGGTTCTGCGCTGCCAAATTTAAGCTATCTATCCTATTATAATAATACTGAAGACTTTTTTTGTTTGTTGATGTTTGAACACGCTAATCTCTGAAACTAACAGTCGGAATCGAAACATTATCTTTGTATATCATAGCCAGATTCATAAGGAATAGTATAGGCTATATAACATTACGCTACGACACACAAGAGCGGAGCAGTAACGCGAAAGAACGAAGCTGAAGCTAGTTCTAAAATGAATGACGTAGATCTGGCTACATTGGGATCTCTGTCCAATAAGTATGTCCATAATCCCTGCCTACCCCTAAACTCTATATTTGAACCTTACAAAAACAGAAAAAGTTTATTTTAGGCAACATTTCTTTGGATATTGATATCCTTGAAATGGTTCGCAGAATAATAGTAAAAGAGAACCTTTATTTCTCAAAGGTCAAGGTTACGCATGTCTGTAACTAGCACTTTGACCTTTGACTTTTTTGGTATAGAACTTGTTACTACCTAACTATGTTTACTTATATAGAAATTAGATGGACTATTCAGTAAAACTGCCTCTTTAACCTAGTGGTGCTAAGCGCGACTGCTACGCTAAAGGTCTTGGGTTTGATTCCCAGGTCGAGCAACGTGTTTTTGGGTTTTTCTATGAAATTCTCAGTAACAGCTCGAAGTTAGGATTTGTGCCCGGTTAATGGCAATAGGCTCACCCCCTATTACATGGGACTTTAACACACCGGCGAACTGTGGGTGTACATTGGTACACCTCTGCCTAACCCTTTGGGGAATACAGGCGTGATGGTATGTAGAAAACAGTGGAGGATTGCAGCGTGGATGGTAATCCAGTACTGAATACAATAGACTCGAGTATTGTAGAAACACACAAGCACCAACCTACCTAACTTCTTTATAATTCTTATAAACAACAAATCCTATAATAATAGTTTAATGCAACGGTGCAACCAACCACGCCCTAAGGAAATCGACAGCTGTGTGCGTTACCCCTTACCATACACATACACGCCTGCCTCTGTGTGTGTGTTTGTCGATTGAGCGTTTACGCATGTGTGAGTGCTGTGTACGTGCGTTGTTGTACATGTGTGGTAAGCCATGCCGCGGGAAATGCTTAAATTGAACCGGGATTAGTTTTAACTAGGTTTTGCTCCAGGCTTTGGCTGTATTTCCTAGTTGATGAGGGTGTCGTATGTCTTCTACGTGTACCTACTAACTACATACGTTAGTTTTTTAATATTTAATAATACCATTATTATTCTACTGCGGGGAAAAGGCCTCTTCTCATACAGAGAAGGCACGAGCATTGATCACCACACTTGTTTAAGGCTGATTGGCGATTTTAGTCATATTTTAATAACCTATTCTGATAGTGCAGGTTTCCTAACAAAGTTTTTTTTTCACTAATGTCAGTGGTGTCCAAGATAAACTTAGAAAATACCAACATATGAATAGAAAAAGTCACATTGGTATACAAGATATTTGCACCTTAACCACTGGGTCATCACGACATAGTCTTAGGAGAACTGAAACATATTTCTGTTTTGGCACCAATTCCGAATTAGACACCACCATGAATATTTTTTATGAACTGTGAAAACGGGCTTTCCCATAGATTCTGTACGGTAACATTAAACTGTGACGTCACTTTTTGCCAATTCCACTGCCTTACTATAAATACTAAGCAACTCATTTTTTTATAATAATGAAAATCTAACAAGATTTTATGATAAATACATACCATTACGGCTGTATTGCCCTAAGGGTTAGGCAGAGTTCTAGCAATGTAGGAACACCCACAGTTCGCCCGTATGTTTAGATCCCATGTAGTATGGGGTGAGCTTGCTTATTGCAGATTTTCAGGGAGCTAAAATAAAGTTATTCTTTAGACAAGATATGTCTTAGAATTATCACAATTGGTTACTCTTTAAAATAACTCCAAGAACGATCAATCTACTTATAATATCTCAGCAAAGTTGCCTCAAAAACGTTAATTATAAAAATTTAATTAAACGCCTCCCCGCTCCTTATCTGCCTGCGTCTCCTCCATTTATTTTAGCGTAATGTTTTGAAAAAGGCGTGAGGCGTGAAACGTTACACCTTCCTTGAGAAAATGTTATGTAACTCAAGTGTTTTTGTAACGTTCAAGAGATTTTCTGAACGTTTTATAATAGCATTAACTGGTAACGTTTTGTAAGACGCTTTGTGTTATTACAGCCTAGCTGTTTCATAGCTTTTTTAGGGTTACGTGGGTACCTGTTTAATGTGGGACAAGCCCGCCATACTAATTGCCTTCTACTTTTTAAAAGCCAGTTTTTTTTCTTCTTTTTAAAAACATCGTTTAAACAAACATATAAACTCACATACACAAACAGCCAGACCCGGAACAGCTATATGTAGGTCATACAAATATTTGTTCCGTGCGGGAATCGAACCCGCGACACGCAGCGCATCAGTCGATCGCTCGACCACTGCGCCAACCGCGTCGATAACAGTGGCGACTATCAGAAAAATGATCCCAACTGGAATTTTAAATTCTGAAAGCCAGAATCAAGCAGTCACCTGATACACCAATGAAACACAGTAAGAAATAAAATCCAAATCCGTTCAGCCGTTTAAGCGTGAAAGAGTAATAAACATTAAAGGATGGATGGTTTGGCATTGAGATAGATTGTAGTGTGGACCTCATACATGAGAGACAATATTGCCTAATCATCCTACTAATATTATAAATGCGAAAGTTTGTGAGGATGGATGGATGGATGGACGTTTGTTACTCTTTCACGCTTAAACGACTGAACGGATCTGCATGAAATTTCGCACTGACATATATTGTAGTGTGGAATAACACATAGGATACTTTTTTCCCGAAAATTATACGATTCTGTGAGATAATATATCATATTTGACGCGAACGAAGTCGAGAACAGAAGCTAGTACTCCAATAAAAAAACACATCGTCCCAGACAATGTTATTAGCCTTAAAGAAAGCAATCTAGATAGTCATCTAACTACTTGCTACATTCTTTCTACCCACACGTATTATATAGCTAGCACACAATGGGACGGGGCAGTAGGTCAAGTACCACTCGCCAAGCCCGACCAATTAAACGAACCCGAGGTAGATTTCCTTTGTCTCAGGTGAATATTTTTGCTGAAGAATATTTTTTGGAGAAGATAAAGATGTATAGATAACGAAAAGTGAGGTTTTTAGTAAAATTATAGGGCGTTTATCATGGCTCTCTATCATTCGATTACTGTGCGAGGGAAATGAAATGATAATCTCTTTTGTTTGGCCGCCATTTTGAATTAGTTTCTTTATTAACGCGAATAATACTAAATGGATTGATGGCAAGAACGCCATTGCAGAATCTAAAACTGGTAAGTGTGCAAATGTTGTGACAACATATACTCGTTTCAATCATAACGCCTGTATTTCCCGAAGGGTAAGGCAGAGGTGTACTAATGTACACCACATGTAATGAATGAGATTAGGTGTAGTAAGTACTACCAATGGTATAAGGTGTATTACCCTAGCCATATAATGTGTAATGTGATGACAAAAAAAATTACAGCTCATAAAAACGTCAATTATTAGTGGTGACATCCACCCAATTGCTGCTCTATTGATTCTAACTTTCGAGAATTGCAGTAGCTGGAAATAGTGGAACTGGCTTGTTACGATCCTTTTTATCGGCAGCAGTGTAAAAACTAAGACGCCTATGGGTGCAATGCGGGATTCGCTTACGTGCCCTCCATTAAATGTGCTCCGTAATCGTTTACCTTTATCTGTTAGATAAAAGACGGAAGAAAACTGTTTGTAATTAAAACAAAGTCAATAGAAATATAATAAATGCTCTTAATGAGAATGATAAGCTTATTACTTTTATTATTTTATAGACGCTAGTGCTGCGAATGATTTGATCCAAGAATCTTTTTTGTAACAGGCAAGGTGAAGTCACATTTTGATCCGATCTTGCTTAAACTAATAGTGACTGATGAGCATGTGGTCTTGGGTTCAATAGCCAGGTCGGGCAAAACGTGTTACTAGGTTTTTCCCATTAGGAATGTCTCAGAAGCAGCCCGGAGTTCAGAAAGTTGTGGTGTGACTCGGAAAGCACATAAAGCCGTTGGCCCCGGCTGTCATTCATTGATCTTTGGCAGTCGTTATAGATATTCAGAAGCCAGGAAGTCTGATAACCAGTCAGCACCGTTATTAGCCTTTTGTGCGCCCTGTGCGAACTTCTATAACGGCGCCCTGTGCGAGGTTCTATGACGGCGCCCTTAAAAAAAGGATCTGGTCTTGGTAGGGTGGTTCCCCTCCAGAATCTACGCCCTGAGCCAGGGCACCGCTGGCACTGCCCTAGTTACGGCACTGCAACCAGTCTAACTAATAGGCCACCAGGAACCAAGAGGTATCGTGTTGCCATTAGACGTCCACAACCTAGGTAGGGTTGTGGAGGTCAGATAGGCAATCGCTCCATGTAAAACACTGGTATTCAGCTGCACCCTGTTAGACTGGAAGCCGGTGGCAACATAATTGGAAAAAGGCTAAGCAGATGATGATGAGAGACTTGGTCCCGACAAACCGAAGAGAAGATGACGAGACTCCTTGGATAACTTCCTCTGAAACAGGCGAGAGGAAGTACAACACAAAAGAAAGTGAAAAGGAAAAGGCCTCCCCGGCTTTTGCTTAGGAGTGTGACATTAATGGCTAGAAAAAAAATGGCTCTGTTTTACAATGTCTTAAACAAAGTCAAATTATTTATTTCATTTACATTATTAAAGGGGACTTTTGAACGTCATAAAGAAAAAAACTGATGAAATCTAATTGCTCTTTCTAAAAGATAGTTTCGTATGGAGAGGAACGGGCAAGAAACTCCATACAAAAAGGATTTATATGGTAGATGTGAGTGGCAACGTCGGGAGGGGACGCCCTAGAAAGACTTGCCCTGACCTTATTGGTGAAGTTCTTCAGAATCTTCGGGAGCGCAGTACTCGTAACCGGCGTAGCCATTTAACAAACGATGAACGCAAATGCTGAGTAGGCTTTAATAGATCTTCAACTTTATGTGCTTGGTTTTAAGTTGAAGATCTAATGAAGTTTGCCTAGCGTTTTCGTTCGTTCCAGTCGCTAACGCTTAGAAATCTTTAATAGATTTTTAACTTAAGGCTCTGGGGTATAAAGTTTAAAATCTATTGGTACCTACCGAGCGTTTACGATTTGCGACTTGGCTAGAGGGGCAGATGTATAAACGTGGACGAGGCGAAAGGAGTATGTAAGGATCAAAGCACGTGGGGTGCTCTGTGATTTCTACCTACCCCCATAGGAAAAAGGCGTGAGTTTATGTATGTAAAATAAATGTTTTACATGTTTGAAAAGTGCAAGTAGATGCAACTCTTTCGTATTATTTTTTTGTTGTTGTAGAGCTCATTGTGAAGGAGCTCGTCCGGGGAAGTACTACCACCATACCTATTTCTGCCGCAAAGAAGCGTTGCTGTGTTCAGGTTTGAAGGGTATGGGTGTCGATGTAATTACACGTGTTCTTGGGACATCTCTGATAACATTATTTTAAGTCTTGTACATAAATGATAAATGATAACATAAATGTTATAAGACTGCCTATAAAACAATAAACTCACCTAATTAACATAATCATTAGGCCTAGCATGAGCGCGACGACATAAAAGTCGATGATTTGAGTCGATTTCCGTATTGGACATGCGATTTTTCAGATTCAACTCTTTAATTAAAGTTTTTCTTTGTTTCTTAGTTCTTAAGGGTATTTTATCCTTTCAAGGTATGCCAACCCCATCATAACTTAACCTAAGTACAAAGAGTATTATAAATCATCATCTTATGTAGATGATGATTATATTTTATTATCTATGGGGGAAACCTGTATAACATATGAAATGTGGACACATCGACATAATGTCATATAAACGCAAATACCTACATTTATTCAATTAATTAATTGCATAAAATATTGATCAAAAGTAACTAAACGGACAAACAAAAAAAATATTTACGTCGACTTTGTAATTCGGTTTAATTTTAAACGATAAGCACGATTAGTATCACTTGTTGATATGAATAAAGATTTGAAAACCATAAAATGTGCGAAACAGGTATTTAAAAAAAAATGGAATTTATGTCGCTTTTTTTCTTTGCGCTTGTACTAGGCCCACGATATCTTGCACAACTCACATAGTTTTCAACATCATTCAGTTAGCCTGCAGCTCTGACTTTGTTATCTATTTATTTAAAGTGTATTTTGTTATGTATTAATGTAAAAAATAAAATAAAAAAAATATAAATTTAAAAAGTATTGTATTAAAATTACAAAATATGATTAGATTTATTTCATTTAAATATCAAAAAAATAACTAAATATTTTATAAGTTTTGTGTAACATAAATAAATCTTTTAAAAAAGTTATTAAATAATGACAAAAAATATTTTGATAAACTGAATTTTATTATTAAATAACCTCCTTTTTTTTGAAGTTGGTTAAAAATATGTTTAATTTTCTTGTAGAAAGACCAATAATTTCTCAATTAGTTAGATGAATCTCAAGCATCGGTTAATGCCAATATTATTTTAATTAAAAAATACCTATAACGTTCAAAAATGGCTAACACATTTTTAAGACAGGTAAGACCTATTTACACAATTTAATTTTTTATTTACCAAAAACCAAAAAAGTGATAATTGTATACATATCATTATTAACCATTTTTACCGAAGAACTAACCATAAAATCGCGAAAAGTATCAGCTGATCCATTAATTTTATATAACTTGACAAAATGTATGGCCGTACCCTTAAACGACCTACGGGTTGTTCGAAAGCTGCGGGTTGTTCGAAAGAGATACCGCGCCCCCGGAACGCAAAGGGCACATGAAAGGAACATAGACGGGTTTTAGTCAGTAAAAGTCTGACACTCCCTCCCGCCCCGCCCAGGGCGGGGGAAGTTATTTGATGATTTTCCGTCTTAAAAAAAAAAACACATGTTACGACCGCCTCAAGCATCTGACTCTAGACCCAGCTGTGAAACTATCAGTCATAGTTTCTCTATGCGTTGGTCAAAACTTCGTTATCATAATCTTTTTTATTAACCAGCAATCAGAACCATCTTTTTCACAAAGAGAATGATCAAAAATCCCAAGCTAGTCTCATTATTTTCAGTCATTTACCTACCATTGGTCCTACAAGACTGAGAATTGTCTCAAAGACCATTATTACTAAAAAATCTGGTCCTTCTTTACGCATCATGTTTTTGCAGGCATGGGTCGTATCAGCAGTCCTTCTTACTATGCTGGCGGTGGGAATGTGTCTAGGGTTTACAACTTGCCTGTTGCCGGCACTAAAGGACCCAGACTCTCCCATACAAGCCACCTTAGAACAGTCTTCATGGATTGGTAAGCTTCACGTATTCAACTCGAAATATTATAGGTAGATACATCTTTTACACCGAAATATTAACGATATACTTACGCTTTTTTGCAGCTGCATCGTTCAGCTTCGCCTGGATACCTGGCTTCTTCACGTCTTCCTACTACATGGATCGGTACGGAAGAAAAAAAGCCTTCATTCTGAACATCATCCCTGGTGTTTTAGGCGCTGCCCTGATGTACTTCTCCGTCAATGTCTATTGCTTATTAGCAGCAAGAGTACTGGAAGGTATCATGACAGGGGCCACGACAATATTAGGAGCTATAGTGATAGGAGAATACTCGAGTCCTGTCCATCGTGGGATGTTCCTCAACCTGAAGACTGCTGCCGTCTACGTAGGGAGTTCCATAGCCCATCTTCTCGGCCATCATTATCACTGGAGAACTGTAGCCGCTTTGACCTTGATACCAATGCTGCTAATTCTTGCCATGCTCTTCACCTGGCCTGAAAGTCCATCTTGGCTAGCTTCGAAGAAAAGATTTGAAGAGAGCAGAGAAGTGTTCTACAGGCTTCGGGGAAAGACCGAAAACTCTACGAAGGAGCTGAGAGACATGATCAAGGCTCAGGAAGAACGCATCATAACTGAAGAAGTATCTGTGTTTCAGAGTGTGCAGAATTTCCTTCGTAAATGTGGCCAAAGAAACTTTGTGATGCCGGTTTTAAACTATGTATTTGCAGCTATTCTTTTAGAGACTACTGGCAGACATATTTTCCCAGCCTATGCGGTTCAGATAATATCCGAGGTTTCTGGAAACCATGGCTCGTTTTACTTTACTCTAGGTTTAGATATGTTAGTAACTGTCAGTGCCACGTTTTCGTCGTATCTTATAAGAATCTTTAAGAGAAGAACTTTGTTGTTTGGTACCGGATTTGTAGCAGTGCTAGTCCTTATGGCTGCTTGCTGCCTACTATTCTTAGCTTCTAGACATATTATTCCAAATGTCCCTTGGATTCCTATGACATTATTTTGTGTTTACTTCGTGATCGTTAATTTGGCGTGTGCGCCGATTCCTTTGGCTCTGGTTGGGGAAATATTTCCTCTAGAACACAGGGCTGCGGGGACTACTATAGCCGGTATATTAATATCTTTAGTAACCATAGTTACATTGAAAACTACACCAGTGATGTTAGCTACTGTCAAAGTTTATGGTACGTTTACCATTTTAGGTGTAGTTATGGCAATTTCCCTAGTGTTTTTGTACTTTATGTTGCCAGAAACGAAGGATAGAACTTTGCAAGAAATTGAAAGTTTCTTTAGTCATAAGAAGTTTAAAGAACATGTTAAAAATGATAGTCAAGAGCTTTCTAAAATGATTGTAAAATAAAATAAAAGTAGGAACTGAATATTTACCGTCTATCTAAGACGGTAAATATTCAGTGAGCAGTTTTATGTCAGGTTAATAAATATAACTGAAGTATTTTTATGTATTTATTTTTGTTAATTGAGATTGTTGTAAAATTAAAATTGTCACTTTGAGGAAATGATAAGCAAAATTTAACTGGAGATAAAAATCGAATACCGCAGTAGGAATGTTCAATAAACTTGTATGCCGGCTACCTACGCGAGATTTCACTTTAATTAGAGTACCTTCCTATGACTTCCATTACTTTTACATTACAGTAGTTGCATTTTAAACTTGTTTTCGTAAAAAACAAAAAGGAAATTGTTGGAACTTTGTCCTTTAATAACTCTGTAACCAAAAGATTCTCAGGTATTGTCCAGCAAGAAAATTATCCTAGTAATGGCAAGAATAATTTAATTATTTTGGTTAGCCTTTAATACAGAGCCATCTACTCAAAATGTTTTGTACTTGATGGAACCAGAAACAGCGCCATCTAGGACATTAAACACAAACTCAAGAAAAACACCAAAATAAATTATAAATCTTATTTATTTGTCAAATTCATACTAATAACTAATACACAATGACATCACGACCCATCCATGTTGGGTACCTACAGAGTAAGTAGTGTACAACACTGAGCGAATACCAACCGTTAAAATTATTAATAATAACTAATAAAAATCGCCTAGGAACAATAATAATCGCCTACTGAAATGTCATTTGATATTTATTTACTTACATAAAATGTATCACAAGCAGTTTGTTTGTTGGAATAAGAGGTAAAGTGCCTAGAGTGATTTTAATCGTTTTACTTCATTTTTATGCATTTTTCAATTAGTTTCTACCTAACTACAAAGCTTTTTGTAATATTTTCAATCAAAACTAACTATGTAAATATCACAATAGATAAAGATATACAATTACCTACAGTTGTGTTTACACACAATATTTGATGAGAAAATTGAATTGAGAGTTACCAAGTTAATTTCAAAATTATGTTATAAAATGTGTATAATATATCTCTGCAACAACAAAACTGCCAACTTAGGAAAATATTTAACAATATTTTAAGCAATCATAAATTGAGATTATACATTATACAAATAAATAAATCTACAAAATAAACTAACAAATCACAAATACAAGTTTATTAAAAATTAAATTAATGTAAAAAATAATTACTATTTTTTACATAAATAATGACATAGTTAAATAAAATGTAATTTGTATGTCATGATTGATATTAAATCTAAAATTAATGAAGTTTGACTTAATTTATGGTGACCAGCACCCATGAAGCTCATTTTCCATTAAATTAATGTAAGTTAATAAAATATTAAACATCTGGCATTATTAACACTGTATTATTGTTTGGTTTTATGAAGATTATAGGAAAATTGGATACAGTTTCATCAAAAAAAAAAACCTTTATTTTTATCATCGAAGAAACTTTATCCAAAATGGGAACTAAAGTTAAAACAAAAGTGAAAACGAAATTATAAACTATAAAAATAAAACTGTCAATTATTTTATGATTTATAATAAAATATTCTTACATACAAAAAAACATCACATTTACTAGAAGCCAAAAGATTTTTCGTTCTGAAATCGCATTCCGACTCAAAATATAAATGCATAAAATGTACATGAAGGATTAAAATGTACATTTGAAAGGGAAATAATAATTGTCTACTTACAAACTAAGGCTAAGCTAATATAACTAATAATACTCATTTAATACCTATAGTTATGAAATATTGACTATTTGACTTTGTTCAAGGTTAAAAAAACATGTATTTAAATGTTATCTTTAGTCTCTTAATGGAGAAGATTAAAAAAAGAGGATTCAGCATAAATTTAATACAAAATCTCTATTTATACGCCCACTGCTTAAAACCGCGCGAATAAATAAAATGTCAATGCTTCCAAATCAAGTTAGTTCAACAATTGTAAACTAGATGGCGTTAGTTGTACCGAGACTAATATTCACATAAAAATCAAATGGTCCTTAGGTCCATCAAAAGGACCAGTTGGGGGGAAGTCTGTTTTACAGACTATTGTATATTATTTTCTACGTCAATGATAAAATAAACTTTATTGACTTTAAGCCATAAAGTCTCAGGGATTGTCTAAAGAAACCAGGATGTAAAAAAAAAAAACAAAAAAATAGCAGGAATACGATTTCAGAACGATAAGACAAAAGTATACTTATATTGCTTTAGAGGAGAACAATTGAGCTTCTAAAGGATATACGAAACGATTTTTTTCAATATTTGTGTTTTTGACATATTTTCAGCAGTGTCCTTCAATCTTTACGTATAACCGAGGACAATGGCGGTTAACCACTTTTCAACTTTATTACTAAGGGTACAAGGGTGAAAAGTAGTTTACCGCTATATCCTGATTATACGTTGCGATTTTCAACCGATTACAAGGTTCAGAATATCCACACTTTTTTTTACGTTTTTGCAATTTGCAACTCAGTTTCTAGTTGCTTGTAAAAAATTGCCGTGGCACTAATATATATGTATTAAAATAATTATAATCATTAAAATCATCAACATAAATCTTCATTTCAGTTTAAAACTTTGTGCGTTTTTACAGCCAAATAAAATTTTGAGTGATATTGACAATTGTAATGATTATAATTCTGTAAATACATTTTTGTCACTGTCTTGTCATTTTTTTTTTTTGCTATCATACATCCTGCTATTGAGTTGTAAATTGCAACAAACTACTAAATGAATTTTGAGGGCAACCTTAGCGCATCCTTTGAGAAAAGAAGTCCGAACAAAATTGCATACTTATTTTTTCATTCACATTTTCACCTCACTATAGTTTAAAGATACATCTAACCTAAAACAAGCCATAATAATTGTAAGCTATTTATTTACAGGTAGTCCAGGTTGGATTGTGCGGGAGTACTGCGTGGCGACTGCGTTGCATTTGCGTTAAAATTGTGACGTTTATTTTTCTTCTGTATTCGATTCAGAGGACACTGACAGAGCTCTCGTAAACTTAATCACAACAGCAATAAAGTTCAAAATAGCGTGCATAATTTTATGGCGCAATCACCACGCCCACAACCCGCACACCCAACCAAAAAGGTATTCACAGCACTGTAGAACTGGTATCATACAAACGCCTTTTTTATTCAGTTTTTTGTCGAATTTTTTATTTTTTTCAACATAGTGTTGTCAAATCCGACATTTTTGTACATTACAAGTGGGTAGACCATAGGCCCATAGAGCGGCACTTTGGCGAGTCATGCACGAAATACTCAACATGTTTTATGTGAGAAAAGTAGTTTACTCTCATATTTCTTAAAAGATTGAGCACAATGACTCAATCATAGTTAATCTTAGCACAAATTGGTATTTAAATTCATTAGGTACTTCACATTTCTAATAACGCATTTTCCTGGTCGACTTATAAAACGAATCTCTCAAAAGTTGAGTTCAAGTTCAAATACAGCCTTTAGTTCATATATTCCACAATAGATGGCGCTGTCATCAATAGTTTAACTGTCAAAATATTAAAACATTGAAATAAAACTATGACCAAAGGTTTAGTGGTTTTAAACGTTTTATCAAGAATATTTATAATTACTCATACATTTATTTTCTCTCATTATTACATACAAAGTCTCTTGATAACTAAAGTTATTCAAGAAACTGACCAGTGTTGCCATACTTGTCGCACCTTTATTTTAATACAAGTTTTCTTAGAGAAATAACTTGACATTTGTTTTTATATTTTTATTATTCGAATTATTGGCTCATGCTTTCACTATGAGACTCTGCCTTTGCCCAGTATTGGGACACGGAAGCTGGTATTATCACTATTCGAATACTCTATGAGACCAATCGATTTTTCAGTTTGCTTCAATGAGTCACTAGTATGGAACGTATTAAAGCCAACATTATTAAGTTACAGAATTTGTGTAGTTCGTGTATTATCGTACTATTACTCTTTATAGCCGACTTCAGAAGAGAAGGTTCTCAATTCACCTAGTATTTTTTTTAAATTGTAACAATAACAATGTTCACTGTATTGTAGATTTTAAGCAAACTGAAAAATCATTTACTATGTAATTCAAATTATCATTACATCGAATCATTACGGTACACATAAATGATAATATACACATTGATATTGAGCTACGAATTACATAACGTACCTATATAACATATCTTGAATATAGGTTTGCTGTAAATTGGCAAGCATCTCTGATTTTAAAAAAAGTTCGCTGTCTATGACACGCTGGGTAGGGACATCATCAAAGTGGCCTTTTTTATACATTGCAACCCCAAACTTATACAATGACTTTGGCTATAGACTCTGTGGCCCAAAGCTGCAACACAGATTAAAAATACCAGAATTTTTGGTCACCCAAGTATTTTAGAATTTGTGTTCTGTGGGTGATGGCCTTGGACCCTGCAGTTTTCTCTACACTGTAAGTTACAGTAGTTAAGACTTTTTTGAAGTCATTAAAAATCTAGAGAAATGCCTTTAGAAAATGAAATACTATATATCGGGGTGAGTAGGGAAGCTACGGTAAAACTTAAAAGGGATTTTTCTTTGAAATAATATAGTTTGTTACCAACAAGGACACTAAATAGTAAATAATAATTCAGTAAAAACATTAGAGTCCTTTTTGGCAAAAAATACTATATTATTTCAAGGTTAAGGTAACTTTTTAAGCTCTCGATTCATCCCTACATCAATATTCACCCCTTTTTGTGGTAATTTTCAATAATTCCTAATAAAATTAGCCACAGGCTGAACTGTCCAGCGTGTCACATTTTTATAAACATCAAATTACAGCATTATTCCTTATTACCAAGTACACACAAATATTCCGGTTTACCAATAACTTCGATCTGAAGTCGGGTAACCGCTCACTCACGTTCACTAGCGATCGGGGAGTAGGCAGAGGTGGGTGTTCATCGTTGTCTCGGGTTCGATGCCCCGTTGAGGCTCCTGAGCTCAGTGTAGGGCCTTCGGGAGAGAAGCTTGTAGTCTTCACCGCTACCGACTCGGATGTATTCTCTGCGTTTTCTGTACACCATGAGTCTGTAATAAGAAAATAGAGAAGAATTGAGTTAAGAATTAAAAAATAAAAACAAATAATTTTCATGATTGCCCAATTTTGTGGTCCTTCGAGTCATATCAACTTTTTGTGGTCCTTTAGGTAAAGACTTTATTTTAAGGCATTTTAAGGTGTTTGTAGTCAAGATAGACATGGTCAGTAGGTACGACTAGAAAAGTTGGTAAGCACTATCAGTATCATAAAGTGAAAAAACAAATGTCAATCTTGATGATTGACGTTTGTTTTTTGTAGAATTTAACCAAAAATAATACATACAACAATGTAATTTAATTTTTTGATGCTATGCGAACCCTTTCTCCCTTTTTTATAAATTGTACATAATGTTACCATTTATTATAAGTTTTTAATACATTTCATTATGGATTTAAGTTAATCAAAAAATTGAAAACACAATGAAAAAATAATATCTTAAAATTCTTATGATGCCGTATTTTTTTCAGCATTGTACACATAAAATAACAAACATGAGGCTTGCAAATTAAACAGTACCTACTTATCATTTATATTCTCATACCTACTACATGCATGTATGTATGTACATAGTCAGGTACACTAACGTCAAACAAACATAGGTAATACCAGTATAATCAGTCTTATCTAAACTAAATACATAAACTTGTGTATTATACACGTAATTGTGTATCTAACAGAAGGCCACTAGGTATACTTTATACTCGTTTTTACATTACAAGATTTCGTAAAAACCAAATTTAAAAAAACAGTCCATCTCCATGGAGTTTCTTGCTCGTTCTTCTTTATAGAAACCAACATTTTGGAACGAGCAACTAGCTTCAATTTTCTAACTTATTGACAATTCAAAATTGCTTGTAAATGGTCTAATTGAAATAAATGCTTTGACTTTGTCTTTATGTCATTGCGTTAATTTACACAAATCTTCTGTTCTTGTCTCTTCTTCACTGTAATTCATGTCTCCTTCTTCATCTTCTTTATACAGGGTGTCTTTTAATTTTCTGTGTATGTTTTAGGGGGAGAAAATACTCACGAATACAAGGATTTTTTTTTTACGGAACCTACTCTGAGGTATGAACAGTACAGAACAGGTGATTTCTTTTCAACCAACTTCAAAAAAGGATTTTGCGATTTGATTGTTTTTTTATTATATTTCAAAGTTGATCCCATAACAAAAATATCTTTTTTTATTAGGTAGTATAGATTTCTGATTTGCATTTTTGACAGAACTAAACTAGGTACTAGCTAAAGTACAAGTACTTATAAAAACTCGCACTATGCACTCAAGAGTTGAAAACAATTAAAGCGAGTAAATACCAAAGTACCTATTAGACTCGTCCAGTTAAACACAAAGTAACAATCAACAATAACAACCGGGTAATAAAAACTACAACAACAGTAACAAATCGTGTCGCATATGTTCTTGAACACATAGGATTGAGTGCACAACGTGTTTACGATGCATCTAACTTTGTAAACAAACACATTACCATCATCTGGCTATATTACCTATAGGTATATTACCTATTGACGAGATGCGTCACGTAGGGAGTATCCATGGAGTTTCTTGCTCGTTCTTCTCCATAGAGACCTACGTTTTGGAACGAGCGTCTAGGTTCAATTTTAAATTGTTTCTTGACATTCAAAAGTGCCTGTAAATGGTCTAATTGAAATAAATGCTTTGACTTTGTATAGATGGACTAGGTTTTACGATTCCCTTAGGTGAGATTTCCATCACTTGGGTGGCTCAGGAGCGCATTGCACACTGTGCTAAAGAATATTCCGGCTTCTACATTGTAATTAAGGTTCATGTTTGCATGGAAAGCATAATGCCTACACTGCCAAGCAAAATTAACTTTACTTGGCATTTGCAAAAATGTGCACAGTCTAGTCATTTCAACTCCATCCCAAAATACTCTTTCAAGTTTCAACGAAGCCTCTCATTAATAAGTAATTAGGCAATATAATATTTTAAAGAAATATTGAAAGCAGTTCTTGAAATAAGCCAATAATGAAAATATTCTCTTGACCAACATGTTTCACAGCAAAATTAATAATTGTTTTTAAGTAAACATAGTAACGAGATAAGAAAATATTTAAAATTACAATACCCAATGATGCTACTTGCAATAAAATACAGGATGATTTCAGAATAATCTTTCTAGAGGACCTTTAGGTGTGACGTCATAAGAATGTAAACCAAAAAAAAAAATACCATCACGCCTGTATTCCCCGAAGGGTTAGGCAGAGGTGTACTAATGTACACCCACAGTTAGCCGGTATAATGTAAACCAACTTTACAATAAAACATAGACAAAAGAAATCGACAACAATTACAAGAACAATTTCATTGACTTGACACAAAATATAGAAGACTAGCTTTTGCCCGCGACTTTGGGCAACATTTTTAAAAACACTTAAGTAATTGTTTATTCATATTTATCAAGTGTCTCTATACAAAATTCCATCGATTAATCTTCAATAATGACGAACTTTCATACGCAAAAAATGTAGCCTATCTTCTTCTCCAACATCGAATCTATTTCTGTACCTAATTCTATCAGAATCAGTTCAGCAGTTTGGCGAAAAACCGTAACAGACAGACAAAGAGACTTTCGCATTTATAATATTACTATTCATTTTTCACTAGCAGCCAGTACTAGCCTCAAGTACACTAGCTCTAATTTCAATTAAGTAATAAAACTAGCTGTAAAGTCCACTGTGTCACTTGTAAACGCATCATGACAGTGAACTACGGGAAGGAGTGAACAATACGCCTATTATATGCAGGAAGTTATAAAGGGTCACAATAGATTCTAACGTCCTTGGCCTTCTATGCAAATCAACGTGTGCATTGCAATGTAGATTACAAAAAATCTCTTTGCCTTGCTTTGTCTCTCTGGGACTGCCTCGATAGCCTAGTGGTCTTAAGCGACTGCTATGCTAGAGGTCTTGGATTCGATTCCCAGGTCGAGCATAGTGTTATTGGGTTTTTCTATGAAATTCTCAGTAGCAGCTCGGAGTTAGGATTTGTGCCCTGTTAATGGCAAGAGTTGACGCTATTACATGGGACCTAAAACATATCTGCGCTGCTGGGATAAATATCTAACTAATCGATTTAAGTGATTTGACATAAACATTCGAACTCTTTAAAAAAAAAACTAAATAAACAATTTACACGCTTAAAAAACAACACCCCGTACAACCAAAGCGACTGGTAAGAATTAATTGCATCAAAATATGCGCGCACGCAACGAGATCTAGCAAATACATTCTACGCGGGCTCAGTATTCGCGCACCCGCCGAGCTGTCAACACGTCTATCATTCTTAATTTAAATTAAAATTTTCCGCGGGAGTTATGACGTAAATGAAATGAAGAAAAATAAATGCAATGGCGGCGACAAAAGAAGGCAGTATTTTAAATAAAGGAAGTTCTAAAATTGATTGGCATAATGAAAAAAACAATTAACAAAAAATGAAGATTATTTGGATATTTAAATATCTGATAATAGAAGGCTTTTGACGATTGAAAGGTAAGATTTTGTTCTTATTTTTTTTATGTGATTTTTCTCTTGTTTTGTGAGAATTTCTTAGATGTTTGTGATATAATGTGATAAACTTTCCCTTGTCTGATGGGAAGAAAGTGTAATTTACCTGATGCAATACAAGCTATGGGTTACATACTTAGGTAGGGTCTATCTGTTCGTTTTTTACCCGACTACGGAGAAGCAAAAATGAGGGTTATGATTTTTTTTACTGGCTTTTGCCCACGACTTCGTGCGCGTGAAGTCAATGACAAATCTGACATGTTCAAAAGTCTGACATGTTCTAAGCTACATGCCAAATATGAGCTTTGTAGGTCAAGATGTTTTTTGAATGTTGTGATTAATTAGTGAGTGGTATTTAGCTTTTATAGATTAGATGAAAAGATAGGATGTCCACCAGCTACATTTAAAAAACCTTCTAAATAAAAGAATAAAAAGCTTCATTCAATTACACACAATATAGATCTTAATAGAATGAGTTTTTGATATTGGTAAATCAAGTTTGTTTTACAGTCGAATATTGTTGTTTTTGACATTTTTATGCTTTTTACCCGACCGCAAAGAAGTGTTATGGTTTAACCATTCTTTTTAGGCTAAATTGAAAACCGATGTGTCTTAAACGTAATACGAACGAACGAACTTATCAATCAAATAAAAAAAAACCATCGGAACATCACGCCTATATTCCCGAAAGGTTAGGGAGAGGTGTACCAATGGACACCCATAGCATGCCGGTATGTTGGTAATAGGGAGAAAAAAGTAACTTAGTAACCGATTTAATTTATTAAAACCTAGGTTCTAAAAGACAATAAAATTTCCACAGCAATTGTACAACAAAATACAATCACGCGCAGGTTAAAATCCTTGTAATAAACATGTGTACACAAAGTATTATAATTATCACAGATGCACCTATATTTGTACATCTGCTGTGTACAACCACCTTTGGAATTTACAAGTTAACATTAATATAGATAATTTGCATACTTATTTATATCAGCCATATTATTAACTAGCTCATGCTTTTGGCTTTGTTCGCGTAAATATTGATTTTTACGGGACTTTATTTTTTATACACGGGACCCTATTTTTTTCTAAAATTAAATAAAAATAGCCCAAAATTGACGCTACAGGCCTTGGGTTTGATTCCCAAGCCGAGCAAAGAGTGTTATTGGGTTTTTCTTTGAAATTCTTAGTAGCAGCTCGGAGTTAGGATTTGTGCCCGGTTAATGGCAATAGGTTCGCCCCCTGTTACATGGGATCTAAAATATACCGGCGAACTGTAGGTGTGCATTTGTACACCTCTGCCTAACCCTTTGGGGAATATAGGCGTGTGATGGTACCTATGTTATGTTTATGTGTATATGTTTGTTAAGTTTCTGTGAAGAAGAAAGAGCGAGTAACTACACGAACACTTTTTCAATAAAAATAAAATGTTTTATATTTAGGTTAGAACATTAATGTTGTATTAGGTTAAAAATTATTGATGCTATTACAAATGGAGTACCTATAGATGTCTTGTAGGTACTAAACACAGCCATGTACCTACCACAGGTACCAAAGTCATCACAAAAGTCATGTTGACTCAATAATGAAACGACAAATTTTCCTAAAACTACAAGGGAAAAATCCATGACTTGTCACGTTCCGATTTCGGCCGTGAAACAAATAGGTATTATGGTCTAAATTCCATTGAGACTTTGAATAATAGAGAAGTGCTAAAGGAAAATGAATTATATTGTCATGTACTAAATTAGGATTCTATTTCATGGTGAATTAGTAACTAGGTATACTGTGTGACTACTGCGTCATTCTAATTAAATATCAAAGCTGTTAGGTACCTGCCACGTTGGTACTCGTATAGTGGTTTCAAGCGCTACTGCTGAGTTCGGTGCAGGGTTCGATACCACTAGTCAGGCGATCGCGAAAGACGCGAACGCTCTCGGGATTCCCGGAGAAGTACCGGTCTACTGTCTACTCAGTAGGTCTGACAAACCTCCCACCGGGGGGTGGGAGCGGGGGTCATCCATGAGTAAAAAAGGATTCAAATCCTGGGGTAGGCAAAGTGTTATTGAAATTTTCCATCATAAATATTTCTGATGGAATATCCCGATGGTGGCAATAGGGTTGCTCTTATTATATGGGACTTAAACAAGACTGGCGAATTATGGGTGTACGACTACGTAAAACCGAGGAAAATGATAGTTGACTATTTTACAACCTTATTACTAAAAACATAAGGGTGGAAAGTAGTTCACTACAACAGTTCGCGATAGTATCGATTCCTTTTGGGAAAAATATAGCAATAGGCTCGCCACCTATTACATGGGACCTAAACATACCGGCAAACGGCACCTACACCTCTGCTTAACCCTTCGGGGAATACAGACATGACGTATGTACGTATATGTACAGTACGGCCGACGTATCTTGGCGAGTCTGAAGTTAGCCGTTTGGCTGCGCAATGGATCTTTTACGAACACAATTGTCTACTGCGCAGCTAATCGGCTAACTTCAGAATCGCCAAGATACGTCGGCCGTACTGTATGTATGGTGTGATGCTAAATTATTTCAAAATTACTTTTTCTATTTTCAGAATTGCCAGTAATTGAAAATGAGAAAATCCTCCCAAGTTTTGGTAATTAATTTCGTCGTAAATTGATTACAATTTAAGTACCTGTGAGGTAACTGTGAGGTCTTAACCCTGCAGTGGTCGCGCCTTAAAAAGTCACGTGAGTGGTCGCGCGGACTACATATGTAGCAATTTGTTTCGCCGTTTTTTAAATGAAATTTAATTGTTTTATAATTTTCTTATTAAAATAGGACAAATTTACTCTTCTAAAATGAAATTAAAACGAAAAACAAAAATAAATCTTCATCGATCCTGTTTAAATCAGCTATGAAAAAAAAAGTGCGCAAAAAGTCGTGTCAGTTTGAACAACCGTGGATTACATATGTAGTCCGCGCGACCACTCCAGGGTTAATTACACTGAGACAGGTTTGAAAGGTACCTTTAGGTAAGAAGTTATGTGTGTTTGTAATTATGTGTGTTTGTAATAAACTTGCTGAAGGTTCTGTGTTTTATTTTATCACGTATATCTAAGACTGATATTTTTTTTCTTTGTTCCACTCCGGAAACTTCTGTGTAGTGGGGTGCGTTTACAAACAGAAAAGCAAATACACAAAAAACACAAACTCACAGGGCACTCCATAAAAAAACTTAGCTTCATAATTGTACGTTAGGAAATTCAAAATCTCCTACGAGATTTAAAAATAATTATCATTTTGGAACTAAGTTAGTAGCAGTATTTAAAAAAAAAATGTTATTTGCTATCCCAATCAAAATAGATGGAGTATCTGACTTTTTTTATATTTTGGGGTCAAAAGAGAGGGGAGCAAAAGCTGTTCTTATTTATAAGTATTTTCACCCCCTGAAAAATGGCAGGTGAATGAAAAGTCACTCTGTACATATTTTTTTTGAGTTTAATTTCTTATTGACTAAAATGTAACTGGAGTACGTTTTGTTGTATAACGCAGTTAAAGCCAGGTAAAAAAAAAATTCGGCATAACAATTTGAAATTCATAACAATTCTAATAGCTCCATCATTTGGGTCCAAACAATAGTCAATAAATTACACACACAAATACACTCATACAAATATGTTTGTGTGTATGTCACACATTACGGCGTGAGATAAAAACTGACATTCACAAACAACACAATAGCTTATAACGACTTCACGCTTGAAGGATTTTGGAGATCCGCAAGCTAATAGCAAAATCAACTCGATGTCACAATTTGACAATGAAATATTTTTTTGCTAGGACGGGACAATACTTTTTATTGCAGTGGAACATTTGATACGTACAATTAACAAAAGGGTTCATTCGTTAGATATTGCAAGTGTACAGAACAGCTGGGGGGGTTTTTATTATATTTTAAGGTTGGTCAATGTAAGGTAAAACCAAAGTTTTTTGTTAATGAGTATTTTAGCCGCTCCAAAGAAGCGTAGTGAATTAAAAGGCACCCTGTATGAAGAGGATAAAGAAGGAGACATGAATTACAGTCAAGAAGAGACGCAGTAACAGAAGATAGAGTTCTATCGAAATGACTGGCTCACGATAGCAGAGGACAGAGGTATGTAAAGGGACAGATAGGCCTTTACCAGCAGTGGGACAATATGGGCTAGATTTAAATATGACAACAATAGGGAAATGACACAGACCCGATCCAACTTTTCCCCTTACTATCCTCTCCTAGCGAAGCGCTAAGCCGAGGTCCTTACCCAACAGGGGATGCCTTTAGCGTGGTCGCTTAGTTTATAAGCAGCTCTGGACTAGGCAGGCCAGGTGTTGCCTTAAAAATGAAGACCTTTAGGGCCTTATCACACTAGCGGTTCGCGAGCGTATTTTGTATGAAGGCGATCACGCAGCGAATTCGCCGCGTCAGATATTTGTAAGTATAGAAAACACGCTCGCAATTCGCAAGTGTGATAAGGCCCTTAGGGTAGGCCAGGCGGCCTACCCTGGAGGTCTTCATTTTTAAAGAAATACAGGAGAGTCTGGTTAAGCAGCCGACAACTTCCGAGGTAAACATAGGAGATGCCAATCGGGAAAATACACACATATCACGCTACTACACGACACAGGACAGACACAAGGACATCTCACATCAAGTGAGAACGGAAGTTGGCTTCGACAGTACATCCGGTTATTAACGATACAATAGATGAGGCTCTATAGCCTTGCAGTAGATGTGCTAATTAGGATGATTGCAGGGATTGCATTGAAGTTGGAAAATAGTCAGTATTTCAATGGGAAAGTGACTTTGTTCGTCAAACTTTACGGCAAAACGATGGTATTTTGAAGTACTAGTTTACAAAAATTCATTCACTGATAGAAAACTACATTATTGCCATCTGCTAAATGCCATAGCTAATGTTTTACGGAACATTTGACTTCCACTTGGACGAAATCGCACGCAGAAGCTAATTCATAATTATATTATTACTAGCTTTTGCCCGCGACTTCGTCCGCGTGGATTAATAGTTCCCGTTCCCGGGGGATTTCCGGGATGAAAACTATCCTATGTCCTTTCCCGGGTCCCAGACTATATCTGTACCAAATTTCATTGAAATCGGTTCAGTGGTTTAGGCGTGAAGAAGAGACAGACAGACAGAGTTACTTTTGCATTTATAATTTTAGTACGGATGGTCTGTGTCAAATTAGCTCTTAATAATATAGCATCAAGCCTATTTTCACGAAAGGAGAGAGTTGGAGTCATGTCTACCTACGTTACCCACACGCACATTTCTATAGTAAGTTATATGTTTATTTTCCACGTAATAGCGGGCGGGGAATTTGAGGAGCTCGTGGCTAAATAATTACAGCCGCATAGACCGATCTTCCGGGTTAAGCCACGCTTGCCGAGGTTGGTCTGTGGATGGGTGACCATTTACTATAGCGAGTTTCCTCCTTGCCTCGGAAAGCACGTAAAGCCCGTTGGTCCCGGCTGTCATTTGTAGATCTTTGACAGTCGTTACAGTTAGTCAGAAGCTCGAAAGTCTGACAACCAGTCTTACCAAGAGTATCGTATTACCCATTACTGGGTTGTGGAGGTCTGATAGGCAGTCGCTCCATGTAAAATACTGATATTCAGCTGCATCCGGTTCGACTGGAAGCCGACCCCAACATAGTTGGGAAAAGGCTAGGCAGGCAGGGGGCGGGGAATTTATTGCCTTCAACAAAGCACAAATCTAACCCGGCAGATAATTTCATACAAATTCAGAATTATGCTATTCTTCTCTTGAATTTATTAAGGGGGCAATAGTACTTTTAAAGAACTAATTTAGCTATTTTTTTTGACACATTGTCGCTGAGATAAGATTGTGTCTAGATTTGGAATGTTTTTTATTAGTAGAAGTGACCTTCAGGTCTGGACATTTTATTCAGGTATTGTGAAACTAATCCGATAGCGTCATGTTGGAAACCATTTTAAAAGTGCCACTTAAAAGCATTTTTATGAGTACGTTGTACCTAAGTAAATCCTACTACTATTATAAAGGCGAAAGTTTGTATGTATGGATGTATGTATGGATGTTTGTTACTCTTTCACGCTTAAACGGCTGAATGGATCTGGATGAAATTTGGCACAAAGATAGATTATAGTCTGGAATAACACATAGGCTACTTTTTATCCCGGGAAAATGTACGGTACCCGTAGGATAACACATCAACTGTGACGCGGACGAAGTCGCGGGCAGAAGCTAGTTTTAAAATAATTGACAACATTCCAGTTTGAGGAATTACAAAATACATAGGCAGCAGAAAGACTGGATTTATCAATAATTAGGAGTACTAACTCAATCCGCCAAAGTTTTCTTCGTATCAAAACGAGTTTATGTTTTGAAACTATTAAAACATTTGTGCTTGGTACTTTTATTTAAGTGGGATTTAGATTTTACAAGAGAGATGAGCCTATGGCTTATTTACAGAAGAATGGACAACCACTAGACGATCAAGACATTTCAAGGTGAAGGCTACCAGCTAGACAATTCGACTCCTATCTCTACCGCCATTTTAAAATAGCACACTCAGTAGTATCTGCTGTCTACAATTGTCAAACACAATAGTTACACAGTAGACATTTTGAATACACCATCAAAATGTATTTTTTTAGTTATCTTACTACTATTTTAAATGCGAAATGCATGCAAATCCAGGACGAATGATACGGTTCCCGTGGAAATTTGGTGCGGATGAAGTCGCAGGCAAAGAAGGTAAAGAATAAACTATTTTTTTATTTCGGTTTCTATTACGAAAATTGACCCTTCGCCCCTATACCTACTAACGTCTACACTACAGACGATTATATATTATATAGACTGGAGTAACAAAGCAGATATTAATAAAAAATTTAAAAAACCCCCAACACAAAAACCTAAGTTCCCTTTAAAAAGTAAAAAAATAACAAAAAAAATACGTCACGTTGGGGGACCGCTCGGGACGATCGTATCCTAAATGCAACAACGGTCCCCCAACGTGACGTATTTTTTTTGTTATTTTTTTACTTTTTAAAGGGAACTTAGGTTTTTGTGTTGGGGGTTTTTTAAATTTTTAATTTAATTTTTTATTTTATACTTTTTATAGGTAAGTACCTACTTATTATAATGTCGATTTTGTTAAGTTTGAGACCCCACTCGAGTATATTTACAGATATTCGGTTTTTCTTCCCCACTTTCACCCCCACAACTTTTAAACGGCTCAACCGATTTTCATCAAACATGTCTAAGAACACTCGCAGATAGGTCACCTTTAATACAAAAAAAACTAAATTGAAATCGCTTCATCCGTTCGGCAGCTATGATGCCACAGACAGACAGACAGACAGACAGACAGACAGACAGACAGACAGACAGACAGACAGACAGACAGACAGACAGACAGACAGGTCAAACTTATAACACCCCTCTTTTTGCGTCGGGGGTTAAAAATGACAATTAAACTCAAGGTAAGTGAACGTGCTCAGATAACTATGACATTTATAATTGCTAATTCCCAGTTCATTTAAAACGTTATTTTTTATAATTATTATATTATCAGCCTATTATTGTCCCACAGCTATAAAAATAAAAAACTCCGCAACTACTGTAGTAACATATTATAGGCTACTACGTTCTAATTACTAACAGACAAAAAAAATATATAGAGTTCCGTATAATTTTCATGATTAAATCGTGGGCAAAGCGAATCAAAATCTATACTCATATTATAAAGAGGTAAAGTTTGTGAGGTTGTAGGGGGTGATCTCTGGATCTACTGAACCGATTTTGAAAATTCTTTTACCCATATAAAGCCACGTTATTTGTGAGTGTCATAGGATAACATCACGCTACGATCAACAGGCGTGGAGCAGTAACCAAAGACTTAAATTATAGCCGGTGGAAATAAGCTACGCAGACGAAGTCGCGGGGCAAAACCTAGTATTAAAAAAAAACAATAATAACTTCATACACAACATAGTACAACATGCAAGACCTTCAGACGATGACTAGACAAATTGAAGACGGACTGGTAGGATAAATAATAGCTAGAGAATGACTTGTTAGCCGTATGGTATAATTAAAGGAAATGCCCACTATAACGCCATAGAATGCGCTTTTTTTTTTTTTTTTTTTTATAGACGGGAAATCATCAAATAACTTCCCCCGCCCTGGGCGGGGCGGGAGGGAGTGTCAGACTTTTACTGACTAAAACCCGTCTATGTTCCTTCATGTGCCCTTTGCGTTCCGGGGGCGCGGTATCTCTTTCGAACAACCCGCAGCCCCGGCAGGCATCGGCCCTCAGTGGCCCCATCCAATTTTGCTGACATCTCTTTGAGGCGCGCGTGGAACACGAACGCGCCGTCGACACGGTCTGTCGCTAGTGAACGTACGGACGGTGAGCTACCCATTGCTCACCGTCCACAGACCCGCGTCTACGGTGGCCGGGAGTCGTCACGTGGCTCCCGACGCCCGGATCGTCTACCGCGGCGGCCGCTGGGACGGGGGACCCTCCTTTCCCTCTCCCGTCCCGCCGCCTCCTTCTCTAGCATTACAGCTTCGCAGAAGGAGGCGACTGCTTCCCATTCCCCCTCGCTCCGGACCATGGCCTGGACCAGTGCCGGACGCGAGAGGGCGCCGCCGCCGATGGCCGCCTCGAGGACTCGGCGGTGCTCAGCCCAAGCAGGGCACACCGCCAAAGTATGCTCCACCGTGTCCTCGGGGCGATCCTCACAATGGTGACACCCGGGCGAATAGAATGCGCTACGTCATAGGTTTGTCCGGATGCAGTAAATCTCTACTAATAACAGCTTAAGTGTCTGTTTGTACACACACCATCACGCCTGTATTCCACGAAGAGTTAGGCAGACGTGTACCAATGTACATCCACAGTTCCATGTAATAGGGGGCGAGCCTATTTCCATTAACCGGGCACAAATCCTAACTCCGAGCTGCTACTGAGAATTTCATAGAAAAACTCAATAACACTGGTGTGTCACTGTGTCTGTTTGTCATGTTATAACAACAACTATTTACCAAATGCTTATGAATGTTTACCCAAATAATCAATTTTGGTCTGCCTGTCTCTTTTTCTCTGGTTGGACCGAATTTGACGGGACTTTTACTGGCAGGTAGCTGATGTTATAAGAAGATACCAAGAATATCGTATTACCCATTACTGGGTTGTGGAGGTCTGATAGGCAGTCGCTCCATGTAAAGTACTGATATTCAGCTGCATCCGGTTTGACTGGAAGCCGACCCCAACATAGTTGGGAAAAGGCTAGGCAGAGGAGGAGGAGGAGTTGATGTTATAAGAAGATCTTTCAAGCTACGCAACGGATTTAAAGAGCAATTCAAGAGGAAGGTTTATACGTATACAACATCCCATATGGGATAGGTGTCCCAAAAAGTAAAGGTCCACAAAAACGACGGGCCTGTTGGTCTAGTGGTTAGTGGCCCTGACTGCTAAGCCGGAGGTTGTGGGTTCGATTCCCACCCAGGACAAACTTTGTGTGACGAGTATAATTGTTTGTTCTGTGTCTGGGTGTGATTTATCTATAATATGTATGTATTTATAAAATTATATAAGTATGTATATCAGTTGTCTGGTTACCATAACACAAGCTCTGCTTAGCTTGGGATCAGATAGTCGTGTGTGAGTTGTCCCAAGATATTTATTTATTTATTTATTAAAAAAAAAACGCAAATACGCTGGAAATATCGAAGATAATGTTTTTTACTTTTCGTAAACTTGGAGATAAAGAACCAAACTACTTGCTAGTTTTGCAAATAAAATATTTCGATTTTCGTTCTGGCAGATATAAAATGATTTTAAAAAGTGTGGCATCTATCCCGGTTTTAACCCTACAGGATAAGTACATAAGTCTTACAATCCCTTCAAAAGCTACAAATCAAGCCCTGACCGTATCGTGATGACGCGTACACAATCGTGCTCGTCTAATAACACGCGTCCTGCTGTAAATCTTGTCCGTCCGTCCTTTAGTCCCCTGCAAGGTCTTTGCCAATGCCACTATAAACGACCTATGTTAACATAGGTTGCAATGGTACAGTCACGAGCTCAAATGTAGTCGTGACCTAGACTGAAAATTGCCATACATACACACATAACATACACGTAACATTTGGCCAGATATAAAAGCATTAACTTTCTTCAGAAATATTGATTCAAATTGTATTGTGTTACGAACATAGAATTTTTCAACTTTTAAACATTGCTAAAAATTAAAATAAAGCTGAAAAGTTTGTTTGTTTGTGTGTATGTTTAAAAGTGTCAATCTTAGAAACTTACAGTCGGATTGGAAATATTATTTTTGTTTATGATTGCCAGATTCATGAGGAATTGTATAGGCTATATAATATCACGCTACGATCCTTAGGAGTGGAGCGGTAGTCAAAGACGTAACTCAACGCGAGTAAGAAAATTAAGCGCACGAAGTTTCAGGCAGAATTTTTTGATGTAGGGAAGAGAAAACGCGTTTGAATTTTGTTAACTGTATGCATATTAGTGCGGCGAACTGTACAGCTGCAAGTTTAGTAGGAACATTAAATAATAGAGCATTGTATGAAGAACTTAGGCGTACTACTGACGAGACAATTATGATCTCAGAGTTGCGGCACTAGGCAACTCTAGAACTCGTAACTAACTATGATAAGGGGACAGCTGTATAAACCAAAGTTGCTCCGTCTGTGAAGGGCCTTAGCTAGTGCAGACCAGCGGATGGGACAGCAGATGATTTTAAATGTATCAACTGAATTTAATAGTTATGCAATCGAAATCCTACTATTATAATTGCAAAAGTTTGTGAGGATGGATAGATGTTTGTTACTCTTTCACGCTTAAACAGCTGAACAGATCTGGATGCAATTTGGCACTGGGATAGATTGTAGTGTGGAATAACACATAGGATACTTTTTAAGCCGAAAATATGCAAGGTTCCCGTGGGATGTATCAAATTGGACGTGGATGAAGTCGAGAGCAGAAGCTTGTAAGGTATATATTTCAATGCTCAGTGTTCGGCCTCGGATTTGCAATGCGATGGCCGATCACCGAGCATTGCGCAGGTCATTAGACATCACATGCAAGTTGAAAGGTTAACTTTCAAAACGGCTTAGTAACCTTGAGGTTTTTTAAAAGACCTATGTACGATAAGCAACAGAGAAAAGTAACAAAGGTATTTCTTTGGAATCGTTGAAGGTTCCTAGATATCAATGAATATTTAGCTCGGTACCAGCTCGGAGTTAGGATTTGTGCCCGGTTAATGGCAATATGCTCGCCCCCTATTACATGGGACCTAAACATACCGGCGAACTGTGGGTGTACATTGGTACACATCTGCCAAACCCTTTGGGGAATACCAGCGGGATGATGGTATGCAATGAATATTTTAGAATTAAAATTTATTTAATTAAATAACTCTTTATTTTCTATTTCAATTAATGTTTTCATTTGAATACATCTAACAGTGTTTTAGAAAACTACAACTATATCTAACGACCCTGGTTGCTTATGTATTATGTCAAGAGTACATAATGTGATGAAGATTCGAGACACGACTTCCGACTAACTCATAATGGACCTCGAGACACAAAATGAGGAAGGAAAAGAATGTACCTAGGTGACTTCATTTGTACTTGAAGATGTTCTTTAAAAAATATGCTGGTTGAGAATTAAAAATGTTTAAAGATTGATTTTTAATGTTCTAGCAATTTTTCAGGGGGTAGAAATAGGCATGTATAAGAAGAACTATTACTATAAGACTAAAATTTAAATTTCCAACTATACCATGTTGAATTGCTCAATTTAAATAAATGCTTTGACTTAATTACTGAATTCAATATGTGTTTCTTTTTTTTTAATTTGCGACTGCTACGTTGAAGGTCTTGGAGTTCGGTTCCCAGGTCGAGCAGTGTTATTGGGTGATTCTATGAAATTCTCACTAAAAAGTTACGAGTTAGGATTTGTGCCCGGTTAATTGCAATTGGCTCGACCTACATATACCGGCGGACTGTGGGTGTACATTGGTACCTCTGCCTAACGCTTCGGGGAATACAGGCCTGATGGTATGTTATCTTTAATCAAACTATTATATTTACAGCAACGAGTTAAACAGTATATCTTAGTAAATCTATTAGTTAAGCTATATAGTCACGCAAATAGAGGATGTACCGCCACACTGTCTAACAGCTACACAATAAGGCCTAATTAGGTAAACATTGCGCTTACGGTCAGCAACAAATGTTGATTAACAATGTCACATACACTCACGCGTTTTACCCATGGGGTAGGCAGAAACCAAAGAACGCCACCTGCTACGATTCTTACATACTCCTTTCGCCTCGTCCACGTTCATACATCTGGTCATACAAGCACGCCGGTTACGAGTACTGCACACCCGACCTTTCTGAAGAACCTTATCAATATGGCCAGGGTAGGTCTCTCTAGGGCGTATTATTTAAATAGACTGTTTCTTGCTCGTTCTTCTTCATAGAGACCTACGCTTTGGAACGAGCAACTAGCTTCAACTTTAACTGTAACATCTTGACAATTCAAAAGTGCCTTTAAATGGTGTAATTGAAATAAATGTTTTTGACTTTGACTTGACATTAAATAACACAATTCGCTGCTATTCAAATGCTATTCGAATTTTAGACAACACCTAAGAGTTCAATTTGTCTTAATTTTAGATCCATTTCGTATTTCCCTTGATATTGTGCTCGATAATAAGAAAGATAATATAAAAAACTGAAATGTTAGTCTACTTTTTTTGCTGACTGTACCTATTATAGACATCCTGTCTTAGGACCTGGAACTAGCTGGATTTGATAACATGTTACGATAAGTGTTGAAAGGAAGTTTATGTCTGTAGTCCTAAATTGTACGATGTGTATTAAATAGTTTTGATCGTTTTATTTTTTGGTTTCATTTTTTTATGTAGGTACATCCTGTTGTTAAAAACTTTCATAAAATACTTTATGCTATTGCATGGTAAATAAGCTCACTGCCCACCTGATGTTACGTGGTCACCGCATTATATACATTTGCAATACCAGAGGCCTTGCAGATGCATTGCCTCTTAAAGTATCAAAAAGGATTGCGTTTCAAAATTTCAATTAAAAAATTTAACGTTTCGTAAATTGCACCCGGGCGAAACCGGAGCGGGTCGCTTGTTTAACATTAAAAAATACCTACTTAGAAATATTCTAGGATGGTCAAAACCCCTCCAGTTCTATTATAGTAATATTACGTCGATAACTGTATTGTATAATTTTCTTTATTCTAAAATAAAATATATTTGTTTGCATAGAAACTTGCGTACATATTAACCTACAACTTTATTATCAATGTCAGTATGCTAATATCACTATTTTTATGGACAGGTGTTTGATTGAACAAATATTTACAAACACATTACAGTATAGCGCTATTTATAACATTATATTGTGAACTAAGAACAAAGACAATACTGGGTAATAACAATATTATAATATCACATTTTTAAGGCATATAATACCAAAAATGAAGTATCTGATTACCTAAAAATCTTATAACTAATTTGTATTTTTAAAATCTATAAAATATATTTGTGACCTTGTGAGAACCAATTAAAAATAAATCTCTAAATTGTACAAAACACATTTAAAAAGAAATTAAACACGGTACTTTAAACAAAAACAACATACGACATTATTACGCCTTGAATAAAGTGCAGATACTATTGACGAGGCAGCCTTTCTTAAAGCGGCACTTAGCTCGAGGCAGAAAATTATTTAATAAGATAACATTTTATACAAAGAATATAATAAATTAAGTATACTGTTTAAATTGTAATCATTCAGGATAATGATGTCTTATGTAAAAAATTAAATAAAAAATTAAATCAGTAATCTACTAATTATATCAATACCTAGTTGTCATTTCACGAGCGCACATCTATCATTGTAATTTAAACTTTATAACAATGTGGATAAGACTCAAGAGATGTGCGCTCATGATTTGGATCAACTATATTATCTAATTAAGTTAAATAATGGAAAGATCTTACTTTTAGCGGGCCTCATGAAGCACTGGGTAACAGGCATAATCGTGCCAATAATGTTAAAGGAATGTAAAGTTTGATATCTGAAACAAGAGAAAAACATGATTAATTAAGACAAACAAACAATTTTACCTCTCTATAATATTAGTTTAGATTGATATCATCAGATTGATTTAAGTCTGGCTTTCTTTTGGAGCAAGTGGAAGAACGTCTGTTAAAATTAACTCGCTTTACAAGACAAAAGCTGGAAACTAAACTAAAAGTAACTGTATCTAAAAACATAAGATCATTTTTCATAGAGACCTACGTTTCGGAACGATTAACTAACTTCAATTTCGTGTCTAACTTCTTGGCGATTTAAAAGTGCCTGTAAATGGTCTAATTAAACTAAATGCTTTGACTTTGACATGTTTATTTTAAAAACATATTTTGTGAAGTCATTCTACAATATCAGCTAAATACAAAATAATACATAAAAATGTTTGACACTCACCTCACCCAAGAGTTCCAGCAGCCAAAGATGCTAACACAACTAGAATCGCCGTAGCAACCCCGCTGGCTCCCACCTGCGCTCCATACACGGCGCCCGACTCCGCCACGCCCGTGCCAAACGCGTCCGCTGAAGTCATTGAACCTGTCAAATGGCCAACCGGTGAGCACGTGCGCACCGGTGGGCTCATCTAGCATGTACGCGGGTTTTGTGGCTTTGATTTAGCAATAATTTTTTGCTTAATTCTGTTTTGACAGTTGAGGCTTTTTTATGCTATTTTTACAAGTCCTCAGATCTATACTGCTTCTTTAGTGAATTTACTGCCATTTGTTCTTTTTTTTGTATACATTCAGTATCATAAAAGCGATATTACCTATAACACGATAATTACACAACTATCAACGATTACTTTCTACAAATATACTACACCATATATACTACACACCAAAAATTTTAATTGAAGATAATTACAAAATATACTAAATAAATAATACTATTACTAAAAGAATTGTGTATTTATAATAACTGCAAATTAAATACCACCATTGTTACAACTACTAATTCTATGGTGCCTATTAAGCAGGGATTAAAATATAATATAAATTATCTAAAACCAGTGTTAAAATAGAAATACACCAATAAATACCAATTATTAAACAAACCAGAAGTAACAAAACCCGTGTCATTAGTCTAGACTTACCCACCAACGCATGCAGTGTAGATAAAAAAATAAAGAAATAAATTATTAATAAATACAACATTATTGTCAATTATTATTCAATAAGTGCATTAAACTAACCAAGTTTACTTATATTTGAATTCAAAATTATAAAAAATCTAAACAAGGCTAATTACTTAGAAAATTACTTTAGCGCACTTACTATTAAATAAAAAATGTAATAAAACTTCTAGCAATACACCATTATTTAATAAAAATAAATATTTGGATTAAAACAATAGATTGAACCGGAAACTAGTATCAAAGATTTTTTAGACAGGTACCAACATAATTATTTTAGGAGAAAAGGGAAGAATTGCAAACAGAATATCAACACAGAACAAACAAAAGTATGATTTTAACATTTCTATGTCAGTCAACGTATTTTGGACTATATTTTGAATCTAATATCGGTTATTCTCCAAAATAATGAATTGCAAACCGTATATGTGAACGCAGCTCCCGATTTTAAAAAGTTTTATGTTTAAAAAATAAAGTTTCTTTATTGAGAACTAAAAATGACATTTGTTTTTAGAGCTCCGTACCTCAAAAGTAAAAATTGAACTCTTATGACTCACTTTGAGTGTGCCTTTTTTAGTTTAAACATCTCATCTTAAGACATAAAAATGTTTTCAACTCAACAAGAACCCAGAAATAAAACACAGAGCACACATCACATACACAAAAACAACACAGTATTGAATGAACGACGTACCAATGCCACCAACTTCCACGGTGAATGAATGAATGGTGAACAGGAAACAAAATGATTAATTAAAGCGGCAACACAAACATAATTATTTTTTCTTCTGTGGGATGCTTATTTTCTTCATTCTATTGTCATACAGTCTAAATTTTTTAAGCTGCACATACACACATGTCGTATAAGCACACATTCATCATTTTTGAGTAACACGGGAATCGAACCCCCATATCAATTCGAAGACACTTTTATCATGGTCGAATAGAAAAATGATCGCCTACATTTTTTAAGGCTTGCCTCGATTTGAGTCATCCTTTCTTACCTATGCCTCGTCTAAAGTTCTTATTTTCTTATTTTCAAAATAATGACTCATTCTCATACTCGCAAACGCATCGGTAACAAAAATTATAAACCATATCCATTATTATTCATTGAAGCGATAATAAACCTTTTACCAAACACATAAAGCACACAATAGCTTACCTCCCCATCTGTTTAGCATAGCCATGATGACTCCGTTGGTCCATCCGAAACCCGTTTGTACAACATACTCGCCGCCTCCACCCAAGCCGCCAAAGATTGTTGCATCGTACTGGAAAATGGACGTTAAGGATAAGAACATAAGGTTGATTCTTGTGAAAAATGCGAATAAATAAGAATAAAAATGACAGCCTATAATTGTGTTTTAGCGGAGCAAAGTCCTCTTCTTATACAGAGAAGGTGTGAGCTTTAATCACCATATTTGTTCAAGGCGGAATGGCGATTACAGACGCAAAGGTATTTGTCAAGTCCAGGTTTAATACCATTTACATTTTTTTTTATATCCAGGATTCACTTGAAAATATACATTAACCGGGCAACTACTAGCTCCGAGCTGATACTGAGAATTTTATAGAAAACCCCAATTACACTTTTTGCTTGACCTAGGAATCGAACCCAAGACCTCTAGCGTAACAGTCGCGCTTAGAACTACTAGGATAACGAGGTAGTTAATATAAAAAAAAGCAATAATAACATTCACCTTTTCAAGCATAGCAGTTTTCTGTTTCCAAACTTCAAAGTTGGAGCGGACCCATTTGGTGGCGATCTCACTGGCTAGCCTCATGGCTTCAGGCTGTCCGGTGTTGGCCAACCCCATCACCACTATGTACTGCAGTGGTGGCCAGGCGTTGGGGTAGTCCCACTGCTCGCCCGAGTGCTCGAATGTCGTGGGGATGCCGCCGTCGAAAATGTCGACCTGGGAAGAACATAATAGTTTTTATTTTGTTATATTATAAATACATTTTACACAGTCATTTTAAATTATAGTTCAGTACAGTATTACTTATAATATTTTTAAAATTCAAAATTTTTGTTTTTTTTTATTTTAATATAACAATTTAACATTTTAATTTATATTTATTTGTTATAAACTAAGTATAATTAAATGGGCTATAAATGTGTGATCGTAAAAGACAGAAATGTTCATTCGTTTGGCAATAATTTACATTCTAAGAGACGAAGTGCTTTTCTAGATTTGTTTACAAAGATGATTGCCTATGTTGGCGAAATAAATGTAAAATGTGAAATAAATAAACAAATAAAGTACTAATTAATAATTAAAAGCATTGAAATGTATAATAGGTCTCAAAGAAACATTAATTTTTTTTATGCTGAAAAAATATATAACTTGATTTGTTTGTTTTATAATTGATATAAATAACCATTTATTTAAATGCTAAATTTTTTAAAAGAATTAAAAAAGAATAAAACAAATTGCAAAAAACACAAAAAGAGACATTTGACCCCGACGTGATTTGAACACGCAACCTTCTGATCTGGAGTCAGACGCGCTACCGTTGCGCCACGGAGTCACATGTAAGTGATCGCGAAATTACAGTACTCTACTAACGAAATGACGCAATTTCTACTATCTTTGCTAATTGCTTAGATAGTACGAATTATTAATAACCACTTAGGTAACACAACAATAAACGGTTAGTGATAAGTTTGAAGGTTGTTTGTTCGTAATAATATATGGAAGAAAGTTTTTTTTTTTTTTGAATATAAGAAATTTTCATTAAAAATAAAGTAAGTAGGTGAGTGGCTATTTATTAAGTTTAAAAAATAATTATTTTATTGTTTGATAATTTTGCATTAAACACATAAAATATGTGATATACAACGAGAAATCGACCCGTTTTTATTAAATTTAATACACGGATGCATTTTTTCAGTAAATTATAAAAAATAAATCTTATACTTAATCCAAACTAAATAAAAAATATCGGCGTACATCATGTAGCTATATCTTTATGATCACGACGTCACATCTATTAGCTAGGCCACCCGAAAGTTAACACAACTAACTATCATAGTTTAAACCCATATTACCCACACTACAAGCAAAATAAACTTTATTAAACAGTTTTAAGACTTACTTTAACTTTGTCCAAATAATTGACGACCCGGTTCACGAAGTAGTCTTTTCTGGCCTGGTCGTAGCAGACTGCCCATAGCGGCGACACGTTGGATGGGTAGAAGTAGTCGCGTCGTCGGCCCGACTCCAAGCTGTAGTCCAGCCAGACTCCTACGTCTTCATGCCATAGAACCTGGGACAAAGGGTTTTTTAATCTATACTACTTTATAAATGAAAAGAAAGAGAAAGAAAGAAAAAAAGAATAGCAAAAGACGGGAAATCAACAAATAACTTCCCCCGCCCTGGGCGGGGCGGGAGGGAGTGTCAGACTTTTACTGACTAAAACCCGTCTATGTTCCTTCATGTGCCCTTTGCGTTCCGGGGGCGCGGTATCTCTTTCGAACAACCCGCAGCCCCGGCAGGCATCGGCCCTCAATGGCCCCATCCAAGTTTGCTGACATCTCTTTGAGGCGCCGCTCTATTCCCTACCACTGCAGCTTCTGAAAACCAGAATCAACAGTGGAGACCGCCAGAAGGGGGGGGAGGGGGGAGGGGGATGCGCTGGTGTTTCCGAAAGTAGTAGCGGTCATCTGTGGCATCTTTACCTAAACAGCATACCCTATAACACCTATACTAGTTAACATTAAATATATTTTTGTCTGTGGCAGTTGACGTAATTTTAGACAAGTAGATTTTATAATAAATTGTGGTATTCCAAAAAAATCTTTTTCATTTATTTAAACTTTATGCAACAAAAGTACAAAGGCGGACTTAATGCCTTAGGCATTCTGTACCAGACAATCAAAGGGTTTTTTGTAAGTTTTAGTAGAATTCAATGGTTCAACTAAAAGAGACGCACTTTTTTTACAAAACCAATCAATTAAAACTTAAAATACTAGCTCCATGTTGGAGTAGATTGCGTTTAAGTAAAAAACTATGGTAATGTTGCCACATTTGAAGGTGATCTTATTTTACCTGTTCGATAGCATCCATGAACCTCGCGTGCACGTTTCTGTAGTACTCAGCCTTGTCGACGTTCCCGAGCCGCGAGTGGAAGTCGCGCAGCAGTTGCGCGTTCCAGCACAGCATGGCGTTCAGGTCCACCGGGATGATGGAGCGCGTCTTCAGGTTCGTCAGGTTGCCTGGAGGTGGAGAGATTATCAGATTAGGCTACACATTATCACTCCTGTGTTCCCCGAAGGGTTAGGCAGGTGTACTTAATTTACACCCACAGTTCGCCGGTAGGTTTAGGTCCCATGTAATAGGGGCCAAGCCTTTAACCCGGCACAAATCCTAACTCCGAACTGTTATAGAGAATTTTAAAGAGAAACCAAATAATACTTTTTGCTCGACCGCATATCAGCCTTTGATTGTCCCATTTAATGGCGAAGGCCTCTCCTTGTATAGAGAAGACACGAGCATTGATTACCACCCTTGCTCAAAACGAATTGGCGATTTCAGACTTATAATAATTATAATTTCAGGTTTCCTGACGATGTTTGTCTTCGATGTCAGTGAAGTCCAAGATCGCCGATTGCAGTAGTCTTCCCGAGTTCCTATTCCATGCCTATTATGTATTACATTTTGTAATTTAAATTCGGGTTAGCAACTAACTGTAAGTTAAGTTTTTGGGGTAAGTAACTACGTTAAATTATGTTTCATTCAGAAGTGCATTTTAATGGTTCTATATTTTTAATTCAGTACCTAATTGAAAAGTTAATTAAACACATTTTTTTACACTGCTAACATTATTAGTAGGTAGCGGAAAAACGTTTTATGAGAATGTTTTCGTAAAATGTAGTTAAACTAGCTACTTTCTGCTTCTATGACTTACCCACAGATTCATACCTACTGCTTTTTCTTCATCATTTTAACTTTCAGGGGATGAAAGTACTCATGAACTATTTTTTTATTACGGAAAAAACCGTCAAGTGCAAAAAAAAATCTGCCAAGATTTATACAAAAATTGCAGTACACAACAATATTAAACAAAACGTATGGAATGTAACTAATAATTGCTTGATAATAATTATGATAAAATTGAATTTTACTACTAATATAAACGCGAGCTTTTGGATGGATGCATGTTTGTTACTCAATAAATCCAGAACGGCTGAACATATCTGGATGAAATTTGGCATAGAGATAGATCATAGTTTGAAATAGCACATTGGCTACTTTTTATGCCCGAAAAATGTGCGCTTTCCGTGGGATAATAAATCAAACTAGAACCTAGTATAAAATAATTTGCACGCTGGCTTGCAGGCAAAATACAGTGACTGTACATGCGATTCACTGTAAAATTTTGATTAGACAACTACTATTGCCCTTTAGAAGTCTGCTCCACAATTAAGAGGATATAATAACAATGTATTTTCTTGTAAATAAACGTAAAATAGATTAACAGCAAACTTATTTTTGGTTGATCTTTTTGTAAAAGTTATTCATGAGAGTTTTCACCACCTCGAAGGTTGCCTATGAATTAAAAGTCAGTATGTATTACGTTCTAATGCATATGGATATGTTTTCACAATATAACAACATCGACTACATTGCTGGATGGTCATGCTATCTCTGCCTAGCGAAATAACACAGGGTCCACACGATGCTCTTGTTGATACGTACCACCAACTTGCCTGTATCCAGTTATGGATAGGTCACTATTTCTTTGTGGATAGTCTGAACAAATAGGGATAAAGTATTTAAAGTCTGGTGTTATTAAAGCCTATTTTAAGACAGAAATGTTATATTTTCGAACGCATTCAACCCTAATCTTTTTAAAATTAGAGTGAACAGGCGTCTTCTGGTTAAGCTCACTCCATCGTCGACTTTGTCACCTCTGATCTAGACTAGAGTCAAGAACTTACACATCTCGAATTTTAAGAAAAATGTGGGTCTGTCTAGAATTGCTCTAGAGAAATTGGCTAGTAAAACTTGCTGTTCGCTTTTTAAAACCGACATCGACCTGAATTCTGCATCAATTTGCGTCCAGTCCTGTTTAATAATCTTTTCTACGGTACTTTTTAAACTTTAAATTCTTGATCAAATAGAGGAATATATCTACAGTTTTTGTCTGTCATTACTAACCTTTATTTGTGCCGTTAAGAATGAACCATCTGGAGGAGAAGTCCCACCCTGACTCTGCGGCCGCCTTCAGCTCAGCGTAAAGTTCTTCCTTCTTCTCATTTGTGTCGAAATGTCTGGAAAAATGGGTTTGTTTTTAGCTTTCACAAAACACATGGTCGAGGGTGGAAGGCCTAACCTCGCTTTTACCATGGATTCATTATATGAATCCAGGCATCAACAAGGCTGCGGGTTGTTCGAAAGAGATACCGCGCCCCCGGAACGCAAAGGGCACATGAAGGAACATAGACGGGTTTTAGTCAGTAAAAGTCTGACACTCCCTCCCGCCCCGCCCAGGGCGGGGGAAGTTTTTTGATGATTTCCCGTCTATAAAAAAAAAAAAAAAAAATGCATCAACAAGAGCGGAAATTTTTCAGTAAAAAAAAACACCTATTACGTACATTTTGAACTTGTAGCTTTGCACTTTTGTATGGCATTGATGACTTTTTATTAAATAACGGAACGGTCTACAGTCGTATACCTACTGAATCCACACTTCTTCGATATCTTGGCTGTTACTATATCACAGCCTTAACCCACCTGCTAACAACTCTTGCTTTCCTTTTTTTTTGGAAAATTCCTCTTGGACTGCCTCCTACTTCATTTAAGTTCCAGGATTCGTTTCTCAGCATCAAAGACCCTCGTACTCGTACTCACAGATCATTTTAGATACCCTCAGTACTGAATTCTAATATGATAGGCATTTATAGAAACACTTTAGCAAAGCTCTTACTTGACACGAGATGCAAAAAATTCTTACCTGGCAACATCAACATCTTCCTTGTAACTCTCGGGTCTGGGGCCTTGCGATTGATCGTAGTACCTTGCCAGCGTATATCTGTAATGCATAATAAGCAATTTTTAATTGGGCAGTTGACAGCGCTAACTAGAACTTCCAAGACAAAACTTCTCTCTATAAAAACTTTATTTTAAATTGCAATGTTTAGGTGCTTTTAAATAAATAGGATGTCAATTGACTTGGCAAGTAAGTGAAGTCACAGTAATCTATTGTCATTCAAAATGTATGGGGCAATGGCGTTTTGGCAGCTCTTAAAAAGTATTTCAAATAATTTGTAGTGTCTAATACCCAGTCCAAGATGCAGATGTGTTTATTTGTATAAAACATACGTAAAATAAGTTGCTACAAATTATATGCTACTAATTTTATTCGACAACCATTTTGTGTCTCAAAGCAGCAATCTGCTGCTTTGAGACACAAAATTTCGTTTATAAGACCTATCCATAGATACAAGTCAATGTAAGTACTAAACTCAATATTAGGGCCTCCGCACACGTCAAACTTTTTGTAGAACTATCGGACCGTTCAACAGATCCATAGTTTCGGGGGGCGATTTTTTGTAGGACGTGTGCATTGGTATATTAGTATTCATATGTTCCCTTCTCTCCGACAAAAATATCGGTCACCGATTGATAGCCGTATTCTCACCTATGCCCATTGTGGTTCACTTCAATGGTATGGTTGCTCATCCAGTAGTCATACTCTCTGTCCAGGGTGTGGATGTGTTGTCTCAAGAACTCCACGTCATCCATGTCATCCATTATGATCTTTACCATTGGGACTAGGAGCGGAGGTTGTGATCTGGAAAAATGTGGATCAAAATAAATAATAATATACCATCACGCCTGTATTCCGCGAAGGGTTAGGCAGAGGAGCACCAATTTAGGTACACCCACAGTTCGCCGGTATATTTAGGTCCCATGTAATAGGGGGCGAGCCTATTGCCATTAACCGGGCACAAATCCAAACTCCGGGCTGCTGCTGAGAAGTTCCTAATGGAAAAACCCAATAACACTTTTTTGCCCGACCTGGGAATCGAACCCGGGACCCCTTGCTCGGCAGTTGCACTTGCGACCACGAGACCAACGGGGCAAATTAAATAAAAGCTATAAGAGCCTTGTCATTTTCAATTATGGTAAAATATTGAAAGTACATTATGTTTACCTACTATTTTTTTTTAAGTTTGGGAAATCATCAAATTACTTCTTCCGCTCTGGGCGGAGCGGAAGGGAGTGTCAGACTCTTACTGACTAAAACCCATCCGTGTGCGCTTTGCGTTCCAGGGCCGCGGTGACTTTTTCGAACAAATTCCGTAACCCGGGAAGTTGCTTGCTATCTACGCACAGTATAGTGCACTTTATCTCCTGCGTACTTGACTAGCCTCTATTAAGAATGATCGCCGTTACCGTAATTCGATCAGGACAATGTTAAACACACACATATACACATTATACACCATAGCTTACATAATTTTTATTACCTGTATTACCAAAAGCGTCCCTTAAACCTACCTCATAGCATAATAAATCCGTCCTCCGTTGGGAATGAACCCGATCCTCTCTACGATGTCCATGAAGTTGGAGACCATACCCCTAGCTGTAGACCTCATCTCAGACAGCAGCAGACCTTTGATGATCCAGTACGAATCCCAGTAGTAGAACTCACGGAAACGGCCACCTGGAATATGGATTCATGATCAGTATCACCAAGAAACTGAAGAAGATGGTTTCGATGATGCCTGCTTGTTAAAATAGAACATAGTAGTTAGTTTTATTTAATTGTTTAATATTCACCTTCATTGTTTTCACATATAGAAGCAACATGAATATTGTAACCAAGATTTTGTAAAACCAAATTGAAGAAAAAGAGTGTCCATGGAGTTTCTTGCTCGTTCTTCTCCATAGAGAATAATAAATTATAATAATAATAATATTAAATTCGCTTTGGAACGAGCAACTAGCTTCAACTTTAAACTGTAACTTCTTGACATTCAAAAGTGCCTGTAAATGGTCTAATTGAAATAAATGCTTTGACTTTGACATATTAAACTATGTCTTGCATTCACATATGCATGGAGATTTTAACTATTTAAATATGCTAACGCATATTTAAATAGTTCTAAAATCTCCATTTTTTATCCCATTAGACAAAGAGCGGCCAAAAAACAATAGTTAGAAGGTTATACAGCTTCGGCGTCGTTCAAATAGTGATGTCTTATAAAGCAATTTTGATTCCTCATGCCAACGTGTATCCGAAAATGCCCCGTATTTATTATACTGCACCGTTGGTCTTGTGGTCGCAAGCGCGACTGCTGAGCAAGGGGGTCCCGGTTTCGACTCCCAGGTCGGGCAAAAAGTATTATTGGATTTTTCCATTAGGAATTTCTCAGTAGCAGCCCGGAGTTTGGAAGTTGGTGGTGTGACACTCGTCCCGGCTGTCATTTGTAGATCTTTGACAGTCGTTACGGATAGTCAGAAGCCAAGAAGTCTGACAACCAGTTTCACCAAGAGGTATCCGTGTTGCCCAGTTACTGGGTTGTGGAGGTCAGATAGGCAGTCGCTCCATGTAAAACATTGGTATTCAGCTGCATCCGGTTAGACTGGAAGCTGACCCCAACATAGTTGGGAAAAGGCTAAGCAGATGATTTATTATACACCGCGATTCTTGATACTTTTTGAGTTTTCATTTTGTTTTCTTGAAATGTTATGGGAACCGCTTTTGAATTGGAATTTATTTTTACACAAATTTTTCACATTATATTTTTGAAATTTTCAATGCTATGTAATATTTTTTCGGACAAAAGGCCACGTTAATTAAACAGCAGGTTTGTAGTTTTCTTGTTGATAACTTACCAGGCACAATAACAGGATTATCCACATAGATGATGGAGTACAGATCCTGGTTCTGCTTGACGTCGGGCTTCATCTTCCTGCCGAGCTGCAGCCACAGCCGGTTCAGCTCTGCAGCCCATTGGTACAGCAACGGGTCCTTGATGTTCTGGAGAAATGCTGGAAGGGAAAGTCGTTTTTTTATGAGTACTGGAGAATTTCTTTAATTTTTCATTAACCTACTTTGATACAAAATAAAGGATATACACCCGCTTTTATGCAGTGGTCAAAAGATCAATCCTTCCTTCCTCAACAATCAATGGGCCGTGTTTGCAATCTCAAATCACGCGGCCATTATTACAATAGACACACCGTAGATATTAATAATATAAAATATAAATATATAAATATAACATACCATCACGCCTGTATTCCCCGAAGGGTTAGGCAGAGGTGTACCAATGTACACCCACAGTTCGCCGGTATATTTAGGTCCCATGTAATAGGGGGCGAGCCTATTGCCATTAACCGGGCACAAATCCAAACTCCGAGCTGCTACTGAGAATTTCATAGAAAAACCCAATAACACTTTTTGCTCGACCTGGAAACCGAACCCGGGACCCCTTGCACAGCAGTCGCACTAGCGACCACGAGACCAACGGGGCAGTCAATAATAGGGTAATAATAGGGTTCGTAAAAAAATGTACTCGGACGAAGTAGCGTGGAAAAACAAGTCAAATAAAAAATAAAACCACCGTAGATTGCGTTAATTAAATTGAAAAAAATCACGATAAACTAATCACGGCCCGGCAGTACTGTCGGAGCTACTGCTGCTTTCAGCCGTGCGATTCTCTAACATATTTCGACGTTGCGCTCAACGTTGAGCTCGTCGACGACGCTACTGTCAAATCAACTTTACGCACAACGCATAGAGTTGATTTGACAGTAGCGTCGTCGACGAGCTCAACGTCGAGCGCAACGTTGAAATATGTTAGAGAATCGCACGGCTGAAGTGCGAAAAGTTAGCGGGGGATTGTGAGTGTCATAATCATATTTATAGATCTTTCACTAAACCACCACCTTCTAAAATTTGGAATTGCCTTAAACTACTAGGTAGGTATATGTATATGTAGGTATGTTTTAATTTTAAAAAATCACTATATTAAAATGTTACCAAAGACGGAAGTATTTTGCGCTCAAGGTCGCGATTTTAATTCTTATAGTTCGACAAATATTTAATTATCATTATTAAGTAAATTTTAGTTGGTGATAAAATGATGATAATTATTGTAATGCCTTTAAGATTACTTACCGTGTACGAAGCAGTATTCCTATATCGTTATCTCGATAATATTTAGGGTTATTCTACTAAAACGAACCAACGCTACTGATTTTGGTTAAAACGTGTTAAATGTAAGTACAATTAACTGTTTTTACTGAATTATAATTGTATCTTAATTGGTATATTAAATAAGTTTCACGTAATTCATTGAATTATTGAAAGGTTGTGGGTTAGCTCATTTTGGCGGAAATAACCTTATTGTATAATGACATCCTTTTTCAAAAATACTGTCATATCGATGAGTCCTAATAAACAAGTAGACAAGAAGAGAACATTTAACCTGGTAGACTGGACACTGAATAAGAAGGCCTGGATCATCAGGATATTCGTGCCCAAATCAAGAGAGGTCTTTTTTTATACCACTGAAGGTGGCAAACAAGCCAAAGGCCCGCCTAACGTTAAGCGGTTACCGCTGCCTATGGACACTTGCAACACCAGAGGCATCACTTGCGCGCTGCTTACTCCGTAAAAGCATTAAACTCCTTTATTGAGGAACCCCATGCTGTAGTGGACAGCAACAGGATTAGAAGACTGCTCAACTTACCAGGATTATCCTTCCAGTCAGTAGGCCTCCAGTCCTCAAACTCTGACCCCTCAGGGTCGAAGTTCTGGTTGACAAACTCCTGGATGTCAGCCTTGGTCGGATGGGAACCTGTCCTGAAGAAATATTCCGATTATAACAAACGAATGTAGACTTATCCATAGGTCGTTTGTAGATTATATTATTATCTGTATTTTGTGACCACCTCCTAAAATTTGGTGTAGAAGCAAAAATGCAAATCGTATACAATACACGCTTAGCGTCTCCGCACACGACCGATAATCGGTCCGATTCGGTCGTTTGCGTAAACACTAACATTTATAGCATTCTGGAGCCAAAAGACAGGAACTTTAGTCGAGTAATACGAGTAGTTACTATTGGCATTGTTATTTTTTTAAGACATCTCGTAAGCCACAAATTGTATCGCTTTTGTCTGATCGATGAATGGATTTTTCAATAGCTACCGTTTGTATGTGTAGCCGTCTGTCGAATAAGGTTTACACACGCGTCATATGCATCGACTGCAAGGAAGCGTTACTTCGAGCTCTCATTGTTTCACAAAAATAAACGATAATTTTAAATTTTCATGTTTTTTTTTTGTTAATGAAAATAATAAAGTCAAAGCATTTATTTCAATTAGACCATTTACGGCACTTTTGAAGTGTCAAGAATTTAGAGTTTATAGTTAAAACTAGTTGCTCGTTCCAAAACAAAGATCTATCAGGAGAATAACGAGCAAGAAACTCCATGGACACTTTTTTTCTTTAATTTGTTTTTACAAAATCTTGTTTACAATATTATACTGCTTCTATATGTGAAAACAATAGTGTAAATAGTTTCTGTTACTATGATAAAGCTTATTACGGCTTTCAGTTCCAGAACGATGTTAAACTAACGGTGTATATACAAATACAAGCTAGCTGTATACCTGCTCATCATCTCATGGAAGTGGTCCATGGTGATGTTGGCGGACACCTTGAGCTTCATGTCCACGAAGGTCTTGGAGTCGTTGTACAGTCCTGCCATCTGGACCGTGTCCAGCAGCGGCCCGTGGCAGTAGATTGTACTGGAATCAGAAAGAGGATATTAATAGGTAATCAACTTATCTATACTAATATTATAAAGAAGAAAGATTTTATGTTTGTTTGTTTGCATCGATCAGGCTCCAAAACTACTGGATCGATTTTAACAATTTTTCACCAATAGATAGCTACATTATTGGGTTTTTCTATGAAATTCTCAGTAGCAGTTATCCGGTTAATGGCAATAGGCTCGCCCCCTAATACATAGGACTTAAAGAAAACACGCGAACTGTGGGTGTCCATTGGTACACCTCTGCCTAACTCTTCAGGGAATATAGGCGTGATGGTATGTGTGATTATTCCTGTCTAACATAATAGGCTATATAAGATGTTATATAGCCTATTATGTTAGACAGGAATAATCACACATACGTGTCGTAGCGTGATGACGCTACGACACACGGGAGCTAAGCAGTAACCAAGGTCATAACGTAATTCAGGATAAAAAAAACTGAGTAAGTACATAGTTGATTCTAGGGAAACCTGATGTTTTTATTTTAAGGTTCTTATTATTTTTTAAGAGTATAAACTAACCAGATTTACGTGAAAATCGGTCCAGCCGTTTTCAATGTTATTTACTTGTATATGTATAGATGTATGGATTACCATTATACTATTAATGTTATGACAACATACGCAACACATAACATGTTGACAATTGCGACTTGCTAATAAATAATAATACATATCTACATTCCTAGACAGATGGTTCAACATACAACTGGTTAGACTGGAAACCATTAAATAGACGAGAAATATAGTAATAATATTATAAAGAGGCAAGATTTTGTTTGTAACGAATAGGCTCCGAAACTACTGGACCGATTTTAACCATTTTTGCACTAATAGATAGCTACATTATTCCTGAGTAACATAGGCTATATAACATCACGCTAAAACCCACAGGAGCGGAGCAGTAACCAAAGACGTAACTTAAGGTGGGTGAAATAAGCCACACGGACGAAGTCGCGGGCAGTTCACTATGCTTTAATAATTATGATAACAATAACGTTATCTAACGTAAACAACAACAATATAATATGCATGTTGGGGGGAGTAGGGGGGGACGACATTTGCAGAGCTGTAGATACGACAAGGCCGATGCGCTTCCGACAAGCGTCCCGTACGTGTACCCTTGATGTATAGGTACTGACGTACTGTAGTGCTATTCTAAAAAGTTCATTAGCGAAATAACTTCTAAATCCGCGGTTTTGGTTTTTTTTTTGGATTTGGATCGGATTTAGATTTTTGGTAGAATTTTGGAGAATTTTAGTTTCGTATTCTTAAAATTAGAATAATTAAATTAGTTAATTAAATTAGTTTAATTGGGTTTTTCAATGAAATTCTCAGTAGCAGCACGGAGTTTGGATTTGTGCCCGGTTAATGGCAATAGGCTCGCCCCCTATTACATGGGACCTAAATATACCGGCGAACTGTGGGTGTACATTGGTACACCTCTGCCTAACCCTTCGGGGAATACAGGCGTGATGGTGATGGTTCTTAAAATTAGTGATTTCGACACACTAGCGCCACCGCGTGATTATGTAAGTGAGAAGTATTAAGCCGAAAGAGTATTTTGACGTTTTTCAATAGGATTTGATATTCTGCGAAGTAAGCGTGACTTGCGAGATGACTTACAAAGTGATTTGCCTATTTCAGAATAGGCAAATCACTTCCTATTTCAGAATAGGATGAAACAAAAGATTTTTGTAAAATATTTTATATTTAGACCTTTACGAAAAGTTGCTTGTATTCATAAATACTTTCGGTCCTCGAAAGATGTGCGGTGAATAAATAGTTAACTTGTTCGATTTTATTTAAAACTACATTAATGAAATATTGTAAAATAGCACAAAGATATATTCATTTCTTATATTTCACTAGAAAAAACAATAATCAAAAATTGCTAATCGAAATGCTAAATTTGTAGCTTGGCGTAGCAGTGGCGCCGATGTGTTTACGCTCTGGCGTTCAAAAGGTTAATTTATGAACTGTTTCTTTTTTGGTCCTTTTGGCCAATTCATATTTATTGTTAGCGATAATATTGAATATTTTTTTTACCGATGGGAAATCATCAAATGACTTCTCCCGCCTTAGTGTCAGACTTTTACCGACTAAAACCCATCCATGTTCCTTCTTGTGCCCTTTGCAGCCGCCCGTGGGCACGGTATCTCTTTCGAACAACCCGCAGCCTCGGCAAAATGATTAAATAGGAGAAGGCGTACCTATTTTGATGTGTTTTAATAAATGGATCAAAATTTGCGTTTACTAAGCTATACGACATTGTATAAACATCAAAATTGTATTGTGCGCTTGTTTTGCAGCGTGTGATGTGTCATAGTAAAGTGAACAGCACTTCCGTTAACACATCTAGCGTAACCCTGATCTATTTGATCGGTGTCCAAGATACTGCTCGTTAGTTCTGCCGCGCTAACAGCAAGAGCAGTAAGTCGGAAATTTCAAAGTTGAGAAAATGGCAGTTAAAGTTTTCGATTTAATTTTTACATTTTAGTACCTTAGTTTATTAGTATTAGTAGATCTGTTTTTTTAAATATGTAGCTTAAATGGGGCGCTTTCGTGATACGTACTTGATAGTTGCTATTTATTTATTATAACATAGTTAATTGATGAAAACTCCTATTATGCCTAATACGAGTTCAATCCATTAGTAATGATTGCTTAGAATAAGTGCAGCAAGTATCCTAGTTACTGCTATTATGCTAAGTATTCCATACATTAGATATCTATAGTTTCTATGAAATTATGAGTCACTTTAGTTTGTCAAAAAACTAAGATATAAGCTATATAGTCTTAATGATTATATATCATTTAAAAGCTCACAATGTGAGGACTCTCGACATACCTTGAAATCTTATGAATTACGTACAGGTTTTTTTTTACAGTGCTCTGAAAGTAAGCAATTGAAGTGTAACCGTTTAATTTCTGAAGTATGTATTTCTTTTGTTTTATGTATTTAACTCGCTTTATTTAATATCTTAATCTATTTATTTGTTGTTTTTATTTAATATGAAGTAGGTGATAAATAATAAATAAAATGTACCCGTCGAATGATAAAAATTATGAGTTTAATTTTTCAAAAGATCTTATCAAAAATCAGGCTTTAAAATCTCAGCATAATTTAAACACTACTTATTCTTTAATTATAGTCAGTCTTACAAATAAAATCTTCAATTATAAATACTCCTATGGAATTTTATAGTAACAATTTACGAAAAATAAACATAGATATTTAGCTTTTAGCCTTATTTAAGACTAAAAAAGGTAGGATAAATTATTTATCCTAATAAACTACCTACTATCACACTAAATTAAGTGAACACAATTTGAGATCAATTCAATATTATTATAAAGTCACAAAAGAATTATACTTATTCTAAAAGAACTTTTAAAGTTGTACTTAAAGATTATAATTAGAAACGCTATCACAACACATTCTAGTCGATGTCAGTTACGCAATCCGATACCGGCAAGTTTAACCAAAACCGTCTTCTGTTAGCTGGCATTAAGGCCAACAGTTTTTTTATAATCTCTTCTTTGGTTGGCTTTGGTATTCCTCTGGGAGATACCTACCTTTTTTTTAATTCCGGGAATATTTTACTTTTTGTAATTTTTGTTTGTAGAAAATCCAAACTATGCTCTTCTTCTTCGTCGTTATGATTGAGCTTATATTTCAGCTGATACTCGCCCCGACTGACTATTATCATCATTATATTTTTGAGATAAACTCTAGTATCACTTCGTCGCATCTTGTACTGCGACGATAAATCAATAAAATTTGCAAAATCACTGACTTCCATTGATTTTACTAAAGTCTTCTTAGAATTCGCTTGCTGAACTGCATCAACAAAATCTGCATAATCATAAACTTTGTGTTTCTTTTGCAAAGCTTGTTCGACCTGGTGGTTCAGAAAGCTATCGGCTGCCATAAAAGTGTGACCATGAATGTGAAAAAAGGTATCTCCCAGAGGAATACCAAAGCCAACCAAAGAAGAGATTATAAAGAAACTATTGGCCTTAAGGCGCTACCCTGACCAAATAACCTTGAGCATTCGTTCCCTTTGGCGGCACACTAACGCGGTGCAAGAGATACGTAGGAAATACGCTCAGATTTTAGAGTAAAATCTATATAAAATCAAATTTTCGTGTTTTGAAAAAAATAAAACTAGCATAATGTTCTTTATTAAATTGCCTAATTATTAGTTTAAGTCGCAAATCAAAATAATGTTCACTTTACGAGGAGATGCATGTCACAAATTATTATTTCTCATTTCTGTAGTTTCGTTATGACCCTATAATTAAGCATTATGTTACTAAAAAGTTAAAAATAAATCTACCATTTTCGAGTCAAGAATGTGTAGAAATTTAACGTATTTTTTATTAGTTGGTATTTCTATTTGATATAGAGAAGTGGGCTCCTAAAAACTGCCCTAAAAACGGCTGCCGCTGCGTTTTGCACGGCCACGCGCCTTAATGCCAGCTAACAGAAGAGGGTTTTGGTTGAACTTGCCGGTATCGGATTGCGTAACTGACATCGACTAGAATGTGTTGTGATAGCGTTTCTAATTATAATCTTTAAGTACAACTTTAAAAGTTCTTTTAGAATAAGTATAATTCTTTTGTGACTTTATAATAATATTGAATTGATCTCAAATTGTGTTCACTTAATTTAGTGTGATAGTAGGTAGTTTATTAGGATAAATAATTTATCCTAACTTTTTTAGTCTTAAATAAGGCCAAAAGCTAAATATCTTTGTTTATTTTTCATAAATTGTTACTATAAAATTCCATAGGAGTATTTCTAATTGAAGATTAAAAATTAAATCCAGACATCTCTTTTATGTATTACTGTACTTTTTTCCTTATTAGTGTGCAATAAAGTATTAAATAAATAAATCTTTGCAATGATAATTATGAATGGATACTATACAGGAAAAATTTTTAACCAGTGCGTAAATTTTGCCATAATAAACTTCAACACGTTTTATTAAACACGTATATTTTATTTTGATATGTCTTAGTACTAAAAAAAAAAGTTATCGCTTACGAAACATGTTTACTTAAAAACCATATTTCATTGTCACTCGGCGCTAGCGCATTCCCCACCCCCTCACCCCAGCCATGCGCCCGGGCGGCGGCGGCGGCCGCGAGTTTTCATTGATAGTATGGCGAATAGATTATGTCCTGGATGTTTTGCTTATTTCAAACTCGGATAAGGATGAAATTTTTTTTAATTTTTTTTTTTAACTACACACGGAAATGTGTTCTATTACTGACACTGAACTACCAAAAAAAGTTTACGCACTGGTTAAAAACTTATCCTGTATAAGATTGCAGTAAACAGAATTACTGTTATCGTGTTTTGTTATTATATTAACTAATAAATTAACTTTGCTAGTTTGTAAGCGCAGTTCCTCTACTTGCTGCTGATATTCTTAGTGAGGTAATGATAAATAATCCAAAAAAATACTTATCGTATCAGCTGTATGTGGTGCTGCCGCTTATGTCCTTAGGAATTAAAGTAGATCTGCTTGCAAAGTATGCTTAGGATAAAAGCCGTAAGTGGGATTACTGCTGTTATTATAAGTATCTAATACTTCAAAGCTTTTGGGGTAAGCTCATTTAAACAGCAGTATGTTGACCTACTGCTTTTATTATTAGCAAAGACGAATAATGATAACGGTGGTATACTTATTACCGTAGAGTAAGTATACTTCCTGCTTTTATGCTTAGAAAAAACAAATATTATATTAACTTACTGCTGTTACGCTTAATGGAATTTTAGGTTCCATTAGAGCTAGAAAAACGAGGGTTAGACCATTTTAAAGAGCATTTCGTGGAGATACAGGATCAACTACTAACTCCATTTGTAAAAAAAATGACTTACTGCTCTTATTGTTAGTGCGGCAGAGTTGATAGATAGATTTTATTAGATATATCTAGCTAGACAAGTAGGTACTATTATCTTATATCATAGGTGTGTATAATTATGGTGGCTTCTGCTGGTATGCCCGGTTAATGGCAAAAGGCTCGCCCCCTATTACATGGGACCTAAAACATACCGGCGCAATGTGGGTGTACAATGGTACACCTTTGCCAAACTTTTTGGGGAATACAGACGCGCTGTTACGTCACTACTATGTAAAATTCATAACATTTGCCAGCAACGAGACAGTTTAAACTTAGCGAGCCGGCTTCATTAATTTCCCCATAATTCATTAACCTATAAGAAATTATGTTTTCTATAAAAACCGCGTCGATGTAAATATTATGATTTAGAATACTAAATTATAAAACATTCTCCATCATAATATTTACACCTATTAACTCTGCCAGGTGCCAGTCAGATAATTATATAAGGAATATGTAATATCAATAAAAAATTAACGCGCACTTAATGAAGACCGATAAAAAATAGCTAGAGTGATAGTTGTGTAATTCTGGTATTTAAATGGAAAAAAAAAAATATTTCTAAAGAATGTAGAACAATAATAAAACGCTTTGTTTAAGAAAATGATTCTCTAACATCAGTAGAAATGACAGCACACGTCAAGCTTGCTGCGGGTTGTTCGAAAGAGATACCGCGCCCCCGGAACGCAAAGGGCACATGAAGGAACATAGACGGGTTTTAGTAAGTAAAAGTCTGACACTCCCTCCCGCCTCGCCCAGGGCGGGGGAAGTTATTTGATGATTTCCCGTCTATAAAAAAATAAAAAAAAAAAAACACGTCAAGCTTACTTCACTTAAATTCACCGAGGGATTTTTTTACAGAATATTATTGCTAATCTCTAGAGTAAAACGGGCATTATTGTTCACAGAAAATTTATAGTGCTACAATTATTATAACTTCGTCTGATACGACCAACTACACAAAATTGCACGGAATTAGTCTCCGATACTTACAATTTTTCAAAAACACTCATCACATTTTAGAATCGAACAGTTCATCATTGAAAAAAAAAAACCCGGCGAATTGCGAGTCGGCCTCGCGCACAAAGGGTTCCCTACCAATATCTATAAAAACGGCAAAAATATCACGTTTGTTGTATGGAAGCCCCCTTAAGTATTTATTTTATTCTGTTTTGAGTATTTATTGATATAGCGGTAACAGAAATACATCACCTGTGAAAATTTCAACTGTCTAAATTTCACGGTTCATGAGATACAGCCTGATGACAGACGGACAGACAGCGAAGTCTTAGTAATGGGGTCCTGTTTTACTCTTTGGGTACGGAACCCTAAAAAACGGCAAGTAAATAAATAAAAGAAAGATCAACAACTCACCTAGAACAGGTAGGTGGCAAGTGGCTTCTATCCATCGCCGCAGCCACCCCAAAGATCGCACCAAATAAACACCACATTTTGTTATACATCTTCACTTTATCGACAAAAAACTATCGACAATGGCACAACACTACACTTACACTAATATCACTCGGTGAATAAATTAACAGGAACAAAATTGCACTACTTACAAATTAAATAAAGTTTTTGATTAGTCTGTTATTTTAAGTTTTATTACGTGTTAAGGTATGTGCTAAGTATTTTACACGACTTCTTTCTGAATGGTTGGATTGTCATTTTGGGCGGTATGCTGACGAAGTCACTTCAAAAATTAGAAGTCGACATGGCAAACCTGGAACAAAGAAATGTGAGATTAGATACAAAGTCAAAGTCAAATCATTTATTTCAATTAGACCATTAAAAGGCACTTTTTAACGTCAAAGAAAAAAAAATTGAATAATATTAAATCTAGTTGCCCACTCCAAGAGGTAGCTTCGTATGGAGAAGAACGGGCAAGAAACTCCATACATACTCTTTAATAAAAAAAAGTATTACAATAAGTAGTTGTTACATTACATTAGAAATTGTCGTTGAAGTAGATATTTCTGGATGTACCCAATCCTACCTAATACATTGTAAGTAGATATTGTTTGAATTGATTCAAAGAGACAATGTATCGTGATTCAGCAACTTTTAGTCTAGTGCATACAATATACGAGTATACAGTGTAAAATGTATACCTGTTAGTAAATGTAAATGGACAAGATCTGCAGATCATTTAATGGTGATGACACATTGGAGATTAAAAACTTAAACTATCCAATCATGTTAGTCTTCCAAAACTCCTCTACAATACTATAATATTTGAAAACAGTTGATATATTACATCCCTCAGTCTCAATTTTTTACAAAATATCGCCAAAAATCTTACCATTACGTAAACTTCCAAAATACTATCACAATGAACGGAAAAACAATATAAAAACAAAAAAATACGAACTATCTACACTCTAAAATCAGCTGTCAGTTCGTTCCAACCAGCGGATGCCGATTGTCTGTCCACAATAAAATTGTGCATTGTATTGTCAGCGTTACAATGTGAGTGACGTAGGCGTCAAGCGTGAGTTGACTGCGACTCAAAGGACCAGTCACGTGAGCGGTCGTGACGTTAGGACCAGCACAGAGTAATAGCTCAATAGGCAAGGAGGATTGAATACTGTGTATCTACTAGGGATGCCTCAATACGCCTTTTTGCCGATACCGATAGGTACTCTTATAAAAATATCGGCGATACCGATACCGATACGCTTATTGAATTCAAAAAGGAAGGTAGAATAAATAAAACACAATTAATTAATAGTTTCAGTTATCAAAATTAATTAACATTTATAAGATTTTTATTTGAAAAACAAAGTATTCTTCAATTTTACGGGCAAAGGCGATTTCGCAAGTCTGTTTGAATAAGACCTGCGGTGGAAAATAGTCTCTCAGATGCGAAAGAACTCATTTGGAAACTAAAGAATCTATTATCGCCGATACCGATACAACGGGAAACCCGAAGTATCGCCGATATATCGGTTTCGGCATCGGTATCGGATGCATCCCTAGTATCTACCCACGTTTTTATACACACGAGTTTCGACATGTGATTTGAAAAAAATAATTGCGAATTGAAAACCATATTTCAGAAAAAATGATAAAAAATACTAAAAACAATTTTATAGTCACTATAGTTAACGTTATTTATGAAGTAGAAAGTTAATATTGATTAAAATGGAAAATAACGGTCATTGACATTGTGATTGCAAAGTAGGTTACCTACGTTACGGTAAGACAATAAGAATATGCTAATTTGGGTTGTCTAAAACATAAAGGCAAAATTGAATAAAATTGCTGTACCTAACCTACTTAGAAATTTGACTACCTAGCAATAATGAGTTAAATTAAGTTTGTAGGTCAAAATTCCATAGCAAAAGATATTTTAGGCAGAAGAAGTAACTTCTGGAATTTAACTAACGTAACGTAACTTTAGTACCTTTAGTAGTTTAGTAACTTTTGTAGTATAATTATACCACACGTCATAACTATGCAAACATAGTAACTTCTAAAAATTTCTTTGGGTTTGTCAGTTTCAGTGATATTCAACCTTCTTTTCGTATCGATGATTCATTTATCATTACTTATACTACATGGGCCCAGTAGCTGGCCACGTTATAAAAAGACAGATTTTATTTAAAAAAAACTGCCTTGTAAGCCTAATGGTCCTAAGCACGACGGCTTCGCTAGAGGTCTTTTCCCAGGACTTCAATTCCCAGGTCGAGCAAAAAGTGTTATTGGGTTTTTCTATCAGGAATTTCTCAGGAGCAGCTCAGAGTTAGGATTTGTGCCCTGTGTCCTATTACATGGGACCTTAAAATACTGGCGAACTGTGGATGTACATTGGTACACCTCTGCTTAACCCTTCGGGGAATACAAGCGTGATGGTATGAATTTTATATTTAACCTGGCATGTAGATATTACAGTAACCACATCCGGCACCACGTCAACTGTTATCCAAAACAGAATTGCTTTAACTACAGATTAACAATGACCACCACACATCGCACGATATATTAGCACTATAGGTACAACATAAACTTTGGACGTGCTATTGGTCAAATCGGTAGTTTAGTTAATTTAGTAGAAAGTACAAACATAATGCCTTCAACAATAGACTGGATTAGCAAAACAATGGGTGCGCGAACCGTGTCACGTTTAATACTCATCATACTATAATGATGCTGAGCTTTTCATTGTGACGTCAGTGTCCTGTGAACCCTACCTTTGGTGTTAGAATATTTACGCTTTCTTCACACTTGATTTTGGCGACTGACTGCCATCGAGAGAGATTTGGTGTGAACGTGGCCTAATTAAAATTTCAAAGACCAGTAACATCGCTTGTAAATGGACTAAATACTGGTTTCAAGTCATCCTTTGTTTCAAAGCCCCGAAACTAATAATAAAACACCTAAATAAATCGGGGATATGTCAAGGTAGACCGCGCATTTAAAATTTAAAGAGATTTTAACTGATATTTAAAGAGATTTTAAAATCCGCGGTCTTCATTCTAGTGTCGTGATGGCCCAGTGGTTAAGGGTTCTCCACCTCTCAATCACGAGGTGGTAGGTTCGCAACCGGGCACGGACATGTACCAATGTGACTTTTTCTAATTCATATGTACTTTCTGAGTCTTTCTATTTTGGACATCACTGACATCGGTAACCATGTCAGAGGCTCTTGTGCCGGTTTAGAAACTCTAACACAAGGGTGTGTGGGGTCGTGAGACCTTACCCACCCACACGATAAAGAAAGAAGATTTAAGGAATTGCCAAGACATAATAACAAAGGCCAAATAATTCAGAATGGAACAGCTGTCAAGGTTGCTACCTGACCCCAACGACGCGTCCCTATGATTCCGAAGTGAGCTCGTCACGCGAAACAATTGTCCAATAAAATAAATTGCACATGACACGGTACTAATATAGGCATCGGATGCAGGAGAAAAATGTGGGATGTATTTGCATCCTGCAAATATAGTCCTCAATTTGCTTGCCTAGGTTTCTGGTGGCTCTCCCGTGTGATTCGGAACTAGAAGAAGGCAGGAATTGATTTTTTAGGAAGGTATTTATAAGCAGGACTGTTTTTAAGATTTGTGTGCTTTAAATCCATTCAATAAGTAACCGAAAAGCCAAAGAAAAAAATTGGTCCTTTTGCCCAAATTTTGTAAAACCGTGTTTTCCCGATAATTTCGCCAATCATAGTTTTTAAATACAAACAAAAGCTGTGCAGTATTAATCATTTTATGTACGCCTTATATAATTTCTTCAACGTTGCATTCTATTGCAAGTCAAGGCTACACTTGCCGACCGCAAACAGCTCAGATTTCAATAAATTATTCTGTGTATCAATCTAGATAGTATCTTGTTATGGTCCTATTAATGACAGTTCCTGATTGTTTGTTTTACAGTGCTTTTGTACTAAGTTTGGTAGTAAGGGGGGGTAGTTGGGTTGGTTTGATTTGCAAGCTGGGTAGTGGTTGGGTTGGTAGTTGTGTAGTAGGGTTCGATTCCCAGGTCGAGCAAAAAATGTTATTGGGTTTTTCTATGATATTCTCAGTAGCACGGAGTTTGGATTTGTGCCCGGTTAATGGCAATAAGCTCGCTCTCTATTGCATGGGACCTAAATATACCGGCGAACTGTGGGTGTACATTGGTACACCTCTGCCTAACCCTTCGGGGAATACAGGCGTGATGGTATTATGCTAGGTTAGCTTCATCAATTGTGATATTCAAAAAAAAACATTTGCGAAATCACTTCAGAATCGGCGGTAAGATTTTAGTTTCGAATTCTTAAAATGAGTGAGTTCGACACACTAGCGCCACCGCGTGATGATGAAAGTGAGAAGTATTATGACAAGATAGTATTTTGACATTTTTCAATAGGATTTGGTAATCTGCGAAGTAAGCGTGACCTGCGAGATGACTTTCGAAGTGATTTGCCTATTTCAGTTCGCCAAAGTAAATATTTACAGAATACACCGGATGATAACTATGATTGATTGCAAAAACGTTAAGAAGGTATCTTGTTTACTGTGGCTATAAATACACATTTTGTTTTCCTAGGTTTTCCTAGGTAGGTTAAAGTGTGACATTTTTATCAAATTCCACAATACAAAGGAAAAATACCATTCACATATTATTCTAATTTGAATTCATCGTTAATTAATCAATTTTGAACGCATTGGTCGACTTCTATTGTTCTTATAATAGTTTCCATTACATATTTGTGACTATATTGCCATCAATAGTTTAGTAAGATCTATCAGAGAGCTAGAAGTAGATCTTAAAACTCAAATTCATATGGAAAACAAAAGCTTCGGAAATATAAACCACATAACTATGCTACTATTATGATGCATATAGTCATGCCACAAAACAGAATTACTATACAATTTTTCTTCCCGCTTTTGCAGGAGATTGCACTCAATATACAATAAAAAAAAAACAATTTAACCTAACAATTAAAATTATTAAATCGTGATTCAAAAATTCTTATTAAATGTCACTGTATTGAAGAAATATCTTTAAAAAAATATTAAAGTATCCCTATTTGTTATTCCGCATACACACGCGGAATAACAAAATAACGTAGACCATTCTATGATTTACGTACAATAGACTCTTAACGTACCAATTGGAAAATTGGCCTACCTATGGCCAATCTTGGCCAAGGAGACGTGATGGAATATTCTCGTACCTTTGACAAATGTTGAAGCCAACATTCGGCGAAAATAGGACCAATAATAGGGCTGTGGACCAACAATAGGGCTGATTATTCGTTCTATAAAAAGAAATAAGTTGAGTGAGCAATTGAACACTATGAACTGATTTAAAGTCAGTTGGTCAGTAGGTTCAATGCAATTGATCCTGCTGAACTGTCCAATCATTATTTATCATAAAACTGTCGCCATGTGACATTACTTGTTCTGATATTGATATTACTTGTATTGAAAATTCTGATCACATACATAATATATTAGACCTGATTCTTACTATGAATAAACCTGTACTACTATTGTGAAAAAATCTTCTTCACTTCCCTTAAATTCACAGAGGCAGATTTTTTCAGAGTAACAGTCATTGTTAGAAGTAACGAAGATTAGCGCATTCATACAAAAAGAAAAACAAGCTAACTAACTTTTCATCTGTAAAAGCAAAGAAAATGTGCAGCTGTATCATCAGATAGTCATTCTACAATTACAGTGCCCAGGAATGGCTTGTTTACTGCAATCATTGACTACTCCCTTCACCACAATTGTACACAAGTACAATTGCACATTGACGTATTAATTCGTTTCACATGACTGCCCCACCCACGAGAAGACGTAAAGAAACCAGAGTACCACGTGCAATCACACCATCCGTCTGGCTGTACTCCAATAGATCACACGGTCACACCCCCCAGGGCATGACGTCACAGATAATTATAGAGTGTTGATTGATTAGCGGAGGACTAACCATGATGAAAGATGAGGTAATTGCTGTTGGAAGGGTAGAAGATTGTGCATCAAAAGTTTGGTGAAGATTTGGCGATGTTATGTAAGCATGTTTTTTTATAAAGAGAGACTAAACTGCTGGTCATTTTCCCTGAAGGTAGAGATTGACTGATCGTCGAAAGGAGTTGGTAGGACTTCGACACACCCCTTCATCTTCCCCGTATGTGAATGGTTTAAAACTTTTAACTAAAGGACTAACCGGCAACTGCCTACCTAAAAATTGTGAAAGATCACATTCATAGAATATTCTTTTCTTTCAAAAAAGTTGTTTTTTAATCAGGTCTTGGTGAGAAATATTTAGTATTAATCCAATTGCTACCATATGTGGTTTTAGTTTTGTTTGAAATGTGATACAAATGTAGGTCGTAGCAGGAAAATTATAAATATATGGGAAGTCCCCGCAATCATTTTGAGTAAGGCGTGTTTAGTGTTGTTTACAGTATTGATATTAAAATAACAATATCAACACCTTTTTTATTATAGCCTACAAAGATATAAAACACCAGAAACAATATCAAATCACCACAATTGAGGAGCGCATCATCGTGTAAAATAATGCTGATGCTACGACATATAAAACAGACAATAAGCCAAGTTTTTTTTTTTTACTTTGTCCCACGCTACGAATGTCTCGTGAACCGTGGGTGCCTTCACAAACACCAACAGTCAGACCCGGCACAACTATTAAATTTGTTGGCCATACAAATATTTGTTCCGTGCGGGAATCGAACACGCGACATGCAGTGCAGCAGCCAATCGCTCCGCCACTGCGCCAACAGTGTCGTGAAAAAACTACATACTACGAGTACCACAATTTCTCAAGACCAAAAAAAAATCACAACACTCTTACTATCAAACAAAACAGTACTTTTTTTTATAAACGATAAACCGTAATCCTTACCATAACCAATTATAATTAAATAAAATTCTCAATAGTAGAATAATGAAGGTTGATAAATACGACAAACAATCTGTTTACAACTGAATGAACAAATAGTACCGAAGGACCACGAAAACATTCCTTCGATCCAATATTAATACTTTTGGCACTCTCTTCTGGCAATGGTCGGAATCTTCCACAAGACTGTTTGTATTACTCAATATGTCTCTTTGAGTACATTGACTGCCCCGTTGGTCTAGTGATTGCAAGGGCAGGGTCCTGGGTTCGATGCCCAGGTCGGGCAAAAAGTGTTATTGGGTTTTTCCATTAGGAATTTCTCAGTAGCAGCCCGGAGTTTGGAAGTTGGTGGTGTGACACCCCCGTGCCTCTGTAAGCACGTAAAGCCGTTGGTCCTGCGCCTGGAATCTCTTCGGTCGTGTCGGATTGCGGTCCCATCGGGCTATGAGAGTTAGGGAAGAGGGAGTGCACCTGTGTTTGCGCACGCACTTGTGCACTATAATATCTCCTGCGTACGTGGCTAGTCTGCATAAAGATTAGCCTCCGTGGTCGGAATAAGTTTGGAGAATTACATTACATATGTCTCTTTGAGTATATTATCAAGAGTAAAGACTTCAGAGGTAGGTACACAGTGGGTCGATGACTTTGTGAAGGTCGAGGGTACCGGGTGAGCTCAATCTGCGGATAAATGGGGATGTGACGCACATTGACCTGATCAAGGTGCCGTTTTTGGTTTTATGTATATTTACAAGTTTTGACTATGCAATACGTTGGTGTCGGTTTTGTTATGCACAACCTAAACTTAATTTAGACTATTTCTGTCTTTTTCTCTCTAATAAATCAAGAAAGGGACGGACATGAATAAGACTTGTCAATTTTAGTTGATCTAAAACCTCTATACAATTATAGTTGACATGTCAGAACGCATTGATTAAAAACACGGAAAAGTTCAAGGCAAAACTAATTTGACATCTCTAACTTAGTTCTAAGGTATTACCGTCCTTTTCTTTGCTGTATGTTAGTAAGAGATGTCAATTCTCTAATTTTAGTTTAGTTTGTGAACAAGGGAATTGGCACCATTGTGTTCCTTCCTTTAGTTCTGTTTACTGAACATAATCGATTGTAGGGGGTAAAAGTACAAGTGACTATGAACATCTTGTATTAAGGGGCCATCCCACATGAGAGCGATCTAAATGTACCTATGCATTGATGATTTATTTTTCATATTTAGGATTGTTTCCGCACTAAAAGTTTTTCGTGTTATAGAGTACTTTTACCCCCTGAAAGATAAGCTAGTAAATCAAAAGTCTGTTTTACAATTGACGAACAATTTATGTTAAATTCCCCGAAGGGTTAGGCAGAGGTCTACCAATCAATGTAGATACATCCACAGTTCGCTGGTATGTTTTTTCAGGTCCCATGTAATAGGGGGCGAGCCTATTGCCATTGACCGGGCACAAATCCAAACTCCGAGCTGTTATTGAGAATTGCATTAAAAACCCAATAACACGTTTTGTTCAACCCGGGAATCGAACCCAAGACCTCTAGCGTAGTAGTCGCGCTTAGGACCACTAGGCCAACGAGGCAGTTATAGTTTATATGACTCTGAAATCGGTAATCCACCTTGAGTTGGCGTGACGATCATTCGCTCGTGCCTTCTCTGTACGAAAAGACGAATTCGCCTTGCATTGGGACAATAATAGCTTGGTATTATTGTTGTACTAACCATGTGTACTATTTTAATCTTAGTGGGTGAGTATAACATGATAAACGGAATCACAGTGACTCAATAACATTGTGGAAAATTATGTAAACAAAGTCAGATGATGATGATAAACGAATAACTAAATAAATAGCGTGTAGACTTCCGTTTCTATGTATTATTTTTATGTACATAAAACATTGTTCATATTTTATCACAATCGAGATAAAATATGGCAAGTTTTGCTGAGAATTTCAGGCAAGGGAAGAAGCAAAGCATTAAACGTCACAAAGTCTAGACGTAACAAAGATATTTAGACTATTAATAAAACATAAGACTATTCGTTCGGCCGAAAACATTTCAAGAAAAAAAATTGCACACTTTTCTATTTCTCTAACATAAAAAGTCGTGAGACATCATTTTGCAATTGATTGTCTTTTAAAATAACTTTCTGATAATTTGACATATCGTGTTACGACTCGATAACAAGACAAGTTTTACCATAAATATCGATATGACTCCATAAAACGAACAACAAATCTCCCTCGATGAATTTAGACAATATGAGCAAGACAGGTGGTTGTAGCTTTCTTTAGAGGAGACCTATATCCAGCAGTGGAAGTCATTTGGCTGATATGATGATGATGAGCTGGAGATGAGCTGGCAATCATTAGCTTTAGTGGGTTGCCGCTGTGAAACTAATTTGGCCAAATGGGGCATTCTTCACCACTCCCAAACGCAGTGCCAGTATGGAGCACCATCACAGGACATGCGTCACCTCTTTAGTTGCCCATCGTACATAACTTGCCCCATCCAAGACCTAAACGAGGGCAATTATAGAGCTGTACAGTCTGCTCAATACTCATCATCTGCTTAGCCTTTTTCCAAACTGCGTTGGGGTCGGCTTCCAGTCTAACCGGATGCAGCTGAATACCAGTGTTTTACATGGAGCGACTGCCTATCTGACCTCCACAACCCAGTAACTGGGCAACACGATAATCACGATATCTCTTGGTTAGACTGGTTGTCAGACTTCTTGGCTTCTGACTATCCGTAACGACTGCCAAAGATCTACGAATGACAGCCGGGACCAACGGCTTTACGTGCTTTCCGAGGCACGGGGGTGTCACACCACCAACTTCCAAACTCCGGGCTGTTACTAAGCAATTCCGAATTGAAAAACCCAATAACACAGGAAAGTACAGGTGCTCAATACTGGTCGAACAAAATTGAAACGAGTCAATCTATACGAAAAGACGAAGAAGTAGCTCAAACTTACTTTTAAAAAAACTTACTCTAAATTTTACCGAAAGATACTTTTGCAATATATTATACCCGGTAGTTTTCTAGTTCACCTGCATAGTACCGAGAGATAGAATTTACTCATGTTTAGTTTTTTCAACATATCTATTATTAGAGAGCCTTGCCGCCTACGAATAGAGTGTTTCTAACCGACTAATTACAAAATCGATTTGGCAAAGCTAAAGGGAAATATCTCTTAAAAATGGTCCTAATTTAAAGTCATTCTTTCTGTTACCCCATCATGAAGAAATCACTGAACAGCCGGCTTATTCTGTAAGAAATCTCCCTCAGTGAATTAAGGTAAATTGAGCTAAAACTGGGCTGTCACTATACGATGCTAGGGATTGACAAGTCACCACACGCTCACTTCACGGAAGAAAGGTTTTATAGAATAACACCGCAGATCTTAATAAAATTTTACAAACACGTAGATTTTAATCTGGTTTCGTCAAATCATTTATTCCAATTAGACCATTATAAGGCACTTTCGGACGTCAATTAACTAAAACTATTGAATCTAGTTGCCCTTTCCAAAAGGTAGTTTCGTATGGAGAAGAACGGGCAAGAAACTCCATACTTACATACGCTTTAAAAAAAACGTATTACATTATGTTGTACATTTACATTAGAACCTTGATTACTTTTTATCTGTGGCTTCGATTGCGTCTTCGATAACCAATGCTTGCAATAAAATCAAAAGTCTTTTTAAGAACAATATTACGATAAGAAGACAAAAAAAATATCGTTTTCGAATATTCTTTTTAGATGCAAAACGTGCATTTAATCACATTACTAATTTAATTAGTAGGTAGTTCCCCAATCAAATAAAATTTGATTTAAATCTTACCCATACATTATTACGTCTCGACTAGACACTCTTTACCAAGTAAATTACTTGGTCACTAACAGCAATAGTTACTTAGTTACGTACTCAATAACCTGTTAAAAATAATTAGCGATATCTAAGAAGGCGTGTCTGTTTACTGCAAAACATTAGATTTGCTAATTAGCAATGACACTATTCATTTGTGACGTCATAACTCATGAGATTCAGGCATTCCGCTGACCCTGTAACCTCTTCAGGTTTCCAGTGTGTTATCAGTATTAAAGGTCAAAGGTTGCATCAATTTATTATCATTTACTGCCGGAAAGTTTCAGGTTTCATGCAGTTATGAACTTTGAACCTAAGGACCAGTTTACACTGGACTTCCGTTCAACTAATGATATATTTTTTATACACACACCTTTATTCATGAGATGCCCTATCATATAACATGAGTTAAAATCGCAAGTCATGGCTTTTTGTCAGACGAGACGTATGTATTTGTTATTTATGAACAAAAATCTTTCAAGTTATTTAAGTTACCAAAAAAATTGAGATAGAACCAAATGCCAAAACATACTTAGCAGTACAACAATGAGTATCTACTTTATTACTGTAGTATTTGTTAATCTGTGTCTCGCTTATTCATGGAACGTGTCAAATTATATCAAGCTCAAAAAAAAACCATGACACGATTTCTAATTAACTTGATCATAATTCACAATTGCGCCGGGAATCCCAACAAGTTTACATTATTACAGTTGCCGGTATATTCTGTACAATCTCCCTCGATGAATTTAGGTGAACTGAGCTTAAGGTGATCTGTCAAGTCCTAGCATCGACGGGGTGACAGGTCACCTTAAATTCCAGCTGCATCTACTGAGGAAAATTTTAGCATCAAATTCGGCAGTTCACCCCAATCTCATCATGTCAGCTGCAGGACATCCAGTACTGTACATAGGCCTCCCCCATAGATTTACAAAAAGACCGGTTGGAAGCGGCCTGCATCCAGCGTCTTCCTGTGGTCTTAATCAGGTCGGCCGTCCACCTTGTAGGTGGTCTAAATCTCACTTCGCCTAAATTCACCGGAGAGATTTATACAGAACAGCATAGCAGAAGATTGTCAAAATGGCACCTACCTAAGCCAAGATTTGGGAACAATGCCTTTTAATTTACTTTCACCGCTCGAGGCTATAAGTATTTGCAATACATTATGTTCGCATTTCTGTTGGAAGGTCGCTGTAGTGAGTTTATCGCCGATAGGATAGATTAAAACGTAGCTCTAGTTTTTAAACCACTCGAATCGTTTCATGATTCATTTGATTATTATTCAATGCCCTATTACATGGGACTTAAAAAAATATCGGCGAACTGTGGGTGTACATTGGTTACTCTTCTGTCTAACCCTTCGGGAAACATAGGCGTGATGGTATATATGCATCATTCAATGGTGCGTATTAAAGTCTCCGCAGTTTATTACCCCTGTGCGAACAATCCCTAATTTTGCTGACTGATTCATTCACATTTATGAATATGAGACAAGCATTATCCACAAATCTTATAGCTAAATTCAATAGTTCAAGCATATCTTCTCCCAATATCCGTATTGAAAACGGAATTTTTGATTGTTTTTTTTTTTGGTCCTTAGATCCGTCTAAGGACCAAAATGTAAAAAAAAAAACATTTTGAATAGGTGTCCTTTGTGTGAACTAAAAACAAGTTAAATAAAGACGTAGACGATGTAGGTTTGATAAAATATACAGAAAAAAAACTTAAACAGATCATAGACAAAAAAGACCACGCAGGTAACTCGTGGTCCTTGCTACCAAAACTTGTGGGTCGTTGACTTTGAGTTTACTGTAGTTATATGCCGTTGTAAAATCCATTATGCGGTCGCATGATCGGTTAGAACAGTATTTTATAACGTGTTGTAAAGTCAAGCGTCTGTCGATTAGGTCGGGTGTTGGATTGGATGGGTGGGTGACCAGTTGCATTCATCAAATGCATTGATTGCAATCATGGTTTATAGTCGTATGGAACGCGTGGAAGCGGCCGTTCGGTGTTCATTCTGTTTTGTAGTAATAGATAATAAGTCTGTGAGGTAATTAATTATACAAAATTACATAATAGTCTTGTGACGTTAAAGTACTGACAGTTAGGTTCCAAGTTCAAAAGGTGACAATTGTTGTCGTAAGATATTATTTTCGCAAAATTCGTTGCGAAAAAAGAGTTCTTGGCTATTTCATGTTGGGGTTATTTTGATAATCTTCTTTTATAATATTTAAATACCTATAACTTAGATGGAAGTATTTCGTAAGCAATTTCAAGTCAAATAAAAAATGACTAAAATTCAATATTTCTTTTATTTGACTTAGTTTCGCTGACAAGTGGTACAAATTAGAATTGACTTTTTTGTTGCAAAAAATAAATAATTGATTGATTGGTGCTAATTTCACGATTCCTTTCGACTGCAACTTTGCCGTCCTAATATAAAAACGAAAACTTTGACTTTGCCTTCCTATTAAGAGAACACAATAGTTTTTGCTGAAGCCTAATATTGAACCTACAGTCTCTTTAGGCTTAGTCTTGGTCTAACTTCCTGAAACCTACATTTATTTGAGATTTCGCTATACTTATTAACCTTCATTTTGACATTAAACGACACTTGTCTTACAGTTTACTGAGCTATGTAGATCACCTTGATTTATAATTTCCTATTTCCGGTTTGAAAATAATATTCGCCAATTATTGCCACAATTATATTCCCCGAAGGGTTAGGCAGAGGTGTTCCAATACACACCCACAGTTCGCCGGTATGTTTAGGTCCCATGTAATAGGGGCGAGCCTATTGCCAATTATTGCTTTATGATTTTTACTAGCTTCTGTAATTTCTACTACATTATTATTACTTAATAGCGGCCATTACGGGTAATTGTACCGAAACAGGCAGATTGTGTTTATAAACTGGCTAAAGAGCTGTGTGCCACGAATTCGATTCCCGCAAAAAACAACATGGCTTAAAGATAATTGTTTATGATCTGGCTGATTTTGTATATTGTAGATTGCTTTCACAAACTGGCTGCTGCGTTACATAACCTGGGTTCGATTCCCGAAAGAAACAACATAGCTTACAAGTAGTAGTCCCGGGTCTGCTTGTTTGTGTATATGAGTATAATTATATGTTTGTAAACACAGCCACGATACAGCATTTTTCATAACATAAAAAAACATTCCATCTCTGTAGTTACCTTTAAGTGACATAACATAGTCTATATATAGAAAGATATGTCCGTCCGAATGATTGGTCATGCCGAGAACCGGTGTGGGCGTTATAACAAGCAAATTAGATCGAATTAGCTCAATTTGCGAGACCTGTGTGTTTGGTACGTTATGAAGCAATATGATGAGGCTTCACGCTTGTTCTTTATATGAGGTGAGGCGGAATTTGAAATACTAGAAAATAATTAAAGTTATGTTGGACCTAAGTATATATATTTGCACTTTTACTTTATTTGTAGAGATGTGCTTGTTTGTTTTTTGTTTGAAAGTGAAGTTCAAGAACTAATGCACCGATTATAAATAAAATGTGCTGTGTAATATATGCTTTACTTTATTATATGACACGCGATGGAAGTCGCGAGCAAAAACTAGTCTATTATACAAATACTACACATACCATCACGTATATTCCCCGAAGGGTTAGGCAGAGGTGTACCAATGTTCACCCACAGTTGGCCGGTATGTTTTAGGTCTATATCTATGCTCTTATACTAATATTATAAAGATTTGTTTGTTTGTTTGTAACGTATAGGCTCCGAAACTACTGGACCGATTTTAACCATTTTTTCACCAATAGATAGCTACATTATTCCTAAATAGCATAGGATATATAACATCACGCTACGAGCATAGGGAGCGGAGCAGTGACGAAAGACGTAAATCAACGGGGGTGAAATAAGCCGTGCGGATGAAGTCGCGGGCAGCTCGCTAGTACGGTCAGCAACAAAAGTCGATTAACAATGTTACTTTTACATATTATTTAAATAGACACGAAATAACACAATTCACAGCTATTCAGAATGTTAGACAATACTTAAGAGTTCATTTTATCTTAATTATAGATCAATTTCGTATTTCCTTTGATATTGTGCAAATTCAACTTCAAAGCATTTATTTCAATTAGACCATTTACAGGCACTTTTGAATTGTCAAGAAGTTACAACAAGTTGAAGCTAGTTGTTGGTTCCAAAACGTAGGTCTCTATGGAGAAGAACGAGCAAGAAACTCCATGGACACTCTTTTCCTTCAATTTGGAGCTCAATAATAAGGATTTAAAAGACTGGAATGTTAATCTACTTTTGTTGCTGACTGTACCTAATACAATTGTTACCGGTCACATCTAGAAATAACGAGTTCCGTCGTCGTGTGAAGATCAAGGTATTATTCGTGAGGTGTGTACTTAGTTTCTCGCAACATCCTTTGTAGCTGACAGATTTAGGCGCAATACACACCGTCTCCGGAACAGTAGCCTCGATGCTTGTGAATTCGTACTGTGGAGTAGGATTCTGTTCTCCTGAATTCGAAAGAAATGGATATGGTTGTTTAGCGTTTGCGGGTTAAACAATGTATAAGTACTTAAGCACTTTGGGTCTTACTTATAAAAATAACACTATAGAATCCATAGACCAAAAAATGTCATCGTCACAGCTGATTGAAGCCCGCCATCTTACTTCTTAACTATTCAACAACGGGTCGCCGCTGTTTAAATTTTCTGTCACTGAGCTAGTACATAACAACATCTAAACGCTGATTAATGTGTATAGGTAAGATTTTTCACCTGAGACATCGTTAAAAGTGGTTTGACAAGTAGCTAAGTATTATTTAGCGTTTTTTTATAAGTCTAATGTAATAAAGTTGAAGAATTCTTTTTAGGGTTCCGTACCCAAAGGGTAAAACGGGGCCCCATTACTGAGACTTCGCTGTCCGTCTGTCCGTCCGTCTGTCACCAGGCTGTATCTCATGAACCGTGATAGTTATCATCATGTATCTATATCCGTGATAAATAATAATTAAGATTTAGAACTATTATTTTGCGGCACTGTGTGTGGAGCCTTACTATCGCGTTAGGTACCTGTAATACCTAGCATTTATTTATCAAAGCATATCTTCCGTAATACGAGTATGCTATAGTTGTCTGTGTTTTTTAACTTTGTAAGTCGTGATGGCCCAGTGGTTAAAGCGGCCGCTTCTCATGCATGAGGTTGTGGGTTAAATATCGGGCAAGTACCAATGTGTATTTTATTTATGTACTTTCTAAGTTTATTTTGGACATCATTGATATCGGTGAAGGAAGACATCGTGAGGAAACCTGGATTGATAATAAATAGCGAACTGCCTACGACTCGTCCGCGTGGCTTGTGTTACCCGCGGTTAGTTATTTCTTACTGCTCCGCTCCCGTAGGTCGTAGCGTGATGTTATATAGCCTATGTTATTCAGGAATAATGTAGCTATCTATTGGTGAAAAAATGATTAAAATCGGTCCAGTAGTTTCGGAGCCTTTTCGATACAAACAAACAAACAAATCTTTCCTTTTTATAATTTAGTATAGCTGTGAGTATATAATCGCTAATTCACTTTGAGAAAGAGTGGTGATTAATGCTTGTGCCTTCTCTATACGAGAAGATGCCTTTACCTTGCATTAGGACAATAATATGCCTGTAGATATTATAACTGCCTTGTTAGTCTAGTGTCCGTAAGCACGACTGCTACGCTAGAGGTCCTGGGTTCGATACCCAGGTCGAGCAAAAAGTGCTATTGGGTATTTCTATGAAATTCTCAGTAGCAGCTCGGAATTTGGATTTGTGCCCGGTTAATGGCAATAGGCTCGCCTCCTATTACATGGGCCCTAAATATACCGGCGAACTGTGGGTGTACATGGGTACACCTCTGCCTATCCCTTCGGGGAATATAGGCGTGAGGGTATATTTTTTTTATTATTTTAGATATATTTTTCATTACCAGTTACTAGTGTTCTAGATCTAAATGACATAAGGACCAGTTTTCAATACCGTTTCCAAAACCAGGAAGACAGACACTGATACACATTACTTCGATTCCCAAGCCAATCAGCTTAGTATTATTATAATAAATGCAATTTGACATTGAGAATGGCTAGTGCGAACTGGTTACCGAATTAATTATAATATTTTAATACTGCGTATGCATGTGGGACACTCAAGGTATTAACTACGGTCTGCAAATACTAAATATACTTAGTGATTTAAGTAGTCATTATTTGGAAAGGTGACGCGTCCTTGGAATTTTACACCAAAAATAATTATTATGATTTGCCAATTTATTACTATTTTCTACCAATACCAGTTCGAAAATATTTCTTTATGAATTTACCTCAACCTAACTGCATCTAAATTCTTCGAGAGAGATTTTAACAGAATGCACCAACTGATCCGTCTTCTTTCATCAACATAATTTCAATTAACATCCGAACATATGTGGTCATTTTAATGATTTTTTTGGTCCTTCTATTCGAATATCACGGATAGAAGGACCAAGAAAAAATAAAAATGTATCAAATCAGTAACTTAATGACCTAACGGTTTTTGATACTCCACATTGCATACAAAGGACATGCATGGTTACACAAAGAAATCACGTTCAGAAATGCTGATTCTAGAAATCACAGTAATGTGTACCTAACGTAGCAGCAGCTAACGTAAATAGCGACAGGCCATCACGTGAATATCAGCTGACAAAACTAGGTGCTCGCATGATAAGTAGCTGATGAATGAATTTACGTCATCGTTACAATAACAATACTGTTTATATTTTTAGATTTAGACCTGGATAAAAATTATACTGGAAGTAGACTTGCAATAAAATATTTTTCGGGCTTAATTATATAATGGTAGATAATTACATGATTTGGAGTAGAATAATCTGACAATAATTAAGGTAAAGAATTAAAGATACACTTGAGGAAGCCGAAATTTATATGTTATTTTCATCATTGAGAACAGTTTTTTTTTTGCTATAATTGCGAGAAAATTTTGAGATCAAGGTTCCAACTTTTTTATACCAAAAGCAGTTCATAATAACCTAGGCTAACCTAAGCTTAAAATTTCCCATGAACCTTGTACTGTTGGATGCACCAGTACGCACATTGTTTTGCTTGCGTAACATTGCACACTTCCATAAACTGATTTTTTACACCAAAAATAAAAGTTGTTATCCAGCAATCATTTTTGATAAGATGGACAGTATGCTAATATTATAAAGAGGTATAGGTTGTGATCTGTGGATCTACTGAACCGATTTTGAAAATTCTTTAACCCATAGAAAGCCACGTTATTTGTGAGTGTCATAGGCTATATAACATCACGCTACAACCCACGGGAGCAGAGCAATAACCAAAAACGTAGCGTAAGGCGGATGAAATAAGCCACACGGACGAAGTCGCGGGCAGTTCACTAGTTTGGTTATAAATATGAACATTGGGCGGTGAACCCGAAGTGAGATAAACAAGACAACTAGATTTTGGCTCAGAATAACAAAACACGTAAATCGTACTTGAATGTTTTAGCATGTTACATAATAGCCAGAATGCATTCTATTATGAATCTGGACGGAGTGTTACATGGCCTAAATGTGATGCCAAGGTGGAGTGCTGAATCACGCTTCGTAAGTTGATGAAAAACAATCTCGTAGTGGGCACTCTACGATGATTTGTATTGATGTACCTAGTTATAGCGACATACTGCGTCAAATTTGATATATTATCGACGGGCCTGTTGGTCTAGTGGTCAGCGGCCCTGACTGCTAAGCCGGAGGTCGTGGGTTCGATTCCCACCCAGGACAAACTTTGTGTGATGAGCATGATTGTTTGTTCTGTGTCTGGGTGTGATTTATTTATTTATAATATGTATGTATTTATAAATTATATAAGTATGTATATCAGTTGTCTGGTTACCATAACACAAGCTCTGCTTAGCTTGGGATCAGATAGCCGTGTGTGAGTTGTCCCAATATATTTATTTATTTATCCCACGGATACCGTCAATTTTTTCTCAGATAAAAAGTATCCTATGTGTTAATCCACACTACAATCTACCTCAGTGCCAAATTTGGTCCAGATCCGTTCAGCCGTTTAAGCGTGAAAGAATAACAAACATCCATCCATGCAAACTTTCACATTTATTAGGTAGGTATATTAGTAGGATGATAGAATTGAAATTGATAAAGTTTCAAAGGCAAGATTGGGTAGGTTACTCTAAGTAACGCAAAGAAATCTATACCAACATTATAAAGCTGAAAAGTTTCTTTCGAACAACTGGCCAAGGAAAGGTATAGTATAGAGTTATAGACGATACAATAATATTACGTTACGACTCACGGGACTAGAGTAATCAAAGACATAACTTACCTCGGGTGAAACGACAGATATTGCCAATAACCAATGTTATCAGAAGATCCCCTTGGTAAAGCAGACGAAGATGAAAAGGAACATAGAAATGACAGCATGCATGTTGTAGCATGTTGCGGAAACCATAATGATCATGTGTAGTCTGACAGCATGGTTAGCGGAGTCGTTGAGCAAATGGCTGTTACGCTGTGTGTACTGTGTAGCGTGTTCGATGAACGCACGGAACAAATATTTGCATGGCCTACGGGTAGTTGTTCCGGGTCTCGTATTTTGTGTAGTTTATATATTTGTAAACGCACCTACGATACAGGGGAAATTACTAGTGTTGTAAAACTGGACAGGGAATACCTAATATCCCATGAACAAGTACTCATAGGACTTCCAGTATTATTATCTGGAGATCATATAACTAAGCTTTACAATTATGGTCTAAACATAGAGTTCAGTAACGAAGGTCATATTATGTCTAAACTGAAAACTAATTAGCAAGCCATCAATCATCCAACAAGTCCTTCCATCCATAACAAAGATAACACTAACATCTGATAAGACCAACTATTCCATGCCAACATCAAGGAAATTACTTAAAAAGACACCTTCATTACATACCATTGCGGCTGTATTTCCCGAAGCGTTCGGCAGAGATGTGCCAATGTACAATAGGTTCTATGTGATAGGGGGCGAGCCTATTGCCATTACTACTGAGAATTTCATCTAAACCCAATAACACTTTGCTCGTCCTGGGCTTCGAACTCAAGATTTCTAGCGTAGCAGTCGCGCTTCGGACTACTAGGCTAACTCAGTCAAGACGTTCATTATGGAATAAAAATCGTAATAAGAGTGGCTACCTAGTTGGTGGTTTCCGACTGATAAGGTGGGCGGTGAACGGACACAGGCAATCAGTGGCCACGTGACATACACGTGGTGACGATTATGGTTAGGTTATAGCCTTTTTTATTAAAGCGGGGATTAGTATTAACTTTGGTTTTTATTGAGTCAATAATTATGAGATGTGGTGCCTACAGCGTCATGTTTAGATGAAGTTGCACTTAATGAGCTGCGCTGGTAAAAAACTGGTCCGAGTGAGAAAAACATCTAGAATCTAGATAGTAGAGAACAAATTAAAATAATAGGTAGTAGTAACAAATCTAGACAAATAAATTAAATTAAATAGACAAGTCTGTTTGAAATGTCAAAATAGCAGCTTAAATAAAATATAAAGGTATATGAATATTTACAAGAAACTTACATTTAAAAAAACAATTAATTGTCTGTCTGTCTCTACAGGTGGAGCGATTTTGGTAAGGCTTTCAATGGCAATAGCTGCTGATGTAACGTTTATTTTAGAAAACGAATTAGGGTGCAAACGAAGTCGCGGGATTAAGCTAGTTCCTGTTCATCTGAAAAAAGTATTACAGCTATTTTAATCCGCATGATTTTACCGTCTATATGAACAGTAGGGTGGAGCGTTTTTAAAATTTTTGAATTTTAGAAATGGCGGGGTGCGGGAAAGTTGCGTCTTGATATCAGGTTTAAAACTTATTATGGGGACAACTAAATTAAATTAGCGGAAGTACTGCCCCAAGAGCTTCGAAGTTTTCAAAAATCAGGAAAAAACTACGTCAAAAGAAAAATAAAATAAAAATTCCTCGCAATACTTTTTAATTAAAATGGTGTAGTTTACTGTTAAACAAGATGTAAAGAAACTAAATAGACAAAAAAATATTATAATTAGAATTACTTCTTACGACACCGGAGTGACAAAAAAACAATATTTATTCAATTTTGTACTCTTTTTTTTGTATTGAATGAAGATGCATTACGCACATGACACAACACGAATCCAGCTTATTCCTAATCCAGCCTTCCCTTCTTACTGGTCCACAGGCTGTTGAGCAAGATTCTGCACTAATTTTATGCATCTTTCGGTTGCTTCAGTGTGACATGGGATTCCGCGAAAAAGTGATAAAATTTCGAAATGTACTTTTATGGTAATCTGATATTGCTTCTAAAATCACTTCGGTAAGAATAATTTTGGTAAGAGGCGGTGCCATAGGGTTTTCCCAATGTATGACATACGTAAAATCTTGTGCACCAAAATTGAATCGTGGTCATTCAATCATACGCAAAGGAGTAAATCCAGTAGAACTTTCAAAAATCTTTAAAATTCTTTAAAGGGCAAAAGGAGAGCCCTTTTGCCTTTGTAATGTGTTTTCGATCATCCGTTAACATGGCAATTAATATATTTTCACAGTGGCCATAATACCCAATCTGCTGTATCACGGGATATATCACCAGATTGAGACTATCTGGCAGGTATCATGACAGTTGAATTACTCGTATATCAAACTAATGTTTGGCTCCATTAATGCAATGCGTTTTTAATATGGAACCACACAGGAGCTTAGACTTTTACCAGGTACTCCGACAACATTTTCAGTTTATTAGATGGGTTTTTGGTCGAAAAGTGAAACCTTGAGTGACATATTTTGCCAGGCTTACGTTTGGCCAAACTTTGGTGACACTGACCTTTATTGATTGCTTGGCACATTTCGAAAAATATATAATTGGTTCGTGCTTGGATCGTAACGGGTCTTCGTTATGTCTGGCAAATAGCATGTAAACGCACTAAATGCTTTGACTGGTCTTCACTCACAATTATTTAGTGTGCAACTATTAGTCTATTACAACTTTTTGGGCCCATGATTGTACCGCTTAAATGTCATAAAAGATATTTTAAAGTCAATTCAATTGCATGTAGTTGACATGCCAGCCATTGTAGTGGACGTCCCAGCTTGCTTTCGAGCAACCTTATAATTGCAGCTTTAGTACCAGTAGCAGGTTAAGTGCATCGCGTGAAGAGATTTATCGCGCCAAATATCGAGATTTTAGAAAATATTTTAGAAGCGAGTCGCAATCAAATAGGGTTTTTGATTATTGTAGATTAGTTTTTATGTATATTTACTACTGATTGTACATTAAAAAGTTACGATAAGGTAATTAATTTGTTTTATTATGAGTCATAAAAACTTCAAGATTTTTGTAATTTTTTGAAAAGTCGAAGGCCTGGGGGCAGTACTTCTAATAGCTTGTTTCGGAAAATATTTTACGTACGTAATGTTTTAGTATATTGGCAACTTTTAATAACCCCGCGAAAAAGAAATTCCAAAAAAAAATGTTTTTCATACATTGAGCGCTCCACCCTAATGAACAGTGTTTACAAATGCAATCGATATTTTTTGAATTCAAGTTAAGAACGCAAGGAACCAGCTCATCCTACCAGAAGACTGAAGAATCTTCTATTGGAGCAAAGGACAATAAACCAGATCTCAGTAATATTATTTTCATCATTGCATTCTCCTTCCTTTAATTAAATTAATCAATACCTCTTAAAAACACGTTATACAAATACCAATTTAATTTGCATGGACCGTTGACGTTATTAGTCAAGGTGATCCAGAATTGCGGAAAAATTCAATAAAAGGTGACACACCTTTAATGTTAATTGATAGACCATGTTCGATGATGTAAGATTAAGACAACAATCACGCCTGGATTCCCGAAGGGTTAAGCAGAGATGTACCAATGTACACCCACAGTTCGCCGGTATGTTTAGATCACATTATAATAGGGGGCGAGCCAATTGCCATTAACCGGGCACAAATAAACTAAATTTAGAAGCTGTTGTTTTTAGGTTCTACCTGGAAGAACTACTAGAACTAAGAAAATAAGGCTGAGATTTTCCAAACATTATTTTCAACTTTAGGAAAACCAAGCTTTAAGGCCAAATAAAATGAATATATTATGTCTTGTACGAGAATGAAATTGGACAAAAGCCACAACAATAAGAGAACTTTAGATTTTAAATGCTCATGAAAAGGCATAAGTACTTACACGTTGGAAAATATGCCAGAAATCATAATAGCTACGACCTCTACACCGTTCTAAAGCTTGTATAATATCTAGTACCTACTAATCAAGATAATTTATTTCCTTCTTACATCATGTCACGTGGCGTATCCTAGGTACCTATCACTTAAATCCCACGTAAGAAAAAGACCAGTTTATCAACTCTTAAAAAATTGTAGCAAAAAGAGTGGTCAGGCAACTCAAAAAGCCGGAATATGTTATGAAGACAGTGACGCGATAGAGGATTTCGCACCCGTGGATGACAGACAGAAATTTTGATGAACTGTGGCCAATTGCTTTTCCAAATCTATTTCGTAGTTTTAGGTGGTCATCCACTGCTCGTTGATTCTCATAGATAATAACAATATTGTTGTCCTGTATTTTCTAACAAAACAGAAGCATATGGATAATCATCATCGTCTCCTGCCTATACTATTATTATAAACAGAAAAAGTTTGATTGTTTGTAAGAAATAATCTCTAAAATTACTAGTTTCATTACAAAAACTATGTAACTGACCTGACAGAAAGTTACCCTATTACCTAGTACCATAAATACATACATACATAAACTCACGCCTCTTTCCCATGGGGGTAGGCAGAAACCACGGAACACCACCTGCTACGATCCTTACATACTCCTTTCGCCTCCTCCACATTCATACATCTGGTCATACAAGCACGCCGGTTACGGTAAAAAAGTACAGCGGCGGACTTAATACCAATGGCATTCTCTACCAGTCAACCTTAGGGTGATGCAGAGACAAATTCTATCTTTGAGTGACAAAGATAGAATTTGTCTCTGCATCACACATTCTCTTTTACCTATACCTACCATACCTAGTACCATAGGCTATTATTTATAGTGTAGTTGACTTCCACGCGGATAAAATCACAGGAAAAGGTTAGCCTTAAATAGTAATGCGATGCACATTTGAAACAGGATAACAATAAAATTGTAGTAGAAGTAATAAAAAATACAGGAACACAGTGCATTATTGCATTTACTTATAATAAGTATAATTTTGCCATAAAGTCAATTGCCTTATGACATTGGATGACCATTTATGAGCAATGAGTGTATCGTCTCATGATGATCATGTTAGCAACGGGAATAAAGGAGGTAAGTAATTTTTTCTGGAGTTTATTTCAGAGGCGTAGGAGGCCTTTCTCTAAACAGGAACTAGAGTAGAAAGTTAATTGTCAACTACGGTGAGTTTATCTAAATCCTGAGCGATATCCCTAAGTACTGTGAGTACAAGTATTGCTAAATTTTGTTCTGTTTTACGAATCATATCATCAATTGCATTCATGACACAATCATTATCAAGGCATTCAGATTATTTCTCGTAAATGACAATTATGTCAAGAAGACAAATACCACAAGCAGATTGACTAATGAAGTTGGACTTGACTTTGCCCGTTTGACTCAGGTAATCTGTCAAGGTTGTCCGTATGACTACCTGACCAAATCGCTAAAGATAATACATACAATAAGAACAATTATAATACATTTGGCGTGGGAAGTTAAACTGAATGAAAACAATCGGATTATGAATATTTAACTCAATTGTCAAAAGGGCTGGGTATGACTTCAGTATTCCGTAGATTCAACATGAAGTAATATTTCATTGATTTAAAAGAGTGCTCATGGAACTTCTGTTTGGAACAAGCATCTAGCTTCCACTAACTGACACCTTGGCTAATTAAAGCTTCAAAAGTGCCTGTAAATGGTTAATTTGAAATAAACGAACTGATTTGTTTATGAACCAATAATGAAAAGGAGATAGTAATAGAAAAGAATTAAGGACATTCAATACAATCAGATATTAAAGAGTCCAAAGGACTATTAAGTTACAAAGGAATAACTGATAAAAAAACATATTGCAGTTCGTACGTAAACAATCATAATTTATGAAGTATAATAGTCTATTATGACAGAGACAGTTCATTTGCACAGTGCAAAAAGAGTGTAAATTCAATAAATGATGCACTATACTTGATTTCAATACCTATGTAACTACGATGATACGGTGTTATTGGGTTGTTCTATGAAATTCACACAAGCAGCTCGGAGTTAGGATTTGTGCCCGGTTAATGGCAATAGACTTGCCCCTTATTACATAGGACCTAAACATACCGGCGAATTGAGGGTTTACATTGGTACACCTCTATCTAACCCTTCGGGGAATAGGCATGTTGGTGTGTGTATGTAACTATGATGATTTTTTCGAAAATGGATCTGCAGAACAAGCAAGCAGCGCTCCTGTCTGGATGGCTGATTGTTACCAATTCTGTTTCTCAATTCGGTTCGAAACTCATAGCATTACATATAGGTCTTCGAGTGCGGTAGATTTTAAACAGAATGTATGTACTAAATAATAATATTCCTTAAAAAAAACTCAAAGGACCAAAAAAGGTAAAAGGACCAGAAAAAGGTCAAAGGACCAGGAGTAACTGTAAATGAAATCCGACAGAGGCGCTTAACTTACATGCAACACAATGACCTGTTAACACTCACTATTAACTAGGTACCTACTGAAACAACGTAAAGTTACAGACTGTAATTCGCAAATTAGCGCGAAGAACATTATAAGCGGGACACGCATGCCTTCAAATGATGAAACCACATATTATCATGATAAAATCAGTCATAAAAAATGCAGTGACTTCGCTAACCTTGAAAGCGAAGAAAAATCGCCAAGACAATCTTACGATGCAGAAAATACTACGAACAAGTATCGTTAGCACTAAAGACATGTTGTAGTGCCTTTTTATTAACATAATTACATCGACACAGACCGTCGACAACTATTTAATTAAAACAGCTAAAGCGAAAATCAACAAGTGATACGTTCACATTTCAGAGAAATGCTTCAGTAAAATACACGGAATTCTTGGAAAGAAAGGTTGTCAATCAAACGTAATTGCATGGTTAAAACGCAAACTAAATACATTTCACAAAAAGGGAAGAAAACTGCAAATTCGTTCAGTATCACGTCAAGGGTACAGAACGGCGTGGTGTGCCAAAACGTTTATTTCTGGACTACTAAGTACGAACCATCAAGATCACGGTTATACAACCAACGCAAACGGAACAACCAACTTACCGAGGAAACTTGATCGAATAATCACAACACTACACAAACCACTGTATTATAAATCAAGACGACAACTTCGCGAGAATTAAAATTGCTGGAAATCGAGACGTCCGCACCGTGTGACGGTCAGATATGAACTGAATGACTCTTTCGCTGTACGGCATTGTGTAGTGTGGCGGCCATATCACACACATGCACACGTTGGATGAAAGTGAGGTGTGTGTAGGTATGTATGCATGTTTTGTGTGTGCAAATCAGTCAACAAGATATACCTTGAATGACGCATTGATTGCGTTTGAATTACAGTGTGTTTTTAAAGACAAGCAAATTGTAGTAACCAATTGTTTAGGGCATGGAGCGTAGCAACAAGAATATGTAAGCAAGAAACCTGAAAACAAAGCAGTCTCGTGCTAAAATATCCAGTCTTTCTTCACTGAAGACATTATGCGGTTTTTGTTATAAATTATTCAAAAAGTCTACAGTCTAAGATGTTTATAGTAAATTCAAGTTACAATAGGCGATAACATTATCCATTGAAAACCTTCCACAAATGAACGAATATTTACCAATTATCCAAAATCTTACTTTCTATATTTCAAAACTATCTTAGATTGAAGAATTCACCATATGCCAAGACTACAACGTCACAGCAATTCGGATCAACAGCTCTCAAAAGAAGTATTCCACTTTCCAAGCGGTGTTTTCCGTAATTGATGAAGACTGTAAAGGAATCGTTCGCGCTGTGACTGTGACCATGAAACCACGTGTACGTTGAACGTGTACTGAGATGTCTATTGTACACATGATGGGCTAGTTGAGTGCAATTCATTGCCAGTTTTTACTGATAAATAACAGGTAGAGAGACATTGAAATGAAACTTTTGCCGTGATTTAAGTGCATGGATCTGGGCTAGACAATGACGAATTTTTTTCTTAAGTTTAAATTAAATTGCTGTTTTATACAAAAGTATAAAATCTACACCTTTTTTTTTGAGCATGGGAAATCATGAAATGATGTCTTCCGCTCTGGAAGGAGCGTAAGGGAATGTCAGAGTTTTACTGAGTACAACCTATTCGTGTTCCTCCTAATGCCCTTTGAATTCCAGACTTCTATATTAAGTGCTAAGTTGAGTTGAATATTTAAGAGGCGAAACTGATAGCGTGGTAGCCAAGCAGTTGGCTGCCGCGCCGAGTATATCTCACAATCAATTTTCGCCCAAAACAAAAATATGTCTGGCCTATGAATATTTGATGTTTTTCATTCTAATAAAGATACTAAAAAAACCAAATCAGAAATATTTGTCTTTATTATTATTTAAAAGAAGGCCATAGGTACATGACATATACGAATAAGTACCTAAATGAAGAAAACAGAATACTTACTGCCAGATCGGTCAGTAGGGTGGCTGAAACTAAATTATGTCGGCTGAAAAGCGAAAAAGTTATCAACACAGTGCAAAATCCGAACCCTACGGTACGGGAAATAACAGGCGTAATTTATTATGTTTGTCCAAATTCTTATCAATGATAGCAGATATTACCAATATCTATTTAGTTTATCACCCGGAAGAAACGCCCATATTTTTTTAGTATGATTTGCAAACTGATAAATAATATCTATCATATTATCCGTCAAAATATTTATTGCGGTACAAGTAAGTACATTATTATTATCATGACAAATGGCTTTTATTTTATGTATTTATAACTATACTAGAAAGGTTTAGGTAGTTAACTAAATGTAAACAAAACAAACCACGTGACTCATGGATGCTAAACCTTTCACTTCAAATTTTAAAATCGTATTATTTAAAGTCGTATAATAATAGGCTCTAGTCTATATCAGAATTTGAGGAAGTATCTGCCACGTTAATAATAAAACGTTCAGTGGTATTATCAATCATTTTATCTAATTTAAACATTTTCTGTTCTTGTTTTATTACATGACCCTCGCAATTTTCAAAGGCGCCTGGTTAATCGACTAAACGTAATACCTGCAATTTTAGTTGCCATACTACATCACGGGCGTACTCTTCAATTTAGCGACGTTATCTAATTCATCGTATCTTCTAAAAGGTTTTGGGAACCTGTCTTTTTAGGCTCTTTACAATAGACAGATTACAAAATATTATACTATTTTATAAAACTAACAAAAAAGTGGTGTCCAAACAATGACATCTATGAAGAGTAGTTTACGAATAAATGATAAAGTCTAACATACATTAATAAAAGAGAAAAGTATCGCATAAATCGAAATTAGAATTGATTTTGTTGTAACGTATTTTTAAACAAGGAAGTGTCAACTATAAAAAACCTATTCTACGATTTGTTTACCTTTAGTTAACTACCTAAACCTTTCTAGTATAGCTTCTGCTTGCGACTTCATGCGCTGGATTTTCTTCACCCGCGTTAAGTTGCGTTTTTGGTTGCTGCTCTACTCCCATGGGTCATAGCGCGATGTTATACAGCTTATACTATTCCTCATGAGCCTGGGCTACCATATACCACAAGATTTATTTCAATCCGACAAGCAGTTCCAGAGATTAGCGCGTTTAAACCAACGACCAAAAACATTTTCAGCTTTATTATTATATTAGTAAGTACAGATGACAATTATTTAAATTCAACGACCATAAGGACCAATAAATATTGCAAATGCAGTTGTTGCCAAGCAGACATTTTCTTTTTTATCTATTGTGACTTTATGGCATTGACTATATGACCATTTTACGTGTTCCTTTTTTGAATTCAAAGTTTTTTAAACACAGCACGCTACGTCAGCTGCATGATGACGTAACGACGGTTGGTTGGTGTGTCGCTCCCCAAGCTCTCTGATTGGTCAGCCAATGTCTTACGATCGTTCGACGCGTGCGCAAGATTTTAATATAATGTTCCATTTATAGACTTCTGTAATTGTTCTATTTGTAATGGTGCACTTGTACTAATAGCTTAGGTAGCATTGTATTTAATGATAGGTGGTGTGGGTGGTAAACAATTTATTTAAACAGGTAGGTAGTTGTTTGTTGTCTAAATAGTCAAGAACTTGATGCATTCCAAAGTATCAATCTAAGTAGTTCAATATTGATCTCGATCATAATAATAAATGTGGCACGCGACGATGGGAAGAGACCAGATGGGATGACTATAATGCCTTGGAAGTTGGGTAGACCTCTGGTGTGGGATGCAACATGCGTCGACACCCTTGCGCCATCCCATCTTCCTTGCACGACGTGTTGTGCTGGGGCGGCTGCGTCTGGTGCGGAAAATCTCAAACGGCGCAAATATATTAACCTTCATGAAAGTTATATGTTTGAGCCGTTTGGGGTTGAAACACTAGGGCCATGGGGACCGAGCGCTCACCTAGTTTATCGCGACATCGCGAAGCGACTGGTCGATTCTTCACGTGACCAGAGGGCTGGCCTATTCTTTGGCCAAAGAATCAGCATTGCCATACAACGTGGCAATGCTGCCAGCCTTCTGGGCACATGCCCCATTGACAGCGATGCGGATGAGTTTTTTGACGCCCTTTGACCTTACTTTTTTATTTTAACTGTACATAGTTTGTAATTTAATTATTATTTAGTTTTTTTTTCATCCTAAATATATATTAAGTATATCGCTTGTCTGATCTAGGAATTAAATCAACTTATGACATTATTCCTAAGACACCAATCGAAGGGGTCAACTTATCGATCATGCGTATTGAATAAACATCTTACTTAATATAATAAATGTTAAAATATCTAGGTAATAGAATGGAATAGAATTTCATGAATAAGAATAGTTTAATTGTTAAATTCTTTCAAGAAGACGAATCTGTAGTGTAATCTGTAACAATCTCTCTAGGTTGAGGTAAGTTGTCAATCCTAATACATATGTGTATAGATTGACAGCTCTTCTCAAGCATGAGCTTGAGAAGAGCTGATGATGACATCATCATCATCATCTTCCTGCCCTTATCCCATTTTACTTGGGGTCGGCGCAACATGTTTTCTTCTTCCAAGCTCTTCTCAAGCTCACTGCATATAAATTCACCGAGGGAGATGCTGTCACGATTCTGATACATACACAAAAACACACCATCACGCCTGTATTTGCTGCAGGGTTGGGCAGAGGTGTACCAATGTGCACCCACAGTTCGCCGGTATGTTTAGGTCCCATGTAATAGTGGGCGAGCCTATTGCCATATGATTCTGATATTCTACATCAGCGGTCGGCAACCTTTTGGCAGGCAAGGGCCACATGGTGGCAAAATGAGGTAGTGGCGGGCCGCGCTTTCACATATTTTTTAACCGACTTTAAAAGGGAGGAGGTTCTCAATTCATCTGTATGTTTTTTTTTAATGTTTGTTCTGCGATATTTCCGCCAATTATGATTAGAATTTGACGATATTTATTTGTTTGGTAGGTCATACATCTGAAGTGGTCCCATAATTTTTTTATCGATATTTAATTTCTTGCAGGAAAATTTGAAATTTTCCTATTGCTTAATTCTAGCTTTTTTAGTCGTCTCTAATGGCAATAACCATATTTTTGATAGGTCAACAACAAGGGCAAAAGATTTTTTTTGCAGCCGCTGAGGACGATACAGAAGGAATAAGAGCGGATTTTTTAGCTGAAAAGGGTACACCTTTTATAGCAGAACTTTTTGAGTCATAATTTTATTTTGCATAACAACTGATCTAGCATAAACCTCTTTTCGCAGAAAGTCATTTGGCATCACTTACTTGGCATACATTTATAACTCATAATTTTGTATGGCAGAATACTCATTTCGCATAAATTTCATTTCCATAATAATTAAAAAGCAGAACCATCATATCGCAGAAAATTCACAGGCAGAATCGTCTTTTGGCATACATTTCGTATCAAAGTCCCTAGAGATAGATCCAGAGCCCTCGAGGCTCAAAAAGCATAATCGGGGAGCCGCCCGCCACTCGGGGCTCAAGAGTTTACAAAAAAAATAACCACGAAGTGGATGGCGGGGTCTGTTCGCTCGCTTCGCTCGCTCTCTAGACTCCGCCATCCCCTTCTAACCTAACCTGTCCGAGTCGGGGTGCCCCAAGTCCCGAGATCGCTTCGCTCGCTCTTTATAAAAGTTATACTAAACGAAATTATACGAAATTATAAATATGCCAAAGGTAATTATGCCAAATAAAATTCTACCATCTTAAAAGTATGCCATTCGGACATAAAACCGTTCTGCCAAAAAATAATTATGCTATAAAAATATTATGCCTTAAAAACGTTCGTCTAAAGAAGTTTATGCGAAGTGAGTAATCACGCCTGTATTCCCCGAAGGGTTAGGCAGAGGTGTACCAATGTACACCCACAGTTCACCGGTATATTTAGGTCCCATGTAATAGGGGGCGAGCCTATTGCCATTACCCGGGCACAAATCCAAACTCCGAGCTGCTACTGAGAATTTCATAGAAAAACCCAATAACACTGTTTGCTCGACCTGGGAATCGAACCCAGGACCTCTAGCGTAGCAGTCGTGCTTAGGACCACTAGGCTAACGAGGCAGTTGTCTGATACTCAGTCCAAAATAGAGTATTCATGGTTTTAGTTTAAGGATAAATGTCCCTTACACCCGATATGGGTATTATATGTGATGCACATACTTTTTTAAATGTAAATTTTATTAATGGGTACGTAGCACTACCTCAACGATACTATCGTCAACGATAAAGTAACAATAAATGAAAAAGAAATGTGAAAAAATTATATAAAACTTAAAAGCGAACCTCAAAGTTCTTATATAACCGTACTTATACACATTTCAGTGTAACGTTTGAGGCTGTATTTGAGTGACTATTTTCTTATACGCTAGCTTACGCGCCTAAAATCATTAATTTAGGTAAAATGTAAGAATTACAGTTTAATTTTCAAAACTGTCGCGGGCCGCAAGTAGGAGTGCCGCGGGCCGCATGCGGCCCGCGGGCCGCGGGTTGCCGACCGCTGTTCTACATCTATATTAGGTAATAAGCGTCTACAATTAATTTAATGCAACGAAATGAAACTGAAGACGTCCTAGCTAGACATGTAGATAAAGACCGTTATATGATCAATTACTGTCCCCTTTTGCCTTACATCACTAATAGGAAATTATCGTCTGGTTACTAGAATGTTTCTATACGTGCTTTGCGAATATGAGACTTATGCATAAACTACTCGTATTATAGTTGGACCTGCCTATACCTACAGGCTTTTTTTTTTTAGAGATGGGAAATCATCAAATGACCCCCCCCCCCCCCCCGTCCTGGGCGGGGCGGGAGGGAGTGTCAGACTTTTACTGACTAAAAACCATCTATGTTCCTTCGTGTGCCCTTTGCGTTCCGGGGGCGCGGTATCTCTTTCGAACAACCCGCAGCCCCATACCTACAGGCTGCCTTATAATTAACTGTGCATCTTTTAGCGGTTTTAATTTCTTTTAGGGGTGAAATTACCTACTCTTGAATACCTTTTATTGCAGGATCAACCCAAAATTTTGTTTTTTTTTTGCTACATTTTTTATATTGTTATTATTTTGTTTGTTATTGTTATCTTTATTTTTAAATCAGTAAATATTATGTCCTAAAATATGATTAAGAAACCGCCTGCTTCATATATTTTGCTCGTGTAGAAAAAACACCAATGCACTACGCATTTTAGTATGAACCACCTGGTTTTTTTCTCATAATACTTCAGAGTTGTTCCCATAAGAAAAGTTGTTCAAACTTATAAGTTCTTTCACCCCCTGAAAATTGCACAATGAATTTAAATTTAGCTTGTATAACCAATGAACAAGCAACGTGCGTCATAACATTCAGGCCGTGATAGCAACAATCACTGTTGTATCTATTAAAATACGATTTGCAAACACAGGTGCAGCAGTAAATAATATTTAAATGCCATACTTTATGTGCCAATAACATAAAGCAAAGAATTGCATAGAAAACATATTGCAATACTTTATTGTTTGAAGAGAATGATATCGTTAGAAAGTGCAATTGTTTAGTACTAATTAGTTGCAAGTTTATTACTGTTTTTTTTTTCATTATTTTTTTATAACCCACTGGTTAAGCCTTTCATGCATGAGGTTGCGGGATCGAAACTTGGCAAGTAGGTACCAATAAGACTTTTTCAATGCATATGTGCTGTCTAAGCTAATTTTGGACATCATTGACATCGGTGAAGGAAAACATCGTGAGGAAACTTAGACTTGTAATTAATAACACATAACATACAGCATAGCATCACACCTGTATTTCCCGGAAGGTTAGGCAGAGGTGTAACCAATGTACACACACACACAGTTCCTCGGTATGTTTTAAGTCTCATGTAATAGGCGGCGAGCCTATTGCCATTAACGGGGCTCAAATCAACACCGAGCTGCTACTGAGAATTAATACAAGTTAGAAATCGCCAATCCACATTTAGCACGAGTGGTGATCAATGCTCATGCCTTCTTTGCATGAGAAGAAGAGAGCCTTACAGTTCAAAAAACTCTGGATCTGGTCCTTTTGGAAATCTATGCGAAAGGCCTAGATCCAGCAGTGGACGTCCTACGGCTGATATGAAGATGATTTGCCAATGAAACAAAAACAAACAGTAGGTATGTCTGTCTATTAAAAGATTGATTGAAGGAAATGAGTTCCTGAATTGTTTGCATGCACTGACGACCTGTAGCCACTTAGACACGAGACTGACCTTTGACCTCAACGTGTTCCGACACGTGTATCGATGCTGTACACTGCAGAAAATGTATTCAAGGTCAATATGATGACAGTTTAATGAGTAGGTGCTTTTTTAGAGTGGTTAGAGCGGTTTTGGGATCGCAAGGCTTAGCAGGTTTTTGAATGAACACTGACCGACTTGATGTCAATTTTTAAACTTCTGGAAATGTCTTGATTGAAATAGGTATATGCTTTGGATTTGACTTTGAAAAGTACTTAATTATTTACTTAACGATTAAAAAGATGCGTTAAAAATTGTAAAAAATTTTTTTTCACTTAAACCGCTAAAAGCAACCTTTATAATTATGAACGTCTTTACAAGGAAAAAGCATTGAATCTACATAGTTCCAAAAGGTTGTTTCGAATGGAGTAGAATACACAACAAATATTGTTTTTGGCATTAACTTGTATAGGTTATTATTTATTATTATACCTACGTGAGCATGCTAGTGATGTACTTATCTAAAATATAAGTAGTAGATCTTTTTTTTATTTTGTTATACAATCTAAGTATTACAAACAGCAATAACAGCAAAACTAGGTATGTGTTTACTTGAGACTCGAGAACATGAAAGGTAGAGGAAGTGATGCTTTTTCTCTCTCTCTCTCTCTCTCTCTACCTGTCGCGAACCAGGCTCTAAATCTACAATAACGCAAAAAGAGGTTAACCACCTTCACCATAAGAAACCTTCACCTCGAACTCATATACAAGAGATAAGATTACGAACAAACGTTGCAACAGAGAGAGCAACACAACTTAACACAATGAATACAACTCATTATCGATACAGCAGGCCCCTAGCTGTACATTCACAAACACACACACAAGCAAACGGCGGCCATGACAGTTCGACAAGCCTCCGAAACGGCCACCGCTGATTGGCTGGAGAGATCGTGCCTCCATGACGTCATCGGCCCCGGCGCACGCATTTTATCGAAAAACTATAGCCACAGTGAAGGCGATAGCGATTTATGAATAGTTTATTGAGTGTTATCTGGCGAGTTGACTTTAATATTTGAACTTGAAGGGTATAGAGGACAGTTATAATGTGATCTCTCTTAAATTATGTTTTAATAGTTTAGCGTAGTAGCTGGAAAAAAATAATTACCGATGTACTCGTATGTACTTACTAATAGTTTGAATCATGGCGGACTGTATGTTTCCATCAATCATCATGACCAGACACTGCAGAGGCTCTGGCTGAATGAGCCAAATGAAAAATCGTTGAACAAGTTGCCACTTTAAAACATAAAAAGAGCGTGACGGTCTATGTTTACTGCTGGCAAGTAAATAAACAATACACGAACATAAAGATATGTTATAACGTGTTTAAATACTCCACCTTTACAGTACATACATCTGTTATATTGAATTGTTTTGAGTTGAGTCAATTGTTTGCCCAAACCATTAACTTTGTCAGGCAACATAATCATCATTTTAATCAACTCAATCAATCCTTCAATTTAACAGACAGAAATCTCTACCTTTTTTTTAAAGATGGGAAACCTCCTAATGTCTCTTTCCGCTCTGAGCGGGAGTGGTAACTCAGTAACTTCTCCAAATTAACAGTTCTCTGTCATTCATAGTCAAAGCATTTATTTCAATTAGGCCATTTACAGGCATTTTAAAAGTTGTTACAAGAAGTTACAGTTTAAAGTTGAAGCTAGTTGCTCGTTCCAAAACGTAGGTCTCTATGGAGAAGAACGACGAGCAAGAAACTTCATGGACACTCTTTTTTTAATTTGGTTTTTGATCAGTTTCCTAGGAGATCTGCTACTTCCTACACATCGTTAGTCTGACTGCATCTACATAAGTGGAAGTCCATTCCCCGACCGGTTATTTCCAAGCAGCTCCTGGACCAGACCTCATACAAACAACGGGATTACAATACTATAGCGTTCAATAACTTGCGACTGCGGTAGGTCATTTGAACCGGTTAAGTGTCCAAGTTATACGTCATCTTCCGTCCCCTCTTTCCCCCTTTAAAACGTTGCTTCAAGTTTATTTATTTAAAAATCACAAAACAGAGTACAGGTAACTCAAGAGTACTTAACCGGTCGAGACTGTATTCTTTCATTATTTATTTTATTTTTATTTATAACTGCTTAGGCTATCATTACAGGGTTTACCCTAATGCCACAATTAAGTTCCTATATACGAGTATACGTAAACAGTATGACTATTAAAAAGTAAACAAGACTAAGAAAAATCAATGTTAATTACTAATTTAAATACATGTCTTCTTACGTACAGTTATGTAACATACTACAGTCAGCATGTTTACATGAAATTACAATTTACTTTATAATTTTCACACTTAATTGTCAGTCTTAAAATAATCGTATCCTATTCTGTAAAAATATCCCTCGGTAAAACAAGGGTCATCAGTCGATACCAGGGATTGACAGCAGACCTCAAGCTAGCTTCTCTAAATTAACCAAGTTAGACTTTTATAGAGTACCACTGTGCTGTTCATGTTATTATTTACTAGCTTTTGCCCGCGACTTCGTCCGCGTGGATTAATAGTTCCCGTTCCCGGGGGGATTTCCGGGATGAAAACTATCCTATGTCCTTTCTCGGGTCCCAGACTATATCTGTACCAAATTTCATTGAAATCGGTTCAGTGGTTTAGGCGTGAAGAAGAGACAGACAGACAGACAGAGTTACTTTCGCATTTATAATATTAGTAAGGATTTACCTGGTAAGGAGACAGGTTTCAGTGTATTATACAACCAAATCGTTATGATGTTTATGTTTAGCTGCTAACAAATGTGTTTATTTTCCTTATAGGACTCAATTAAGACTAATTTGCCTGGGTTCCGAAGTACAGATGGTAAAATGCTTAACTTATTATTAAACTCGCTGTTTTATGCACGATAGCATGACAAAGCTGGTTGGGTTTAGGAAAAACATGCCTTCACTCACTATAATACTATACTTATAGCTCTGAGATTACATATTTAAAAACAACTTGTATTTTTAGCAACGTAATGTTTAATTCAAAACTAGCTGTTCCCCGCGGTTTCACCCTCGCTGCTCAGCACCGTCGTAGTGGTCGTAGCGTGATGTTACATAGCCTATAGCCTTCCTCAAGAAATGGACTATCCAACACTAAAAGAATTTTCCAATTCCAACCAGTAGTCCCTGAGATTAGCGCGTTCAAACAAACAAACTCTTTAGCTTTATAATATTAGTATAGATGAGGATTGTAGTTAGCCATACTCAAGAACCAAGCATTTAATACAATTAGACCATTTACAGGCACATTTGAATTGTCAAGACGGTCCGGTAGTCAGAAAGTTAAAGCTAGAGGCTCGTTCCAAATCGCAGGTAGGTCTCTATGGAGAAGAACATGCAAGAATCTCCACTGACACCCTTTTCAATTTGGTTTTTACAAAACAAACTAACTGCCTAGCCGTTTCCCAACTATGTTGGGGTCAGCTTCCAGTCTAATCGGATGCAGCCAAATACCAGTGTTTTACATGTAGCGACTGCCTATCTGACCTCCCAACCCAGTTAGTAGATTTTAGTTTTTACAAAATACTGGTAACAATATTCTTATTGCTTCTACACGTGTGACGATTCAATATTTAAAGACAACTTTTATTTTTAGCAATGCAATGCATTATTCATTATGTAAAGTGTATTTATTGATGAACTTCTGAGATGACATCACCGAGCAACCGCACAAAATGGCACGCTTCAAGGCCTGTCGAAGCAACGATCACATGTTTTATTCACACTTTATCAGAAACAAGAGATCGATTGTGAGATATTTGGATAGCATCCTATCATAAAACCAATAATAAAATGAAACTACAACTAAATGACATTAAAAAGTCAATTACTGATAAAGAAATCAATTTGATAAATAGTTGGTTTGAGATCAAGTTACAGAGCATGTAGATAACTCAGACATCATGAAGAATAAGCCCCACTTGCACCACTTGCAGTACTATGAGTGACTTTTATTGTTGATAGATCGTTTTGACATTAGCATATTTTTTATGGAATTAATGTAAATATTCAACATTGGTCATTAAAGCCGTTGGTCCCGGCTGTCATTTGTATACGCTGGCCGATGGGTCGCGTCACCAAGGTGTTTCCTGGACCGGACGGCGTCACGAGGGTTGCAGAGATCAAAACCCGACGAGGCACAATCACAAGGGCCTTCAATAATATCTGCCCACTACCTATTGAAGACAACACTTCAACCCGGGCAGGATGTTCGGAACATTCTCCAACGCGGGCGGCGGCGCGCGGCGGCGCCAGAGACGGCGGAGGCGGCGACGGCTGCGGCGCGGGAGCGGAGGCAGCGGACAGAACATTCTCGAACGCGGGCGGCGGCGACGGCTGCGGAGCGGGGGGCAGCGGACGGCGAGGCGCGACGGCCGCACCGGCCCCGCACTTCAACTAGACCGGCAAAGACGGCGGACGACACAGCATATACACCGCGAACTAAAATCCTGTACGCGTCGCGAGTCCTAACTAATTCGTTTGTTATATTATAGTTAATATTTTAACAATAAATTAGTTGTTTGTAACCAGCATCTGCATAGCATCATTTCTCAAGCCTACTACAGTCCCCTACATATTGGTCCTTCGCACGAAAAATATCAAGACAAACGGCGTTGCAGTGCAGAGAAAAAACGTGCCACGTGTCTCCGAGTTCGAGAGAAGAAACCTACATCGGAGGGAGATACCGTGGCTACAGATCGGTAATTAGTGTGTCGTTCCAATTAATACTTCCGTCTCATAATAGTTTCTAATCTTTCCAAGCTTTTTTGTCTGGCCGTTAAATCTGTTCCATAATTTTCCTTTCTCATAAAGTCATCTCATTAATTTCTAACAATAATATTTCACGCTTAGTTTTATTTTGCTCAATTATCGTTGCGTAATTAAGTGGGAGCATTCAAGTTCTAACCTGTTTCGCACACGCGTGCACGTGGTGGCTTGGTACCTACGCTCGCCTATTCGCATTGTTTGTGCATGGCCATTTTGTTTTTTGGTCAATAATTACATTGGTAACGATCTTATTTATTCTTTGCAAAAATGGATGCTAGGCTTAAAGAATACAGCAAGAAACGTGCAAGCTGTAAAGCTAAGCTTACTCTCTTTAGCAATTATTTGAACGTTGCCATGTCTTGTGCCAAGTTAAGTGAGCTTCAAATGGCCGAACTACAAACTAGGCTTGATAAAATGGATATATTGTTTAATGATTATGACAAAATACAGGGGGAAATCGAGTTGCTGATGGAGGATCCCGGCGAGGCACTGGAGGATCGTGAAACCTTTCAAAACCAGTACTTCTCCTTGGTGTCTTCGGCACGTGAATTGCTGCGGCGTCATAGCGAGCGAAGAACAAGCGTTTTGGTGAGTTCCGTCCAAGCTACAGATGATAATGACGTCACACATTCTAAACACGGTGTCGTAAAATTACCTCAGATTAGCTTACCGCATTTCGATGGAAGCTATCAGCATTGGCTCGAGTTTAGAGACACGTTTGATTCATTAATACACAAAAACACATTGTTAGACGATATAAGTAAATTTCACTACCTTAGGTCCTCGTTAAAAGGCAGTGCTGCTTTAATTATTAGAAGTTTAGATTTTAACGCCGAAAATTACAGCACCGCTTGGGACTTATTAACGAAGCGATATAACAATAATCGTCTTTTGGTGAATAATCATATTCAATTGTTGTTTACTGTTGAACAGGTAGAAAAATCTTCTAGTAAAGCAGTGCGTTATCTTGTTGATGTAACCACAAAAAATCTCAGAGCCTTAACAATTTTAGGACAACCGACCCAACACTGGGATATCTTGATTATCTATATTATGGCACAAAAACTAGATACAACTACTTATCTACATTGGGAAGAATTTAGAAACACTTTATCAGAGGCACCGACATTATCTCAATTTTTCAATTTTTTGAATAATAGGGCCGACCTGTTAGAGTCTGTTGAAGAGTCAGAAAATAACAAAAATAAAACACCAAATAAATTTAATAAACAAAAAAGCTTTGCTGTAACATCAAGTGACATTAATAATGTAAATAAAGGGTCTAGCTCAAACTGTCCATTGTGTAAACAAGGTCATGTGTTATTTAAATGTGATAAATTCCGGAACCTTTCTTCTGAGGTTCGTAACCAGAAGGTTAAAGAATTAAAAGTTTGCCTTAATTGTTTAAACCCGGGCCACTCAGATAATAAATGTAGATTGTGGGCTCGGTGCAAGTATTGCAAGGCTAAACATAACACTTTATTACACATGGACAAAGAACGTGAGCCTGCCTGTAGTCCAATGTTGGACAATGTTACCTTAACAGCCAAAGCCGTTCAGAATACTACTTCTTCCACCGTATTACTTTCCACAGCACGTGTGAAGGTGCGAGACAGCAAAGGTGGTCATCATGTCGCAAGGGTGCTCTTGGACAATGGTAGTACTGCCAACTTCATAACTGAAGAGCTGTGTGGTAAGCTGGGTTCCCTTACACGGTATGTAAACTCCAAAATATCAGGAATTAATCAGCAAACTTGTAAAAGCACACAGTCTTGTTCCTTAACATTAGAGTCTTATTCAAGTAATTATAAGACAACTGTTGATTGTTTAGTATTACCAGAAATAACTAAATCATTACCATCAACATTAATTGATATTAGTACTATTCCGCTGCCATCAGGCATTTGTCTAGCTGACCCTTACTATTATAAACCGTCAAGTGTAGACATATTACTAGGTGCTGAACAGTTTTGGAATATTCTAGGTACTAACAACATAAATCTAGGTAAGCAACAACCTAGATTATATGAATCTAAATTAGGATGGCTAATCTCTGGGTATATTGCACAACCTAGTCCATCTTGTGTCCAACCAGTGTGTAATTTTGTTCAAGACATAAAAACTGAACTGACACGCTTCTGGGAGTTGGATACCATTTCTGACAAACATATGTTGTCTGCCGAGGAACGTGCATGCGAGGAGCATTATTTACGCACTACCACTCGTGGCGCAGACGGGCGTTTTGTAGTTGAAATGCCATTTAAACAGTCGCCCGAAACATTAGGCGACTCATATCACATGGCGAAAGTTCGATTCTTCTCATTAGAAAGAAAGTTTGCCCGTGAACCCTTATTTAAAAATAGGTATATTGACTTTATGCGCGAATACCTAGATCTAGGGCATATGTCTGAATATAATAATAAATCAAACGATACTGTTAGTTACTACTTACCTCACCACGGAGTTTTGCGCGAGCATAGTACCTCAACTAAATTACGAGTTGTGTTTGACGCGTCAGCCGTGACTACGTCAGGTATTTCTTTGAATAATTTACAGATGATCGGTCCCACCGTTCAGGACGATCTTTATTCTATTTTGTTACGTTTCCGACAACATAGATATGTAGTGGCAGCGGACATCGAGAAAATGTACAGAGCTATAGATATAAATAAATCTCAACGTCCGTTACTAAAAATTCTATTTAGATTTAATCAATCTGAACCATTAAAAACTTATGTTCTTAATACAGTGACGTATGGCACAGCTTCGGCACCATACTTGGCCACAAAATCGCTGACAAGTCTTGCTTCACAAGGCTCAACCGATAGCGTCAAACAAGCCATACAACGAGACATGTACGTCGACGATTACCTTGGTGGCTGTGATTCTGTGTCCGGGACTATAGAACTATGTAAGGAAGTTAGGTCGATTCTCGCTTCAGCAAAATTTAATTTAAGAAAATGGCAATCTAATAGTTCACAAGTGTTAAAGGGCATTTTAGCTAATCATGAAACTAATGATAGCAATATTATAGTCGATTTAAATCGTAACCAAAATCTTAATAGTACAAAAACATTAGGTTTGAACTGGGTTTGCAACCCAGATATGCTAACTTTTTTCATAAACATTTCACCAACTAATAAAATAACAAAACGTCATATTTTATCTAGCATTAGCCAGATATTTGACCCACTAGGCCTGGTGGGACCATGTATTATATTGGCAAAAATAATTATGCAAAAATTATGGTTGGAGAAATGTTCCTGGGACGACCCAGTTACTCACGATATTCAGGAACGGTGGTTATCGTTCGTTACCATGTTATCGTGTCTAAATAATTTAAAAATACCACGTCATGCATTCGACATTAACTATAAATTCGTACAATTACATATTTTCACAGATGCGTCCGAATGTGCCTACGGAACATGCATCTACGTACGATGCATAAATAACGATGGTTCAATAACGATTAAACTTTTAACATCAAAAAATAAAGTCGCACCTATAAAAAACACAACAATTCCCCGGCTCGAACTTTGCGGCGCTTTATTAGGGACAAGACTGTGTGCAAAGGTAGTAGCCTCACTAACTATTAAAATTAATAAAATTCAATACTGGTGCGATTCCACAATAGTTTTGTGTTGGTTATCCACATCACCAAGTAAATTAAAGCCATTTGTTCGAAACCGCGTTAGTGAGATACAAGAGAATACCGGTGAAAATTCTTGGAGATACGTTTCGTCTAAGGAGAACCCGGCGGACCTCGTGTCACGCGGGCTGAGGGCCGATCAAATCGGCACTAGCGCACTCTGGTGGTCAGGCCCAGAGTTTTTAAAATTAGATGAAAAATGTTGGCCAGCTATGCCAATCATAGGGTCAAATAATAATATTCCTGAATTCAAAGTTCATCTAGTTGACAATCATCAAACAATTCAATCTATAATTGTTCATTTAATAAATAAAAAATCTAATATAAATAAATTAAAACGCATCATTGCTTATATACTTAGATTTATTTTTAACTTAAAAAATCCTAATAACAGGTTGAGTGGCAATTTATCATGCGATGAATTACAACAAGCATTTACAGTCATGCTACGTTATTGTCAAATGGAAATGTTTCCCGAAGAATACAAAACACTTAGTTTAAAAAGGTTGTTATCTAAAAATAATCGGTTAATTTCTTTATCTCCATTTTTGGATAATCAAGGTGTTATTCGTGTAGGTGGTAGGTTACGTAACACTAACTACAGTTACGATACCAAACATCCTATTTTATTAGACAGTAAATATCACATTACAAAACTTATATTTTGTAGTGAACATTTTAAACTTATGCATGCAGGGCCACAACTGCTTTTGTCACACATACGTCAAACGTATTGGCCTTTAGGAGGCAGAAATCTGTCAAAGGTTACTTACAGAGAATGTGTTAAATGTTTCAGATTGAGGTCCCAAGCGGTGCAACCAGTCATGGGTCAACTACCATGCACTAGGACACAGCTTGAATTTCCCTTTTACAATTGTAGTGTCGACTATGCAGGGCCAATGTTGATTGCTGACCGTAAAGGTAGAGGTACCAGACTCATTAAGTCATATATCTGTGTGTTTGTTTGTTTGGCAGTAAAAGCTGTTCATCTGGAGCTTGTAACGGATCTTACCAAAGACGCTTACCTAGCTGCTCTAAAGAGATTCATGGCCCGCCGTGGTAAACCACACAGCATCCTATCTGACAATGGCACGGCATTTGTAGGAGTGTTTAACGAGCTCACCCAATTCTTAGATAATTCAAATTTAGAGTCAGAGCTTGCACAAGACGGTATTAAGTTTAGGTTTACACCTCCATATAGTCCACACTTCAATGGAATAACAGAGGCCGCAGTAAAGTCCACTAAAAGGCATCTAAAAACGATAGCCCATACTTCTCATTTCACATATGAAGAAATGAATACATACTTAGCACAAATTGAAGCTATTTTAAATTCTCGCCCCCTTGTTGCCCTTTCTTCGTCACCTGACGATTTCACCGCTCTCACCCCCTCACATTTCTTGATTGGACGACCGCTAATATCTGTTTCTCAGCCACAGGTTCACACCATCAACATCAACCGCTTGGATCGCTACAAAAGAATCGAACATCTCCGACAACACTTTTGGAATCGATTCAGTATTGAGTATGTTGTCATGTTGCAGCAGAGAAACCGATGGCATGCATCCACAGGTGAACTACAATTGAACCAATTGGTCCTGATCAAAGAAAAGGCGCAGCCACCACTACGCTGGCCGATGGGTCGCGTCACCAAGGTGTTTCCTGGACCGGACGGCGTCACGAGGGTTGCAGAGATCAAAACCCGACGAGGCACAATCACAAGGGCCTTCAATAATATCTGCCCACTACCTATTGAAGACAACACTTCAACCCGGGCAGGATGTTCGGAACATTCTCCAACGCGGGCGGCGGCGCGCGGCGGCGCCAGAGACGGCGGAGGCGGCGACGGCTGCGGCGCGGGAGCGGAGGCAGCGGACAGAACATTCTCGAACGCGGGCGGCGGCGACGGCTGCGGAGCGGGGGGCAGCGGACGGCGAGGCGCGACGGCCGCACCGGCCCCGCACTTCAACTAGACCGGCAAAGACGGCGGACGACACAGCATATACACCGCGAACTAAAATCCTGTACGCGTCGCGAGTCCTAACTAATTCGTTTGTTATATTATAGTTAATATTTTAACAATAAATTAGTTGTTTGTAACCAGCATCTGCATAGCATCATTTCTCAAGCCTACTACAGTCCCCTACAGTCGTTACTGTTAGTCAGAAGCCAGAAAGTCTGACAACCAGTCTTACCAAGAGTATCGTATTACCCATTACTGGGTTGTGGAGGTCTGATAGGCAGTCGCTCCATGTAAAATACTGATATTCAGCTGCATCCGGTTCGACTGGAAGCCGACCCCAACATAGTTGGGAAAAGGCTAGGCAGATGATGATGATGAATGTAAATATACAACATAATGTAATACGTTTTTTTAAAAGAGTATGTATGGAGTTTCTTGCCCGTTCTTCTCCAAACGAAACTACCTTTTGGGATGGGCAACTAGATTCAATAGTTAGTTTTAGTTAATTGACGTCCGAAAGTGCCTTATAATGGTCTAATTGGAATAAATGATTTGACTTTGACTTTGACACCAAAAGCTTAACTCAGAGTTACTTTATAAGATGAGGCGAGGTTTAGTAGCAGTAGTAGAGCTCATTGTGGAAAGGGCTCGCCCGGGGCATAACTACCCCCATACCCATATTTCTGCCGCAAAGCAGCGTTGCTGTGTTCCGGTTTGAAGGTATGAATGCCGGTGAAATTACAGGCCCATGAGACATTACAACTATGTCTCTGGAATGGCAACGCATTTGCAAGGCTTCTCGCAGTGCAGATGTCTATAGACTGATAAAATTTTAAAATATTTTTTATATGTTCTCTTTTGCGATTTGTTTACCATGATACTGCTTTATTTTCATGAAATATTTATAGATAAGTCTTCACTTTGAACCCTTGACAATACACTCATTTTTTTTAGGCTTTTAGTATTTACGGAGGTCAGCACATCAATTTACCACAAGCTGTCAAATTTCTTTAATAGTTTTTCAATTTTATTACTTACATGAAATTAAGGTTCATATTCAATTGGGAAAATTTGACAGTTTGGGATAGCCTAATGTGCTGGCGTCTGTACCAATACGCAAGACTATGCGACATAAAAGATACAAATAAAGCACGTCCTAAGCTATGCTTGCCGGCGCGTAGAAAAAAGGTGGATGCAGGCCGCTTCCAACCGATCCTTTTGAAAATCTATAGAAGAGGCCTATTTCTAGCAGTGGCCGTCCGGCGCCTGATATGATGATAATGAAGTTAAGGTTAGGTTCAAGGTTATAAAAACCGAATAGCAACTCAGAAACAACATCTTCGGAGAAGAGCCATACAAATGGGATAAGGGCGAAAGAAAAAGAGAAGTTAACGGAATTTCCATCTACAAATATATCGTCTATGTGGACCAGTACAATTTCTCCTAACATAGCTGAGATGTTATACCCGCTCCTGCAAGCACACCATGGTCTATATCCTATAGAAAGTGACTGACCTCGTGCGCTAGACTGCAAACTAGTATCTATCGCAATATACTGCTTGCGACGGACAAATAAAACGTACCTAGTAGTTGCTTAGTAGTTTAACTTTGAAAGATCTTGAGAAAAATGTTACAAGGAAATAGAATTCTTTAAATAGGCGGTTATAGACTTTTTTTTTAGGAAGCGGTTTGCTCCCAATCCTCTGCCTTGGAGGTTGCTGCTTCAATTACGAAGATTGGCTGCCGTGATCCCAATTCAGCCAGGAAGATTATTAAATCTTCCTGGCTGATTTGGGATCACGGCAGCCAATCTCAACAGGGACTAGCCAAATACGCACAAGATAGTACAGTGCACAAGGTGGCACAAGTGCATACTAAAAACAGGTGGGCCCCTTGTTCCCTAATACTTATATTCTGATGGGACGGCAATCTGACACCATCTGGGAGATATCAGGGGCAGGACCAATGGTGTTAAGTGCTTTTCAAGGCACTGGGTTACGAGGCATGTGGGATCCTGAGTTCGATTCCTAGGTCGAGCAGTGTCATTGGATTTTACCTTTAGGAATTTCTCGGCGCTCTATGTTAAATACTAATATTCAGCTAAATCTGGCTAGACTGAAAGCCTTCTTCTGAAAGCCAACCCTATCATAGTTGGGAAAAGTCGAGGCAGATAATTTAGATAGGATAGATGTAAGTCTAGGCGATCTTATCAAGGCCTACACAGCAAAATTAAGATAAATAGATCATAATGATAATAGAAGTTTTAACTATCATGTTCTTATCACAGCAGCTTCAGTTTTATTCCGCGTCGCACGCGCATCTGATAAATGAAACGTGAAATCTTTTGATAAATTAAGATTGCTCTGATTAACATAGTATAACTATTTAGCAATGCGATAGGCGAAACAAACTAAATAGCGATATGCCTATTAATTTTAATACCTAGTTTTTATGCTGTTGAATTCCATTTTTTTCAGATGACGTCACAACTGAGAATATTTTTATGACTTTACTTAGTTTTTGTTAATCAGAAACCATTGAAGTGTACCCACTCATAATTAAAAATAACTTTTAATAAGTATAGGACTAACTCCGACATCACACAAAAATCGGCTCATCCATACTCCATATTCGCAAAAACCGACAAAATACCGATCAGCTGTTTTTTTTTCTTGATAAAAATTTAGGTATATTTCCCATACTTAACTTGTTTTTCTTTGAGTTTAAAATTCGTGAGTAAAATAAAAAGTATACACAGTATAGGATCATCAAATGCATCAACGCATATAATAGGTTCTAAAATAAGACGTACATACCTCCAAAATACTTCATTAAAACCAAATCCATAAGTAATAATAAATAGTTATTTTAAGCTAAAAAAAAACAAGAAAAATCACTGCTGTTCAAAGTGTTTTCCACAAACAAAAAATAATTAGCCAAGTAATGTTAGAGAAAGGTCGACCAAAGCATCAGCAAAAAAATTGGAATATTATGTTTCTAATATAATAATGTGGGCCAAAATGTGTCACTGCAAACGTTGCAAAAACGAATGTTCGTAAACTCGTAATTCTTGATTATAAGATATTGCATAAGAGTGTTAAGAAACGCTTTTCTACAAACGTAATAGACCTTGTATCTATTAAAATAACATGCAAATCTCCACTGCCTCGTTAGCCTAGTGTTTTTAAGCGCGACTACCTACTACGCTAGAGGTCTTGGGTTCGATTTCCATGTCGAGCAAAGTGTTATTAGATTTTCCTATGAAATCCTCAGTATCAGCTCGGAGTTACGATTAGTCCCGGCTAATGGCAAAAGGCTCGACCCTTGTTACATGGGGCCTAAACATACCGGCGAATTGTAGGTATACATTGGCACACCTCTGCCTAACCCTTTGGGGAACACAGGCGTAATGGTATGTGTGGCATATTTTCACCATCTGCACCAAAGACCTCCAAATTTTCCGCCAAGAATCAAGGTAAAAATTGTTTAGACATTATGAAGTCCCATATTGCTGCTAATATCGTAAACTGCACATGTGTGAGATCGATCTGCAGCGTATACACCGGTACTTTCCGCTAAGGAAGGTGTCTCGTAAACACTTTGATGGATGAGCTCATTGAGCACTCTGCTACACACGTGAAGGAGACAAATGTGGAGAAAAACGTTTATTTATAATAAAACTAATTAAAAATGATAGCTAAAATTGTTAAGCTAAAAACTATAAAAATGACAAATTCGTTATTATAGATGAATAATATACTACTTATGTATATTAATCAATAGCTTAGGGCAGGTAACAATGATAAATAATTACCAAATGCCACAGTAAGGAGGGTTATTTCTCTCAGGGCGAATGACGTTGAAATTCAAGTCATAATTTTGTCTCAAAGTCGAACCATTTTGAGTGGTCAAAGTCAAACCATTTATTCTAATTAGACCATTAAAAGGGACTTTTAAATGGTAAATACAAGAAAAAAGAATTGAGTCGTCGTCGCTCAAACGCCAAAAATGTAGACAAATTAGAGGTACTCGTATTATTGACAAATTGAGACTGCGATTAGTATGCAATCGTTGTTAAACTTACAAGAATTTTCCCTCTGGTTCAACAAAACACTGTCATATTCAATAATGACTAAATAAGCGACTACCGGTTTGATCAAACTGAAATTAAAAAGACCCTCAAACAAAAGGACAGTACTAAAAATCAATGAAGCCAATGATTAAAACGAAACACACAAAAATAAATTAATCAATCGATCGCTAACTTCACTTAAAAAGAGATCCATCACAATCAAGCCAAAATAGTTTTGATGATACCAATGCCGTGATTGGAAACCTTGGACACAATCAAAGAGTTGGCGACGAAAATACTGAACCACTAGTATACAAACATGAAAGTAATTGACTCCTATGTGAACCCAGGAACAGAGGGCGTGGAACAATAATTGATGATGTATTAGAAATACGTCAGAAACTGCGTCGTATGAAACTAATAATAAGAATCAAGAATTCTTGGAAGTAGGGGTCGCGAGTGGGTCCTGTTTTGTTAATTATTGTTTTTTTACGTGCAGTGTCATCGAAAATGGAAATGAGAAGAAGAAGAAGTAGAAGAAGAGAAGTAGTTTTAAGAGGAGAACTTAAATCCTTGAACTTTTATATGACATCACTGGCAACGGTAAAGAAAAACATCGGGAGCAAACCAGGACTTGTAATCAATGTTAGTCTGAAATCGCCCATTTGCCTTGAGCAACATTGGTGATCAATTTTCGTGGCTTCTCTGTATGATAAGAAGCCTTAACCTTGTAGTGGGAAAGGTATAAGCGATTCAATGAATAAATTCAATAAAGATTATTTTTTAATAGTTTCAAAATAACATTTGACAACCCTAACTTACTATACAAACATAGTAGTATTTTAGCAACCAAATTATCAGCCAAAAAACCTAATCAAAATGACTCCAACGACATTTATTTAAATACATGGTGTAATAACACCACATTACATATTCTGAAATTGAAATGAATGTCCGAACTGTCTGGTCTGAAACAAGATGGATGAGACATTAACAAATTGATTCAGACCCTGAACGCAAGTCGCAGCCTTGGTATAATAAGACAATTTCTGGTGGTAATTCCAATAAAACCCATGGAAGCGAATAACTATCTTATACTTAATGCTATAAAGGCGAAATTAGCACAGGAACTGAACATTTTTATTGTAAACGTTGACGTAAGTAATGTACACCAAAACATGCGTCAAGTATGACGCTAAAGCAATCGATTGTTTAATGAACTGTTTACTTACATTGTTGAAATTAATTACTTACAATTTAGCACGTTTACTCAATATATTTTTGCATTTGTAGATATATTAATAGCATTTTAATTAGTTGAAGCTGTCTCAATTGGCATGCTTAAGTAAGTTATAGAGATAAATAGTTAAACGCGGACAGACTCGGCTGACAAAATACAATGTCGTGTAAAACAAGTTAATGGGGCCGATTCCCTTGTTCACAAACTAAACTAAAATTAGAGAATTGACATCTCTTACTAACATACAGCGAAAGAAAAGGACGGTAATACCTTAGAACTAAGTTAGAGATGTCAAATTAGTTTTGCCTTGAACTTTTCCGTGTTTTTAATCTACGCGTTCTGACATGCCAACTATAATTGTATAGAGGTTTTAGATCAACTAAAATTGACAAGTCTAATTCACGACCGTCCCTTTCTTGTTTGATTGGAAAGAAAAAGATAGAAATAGTCTAAATTAAATTTAGCTTGTGCATAACAGAATCGACACCACTGTCTCGTTTGCCTAGTGGTCCTAAGCGCGACTGCTACGATAGAGGTCTTGGTTTTGATTTCCAGGTCGAGCAAAGTGTTAAGTATTAGGTTTTTCTATTAAATTTTCAGTAGCAGCTTGGAGTTAGGATTTGTGCCCGGTTAATGTCAATAGGCTCGTGTTCATTGCTACACCTCTGCCTAAGCAGAGGTGTACTAATATACACACACAGTTCGCCGGTACGTTTTGAAGTCCCATGTAATAGGGGGCGAGCCTATTGCCATTATTAAAACGAGTCAAGCCCGCCACACTGTTCCCAAACCACTGCAACTCCTGTAAGCCAGAATCAACAGTGGCGACCACAAGAAAAGCGCCGAGACAATGAAGCTCGACGAGTCCCAGAGAAACGATTTAACTGTCTTGGATCCCGCAACGAAATTAATCAGAAAAGATTAGCGGAGGAGTAAGAAAAATATAATTTCCACTTCCCTCCAAACAAGCAGGAGACAGAACAGAATTAGGCCAAAAGGCACAAAGGGATTATTTACAACTGGGAGAAGCCCAGATTGCCAAGCACCACGGATTGCAATTGATTGATTGATTGGATTGATTATTAAAACGAGTCAATCGACACGAAATGAAGATGTCCTAGGAATAGTGTAGCAGGTTAATCACTTTTTACGCTAGTTACCTATCAATTTATTAGTCATATGCAAAGTTACATAAACTTGAGAAAAGATTAATAAAATTGTACACTGTCAATTGTTTCGTTGCCCTCAATTCAATTTGTAAACGCATCAACTTATAGATTTTTGTTAACGCTACACATTTCTATTTGTAGTTTTGAATACTCAGCATGCCTATTTATGCGTCTCAATAACTCACCTGCACTTAATAAATACAAATAATTATGGGTTGTTGAAGTTATTACTTTTAACCCTTTGAGAAACACAGGCGTGCTGGTAAGTGTGTGTTACAAGTGTGTTAGGGTGAGTTTATATGCTTGCTAACGCACCCACGATACAGGAGATATTCCTAGGCTACTTTCTAGTTTTGCAAACACAAAACAAACTGAAGCTGCTTTTTTCTAAATATAGGTAGCAGGTACATTGATGAGTACACCTCTGCCTATCCCTTCGGGGGAAAACGGGTGTGCCAAAGTCAAAACATTTATTTCAATTAGACCATTTGAAATGTCAAGAAAAAAATAAAATCTAGTTGCTCGTTCCAAAAGTAGGTCTCTTCTCTATGGAGTAGGACGAGCAAGACACTCTATGGAGACTCTTTTGGATGGATGGATGGTTTGTATGTATGTAAAATATTACAGAATGAATAAATATTAAGACTTGTCACCAAAAGCCCTTTCTGCGAAAATACAATTGCCCTGAATTAAAAGTACCTACCCAAGAGACTCATAAAAATCCCGCTATGATTTAAATTTAGACGGCACGTCAGCAGATGCGTTGCGTACTTACCCAAAGTCACGTAGGCTTAATAGCCTACTATGGTCCAAACGGCCTTACTGCTTATTGCTAGTAGCGTGTATGGCCCACGGCGTTTGCACCAACCAGGGTTTGACAAGCTCTTTGAGAAGGAGCTCGTCCGAGAAAGTACTACCACCATACCTATTTCTGCCGCAAAACAGCGTTGCTGTGTTCCGGTTTGAAGGGTATGGTTGACGGTGTAATTAAAGGCAAATGAAACATTTCAACTTTGTCTCTGGGATGGCAATGCATTTGCAAGGCCTCTAGTGTTGCAGATGTCTGTAGCAGCGGTGACCACTACCATCGGGTGGGCCGTCGGCTTGTTTGCCAACCAACAAAATTAAATACAAAAAAACTTTCCTTACACAGGGAGTTCTACAATGAGTTACATTCTTCATCTCGCATTATTCGTTATGGTCATGGGTTCGAGTCCCAGGTCGAGCAAAGTGTTATTGGATTTTTCTATGAAATTCTCAGTAGCAGCTCGGAGTTAGGATTTGTGCCCGGTTAATAGCAATAGGCTCGCCCCCTATTACATGGGATCTAAACATGCCGGCGAACTGTGGGTGAACATGTACATTGGTTACACCTCTGCCTAACCTTTCGGGGAATCCAGGCGTGATGGTATGTTTCTCAACAAGATTGACTACCTGGATCACGTATAACACATCGGCGTCCAATCGCTGGCTATGCCATTCCTATTCGAGTGTCTGGGACGTTTTCTACGCTCTACGGTGCGGTGCAGTATGCGAATCGCCTTAATAAAAAATGTAGGTAATCTACTTACACGAATGAAAAGGAACTATTTTTAGGCCCACTTTTACGAAAATCACTAAACATATTTAGCGCTAAATGTGTTTAAATTATCACTCTGTCACTGCCACCTTCCAACAATGTGACAGGGATGCAATGACGTGCTAAATACGTTTTGGCACTTAATGTACTTACCTATTTTGAGATTTTGGTGAAAGTGGGTCCTAGACTTCGATATCTTCTTGTCATACTTTAATCATATTTAACTACCTACCTTCTTTTTTTTTAAGACGGGAAATCATGAAATAACTTCGGTGCGGGAGGGAGTGTCAGACTTTTACTGACTAAAACCCGTCTATGTTCCTTCATGTGCCCTTTGCGTTCCGGGGGCGCGGTATCTCTTTCGAACAACCCGCAGCCCCGGCATAACTACCTACCTAATTTGGTATTTTCAACAAGTTTTTGTTTATTTAAATGTCGTATAACACGATTAATTAATTATGTCCCCAACAAGATATGCTATGTGACTTACGAAAATAGCTATGTGACATTTAAAACATCCGGGTTAACAGAATTAGCATTGTTGCACTCACTTTTATCTATCGACGAGGCCATAATACGAAAAAAAGCTGCTGCATTAAGACACAAAATGGCCACCGATTAGTACGCGCTTCATACGAATAAGAACTTTATTTCAATCGAAAACTGATACTCAAAATGGCGGACATGCCACGTTTTGACAGATATTTCCTGCATACATTTAGAGGTTAAGGGCAACTCCACAGTTATATGTCTATGTAATGTCGGCTCAATAAATTAAGCAGGTGTAATTCAAAATTTCTGTATCAATTAGGCTTATGTTTATACAGGGCAACGTATACTTTCTTGCTGGATAGGATACTGTGACCCCTTTCAAACTATAATTAAACTCTCCATTGATATATTCTTAAAGCCTGAAAGAAAATTCGTGAAATTCGAACAAGGCTCTCCACTCACTTTTCACTTTTTGACAGATTTCTTTGTCGGAAAGAAGAAATCTGACAAAAATCAGTAAAAATATCGGTTGTCGGCGGAGAGCCTTACAAGATTATGTTCTTTTGTTTTATAACATTTCCCGTTGTTTTGCATTTGTGGTGTTCCCTGAAATACCTATGTAGTTATTTAAATATTATTTTAAGAACAAATCCATACATTTACTTACTTATAATCATATATCTAAAACCAGGCTTAAAACAGAGGCTGCAACGAAATTTGAAATATTCGATGTGGTTTACATCATGAAGTAAGTATCTCAGACACAGATACAACCTCAATACCTCATACATTAGGAAACCATTATCTGTGTTTATAGTTTGATGCCACGATAAGCACGTAAGAAGCCTTGCCTATCTATGCGAAATTACGAATAGATGTAAAACGTTGATACCATCATCATCACACCATCACGCCTGTATTTCCGAAGGGATAGGCAGAAGGGTACTAATGTACACCCTTAGTTTGTCTCATGCATGATTGGCTGCCTTAACCACTGGGTCATCACGACGCTGTTTATCATGCAAATGTTTTGTCTTGTCATACAAATTTAAATTCTAAGAAAATGTGTAAAAACAAAAATTCAAAAAAAAAAACTTTGAATTTGTAACACATTTGCCATAATATAAATGTGACGTAATTAATTTAACTATTGAGAGTTCGAGAATTGGGCTTGGCTTGGTTTTACAATAACACGTTTTTTACCGACTTCAAAACAGAAGCAGGTTCTTAAATTAGCTTGTATTTTTATTTTTTATTTTTACCTCAGAACTCTGTCACTTTTCAATCGATATGGAAAATAGGATATAGTTACTTTCCGATAGGTCTCATAGAAATACCACCAAAACCGGTTTAGTAGCTCGGTTCTTAAACAAATATATTTTTTTTGTAATAGAGCTCTTTGTGAAGGACCTCGTCCGGGAAAGTACTACCACCATACCCATTTCTACCATAAAGCAGCGTTGCTGTGTTCGGGTATGAAGGGTATGGGTAGCGGTGTAATTACAGGCACATGACACATTTCAACTTTGTCTGTGGGATGGCAACGCATTTGCAAGGGTTCTGGTATTGCAGATATCTATAGGTAGCGGTGATCACTTAACATCAGGTGGGATAGGCTTGTTTGCTGCACAATGACATAAAAAATTACGAAAAAAAAAATGTCTTGGTTGATATAATTTTTTTTTTGTTACTATTTTGTAAAAGAAGCTGCTTATTTTGCTTTCTTTTGACTTTTTAGTAGGTAAGTAGTATTAAAGAAAACGAATGATCACCTACTTACTACTATAAATTTTATTATTCACTCTTATTTAAAATGAACTTGTACTTTTAACAATCTGCTTCTTAAATCTGGCACCCACACACCTACATTTTAAAAGCCACACGTACCAAACTGCATAGCAACAGAGTCAAACTGTCGAAGGGCTCGTCGGCATCACGTTTCGTTCTCTTGCATTCCAGTTGCGCGGACGCATACGTGCTAGAGGTCGTGTGTGCCGACCAATGGGAGCGCGCCGCGAAGGGGCACGGCAATGACGCATGACTTACGCAACAGCACACAACTTTTGCGCCAGATTGTACAAATATTGTTTGAGGAAAACGTGAATTTTATGGCTTTAACATTACCGACTGGAATTGCCATTAATTCTCATGTATGTAAATTATGTTGATTAGGTAGATACCTACTCACTATTTTACAGAGTATTGATGAGTAGGTATATAAACTTAACACACCTAACTTAATTATAAAAAACTTGACTAACAGACAGACAACACAACTGACATTTAATGGACTAGATATTTAGGTAGGTAAATTTCAATTGGGTTTATTTTGTATGGAAAAACCAGTTAAGCATTTAATTTGTATGATGTCATTGGAAACATTTTTTTTAAATAAAATAAAAAAAAACATAGTATGGGAGTGGATTTTGCTAACTGGTCCATTACGGTCATACGACAAGGCATGAATTAGATTTTTGAGAAAACCAAACTACAACTGCAACAGCCTCGTTGGTCTAGTGGTCCTAAGCGCGACTACTATGCTAGAGGTCTTGGGTTCGATTCCCCGGGTCAAGCAACAAGTGTTATTGGGTTTTCATATGGAATTCTCAGTAGCAGCTTGGAATTAGGATGTGTGCCCGGTTAATGGCAATAGGCTCGTCCCTCTGCCTTACCCTTCAGGGAATACAGGCGTGATTGTATGTATGTTACTTTGTTATTTCAGTTATTGGATTTTAAATTCTTAGTGCTGAGCTGAGCATGAAAAATCCATGAGTACATAAGGCAAAATAATATTAAAATAATAATGTTTTAAGATAATAATGGTAGGCGCGGTGATCTATTAAAACAAACATATTACACTGCTGAAGTAGGCATAAAAACTAAAACTATGAAACTGAAAAACAATGCTGTCTAACTACCAACCTATAAAAATAAATTAAATTGAAGTGTCTATTTGTAATTTTAAATTAACAGCTTTTCACTAAATACATATGAAAATATTAGTGTAGGTACTTACATCAAAAAAGCATTCTTTTTTTATTTTTGTCTGTCTGTTTATTCTGGCTAATCTCTGAAACGGCTGGACCGATTTTGACAGTACATTCACTTGCAGGTAGCATGGCCTGGCATGTTATCTCTTCAACACCTTTGGTTAACTTGTAGAGAATGCTTATGGCATCAAGTGCACTCTTGTAAAACCAAATTGAAACAAGTGAAGTCTTTTGCTTTTTCGTTTCCATAGAGACCTACGATTTGGAACAAGCTATAAGCTTCAACTTTGCGTCTATCTTTTTGGCAAAAGGTTCTGTAAATGGTCTAATTGAAATAAATGCTTTGACTTTGTTTTGGCTTCATTCATATGACTACCTACCTACTTTTGTGTACACTGGGCATTTACAATAAATTACAAAGATTACTAGTTTTATTTAGTCTTTAGTGTTTAAAGGTATTTTAAAAGTATAACTAGGTATGTAACCAGATGACTGTTGTTGGCTGGTTTGATATAGACAAGACAAAATATGGTTAGTGTATTTGTCAAAAAACAATATTTTTCTTTTTTTATTTGTTTAGAAGAAGGAGCCGATTGTTAGAAAAAAGTAGGTAAGTATGCTTATTTTTGTTTTTATAGAAAAATCTAATTTAAAACAATTATTTAAGTTACTATACTTACTCTAAGTAGAGGAGTATTGTGAAAAGTTAAAAAAATATATGTTTAATACTTATAAAATTTTTGTAACATTATAGGTAAACACTGGCTACTTACATGTTTCACGCGGTCACGAAATCAGTTCCAAAATCAAATCAAATAAAAAACAAAACACGATCCGGCTTTGGTACACTGCTTGGGTCACACACACGCACAATATTTTGCAGTTAGTATTAATTATTGTTTCTTGTTCTCACTAATCATTAATTAAGGAAAATGGGAAAGAATAAGGAAAACCGTTAATAGGTAAGTACTGAAAAATTGCAACAAAAAGAAAAGTTTTCTACAACCACAAAAATATCCGGGCGTTGACATACAATGGCTGATTTTGACATTGACAAACAGCTGTTACAGAATTTACTTGACTTCAACAGACGCGATGGCGCTCAGGCGCTGTTTATTTATTTGTTTGTTTGTTTATGTCGTCGTCTTGTCTTGTTGCAGCACTCCAACACGATTTTAAATATTTATATCTTTGCCTGCATTCCCCAGGTAATAAACTATTTCCATGATCTAATTCATTCTTTAGCATTGCTTGCTAGGCCTAGCTATGTGTAGGTATTAAAAACTAATCTGGTGTGTGGTGTGTGTGGTGTTTTTTCTTTCTTAAATTTTTAGAGCATTTAATATTCTACGATTTTTTTATATTCTAGATTTACAAATTTTGACTTTACCATACCAAAAGTTAGTTTTATTTTTCCATTCCAAAAGTACTACATTTGACTTTACAAGTTTACAAGAGTAAATTCATGCATGAAAATAATAATTATACTTTATTCAGATCATGGATCTGTTTTAAAGTAGTATTTTCTCTTTTTTACTTTAATTAAGTAATATGAAACCTTTTTTTTTTAATAAAGGATTATAATTGTAGCTTTATTTGGTTTTCCCCATTGCCTAGTTCGAGAGTTTGAATTTTGTAATGCTTACTTTACTGCCATCTATTGGAAAGATATTAAGTCATTGTGTGAATTAAGTACAGGTACTTTTCAAAAGATGGCGTTAGTAACATAGTAAGAAATAAAAATAAAATATTTTATTCATTATTTTTTATTCTTAGAAATACATAGTATTTTGTCTATTTTTTTTTGGGTTTTTATTATTTGCTCTTTACAATCTATTCTACTGCAATAATAATACAAATATGTAGATTCATAACATAAATACAGATAGATACATTTATATAAACAAATATTTAACATATATAAATATATATTATATTATTAAATACATAATAAGACGATAAATTTCAAATACATAAATATTATACTGTCGAAATTGATATGAATACATAGTATAATAACAACATCACATATAAAATATTATTCGTAGTCCAAGGTCATGCCGGAAGGTATTTTATAATAGTAAATTATATTATTTATTAGGTGGTAGGGTTCTTACGCTTTGCACGATGTGGGTACTCTATACTGTTCGATTTTAGGAACACCAGAAACCTGAGGGTTCTGTCCCATTTGAATCTGGTTTCTGTAAGTCCTGAACTGTTGGTCAGCCTTTGACTTGCAAATTACCTGAGCAGCTTGGACCTTGTACCCTTCTCCGTGGCAGTGGGACTGGCACGAAGGCAAGGTGGTGGTGGTTATGCAGATCTCCCCATGGTTCTCATAGTACTGCACTTGCTGCTGCAGCTGGCACTGTCCACGCTTCTTCAGGTAGCTCCTAGTCCTGTACACATTCTGGGAGTCCCATTCCTGATCTCTCTCCTGGATGACTTTGTTCCATTCTTCATCTGAGCGGAGGATCGCCGTGTATTTAGGAGTTGACTGGTAGGCTTTTTGCTGAGCTTCCATCTTCAGTCCTTGGGTTTTAGGGTCACTGTCTTCGACATCAAGGGCGTAAGAGGCACCATAGTACTCAGGTTGGTCAACCAAACCATGAGGAGTCTGGAAATCATCACGGAGCTCGCCGCTGTTCTGGCCGCAAATACCCCTGGTGGTCGTACGGTAGTCCTGGGTGGTAAGCACCAGCCGCTGTCCGTCGTACATGGCACGGAGACGTCCATCACGGATGTTGAACATCAGAACATTCTTGGCTTCGATGTAGTACTCCAGCAGTGGAGCCTCATCAACATCATCCCAGTAGATGGTCAGGTCACCTTCAGACATCTTTTTGCTGTTGGTCTTCACCTGAACGTTAGCTTTGTTGGACTGCGATGGCAGAATCTCGATTTCCAGGTCCTTGCCAGTTTCGGTTCTAGAAAAAATACAAATATTTAGAGTACTGCAATATTTACTATCACACGATTTTTTTTTAACAGCAAATTTACTATTTTCAATAATAAATGTCAATGAATGTAGTTTAACTTTTACTATAAAGTAACAAGTAACAAAACTCACTTGTAAGAGATGTAGATCTCCTGCTGCTGTTGGCTGGGTCTCCTGGCGAGGATGACCAGCTCGTCCCACTTGCCTCGGGCCTTGTTGTACTCCTCCTGCATGACTACATGCCAGGATCGGGACAGTTCGTACTCGTAGGAGCGGTTGCTGAATGTCCTCACCTTGGTACCATCGATGGTACAGAAAGCTGTGAGTAGAAAAAAAATGGTAAATTGGATATTCGACATAAGATTTGTTGAGATTAAAATGTTTCAGTCATCGAAAATGTATAGAACCAATGGAAGTTTTGTTATAAAGTTATTAAAAATATCTTGTTTAAAGTTATGTAATAGGTACTTACGCTGGTACTGATAACTGGTTTCGTAGTTTACAACGCGCTCAATTGGGCTGAACGGCGAGTAGACAGACACCATGTAGGGCGTGTACTTGGGAATAGGCACGTTGTCAATGCGAACCACACCAGACGGCGAGGTCATTTCAAAACGAAGGGTGTTGTCGACGTAGGAAGTTTCAACCTCCATCTGCAGTTTGCCATCAGCAACCCTCTTCATTGGGTTCACTTCAGTGTTCCAGCTCAGCTGCTTCAGGATATTGTATGCTTGAGAAGTCCAGTTCATGTACATGGGGCTTACGTTCTTGTAAGTCACGGTCGCCTTGAAGCTGTCAGGGGCATGGGCCTTGATCAGCATCTTGTGTGAAGCGGCCTGGTACAGGTTGCCGTTACCGATTTCCTGCTGCACCAACTGAGCCAAAGGATGGTTCTTAAGCTGTTCGGTGAACCTCTTAGTGCGCTCAGTATTTCCTTGGATGTGAATGTTTCCATTCGGACCGTATTTGATGTCGGCTTCATAAGTCATCTTCATGTCCTTATTCAAAGCTTCCAAGAAGTTCAGTGGTGATATTTCAGGCTTGGTTACCTTGACAACAGCATTGATCTGTTCGTTACCCTGTTTGGCTGAGTTTCTTCCAGCGAACATAGCAGCTTGGATTTTCTGATCGACATGGCTATTGGCGATAGCGGCGGTAAACACGTACTCCTGTTTCTGGGGACCTTCAAATGTAGCGCTCACATCTACTACTTGTGCTCTAGCACTATTGATTCCAGATGAAACACGCTTGACCATCTCTTCACGACGGACTCCGCTGTTGGGTGTCACATCATTCCTGACGTCGGCTTGTCCCAGCTCACCGCTTTGCTTCTGGTTGAAGAATTGGTCTGTAAAGATAATTTATTTATTTAAAAAATATGAAAAATATAATATGCATTACGTAATATGACTCCTTGTTCAAAATAAATAAATAATTTTGAATGCAATTTCAAAAGAAACTTACCATATGCAGCAGTGAAGGTGAGAACCTTATTCTGTGACTGTCTTCCAAGGTATCTAAGGTTGTAATGGGTCAAAGCGATATCGCGGGTAGTTAATAAGTCACCCATGTTGTACAAAGCCTGAAGCAAGTTGCCGGCGGATCTGAAGTCCGAAGAGTAGGAGTATCCTTGCAGTTGGAAAATGGTACCAGTTTGCTGGCCGAATTTCACATCAGTGGATGATACTTTCCTTTGGCGTTCTACTATTTTGGTAGTAGGGTCTTGAGAGTAAGGCACTAAACTATCCTTCTTCTGGTTAGCAGTGAACGGCCAGACGCTGTAATGAGCAATGGTGTAGTCTTGGTCAGGGCGCAGTGGCTCCACCTTCATTGTAGCTTCTCCAGATTTCATCTGTATGCTCAGTTTTACGGGGACGTTCACTTGGTACTTCTTGACGACTCCAGCAATAGCAAGCTGATTACTGAGGGTGTCCATGAAGCCAACGCTTCCATCAATATTTCTGGCAACCGTAAGTTGGAGTTCCTTATCCATGAATGAGGACAACTCTTTGCGGTTCTTGGGGTCACGATCGATTTTGCCCTTAGCCTTGCTCTGGACGTGAATGACGACAGGCTCCTTGTATTTGTAAATAAACGGCATACCTGAGGCGATGGGGAACATGACAGATACCTGGTTGGAGTTGAATACTTTGGTGTAATGCTTCTCAACACCTTTCTCTAATTCCTTCATGTACTCCATGATGTCTTGGACCAGTCTTGTAAGGTCTTGTTCGTCGAAACTGAAGAATCTCTCCTGGTTCGAGATGTCGTAGAAGAAAGAACCCTCAAGAGGGCTCTGAGGTTCACGCTTGATGTTCAGCATTTCCGAAATTCTTTGGGCAGTGTATTTGTGGTTGGCATCAGACTTGAAGGGCTCAAACATGATTGTTTTGATGAAATCAACGACTTCCTGATAATCGGAGAATGAAGCATCGATCTGAAAATGAAAATGGTTTTATAAACGAATACTAACTGGTAGGTACCTCGGAAGGAACAAATTAGTATTTAGCTTACAGTGTTTTCAAGGGCCCATCCGCTGATTTTGCTTCTCCACGAATAACTCTGGTATTTTGGCATTGCACTGCTGTCGCCACCAATGTAAGATGATTCTCCGAAGTATTCCTGTTCATCCTCATTTACATATCGATCTATGAAATATTTGTTAGAGTAGCGCATACCAAGATTTTCAGGTGTAACGATATCCTTAACAGCTTGAGCTGTCCTGGACCTGAAATTAATAAAAAAAATATGTAACATAATTTTTATGTTTTGCCGTTTTACGTAACTGTCTTTTGCTTGGTTAAATAAAGGAAATATCAACTACTTACAGGTACCAATAACGGGGATCCTTCAAGCTCGCAGCAGTTTCGATACCATTCTTGAGAGCAGCACGCACTTGGACACTGGGGTCATCATTGGTCATCTGGGCCATAACTTGCATCATCTCGGCGGTCGGGTGAGCCATGAATATGTTTAAGATAGCAGCCACTCTCACTTCGTAGGGCTCAGCAGTATTTCTCAAGATGCTGTAGAGAACAGCACGCACATATTTATCCTTCTGGTCCACAAGAGAGCGAAGCTGTACAACCATTTGGACTCGGAGGTAAGTAGACACTTGTGTGCGACCTTCCAGGTAAGGAGAAAATACATGTATGATCTCACGGTGTCCTAAATTGCCAATTGCCTTAATGTACACTTGGGCCCTGCTCCATTCCTTAGCCTCAATAGCTTGATTCAACAGTTCAGAGAGACGAGGAAGAACGTTTTCTAGGACAAATCTGTCGTGTTTGCGGGTGAGACGGCCATACATGTGAGAGGGGTAGTACGAGTGAGCAGTTTCGTTGTTTACTTGACCCATGCGAATGAAATGCGTTGCAGCAATTAAAGCACTGGTGTTAAGACGTTCCTGTTCCTGGACTTCTGGGGTCATAGCAAGATCGAAGAACTGCACCATAATTTCCTTAGTAGGATAACGAAGAGTTCTAGCTAAAGTAGAGATCACTTGAGCAGCTTCCTCATGTTGAAGTTTCTTGCTCTGAATCCAAATCTTAATTTGTGTGAAGGCCGGTGGTGTGCCAGCTTGTACGACAGCATCACGGAAGATCATCCACATATCAGCCTTAACGTTGTTGTTTGAAGACCTGCCGACTTCAATGCCACGGCTGGTTTGCGCAAGCTGATCAGTACTCATGGAAGCAATGATGCGGACGAGAATGTTAAACTTGGAGAGGAAGTCAGCTTTAGGCATGTTGTTAGGGTTTTGCAGCTGCTGCGCTATGTCCTGGAGTAGTTTCTGAACGTTCATCGCGTTCTGTTTCTTATCCCCGCGTACTTGAGCACTCATATACAGAGCAGCATAAGCTGGTTCATTCATCTTGGGAACATCATCGTTGATGTAAGCTGATTCCGAGTCACTGGAGCTGGAGGTCTTCCAATCTCTGTTGAGCTCTGTCTCGTGCTGGTTCGAACGGCGCACTCTGCTGTTCAGTTCTTCCAACTGCACATTTATGTGCTCATGAGATTCAGAAGATTCGTATGACTCTGAAGACTTGTCGTGGATAGCCATTTGCCTGGTGCTCATTGCGTACAAAAGGGTCTTAATTTGGCGGCTGCCTTCAGGCTTTTGCCATTCGGCACCAGTATCTTGTTCAACAGAGACTAAGTACAATTTAACGTAGCTGTAAACCTGCGCTTTCTGGTTGCCATATAAATGGGGGTGCACGTTAACGTGGCTAGTTGTTTCGGCCTTGTAGATCGGACCCTGCTTGCCAGCAAGAATGCGGGAGACGGCGGAGTGCGAGATAAACTGCTTCTCTTCGTTGTTGTGAGCGGTTCCTGTCCATTCAGCTCCTTCAGGTACTCCGAAATGGTAAGCGACACGGTGGTGGCAGTGGCCGTAGTTCTTGCTCTTGGTGATCTCCATAGGGTCCTCTTCTGAAACGAACTGCGGGAGCTCTCGTCGCCATTCAGCAGCCACAGGGGAGACTGTGTACAAAGTTTCGCAGTCACCAGTTACGTCAGCCTCCATCTTCTTAAAGAGACCCTGCTGGCGTTCCTTGTCGTAGCTATCCTGGTGGTTGTGCACATGGTGGTAAGCAGACAAGTCAACTTGGAGTGTACTGATCAGACCCTTCAACAAGTTCTCGTGAGAAAGCGTGAACACAGAGGGCAGACTAAGGCCAAGGACGCGTCCACCTTCAACTAAGATTTCGAAAGGTTTGTCCAGGTTCTGTACGGTTTCGTACTTCAGGTCTGAAGGTATGGCCATGTTGTTGGGCAGCTGCTGGTGGAACCGAGCATGTTGTGGGTTTTCCAGCTTGACCTGGAGGCGGCCAGGCGATATGACGCGGACGATGAAATGGGCCTTGAACGCGTTGCCAGAGCTGGCGCCCTCCTGAAGACGGGCCAGGGTGTGGGAGGTCACGTCATAGCGGTAGAGTCTGCCAGACTGCCACGGCCACTCGTTATCCAACTGCTGCTCGCTCAGTCTTCCTGAGGAGACGACGGCTGCACAAAAAAATCATATTTTAGGAGATACACCAATTTTGTTTTTTGCTACACTAGATGAACATTGTCTATATGAGTATATAATTATAAAAAGTGGTTGGGATAGATGTTATCACCACCACGCTTGCTCAAGGCAGATTGGCGATTGCAGACTAATATTAACCATAGCTCCAGGTTTCTTTACGATGTTTTCCTTCCTCAATGTCAAAGATGTCCAGGATTAACTTGGAAAGTACACATGAATTGAAAAAATCACATTAGTCTTGCCCAGATTTTAACACACAACCTCACAAGGGGACTTTAACCACTTGGCCATCAAGACATTCATCACAATACAGTTAAATAGAATTAAATCTTTAGTAAAACTTACCGATAAACGCCGCCAATACCAACAACTTCATAATATGTTATCTTAGTCCTGGGGAGTGCCGATACTAGATGGTTGTAGAGAAGAGTTCTTCTGATCTTTCAACCAGATTTCTAACATTATATACTAGGTTTTCTACACGTGGAGGAGGTCTAAGACCGACCTCTACACCCTTAGAACGATAATTACAATGTTGATGTATTTGTTGAAAATTGATTGATTTGATATCAATATGCTTATCTGCATAGATTCTAGACTTTGTCTAGCATTTGGTTTTGGCTGTGTATCTTAAGTTTTTTTTTTTTTGTGGTCATTATTCAAATTGTTGGTAGTCGGGTTGGTTGTAGGCATTGATTAATGTAACAGGTGTAAAAAGGGCAAAGTCCTAGACCATTATAAGTAAGTAAATAATACTGGCTCATTACTGAAGGGCAAAGGCCTCTTCTCATACAGAGAAGGCTGATTGATCACCACGCTTGCCCAAGGTGGATTGGCGATTTTAGACTTATATTAAAATTACAAATCCAGGTTTCCTCACGATGTTTTCATTCACCGATATCAATAATGTTTAAGATAAACTTAGAAAGCACACATGAATTGAAAAAGTCTTGCCAAGACATGGCTTGGCAAGTACCAACCTCGTGCATGACAGGCGGATACCTTAACCACTGAACCGTCACGACATTCTCTGAAGACCTACCTACCTAAACATAATTAACCTAAAACCATTACAAAATACATAATTAAAATATCATCTTACATGGAGTCTGTGAAAATCTACACTAGTCGGTTCATGTTGAAATAAAAGGTGTTTTTTAAATAATATCCTCCACATACATATGTCTAAATTGTATTGCCTGATATTTAAAAGCTGTCAATTTGTTTACTTAAATAGTTCTGTCCTGCTCTTTTGCAGGTTAATTGCTGCAACAGAACACTAAACACAGACGAGTGCAGTCGCCATCTTGCGGAATAAATAATGGTGACGTCCAAAAAATCTTCAGAATTTCAGGTAAGTGGAACAACACACAGGGAACATTGGAAGTATAGTTCATTTATTTTTCGAACCAAAAACTTACATAGACAATAATGAAATTACAAATTATGCACAGTTTATAAAAAAAGGAAGCTCATAAGACATCAAAAGACTCACCCGCATTGCTGCCAATGGGACAAGTGCCCAAAACGCTGGCGGCATTGTGACGTTACATGGCAATGCTAATTCTTTGGCCCAATTAAAGACTAGCTCTCTGGTCACCTGAAGAGTCGACCAGTCGCTTGGCGATTGGAAGTATTAAGATAGAACTTTGTCCAGCTGTGGGACAATACAGGTTGACAAAAGTAATCAAGTGATACACATACACACACTCCATTTTCCATAATAAACATTAAGGTTAGGATCAAGCAAACAGGAAAGTTTATAGAGAAAGTGAATTAGTTAGCGAGACAATGTTGCTAATTACATCAACAGGGTAACGAACTCAAAACACGCGTAGTGAGTACGGAATGAAGTCATTCCTAATATGCATTAGAAGTATGTCTGTCTTGTGGGGACTGAAGTAGATAAAAGTTCTAGTGTTTCTCAACTGCCAGGGTTGCGGAATTGGTCCGAAAGAGTCACCGCGGTCCAGGAACGCAAAGGGTATTAGGAGAAACACGGATGGGTTTTAGTCAGTAAGAGTCTGACGCTCCCTTCCGCGCTACGACCTGACCGGCAGAAGTCATTTGACGATAAAAAAAGTTGTTACTCAGATTACAGAATATCCACTTTATATCACGGCTTTTTTTAACATCATTGGGTAGCATACAACCCGACGGCCCATCTGATGTTAAGTGATTACCAGCTCTGCCTATAGACATCTGTAATTCTAGATGCCTTGCAAATGCGTTGCCATCTTAAAGACAAAATTAAAATGTCTCATGTATCTGTAATTTCACCGTCATGTAAACCCTTCAAACCGGAACACAGCAACGCCTGCTTTGCGGCAGAAATAAGGTACCTACGGTGGTAGTACTTCCCCAGAAGAGCTCCTTTACAGAGAGCTCTACTACTACCTATAGACCTTACAAATGGATAAATTAGTAATATATTAGGAAAATGCAAGCAAAGACACACGTTTATGCATAGCAATGCACTTTGTATTTCCACGTGTCTATGATTGAGTGCGTAGGCATCAATTGCTAAAGCTTATCTCAGACGCATGAAGATCGTCATATAATAATGCAGTAATCTAAATCATCATAATTTCTACACGTGTTAGGCTGCCTGCACAGTTGGCATTAGTAAGGCCTATAGGTAGTAGGGGGGCGGGGGGTGGTATAGGTTAGGGGACGAGCTCCTTCACAAAGATCCCTAACCGGGAAAGAAGTACCTACCATCCACTCCCTTCGTGTGTCGCAACGTCTTAACCAATGACATTCACAAATAACGTGGCTTTCTATGGGTAAAAGGTTTTCAAAATCGGTTAAGTAGATCCAGAGATTTTCCCTACAACCTCACAAACTCACAAATTTGACCTCTTTATAAAATCAAGTTTAAAAAGCAACGAAGAAATCGTCATAAGCAGTTAAGGGACTGTGAACAGCTAAAAGTCTCTGTCTAATTGCATAGTAAGAGATGCGCGAGGCGACTCCACGCGTCCATATAGCATAAGTAATGAATATCTTACAAATAGGTTTAGTAATTGAAAACTTAAATCAGCCAGGTTCTGTATTTAGTAACAATACCTACGTTATTGTTTTTAATTTGATCACTGTACTATGATCAGTACGGTAGTTCAGCTATTTTTGTTGGAGGCCATTTTTAGAGGTAAGTTTGTGATTTTTTTCCATCGAGAAAAATATACGGAGACTTAGTCCGGTAAAACAGTATGCGTAGGTATAGTAATAGAACATTAATCTTTAGCACTAAAGTTTAGGGCAAACTGGCATACGACCACGGCTTTCAGATGAGAATGTTTTCTTGTTGCATACTTTTTAGAACCTGAATTTTTTGTAGTCGGGTTTTAGATTTTTAAACTTCTTTTTTTTTAATGTTTCATAACTTTATGATTTTGTGTAGGTGTAAAAAAATGTTGCTATGTGGTTCATTAACACCAAAAGAACGCCGAAAGAACGAGTGCAGAAGTCTATTCTGTAAAAATATGCCTTTACGTATTAAGGAGACGTCAGTTTAAGGTGAGCTGTTGATCACAAGCGTCACATGTTAGCTGACGTCGCTTCACGATCGGCATGTTGCCAACGGCAGAGGTAACTGCAGCCGTCGACTTGTCAACTGCGTCCCCTGCCAACATGCTGCAACATGCTGCTCGTGTGCAAAACTTAAATTCACCGTGGGAGATTTTTATGGAATATCTTTGCAGAAGAGGGTTTTCATTGCTGTTTTTTTAAGAATATAAAACACTTATCTCAAAAGTTCCTTCCAAGGCTTCCAAGACACTATTTCAAACCACCAGAATATGGTTTATCATGTTACACAAAAAAAAGACATTTAATTATTCATTCAAGATTTAATTGTCGATTGAAGATACATAAAGTTGTACTTTATTTACAAATAACATTATTTATATTTATCATTCATGATCGTATTTTTATCTGGTGTTTGTAGATTTTTACATTTTCATATACATAGTAATACTTTAACATTCGTTAAGGATAAATACACGTTGCAAGCAATTCTTACCATTCATGTAATATACAAAACAGTAATATAAAATAATTCGTTCAGAAAGAGAATTCAGGGTCCTGCGCAAAGACAAATGAACCTCGCAGATAATCGACAATTATGTGTAGTAAGTCGCGCGCATAAGCTAGTATATAATAAATTAGGTCCTGTTTGTAGGAGGATGATGATGATGAATGTGTGCGTCTGCAAAACTAGAATGGGAATGTTGATTTCCAGAAAAATAACGCTGAGGGAAAGGATGACTCCATTTGTCGTCAGAGCGAAGGATGTTTGTGTACTGCGTCACAGGCTGGTATGCCTTCAACTTAGCTTCCTTCTTCAGTTCTGCAGTCTTAGCGTCGCTGTATTCACTTTTTTCCGAGTCCAATGAAAAAGAGGCTCCGTAAAGACCAGGGAGGTCGACCAGACCATAAGGAGTTATGTAGTCATCGCCGGTCTGAGTAGTGCTCTGTCCACAGAGACCTCTAGTAGTTCTGCGGTGGTCATCAGTAAAGATAACAAGCCTGTGAGTGTCGAACAGAAGACGAACAGCTCCGTTGTTGATGTTGTAGAATTCCGTGTCTTCAGCGATGGTGTAGTACTGCAGGAGAGGAGTTGACACCAGGTCATCAAAGTAAGTCGTGAGGCCGTTGTCGGATTGTGACGTGATGTTAGTGATAACTTCAATTGTTTTAGGCGTGAGTTCCATCTCAAAGCCTTTACCCGTAAAAGACCTGAGAACAATAAATTAATATGATGAAATAAGCGTCAAATCTTCATCACATAGAATACATACAATAAATGCTATTTGCCAAAATCTCTGCGTGATTCCATAAAAGGCAAAATTGATTTTATGATAGGAGTAGATTTCAATTTAAATGAAAATACTGACGTGTAGGAAACGTAAACTTCCGCCTGGTTTTCCTCGGACCTCCTCATGAGGATGACCAGGTCGTTGCCCAACTGCTGGGCTTCGTCCACCATGACCACGTGCCAGGCGTTGGTGAGGCTGTAGTCATAGCTGCGACCGCTGAATGTCCAGATTTTATTGTCATCCACAGTACAGAAAGCTGTAAAGGACAAGTGTTAAATTAGTATGTCGTAATGCGCAAAGTTATGCAATACTTGAAATCGTTGAAATTGACAAAATGATGAACTTACGTAGGTGTTGGTAGTCCGAGAACCAGTTGCGGGCGCGCTCCCAGTTCGTAAGAGGCGCATAGATAGCCAGGGCGTAGGGATAGTAAGGCAAGCTCTCTATATTGTTCAAGCGTAATACTCCGTTATTAGTTGAAAAAGCATAATTAACATAGTTGTCGTAGTAGAAAGCTTGTGCTTCGATTTCCAGTGTATTGTTTTCGAAAGTCTTGTCCCACTGGGCCTCCCAAGTGTAATAATCTTTGAAATTATCATAAATACCGTGGCTCGGCACCACTTTTAAGTTACCATCATTAAGATCATTGGAAGTCAACTTAACCTTGAAGTAGTCAGGCGCGTGGGCCTTGATGATCATCTTATGGCAATCCTTTTGATACAAGTTCTTCTGGCTGGTTTCTTGCAGGCATTGCTTTCCCAACGGGTCGTTTAGCAACTGTTCTGTGTACGTCTTGCTGCGTTCACTGAAGCCTTTCAAATGGAGGTTTTCTAAGTTTCCACACTTGAAATCGGCTTCGTATAAAACTTTGAATTCATTCTTAATAGCTTCCGCGAAGTTCAGTGGTGTTGTGTCTGGTTTAGTCATCTTAAATACAGCATTTAATTGCTGACGGCCATTGTAGAATATAGCAGCTTGGGTTTTGTGGTCTACGAAACTGTTGGCTAAAGCACCAGTAAATACGTATTCCGTTTTCGTTTTTCCATTAAAGATAGCGCTGATGTCAATTAGGCGAACTGTGGGTGATTTCATGCCTGCCTGTACGCGTTTGACTATCTCCTTGTGGCGAGCTTCACTACCTGGAGTGACGTCATTCATAGCTGATGCTGGTTCCATTTCTTCAATGGTTTCTTCTGCTTCATCTTCCAGTTTGTAGATTGTGTCTGTAAGTAACAAACATCACTGTTTTTAGAATTCATTGTAAACAAAATTTTATATTTAATTGATTCCTCATACCGCTACATATCGCTGTTAACGTTAATATATTGCTATTTACGAAGGTTAAAGAATCGTACGTAAAATAGACATGCAAATTTAAAAAAAATAACTGTGATCTTTCTAACTGGTTGATGGCGATGCGGAGGAATTTTATGATGCCTTAATTATAGTTTTAGTTTATTTTTTCCTTATTATTATGGTTTTTTGTTATGTTATCTTATTTTGAATTTGTATCAATTTTACATAAACTCTTTGATCAAAACAAATCATTACTGCCAGACAGTTTCCGTTGGTATAACTTAAGCCAAAAGCTTCAAAACTCGGAACTTACGTCCGAAGTACATATTCCTCTATTTAATAAATTCCAGCCATGCTAAAATGACGTACGACTGACTTTGAGATCTTAGACCATATAATTTAATTAATGACTTACCCAAAAATACATTGTATGTGACATCCTTGATCTCTGACTCTTTAGCAAGATACTTCAAGTTGAACTTGGTTAGCGCAACGTCCTTCTGGTACAGCAAGTTACGAACACTCGTCAAGAAATCCACGTCAAATGTTTTCCTTGGGTCCTTGTAGTCATTAGAGTAAGAGTATCCTTGGAATTGGAATACAGTTCCAAGACCCTGACCTAACTTTACATCAGCAGCCACTACTTTAGATGGGCGTTCGATTAACTTGGTCAATTGGTTCTGGGAAACAGGTATCAGGGAGTCCGTCTTTTGCAGAGTAGTGTAAGGCCATACGCTCATATGGATCAGGTTAGCATTCTCCTCAGGGAATTTAAAGTTGAAATTAAATTTAAGTTGTGGGTATTTCGTATCTACGTTCAGATTAAGAGGAATGTAAAATTGAAGTTTGTTGACGATACCAGCGCTAGCATACACGTCGCCGAGTGTATCGATGAATCCGACGTTGCCATCCAAATTTCTCGCGTAAGTGAGTTTTAGCTCAGTATTCAACGATAGGTCTTTACCGAATCCAGGTTTAAATTGGCTTTGCAGAATAATGGCGGTAGGTTCACTGTAATCAAATATAAAAGGCACGCCCATAGCAAGAGGGAAAGAGATGAAGGTCTGTCTTTGGAACAACACCTTTGTGTAATTGTAACTTTGTTCACTAACGGACATCGATTGCGATTCTTTTAAATATTCATTTAATAAAGACTTAAAATCTTCTTCGCTAAAAGTGAAAAGCGACTGCTGATTCCAAGCATCTATGAAAAAGGAGCCTTCGATTTCTGTACGAGGTTCTGGCTTAATGTTTAATAATTCAACGATCTTTTTGGCCGAGAATCTATAATCTTGATTCTTTGTTTGGGGTGCCATATTTGGGAACGTGATATAGTCCAGGAACTGCGTCATATCGGATACGGATAGCGTGAACTGAAATAAGAAAAAAACTGTTGTGGTTAACTACATACATACATAAATAAACTCACGCCTTTTCCCCATGAGGGTAGGCAGAAATCACAGAACGCCACCTGCTACGATCCTTACATACTACTTTCGCCTCGTCCACGTTTATACATCTGGTCATACAAGCACGCCGGTTACGAGTACACCCAACCATTCTGAAGAACCTCACCAATATGGTCAGGGTAGGTCTTTCTAGGGCCTTTCGTTGTAGTTAAATGATTAAAAAAATACATAAAGGAATATATTCTGGGATTAAATAGGCTTGATGGCTTATCAAGAATTGGCGACATGAAGTACACGTACATCATGATTAGTGCCATCAATGAGGGAAGACTTTTGCCCAGAACAAGAACAGTACTATCTATAAAAAAAGAAAGAGGTTGCGGGTTCGATACCGGCCGAGTACCAATGTGACTGTTTCAATTTATAAGTACTTCCTAAGTTTATCTTGGTCATCACAGACGTCGGCGAAAAAATATCCTCACTTATAGTTAATATAAGTTTGGAATTGCCAATCCGCCTTAAGCAAGCGTGATGATCAATGTTCGTGGCTTCTCCGTATGAGAAGAAGCCTAAACCTTGAAGGGGTACATTTATATGCTGGTATTAATTATCATATAATTACCGAATCTTCTTCAGTCCACCCAGTTCCTCTCAACCTCAGGGCTCCTCTTTGGTACACTGGCAGCACATTGTTCTCGCTACCAATGAATGAAACTTCTCTAAAGTGGCCAATCTCATCATCGCCTGTGTAATCATCAATCAAACTGTCAGTCGAGTAGCGGTATCCAAACTTCTCTTTGGAAACTAAGTATAAGGCAGACTTGGCTGTCTGAGCGCTGAAAATTGAAAAGTAACGATGAATTAACTAGATGATTAAACTGTCAAGCACATATCTTGTGTCAGGCGACTACGGGTCATCTGACTTATCGTAGAAGTAGGAACCATGGGGTTAAGTCAGTAAAAGTACGACATAACCCCTCGTTCTCCCCCCTCTTTATTAGAAATTACTCACGGCAAAAGGGACTAAGGATTTATCTGAAATAAGAATTATCTTAAATCTCTTAGATCTAGTGCCATTAAAAATATGAAGTGTAGGAACCGAATTAATCTAAGTAATTAAATTATGTCACAAAATGGTATGTGTTAAATTGACAAATAAATGCACTCTATTTTCTCTACTCTGACACTATTTGACGAAGGTATGTCGTAAATTATTTTTATCTCCACAAAATAATTACAATAAGATACTCACAGTTCTTTAAAACGTGGGTCTTTCAGCCCAGCAGCGAATACAATGCTGTTTGTTAGTACAGCGCGGACTTGCGTGTTCGGGTCGTCGTTTGACATGTGAGCCATTATTTGCATCATATCTTGGGTTGGGTAAGCTAAGAAAATATTCAGAGCAGCAGCCACCCTAATTTCGTAAGGCTCAGCGGTGTTCTTCAAGAGGCTAAATAGCACAGCTCGCACTTTCCTACTTCTCCTGTTGGCCATTGTTTTAAGGCTAAGAACGATTTGCGTACGGAGGTACTTGGAGACTGTAATCTTACCTTCTAGGTAAGGAGCGAAAACGTCTAGGACACTTGGGTGAGCTAAGGTACCAATAACTCTTACGTAAACCTGAGCCTTGTTTTTATCACCATTTTCTATAGCCTGTTCTAGTTCTTTGGCTAGGCGAGGGATGATTGTTTGTCTTACAATTGGCTCTACGTATCTCGTTTGTAGATTTGTCATTCCTTTCGTTATGAAGTTCGTAACAGCCAAAAGAGCGGTTGTGTTAAGGTCCTTCTGCTCCTGAACTTCAGGCTTCATAACAAAATCGAAAAATTCGGTCAGGATTTCCCCTTTTAATCTCTCGGCACGAAGAACACTAGACATGGAACTGATAATCTCAGCTGCGTCATTATTTACAATCTTCTTGGTTAAAATCCATTGCTTAATTTCATTGAAAGCCGCCTCTGTGCCTGCTTGGGCAACAGCGTCACGGTAGATGATCCACATGTTATTCTTTGCAATGTTCTTTGAAGACTTAGCCACTTCAATGCCATTAGTCATTTGAGTCAGTTGTTCCGAAGTCATAAACATGATGGAACGAACGAGCAGGTTGAATTTTGAAAGGAAATCAGCCTTGGGCAGGGTATTTGGGTCTTGAAGTAAAGGTGCCATGTCTTGAAGTAATTGCTGGGCATCGGCAACGTTTTTATCACCCTTTGTAAAGGCTGCCTCATCAAATCTAAATAAGAGAGATTCAATCATTCTATATTCAACAGATTTTTTCCATTCGTCGCTACTTTCTGGTTGAACAGATGAAAGGAGGAAGCTTACATAACTGTAGACCTCTGCCTTCTGTTTACCGAAGATAAGAGGATTTACGTAAACGGAGCTAATAGTCTCCGATTTGTAGATTGTGCCTTTCTTGCCAACAAGCAAGCGAGATTCAGAGGTGTGCTTGATAAACTGTTTATCGTCATTATCTTGAGCGAGTCCTCTCCATATAGCACCTTCTGGTACACCAAAGCTGTAGTCGACATCATTACTGCAAGAATCGTAATTCTTACTCTTAGTAATCTCAATGGGATCTTCAGCAAACTCAGGCAATTCACGGTGCCACTCAGCAGACATGGGCGAAACAGAATAAAGAGTGTCACAGGTACCTGTGACATCAGTTTCCTTCTTTAGAAAGAGACCTTGGAAAGTTTCCGAGTCATAACTGTTCGGGAAATCACGGTCCCTGTTCCTGGGAGATAAGTCTACTTGTAATGCGCCGAGAAGACCTTTTAGCAAGTTCTCGTAAGATACGGAAAGTGTTGTCGGCACCTGCAGGGAGGTAACACGACCTCCATCGACGAAAAATTCGAAAGGATGGTCAATATCCTTCACCGGATTGTAGTTCAGATCAGTTGGCAAAGCCCATCTGGACACCTCACCCTGTACTTGGGCATATAAGGGACTTTCTAGCTTAGCTACCAGACGACCTGGTTCCAAAATTCGGACGATGAATTTGGCTTTAAAGGCATTGCCGTTGCTCTGGCTATTCTCGAACTTTGTCCAAGACAGAGAGTCTACATTATAGACGTATTCCTTGCCAACTTGCCATGGCCATTTAACGGTCTCGGTGACCGGACCGGACGAGACCGGACTCGATGTGACGACGGCTGAAAGGGAATTAGTACATAGTTTTATAGTCTTTTAGGATATTTTATTAGTTATAGGGGGTTTAGAAGAGTATCGTATTACCCATTACTGGGTTGTGGAGGTCTGATAGGCAGTCGCTCCATGTAAAATACTGGTATTCAGCTGCATCCGGTTCGACTGGAAGCCGACCCCAACATAGTTGGGAAAAGGCTAGGCAGATGATGAGGGGGTTTAGAAGGAAACATCACATAGCTGTTAACTACGCATACTTCCCGTCAAAGTAAGTAAGTTTAAGCAAAAACTATTGCTAGGAAACAACTTTAATTTTTGGTGTAAAAAAATATCACTGTTTATGGTAGGTAACGCATGCATGTAACAGTACGGGTACTTTAAGGGTCCACCTTATAGTTTCGTTATAACATTTAAAACTTACATTCGTAAAAATAAAACAAAATAAAATTGAACTTTGATCTTCAATATCTTTATAACTAGATAGTTTCTAGGTATGATCCAGAACCAGCAGATAATTGCAATAATAGGAAAAACATGTAATTTTTGGCTTCGTTAAGTGTCTTTTCCCTAAATCTAAATCCAATTATCCAGTAACCAATAGAATGATTGAGCATTGGGCTCAATCATTCTATTGGTTACTGGATAATTCGAAAAATAAACTGTCTGTCCTACTGCCGTACTTCCTACAAATATTATAAATGCGAAACTTTGTTACTCTTCCACGCATAAATAGTTGAACGGATCTGACTGCAATTTGGCACTGATATAGATTGTAGTGTGGACTTTCTATCCCGGAAAAGTTTAAGGTTTCCGTGGGTTATTATATAAAATTGAACGAGAAGGAAGTCACGTATAAAAAAAAAACAACTCACCGATTAACGCCGTCAATATCAACAACTTCATAGTCCCGAGTGCTTGCAGGGGTCTTGTTCAGTGCTGCTGGGGGCGCACACTGATCCCCAAAACTAGTTGGCTTATGTTTATATACCAGCGATTAATCACACGCAGTAATTTCGGCTTGACCTTAGGTAGTCGAAACGATAACCAGAGTAGGACTGGATGGCTGAAAGTCTAGGCTATCACCAAATGTTACTTATACAATATGATAAGACTTTTTAAAAAACAAAAGGTCAACTGCTAGTTGTGCTTCGTGCACGTACGAAAGGAATACATGTAATAATCCAAACTAATATTATAAATGCGAAAGTAACTCTGTCTGTCTGTCTGTCTGTCTCTTCTTCACGCCTAAAGCACTGAACCGATTTCAATGAAATTTGGTACAGATATAGTCTGGGACCCGAGAAAGGACATAGGATAGTTTTCATCCCGGAAATCCCCCGGGAACGGGAACTATTAATCCACGCGGACGAAGTCGCGGGCAAAAGCTAGTTTGTAATGTCTATAAATCGCGGTGACCACTTAACGTCAGATGGGCCCACCTGATGTTAAGTGGTCACCGTTATTTATAGACATCCGCAATATCAGACGCCTTGCCATCTCAGAGACAAAGTTGAAATGTCTCACACCGACACCCATACCCTTCAAACTGGAACACAGCAACGCTGCTTTGCGGCAGACATAGGCATGGTGGTAGTACTTACCCGGACGAGCTCCTTCACAAAGAGCTCTACTACTTTTGTACTTGTCTCCTCATACTTAACTCTACACCGACACCCATACCCTTCAAACTGGAACACAGCAACGCTGCTTTGCGGCAGACATAGGCATGGTGGTAGTACTTACCCGGACGAGCTCCTTCACAAAGAGCTCTACTACTTTTGTACTTGTCTCCTCATACTTAACTATCTTTTCGGAGTTATTTGAATACTAGCTTATATCCGCGACTACGTCCGCGCGAATATTATAAGGTTATCTTAGCTAGCTTTAATGTTTACTGTTGTAATGTTATATTAATGTAACCCCTACCTTATTACCGATTACTATCATACTTACTATTATACGCGAAAAATTGTGACGATGGATGGATGTTTACTCAATCACGCCAGAATGGCTGAACGGAACTGGATGAAATTTGACATAGAGAATAGATTACAGTCTGAAATAGACATAGGCTTATTTTTATTTCGGAAAAATGTACGGTCACCGTGAGATAATAAAACTTTGACGCGGAGGAAGTCACGAGCAGATGCTAGTTCTTTTTACCCGACTACGGCGAAGCAAAAAGGAGGGTTATGAGGTTGACCGGTATGTATGTATGTAGGTACCTATGTATGTATGTATGTACGTATGTATGGATGTTCATCTGTTCCCTCATAACTTCTAAACCGTCCAACATACGACTACGGCTTTCAGATGAGAATGTTTTCTTGTTTCATACATTTTAGAACGTGAATTTTTTGTAGTCGGGTTTTAGTTTTTTAAACTTCTTTTTTTTTCTAAAATAAAAGTAGCCTAAGTGAAACTCCCGTCAAAATCAGCCCAGCCGTTTAGGAGATAAGCCGGAACAAACAGACAGACAAAAAAAAACAGCCAAATTTGCTGAGAAATGACAAACAGGCACTTTAATTTTATCTATTCGTGTATATCTGTTAAATATTTTTATTATATTAAAGATAAATTATAGTTTATGTAAACAAATAAATAAAATCAATATCTCTACGATTATTGTGTGTAATATCTTTAGTAGTTGTAGAGCCCTTGGTGAAGGAGCTCGTCAGAAGAATAAAAGCTTGGAAAAAAACTGTGAGACTTGATTCCTGAAGCCTCGGTAGGCAAATCCAAATCGGATGTCTGGATTTCAATGCAGTTGTGATATTTTTTCGAAATGGCGTCACTTTTAGCGTTCCGTACCCGAAGGGTAAAACGGGATCCTTTTACTGAGACTTCGCTGTCCGTCTGTCCGTCCGTCTCTCACCAGGCTATGACATGAACCGTGATAGTTAGACAGTTGAAATTTTTACAGATGATGTATTTCTGTTATAACAACAAATACTAAAAAACAGAATAAAATAAATATTTAGGAGGGCTCATTATTGATTGAACAGCAACAAGTAGATGCTTGAAATGTTGACAGAATATTTTGTATATTAACTTTAAAAATAAATTATTAAATTAAAATGAAACAAATAGTTTAAAGTTTTTCAGCCTCCACGCAAGTGAAACCAAGAACAAGAGCTAGTGAACAGTTTGGTATATTGATATTAAACAAAAAACATTTACATTGACTAGGTAACAGCAGTAAGTCTGATAACAACTGTTTTGTAATAATTTAAATAAACTGAGAAAATGATTACGTTATGTTTATGTCTACATTTTGTTTCTTTGTTTAGACACAGAAGTAATCAAGCGTTTTGATAAAAAAATATGTTTGTCAGTGAAATTAATGGAAGAGTTTATATCGGCACATAAATAACAAGCCTATATTTTTTTTAATATGATATAATAAAGCTGAAGAGTTTGTTTGTTAGGTTGAACGCGCTAATCTCAGGAAGTACTGGTTCGAATTGAAAATTTATTTTTGTATTGGTTAGTCCTTTTATCGAGGAAGGCTGTAGGCTATATACCATCACGCCACGAGCCATATTAGCAGAGCACTGACAGAAAATGTAATTTAAACCGGGTGAAAAATAACCACATGGAAGAAGTCGCTTATCGCAAAAGCTAGTTTATAATAACACGGAATATTGAGGTTTATTTTTTTCGCCGAACTATCTATACTTCTTAACCGGGACAAACAATTGGAGGAGTTCACCATGGACACACTCATCACGCTTGTATCCCCCGAAGGATTAGGCAGAAGTGTACCAATGTACACCAGCAGCTCGCCGGTATGTTTAGGTCCCATATAATAGAAGGCAAACCTATTGCCATTAACCGGGCACAAGCCCCATTCGCCATTGAGTTTGGGGTTTATTGAATTGGTACGCAAGAGAAATACGGTCAGCGATGGAAAACCCTTGTGTGGAATTCGTTTTTTAGCTTTGAATTAACTTGTCTACTTTTTTCAAGGTTTGATTTTAGTATCGGATAGTCAGAAACCAGGAAGTCTGACAACCAGTCTAACCCAGAGGTATCGTGTTGCCCAGTTATTGGGTTGTGGAGGTCAGATAGATAGTGGCTCCATGTTAAACACTGGTATTCAGCTGCATCTGGTAAGACTGGAAGCCGACCCCAACATAGTTGGGAAAAAGGCTAAGCAAATGATTATGTTTTTTTTTATACCACTGATTTTGTCTGGTGTTAGTGAAACTACTCCTTGATATAATCATATAAGTATGGTTTTTATTTAGCATAAATTGTTTCACGTAAATGAACCACTAGCTTTTGCCACCGGGTTCACCTGCATAATACTAGCAACATAAAAAGTCATTATAATCCATTTAGTCGTTCAGGTATTATTGATCGTGCAAACAAACGAACTTTTACTATACAGTATTTATTAGATAGGGTTAATGATTGCAGGTAATTATAGACTAACTGCAATAATTGAATTAATAGATTTAATAATAATACAAAGACACGCCATCATTTTATTTTATTTAGCAAATCTTAATCTTTCCATCTATTTATAGTCCTTTGGTGGACTCATTTTCGAGCTTGCTCCACTCATCATCAGACCGGAGAATGTTGGTGAACTTAGTCACAGGCTGGTACGACTTCCGTTTAGCTTCCTTCTTCAGCTCCGCAGTCTTAGGGTCACTGAATTCACCATCCAATGAGAAGGAGGCACCATAAAGCTCAGGTTGATATACCAGACCGTAGGGAGTCATGTAGTCGTCGCTAGTCTGGGTTGAGCTCTGTCCACAGATACCCCTGGTAGTGCTGCGGTGGTCAGCGGTAAATATGACCAGCCTCTGACTGTCGTACATGACACGAAGAGCCCCATTGTTGATGTTGAACAGCAGGACACCATCAGCTAGGGTGTAGTACTGCAAAAGTGGGGCTTTTTCTATATCATTCCAGTAGGTGACGAGCGCGCCTTCGGAAACCTTGTTAGTGTTGCTCCTTACTTCAACTGCTAAGGGCTTTATCTCCAGCTCGACGTATTTACCGGCTTCGGTCCTTAAAAGTAAAATAAAGTCTTAAAGACATTACATACATGCCGATGCCTGCCGGGGCTGCGGGGTGTTCGAAAGAGGTACCGCGCCCCCAGACCGCAAAGGGCACAGGAAGGAACATGGATAGGTTTTAGTCAGTAAAAGTCTGACACTCCTTCCCGTCCCGCCCAGGGCGGGAGAAGTCATTAGATGATTTTCCATCCGAAAATAATAATAAATACCATCACGTCTGTATTCCGCAAAGGGTTAAACACAGGTGTACCAATGTACACCTGTGTCTAACCCTGTTGTCTGTGGCGAGGCTTTTGTATTCCTAAAGAAGAATACTTATACCTTTCTATTTTCTAAATTAACTCTTATTTCCATAACCAACAAATTACTAACCACCATCATGCAACATATCCTACAACTGCTTCTATTTTTATAGCATGATATTTAAGACTAGCTTATGCCCGCGACTTCGTTTGCTTTATATTTTTTGCGCGGAACCCCAAATTGTTTTTCTAAAATTATGGTAGCCGTAGCTACTTCTTATAACCAGAAGAAACAGACAAACATTTTAAAAATTGGTCGTTTTTTGGCTTAAGAACCGTGTATGTCTTATGCAATGTAGTAATAAGCTGTTTCTGAATTATTACTTATACGAGATGTAAACTTCCTCATGTTGATCGCTGGGCCTCCTCGCAAGAATAAGCAGGTCGGTCCACTTGCCGAAGTCGTTGGACTCGTCGACCATTACCACATGCCAGGAGCTGGTGAGGCTGTAGTTGTAGCTGCGGCCACTGAAGGTCCAGACCATGCTGCTGTCCACGGCACAATAGGCTGTTGGATAAAGAATGTAATATTTAAAGAGCTGCTACTCCACGCTCTACCGTGGTACCGACTTTCAAGACTACAGTTACTTTTATTTATTTAATTAACATGGAAGACCTACAGCAAAAAAAAACCAGTCTGGTAGCAGTGAACTAAACTGACAGCCTGTTACAGGTTCTTGTAAAAAAGGTTTTTTATTTTTAACTTTATAGTATCTACTTCCTATCATGCAAATCCATGAAGAAATGGTAACACTACGAGGATTAACAAAAGAAATAAAAATAATAATTAACAAATAAACCCCATTGAGAAGTCACAAGAAAGCCAAATACGCAATTTCGCTTACATGGATAAATTATTCTTTTAGTTATTTTCATTTTGAAAACCAAGGTGCTATACCGATTTTGATAAAATGTATACATACCATCATCACGCCTGTATTCCCCGAAGGGTTAGGCAGAGGTGTACCAATGCACACCCACAGTTCGCCGGTATGTATAGGTCCCATGTAATAGGGGGCGAGCCTATTGCCATTAACCGGGCACAAATCCAAACTCCGAGCTGCTACTGAGAATTTCATAGAAAAACCCAATAACACTTTTTGCTCGACCTGGGAATCGAACCCAGGACCTCTAGCGTAGCAGTCGTAAAATTTATTAAAATTTATTTATTAATAAAATTTATATAGAACCAATGGGGAAGTATTTATATACTCTTTTAAACGAAACAGAAAGATTTTCAAAATTGTTCCACAAAATGACCGAGGAATCGGGGACCGTACGTAAAAAAAGATTCCGACGAATTGAAAACCTCCTTTTTTGAAGTCGGTAAAAAAATATACTCACGCATGTATTGATACCCAGAGTAATAGTTCAAGGTACGCTCCCAATCAGTGATGGGTGCATAGACAGCCATCTTGTAAGGGTAGTGGTCCAAGATTTCTACGTTGTTCAAGCTCAACACTCCGTATTTAGACGTGAGTTTGTAGTTTTCATAATTTTCGTAGTAGAATGACTGAACCTCAATTTCCATGTTAGCATCATTGATAGGCTTCGTCATATTCTCTGGTGGTTCCCAGGAGAGTTTCTTGTTTAAGATTTTAAAACCGTCTTGGAAGTCTCTTAGGAATTTCGGATCAAGGTCTTTCTTTGCTTTAACAGAAAACTTGAAGTAGTCAGGTGCATGCGCTTTGATAATCATCTTATGGCAATCCATCTGGTAGAAGTTGTTCTTCCTAGATTCTTGTAGACATTGCTTGGCTAATGGTTCGTTGGACAACTGCTCAGTATATTTCTCACTGCGTTCCCCAAAACCTTGAAGCTGAATGTTTTCATCGTGACCTGATTTCAGGTCGACTTCATAAGTCATCTTAATCTTATTCTTCAAGGCCTCTTCGAAGTTGAGAGGAGCAATTTTAGGTTTGACCACCTTAAAGACTACGTTTATCTGTTCAGTGCCACTAAAGAATAATACTCCTTGGGCTTTGTTATCTACGAAACTATCAGCTAAAGCCGCGGTAAACACGTGCTCAATTTTCCCTATTCCGCTAACGACGGCACTGAAGTCATACAGCTGGACTTCAGCAGACTCAATGCCAGACGCGGCACGCTTGGCCATCTCTTCACGGCGAGTCTCGCTGCTAGCTGAGTCGTCGGTCATGAAAGAAGCTGGTCCCATTTCTCCACCCTGTTTCTGGTTGTATAGTGTGTCTGTAATTATAATATCAATATTATCACAAAGCCCATTACTTTACAAATACTCATCAACAAAAAATACGTATGGCCATGTAGACTTGAACTTACCGTAGAATAAGTTAAATGCGATATTTTTGAAAAAACTCTCCATGGCTATATATTTAAAATTAAACTGCGTTAGAGCGACATCTTTTTGGTACATTAAAGTGCCAATTCCAGTCAAAAGGCCAGTGTCGAACACATTGCTGGTGTCTTTGAAGTCAGAAGAGTAAGAGTATCCTTGCAGTTGGGTTGAAATCCCAATTGGGCCACCCAGGTTTACATCAAAAGACACAACCTTGGCTGGGCGTTCGATGTACTTAGTTGATGTTTGCTCAAAAACGGTCAGTAAAGAATTAATCTTTTGTATAGCAGTGTAAGGCCAAACGCTCATGTGAATGAAGGTGGTGTCTTGTTTAGGCAGCGCGAACTTTAGATTGATCTTTTTTGGCTGTACTGCAATGTTCAGAGAGGTAGGGTAATGAAATTGGATTTTATTAATAACTCCAACAGTGGTGTAGACATTACTGATTGTATCCAGGTAGCCAGCACTGCCGTCCAAGTTTCTCGCATAAGTGAAGTCAAGGCTTGCATTCAGAAATCCAACAAAATCTTTGCTGCTCTTATCACCTTTGATTTTGGCTTGGCCATTTAATGAAAACATGAGTGGTTCACTATATTCAAAAAAAAATGGTACACCAGCAACCAGAGGGAACATAACATATGCTTTTTTATGTAATAACACTTTTGTGTATTGAACGTCGACAGCTTTGAATAATTGTCCTATATTTTTAATGGTACTAGTAATGAAAGCTTTAAGATCCGCCTCGTTGAAGGTAATAAGCTTCTGCTGGTTTAAGTTTTCCATGAAGAGAGCGCCTTGAAGAGGTTCAGGTCGCTCACGTTTGATATTTAATAACTCAGCAACTTTCTTAGCGGAGTATTTCAAGTCAACTTTAGATTTGTTAGGTTCGTAGATCATTTGCGCAATGTATTCTACGAGCTGCTGCACACCTGATACAGACAAGGTTACCTAAAAAATATAAAATTTAGTTAATTACTACACAATGGCCGTTATGGCATGCTGGTTCTTATAATACCAAATAAATAACATTCAGGCTCTTCCCACTCACGACCGATTTTTAACCGACTGTTTGTCGGCCGTGTACGTTGGTGTATTGGCATTTGTATGTTTTATTATCGCTGGCAGAAAAATTTACAAAAATTAAAGGTTAAGTGTTTATGTTTAAGTTGGTACCTGGCTTTCTTCCGTCCATCCAGTGCCCCTAGCTATCAATGCTAACCGATGATATAAGGGCAGAAAAGCATCCTTGCTGCCAACATATGATAATTCCCTGAAGAAAGCTAAGTCATCATCGCTGGTGTACTCATCGATTAAGCTGTCGGTTGAGATGCGGTATCCGAATTTCTCTTTTGAAACTAGAGGTTTGACCCACTGAGCAGTTTTAGCCCTGTCAAAGAAAAATACCATAATATATTTCGATGATGTTAAATAGCATATCGTACAGACAGTCTAGCATTTATGTTGGTACAGTAATGAATCTGTGTACAGTCAAGGTAAGAAAATATTTAACACTTTAGGGTAATTTTTATGTAAAATACTGATATTCAGCTGCATCCGGTTCGACTGGAAGCCGACCCCAACATAATTGGGAAAAGGCTAGGCAGATGGTGATGAGGGTAATTCTTATAACGTTTGTAATGAAACTGACAGTTCGAAAAAGTGACAAGCTTTGTTTGAAAGTTGCATAACAGTTTACCTCCCTGACTGTACACACTTTAAAATCCAAAAAAAAAAACTTACAGCTCTGTGAAACGTGGATCTTTCAGTTCAGCTGCGAGGTTGATACCGTTTGCCAAGACAGCGCGTACTTGCGTGCTGGGGTCGTCATTCGTCATGTGTGCCATTAAAAGCATCATCTCAGCGGTGGGAAACGCCATAAAGATGTTCAGGGCAGCAAGAACCCTCACCTCATAAGGCTCTGCGGTGTTCCTCAAGATACTGAACAATACAGCACGAACAGATTCGTTCCTCAGGTTAGCCAAGCTTTTGAGACTTGCCACCATTTGCATACGAAGATACTTGGTCACTGCAATTCGACCGTCCAAATATGGGGTGAATGTCTTCAAAACAGCTTCGTGAACCAAATTTCCGAGAGCTCTTACATAAACCTGAGCCTTGTTAGAATCTCCATTCTTAATTGCTTTTTTCAGCTCTTTAGAGATATATGGGATAAAATGTTCGGGATACGAGATTTTCTTACTGAAGCGCAACATTTTGGTGGCTGATAACAGGGCTGAGTTATTGAGAAACTGTTGCTCGGTCACTTCAGGGCTAATCGCGAACTCAAAGAATTCAGCCTGAATATCTGGAGAAGGGTAGCGAAAACTGACGCCTATACTAGTGATCAACTCAGCTGCTTCCTCACCTTGGATCTTCTTAGAAAGGATCCAGGACTTGATTTCCCTGAATGCGGCAACAGTGCCTACTTGTGCGACAGCATCACGATAGATTATCCACATACCGGTATTAGTGACATTCTTTGAGGACTCCGCAATTTCAACACTTCTAGTCAACTGGGTCAACTGCTCCGAATTTAATGACATTATGACACGTATAAGAACGTTGAACTTTGAAAGGAAGTCCGCCTTTGGTAATTCGTCAGGTGTCTGCAACAAAGGAGCCATATCGTGGAGCAATTTTTCGGCGTTCACAATGCTTTTATTATTACCGCTGCGGACAAACATAGACTGACTTATTGAGAATAAAAGCGAATCGATCTGGCGACTCGCTTCAGGCTTTTTCCACTCAGCACCGTTTATATCTTCGACAGACGAGAGGAAGGCTTTCACGTAACTGTACACTTCAGCCTTCTGCTTACCGTGCAGAAGAGGACTCACGAAGGCCGAGCTTATGAGTTCTGATTTGTAGATGGTGCCCTGTCTGCCTACGACCAAGCGGGCTTCAAAAATGTGCTTGATTAACTGTTTCTCTTCATTTTTGTAAGCAATTCCATTCCAAATAGCGCCCTCTGGCAAGCCAAAGTATAATGCAGGAAGATTCTTACACGCGCCGTAATTCTTGCCCTTGATGATCTCGACAGGGTCCTCCACTGAAACGAATTTAGGCACCTCGCGACGCCATTCTGCTGAGAGCGGCGCTATAGCGTATAGAGTCTCACATTCACCTGTCACGTCAGTCTCCATCTTCTTAAAGAGACCTTGGAAGGTTTCCTTATCAAAGCTGTTTGGGAAACTGTCGACATGACCAAAAGTTGATACATCAGCTTGAAGAGCGCTTATCAAACCCTTTAACAAGTTCTCCATAGCAACAGAAAGTGTGCGAGATACATTTAATGATTTAACTCGACCTCCTTCAACGAGTATCTCGAAAGGTTCCTCTATGATCTCAATAGGTTGGTATTCGAGGTCGGTAGGTAAATGGTGGTACGAAATGTTCATTTTCTTTCCCTGGTGGATAATCGCGTACATCGGCTGACTCAACTTAGCCATGAGCTGGCCAGGAGCCAACACCCGGATGATGAACTGACTCTTAAAGGCATTGCCAATGCTGAAGCTGCTGTCGAATTTGGTCCAGGTGTAAGTATCCACATCATAAAGGTACTCTTTGCCGACATGCCAAGGCCAGGTTTTATTCTGGGTGACAGGACTCGACGCTACTGCGGCTGGAAGTTAAGAAAGTGTAGATGCATAAATATAATACCAGCTTATTTTTGTCGGATTAAGGCGATTTAAGGCGTCATGCTTCGAACATTGATCAGCACGCTTGTTCAAGAGATGAATAATGTAAATGAAAAATCTGTGCAAATAAATAAAATTAAAAATGTTTCTAATATTTTTTTTAAATGTTTGTTTCTGTTTGTTCTGGCTATCTCCGAAACGCCTGGGCTGATTTTGGCAAGACTTTTACTCGCAGATAGCTAATGTTATAAGGAGTAACTTAGGGTACTTTTATTTTATTTTGATTTATATTTTAATAAAAAAAAGAGGGTTACGCGAAAACAAAATTGAGACCAATGAAATAGTGAACGCGAACTTAGTCCGGGGCAACGGCTAGTATATAAAAAACAGAACTGTTGTTCGTTTTAAAATCAGGAGTAGGGTATTGACCCTGCCGGGGCTGCGGGTTGTTCGAAAGATATACCGCGCCCCCGGAACGCAAAGGTCACATGAAGAAACATAGATGGGTTTTAGTCAGCAAAAGTCTGACGCTCCCTCCCGCCCCGCCCAGGGCGGGGGGTTATTTGATGATTTCCCATCTATAAAAAAAAAGAAAAAAAAAGGGATTGACCCTACTCCTGTGTTATTGTACAGCTATTCTAAATAGCCTCATTACGCATTCACAGCGTTCGAAAAGATCCGAAGGAAATATTGTTGAAACTAGAAACACAGGACCGACATTCTTTACATTTATGTTCCTAAAAACCATTTTTTTCTAATACCGCAATCGTGCAATATAGGTGCGGTACCCCCAAACACAGTAAAATATTGTATGTATACCATCACGCCTGTATTCCCCGAAGGGTTAGGCAGAGGCATACTAATGTACACCCACTGCAGTTCGCCGGTATATTTAGGTCCCATGTAATAGGGGGCGAGCCTATTGCCAGTAACCGGGCACAAATCCAAACTCCGAGCTGCTATTGAGAATTTCATAGAAAAACCCAATAACACTTTTTGCTCGACCCGGGAATCGAACCCAGGACCTCTAGCGTAGGTGTCGAGCTTAGAACCACTAGGCTAACGAGGCAGTTAAATAAAATGAAATAAAATAGGATATATTGTAGGACATATCAATATTTAAATGTAAAAAAGTATAAATACCGATAATCGCCGTCAGTACAAATAGGTTCATAATTCCAAAGGCACAGTGGTCGTCTTCAGTGCTGCCAGTGCAGGTTTCTGGTGCAAAAACCTGAGATACATAAGATTAAATACACAGAATGCGTTTTATCCAATTAACCTTTAACTTAATGCATAAATATCTTTGACTAGCTTTTGCTCGCGACTTTCTCCTCTTCAATACATACATACATACATACATACAAAACCTCATGCCTACTTTTAATGAGGATGGGCAGAAACCACGGAACGCTACCTGCTACGATCCTTACATACTTCTTTCGCCTCATCCACATACAATTCAATAAATTTAAAAATATCGGCTGTATTTAAAATTCAATCATGACTCAAAAGGCACTTTGCGCCATTTATTATCTATCATAAGACCGTTATTGTGGTTTTCCTAGAGAACAGTACTTTTTTTCGAGATGAAAGGTACCCTATATCCTTGTCTGTACACCTGACAACATTTATGCAAAATTTCAGGATAATCGATTTAGAAGTTTTGGCGTGAAAAGATAACAAACAAACTTACTGTCGCATTTGTTATTTTAGTTAAGGTTCAACAGTGAAATTAATTTATTGTTATTACAATATTTCAAGATTCTGATGAAAGCTTTTGCATGTGTCGCAGGTTTATGATTAAATCTGGTATTTCATCAACAAACTTAGGCTTTTGATTAAGGCTGTCACGGCTCCAGCGCTGCGGGGCTCCGAGCTCCGGCGGTCACACGCGAGCTTATCGTCGTCGATGGTTTTAACGTCCACCACCGCAGCTTCGGCCTGCTGGCCCCGTACGTTAGAGCCACGATCCCTACGACGTTAAAGTCAGGGTGGAAGAAGTCATTAGATGATTTCCCATAAAAAAAACCCTCGTCGCTTACGCGGGCTTAAATTACACTCTATGGGTAAAGCAGGCAAGACTACGTAGAGTCGGTTCTGCAGCGATTTGTTTATGTAACTAACTTTTGTAGCGTTACATATAAAGAAATAAATCATCTCTAATGGTTTTATTTATTGAAAGAAACAGCAACCGACACGGTTTTTATAATAAAACTAAACCAGTCTAGGTTTTTGATCAAAAACCTGATTTGATAATATCCCTACACATGCATTATTATCAATACCTGGGCGTCACAATGCAAATTCAAAGATAAATAGTATGTACCTACATCGCCCAGTATGGCCGACAGCTTATCTTTCACTCACTATATAAAAATGAAGAGCATCATCAATTTTATTATTTTGTACTTGTGTACATTTTAATTTATATATTTATGAGACTTTTTATCTTAAATTTTGTTATTTTTCTCTGGTACGTACGGTTATTTGCAATTGCCATTTATTTATTTATAACCAGCTACCCCGCGGTTTCTTTGGTAACTGCTCCACCCTCATTAAACCGTAATTCGAAAATAACCAAACCACAAAACTTCTACAATAAAATTACAAAGGATGTACCTACAATTTACAAAATCAAAAGGGGAAACTCATAGGACATCGCACCGCTGTCAATGACACAAAACCCCAAAAGGCTGGCAGCATTGCCACGTTGTATGGCAATGTTAATTTTTAGTCCCAAGAAATGGTCAACTTTCTGGTAACGTGAAGAGCCGGACAGTCGCTTGGCGATGGCCCGAATGCAGGTGAATACAAGTGTTTTACTGCCTACCTAACCTCCAAAACCCAGTTACTGTTACCAGGATACCTCTTGGTAAGACTGGCTTGTCAGAATCCTGGCAAGATTCCTGGCATCTAACAATCCGTAACGGCTGTCAGAGATCTACAAATGACAGCAGGGACCAACGTCTAACACGGAGGTGTCACACCACCAACTTCCAAACTCGGGGCTGCTATTGAGAAATTTCTAATGGAAAATCCCAATAACACTTTTTGCGTGACTTGGGAATCGAACCCAGGACTCCACGCTCATCACTCATCAGTCGCGCTTGTGACCACGAAGTTTAACGGGGCAGTTACATACCTATTCGCATATCGATACCAGAAGTATCAATTAACGTAAGGGACATTTTGGCGAAAATGAGTTATATACATCATTGGATTCAGAATTTTCTGCTCTATCGATTGGTATTATTAAAAAAATTCTATCGTTAAAAAAAGATCCCTTACGTTAAAAAAAATTGGCCTGGGTAAAACGATTTATGAAAAAAAAATGATGTAACGGACGTTTACATTTTTTTTCTCTGAAAAATAAAGTAAGTCATAGTGTTAAATAATTTACAACCTCATCTTAAACCTCAAATCAGTCGATTTAAATAGCATATCCTTTACTTTAATTCATGATTAGAGTTTTTTAAGAATTATTTCTAAATTTCATTTAAATCTGTGATAGCTAAGCTGAAACTAACATTAATCATGCAAAGAACCTATTTCCATGGTGTTAAAATACCATAATTTTAGTAGATAATCTATATACCTAGTTACATCAAATTGCAACACTGTAAGAGTCTTTTACAATAGGATTACGTATAATTTTCTATTTCTCTTGCTGCTTACACTATGCTTGACGGTTTACACATAAAAATTAGTAACGTAAGGCACAACTAAACATATTTTTTTAATGTAAGGGACATGCTATATTTTAAACCGCTGGGTATTCCTAAATCTTTCGTTTAGAGCATGAAAGAAGAGGAAATTCTAAGAAACTTTGCTCTAGACACAATTAAAATTGGAGCAGACAGTAAAAAGTTATACCCAGATTTAAAAAAATAAAATCGTTTTTTGGCTCTCCTGAAAAACCGTGTTTTGTCCCTTACATTAATTGATACTTCTGGTATCGATATAAGCATCGTTATATTTAATGGGTACAATAACATTTATTCTGTAAGTGTATTTGTACACATACAAATAATAAAAACTTTATTATATTAAAATAGGATTAAAATAAAACGGTATATTTTCTGATTGAATCTTATCTTTAATTGAGCATTAACACGACACAACGACAGCAACTGTCTACAAATTATAAAAACAAGATGTTCAAACATCTTAAAAAATAAAACTACTTACTGAGCAAATTAAGAGATCTCAAAACGGAAAATACTTATGTAATCCTAGTACGAGATTCTTTGGAAAGCATGCATTTGTACATTTTAGGAATAACTTAAAATTAGACATTACTATCTAGTCTGTAAAGTTTATATTCGTTTGTATCTATACCGCTTCGATGTTTACCTTTCGTTTCAAGATCCTAGTATCGCCAAATCTACGTCACTTTTACATGGCTGAAATCACAGTGGGCAAAAATGCATGGGAATTGGTCCAAGGGTCGCCATGTATGAGGGTCTGCCCCCACGACCGATAACTTGCCCGATTATCGGGCCGATTTTTGACAGATTTCTTCGTCGGCGAGAAGAAATGACCGAGAATCGGGCCGATTCTCGGTCGCGTGGGCAGACGCAAAATCGTATGCTAAACGAAAGGGTAGAATGTATTTCTACCCTTTCGTTTAGCATACGATTTGTGTGTTACGGAAAGGGTATATACATAATTACCAAAGTCACAGTTTCTTTCGGTGTTAATAAACCACATAGCAATAGGTATTATTTTAATAATACCCATAATACTCATAAAATTATAAAGTTAAGAAACATTTAAGTGAAAAATCAATTGTTTCCAATTGAATTATACACATCACTACACCAAGTTAGCTGATCAGTGTCAATAAACTACACACAAAAAACCAAATCAGTGAAATATTCGTTTACCTGACACGTTTGTTATGATGTGAACTTAATAAACTGCCTAAATAAATAAAAAAAAACATGCATTTTCAAAGTTTTGAGTTAAATTTTTGTACCGGGTTCACTTTTCACCCCGTTTGTATGGATATACCCTTTCCGTAGCACACTGTATAGTCTACAAACATACAAAAGAACATCAAAATGTAGCCAAGATTATTTACTTGATCGCCATTTACTTGATTGCCATTATTTACTTGATCTATTATTATGAAAGTAGGAACAACCGAAAATCATAAATGTCGCCCTCTCCTTCAACATTATATAAAATTTACAGACTACACTGGTATCTTATTACGTATACTTGCTAAAACTACTGTAATCTACAATAATTATATTACATTTAATTGAGCAAATATAGGTGCAAATGGAACAATTTCTTAATATCTACAAAGGACTTATGACAACAACTACAACTTTCTGAAAAAATCGCTTAAGGCCCAGGTAACACAACTGCTTTGTTAAGTGGACTATTCATCATCATCATATCAGCCGCAGGACGTCCACTGCTGGACATCCCCATAGACTACCTAAAAGACTGGTTGGAAGCGGCCTGCATCCAGCGTCTTCCTGCCGTTCTAATCAGGTCGTCCGTCCACCTTCACTAACCACTTTCCAATTTTTCCTAGTGGACACACATTCACACTAATAATGAAAATGCAAAAGTGACACTGTCTGTTTGTTACCTCATTACGACAAAACCACTGAACCAATTTTAATAAAATGTGTCAAAGAAGTAGCTTGGCATCTAAATAGAGATATAGGCTACATTTTAGTCCTTAACTTGGTCTGTGTTTACAATCACCGACATTCTCGCGAACGAAGTCACGGGCAAAAGCTACTGTAATAGCTTGCTAGCTGTGTAGATTATAACATATAATCACGCGTGTATTCCCCGAAGGGTTAGGCAGGGGTACACCTCTGCGTAATCCTCTGCATACCGGCGAACTGTAGGTGTACATTAGTTGTAACCAATGTTGTGTTGTATTAGTTGTTCAACTATAGATTAATTACACTGTAGATTAAATCTATACTAATATTATAAAGCTGAAGAGTTTGTTTGTTTGTTCGCGCTAATCTCAGGAACTACCGGTCCGATTTGAAAAATTCTTTTTTTGTTGGATAGCCCATTTATCGAGGAAGGTTATAGGCTATATAACATCACGCTACGACTTACGGGAGCGAAGCAGTATTCAAAAACGTAACTTAAGGCGAATGAATAAAGCCACGCGAACGAAGTCGCGAGCAGAAGCTAGTTTATTATAAAGCCTAATAATATAATAATATGCTTTCCTCAGTATACTTATTACATGGGCCCTAAACATACCGGCGAACTATGAGTTAACATTGGTACACCACTGCCTAATCCTTCGGGGAATACAGGTGTGATGATATCTACTTATTGCAATATTATCATAATACTAGTTGCAAGTTATTGCCCAAGACTTCGTCCGAATAACTGTCCTTATCGCTGCGTACTGGTTGCTTAGTTGGTAAATATCTTTAATAATTACTTTGGTAAGTCGTAACAATAATGATAAAAAAATATTCATTTATTATTTAAGAACAATCATAAACAATTACGTTTTATAATCTTTACATTCTGCAAAGTTTAACATGGGTTTATTATTTTATTATGTACAGAAATGAATTGTTGCAATATTAATTTTCTATCAAATATTATCTAACTAAATTATTTATATTTGGAATCAATGTTTTTCTTAATTAATTTAGAAATTGTTAAAAAAAATCTAAATCTACTTTTTTGTGTTTTAAACACAAGTTACATTTTATTAATAATTATGTACTTACTTAAAAAATAACAAATTTTGAGCCAATCATTTTCCTTCAGTCTTTCATAATGAGCTTTAATTAGAATTTCATTTTATTTTACAAACTTCATACAAACCACTAATAATAACAATAAACGTTGTTAAAAGTATGAAACGATAAAAACTGAAGTTTTAAAATTTGAGCATTGAGTTTTAAAAACTTAAAACTACAAATACCTAAAAAGTTCTTGAGACTTCGTGGAAGGTCTTAAAACGGTTGACCTATCAGTTTGCCAAAAAATAATTTACAGATTTTTATTTGACAAGCAGTTTGGCAAACACATGATTTGTTATTTCATCATTATATTCATTTAGCAAAATAGTTATTGGATAAACTGTTTTAAAATAAGATAATTATAATTAGACAAACATTTTTTTTTAAATTTATCTCATTAAAAGCTAGATTAGGATAACCTAATCTAGCTTTTAAATGTTTTTTACAACACATTTGCTGAATAAGTTGTTTGTGCAATAAAAAGTATATGAAATGTTCATTGTAAACAAAAAAAATTGTCAATGGTGTTTTGGTAAAACATTTGTGAACTCTATTTGATCAATTCTCTTCTTCTTTTTCTTTCCGCGTATACATATATTATACTACTTAGAGCCATTTGGTGGCCACGCCTATCGCGGCATCAGTTGCGTTTTTAAAGTCCTCTAAAGTGCAGATAAAAAGGACACTTTGGGCGCTGAACGGAGTGTTGAAAATCCAACAGCATGTAACACTGTTTTAAGAGATGGTGGTAGTCCCACTATTGTTGTTGTCATGATTAATATACAACTAAACAGTGACAAAAGAAGTAAGAAGAAACAAGAGCCATACTAATATTTTGAAAAGATCCAAAAAACAAATCTATAACTGACAAAACACCCAAGTCCTATGAAATTTAGGACAACGCCATCTAGCGGACCATAGCAACAACATACGCTTAAAAGGTATACCCAAACTAGCGAGAAAAAAGGAAGTTCCCCAACCAAGAAATCTTACAGTTTCTGCAACCTTGGTACAGTCAGCTTATCTCTGATACACCTAAGAGTTGTCAGCTTCGCCGGTGAACTGGGCACCGTCTGCTCCTGGTCAGGCTTCCTCATGGGCCTGGATGCTGGGATGCAGGTGCGGGGCACGTTCGTGATGTGGGGATGAGTCTTCACATGCTTCCGAAGAGAGGAAGGATCTGTGTACCTCTTGCCGCAGCCTATCGCGCCACATGCGTATGGTCTCTGTAAAAAAGGGCAAGGTTAATAAGGAAATACCTGCTAAGGCACACAGTTGCTAAGGCGGCTCATCTCTCGTGCATGACTGCGGTTTGGATACCGGATAAGTACCACATGCCTGTATTCCCCGAAGGGTTAGGCAGAGGTGTCCCAATGTACACACACAGTTCGCCGGTATGTTTAGGTCCCATTTAATAGGGGGCCGGGGCTGCGGATTGTTCGAAAGAGATACCGCGCCTCCGGAATGCAAGAAGGAACATGGATGGGTTTTAGTCAGTAAAAGTCTGACACTAAGGGCGGGGGAGACAATTGGATGATATCCCGCCGTTAAAAAAAAAAATGAAATAGGGGGAAAACCTATTGCCATTACCGGGTGCAAATCCTTACTCCAAGCTGCTACAGAGAATTTCCATAGAAAACCTAACACTTATTAACACTTTGCTCGATCTTTGAATCGAACTCAAGACCTCTAGCGTAGCAGTCGCGCTTAGGACCACTAGGCTACGGAGGCGGACAAGAACCAATGTGTCACTTTAGCAATTGAAATGTATATTCTAAGTTTATCTTGGACATCACTGACTTCAGTGAAGGAAAACATCGCGAGGAAACTTGGACTTGTAATTAATATAAGTCTGAAATCGCTAATCTGCCTTGTGCAGTATGTCAGCCGTGTCTTCTCTATATGAGAAGCGTTTGACCTGTAATGGGTCAATATTATGCCCGGCTAAATAAACTATAAGCAAATTACACGTATAATAAAAGCCATACATTAATTTTATTTCCTAGGCCGGTAGATTATATAAATGACGCTCATGCAGGGCAAAATATCTAAGTGAAAATTCTTCACGGTTACTTAATTGTAAGGGGGTCCCACTACACCGTACCATTCTTTTGACTAAATACCTACAGGCTATCAAAATCTTTGAGAGTTTCGCTCCATACTATAAAGTATCGTACACGGAAAGAAACATGACACAAACTATTACGCCCTCTAGAATGTATAACTAGCGTATCATATGACATGTTCCGTGCATGACACGTGATGGTGCTGGTCGGTGACGGAACGGTCTAGTGGGCATAGGCTATGGGCTATGGACGCTGTCATTTGGGATTGGTCATCTCTTAACTAACATGGTTTACTTCTTTATTTATTTTTTTCTTCCTTATTACTATTATTTCTTTTTTTTGTCACGTTCTTTGTTTTCACCTAAAGAAGCAACAAGAATTTTGTAACCATGATTTTCAAAAAACCAATAATTTGTATTTTTTTACTTTTATACGGTTCGTTCTTCTCCATAGAGACCTACGTTTTGGAACGACCAACTAGCTTCAACTTACTGAATAACTTCTTGACAATTCAAAAGTGCCTGTAAATGGTAATTGAAATAAATGCTTTGACTTTGACTTTAAAAATTGTTTACGTATATAACTATCACAATATTTTTTTCCGTTCCTATCACGGTCATAGTGTGGTACAGTCTAGTGGGCAGACGCCTTAAATCACAAAGGTTATCAACTATCACGCTATCGGCCAGACTTGACATGATAAACAAATTAAAAGTAAAAGCACTGGTGTATGATATCAATTTTATTATTCCTAATCATTATTATCTGTTTACTTTTTAAGATGTGTTCATTTTTAGTATTCTTCCGTTGCGAGCCAAATAGGTATGTACGGCCTGTTTTTGTGTTTTTTTTTTAATTTTAGTTGTTATCATTCTATATGGAGTCACGTTTTTACACACGTGTCAATTTATTTTATTCATTATAAGAAAACTTAAGTACAGCTGCTAACTTTAATTATGTAATACATTATGTAGAAGTTTCTACTTATCAACATTATTATGTAATCAGAATTTGACCCTGTTTAGCTTTTATGTGTCAGTGTGTTGGCAATTTCAAAGTTTTTAATATTATTTTTTTGAAGTGAAAGGTTTTCAATAGCATCTCGGAGTTAGGATTCGTGCCCGGTTAATGGAAAAAGACTGGCCCCCATTACATGGGACCTAAACATACCGGCGAACCGTGGGTGTGCATTAGTGCATCTTTGCCTAAGCCTTCAGGGAATACATGCGTGATAGTGTTTTATTTGAATTGACAACTTTTTGGCTTTTTGGGTATTTTCTACGCTAACGGTCTTGAGTTGGATTCCCAAGTCGAGCAAAGTGTTATTGGGTTTTAATATGAAATTCTCAATAGCAGCTCGGAGTTGGGATCAGTCTGCGGTTCATGGCAATAGGCTCGCTCTCTTTTACATGGGATATAAACATACCGGCGAACCGTGGGTGTGCATTAGTGCATCTTTGCCTAAGCCTTCAGGGAATACATGCGTGATAGTGTTTTATTTGAATTGACAACTTTTTGGCTTTTTGGGTATTTTCTACGCTAACGGTCTTGAGTTGGATTCCCAAGTCGAGCAAAGTGTTATTGGGTTTTAATATGAAATTCTCAATAGGAGCTCGGAGTTGGGATCAGTCTGCGGTTGATGGCAATAGGCTCGCTCTCTTTTACATGGGATATAAACATACCGGTGAAATGTGGGTGTACATTAGTGGGTCTCTACCTAACCCTTCAGGGAATAAAAGCGTGATGTTTTTTTATTTGAATTTACAACTTATTGGCCTTTTTGGGTATTGGAAATTTCAAAGTTTTAATATTTTTTGAAGTGGTTAATGACAATTTGTACTCACGGCATTAAAATGTGTCCTCTGATGCTTGGCTCTGTCGGAAGAGTTGGAGAAAGCCTTCCTGCAGTGTGGCGCAGGACACGCGTAAGGACGTTCACCAGTGTGGGACCTGACGTGGATCTTCAGGTTCTCTAGACGAGAGAACGCCTTGCCGCAACCAGGGTGCTAGAATACAAGTTATTTAAAGTAATTTGGAGAAAAAAAATAATCTTAAACTTATGGCTTAGGAAATTAAGTGTTGTAAAAACGCCAGTGTTCTAGTTGTGGATATTTAGATCTGACTAGAAAGATTAATGTCTAGAAAACGAGAAATCGGACAGGCAAAATCAAGTCAAAATCTTGTGAAAAATATGAGTAAAAAAGGATTTTTTGACAGATTGAGACTGTTGCTGGAATTACCTATCAGGCTAACCAATAGTTATACGATGACCTATTGGGTGCTATCAAATTAATGTTTACCAGTAGATACTGTTGTAGTTTTTTCAGCGTTGACGGTAGTTGATGCAGGTAGTCATTGTAGTCAATGATTCACACCAAGTCTTACCTTAAGTTTATTTGTAAATGCAGTTTCATGATTATGTTTACTTATCCGAGTCGTAAGTACTATCGATACATTATCGGGTGACTGAACTTTAGTTACGAATAAAAAATAAAAAAAGTTATAAAGTTCATACGCATAACGTCTTTTGCTGAATAAGAAATATTAGCTTGTACAGGTAAACGGTTATTCCAACGGTTCTTTTAGAAATCTATAGGGGGACCTATATCTAGTGACAGTGACTGTCCTACTGCTGATTTTATATGATGATGATGACGACAGATAAACGAACAATAATGCAAATACATAATTGTCAAAATGTTCATCATAATATTCACAAAACTGATACTTACATGACACCTGTTAGGCTTATGTCCGGAATGGACGCGCATGTGGATGAGAAGCTTGTAGCGCGCGTTGAAAGGACGACGCTCTCGAGCGCATTCGCGCCACAAGCAGCTGAACTCGTCACCTACACGATAAATAACACATATTTAACCTTTGTATATTGAAATCAAATTGAGAATGAACTGAGAAAAAAGATTCCCTTTGGTTTTCTTTGACAGTGGCAAGGACTCTACAATACAATTCAATTCCTACCGGTTTTTTTTTTAAGAAAACCGTTGCCTCTCCTTTTCTCTCTCTGAATTTTTCCAGTATAGTGGGTGCGTTTACAAACATATAAACTCCCATACACAAACAGTCAGACTCGGAACAACTATCAGTATACCATACCAATATTTCTGCTATGCGGGAATCGAATCTGCGACACCCAGTGCAGTCAGACAATCGCACAGTTATCAGCCAACCGTGTTATAAGGTAGGTATAATATAGCGTAAGAATATACAGGATAAGTTTTTAACCAGTGCGTAAATTTTTTTTGGTAGTTCAGTGTCAGTAATAGAACACATTTCCATGTTTAGTTAAAAAAAAAAAAAAAAAAAAAATTTCATCCTTATCCGAGTTTGAAATAAGCAAAACATCCAGGACATAATCTATTCGCCATACTATCAATGAAAACTCGCGGCCGCCGCCGCCGCCCGGGCGCATGGCTGGGGTGAGGGGGTGGGGAATGCGCTAGCGCCGAGTGACAATGAAATATGGTTTTTAAGTAAACATGTTTCGTAAGCGATAACTTTTTTTTTTAGTACTAAGACATATCAAAATAAAATATACGTGTTTAATAAAACGTGTTGAAGTTTATTATGGCAAAATTTACGCACTGGTTAAAAATTTTTCCTGTATTACATTTGTTTTAAAATTATTGTTGATTTTACCAATCGTTATCTTGCTTCTAAGCTGTAATCTGTTTCCCTAAAAAATATTTATATTTACCTTTGTACGTATTGACATGGGCTCTCTCAATGTGTTCCACTAACGTCGTTTGGTTCGGATATCTTTCATAACACTGCTCCCATAAACATACTCTTTCACCTAAAAATATATTGAAATCAGTTTAGAAAAGCACCAACTCTTTCTGCAAGAAACCACTATCTGCCGGTCAATTCTGTAAAAGCTTTTCTCGGTGAATTTAGATGAAGTGAGTTTGAGGTGACCTGACATTCCACCATGTTAAAGATTGACAGCTTATAAATTCACTTCAACTAAAGACATTCAGACAGAATACCACAACTTTAGACCAACATCTCAACATCACGTCGGGGCATGTGCGATTCAGAGTAAAGAAAATATTAAGCTTACTTAGTTCAGAGCTTTATGTGAATAGTTTGTATATTTACCTTGAACCTTTTCTTTATCAGCCTTCCTCTGATTTTGAGCCTTATTCTCAACAACACTAACATTATTATCGGTCTCAAAAGTCAACCCAAAGTCGTCCAAATTAACAAACAAATCATCTTCATCAAAATTTTCTGAATTTTCATCGTAATAGCTTGAACTGTGTACATCACTTTCAACTGATTCTGATACCGATATTTTTCGTTCATTTCTATCAAAACTAAATTCATTACAGCTTGTGGGTGTATCTGGTAGTACGTATTTTCTTTCTTCTAAGTTATAAAGAATGTTATTTGGATAACTGTAGTGTTCTAAGCTATTGACTGGGTTAACAATTTGTTGAACGGGAGTCACATTATTGTATTCAGGCATTTGAGTATCATCAACATTGTAATTACAATATCGTTTTGAAAATACTGTATCTATTGATGGTAGAAGATTCTTCTCTGGTGTAGTAGAATTTAGATATTCTTCATTGAAATCTGGAGTCAATCTACACGATTCACCGTCTTCTCTGCACAGTTCATCAATAAGTGATTCGTCATCTATGTAGTCGTTATTCGCTTCATACATTTTGTTTTCTTGCGCCTTGTAAGTATCCATTTTACAGTTCTTATCTTCAAAGTCGATGCCATCTAAATCTAATAAGACTTCCTTAATATTTTGCTCATTGATATTGCTATCAATAACTTCGTCTATAATCTCAAAATCAGCTTCGTTATTTGTAGGAGCGTTCCAGTTATCCAAAACTTCAAAATCGAAACTTTCTTCAACTCCGTACTTAAAATTGTCCACTTTCTTATTTTTGTTACAATTTTCTAGTTCCAAATTGAATTGTGACATGTAGTAAGCATGTAAGTCTGTCACGTTATCGTTTCTATCGTTAAACATGTCTTCATCCTCGTAGCACGGAATAGTGTCATATTGTGCCATCTTCATAGGTTCATTTACCTACAAAAGTTCAGTAATCTCTATGTAGAGGTGCTGAACTGTTGACATGTGGTGTTTACTTGTAACTTTGCGCATATGGTTTTGCTATTATTATAAAAATAAACTTTCACTGTGTATGATCACGCGTGGCTCGAGCATCTGCGAATTATAAATTTAATCGTCTCTTTAGAATTATTATTTCGTCGCCACACGTGTTAGTAAGCTGACTTATGGCCTATTATTATTCAAGTTAGGAAGCTTATTGGATGATGCAAAAAGGGTTTTATTTTTAAATATTGAATGGATGTCTTTTTGGTTTGAATCACGCTGAAAATATTTTTTATTCATGACAGAATCTTTTTATCAATCACAGTTGTATTGCCAAATGTTTGGTTAAACCTTAAAAGTCTTTAGCGTTTTTTCATGCCATGGAAATCATAAGAACACGTGGATTGCAAGATAAAACAGTTTCGTTATTTATTATTACACCTACTGATAAAGTACCTATTATCAAATCCTTTTTTTACATGTTGTGGTTTCCGGGCCGATTTACAAAGCTATTTAAAAACGTTGCAAAAACCTTTAGATAAAACAACGATTCAGAATAAGTTGATACCAAGACGAACTTGAACTTATAGATTTCGTGTCTGTATTTCAAAAAGTTATTTGTCTGACTAATACCAAAATGAAAATTAAGACTTCAAACTTTTATTTAAGAAAAAATTGCGTAACTTATATTTTTACCAGGCTACTAAAAGGCGGAATACTAGTAGTAACATTTATTTTCAGACATGACCTCGCAACGCAGCTGAAATTACTGAAAGCTTGAGGTGGTAAAGTGCGTTGTTGTTGTTACGTGTAGGTAATAGTAGAAACACGTCATTGGCTTTACTTTGTTATTTTATAAGAAGGCAAACCAATTGACTGAATAACCGCCAGCAGTGTTATTCTGTAAAAATCTCCTTCGATGAATTTCAGTTAAGTAAGTTTCCAACCGGTCTATTTGGAAATTTTTGGGGGACACCTATGTTCAAGCAGTGGATGTCCTGTGGCTGATATGATGATAATGATGATGAAGCCACAAATCACCTCAAGCTAACTTAATTTAAAATCAAGGCAGATTTTTATAGAGGAGCACTGCTGATAAACATGGCTATCGTTATCGCCGATGCGACGGCTAGAGCGCCGCCCATTTCCCTACATGATGTGAACGTGAACATATTCGTATAAAACCAAAAGACATTTATTAAAGGGGTAAACAGCAAAAATAAAAAATGATCTAGAATAGTATTTTTTTACAGTCTTATAAGTAGATACGTTAATAACATTTATAACGTTACTTATTAAATATACTTAAAAAAATTCAATAGACTTTTTTTTTTAAATTATATTTTATAGATAAGATAAAAAATAAACTTACCCAATTATTTTTATGTAAAAAACTTTATAATGATTGCGATGGGCAAAAATAACAATTTACGCATAATGATAATTAACAAAAGTTCAAGCTTAATATAAGCATTGTCATTTTAAAAGATTGAATTGAAATAACGACGATTGAGAACGTTGCGACTTAAAAGAGGATATAGTGACAAAGGTTCAAAAGGGTTTTTTTTTTTTTTATAGATGGTAAAATCATCAAATGACCCCCCCCGTCCAGGGCGGGGCGGGAGGGAGTGTCAGACTTTTACTGACTAAAAACCATCTATGTTCCTTCATGTGCCCTTTGCGTTCCGGGGGCGCGGTATCTCTTTCGAACAACCCGCAGCCCCGGCAGGCATTTGGCCCTTAGTGGCCCCTTCCAGTGGCTGACACCTCTGTGCGCGGAACATGGACGCGCCGTCGACACGGTCTGTCGTTAGTTAATAACTTACGGACGGTGAGCTACCCATTGCTCACCGCCCACAGACCGTGCCTACGGTATCCGCCTGCGGGAGGCGCAATGGTGCCGTTATTGGCAATCCATTGCGCCGGCGGACGCGGTGTCAGCGGCGGCCGCGGGTGCGGCGGCGGCGGTGGCCGCGGGTGCGGCGGCGGCGGCGGCCGCGGGAGCGGCGGTGGCAGCGGTGCGGGGCCTTCCCCCGGCCCTGGCGGGTACGGCGCAGGCCTTGCCCCCAGCCCGGTGATAAAAGGGTATGCTTAGATGGTTCGGTCATATTGAGAGGATGAGTGAAAGGCGACTAACTAAAGGTATTTATGTGGCAGATGTGAGTGGCAACGCCGGGAGGGGACGCCCTAGAAAGACCTACCCTGACCTTATCGGTGAGGTTCTTCAGAAAGGTCGGGTGTGCAGTACTCGTAACCGGCGTGCTTGTATGACCAGATGTATGAACGTGAACGAGGCGAAAGTAGTATGTAAGGATCGTAGCAGGTCGCGTTCTGTGGTTTCTGCCTACCCCCATGGGAAAAAGGCGTGAGTTTATGTATGTATGTATGTATGAATTGAAATAAATTTAATATTTATTGTAGTTTATAATGGTCAACTAGATAACGCTATTTAAATATTAATATTTCAAACCTCTTGTTTATTAAAGCTACACGTGTTTTAAGGCAAATAACTTTTTTATATTTATTTTAGTCTTACACTAAATAATCATTTTACTAACAATTTTAAAAAAATAATGATATGATAGACGTTTATAAATGTGTGTATAAATCTGTAAATATTTTTCTTTTATTTACACTTTGTTTATACAAAGTTTAAATAAAAGAAAAATATTTAAACCAATACCAATTATTATTAAACCAATTTAGTTTTTACTTATTAAACACTAATCCTAATTTTTTTCTCCAAAAAAAAATAAAAATGTATTAATGATCATATACTTAAAGATTTAAAATCTTTACTACAATTAGCGCAAAAATGACGATCCCAACAAAGACATCAAAATAAAACAAGAGGCAAACACAAAAATACTCACTTATCAAAAACAGCTATGTACATTCAAAAACACAAACTTCACAATTTTGGCGCGAACTGTCAAAGTGACACATAACCTAACTTTTTACGTGCACAGAGCACACGAGCGAACAACACCAGGACATTGACGGGAATAGTACAAGGAGGTAACGGGATCGTGGAAAAACTCCTTACTGAAACCATAAGATGCCATGGATATAGTAATGTTTGGAAGGACATGTGTGACGCGGATGTGGGAAGTGTGAAAAGAAGTACCTAGCAAGCGAATGGTTTATGTTTTTTTTTTTTGACTAGCTATTGTTTTTAATTTTGGCTTTTTTGGCTAGCTACTGTTTTAATTCTGGCATTTTGCACCTTTTTTAAAAGAAATATTTATGTGGTAGGAGGTTAGATCCTGAAATAGCTTTTTCTTTTGAATTTGTCGTGTCTATTTCAGGTTTGTTGAATAAGTAGTAAACATTTTTGTGCATATTTTTTTTTTATTAATTTAATATACATACAAATATACTTAACCAATATAGCATCTTGTGAAATGATGTCAATATCAAGAGGTGGAAAGAGTAATTATTTTACAATTAAGAGCCTACAATCATTTAGGTTTTGCTAACTTGTACAAAAAAACCTTGCGATACTAATTCCCCCGTACAAACCACATTTGTTTATAAAATTTAAATAAATAAATCTTCTCAAATGTACACCATCCAGTTCCTTTAGTTCGACGTAACAACATGTGCGTACAAAATGCCAACTAAATTTTCTGTCAACATCTTCTGGAACCAAATGAGTAAAGTTCTTATTATTATCGGTATACGGTTCAAATTAATTAAAATAACTACATTGTTCACAGCAGAAGCATGTAAGGATGTGTTTTACTGTCTTTTGGCGCCAAGAATATTTTATTGATTCAGTTGTCAATATACTTAATATTTTTTTGTAGCGTCTTATTATATATAAAACCGACGACACCTCTCATGCAAAAACCATGAAGGCGTTTAGGCTATAGAGCTTGCTAAAGAAATAATTATGCATATTATACATGCCAACAACTTCTGGCGAAGCAAGGTAAAACATTTGGTCATGTGTTATCTTTTATCATTTACACAATAATAAAAAAGTACTCATTTCAATAAAATATTTAAAAATGTGTTAGAAATGGATAAATGACGAAATACTTAAACCAAAACACGACCCTTTTGGAAGTGTTAGAGAAATAGTCTAAAAGAGGACTTTAAGACCAGGTCTATTTATTTCTTCTTATTCCGACAAAAATTAGCGTTACTTTTGAAACCAAATACTTCAATCATTTACAAACACCTGTGTCGGTATGATATCAGTTTAATTTAAAATGACAATACTGACAAATTCGCGCCAATTGGGAACTAAATTGATTTTAGCCCTGAAAACGCGCTGAATATTCAGTTAACAGTAAAATTAGATTTTTAGTACTTTGAAAATAATAAGCAGTTATACAATGGAGTTGGCAAATAAGTGACATCACAGTTTACTATTGCCATCTGTAAGAGTTTTCACTGGTCATAAACGTATCTAGTGCCAAGTACCAGGTTTGCATCAGGAGTCGTTCAGAGGCGGAGGCAATCTAACATATGCCGCATTGTAAAAATCAAAGTCAAAGCATTTAGTTAAATTAAACCATTTAGGTACAGGCACTTTTGAATTGTCAAAGAATCCGTCTGTTAGTTAGAAAGTTGATAGTTGTAATTGTTAATTGAAGCTAGTTGAGCTAATGATCATAATATGATATGATGATTTATGTCATTTCTATCAGTCATATCAAATAGTCCAATAATGTCATACTGACAGAAGACCGCCATCCCGTTTGACAGGAATGAAAAAGACTTCAGAAGAAACAAAAAAAGGTATTTTGAAGACACACAAACCATATAACGTGTTTCAGACATAAATTGGCTCATTAAATCATTTTAACTTACTGAAATTGCTCGTAAACCCCAAGTAGACGCTTCTTATTAATTTTAATCCCCTAACTCGTAAATTGCTGTGCCAAAAAAAGTGAAACTTCTGTAAAACGAACATAAATGGGTCGTGATGCTTTCAAAAGCTGTCGAAGACAAAGTGACGGCGCTCGTCAAATGTTTTTTTGTCTTGTTTACGAACTAGTGCGTTTTTGGGATACAATATTTTGGAAATACATATTTAGCGGTAACAGATAATTAGGTAAGCTTTTACCCGCAACTTTGTCTGCGTGAATCTCGATTATCGGCGAGTTTTTTTTTTGTACGGAGTAATCATTATTTTTCTAAAATCAAAGTATAAGTAGGTACCTTATAACATTAGCTACGAGTATAGGCCAGTGAAAGTACTGTCAAAATCTGTCCAGCTGTTTCGAAGATTGGAAGAAACAGACAGACAAACAAAATAATCTAAAAAAATGTTTTTTTAGTGTAAGTACCGTGTTAATTCATAATTGTAAAAAGCTGTTATTTTAGCACAACAATATACAGATAATTTTATTTAAGTATTTGTATAGATATTAATGTCGAATTAAATTAGGTACCTATTAATTTTTTTACCTATACAATTTTGTGTCTCTTAGACGATTTACACAAACAACATTTTATGATAATTTTGTAACTGTATTTATCTCGAATTCATTTGTTTTTAAAAGATTTACTTCAGTTTTTTAATAAGGTATTCAATTTCGCGTAACTTAATACCTATATGGCCATAAGTAACATCCCACAGGATAATACTATAGAATTATTTACAAAACATATAGTTTGCTATGTTTTGTAAACAATTACGAACAGTGGGATGTTTGCTTCTTTTAAAAACAAAAACAGTTAAAGCTAAACTTAAACTTTCAAAGTTAACCATCTCAAGTTATGGCAGAAGTTTAAAGCTTATACGAAGGTGTTTAGGTACTGCTAGGTTAGCTACCCTGTCTTGACCATGGCCCAAAATCAGATACTGGATAAGTCCATTTAAATCTGTCCTTCCATCTTCAAAAGCTCATCCCATACCTTCATAGTTCTCATATAATGATCCGACTATTACAAGAAACTATTTACAAGACTTCAAAAGATACATTGGCAAGGAACCGCGGTCCGCGGACCAGAACCGACCTCATCTAGTTTAAAAAAAAGGAGGACTTTATACTAGTAGCTGATCTCAAATAACTTATATTTGATACAAGGAAACACTTGTCGCAATTTCGAAGCAATTTTGCCAAAGTTAAACGTACAGCAAATAATTTCCAAAACTGCTGACATAGTCCACGTCAACACCATCAGCACCTACTCCGCCATGTCATCAAACAAAGTCACTCACCCCAAAATTACAAAAAAAAAAAACAGAAAAGAAAACATAACTCTTCATTTCATTTGAAAAAAGCAACGGTTTTATCATCAATTCGAATACTACCGTTTAAAAAAAGAAGTGTTGCGTGTAAGTGCGTGCGCGCAGCCTCGTCGCTCGTTTTATTGTCGTTGCAGTTGCTGTGCACGTGTGCGCGATGAACCATTTGTTACAATGATCACTAGCTTTTTGTTGAATTATTTTGTTGGAGAAAGACTTTTACTGTGGTTTTTATTTTTGACCTGACCTGACCTTAAAACATATTCTCGTAATTAAAAATTTACAAAATCTTATCTAAGCGACAATCAATGTTCTTCTTCTTTTCGTGTCAATTGACTCGTATTAAAGTCGGACCAGTATTGAGCAACCTCTACAACTCGGTCTCGTTTAGATCTTGTTAAAAATGTAGGTATACGTAGAGACAATTCAAACTACTGCTAATTTGAATTGCCTTCCTGAATTTTCAGTTTTTCAACATGTCATGACCAATAGTCGCTTAGACTCTTCCCAGTTTGATAATGATAAGACTAGTTTCTGATTTCGGAGAATAAACCTTAATACCCTTGTAGTAGTATGAACCCAACTTATGTCCAATTTCTCGAGCTTGAAGTAATTACTTCAAGGCGTTGATGATAAAAAAAACACCTTTTATAGGACTTTTCCACATTTCGACTTTACCCTCTGCTGGGTATAAACTTCCTTGTGTATATTATCTCGTCGCTTCCGTGCTAGCCTCATCCAGGTTTAAGGGTTCTACCCGTTCTACCTAAGAAGGAAAGAATCTAACTCTTTACAAAAAACGTTACCCCACACTAGAAATTTCTCCTTAGTCGTAAGGGCGTTTTCATATTCATACACAAACAGCCAGTCTCAGAACAAATATCTGTGGGCTATACAAATATTTGTTATCTGCAGGAATCAAACTCGCTACACACTGTGTAGCAGTTGCTCAGCCACTGCGTCAATCATGTCGTCAATCTAAGGACTTATTTTTAAAATAAAAGAAAACATTTAACTAAGTAATTTTGGCAAATTACCAGCTTACCAAAATTAATAAAAAGTCCATGACCCATATACTAATGGCATTACTAATTACAATGAAGTAATGACTGTAATAAGAAGCTAGAACAAGCAAATGTATGATTAATTATATTATGTTTATATCGCGTCGCCACGTTTACTATATCTAGGACAGCAGAACTACGAGAAATGCTTACACTTGTTGTAGGATTGTGGATCTCAAAGTTTTTGTCGAATACCCATTGTTGTTTCGATTCTGTGAAGGTTATGTTTTGCTTTAAATATTTTGTAAAAAAAATTGCGGGTGTTTTGTTGTCTTTTGTTTATTTCGTCTTAATTAAATAAATTGTTGGTTTTCTATTTTTAGAGGTGCCGGTTATAATTACATTATATCGGATGAAGTAACCTATACTTCAGTTCTAATTTCGAAAAATTCACGTTCTAAAAAGTATGAAACAAGAAAACATTCTCATCTGAAAGCCGTGGTCGTATGCCACTTTACCCTAAACTTTAGTGCTAAAGATTCATGTTCTATAACTACATACATACAGTTTTACCTGAATTAGGTGGCATACGACCACGGCTTTCAGATGAGAATGTTTTCTTGTTTCATACTTTTTAGAACGTGAATTTTTTGTAGTCGGGTTTTAGTTTTTTTTAAACTTCTTTTTTATTTAAAATATTTTGGGGTTTAAATTTAGACATTTATATGCGTAATATTATTGGAACTGCAACATATATACACAATATATGAAATAATAATCTATTAAGTCTCCCAAACGAAATATTGGTTAGTTAGCTAGGTTTATGATGCGTTCTAAAGGGTGCTATGTACAATTTACTTATATAATATATATATATTTGAAATGTGCTAATTAAGCCCTTTAGTTTGATATGCAACACGACCATATTTGGAAGAAAAAAATTTTTTTTTCACATCTTCTTGAGCCCTAGAGGGCGCCACATACAATTTATTGCAACATAATGTAGCCTATAACCAGCGGACGATCAAGACGCTTCTAATGACACCTCATTTGTCAATTTACGTTAGACGGTTTAGAAGTTATGAGGGAACAGATGAACATCCATACATACATACATACATACATACATACATACATACATACATACATACATACCGGTCAACCTCATAACCCTCCTTTTTGCTTCGCCGTAGTCGGGTAAAAATGAGTTACATAACGCTTGGTTTGCTATAGTACAATATATTAATTTTATTTGAATATCAGTTACTCTCAACTTAATGCTGACGCACAAGCCCTAAAATTCTTATATATTAACATACGAAGTCTATCAAAACAAGGAAAAATGGACGAACTTCAATGCATTTTGAAAAGCACACCTCACGTACTTCACCTGATATTACTAAGCGAAACATGGATTAAATCCGACTCCGAAGGGTCATCACTACAAATACCAAACTACACTCATCACTACAATTACCGCACTGACCGGCGGGGAGGAGGGGTATCAATCTTTGTTCACAATGACCTTGAACACAAAGATACTCAACAAAACTACATAGATGGCAACAATTATCTTTGGATCTTCCTAGAAAGGTATGCACTGAACGTCGGCATCATTTACAAACCTCCAGACACGAATAACAAAGACTTCATAGAATACTATTCCTCGCAACTTCAGCAGAAACGACGATGCATTGTTTTCGGCGACTTCAACCTCGACTTATTAAAACCGGACCGAACCACAATAACCTACACAAATATGATCAAGGAGGCTGGATACAAAATACTAAATCAAATCAAAAAGAAATACTCCACCCGGACTACCGATACCACCAATACAATATTAGATCATGTCTGCTCAAACCTGTCCAAAGACAACTTCCACATGGCTGTAATTGAATCATCCTTATCTGATCACAACCATATCTACCTGGAACTGAAGAAATTCAAACGACCACCTAAAATAATACATAACTATACAGCCATTGACTACACAAATCTATACAAAGACGTCAGCAATACCAACATCATAGCAGCAAACAACAACAACTACCACACTCTAGAGAGTATTATAAAGGATAAAATAACAAAAAACACAAAAATGAAATCAAAAATCCTAAACCTACCCAGAGACGATTGGATCAACCGGAAAATTACTACGGAAATTGACAAACGAAACACACTATGGAGGAAACTTAAAAATGAACCAAACAATGTCAATTTCAAAACGAATTTTATAACAAAGAGAAACGAAGTGCAACACTTTATGAAGAAAGAAAAACGTCAATATTATTTTACTAAATTTTCTAAATGCAAATCAAATCCAAAGAAGATGTGGTCCTTAATAAACTACCTATCTAATAACAATCCGGTCACCACCTGCAAAATACCTAAGCTAAACGTAAACAACGGAACCGTTAGCGACCCGACTAAGGTATGCGAAACCTTTAACAACTTTTTTGCGTCCGTAGGCAAAGACCTAGCTACTCAAATACCACACAAATTCCACAATAACTTAACATACACTACAATTAACAGTAACCCAAATACAAACCATTTAGATACTCTCACGCCTTGTACTAACACTGAAATCATAAACATAATTGATAAATTAGATCCAAACTGTAGCTCAGGAATCGATGGCATCACCACAAAAACTATCAAATGTATAAAAAACCTAATAGCGGCCAACCTAACAAGCTGCATCAATAACTGTTTTAAAAATAGTACATTTCCGAATACCCTCAAAATTGCGAAAGTCAACCCTATATTCAAATCCGGAACAAAGACAGATCCCGGCAACTATCGACCTATATCGGTATTGCCAGTACTATCAAAGATTTTTGAACGATTAATTTACACTAGACTAGAAAAATACCTAAACGATATCAATTATATTTATGATCGGCAGTTTGGGTTCCGACCCAAATCAAGCACACTGTGCGCCACAATCGATTTAGTCACCACTATTAAAACCAATATTGACAAAAAAAACATTGCACTCGGTATCTTCATTGACCTAAAAAAAGCTTTCGACACAGTATCCCATAAAATCCTATTATTAAAGCTAAAAAACATTGGAATCACCGGAGAAATGTATAACATCCTCTCTTCGTACCTAGACAATAGGAAACAAGTAGTTAAAATAGGTAACGCGATGAGTGGAACGTCGCCCATAGAATTTGGTGTGCCTCAAGGATCTCTGCTATCCCCCCTCTTATTTGCCATTTACATAAATAATATTAAAGACCTGGGCCTAACTGGACAAGTCACCTTATACGCAGACGATACTTGCCTTTTCTACTTCGGTAACAACATAAGCACCATTATTGCTGACGCTCAAAATGACTTGGATATATTATACAACTGGTTTAGCTCTAATTTACTTACAATAAATGCATCGAAAACATCATACATGATATTCTCAGCTAAAAATAAAAAAATTATTGAACACCCAGCCTTACATATAAACAACACTAAAATTGTTAAAAGTAATTGTGAAAAATACCTCGGACTCAGATTAGATAACAAGCTTACTTGGCAAGCGCATATTGATCACATAAAAACTAAAATAACATCGCTAATGGGATCAATGCGCGGGTACATTAACAATATTCCGAAAAAAATCCGCTACAATATCTATAACTCATTAGTGCGCTCACATATAAATTACTTAATTGAAATCTGGGGTTGCGCCACCAAATCAACAATAAAAGAGTTACAAATAGCACAAAATAAAATAATTAAACTTTTATTCAATTACGACAATCACACACCGACATCTGAAGTATACCAAAATACCAAACTAATGAGCATTTATCAACTTTACGTATACAACTCTTGCATTCTTATTAGAAAAATCCTTAGCAAATCCATACACACACAATTATCCTTTAACATAAAAACCTCTAAATATAGCCAAAGAAACCCCAACCAAATACAGACACACCCCCCGCGGACGCAATATGGCAGGAAAAATATAAAATACGAAGGTGTACAGCTATACAATAATCTACCGGCAGATATCAGGGGCACATCTTCTTTTAACATATTTAAAAATAAACTCAAACAGTACGTTACTAACAATACAAAATTATTAACTTAACATGACAAACTAGTGTTACATATAAAATGAGTCATCGCACCTACCTTTGTACATCAAAACAAGTATTTTTTAGATACTGGACTATACTTAACCTACTTATAATTAATGTTTATTCGTTAAGTGAACAATGTATGTTCTTTTAGAATAAATAAAGAATCTTTAAACCCAAATGGCAAATACCATATTTATTGTACATACTTATTTCATAATATTATAGATAACCCTCCTTTTTGCTTCGCCGTAGTCGGGTAAAAATAAAGTGAGTGTGCATTGTATTCGGAAAAACATAAACACGGCGGATTCACATTAAAATACCGATTATTTGAGTACAAATTATTTTGATAAACAAAATTAATTAATTTAAGACAAGAGCTCACCTCAAGCTCGCTTCGCCTAAAGCCGCCGAGAGAGACTTTTACAATAAAACATTGCACCATTTAATTTGTAAATACTTATTCGTAATTTTACATAATTTGTTATTTTTAGAGAAAGTAGTATCAATAATGTTGAGAGCCATTGATCATCGCGGTGGTACACCAAATTAACACACTCGTGCGCATCTGGAGTGATCAACTGCGGCCTGCAAGAGATCGTAGTCGGTATAAAAGTGGAAATTATTAAGTAGTTTCCTGGGTAACTAATAAGTTAATATTAACTTTTGAAAACCTTTTCCGTTGAATCTATTGTAGAATTAATGAAAATCAATTGAATCTTCACTAAATACCATACATACATACATACATACATACCATCACGCCTGTGTTCCCTTGTAAGGGTTAGGCAGAGTTGTACCAATGTACACCTACAGTTCGCCGGTATGTTTTTAGGTGCATGTTCCTATTGCCAATCTTCAAATATTTAAACTAAACGCAAATGGAAACACAGTTTAAATTTCAGAGTTAAGTACCTACTGTTGATAACGTCTAATTGCACGACCCTTTGGGTTATTTTATATTTACCTCGTTTCTTAAGTTAAATTGCAGAACCACAAACAAACAAAAAAAAGAAACATCAACAACTCGTACGAAATATAATTATTTTATTTTTGATGACATTAAATAACTGTTATGCAGTTTGGCAGAATTCTAACTACGTTTTGAATAGGTTTTTCATAAAAAATAATAATAAATAAATAGCTCATTGCCATGGGTATACAAGGTTCAATTCGGTAGAAATATTATGCTATCTTTAGGAAAACTGCTACGTATCATTTTAATTTATTCTTTTACCGACCCGGGTTGGTAACCAGGGTGCTAGGTACAAAAGTAAGCACGAGCACATGTGTCTTACAGAAATAAACACAATACTTACTCTTAGTAGTAATTGTGCCACACGCCCGTTTCGGCGCGCGGACAAAAAGACAACACACCATTTTTTATATAAATAAAGTCCTCTTTGAAAACTCCGTAGATAAGTCGGGCATTTTGTTTATGTAACTTTGGTAAGATAAATTATAATTAATGGTAAAAGGGTTTTGGTTAATAACGTGCGTTTTGTCGCAGGTTATTGGTTGGTTTTCGTCAAAATTATTTGTCGTTTTGTTCCTGTTTTATCTTATTGTTAGTACCTATGTGTGGTCTTACTGGTATTTATTGTAAAAATCTTACTAATGAACTTACTTAACTAATTCGTGATGGTCAAGCGATTCAGGTGTCGCTCAGTGTATGAGGTTGCGGGTTCGATGCCGCGCAAGTACTTATGTGACATTTTCAATCCATAGCCACTTCCTAAGTTTTCTTCGGACATCATTGCTATCGGTGAAAGAAAACATCATGATCCTGACCTGATCAATATAAGTTTCAAAATTGTCAATACGCCTTGAGGAAGCGTGATGATCAATGCTCGTGCTGTTGTATGTGAAGAGGCCTTTGCCCTATACTCTATGCTAAGCTGCCTATTTTGCAAAAACAAAAAATGTACAACTAAAACATGTGCTTGAAAAGGATTTAAATTATTCAGCTTTTCCAAACTCATTACTTTGATTTTCAAAAATGGGTTTGACGTGTTTGACCTAAACCCAATTGCAGGAATCATTAACAGTCATAATTATTTAACGAAGTGCATAATAGATTCTTAGTATTTTATACAAAACTACGCTGCACAGCTTCTAAAATAGACAGACTCATGCTCAAAACATTTCCACTCTAGGAACTCTATAAACGAAACTGACACAACGTGAAAAAAAAAACGTTTCTCACGTGTTTCGGGTGACAACACGAAATCATAGCCACATGCACCATCATTACTCATCCCTTTTACAAAAAAAAACTAACCAAATAACACTAAAAACCCGAAAAATACTAAATTAACCCCTAACTTTCCATTTCGAAGTGAAATGACATTTTTTTTAAAGAAAAAAGTCACTCATCTTAATTTTAACCCATTCGTAGACATGTGCACAAAAAATGAGTTTTTTTCTTCTTCTTAAAGTTCAGTAACCAGATAGGGATTAAAAACTACAGTTATTTTAGATTTTTTGTCGGTTCACTAGTTTTTAGGCGCGTACAACTCCAGTTATAATTAAGAGCCACATGTCACACTAGTGTTGTACAAACAAATGTCGATAAAAAACAAAAGTTTTAATGTTAAGTTCTTTTCAGCACGTTTTTTTAACTGTACCTAACATATGTTCATTTCTAACTAACATCGATATATTTGAGAAGCTTTCATTCGCGTTATGGCTAACATTTTTTTGTGTACATTTGACAAGGGATATTTATTGACGGGTAGAGTATGTCAAATTGACAGTTTACATAAAAAAAACTGTACATAATATCAAATAAAAGAAAAGCACATGATGCCTGCCTGCCTGCCTGATGCCAGTATTTTACACCAGGGCAAAGACTTGTGCTGTATAAAGCGCAAGTCCGGCCCCATATGGAGTACTGCTGCCACCTTTGGGCGGGAGCTCCGGGATACCAGCTTGGGCCTTTTGACTCGGTCCAAAGACGCGCTGTGAGAATTATTAACGATCCCATGCTCACAGGCGGTATTGAACCTTTAAGTCTGAGGAGGGACTTTGCCTCCCTATGTGTGTTCTACCGCCTGTACAATGGGCTGTGTTCCGCGGAATTATTTGAAACTAGCTTCTGCCCGCGACTTCGTCCGCGTCACAGTTGATGTGTTATCCTACGGGTACCGTACATTTTCCCGAGATAAAAAGTAGCCTATGTGTTATTCCAGACTATAATCTATCTTTGTGCCAAATTTCATCCAGATCCATTCAGCCGTTTAAGCGTGAAAGAGTAACAAACATCCATACATACATACAAACTTTCGCCTTTATAATAGTAGTAGGATGATGCCAACGGCCACTTTTTACCATCGCACCTCTCGCCATCGGCAGGGGGCCCATCCTCACACCTTGGAACCGAAATGGTCCCGTACGGTACGGTTTCAGAGGAACTTCCTCCCTCGTACGCTTAGGTTGTGGAATGCGCTCCCTGCTACGGTTTTCCCAAGAGACTACAGCATGGGGTTCTTCAAGAAAGGAGTTTTGAGGTTTTTACGGGGTCGGCAGCGCACGAGTGATGCCTCTGGTGTTGCAAGTGTCCATAGGCAGCGGTAACCGCTTAACATCAGGCGGGCCGTTAGCTTGTTTGCCACCTACAGTGGTATAAAAAAAAAAAAATGCCTCATTCTGATTTCTTTTTTCTAGTATTCAGCTGCTACACAGATACATGGTAAGCTTCAATAACCACAAAGTTTAAACAACGGTATCCCAAAGTTCTAATACCAAAATTGATGACGTTGAACTTTATCGATAAATCTCTCCGAATCCCATCCCTAGTGCACTTGTTTCGTATCATAAATCAAGCGAGCTCGCGCTTGTGACGTATCGATTATATTACACACCACATTTCAGTAATAGTTTTATTCTGTTTATCTGTTCAACCTGTGCTGTGTCGCCCTTTGATGTTGAAGAAAAACATATTTTTATGTTTTATAGAAAGTCGTAGTAAGGTCGGTAATTATTTCCGTCATATCTATCGAATAACGATGTAAGTACTACTAGATTAAATTTTAAAATAGTTATTAGTATTGTTTTCATTAGGAATTAATTGAATAAAAAATCATGGTAATAATTGTTAAGTTAATAAAATCAGCACGAATGTGAGCTTCTGCTGGGTCATTCTAGACCTACTATTGAAAATACCTTATCCACCATTTGGGCCCATAGTGCCCTCAGTGGAGGCTAACTCACAAATGAGTATAATTCTGCCACAAGAAAACGGACCCAAGTCAAAATTTCTTCGATTTTCCGAAATATTAGTTGATTTTTTAATGTTGATTATTTTTTGGATGCAAATTAAACAATTATTGCCAAATATGACAATTCAGCATAAATTGAATTAGTTTCACTTAATTGATTTAATTATTAAGAATTTGTGTGTTAACTGGTTTGATCAAAAGTCTTCAGTTCACGACGTGCCAATTTCCTCCCGATTTTATCCTCAACTTATTGAATAGATAAAGTACCACCCATCAAAACCTACTCATTACCTACCCAATCTAAAGTGCAACTAAACTCCTGTTAATTAACAGTACCTAATTAACCTCGCTCATGATTATGTACGTACATCTAACCAGAAACGCAACGTTTGCATATTATGAATTAATATTTTACAGGCTGATGACCTGTGTACTCTGAAAGCAATTAGCACAGTTTTTTTTAACAAAGTTGGTCCTAAAGTGATGTGCTAAAAAATATATGATCTCTACTTCTATTTTAGTTTCAGTAAAGTTTAATTATATAAACGTTGATGTTATAGCAAATTCATTTCGAATAACCTGTTTATTTGATTTATTGTGTGTACGTAGGTTGGTAACATTTAGGTCAATTTTGAAATTTTGCTAACTACTATAGACTAATAACACCACAGGAAGAAGCTGGATGCAGGCCACTACAACCGGTCCTTTTGGAAATCTACAGAAGAGGCCTATGTCCAACTGTGGACGTCCTGCGGCTGACATGATGGTGATGATGATGATGATGATAATACCGGCCCATTCTCCCACAACCTACAGGGCAAGAGCCTCTAATCTAAAAATACAGAGACGGCACTATAGTGTGTCTTTTAATCTCGTAGACTAAATTGACAGTTCCATACGTCAAATATAAAAATAATGTGCTTTTGGCCTATGAACATAAAGCACACTATTTTCAAGTTTGACGTAAGAAGCCGTCAAATCAGTTTACGAGATTAAAAAACACACTTTAGATTGGTTAAAGGCGGTTTTGTGATTTCAGACTATTATTTATTTAAAATTCAGGTTACCTCGCGATGTTTTCCTTCACCGAAAAACAATATTTTGTATTTGTATACTCCATTTATCAAAGCATTTATAATTAGAAAAGTTACATACATCAGTTATTGTATTATGTAATATTTATTTATATAAAATCTTTATTGCTTTTCATATATTGTGAAAATACAGAGCTTTTTATATGCTAATATTGAAATAACAACAGCGCTGAAACATTATATTATTTAAATAGCTATATAGCTTTGCTTTAAAGATATGTTTCATGTAAGTATAGGATTTTATATAGATTTCATTCTTTAAAAGGTATCGATTTATTTTGTTATTTTGGACTCGTGTACATTTCAATTTATTTATGTAATTGCTTTGAGTTTTTCTTTTTTTAAATTCAAATTTTGTTGTTTTTTCACTCGTACAATAATTTGCTCCTGGCATGTTATCTCTTCACAACCTTTGGTTGACTGGTAGAGAATGCCTAAATGATTAAATCCGCGTTTCTACTTGTTTAAATAAATAATTCCTGTCTAATATTGTAAATGCAAAATAAAGTTTGTTTGTTTGTTACCGTATCACGCCTAAACCACTGAACCGATCATCCTGAAATTTTGCATAATACAATGTCAGGTGTATCAGTAAGGGACTTCCAGCCCCAATAAAGTACTAGGTATTTCCGACGAACTAGAAAATAACGTTCTTAATATAATAAATGGCGCCACGTGCTTTTCGAATTGTGATTTAATTTTAAATAGAAAAAACCACGCGACCGAAATCGCAGGTTTTAGGCAGCTAGTAAATAATATGGAATAGAGTATGAAGAGTGAAATTAATCAGAGTCCACCACCCATCTCATCAGCCTACTGCCCATCACACATCAATTCACGATTATCGTTAAAAGTACAGCGGATACGCCACTCGACGGATACGAGCACTCATTTATTTTTACATAATATTAATTATAGCAGGCGTCTTATACGCGCATGCGCAACAAATGTGATCGTTACTGACTCATGCCACTAGGTACTGACGTTATGACATAGGTATCTAAGGATGCAATTCTGGTGGTTTATCTTTTTCATGGTAGGTATATGGGTGGACATGGACGATTTTTACAAATATGGTCTGAAAAATTCTATAAAACTTAATCTTATACTAGCTGTTGGCTTATTTCACTCGCGTTATATTACGTCTTTGGCTAGTGCTCCGCTTCCGTTTGTCGTAGCGTGATGTTATATATGTTGCAGTCAAAACTCTTAACCAGTCAAAAGTACTATTGACTAGCAAAATCAGTCAAAAGTAGTTTTGACTGAACAGGTTGGTCAAAACTACTTTTGACTGCAAATTTGCGGTCAAAACTACTTTTGACTGGTGGAATCAGTCAAAACTCTTAGAAATCTGTCACTAATCTACAATTAATGATATCTATTCCTTATAAAAGTAAATTATAGTATGCAAGAGCGAGTGAAGCGAGCTCGGGACTTCTTATTCTTCGTAGCGTTTCGATTACAAACTATATTGTAAATAAATACATAATATATACTATTATTATAAATTATATTGATGCGGCCCAGAATTTGGCCACCAGCTCGGGACTTGGGGCACCCCGACTTGGACAGGTTAGGTTAGAAGGGGATGGCGGGGTCTAGAGAGCGAGCGAACAAACCCCGCCATCCACTTCTTGGCCATTTCCTTAAGTGTTATTGGGTTTTTCTATGAAATTCTCAGTAGCAGCTCGGAGTTTGGATTTGTGCCCGGTTAATGGCAATAGGCTCGCCCCCTATTACATGGGGCCTAAATATACCGGCGAACTGTGGGTGTACATTGGTACACCTCTGCCTAACCCTTCGAGGAATACAGGCGTGATGGTTTTATTACAATATAGTTTGTCATCGAAACGCTAAGAACAATAAGAAGTCCCGAGCTCGCTTCGTTTGCTCTTGCATACTATAATTTACTTTTATAAGGAATAGATATCATTAATTGTAGATTAGTGACAGATTTCTAAGAGTTTTGACTGATTCCACCAGTCAAAAGTAGTTTTGACCGCAAATTTGCAGTCAAAAGTAGTTTTGACCAACCTGTTCAGTCAAAACTACTTTTGACTGATTTTGCTAGTCAATAGTACTTTTGACTGGTTAAGAGTTTTGACTGCAACATATAAATAACGTGGCTTTCTATTCATAAAAGAATTTCCAAAATTGGTTCAGAAGATCTGGAGATTACCCCCTACAATCTCACGAACTTTACCTCTTTATAATGTTAATATAGAAGCGGCTTTTTGGAATGCAGTCTTATTATTTAAATAAATCAAAAGTCAGTTTTAGTCGATAAACATATAAAGCACTGAGATCCCAAAGTCGCCACATCTACGTCATGTTTACATGGTGTATAAAATGGATACATAAAATATCGTAGTTAATAAAAAAATGGTTTGCAAGTAAAAATACGTCGTTTTCAAGGCATTCGAATGATTGTAAATAGCTATGCTGGAAGTTGAAATAGCAATTTTGCACTTGAGCCTGTTTTTTGTACCTTCTAACTTTGTCTAACATCAGTGAAAGAAAACAACGTAAGCAAACCTGAACTATTAATATAAGTCTGAAATCGCCAATCCGCTTCGAGCAAGCATGATGATTGCCTTTACCCTGCTGTGTTACAAAAATAGTGTAATATTGCTCTTTATCCTTATTAAGTAAGGCTTTCTTAATCACTAATTGCCCTGCTGCACGGTGGACCGACACGATGTAATGCCTTGGTTTTCAGTGAATGGATGCGGGCTGCTCAAGACCGGGAGTGTTGGCGCTCATTGAGGGAGTCCTACGTTCATCTGTGGACGGCTATTCGCTGAGATATGATTTATGATGAGTCACTTGAATTTGAAACTCGGGAGTTTGCCAAAAGGTTGATAAAAGAAAAATAAAAGGATTTTCGACAATTATGTCTACAATAAAACACATCATAATTGTAATGATTTCGTTTAATACAACACTAAGTAAGTATAATTTACAATGATCAATAAAAGTATTCGTGTTGGCTCGAGCACAGCAGCTCCACAGAACATAAGCACTCTTTCTGCTGACCAGCTACGTAAAACGGAACGCAAATAAGAGGCGATTCGCACTACACCGCCCGAATCCGCAACGATCGCTTCCGATCCCGTACGAATATTGACGAACACTCGACGCAAACTAAATAATTCTACAATAGCAAAATAATAAAAAAATAAAATTCGTATACGGTGTAGTGGGAAACTTTCGAAATATTTCTTTTATTAAATAATAGTTTAAAAAATAATGTCATAATATAATTTTCGTCAATTCCAATTTTAGGTTCAATATTTTCGTGCATAGCAAATGATTTACAACAATATACGTAACTATTGTACTTAACTGTTAGGGTCAGTTCACACGTATCCGCATGCAAGTTGGAAAAAAACACGTGCTATTCAAGATTATTGAAATACAGTATCAGTCAGCAAATATGTTTAATTTTACAACGGTTATTATTTAGTAGACGTACGAAGAAGTATATCTACTGGCTACTGGTTTGTGACAAATGCGTGTGAAAGGAACTACTTAGGGTTAGGCCACGGTAAATATAACATGGGTTTAATTCTGTCAGAATGAACCAACCTGCGGCAAAATTTCTTGAAATAATCAAGATAGATACAGATTCATATTTTAAATCTATTCTAAGGCCCACCAAAATCACTAAACATATTTAGCGCTAAATGTGTATAAGTTATCATTCTGTCACTGTCACTTTTTAATAATGTGACAGGGATGCAATGATGTGCTAAATACGTTTAGGCACTAAATTAATTTAGTGATTTTAGTAAAAGCGGGTCAAGTCAAAATTTTGAATTACATTGAACTGTTATTGCTGAATACTATCCAGTAAACATTGACCATATTGACTCAGTTTGAGAGATTGTGGGTTGGTTCTTTTTGGCAGAAATAAACTCAAATTTGGAATAGAGTTCAGGCGGCGGGAATTAGAGGCGGATGAGAACTGCTAATATACATACGTCTTTTATTTATATTTTCTTTCTACTTTTAAAATTGAAAAGCGTTTTACCGTGGGCTAACCGTGCCGGGATTTTTCGCTTTTTTTTCGCAAAGTATATGTAAAAACGTGACACACCTACATTTCTATTAATGTATACATTTTTTTAATTCCAAAGTTATTGCGTAATCGAATATACATTTAACATACTCAGTTTACAGTTCTACGTTTACAAGTATACATACGATGTGTGATATGGTTATTTCACCCTTTCCGATTAATTATCGAAAAAGTAACAAAAAACCCAACATAATACGCACTTAACATTATTTTATAGTAAATGCAAAATCGTTAAAAGTACGAAAAAAATAACCAAGTTTTTTTTTTTTAACAAAACAAAAAACGATTATCAGATACAGTGATTTTTTTACCTACTAAATATTATTTCTTCTAATTTTTTTTTCTCTACAACATGAACGATTTAATATGCAATAGTTAAGTGAACGATTACACTTGTCTAAATTTTACCATTTTTTCAAAAAGATTTTATTTTTACAATCCATGATAAATATTTACATTCTAAACTTATTCTAGAAACAATTCCTTGGAATCAATAAAGTAATAGAAAAAAATGGTACCATTAAAAATCATGGCACGCCATTGACAAATAAAAAATACATGTTTTATTTTTACATCAGATCAATAATCACAAAAAAAAATATGTAAAATAGCGGACTCGGTATTTTTGAAAATAAATGTATATATTCTGAGATCTTTCTTGTATTCTGTAGCACAAAATGTCGACACAACTGAAACGCTTGGCGTATATTTAAGCTTATTTTAACATACCAATAGTTACTACTTATTGTTCTTATTACTTGTATATTACAAATAATGATTAAATATTTTTATTTAAATATTGATATGGACCTTTTAAGGTTATTTATCGTTGAATTCAATGATTATTTGCGCAATCCGTTCCATCTAAAATCTTCCTAACACTTATACGCTATAAATATTTCTAACAAGTATAACTACATCAGCTACCAAACCTAAAAGAAACCTAAAATAATAAAAAAAACGTAAAACCTATAATACTTCAAAACCCCGTTAAAACCGGGTCAATTAAAAAATAAAAGAAAAAAAATATTTGGTTAACTCTAACTTACAATTCCTCATTTCGAGATCGTCCATTTTTTTATTATAAAAACTTCCAACAGTGAACACATTACACTTTCTAGAACACCATTTCTAATAACTTGAAATAGATCTACACCCGTAATTAATATAGTATTATATACTGTGATAATAAACGCCAAAACACTGGAGTGTTGTGTAAACGATTGCACTAAGTTCACTTACACTGTGTACACTTCGCTTGAGATATAGAATGACACACTCAATCTGACAGCTGACATCAGAAATTCTTGATACTTGACACTTGTCGCACTGGTCGCAGGAGTAGATACTTTATTTGTCAGATCTCTGTTCGTTGAGGGAGAGGTTCTCAGCCTCGTCCTTGATGTGCGACATGGAGGGCCGGTATCGGTCCTCAGCGCGAGGGTAGTCGTCATAGGGGCTGGTCTCGCCCGAGCGGTTGCTGGACGACTCCTTGTTTGAGTTTGAGTAGTCTATAAAGAACATAGGATTATGAGATGACTTCCTTTGATAGTAAAACTGTTAACAGAAACAAGTTTAAGTAAAATATTTGCTCTAATCTTGACAAGACTATTGATCCTAACAACCGGATTTTACTTTAATAAGGCAAAGAAACTATCAAGATATTGTTTTTATTTATTTTTGTGCGAAGTGTGTAAGCTTTCTCTACTCTAGTCTTGATCAAAATTGACAATGACAAAGTCTAGGATGGAATGAGCTTACCCAGAAAAAGCCTGTTCACTCTAACTTTGAAGAGGGAAATCATAACTTTAAGAAGAGAAGAAGTAAATGTTAATTGCAGCTTGTGTCTAGACCAGACACAAGCTGCAATTAACATTTACTTTTTTTTTCTACGTGGGTAAGCTCTTGACTCTAGTCTAGGTCAGAGGAGACAAAGACAAACTCGACGAAGCTTTGCGAAGCGAAGCGTCTTCGTCCGTGGGGAAGTAAGTCACGTAGTCTTTGAAATTTCGTGTTTAGTCAAGGAGCGAGCATTTGCATTTAAAATTGGTAAAAGCCACCCTGTTTAAGTAACATAAGATGTTTTATTATTTGTAGTGAGTAATGGCTGTTAGATTGAATTTAACGGTAAGTACTAATCCAGTACTTCTAGCTAAGCTTCAATAGAGCATATACATTACCTTTGTTAGAATAATCAGATGCCTGCATCTCATTCTTGAGCGCGTAGATGTTAGGCTTGACGTCCTGAGCATCGCTGGTGAGGTCCTCGGCCTTCACATCATGGGACGAGCTGCTGCTGCCGTACCCGTTCATCATTGGCGGACGGCTGGGGGAAATTATGGAGAAATTATGCTCATGTCATTTGCAAATACTCGAACTTTTTGAGAAAGAGACGAAGGACGAAGAAAAACAATAGTCGATTGTTTTGCAGCTAATGGTCGGAATTATAATTATATAAAAAATTCAAGTCATGTTGTATAGGTTCACAACTTTAAAATCTCTGCTCGAAACATCTTTTTTTAAAGTTGTTCCTATGGTCGGAGTAAGAACAACATGTTTAGGTGGGGATTTAGTGATGGTAGCGACTTGAGCTGTTTATGCGGTACAGCACATACGATAGCCCATCTCAAAACGTGCCCTGCGTACCCAAAACACTGCACGCAGGAAGATTAAATGGCTGCCCCCGACATTGCACACAAAGTGGCTAAATTCTGGGCCGCAACAATATAATACCTATATTATGAAGAAGAAGTAGGTTGTTCCTACTTAAACTTAATACATTTGTAGCGACATCTATCACTAGCTTATATACAAAATTCCGGCAACAACCATCGTTCAGTAGCCCACCAGACACTACACCCGTTTAATCGGAGGTTCCCCCTTTACAATGGAGGATAAGAAACTATACACCCTGTTTCTCATCCCTAGACAAAATGATTCAACTCCAATCTAATTTCACTTTTAACTACTACTAAAGAGAATTCAAATTTCAATGTACCTGTAATCATCATGCGAGGACGGGTAATCCTCGGATTGCATCATGTGGTCCTCACCAGACATGTATGACAAGTTGCAGTCTTCCATCATGCCCTAGAAAAACACACAGTTACTAAAAGTCATCCTTTGAAAACTTAAAAATAATATATAAGTCATGTACCTACTTACTACACTTTATGTACTTTATACAGGGTGAAAGGAACATCGTGGCAATAACTTATAGAATATGATTTTTTTACTGCCCCGTTGGCCTCGTAGTCGCAAGCGTGACTGTTGAGCATGGAATCTTGGGTTCAATTACCAAGTGGGCAAAAAAGTGTTATAGTGCGGATTGTCGTCCCATCTTACTATGAGAGCGAGAGAAGAATCAGAGGTTGAGCACACACTCATGCACTATAACATCTCCTGCGTACTTGGTTAATCTAAATTGATATTGGCCGCCGTGACTGAAATCCGTCTAGAGAATATATTATTATCACATGACTCCCACGTAATTACATTTTTTGAACGGTCATAAAAAAACAGTTATTTCATACAAAAACAACACCTACACGTTTAATATGTATGAAAGCGCTATTCTTTATCGTCTAGAATAAAGTATTGAAATCAATGTTAAAAGTTTTTGCCATGACATCCTTTTCACGCTGTATAGGTATAATAAAATTAAATATCTACTTTTTATTTTCTATTAAGAAAAACTCTTATTTACCGTACATTTGAGTGTTTTAACTAGGTCACATACATTGTACCATACCTGCAGGTTTCTTTTTAACGCTTCACTGTATCCATGCGGGCTGGTCATCATTGGAGGACTCTGAGCTCCCATGAACCTGTGAGAACATTACACTAGTTATAAAATCAGCAAATCATAAAAATAATAAAACAGCTCTCAAAAAAATTACTGCATTTTTTTTAAAACTTTGAATCTAATGAATTCATAATTCAAATGGAACTGGTCATTTAATAAAAAACAAAAATTAATAAAAAATCATACCCCGGCCATTTCAGACCTCTTCCAAATCAACTTATAACCATTTACACTATTCATAGTGATTTTTGTATTGTGTTTAATTTGTGGAGTGTATAATTTTGAATTAAAGTCCAATTTATATGAAAAGTGTCTCAGTGAGTGTGTGAATGTGTATGAAAGAGAAAGATAAATAGAATATAAAATAGATAAAATGGAAAAAGGCAAGCTTATCGAAAAAAATGTTAGAAAAAACGTATCTATCATGCGACAAAAATGCACAGGCAAAGCTTAAGAAGCGGTTACACTTACCTGAGGGAAAACATGCACAAATGTTAAAGATTGGGAACAGTAAAAGATTAAAATATAATATTTAATCTTACTTGGGTATCCAACGACGATCCTTTACAATAATTTGTATTAGATGCAATACATGCAAGTCTTTGTAAAAATAAACATTGTTTATAATCATTGACATAGCTTCGGAGTTTCATTGAATGTAAATTAAATAATATCCATGTAATTACATTAGCAAAATATTATGATGTAAGCTAATTTATTAAACAAGTTATTTGTTTTAATGTGATGTTAAAAACGATTGCAAAACAATTGGCTATAGCTTCGCACTCTAGGAGTCTATAATACTTTTGTGTGCTTCTATTTCATATTTGGATGATACGAATATCATTGTTTTTTCATTTACTTTTTTACCGGTATTTTTTATTTACGCGCTTCTATTTATCGTTGCTTTTTATTTTTTTCATGAATTTAGATAATTCTGAAATTGGGTAGTTACTTGACACCATCAATCAATTTTTTTTATACTTTTTATGAGCTGTCTAAAGGTGATTTCCACTTACATTTTTGCTAACTCAATTGTCACTAATAAATTATTTATTGATTTCAAAGCAACTAAAGATTGAAGAACTTTTTTAGGAAAGTTATGTTTTGGAGTTATTGGTTAATGGTGTCATTTACCTAATTGCCCGTAGATTCTATTTTTAAAGGAAAATAATATAAAAATAATCCCAAATTGTAAGAAATAGAAGCACACACAGTGTTCATAATTCCGCTATTATAAACACGTGTCTACACGTGTCAGACTAACATGACAAATGTTGAATTAATCTAAGCTTACACGGTGAAACACTTTACAATAATGGTCAGAAACATCAAATCTAGTGTGTCTACCGAGGATTATCTCTTATACGAGGATTATCTCTCGTACTCTAATATCTTGATAATTCTCGGTGTCTGTAATCTCACATACATTAACGCTATGTGGACGCGATCGTCCAACGACTCACGTTTTTATATAAAAAGACCTCATTTTATCACATTTTTGGTTTTAAAGAATCAATTGTATGAGAAGACATTCAGTCAGAAGTTGACGGTAAATATAGAAATAATCTTATGACATCTAAGTATATATTTTGTTCTTAGTCAGCTTTTTGTGTTGGTGTTCATAACGCTTCTTTATCGCGGATATCTTTAATAACATCTTTATTTGAAAAAATAGTGAAAATTAGTTAAAAATTAGTGATGAACGAGGTGTAAAAAGACACATCACATAGAGCATACTGACCATCAAACTTAGTAATTGGGCAAACATTATTGCTGGAAAGCGACTTTAATTTTTGGTTTTGAAAATCACTGTTATAATAATAATAACGCACGCTAAACATTGTAATTTCTAGTACAGGACTCATGGGGGTATTTAAAGTTTAGATACGAGTATATGATTAAAAACTGGTTTTTGTAAAATATCCCGTTCCCTGTCCTATAAGCCACATATGGGTCATAGCGATTGTTTAACTATTGCGTCTGCTCAGCGGATAGTTAACCTGTTAACGTTGCAAAAAGTTGAAACTTTGAACTTCAATATCTCAGTAACCAGAAGGTTCCTGGGTATGCCCCAGGAAAAAATAATAATATGTAATTTTAATGATGAGAAGAACATATAACGTTTGGCTTCATTAAGTGTTTGCCTTTTTACACCCGTTAAATGTAGTGTGTATTATGAACATCATAAAAAGCGTGACTAAGTAGATTCGTTGGACGGTCGCAAGTGTGTCGCGGCGCCCTTACTGTGGCGGGTTGTGGCCGGCGGGCCCGGCGGCCGGCTCATACTTCCGCGGCCGGCCCCGACTCAGGTGGCGTCTCTTCACGAATTCCGCGTCGTCCACCATCCAGAACGAGCCGAAGTCGTCCTCGTACCGCACGAAACATTTGTGCAGTGACAGGTTCGTCCGGATAGCGTTCTATAATTGCATCGCCGTTTAATAACTATCACAGTTATTCAAAAAATCTCCAATCATCTTAATATTAATGCTTGTGCTTTCATTGCTTAGGATCTGACTGAGAAATTTCGGAAAACTGACAATGAAAGCACAATCAGATCGTCGTGGAATGGAACACCGTACCATGCAGGATATGATAGCCCCGGAAACCCTGAAGGATGGATAGGATAGGATGTTAATAGGCAAGCGAGAAAACGTTATTCACCGTTGTGCCGAAACCCACGAACACACACATAAAACCTAAATACAGAAAAAATTACATGACCTCACATATTGTTGACGTTATAACTAGTAGGTTATGACGTCACTCACAATGATCAAGAGCTCACTACACAAATAATTACAGATTCAAATCTGAAACGAGATGAAAACGTTTATTTACACAATAAGAGTTAGATACATCGCTAGGTTAGATAGAAAATATTTAAGAGAAGAACAAAATGTACCGAAAACTGTGAAGTGTAATGTTATGTGAAGTGTTTGGATTTGTGCAAGCTTTTCTTTTTGGAGTTGGTAGGTTTTTACTGGATTTTGAGCAAATTTTATCAGTCTCATTAGAGCTTTTTTTATTTCATGTCGAGGAAAGAATATAAGATATTTGGTGAATTTCGACATACTTATAGAATTCTGTACTATTTTTTGAATGACTTACAAAATAATCTCAACTTGTGGACCTGCAAGTCTATAAATAGATGTTTGACAGAGTCAAGAAGTTTATCTTTGTCTAACTTGTCAATTTATGCGTTTTAGTTTTTGTATAATCTGAGTAATATTTCAATATTATCACCGCCATTTTCAGTATTAGTATGCTTACATTTAACTGTTTCATAATTTTCTTCTTCATTCACAATTTTATCAAAATTGTGTTGAGTATCTGTACCATGTTCATTTGTTTTGGGTGTGGCGTAATGCTGGATTCCTTTTGATTCATATGTAACAAGCTTTTTTTATTTCTATAGATTATTTTGTTATTTTTATTTGTAGTATTATCTTGTACCTTGCTGTATTGTGTCTGGTATGATTAAGTTTGAGTATTCATTAGAGTTTTAGTAGTGAGTATGTGTACGAGCAAGTATTCGAAGTATGATTTTGTGAAATATAAGTAAAGTGTTAAATAGGTGCAGTGTTATTTGAGAGTAAGGTGCTCAGTTTTTGTTGATTTGTTTAAATACAAAGTAAATAACAATGTGTATATGTGGTATGCATAAAAGTCAATGTAAAAATGTTAAGTAGATATTGTATAGTGTAATCTGTAAAGTATACATGTATAGTGTCATTAATGTCAGTAAGATTGTAATAATTTGTCAGAGTAAAGATGTATGTGAATTGTGAGTAGTTAATGTTATCTGTATTATCTGTCTTGTATATTAGAACTGTAAAGTGTATATTTGTAAAGTGTATCATCTTCAAGTCTAAAAGAACAGGTCTGCATGGCGAGAGTAGATTGTAAAGTATCGTAAGAGTGTAAATTGTAAATTATCTCGTGTAAGTCAGTTTGAGCTAGTGTAATTTGATATACTCCCAAATGATTTTGAGAATTTCATGCTTAAAGAATGTGTAAAATGTTAAGTAAAACTTGCAAATTGTGCTTTTATGCACAGTAGGTAAACAGTCTAGTGTGTTTAGTTGTATTCAAGTAGTAAATTGTGTGTTAAAGTGATCAAAATCTGAGATGGAACAATCAGTCCAAAAGAAATGTAATGTCTCCAAAAAAGTCCAAAGTAAAGTGTCAACTGTATAGTTTAATGTAATGTAATGCAAATAGCAGTAGAACAGGTCTGCATGGCTGGAGGTGTAGTACCCGGCGTGCATGGGCGGCGGGTGCGCGTGCGCGGCTCGCTGCGGGCGCCGCTTGTAGAACTCCACCTCGTCCACCGTCCACACTGCTCCCTTCACGTTCTCCACCCGCATGAAGCATTTGTGCAGCGACAAGTTGTGACGCACCGCGTTCTGTGTCGCCACTCAACGCGTCTTTATTTGCTTCGTTTTTAAGACGATACGCTATGTCTTTTGAAGGACTAGACAGAACGCCATTAGCAAATATAACGATAGTAATTTTAACGTTAAAGTAGGTACTTATTGATTTTTATAGCAAAAACAAAATTAATATTGATAAGAAAGTAATTGGAAACACTGAATTTTAAATTGCTGACGTTAATGGCAAATTGTCTTTCATTGTTTGTATTGTGTCATAGCGCATCGTCATAGTCACACATATTGATTTGTTACACAAATTAGAACATCTTATAGGATAGATACATCTATAAGCTTCTTATTATAATTTATTAAACTTCAATCTTCAACTGAAATAGTCAAGAGCAAAATATCTCTCAAATTATTTTTCCAAAGTTTCTTTATGCAAAGGGTTAAATTGTGCGATCCCAGATGAAGATTGCAGTCATAAATATGTAGATTTAAGTAAATACGAATAAACATAATAATAAACTACATTTACCTTGTCACTTTGCATTTCAAACAGTCTTTCTTTCAAAAAGAAAATATTAGTTGTATGTCTAGAATCTACACAATTCTTTATATAGATATTTTTCCTTCATTGCAAAATTTTGAATAACAATACTGACTATATTATATTCTTTATCATTTTAGTATCTTTCTTTTTAATGCCAATCATGTTTTTCAATATTTTTATAAACTATAAAGTCTATGACATACCTTCCATGTGGCTGCGTTGCGCCTGAAGTAGCAGAAAGTAGACTGGAACCAGTTGTAGATCTCGTTCAGAGTCAGCTGCTTGTCTGGAGATTCTATTATAGCCTGCAAAATACATAGAATCAATTAATATTGCTTTACACTTTTGTCACAGCAGGTCCCAATATACACCCTTGAAGAAACCGCAAGCTTTTCATAGAAGATTCATTGAATTTTCAGAATTAAGATGTTCTAAACTAACAGAATCATTTTACTGAGTGTATATATAATACTAGTAAAGTAATACGTTAACTATTATATTCTGAACTTAAAATTGATGTTGATATAGTCAATAGCTTAAGTGAATACAAACCTGCCGAATAAGTGAAGCATATGTGAACGGCGGCCGTACATCTGCCGACTTGTAAAACTCGCGGTTGCGTTGTATCTCTGAAAATATTATAATCCAGTTTTAAATAAATATACGCTTACATGAAATTACAACGACCTACAAAGAAAACAGAAATACTAGACAGAGTTAACTAAAATAAACTTTTTATTCAGTATTTTATTACCTTGTTGCACATCTAATCCAGCTCTTTCGAGCATATACGGAAGACCTTTAGAACAGAAACAATACTTTTAAAATATACTCTATTTCAAACTACTACCCTACTTCCTAAATGATTACTGAAGTCGGTCACAAGTTCGAAATAACCACTTTCATTTCCAATAGATCTCCAGGATCTCATCAACATTTTATATGAGGTCAGTAGTTAATAATGGAAGGATAATTACCTCCTGCTATGGCGACTCCTGATTTATCAGAGACGCGGCGCCGAACCGGGCCTGGAGATGCACCTTCAGAAGCACCACCTGAAAATTATAAAGCGATTTTTGAGTGGACTAAGTTTTATTTATTTTTATTTAAGTAACTATAACGTAAGAACTCGCTGCGTTTGAGTCTTTGTCAAGGGAGTATATTTTTAGAAATCCCATTGAAGCATCTGGGAAGAATTTTATGCCGTTCTGAAGCCAAATTGATGTTCCACAAAAATCGCTCTTTTTGCCCGGTAATAAAGATGCTGCCATTGCTAAACCGTTATTATTTGACGACTGTACCATTCATCATAAAATGTCATACCATGCGGATGCTTAGCCTGGTGATGCGTAGTATCCCTGGCGGCATGCAGGTGTCGCATCATGGCGGCGAGGCGGTCGCGCTCGCGTCTCAGCTGCAACTCGAGTTGCGCGACCACCTGCATCTGCACGCGAGCCTGCGCGGCCGACCGGTCGTCTAAAGTGTGGGCGGCTTCCAGGTGCCTTGAGAATACAAGGGTACGTTGAATAAAATAACAGTGACATGCAAATGCTAAATTTTGGCAAAGAATGGTTCAAAGTAAAATTTTGATCAATTTACTGATCCTGATCACAGTTTGTCAAAATGAAACTTATTTGGAATCTTAAGAATAAGAAAATAAAGGTGAAATACTTAATATGGTGCCAAATCGAATATCTATCAGATCTTTGCAGTTCTGGAAGGTCAATCAAACAGTGAACTCACTTTAGGAACGCCTGGTAATCTTCAGCGAGCGCATCGCAGCCGGGCCACTTGCAGACCCCGCGACCGAACAGAGGATGCTCCTCCATTTCACTGCCCCACAGCATCAAGCCTAGTGGACCAACATAAACATTATTGTATGACTTGAACAGTTTTGGCTCTTAATGGCACTTGGTACCTAAATACTAGAGCTGCTCTAAGAAGAATGCCTAAGAGTTACCAAGTTCGGAGACAAAATTAACAATAATTTCATTAGCTAGCACCCGAAAATAGATAACTGTATGGCAGGTTGTGTGGTACTACACCATGGCCGGTCTTACAGAGAGCATTTATGGCAATAATCATGATGCTTTTCCACAAAATAATGCTGATCTATAAAAGGTGCTCTCTACCTGCGCCTGTATTTCCGAACGCATTCAACCCTAATCTCTTAAAAGTTAGAGTGATCAGGCTTCTTCTGGGTAAGCTCACTTCATCGTAGACTTTGTCTATGTCACCTTTGACCAAGACTAGAGTCAAGAGCTTACCAATCTCGAATAAAAAAAAGGTGAAAAAATAAGAATCTTCAAACCTGGTGGGGCATTCGGTGGAACCGAGAGTGGTCCGTGCATCAGGTACTGACGCTGAACAGCTTGAAGCTGTTGCACCAGCTGCTGCTGCTGGGCGCCTAGTTGCTGCTGAAGAGAACCTGGTGGGCCAAAAGGATATTTCAAACATTGGATTTATGAAGAAAAAGATGGCTTCTTCATGGATATAATAATGATTTAATATTTGTACAGGTGCAAAGATCGTTTGATGTGAATAAATCGCCAAATTGCTAAGACTATAATAATATGCATACGTCGTTACGTCTTTTAGAGAATAATAGGTATAACAGAAGGCAAAACTCTCCGAATTAAACAGTCTTAAAAATAAAGTCAATGTTATAATACCTGGCGAAGTGTCCGGCGGCGGCAGGTGAGATTGTGACAGCAAGTTGAGATTGATCTGGTCCTGCAGCCGAGACTGCTCCAGCTGACGCTTAGCAGCCTCCGAAGTCATGTGCTGTACAAATAATTACATTTCCATGTAATATGAAATAGCTAAAGATGGACAGGTTGACAACTAAACCAAACGCTTTGATTCCACATTTATTGTGCAAACAGCCAGACTATGGAATTCACTGCCCTCCTCTCTGTTCCCTGATAAGTATAACCTTGGTATCTTCAAGCCACGAATAAATCGGTTCATACTAGAGCGTGTTCCATCTTAGGCCGCAACATCACATAAGATCAGTTAAGTTGCGGTCAAACGCAAGCCTATTAGAATATATTTAAAAATAAAGTTTCTCTTTTTACTAGATCCTTGTTTATCTACCACTTATTAAATGTTTACTTCTAAAACTTACCTACTTAAAGAAACCGGTTATCACTCAGATTCTTTAGTCATTGATTTCTTATCTCTATTGTAAACTAAAACTTTTGTAAATTTGAAAATCTGATGCAATTACATCATATTGTCTTATTCTTATATTCTTTAATATATTCTTTAGTAGTAGTAGAGCTGTTTGTAAAGGAGCTCGTCCGGGGAAGTGTTACTACCATTCCTATTCCTGCCGCAAAGCAGCGTTGCTGTGTTTCGGTTTGAAGGGTTTGCGTGCCGGTGAAATTACTGGCATACGAGACATGTCACCTTTGTCTCTGGGATGATTAAGCATTTTAAAAGCCTTTGGTATTGCAGATGTCTATAGGCAGAGGTGACGACTTAACACCAGATGGGCTACCGGCTTGTTTGCCATCCAAGGATATATTTTTTGTTAGCCTGTTCTGTACCGCTCCTAGGCAGAGGCTTCCCTCCACTCCTTCCATCATCCAAGGATATTATAACAAAATCTTAAATCACCTGTTTCTGCATATGATGCTGATGGAATAGGCGCTGCTTCATGAGCGCTTGCAGCTGCGTGTGCTGATCGAGCAGTTGCATGGCCAGCAGGTCTGGTGCGACCAAAGGCAGCGGGGAGCGAGCTCCGCCCGCCGCGCCCGCGCTGCCCGCTGGGGACACCGGCGCGGGGCTCGAGTGCGCTGAGCCCTGCGGAGACGTTGGGGCTGACGCCTGGGGAGGTCGAAATGCTGATGTAGATAATCTTTGATTGTGGCTTTTCTGGTAGCTACTGTTGATTCTGTCTGGCTTACAGGAGTTGCAGTGGTTTGGGAATAGTGCGGCGGACTTGTCCCAGGTCTTTGTCTTTGAAGGTTCGACATGTAAATTCTTCGAAGATTATTGTCAATGAGGGACTAGTAAAGCTTGAAAACACGTACAAGAGACGAAGACGGATAAAACGACCCAGAGGGGGGGAAATGGAAAAAAAACGGGTGTATTTGTTGTGAGGTGTCTCTCAGAAAATAACTAGTATTGAAGGATCCTCAATCGACTCTAAGAAGCAACAATGTGTTATTATTCAGCATTGTTGACCAAGAATGCTCTAGAAAGATGTTCTACGACAACTTACCCGTGCCAAAGCGAGAGGCTCATGGTCGCGAGGGGGCGAGGCGCGGCGCGGGGGCGAGCTGCGCCGGCGTCGCCGCGCCGCCTCGCCGCCCCACCTGCCGGACTCCTCCCTGGGAACAAAGCGTGTTTATCATAAACCTGAAGATTTAACACACATACCATCACGCCTGTATTCCCCGAAGGATTAAGCAGAGGTGTATCAATGTACACCCACAGTTCGCCGGTATGTGTTTAGGTCCCATGTAACAGGGGGCGAGCCTGTTGCCAAAAATATTGGTAATGGTGTTGATGATTTAACTTCCATCTAAACCACATCCTTAAACCCAGAAAGGGAGAGTCTTGAAAAGAGAATCTTCCGCGTGACTTAAAACAATTTTATTGTTTCATGTGTCTCCATGTTTTTTAAAGTTCTACAAGGACCTAAAATACCGGCCATTTCTCATGCGGTTTTAAATGTGGGACCAACACTGGTATATTAAAAAAAATATCCACTGTTCTCCACAAAAATTGAGATGACCAGTGAATTCAAAGCCAGCCGTATAGGAGTCTCTATTTTCGATACTCTTAGTAGGAAAACACCTAGCTCATCATACCAGACACGGGTCTTTTCAGAGGGGCCACTAAGGTTCAGAGGGGCCACTAAGGGCCGATGCCTGCCGGGGCTGCGGGTTGTTCGAAAGAAATACCACGCCCCCGGTACGCAAAGGACACAAGTAGGAACATGGATGGGTTTTAGTCAGTAAAAGTCTGACACTCCCTCCCGTCCTGCCCAGGGCGGGGGAAGTCATTTGACGATCTTGAAAAAAATATATTTAAAAAAAACATACCAGAAACGGATCTTTGAAAGTAGTAGTAAAAAGCACTTACCGGTCCAAACACCGGTCCAGCTCGAATGAGTTGATGAGCGGCGGCTTCGCGGCGCCACCCGGGTTTGAGTTCAGTGCCGACTCCGGACCCTGAGGACAATACAACAGTTATATAATACGGGCAGCGAACACATCACCACGCATTCTCAAAGCGGGTGGGCCATTTCAGACTCGTAATTTATTATAAGTCCAATTTTCCAATGCAAAGTTAGAAACTAGGTATATAAGAAATTGAAAAGCCACAAAGTAAAGTGATGATCTGGATTGTAGTCATGATACAGCCCCAGATAAGGTCAATGATGGATGAAGTAATCTGAAGTGACGCGTACCTGGTCGCCTGAACCACCTAGAACTTAATGTACATTTAGGGAATAAATAATATTTAGCATAAACAGCCTTACTTAGTAGCAAAGGTTTTTGATGCAAAGTCTGAGCAGTGAACTATGTGAATATAGACGAAAAAAGCAACCTTGACAAAAAACTATCTATATCGTCAATTAAGACTGAAATGACACAAAGAAGAACGACATGGATTGAGTAGGATCCTGGGGTCACCAAAAGTTTGTCATTTACATAGGTTAATTTTAAAGGATATGTAGAAGAAAATGTCTTTAAGATATGTGTCCTTAAAAATTAAAATGCTGGCCTATTTTTGGAGTTCAAACGTATATCTAATTCCTGAAAAAGGGACCAGCATTGAAATTAGCAGGTATACACAACTGCCCACAACTCATTCCTGTACCTATTCTCAAAATGACAGATTTAAAATGTCGTAGGTCTGAAGACTTAGGGATCCTTAGGTCAGTTCTTATAATGTCATAAAATTTAAATTCAAAATGATAAAGAAATACTTTCATGTGCTTCTCAAAGGCAATCTTTTTCTAGATGCCGTAAACCCTAACACGACACGATCCCTAATAATTGTAATTCGCAATATAAACAAAACGGTGTTTAAGTTTGCGGAGCCTAAAGTATGCATGCTGTAGCATTGTTGACGTCATTCAATAAATATGTAGGTGCACGTGTTTCTTCAGTGATTCCGTTAAACAATAGAACCTTTGGTGGACTGTTGACAAGTGAAGAGAAAAAACTAATGAATTATCGAAGCTTTGTCTACTCTGATACAGAGGATCTTGCTTGTTCAGAAGTCATTGGATTACAAACAAGCATATGGCCCTTCTGATGCTAAGTATTTACCAGCCTAAATATCCTCCCACTATAGGGCAAAAGCCACTTCCCATGCAAAGAAGACCCTAGCATTGATCACCACGATTGCTCAGGGCGGATTCGCGATTTCGGGCTTTTGGTAACTTTAAGTCCAGGTATCCTCACAATGTTCTTCTTCATCGATGTCAATGATGTCCACGATAAACTCGGAAAGTACTTATGAAAGCTAAAAAGTCAAATTGGTATTTGCTCGTGGCTGGTTGCGAACTCACAACCTCGCGCGTGTGAGGCGGGACTTAACCACTGGGCCATCATGACCACCGCCTATGACATCTGTATTATCAGTCTTGTAGATGTGTTGGGTTACTTGAGACAAAGCCGACATGTCTCATATGCCTTAGCATTCAAGTTCTCTTAAGATACGATAATTTTTGAGCTTTATCTCTAAAATTTATTATTTTTTCAGGAACTCTTACCCTATAAAGTCCATTTTCCATGAATCTGCCAATCATTACCACCGAGATGAAACATAAATTAGTTGCTTATACGACTACTATTCTACTACTCACTATAAGTATTGCAACATAATTAAAGGTACTATTAAGCCTACAATGATGAAATAAAAAGACAATAGTATAGTATAATAGTTCTGATACAGTTTAAGCCAAACCGACGGTCGTCATACTAAGCAAAATGTTATTGTTACTAGTGTTAGCTACTATCATTGAAGAACAAACATATTTACAATATGAGGTCACCCCAGCTCGTGGTGAGATTTGTTTTCATAAATAACTAACCATATTATAAACATGAAACCTCACATACTGTAAACTAAGATACATTTTTTCATAAACATCCTCTACATAGAAAAGAAAATAAGGTCTAGGATCGTTGGCTAATTTTGCTATTGTAAATTATCGCTCGAACAATGAGGGGTACGGAGGACGTATCTAAATAATATAAAAAGGTACCTAAAAGGTTTGATAATGGCACCTAACACTTGCCAAGTTAACGGTTCGTGAGTGATTCGCTTATAACCTGAACCTAAGTATCAAGATTCTGCCACAGTTGCGGTATTTGTTGGAAAGAGTTACCACGGCTCTTGATAGAGTTACCGGGCAGGAGGAACACGTATGAGTTTCAGTCAGTAAGTGTCTGACACTCCTATCCTCTCCACCCAGAGTGAAAGAAGTAATTTAATAATTTCTCACCCTTAAAAAAAGTATCAAGATTGATTGGTGGAGTTCACATTTCACGCGTGAATAAATTGGCAATGTCTAGGATTCACTATCTTCAATGCTTCTTATAACTTCCAAATGATTCTCTAAACTTAGTTGGCAACCGCTTTTACCTGTTACCACCCGATCAATTCTGTGAACGTTTTCCTTGGTGAATTAAGATGAGTTAAGTTTGAGTTGAGCTATCATAGCAAACCATGCTCCAGGAATTTGATACCTCGCCTCAAGCTTAATCATTTAGAAGAGACTGACGTTATTTTTTTTTCAACGATGGGTAATCATCAAATTGCTTCCCCCGCCCTGGGCGGAGCGGGAGGGAGTGTCAGACTTTTACTGACTAAAACCCTATGTTTCTTCTTGTGCCCTTTGCGTTTCGGGGGCGCGGTATCTCTTTCGAACAACCCGCAGAGACTGACGGCATGAAGTGTTGCTTCATACGCATCAGCGACTGTTAGTTTTAAAACAAATACTGGTACCTAATCGAAAGCTATCAGTCGTATTCTAGAGCTATATTATAATTAATAAGATAGTCAGTATTTCGGAAAAGTTAAACATAAAACATTGCTATTAATATTTTTGCTTAGTCTCAAATATAATAAACGTAGGTACGAAGTAACGTTTTTGATAATATCTTTAGTAGTGCTATTCTGTAAAACTCCCTCGGTGAATTTAGGTGAACTGAACTGAACTTGAGTTGAGTTCACATCTAGAGACAGCTCATCTCAAGATCAAGACGAAGGGAGATGTTTTATAGAATAACACTGCAGGACAGCAAAAGATGCAACCACCACGATTTATTACCCGTATGCTATTGCAACACGATACCAGGCGCAGGTGGACTCAAATGTAGGTACCTAGGTTATAACGTACATGAGGTGACATTCAGTCAGTTCTGTCACATCAGATCATGACGATAAAACGTGTTGATATTATTATAAAATACGTGCAATAAACAATAACATAAATTATACTTAGAGATTTAATAACAAAATGTGCTGCGTAACGTGATTGCAGGCAATAAAGCACGTTCACAGCAGTTACGGAGCTTATCTACGTGATGAACACAAACAGACAAACAATACTTCGTGGAATTTCATAAAATTGTGTACGGTTATGTAATTAGAATGTAAGCTGATAGATTTGATGAGTAAACAAAAGTTATAGCAGTAGTTGTAAGTCGCGTGAATTAAAATAATTATTTGCTTATTTGAAAAGGTGTTGGTAAATTGTAGGGATTTAATTTGATTGTACTTTAGAAGGTAAAGCTGAAAGATTTTTAACAAAAAAAAAATACCATCACGCCTGTATTCCCCGAAGGGTTAGGCAAAGGTGTACCAATGTACACCTACAGTTCGCCGGTATATTTAGGTCCCATGTAATAGGGGGCGAGCCTATTGCCATTAACCGGGCACAAATCCAAACTCCGAGCTGCTACTGAGAATTTCATAGAAAAACCCAATAATACATTTTGCTCGACCTGGGAATCGAACCCAGGACCTTTAGCGTAGCAGTCGGTCTCAGATTTTTATCATTAAGTACCTAATGTAATGTCAATGGGACTTCTCCTATTAACTAACTAACTTATGTTGAATTTGGACATCACTGACGTCAGTGAAGAGAAACATCTTGAGGGAACCTGGACTTAAAATTAATATACATAGATCTGAAATCGCCAATTCGCCTTCACCAAGCGTGGTGATTGATGTATGTTCGTGCCTTCTCTGTGTGAGAAGAAGCCTTTGTCCTACAGTGGGGCAATACTATAAAAGTGTGAATAATATAATGAGGGAATCCTCGATAATTAAAGTACTAGATTACCCATATATTGCCGCAAATGTTTCTACTTTTTTAACATGCGAACTTTTTCTAACATGCGAACTGCTCGCGACTTCGTCAGTATATTCGCGTGGTTTATTTCACCAACGTTAAGTAATGTCTTTGGTTACTGCTTCACTCCCAGGTGAAGTTATATACCCTCTAATCTCACAAATAACGTAGCTTTCTATGAATAAAAGAATTTTCAAACTCAGTTTAGTAAACTCCCTCGTAACTGCCTCGTTAGCCTAGTGGTTCTAAGCACGACTGCTACGCTAGAGGTCTTGGGTTCGATTTCCAGGTCGAGCAAAAACTGTTATTGGGTTTTTCTATGAAATTCTTAGTAGCAGCTCGGAGTTTGGATGTGCCCCGGTTAATGGCAATAGGCTCGCCCCCTATTACATGGGACCTAAATATACCGGCGAACTAAAGGTGTAAATTGGTACACCTCTGCTTAACACTTCGGGGAATACAGGCGTGATGGTGATGGTATGGTGGTTTAGTAGATTCAGAGCCTTAGAGACCTCACAAACTTTACCTCCTTATACTATTAGTATCTTTAGATGAAGTGTAGGTAAACTGTATAACTCAACTTGCTACGCATATATCCTCTGCTTCTCAAACAATAATGTTATGTACCTACTTGTGATTAGAAAAGGTTTTATGAGAGATATTTTCAATATTGACAATCCTGCCAACGGTCTGTGATAGCTATGGTATGGTAATGTGTTTGTAGCATTTTATTGAAGTTATAAACAAAGCATTTTGCATACAGCTTGCTTACTTTTCTACCGAGGAGTCGGGTTAAAGGTCGATGATGATGTTACATAATTGAGTTATATTAAATTTTAGGTTTTCTTTTAAAATACCGATAAAAGGCAATTTTTAACGACCGCCTGCACCAATCTCTGCTTAGTTCTGGCTACCTAGTATTAAATTTTCAGGAAAGTGGCAACATTTATGTGTTTTTTTTTAATTCATCATTTTTCTGCCTTTCCATACCATCTCATGTTACTTGGAGTAGGCGCAACACGATTTCTTCTACCTACCATTCCGTCCAGTCAACCGTCATGATATCACTGACTCCCTTTTCTTTCATATAATTCTTTACACAATCCATCCATTTTTCTTCTGAAAAAGAGCTACACAGCTCTTTCATCTTTCAGCAAATAATTTATCTTAAACGAAGCATTACTCTCAGCGCGTCAAGATTGGTACTTTCCCCGCAACACGCACACACATAAAGAAATGCATTAAACATGTTTGTTTAATATGAACGCTACGTTTGACTCAGCTCCAATTGTTTACTTATCGAGTTACTTTGTTTTGTTTTTTTAGGGAAAACACTGCGCGACACGGTTGAATGCGAGCCTGTTGGAAAACAATAACACGGCCGCTTGTGCGTTGATAAACTAAGCAAATACAGTACCTATATAACGTGTGCCTAGAAGAAATTACGCGACCACCGGATGTTTTAGTTTTTTACTTATTTGCGCCAACACTAACATCTCTTGTTCGGGTAGTGGGCTTGGTAAACTTGGCTGTTGTAGTCCAAGATCCAGGAGACGTCGAACCTACGTCCTTTTAGAAATAAAGAGTGGCTGAGATAGCGTCCTCTGAAAGATAATAAATATTTGGAAAATCCCTGTGATTTGTCACATTTCCACTTTAAAAACGTTTAGCTCTTAAACTACAAAAGGATGGCCTAGAAAACGACGTCCAAAAGATACCATATTTGGAAAATTCCATTTCAATACAGATTTTTCGCTCATATATATTTTCCAGGGTATAGTCATCAGCCATTCCAAATGACATAGTTTTGACAGCTCTAGAATCTCAGTCTATATTATACTGTTTGCCTCTCTTATATTACACCACCTTTCATTATTATTTTACTTCTAAGTTATAAACATCATCCATTTGCATTCAATTCTTATGATACTTCCACAATAACGTGTCACATCTGAAGTCCTTCATTTTAATCTTATCAGTATTTCTTCCTTTAATCATCAATACTAAATGTCGCGTCGCTGTCCATTTGGATTTTGACAGGCTATTATAGACTACTACTGCTACTGTTGTAAGATTTATAGAGTCACCGCGGGCCTGGAACGCAAAGGGCAGTAGGAAGAACACGGATGGGTTTCAGTCAGTAAGAGTCTGACCTCCCTTCAGCCCCAGAGCGGAAGAAGTCATATGATGATTTCCCATCCATGACTCGTCGCGTAATGTTGCATAGCGTATACTATTCCTCATTAATCTGGTTATCATATACAAAAATATTTTATCCAAATCCACTGATAGATCTGGTAAAAAAAATAGTTGCACAGATTAGCGTGTGCACAAACACAGGTGCACTCTCTCAAGATCTATCACAATACAACACAAGCCACATTGTTCTAACATAACTAATTAGCTATTCAATGCTGTGCTATTCATGAAGTTTGGAACATCCGCTCAGGTTCAAAGAGTAAAAACATGGAGTTTATTTGTAGTTCAGTTCTTTTTCACCGGAAACGACAATTCAGAAGTCATATAGCTCTTTTTGGGATGGCAAACATGGGTATGTTTCTCCCTGATGGTTAATGGTCACTGTAGCCTATGAACACTATACCAACATCAACGCCAAAGATATATTTCATTGCTGACTCTTCAAGCTCATTCGGCCCAGCAGCTCAGGAAGGAAACTCATTCCACAAACTGAACATTCGCATAAGGTAACGATTCCTCACTTTTATATTTGTTAAAACCCACGATTGAAGTTGAAGGAACGTGTTGTCGCTTGGTATACCGGGTGATGACTCAAGAAAACGGCAACACACGGTGTTTCCAGAGCAGTATAGTATTCAGTCCTTCAAAAGAAGCATGATTAGGTTTTTAAAGGCCGGCTCCGGATATTGCAGGAGTCTATAAGCAGCTGTGGTGATTGCTTACCATCAGGCGAGCCGAATGAAGACTCGCCAGAGTCATCGTATAAAAAAAAAGAAAAAATCCAATGTCTAATAACCCTTATTCCTTCGTCAACAAGGGCCAAGATGTCACAGCGTGATTAAGGGCTTACATTGTCATAGAGGACCTATTGGTTAATGCAAAATGCGTGTTACTAAAGAGGCCAAGACCTGACAGGCAAAGTTGACATTGAATGGTCAAATCCTACCCGTCTACATGTCTATAAAGTACACTGCTAGACTTCGTTTTGGTTGACCGGATTTCGAATGATGTATAATTTTAGAAACTAGTTGTTTGACCGAAAACTGACTAAAACTGCCTAGATATTAGTGTCCTTATCCTATCTACAATTTTGCATCATCATCATCGTTATTTAAGCCGAATGACGTCTGCTGCTGGGCATAGGCCTTCCCTAAAGATAGCCACAATGACCAGCCGTGCGATTCGCTAACATATTTCAGCGCTGCGCTCGACGTCGAGCTGGTTGACGAAACTTCGGTAAAATCAACTCTATGCGTTGTGCGTAAAGTTGATTTGACAGTAGTGTCCTCGACGAGCTCGACGTCGAGCGCAGCGTTGAAATATGTTAGAGAATCGCACGGCAGTACTGCGCTGCACGCAACCAGCGATTTCACGCTACCTTTTACCTGGTCTTCAGTCTACCTCATCCTATCTATAAATTTAATTACATATTGCCCAAAATATGACTAGACTTTGTTTGCGTAGAGCGAGTTGTAGAAACGGTTCCCTCGACACTCCTACACTATGCTTGGACTAAGAACAGTCTACGCCACTTCTACGCTACGATTTAGCTACGCTTACGCTGCGTCTACGCGTATTAAAAAATCTCTGTCAGTGCATTGTTATATAAATTATTATCACGAACTTATTAAATATTTGAATAACCAAAACCAGTGGATATGTACTTGAATATTTGCTTTCCTGTTTGATTTTACGCATTAAGTGTTTATGCATTCAAAATCATGACAAAACTCGGTAGGCCGACCTTCAATTTGGCAGAAGACGTGCACAGGGAAAAGCCTACACCAGCGGTCGGCAACCCGCGGCCCGCGGGCCGCATGCGGCCCGCGGCACACCTACTTGCGGCCCGCGACAGTTTTGAAAATTAAACTGTAATTCTTACATTTTACCTAAATTAATGATTTTAGGCGCGTAAGCTAGCGTATAAGAAAATAGTCACTCAAATACAGCCTCAAACGTTACACTGAAATGTGTATAAGTACGGTTATATAAGAACTTTGAAGTTCGCTTTTAAGTTTTATATATTTTCTTCACATTTCTTTTTCATTTATTGTTACTTTATTGTTGACGATAGTATCGTTGAGGTAGTGCTACATACCCATTAATAAAATTTACATTTAAAAAAGTATGTGCATCACATATAATACCCATATCGGGTGTAAGGGACATTTATCCTTAAACTAAAACCATGAATACTCTATTTTGGACTGAGTATCAGACAACTGCCTCGTTAGCCTAGTGGTCTTAAGCACGACTGCTACGCTAGAGGTCCTGGGTTCGATTCCCAGGTCGAGCAAACAGTGTTATTGGGTTTTTCTATGAAATTCTCAGTAGCAGCTCGGAGTTTGGATTTGTGCCCGGGTAATGGCAATAGGCTCGCCCCCTATTACATGGGACCTAAATATACCGGTGAACTGTGGGTGTACATTGGTACACCTCTGCCTAACCCTTCGGGGAATACAGGCGTGATTACTCACTTCGCATAAACTTCTTTAGACGAACGTTTTTAAGGCATAATATTTTTATAGCATAATTATTTTTTGGCAGAACGTTTTTATTTCCGAATTTAAAATGGCATACTTTTAAGATGGCAGAATTTTCTTTGGCATATTTATAATTTCGTATAATTTCGTTTAGTATAACTTTTATAAAGAGCGAGCGAAGCGATCTCGGGACTTGGGGCACCCCGACTCGGACAGGTTAGGTTAGAAGGGGATGGCGGAGTCTAGAGAGCGAGCGAAGCGAGCGAACAGACCCCGCTATCCACTTCGTGGTTATTTTTTTTGTAAACTCTTGAGCCCCGCGTGGCGGGCGGCTCCCCGATTATGCTTTTTGAGCCTCGAGGGCTCTGGATCTATCTCTAGGGACTTTGATACGAAATGTATGCCAAAAGACAATTCTGCCATGAGTATTCTGCCATACAAAATTATGAGTTATAAATGTATGCCAAGTAAGTGATGCCAAATGACTTTCTGCGAAAAGAGGTTTATGCTATCAGTTGTTATGCAAAATAAAATTATGACTCAAAAAGTTCTGCTATAAAAGGTGTACCCTTTTCAGCTAAAAAATCCGCTCTTATTCCTTCTGTATCGTCCTCAGTGGTTGCAAAAAATTTCTTTTGCCCTTGTTGTTGACCTATCAAAAAATATGGTTATTGCCATTAGAGACGACTAAAAAAGCAATAGGCCAATTAGGCCTATTGCTTTTTTAGCTAGAATTAAGCAATAGGAAAATTTCAAATTTTCCTGTAAGAAATTAAATATCGATAAAAAAATTATGGGACCACTTCAGATGCATGACCTGAGTTATAAATGTATGCCAAGTAAGTGATGCCAAATGACTTTCTGCGAAAAGAGGTTTATGCTATCAGTTGTTATGCAAAATAAAATTATGACTCAAAAAGTTCTGCTATAAAAGGTGTACCCTTTTCAGCTAAAAAATCCGCTCTTATTCCTTCTGTATCGTCCTCAGCGGCTGCAAAAAATTTCTTTTGCCCTTGTTGTTGACCTATCAAAAAATATGGTTATTGCCATTAGAGACGACTAAAAAAGCAATAGGCCAATTAGGCCTATTGCTTTTTTAGCTAGAATTAAGCAATAGGAAAATTTCAAATTTTCCTGCAAGAAATTAAATATCGATAAAAAAATTATGGGACCACTTCAGATGCATGACCTACCAAACAAATAAATATCGTCAAATTCTAATCATAATTGGCGGAAATATCGCAGAACAAACATTAAAAAAAAACATACAGATGAATTGAGAACCTTCTCCCTTTTAAAGTCGGTTAAAAATTATGTGAAAGCGCGGCCCGCCTAGGGTTACCAGATGAAAAAATCAAAAGTCCGGAGAAAAGGCCTGATTTTCATTGAAATATCCTGAGATCCTTTACATTATCAAAATTTTCTCTCGTATTTACTTATCAATTTAATAAAGTCGTAATACTATCGTTTTTATACATTGTGGATCTTACTTAAAATGTATTCAATTGTATATCTTACTTAATGATTAAGTAGGTACCTACTTAGATAAATAAGTACTGATTTTAATTGTGCAATTATTACCAAAGGAAGATATTTTTTTTTTAGGTTAATTTTTTATCAAAGAGATCTTTAAAATGTAAGCTGTATTTTATAGAAAATTCAAAAAATCCTGAGATTTCATGAGATTTGCAAAATCCGGCCGCAATCCTGAGAAGAGTCCAAAAATCCTGAGATCTCAGGACAAATCCTGAGATATGGTAACCCTAGGCCCGCCACTACCTCATTTTGCCACCATGTGGCCCTTGCCTGCCAAAAGGTTGCCGACCGCTGGCCTACACCATAGATATAAATTTAAAACTATATATTACTACATGAAGAGAAAACTTTTTATGAGTATTACTTGGCATAGCAAAATTTTATATAGAGAAGAAATGTAGAGAACTAAAACAAATAAAAATTTCGATCAAAACGACCTCAGAGCGACCTGTAAGTAATAAATCTTGCAATGCTTTTTTCTTTATGATTATTGTAACTAGCCCGTACATTCCCACTGCTGGTCAAAGCCTCCATTTCTTCCATCTATCGCGATTTTACGCTACGCCTTGCCAATTCTCAGGACCATGGATACCATGTTTACAAACTAATAATAAAATTATTTATCTCATGATAATAAGTCGAAACAAAGAAGACACACCCAAATCGGATGAATATTTCATTAGGTTATAACGTTAAACAACATAATTCAAGTTATTCAACAGTAAAAACAAGTTGCACCTAATTAAAAACAATAAAAAACTGCACCCACACTGAATATTTAAAGAAGAACTAACCGAAAAACATCTAAATACATTATAATACGTCTGGCTGTTAATGTATGTGAGTTTCTATGTTTGTAAACACACACACACACGATTTAGGATATATTTCTAGTGTAGGGCAAAATTAAAAATAGAGAAAAAGGAGTTTAGTTACCTAAGGTAATTTATGTTTTAGAGAAACTTCGACACAGTCAAAGACTCGTGACAATTTCTTTAAAAAAAGTTTTGAATCAAACACACTGCCTCGAAAAAAAATTAACAAAAATTCTGTTTTTCTTGTGCAAAAAATAATAAATGACCAAAATATATTTTTGACTAACAAGCATTCTACAAAATACATCTAAAAACTCACCTGTCGAACTGCATACAACATTTTGAGTTTCTTCTTTATTTCCTTCGCTTTTCACAAATTACTTTGGATCGCGTTTTTTTACACTTTTACACCTATTATTTATTTAATACGAACACTTTTTATTTTACTAACTATCAGTCATATTATTTACCCATGTATTAGTGTATAATTCACTATATAATATTCTTTCTCTCATGTTATAATACGGGATAATACATAAGGAATATCATCTGTGGAAAGAGGGTTAATTGGCTGTCATGATATGCGAGAAGAAATAGTAAAAAAGCGTGTTAAAAAAAGAAAATACCGTGAGTGAAAATTGTTGTTGTAAAAAAAAAAGATAATTTCTGAGTATCGACATTTTGTTTTTGTGGTTTCGCTTTATTTTTTTAACTGTTATCTACGAAGTATAGTTATTTTATAGTGATTGTACAGTCGAATACTTATAAAGGGTTATAAGATTAAAAGGGTATATTTTATTAATAGGTAATAAATTAAGTTTTTTTTTTTGGTTCTTTCTATAGATAAATAACATTGAGCAGACTTGCTTCTATTTTGTTAAATATTAAAAATGTAAAGGAATATGATCAATTCAAAAAATGACAATCACTGTTTAAAAATATTGGTTCCACATATTTTCTTTCCAAGTTTATCTAACTGGACTAATAATAAAACAGCTCGCAGCAGCTCGGAGTTTAGATTTGTGCCCGGTTAATGGCAATAGGCTCGCCCCCTATTACATGGGACCTAAATATACCGGCGAACTGTAGGTGTACATTGGTACACCTCTGCCTAACCCTTCGGGGAATACAGGCGTGATGGTGATGGTACTAATAATAAATACAAGTGTGAAATCGCCAATCCACCTCAAGTAAGCGTGGTGATCAATGCTCGTGTATTTTCTGTGTGAGAAGGGGCATTTGCCCTGTATTAGATCCGTAATAGGCTCGTATTATTTAAATATAGAAAAATAAGCTGTTCCAATCCTTGGCCTAATGTTTTCTAGCTTAATATCTTGATATTAGTATTCAACTTTAACAACATTACCTATTAAAAAAAAGCCCGAATTGGGTTTGCTCTTAATTCTAGTCTAGGTCAAAGGTGACAAAGACAAAGTCAATGATAGAGTGAGGTTACCCAGAAGAAGCTTCAGCTACTTATTTCATGTCATTATCTGTCATTAAAATAAAATTGCATCCCAAAAACCACGTACATTTCATAAACTACATTCAAACCAACAATTCTTAAAAACAACCACCCAAAATAATTCCCAGTAAACATAACTAAAACCTAATTAAATAGCTACCATAATACCAACGAATTTCTTTAATATTACATTTGAATAAATAACAAAAAGCCTTCATTGTCTGAAATGTAAGTTCTACCTCTGAAAAGCGTCCGCCCGCCCCACTGTTCAGTGACGGCGGCGACATCAAAGAGCGACCGACCAATGGGGACGAAGCGCTGAAAAGAGACACGCCCACCCGCTATAAAGAGATCGCGCCGCCTTTGATGTATACCGAATTTTATATAACCCTGGCTTATATTAACGGTACAAGAGATAACAGTGAAGGTACCTAATGCTTTTGGCTTTAGTTGTACGTTGACAATAGTCTCTAAACTTGAGAGAATAACTCTCCTTACAACCCTTATTGATCGTACCAAATAGAAGCGTATCCCTGGAAATAAACCTAGCAAAAGAATTCCGTTCCATAATAATAACTATGAATACCAGCCGATTATTGTCCCACTGCAGGGAAAAGGCTTCTTCTCATACAGAAAGCACGAGGATTGATCACCACGTTTACTTGAGGCGGATTGGCGTTTTCAGACTTATAGTAATTAAGCCCAGGTTTCCTTACGATGTAAAAATAATGTCCAAAATTTTTTCTAGAGAACAATAGACGAAGAAGGTACTGAAATCCTACCTCTAAAGGTTCTTGGCAAGCAAAAGCATGCAAATACTTTATTTCTAGTAAATTGTACACACATTCTGTTCAAGTCCAAAATGTTTAAACTTAGAACACTTTTGAACGCTTCTACTGACATGACTCTATCTTTGAATGAAGCTGACTAATACCCAATAAATGTTATGAGGTTGTCAGGGCAAGTCAGGAGCCGTAGTCAATGACTAGGTTCAAGATTGTGATTGAGAAATCATTAATTTCGGGTGAGAGTAAAAGACTCCTGTAAACAGTATTCCTTATGAAGAATATTGAATATAGGTACTCTAACAAACAAAATGTATTACAACAAGTGACCAATTCTACGAATTAAAAACGTTCAAAATCTAATCGTAATCTCATGTCAACGACAATCGATGTCTAAAAAATGTAGGTAAATTAAAGATATTTTTGATAGATTGAGACTGAGATTATATTGCGATCATTCATACAATTTACTAGAACTGCTACCCTATATTATATAAATAAATCCTTAACAAATTCTAGTACAATTTTAGAAATAAACGTCTAAATTCTGACGAAAAATTAAAACATACTTTTCATATTATTTTTAGTCAACCGCCTGGTAAAGTTAAATAATTATGTAGAAGACAAACAACATTTTAGTTAGTTTATGATTATTAGCCTAAGACTATTTCCGTGTTCCTATTTATTTGCGTCATTAAAAACCTTTATAGAAATAATCTAAATTCGTTATTGAGATGACTAGATTGCCAAGCGTGAAGGCGATAGGCCATTCATTATAATAATAGGCCATATTATTAACAAGCTTTTGGTTGAATTTTGTCTGCATGAATGTCAGTTGTCAAGTTAGCATTTATTTCAATGAAATTATTAACAGATTCTATTTAATTGAGTAGTAGATTTTGTTTATTAGTAATTTTAAAACACACTATTTTAGAGTTGAAAATCCGATAAATTTTCAATTAACTGTTAAGGTTGATTTTTAGGTGCTTTCGAATCAATAAATAGTTAGTCAATTGAAATGACAACTAAGTGATTGTGGCTCAGTTCTTATCGAAAAGAAAGAGCAAAAAGGTCCACAGACACTATTTTCAGTCAAGACTTCGCCCGCTTGCATATTCAAGAATACCATAACACATAGCCTAAGGCACTCAGCAATAAAGTAGCTACCTAACATCGAAATATTTTTTGCAATCGGATCAGAACTTCCAAAGATTACCTCCTACAAACGAAAAAGCAAACAAACTTTACCTTTTTATTACAACAGTATAACTATAGTAGATATACTTAGATGAAGAGAGATGAATCCTATATTTCACTTTTCATTAAAGTTTAGAGGTATTCTTCTTAGGAAGAATGTCTGCAGATCTTGGTGACCCTTAGAGGAACCATGGTGATTATAATGCTTGAACCTGGTTAAGCTGACTCACTACCACCTGTCCACCACCTTTGCTGATTAATCCTTTAACTATGAAAGAAGGCTCCTATTGACTATGTCAGAAGCTATGGTGACAAAATTCCTGCTAATACGAGATAATAATAGGTCTATAGAATTCTTGAATATACTCTACAAGAAGTCTAGAAGTTAGCAAAAGAATTTACTAAAAACAAAAGATTTTTTACATAAACGGCGTAAATCCTTAAAAAATTTGAATTTTGTGAATCGAACGCAATAAATTCCAGATCTCATGCTGAATTTAAAAATTCTTAAACAATAGGTTAAAGTCAAAATATCATTATTCAAACCAGCAATGGTTTGAAAAAAATCCTATTTAAGTATAAATAAAACATTTTAAATTTAAAATAAGCTAGTACGTCATACGCATACGTAAACCAATTAATAACGTTAAAAAGTTGCTCTAATAACATTGATAATAAATAATTCAGTATTTAAATTAGGAAAACAAGAATTTATGTTAGGTTCTAAATATAAAAGCAAGCTTCGCTTCGGTTAGTAAGTTATTTAAATTAATAAAAAACAGACGTAGCTATAATAATTTAAAATAACTAGTGTAATAACGATAATTAGCTAATAAATTACCATTATAAAGTAATAATATCTAATTGAATTTAATAAAAATCGCGTACCATGTGAAAAATAAATTATATTTTTTATAAACAGGAATATGAATGAAGTAATATTGAATATGTAGTCAGAAGAACCACGTAGTCATTAAATTATTAGACCTCATACCATCTTTACAGGTCCTGAACAACAGAACTAAAAAGAAGCTGTTTTTAGTATCGTACAAGACATACACATATTTAAGATCAGGCTCATCAATCAGAAGGCAATAAGAAGGCTTGTCAATCAATTTACGAAACAAAAACCGTTTAAAATCTAGTCGCAATTTCATCTCAGACACAATCACTGTCGAAAGCTCACAAATGTAGGTGAAATAGAGACATTTTTGACAGATTGCAACTGAGATTATAATGTGAACGATCCGAAAAGTTACCAGAATTGTTAATCTGATCATCAAGCTAACTTCAACGGGTTGAACCTATGAGACGCCAGAAGTCTATTCAGGATTAATGATCAAAATCGTTTAACAAGTTTAGTCTATTTATCTTTTTAGGCAAAGTCGAACATGGTAGGTATTTGGTTTTGAGTTAAAAATGTTCATTTGTCTGTAACGCTACCAATATTTTTATTATGTGAGGTTTTAATTGCGGGAATTAGTCTGTAGTGTTCGTGGTTAGTGATAAAATGGAAAACCCTACCCAAAATATTAAAATATTACATATATTTACTACTGAATAAAATGTAAGAATCCTTTGTTTTTTTTTTTTCATGCCTTAATTCCCTTGTATTGAAAAAGCTTATTATAACTTATTCGCTATAGCTTTTCACGGGAATTTTCTGAGATTTCTCACAGATTTATTATAAAAAGGAAGGATTATTATTTCTTACTGCAATAAAAAATACCGCCTACATATACATAATATCGTGTTTTTTAACATTTAGTTCATAGGTCACGCAGATAAAAATCATTTCTATCATTGACAGAATTCGGAAGCATAAATGCGTCATAAGGAAGTTGAAATTAATTTTATGGATTCGTTTAGCAAACTTAATTTTGATTAAATTAATAAGAAAATTATTTTATAGAGAATGTTTTAAAAATACTTAAATTTTTACTAAGTTGCCTCCTTATGTTAAAAAAACCTACCTAACGCCATTTTGTTTTTGTCAAATCAATATTCACACAACACGAATACAAAAAAATAATACGTTTTATTAAATCATTCAAATGCACGAAATATAGAAACTATTCAAGCCACAAAAAGTTTCGTAATTCAAAATAAACTTTCCCGATTTTCCGCACGTCTCTTATCAGCTGTCAAAAGAGGCGCTGAAAAGCGGGCGACCGTGATTGGTCGAGCCGCTGATGAGCGACGCTGTGATTGGTCGTCAGTCGGCGCACATGAGCGACACACCACGTGCTCATAAGTTCCGTCGAGGAAATTCAAACTTTTCTCGATTCGCGATGTATTGTGTTCGCACATTTTGAATTTTACTTGCGTTCGTTTTTGTTTTTCGAGTTCGATTTGATTTTGAAAAATATTTGAAATTATTTAAAACTGTTTTGGAATGATTGTGGTTATTATTTTTAGGTAGAGATGAGATTTCTTTTTTTTTACGAAATATTATTTTTATTTAATAAATATATTTGTACTGATTCCGTAAATTACTGTTCATTTAGAACTGCTTTTATTTAAATATTAGTAAAGAAAAAGCAGTATAATGAGATCGATTTAAAAAAAAATCCGCCCAAAAGTTCAGAAAACAGCAAAAAAGGTTGAAATATTATTCGAAAATGTAACCAAGATTATTTAAAACCGCGAACCGCCACCGTTAATCACTATTTAAAAACTTACGCGCTCGCCAGATCTCCGCAAAAACTCATTTCACTCACGGCAACAACAAAAATATTAACATAAAATAAAAACAATTAACAAACAATAAAAACTAACACTTTACAGCGACTTAGTATACCACTCATAAGTACCGGTGCACTGCAGTTTCAGATGCAAATTATTTACACTGCTGCAGCGCGATGCATCGTACGCAAAATTTACAAAAACCAACCACTCAACACCATTCGATTACTATTCCAACCCTACACACCGTTACTGTTTATATTTAAAAAATATTTGCTTGGAAAAGCGCGTCTAAACAATACACAACAGCCTGCGACGCCGCAGCATCAACAATGCAAGGGCGAAATAAGCAAGAAATATTTAACTACCCAAGAGGGGTGGGGCGGGCACTGGCCCACAGTATTGGAGCTACGCCTGTGGTAGTTATAGTTTACGTGATACACAGCTCAAATACAAATAATATAAACATTACAGCGGAGCATGCGCCGTAGCCGCAGACAGGGACAAAGCGACAATCGCCGTCAGAACTAAACGCTTACTAATAACATTTTTCAGCGATTCGAGAACGTCACAAGTAAATTTATTACTTTGAAACTAACATTCGTATCATAATAGTGGTGTTGAATCACATTTTTATAGATTAATTTGCATATTTTTGACAGGATCGCGTCGTTATGAGACAGCGTCGCACGCATGCGCGCCGTCGAGGCGCACGAATGTTATTGACGATGCAAAATGTTTATTTTTTGACGCAACACCATCCTGGCTGTTTCTGCGTGGAACGGAACGATTGCAGCCATTTTGGAAAATGGCTTCCCAACAATTGTACGGGATCAGAAATTTTCTTAGCGTAAATAAAGAATGAAAAATAGGTTACATTTTGGTGTTGAAAGCTGGGGTAATCCTAGTAAAGTAAAAGATAAGAATGTAATCAGTTTTCAGCGAGGCAGTCGGGAGTTTGAGCTGGATTTATTTCAATTATAATTCGATATGAAAGTTCAGCGCATGCGTGAGGCATAATTTACACCGAAGCGAATTTTTGAGAGCACAGTTTAAGAAAATATTCTTATTAGTTACCCCGCCTAGTACTGGATACTTACCTCTTGGTATTTTATTTTTATTCTTGTAATTTTTTCGTCCTTTCTCTGTATGAGCAGACTTTAATAGCCTAAGCTGCCTTAAGTATGTTTTTTTAAATATTATTTCAGATATTTTATTTAATTCTTTACTAAATTAGTTCTTTTGTACATTACTAATAATACAAGTTATAGTGAAGATACTGGAAAATGATGAACCAAGCTTCTATAAATTACCAGATGGCGATAATTTTTCATCATCACCACTTTTAACTTTTTTGATAGACTTAATTAAACATTTTGCCTAATAGTTCAATTACTTACTCAATAATAGCCTAGTTGAGTCTATTAACAAAATGATAATTTATTACGAATTTGCATAAAAACATGTCCTTTTCGCTAAAAATAGGCAAAATTATAAATATTTATCTATTGGTTGTTTATCTAAACTTCCTATTTACGTAAGTAATAAAATAAATGAGAACTTATTAAAAAAGTAGTTTAAATATATTATTTTTATAGCCATGTTTCTATAAACACACTTTAGAAGCATTTAGAACACTTTGGAAATATTTTTGAACCATGGTTATTAAGCTAAACTCATGCTTGTTACTATTTTACTTAATCAATTATCTTAGTTCATCGCGTTTCACCGCTTAACACAAACCTCTTTTTTATACTATTGCAACGTCCTGTGTTCTATTTCTACTACCTATGGTCAAAGCCTAGTGAAAAACACGAAAATACGTGTCAAATTGTGGACCTACTTTTTTTCTTCGGATAATAAAAGAGTGGATCAGTCTTCATAGGTGAAGTTGACATCTGGATAACACTATAATGTCCATGTTTCGTTAACTAAAGGCCCGAATAACATCTTTAAAACCTAGACCTTGGAATTACATAACCTCCTCGGTATTTTATTGCAAAAATATGTGTGTGTGTTGTGACTATCAAAATTAGCTCAACTACTCGTTCGGACAAGGCCGGTTGGTTCCGCATAATTTGCATATATTATGGTTTCTATTAAACAAACAAAAGCCTCTTTTAAATGTCATACGTAATGCTGAGACCTGTTTTTTTACTTTTTTCTGTTCTTGTATAGGTCGCGTGCGATCTTACATTCTAATTATATTAATGGTACCGTAATCTTTTATGGCATTTATTTTATTGGCAACTTGTTAGAATGGTATTTGAAAATTTAAAAATAGAACTAAGAACGAGGCCTACCGCCGCGCCTTCTTAAAACAGCACCATTTTAATATTACTTTGTGATTTTAGTTGTTGGGTTTTCAACTCTCGGCGCTGAGTTGAGGATTGATAATCCAACAGTGTGTAAGGCAAAGTAATATTTAAATAGTACGGTTTAAGTTACTGTAGACCCCCGGGAGATTAACCTAAAAAAAACAGTTAAACGTTTACTTAAGAGAAAAACGTGATTCACACTGATAGAAAAAAAAATTGCCTGTTGAATTAATCATTTTATTTACTTATGAATAACATACATTTGCAGTTTCATCAGAATCGTCTATTTCCTGATTTGTTATATTTATGGAATGTTATTATTATTATTGTAACAGTAATTTATCAATATTGTCATATCAGTTGCTGACGTATATTTATTGCAATGTGCGTACGCATTTAACTTTATTTTTAAAGTTAGCGAAATGGCGTGTTGTAGGTTTTTTATGAGATTACATTATGCAGATTAACTCTTATGAGAAGATTTATTTTAATTTTAAATATATCGCTCATCTAGTTTATCGCGACATCGCGAAGCGACTGGTCGATTCTTCACGTGACCAGAGGGCTGGCCTATTCTTTGGCCAAAGAATCAGCATTGCCATACAACGTGGCAATGCTGCCAGCCTTCTGGGCACATGCCCCATTGACAGCGATGCGGATGAGTTTTTTGACGCCCTTTGACCTCACTTTTTTATTTTAACTGTACATAGTTTGTAATTTAATTATTATTTAGTTTTTTTTTTTCATTCTTATTAAATGTTACACAAGGTGAATTCTAGGATATTTTAAATTAAAAATAATTATATTATAGAGTAAAATTTACACCATTTTAATTTTTATAAATATTATTTGCTAGTAAAAATCGAACCTACGAACTCAAAAATGTTCGCCAACGAGTCACGGTGTAAACGCGGCCAGTATACCAATGGGGCACTGACATTTTTATTGGCCGATGATTTAATGGCTATCGATTGTGGCTCCACTATTCATTCGAAGGGAAAAAATATTATTCGAGTTCCCTTATTTATAGTTTTTCCCTCCAGTCATTAGCAGGTACTGGCAGCTGTACCTGCTAATGACTGGAGGGAAAAACTTCAGGATTTAGCTGACGTTAATTGTTCCGAAAAATTGGTTAATTATTGAAAGTATGTCGGGTTTTCTTAATGAAAAAAAGGCAGTGTTATTATTCTGCTGAAAATAATCAAAAATAAGTAAGAGAAACACATTATTTTCGCCTAAAGCAACGAAAAAAAATACAGATTCCAGTGTCGTTATTTAAAATTATTTGAATTTTGTTTTTTATAGAATTTCCTTTGATTCAGTCTATCGTTATTCAACCATGGAGTATTGTAGCATCTACCATAAACAAAATAAATAAACAGGCCACCAAAAAAAACTCGCATTCATTCATTTTTTTCGCTTTAAATCGAACACAAGAGCTAAAAGAAAATAAATTTAAAAAATCAATTACACAGAATACAATCGCCGATATTCTCGACACGCAGAACTAAAAAAAAAAGGTTTTAGTGTAAAAAAAAATAATTAATTAAAAGTTTTCAGCGTTGGGTTTTCAGACGCGGACTGATGAGCGGGTGGGCGGTCGCCCCGCCTACTGAAAAGCGACGCCCAGCCGCGCTGTACAGCGACCTCCTACCGTACCATGTCTAGGAGACGGATTCCACTTGGAAAAACTGATATTTTTGTTAAATAAAATAATTTATATCACCTAGCTCTATAACCAAAAAAATTGAGCCTTGTTTGCGATGTTAAATCATAATGAACGAAAGCTACACCATTTGTTACAAAATAATAATTACAATTGCAAAAACGATCGTCTTACGATGTACTGCTATTATTCATAGTATTGAAATCATAGACTTTATGTCAGATACCACAAACCTATTAAATTATAAACAAAAAACCTAGTGAATTAAAGTCCAGATTGGAAAACAGGTCCTAATCCAATTCAAATGTTAGTTAATTTTGTGTCACTCTTTCTCTCGGCATTCCCATGTAATATGTACAGAGTACTACTAATCTACTAACCTATTTTGCTTTGTGTTTCATCAGTTTAGCCAAGCCTTGAACTAAATCACTACAGCAATGGTATTCTGTAAAAATCACCCTTAATTTACAATGTGTGAACTGTAATCCTACCAAAATGCTAGAGATAGACAGTTTATCTCAAGCTCATCATCATCATCATCATATCAGCTGCAGGACGTCCACTGCTGGACATAGGCCTCCCCCATAGATTTCCAAAAGGACCGGTTGGAAGCGGTTTACATTCACCATCTTCCTACGGTCAAGACCTCAGGAAGCCTTCACCTAAATTCACTGAGGGGTATTTTTATAGGATAGCACTGTAGATTCTCGTTTCTGCTACATGGTTTATAATAAGCATTTTGTATTGATACTTATTATTGCAACTAGCAATAGCCAATAGGCCAGGCTATCAATTAGTTATAAAAAAAAATATCACAGAATAATTTATCCATTCTCATAATTACAAAAGTGACAGTAACTCTCCGGCCTCTGTTACGTTTTCACAGATAAACTCATCATCTGCCTAGCCTTTTCCCAACTATGTTGGGGTCGGCTTCCAGTCGAACCGGATGAAGCTGAATATCAGTATTTTACATGGAGCGACTGCCTATCAGACCTCCACAACCCAGTAATGGGTAATACGATAATCTTGGTAAGACTGGTTGTCAGACTTTCGGGCTTCTGACTAACAGTAACGACTGTCAAAGATCTACAAATGACAGCCGGGACCAACGGCTTTACGTGCTTTCCGAGGCACGGAGGAAACTCGCTATTATAATTTTATTATTAAACATTTAAAATTCTAAACTAAATCTACCAAAAGATGCAGTTCAAACACGCCACACTGGCTCCTTACCTAAACTTTAATGGCGCAGAAATCGTAATATAACCGTGCTCCTCTGGTCCGGACAATAAACTCTATACTTACGTACATAGGAGTCCAAACTAGAGCGGTGTTACTGCCCCCCTACTGGGGAGGTAGCGAGTTTTTGTACCTTTCAGCATTGTAATACTAGGTGTGCCTTATAGCGGAGTTTCAGTTTTGCGGCGTGAATAGTTCACCAGTAAGTTATATTAGGTACTCGTATAGTTGAGTAGATATGGCGTTAGTTTGTAGATCAAGGGAGGTACCTATTAGAACTTTTAGCTTTTTATGTAACGCTGGTTGTGTTAACATTCAATCTATCCGTAGCTTCTTCTTTCTTTTCGTATCGATGATACATTCATAATTAATTACACCATCTTTTTTTATTAAAGATTCATCATCATCGTATCAGCCGCAGGACGTCCACTGCTGGACATAGGCCTCCCCCATAGATTTCCAAAATACCGGTTGGAAGCGGCCTGCAACCAGCGTCTTCGTCTTTTAAAGATTGGAAATCCTTAATTCCTTCTTCTGCTCTGGTTGGAGCGGAAGGGAGTGTCAGACTCTTACTGACTAAAACCCACCCATGTTCCTCTAAATTAACGGGGGTCCCCACATCGGACACATTTTTTTTTTGTAGTTAGTATTAAATATTGGTAAGTTGGTACTGAACTCTTCGTGTGCGATACCGACTCGCACTTAGCCAGTTTTTGCAAATGTTTCACCCCCAAATAGGGTAGTAAAGGGTTGAAATAAATGCAACTAATGACAAACGACATTTTGGCAATAAAATCTTTTATTGCAACTGTTAACGGTAACGGGGACACGGACGTCAAAATAACTCGATGAAGCAGTTTTTTACGAGTTTTATCATCTCTAAGAAAAACACGTTTATTGGACAATTAATTTTAATTGTAATTATAGGAACTGCCTCATGAACCTAGTGGTCTTAAGCGCGACTACTACGCTAGAGGTCTTGGGTTCGATTCCCAGGTCGAGTAAAGTGTATATAAACTTTAAAGTGTTATTGAGTTTTTCTATGAAATTCTCAGTAGCAGCTTGGAGTTAGGATTTGTGCCCGGTTATTGGCAATAGCATTATTAGGAGATGTATCTTTCAGAATAACCTTGTATTAAAATAAAATAACAAATAAGCTTTACTAACATAGTCATAAGATTTTCTGTTTACTAACCCACTATGGATGTTACTTGTCCGATATAAAGGTTATATTTTTTTTTTTAGCCCCCTTTTACATCAGACCTAAAACATACACGCGGACTGTGGGTGTATATTGGTACACCTCTGCCTAATTCTTCTGCGAACACAGTCGTGATAGTATGCATGTAAGTACACTATAGAAACAGAGTTTTCTATTCTGACTGACTGATTTACCGACTAAGTCAAAGTCAAAGTCAAAACCAATATTTCGCCAGCTAAGTAACAAATAACATTTCTTTTTGTAAAAAACCTTAAACCGCTTTCTACCATTAACCTCGCTAAGTACATGGAAGCCTAAAAAGAGGATTTAAATACGAAGTGATCTGACAAACAAATAAGGGCTGCTCACCCCTCCTCGCCCCTCGTCTTAGCGTGAAGGTTCAACGACGACATGTCAAGAGGATTGTCTCGATTGAAACGTTTACTCTTTGAGAAGTAGCTTTTTATTTGGTTTTATTTCAATAGGTAAATATGTTTGGGGGGGCCTTTGCTTAGCAGTGGAACATTACAGGCTAGATAAAAAAATTAATACATACGTACATACATAAACTCACGCCTTTTTTCTCATAGGGGTAGGCAGAAATCACGGAAAGCCACGTTTTTTTTTTAAATATAGGAAGGAATCATAGGTACTTACGGTGTTTTTGAAGTAGTAAAGACATAGTAAATATAATACCAGCCTATTTTCCCACTGCAAGGCAAAGGCCTCTTCTCATACAGAGAAGGCATGAGGATTGACCGTCAAACTTGCTCATGGCAGATTGGCTGTTTCAGACTTATGTATTTAGAGAGTTATCTACACTAATATTATAAAGAGGAAATATTTGTGTTTTTGTATGTAACAAATACCAAAAAAAACACAAAAAACCACTGAACCGATTTCAAAAATTCTTTTGCCGTTAAAAAGCTACATTATCACTGAGGAACATAAGCTATATAACATCCCGAATAATCCCGATACGACCCACGCGAGCGGAGCAGACGAAGTCGCGGATAGTTCACTAGTATATTGTGCTTAATGTACATACAATTACCATAATTTAAAAAATGGATAACAGATTTTGAAACGGAGCCAAAAATCTAGAGTGTTTAAAAACCTTTTATGCTAATTGGTAACCTTTTACGAAGAAAGCCGACCCCAACATAGTTGGGAAAAGGCTAAGCAGATGATGGTGGCCTTTTACAAAGGGAAGAATGTTTTTGGATGTGTGAATAAACTAGCTATAACTACTACTTACCACAGGAGGTAGTTGCACCATTGGTGTCTGAAACAAAACAAAAACATTAATATAATAGTCAAATATATATACCATCACGCCTGTATTCCCCGAAGGGTTAGGCACAGGTGTCGGTACACCTGTTCCCTTTCCTTTTTCCTTATTCCCTTTGTAAATATACCGGCGAACTGTGGCTGTACATCGGTATGTACACCCACAGTTCGCCAGTATATTTAGGTCCCATGTAATAGCGAGCATGTAATGGCGAGCCTATTGCCATTAACCGGGCACAAATCCAAACTCCGAGCTGCTGCTAGGAATTTCATAGAAAAACACAATAACAATTTTTGCTCGACCTGGGAATCGAACCCAGGGCCTTAAGCGTAGCAGTCGCACTCAGGACCACTAAGCCAACGAGGCAGTAAAATATTCAGAATATATTATTTTAATGAGCACCAAGCGATTGCAATCAAGTTTATTTCATGTATTGTTTTATTTGTTATTTTTCAAATGTTAATATTTATTATTACTTCGCATGACCGAATGGTTGAATATCGTGAAACAAACAAACGATATAAAACCTAATGAACTTCGTATTTTTTTTTTACAAATAAATTAATATAAATTAATTCATTAAAAAAAACATAATTTTACACATTTTAAGATTCGTCGCTCGTAGCGCGTAGCGTGTAGCAGGGACAGTATTCGTAGCGTGTTTGTAGCCAGCTGGGGATCGCGGAAGGCGCGTACGTTCCCGGGATCCCCGGCGTAAGTATGAGAAGGAAACACCGGGGTGGTTTTTAGTCTGTAAGAGTCTGACAGACCCCTCCGCCCACCTAGGGCGGTGGACATCCATGAGGACTTTCCACACCGGCAAAAAAAAAGCGTGTTTGTAGCAAGGTCTATGTAACACATTCATGTAACTAACTGAGGGAGTGTATTGAACCTCATTGCTTGGTGTAAGAGAATCGCTCCGACATTGTCACGACCCGGGCAGAATCACCGGGAAAAATCAAACTTACACATAGGATGATGTGTACATAGGATATTTTTTATCCATTTATGGGATAAGATTTCAAATTTGACGCGGATCAATAAGCTATTGGTACATAACATACCATCTCGCCTGTATTCCACGAAGGGTTAGGCAGAGGTAGACCCATAGTTGACCGATATGTTAAGGTCCCATGTAATAGCGGGAGAGCCTATTGCCATGAACCGGGCACAAATCCTAACTCCGAGCTGCTACTGAACATTTCATAGAAAAACCCAATACTCTTTCCCCGACCTGGAAATCGAAACTAAGACCTCTAGCGTAGCAGTTGCGCTTAGAACCATTAGGCTAATGAGGCAGTGAGCCTAGCAACTAGCACTACAAACAAAAGTACCAACTAATCATCAAGGACTCTAAAATGTGTCACCATTGTGTTCAGGAACGAATGTCACCTACATTTTAATAACCTACGCATTCGTGATAAGATTACCTTAAACTTTATCAGTTTGAACATTTAAAATCAATATTATACGGAACTGGAGCACTGTATTGTGGTTTTAAATGTTGTGCTCTAAAAAAGGGATTACTGATGTAGCTCAAAAAGTTGCCCAACACAGTCAAAGTCAAATCATTTTCAATTTGACTATTAAAAGGCACTTTCGAAAGTCAATTACAAGAGAAAAAAAATAATAATATTGAAAGAAAAATGGGCATTAAACTCCATTGATCTTTCTTTATTGTGTAGGTGGTAAGGTCTTGCGACCCCACACACAAAGTGTCAAAGTTTCTAAACTGCCTCAAGGGCCTCTGACAGGGTTACCGATGTCAGTGATGTCCAAGATAAACTTAGAAAGTACATTTATGAATTAGAAAAAGTCACATCGGCACTTGCCCGTGCCCGGTTGCGAACCCACGACCTTGTGCATGAGAGGCACGCGCCTTAACCACTGGGCCATCACGACACTCCATTGATGAAACTCCAACCTAAATGGGACTTTGGGATTGTGGGTCCAAGTAGCACAGAGCTGATGCCCTGAGACAGTGGGACGGGGTCGTGCCAGGCCACGAAGAAGAAAGGCCTCTTCTCTGTATGAGAAGAGGCCTTTGCCTAGCAGTGGGATTGTTTTAGCTAGCAAAAAAAAAACAATGGAAACAACTTGGCAGCACGGTTGGCGCAGTGGCTAAGCAATTGGCTGCTGTGCTGCGCGTTGCAGGCCCGATCCCCGCACGGAACAAATATTTGTATGACCTACTTATAGTTGATCCAAGCCTGGCCATTCTATGTAAGTTTATATGTTTGTAAACGCACCCACGATACAAGACAAATGTCCTAGTCACCAAAACCAAAAACCAAACTAGGCGGTATTCACGAAAAACCGAAGTCAAAAGCTAGTTCAAATTGAACTTAAGAATCCTTGACTCCCACAATTAACGATAACATTGTACATTACATTCATACATACAAATAAACATACATACCTACATTTTTTTATTAATTGACAAAGAGCTCTTTTACGTGACATCTATACATATAATAAAATCGTAGCGATGTCAAAACTGTACATTTAATATTTTTGGAAAAGAGTGATTGCAACGAGGTCGGGGAAAGATTCTAATGCCGAAAATATATTTTTTAAAATTTTTGTCTGTTTGTCTGTTTGTTTGTGAACGCATCACGCAAATACTGCCGGACAGATTCTTTTAAATTTTAGTATATATATTCCACATGGGCCAAATTTTGCCGTAGGCTATAAACTATCACGCTATCTGCTTTAGGAGATGAGTAATGTTGCATTATATTGTATTTTCCTACAGATTACGACGGGTTTTTGTAAAAAGACGAGAAACAATATAAGAATGCTTTAGATAGCTGAGGATTGAACTGCTGAAATATTTATTATCACGCTATACCTTCAAGGAGCTAAACAGTAAATCATGGCAAACTAGAACGGCTATTTTAGAACACTTTCCATCGAAGCATGTGGTCTAATGGTTCGACAACCGCCTTCTGAGTCGTTGGGCTTGAGTTCGGTCCCCAACAAGTGTTTTACTTTTTGCGTTTTTTTTATTTTATCTTTGAATGATAGTGGACTTCCAAACAATAGTAAAACAGAAGTAGGCATTTTTATACCATAACATTTAACTAGCTTATTTTTCCTAATCTTTTATTATTTAAAAAATTATGTCTATACATAGTCACAAATAAAACAGCATTGAAGTCAAAACTATTCATCGAAAGAAAGAAAACGAATAGGTGTGGGAACGAGTAGAGCGGGAAATATACGTACTGTAAAAGAATTTCTGTTGGTTTGACTCTTCAAAATTAATTTTGTCAAAATAGTCTTTAAATGTTGGGCCAACACATGGCTGTATATTATTACGCGAATTGAATTATTATTTCTACAATGAAAAGGATAGCTACATTTTTACGAAACGTTTATTTTATGGTTGTTTATAAACCAAATAAATAAAAATAACAAGTAGACTTCTTTGAAGGGGGCTGAACACAATTGGGTACAACGGCGTATTATAGGTGAACATTTTCAAAACATGATTTTCCACAAACATTGTTTTAGGCACTTTTTACATTACCAGCGTACTCTTGCGTTACATAAAATGCATATTCATGGATTTTATAGCTTTTGTGAATAGCGTCCTGCTCCATCTTGAGGCAAATCTGAGATCAACGAAGACGAAGGTCGCACATTATGTAAGATTTTTCTGCGGAAATGGCATCTTGCTACGGAACAGCTCAACAATAGTTGCTCCATGCAACGGCTGTGACTTTGCAAGAGCCATGTAGGTAAATCAGACCCACCACTACTTCTTTACCCGTACATCCCGAAATATTTGTGGTGGCATGGCCCTTGATATAAATTCAACACCTACTTTTTCATCGAAAAATCTTCACAAATGAAGATCTCCAAGCCGTTCTTTTACCAGTTTCTGTCTGTCTAGCACATTAGTTTTATCTTCGGTTGTAGAAGAGTATTTTGGAGAACAGTTACGCTGCACTAGCGGATCTGGCTTATCATCGCTGCTGTTGTTATCGTGTCGTCCCCTCTATATTACCAGGCACATCCCGTAGCAAAGATGCGGCAAATAAGGTTATCTTCGGTACTTTCTTTATCGCACGGTTCTGGTGGTGTGACTGCCAAGTCGTACTCACCGACCCTGTCAGTATGTTTTAGACAGGCATGAACTGCTTCCTCTAGGTCATTGTAATGATTGGAAATGTTAAAACAGTTCGGACTCATTATTACAGAAACCTGGCAAAAGTGCTATTGTTGTATGAATACGTCCGTTGTACTCAAATAGGTACTTTTCCAAGAACGATTTCTTTGCAGATATAAGTCGCAAGACGGTTGAGTAGGCTTTATTTTAAACGTAAATATGTAAATTATACAAACCACACCTACTTATAAGACAAAAAAGTCACACGCAAACCCAAAAAAAGGGAAAAGGTGTACCTACCTGTACTTATAAATGGTTAGACTACTGGATTTACCCATTTAAATGGCTATGATTTTGTAGCACTATCTATCTACTATTAAAATAAGTGAAAAAGACAACCATAACTTAAAAATTGGACCACTACCCTCAATTATTTTACTTAATCTAAATGGGTTAAGGATGGGAAATAATCAAATGACTTCCTCCGCTCTGGGCGGAGCGCAAGGGAGTGTCTCACTGACTAAAACCCATCCGTGTTTCTCCTGATGCCCTTTGCGTTCCAAGGTCGCAGTAACTCTTTCAAACAAATTCCACAACCCTGGTAGGCACTGGCCCTACCGGGCCACTGGCCCTACCGGGCCAGTGTCCCTTCCGCCAGAGCGGCAGAAATAATTTGATAACTTACTAGGCTTAAAAAATAGGGTTCGCAGCCCGTGGGCCTACCAACCTCGACACTTCACTTCATACAATGTGTTGGAAGATTTATCTGCAAACGTTTTGTGTGCAACATTTTACTGTCTGGACTGAGTTACGCTACCAAAAAAGTGTACTTCTATTAAAATAGCTAAACAGAAAAAAAAATGCAACTACAGAAAGTGTACCAAAATCAATTTCACCCATTTAAAATTCTTTAACAGTCATTTTTTGCCGTTGAATGTCTCACAGACTTCAAGTTCTTAGGATACATGTAGAATCATGCATCAATCATGTATCATGCATTGCATATAGATTTTCTTTTAATAGGTAGGTACTGTAAACAGAAGAATTCTACTAGATTTAAAAATTACTTCTAAATGGAAATACATTATTTACATTACCGTCATTCTGCAAAAGATGTAGGGTAATTTGAGAGGTAAAACTTTGCTTAGCGTTTTCATAAGTCTTGCTCACTGTCCATAGTTTCTCCCAAAACCATTTTATTAATTTGGTTTTAACACGAAGCTCAGATTATCTTGGCAGTTGTTCTGATTACCAGATTCATTTCTACGGTCTTGATACTAGACCGATCCAAGCTACAGTGTGAGGTTGTTAAAGCAGTACCTATTAAAGATGCTTTTCAATGGTTCGAGAAAGAAAAACTAAGTAAATCACATCAAATAGTATTTTCGAAAGCCTATGGCTCCTTACGCCAAATATGTTTTAGTCCCAGGTATGGCGTAAGCCCATTGCTAACCGGGCACAAATCCAGACTCCAGGCGTCTACAGTCAAATTCCTAAAACCCACAAAAGTTACTCCTTAGCAACCATTCGACATCCTTGGAAGATTATGATGACATAGTATTCAATACTTAATTAGTTAAGTATCACTTAGGTCCACGTGAGCGAAGCCGCGGGCAACAGCTAGTTAATAAATAAATACGTCATTCGTGTACATTAAATAAGATAGTGATATACTGCAGCGTTCCTTGACGTTATTAGTTAGATAATTTTGAATGGTTGCGTCATTGAATTGAACTGTCTATATTGGGCGTTGTGGATATGGCTTAAGATGAGCTGATGATGATGAGATAATGATGGCCTCAGCAAATTATCATTTTTTGAATAAAGATACATTTTTTTTAATACTTAAACCAGATTATTAACAAGGTAAAAAGAGTACAGGGGTTTTGGTTGGTCATAACTTCAATAGAAATCAGTTCACCCAAAAAAACTAAACGGCCCGCCGTCATGGCTTCGAGTGATAACGATATCGGGTCAAAATATGATTGCTCTAAGCTTAAAATCCAGGCAGAAAAATCTAATGGAAAACCTCGTCTTTTTTTGGGTAATATATCAATTACCAATTATTTCATCCTACATGACACTACGAAATAATACTACGAAATGACATTCAAAAGTGCCTTTTAAGTGCCAGGAAGACGCTAGATGCAGGCCGCTTAAAACCGTTCCTTTTGAAAATCTGTAGGGGAGATGTCCAGCAGCAGACGTCCTGCGGCTGATATGATTATGATGATGATGAGTGGTGTTTAATTGAAATAAACCATTTGACTTTGACTTTGTATATATGTGGTAGTAACTATCTTGATATCCTATCTTGATCAATATTGGCAATACTGTAGATACTTCTGCGGGTTGTTCGAAAGAGATACCGCGCCCCCGGAACGCAAAGGGCACATGAAAGAACATAGATGGGTTTTTAGTCAGTAAAAGTCTGACACTCCCTCCCGTCCCACCCATGGGGGTCATTGGATGATTTTACCATCTTAAAAAAAAAACTGTAGATACTTTTGTGCAATAATCCGCAACACACGCAGACAAACTAATTGTAACTTTAGCTATAGATGATAAATAAATGTAGTTTATAGATAGTTCAGTTGTTTTTGTTTGCCTGCCTTATCAGTGCCAGTGATAGGCTGTTCTGTAAATAACGATAACCACTACTCATTGCGATAACGGTTAAAATAGCATGGACTACTTTGTCGTTTTGGTTTTCTTGCGATTTGCAAAAAAAGTCTTTGTTTTACAGCAATTAGCAGTTGGTCCACCCACAAGGTGCACGGACGAACTGATTAAGACTGCAGGAAGGCGCTGAATGCAGGCCGCTTCCAACAGGTAATTTTTGGAAATATATGGGGCAGGCCTATGTGCAGCAGTGGACGTCCTGCGGCTAATATGATGATTATGATAATGATGAGCAGTTGGAATTATATTAGTTGATACCCACTCGTTTGACCTAACCTTCCGTAGTAGTAGAGCTCTTTGTGAAAGAGCTAGTTCAGGAAGTACTACCACCATACCTATTTCTACCGCAAAGCAGCATTGCTGTGTTCTGGTTTGAAGGGTATGGGTGCCATTGTAACTACAAGCACATGAGATATTTCAACTTTGTCTCTGAGATGGCACCGCATTTGCAAAGCCTCTAAGCTGGTATTGCAGATGTCTATAAGCAGAGGTGAACACTTAGTCATCATCATCATACCTTTATTACCCTAAAGTAGACGATCAGCGTCTACTTTATGTTGTTCTAGGATTAAGCGAACACTCTACGTATAGAGTGGTTTATCGTGTTTATGTACTCAAAATGTATTTCTTGATAATTCAAAATAGGTATTGTGTTTTCTGGTACATTTTCTTCAGACCGAATTTTGACCACTACGGCCTGTCTCAATGGAAACATACCAAGTACGCAGAAGATATTGTAGTGCACAAGTGTGTGCGCAAACACGGGTGCAATACCTCTTGCCTCACTCTCATAGGCCGATAATGTTGATTTTAATTTTCTCTCTATGATTATAGAGATAATTTCCACTAAAATGCTAATACACAAAATCATTAAAACATTTATTTATTTATACCACATTCTGTCCTAAATAGATAAAAAAATAAATGCCAAAATTGACCAACATTATGCCAAAAATAATACCTAACATTTGATATCTAATCAGTTGTTTATATACACACAAAAATAACACAATAAATATATACTTCGATAACCGTTTATATCTTAAAGCACTCAAAATAATATAATTACTTATTATTTGTAGATTGAAATAAAGACCTTTGACTGCTCTGTTTATTTTAAGACTTGAATTTTCTTGAACTGAGCAAAGTGTTATTGGGTTTTTCTATGACATTCTCAGTAGCAGCTCGGAGTTAGGATTTGCGCCCGGTTAATGGCAGTAGGCTCGCCCCCTATTACATGGGACCTAAACATCACAAACGCTGTGGGTGTACATAGGTACACTTTTTTTTTTTAAAGACGGGAAATCATCAAATAACTTCCCCCGCCCAGGGCGGGGCGGGAGGGAGTGTCAGACTTTTACTGACTAAAACCCGTCTATGTTCCTTCATGTGCCCTTTGCGTTCCGGAGGCGCGGTATCTTTTTCGAACAACCCGCAGATAGGTACACCTTTGCCTAACCCTTCGGGGAATACAGGCGTGATGGTATGTGTGCTGAATTTTCATCCATTTTCTTTAGAATGAAAAGAGGTTTTGTTAAGTGCTATTGGGGCAGTTTAGGAGCTAGATATACACGCAGTCACACGACGGTCTTGACATAATAATTTTAACTTTTTAATTAACATAATTAATTTTAATTTAATTCCTACTATATTGCTGTGCCCTAACAGGGCCCATAAGTGTACTTTAGCTTAAGACCTTATGTAACATCTTTATACACATTATGGTATGCAAATAAATTAAGATGAATAATAATAATACCAACCTATTATTGTCCTACTGCAAGGCAAAAGGCTCTTCTCATACAGAAAAGGCACGAGCATTGACCACCACGCTTGCTCAAGAAAGATAGCGATTTCAGACTTATATAGAGGACTGGATTAAAGTACCTTATTCCAAATAAAAAATGACTTCTATCTACTAATCTACTCTTTGCTCCTTTGATACCTACGTAGTATAATTCGGTAGCGATTTTGTCTATGGTGGAATTTCTTTTTTTGGGAAACAAACCGACGGCCTACCTGATGTTAAGGAGTGTGGAACGTAAGATAGAATCACGTTTGTTCGATATGACTATATACAGAAAGCAGAGTTCATAGAAATCACTATTCGTAGACAGCACGTTTCGCCGAAAACATTGTTGATAGAAAACATTGTTCGTAGATATCTCGGTCCATAGAAAGCACGGTTTACAGACATCTCTGTTCATAGATAGCACTTCTCGCCGTAAACTTTGTTCATAGAAACCACTGGCTCCAGATATACTGGTTCACAGAAAACGCCTTTGTTAATTATTATCAATTTATGGAAACCAATTAGATAAATATTTTTATAATGTGAGTATGCACATTACAAAATAATAATAATAATACCAGCCTATAACTGTCCCACTGCAGGGCAAAGGCCTCTTCTCATATAGAGAAAGCACGAGCATTAATCACCACGCTTGCTCAAGGCGGATTGGCAATTTCAGACTTATATTAATTATATGTCCAGGTTTCCTCACGATGAAAAAGTTTATTGAAAAGGTTTGAGTTTGAAACAACACACATGGTCATTTTCCAGAGCCAGAGAAGCGAATAAAAATGGAACATAAATAAAAAATAAGGAATATAGCAAAAAATATATATTAGAATGCAAGAGCACTTTGTTGAAAGTATCAAAATATAGAAACGGTACAAGTAACACCATCTAGTGACAGTTATGTCAAAATGTATTACTGTGGTCTATTATATCTATGATGTGTTTACTGTGGTCTATTGTATCTATGGTGTGTTTGAATAAAATTTTACTTTGTCGTTCTTTGTCACTGAAACTGATTGCGTACGAGTATCTCAAAGGAGTGAGATGAACTTATTAGTTCATCGTTTTGTTCTTATTATTTCGTTTTTATTATGGACATCTGCAACGCGAAATTTAGTAATATAATATTTAATAGTTTCTTCTTCAAAGGCGTTTTCTGTGAACCAGTGTATCTGGAGCCAGTGGTTTCTATGAACAAAGTTTACGGCGAGAAGTGCTATCTATGAACAGAGATGTCTGTAAACCGTGCTTTCTATGGACCGAGATATCTACGAACAATGTTTTCTATCAACAATGTTTTCGGCGAAACGTGCTGTCTACGAATAGTGATTTCTATGAACTCTGCTTTCTGTATATAGTCATATCGGACCAACGTGATTCTATCTTACGTTCCACACTCGATGTTAAGTGGTCACAGCTGCCTATAAATATGCAATACTAGAGGCCTTGCAAATGCGTTGCCATCCCAGAGACTAAGTTGAAATGTCTCATGTGCCTGTAATTACATCGGGACCCATACCCTTCAAACCGGAACACAGCAACGCTGCTCTGCGATAAAAATAGGTATGGTGGTAGTTACTTATATTGGGTCTTATAAAAATAACGCTTATAGTCAATTGACAAGTAGCTAAGTATTATTTAGCGCTGTTTTTATAAGTAAGGCTGTTTATATCCATCAGTATTTTTTTTAAAGATCTCATAAATTATCATGAAAGCTTGATTACTCTCCTTTAAAAACAAAAGCGGAGCATTTAATCTCAATAAAGGCAATGTCGCGTATATTTATAAAATAACATTGGGTTGTATCGCTGTGTGTATGTTACCAATCGATTTTCTTGTTTATAATAATCGTTGAAAGCGATCGATTATCGATACGGACTCGTATTGTTTAGATTTTCGCTCTTCTCGCTTTATCGAGGTTTACTTTTGTTAAAATTGTTTTTTATAAACATCGCGGGTGGCGAGCGGATTTTTTTAAATTGTTTTTGTTAATCGATAAAGGTGCTTTAGGTGCGGTAGTGGATTTTAAATTAAAAATAAAATGTATTGGTTTTTGAAATGTTGTTTTGAAAACTGAAATGTTGATGTTGAGATTTAATATAGTCATGAATTTGGTGTTGAGTCTGTATGTATATGTATACCATCACGCCTGTATTCCCCGAAGGGTTAAGCAGAGGTGTACCAATGTAGACCCACAGTTCGCCAGAATATTCAGGTCCCATGTAGTAGGGGGCGAGCCTATTGCAATTAGCTAGGCACAAATCCAAACTCCAAACTGCTACTGAGAATTTCATAGAAAAACCCAATAACACTTTTTGCTCGATCTGGGAATCGAACCCAGGACCTCTAGCGTAGCAGTGGCAGTTGAGTCAGTATATTTAAATACATATATTTTGTATAAGAATCTACAATTACTACTTAGATCTATAAGAATCTAAACGAATATTAGAAAGCTCTTTAGCATTCTAATATCACAAGATAAGTAAATTAGCAAATTTAAAACATACAAACAAACAAAAATCACGCCATCGCAGCTGCGGTCAAAAGCCAGAGGGAGATAAAAAATGTAGAAAACTAGTTTAACTCAGTTTTGTATTTAAAATAAACACCGATATCTTAATTCTGTATCAGCTTCTATATACCATCAAGCCTGTATTCCCCGAAGGGTTAGGCAGAGGTGTACCAATGTACACCCACAGTTCGCCGGTATATTTAGGTCCCATGTAATAGTGGGCGAGCCTATTGCCATTAACCGGGCACAAATCCAAACTCCGAGCTGCTACTGAGAATTTCATAGAAAAACCCAATGACACTTTTTGCATGACCTGGGAATCGAACACAGGACCTCTAGAGTAGCAGTCGATTTTTTAATTTCCTATTTAATTTTTTCTATTCGAGATGGTTAAGCTCTTGACTCTAGTCTAGGCGAGAGGTGACAGAGACAAAGTCGACGATGGAATGAGCTTACCCAGAAGAAGCCTGTTCACTCTAAATTTGAAGAGAGTAGGGTTGAATGCGTTAGGAAATACAGACACAGAGAGAGAGTTACACTTCTTTGCAGTGCGCATTATAAAAGACGTTTAGAAACGTTTAATGCGAATTCATGGAATAGCAACAAGGTGGGGTGGTAACTTGTGGTACGTCTAGATGTCCTATGATGAAAGGGGCTGATGAGATGAGGGGACAATCTGTGTAAAAAAAAATGTAATTCTCCAGACCAATTCCGGCCACTGCGGCTAATCTTAAGGCAGACTAGCCACGTACGCAGGAGATATTATAGTGCACAAGTGTGTGCGCAAACACAGGTGCACTCCCTATTCCCTAACTCTCATAGCCCGATGGGACGGCAATCCGACACGACCGGGGAGAGATCGGGCCCAAGTCTGCTATTACAATAGTGTCAAAATGGTCGATCATTGGTTTCATAGTTGTGGATTTTGACAAGTTTGGTAATCTACTATTATAATGGCGTCATTATGACTTTTCAATGATCAACCACTGACACTCCATTGAAAGAAATGGCATAGAATGGTAATCTCGTACATAATGATTAATGAATGACTGAAATCGGTAATCTACAAAAATTTTGACAATTCCTTAGATCAGTGACCTACCATTAGAACGTCATTGTGCAATCATTGCTTTTAGATGGTTACGAGACGATGGTTACGATGGTTTTAGATCGTGTTTGTGGAATATTTAATGGAGAATGTATTCAGTACGAGCAAATATTCTCGAGCTATATTCAAATATTCATTGTGTGTTGTTGTGTTGTTTCATTGTGCCGGATTTTGTGGCGAGGGAGCTGAGTAAGCTGCCCCCCGTCACGTTCGATCACGTCGCCGTTACATGGCTGCTGCTATTGTCTCGATAGAACCATCCGACGCGTCGCAGCCTAAGCGACAAACCAAAATAGGGGTAAAACAGAAAAAGAGTGCTCGACCTGCCCTGACTGCGGTCCGTAGCTCCATGCAAAGAACGGGCCAAGTTAACGAAGAGGGTTTCATTAAAGTGTAAAGGAAGAAGAAGAAGCCCTGTTCCCGAAACCTGCCTGGTACCGCACCGAGTGGACCCAACATGCTGCTGCGTTCTGCTATACCTACGACGCAGCTGTACATATCGCGTCTGCATCACACCACGAAGACTGAAGAAATCGTGGAGTATTTGAGAGTGAGGACCAACTGGACTCTGTGGGTCGAACGGTTGGAGTCGCGCCACAGCGTCAGTTTTAAGTCGTTCGTGATACGAGTTCCAACCCACCATCTACAGACCTTCATGAAGGAGGACCTTTGGCCGAAGGGTGTCGTATACCGACGTTTCCGAGGTCGATTACTCGACACCACGAAGCGAAACATGACGCCGACTATATAACGTGTTTTAGTAATAGATATAAGGTTTTATGTTTTGTTATGTATTAGTTTATTATTATTGTATAAGATTATTTTTGTGTGTTTTATCTATGGGCCTCAGTTGCCTGACAATAAAATGATTTTTATTATTATGACCATTTATTCATTGAAATTTATATTATTATTAAAAAAAGTTCAAACGTTACAATGATGACACATTTTATACGAGTAGGTATTATGGCTGTTGATCTCATGTATCAAACCCTCACACAATAGTAGGTATAATTAGGCTACCTACCTAAAGACACTCGTAACTAGGGATTTGCTATAGTATCTCCTGAAATAATAACCCGTAAAGTAGAATCATAGTATCGTTTCTATAGAATAATTTTCTTAACACTGCTATTGTTTTTCTGTTTTTATAGATGAAATCGGGGTTATATTTTCAAGAGATAGAGCATTTGATGAGGAATCCAATGATAGTCACACACCATTGTTTTATAGTAATGTAATAGATTTAATAGCACTTTTTCACACAAACATGAGTAAAAAATTGGATAAATGAACCACTATTTAGTAAGCGATTTGCGGTTAAATTCTTCTTCTTTTCGCATCGGCGATACCCCTTTTTTTCGGATGGGATATCATCTAATGGCTTCTTCCGCTGTGGAAACCGAAGGGAGGGTCAGACTCTTACTGACTAAAACCCATCCGTGTACCTCCTCCTAAAGTCCTTTGAATTCTGCGCAATCGATTCAGTGCCTTCCAGATACATCACTGAAGTTCACTGATGGTCTCGCAGCTTCAAGTACCTACTCATGAGATGGTGGATGTCTTCCTTACCACAATCAACTTCTTCAATAACAAACAAAAACATCGGCCGCTTGAAATAAAAACCGACCAAGTGCGAGTCGGCCCCGTAAACGAAGGGTTCCGTACCATTATCAATAAAAACGAAAAAAAAAGTTGTTGAATAAGAGCGCCCGTTAAATATTTATTTTATTTTTAAAGTGAATATTTACCTAATATTCTGTGAATATTTCAGACGTCTACTTGTTGCTGTTATCAATATCGAGCAAAAAAGACCCAAAAAAATCACGTTTGTTGTATACGAGCCCCCTTAAATATTTATTTTAATCTGTTTTTTAGGTATTTGTTTTTATAGCGGCAACAAAAATACATCATCTATGAAAATTGTAACTGACAATTTAATTTTAATTTATTTTTAATTTTAACGATTCATGAAATAAATCCTGGTGACAAAAGGAAAGACAGACAGACGGACAGCGAAGTCTCAGTAATAGGATCCCGTTTTACCCTTTGTGTACGGAATCCTAAAAACAGATAAACGTCTATAAACTGTAATGACACGTTTGACTTTGACAGCTAAACAGATAAAATATTTTATATATAGATAAACAATATCCGCGTTACACATAAATGTTTTTTGCTATTTATGAACTTCTTACTACTTCAGATGGCTTATAACACTAATAAATAATATATAAATAGATATATAAATAAATCTGGCATAAATAAACGTTCAAATTGAGTAGTAGTTTTCCGATAATAATTTCTATTAGCGGTTTTTATAATAATGGCAATACAACAATGTCATTGTGAGACAATTCTATTACGACACCATTGACCGATCAATGATCGACCATTATGGATTAGCAGATTACGAACTTTTAGCAAAATGACAATGGGATCGTGTTGGAATGACGATTTTTATAAAAATAGCAGACTTGAGGCCCAGGGGTGTCACACCACCAACTTCCAAACTCCGGGCTGCGACAATCTGCAGAAGACCATCAAGCAGGCAACCTTGCGGCGTTGAGCCAAGCTGTGAAGCTTAATATCAACCAAAGCTGCTTCAATTAAGAGGTTTTTTTTGGCCCGATTTAAATACTACACTCTGTATAGAATAAAATAAACCCAACACACAGTCTCTTTAGGGTCTGACCTTTCGCAATACATAACGGCAATCAACTAAAAGTTTAATAACCATAAGCAGGATATTAAAAACTACGCCAGACGTGAATTCTGGGAATCCCAGACAAGCTCATTACAACCAAAATCAATATTTGAAATACTACATAAGTACACACATAATACCGCGGTCTAACGGGTAGATAGGCAGTGTATATAGATATACAAAACGGTTAAAACTAATGAGAAAACTAATAGCTAAAGTAAATAAGGTTCTTATTTGCTTGCTTATTATTTTACAGGACGTTTAGAATATTTTACAAGTTGTAATTTGAAAAGGTAAGAGGAAAGCTCTGAAACCTTAATTTATTTTTATTGTTTTAAATTCATATATTTATATACCATCACGCCTGTATTCCCCGAAGGGTTAGGCAGAGGTGTACCAATGTACACCCACAGTTCGCCGGTATATTTAGGTTCCGGGGTATTTTAAATTCATATGGTAAGTTATACGGGGTAGAATGGGTATCATGACGAAAACTTTTTCTCTCGTAATATTATAAAGCTGAAGAGTTTGTTTGTTTGTTTGTTTGTTTGTTCGCGCTAATCTCAAGAGCTACCGGTCCGATTTGAAAAATTCTTTTTGTGTTGGATAACCCATTTATCGAGGAAGGTTTATAGGCTATATAACATCACGCTATAACCAATTGGAGCGGAGCAACCAGTGAAAAATGTGGCAAAAACGGGGAAAAATATTCCTTTTGAGGGCTTTCGTTGCGTGCGCTGCGTAAACGGTTAAAGTTACGCAAAAATAATGTATGAGAGAATTGTTCCTCTTAAAATAAACTACAAAAAATTCCCCGGTAGTACGTGCCTAACTTTTAAGGTTTAATCACTATAGCCATTTTTATAGCCAGAAAATTTGTTTTAAAATAATGCATTATTTGCGAAGGTATTTTTATGAAAATAGTATTAATCCTTATGCAAATAAATACGTTATTCATCACAAGTGTTTAATTTTGAACAAAATTGCCCTTTACATCATTTAATTTCAATGAATAGCTTAGGAGATATCACAGTTTTAAAATAACTACGCAGCAAAATAATGACTCCGCGAGACATTCCGTAGCTTACCTCAGAATCTGCGGGTTGTTCGAAAGAGATACCGCGCCCTCGGAACGCAAAGGGCACAAGAAGGATCATGGATGGGTTTTAGTCAGTAAAAGTCTGACACTCCCTCCCGCCTAGCCCAGGACGGGAGAAGTCATTTGATGATTTCCCATCGGTAAAAAAAAAATCCTCAGTATAACAGATTATAGGCTACATAACATAGAGCTATTAGCCACGGGAACGGATCAGTAACAAAAAACCTCACGTAACGCGGGTGAAACCGCGGGGCACAGCTAGTCTATAATATGTATGTATTTACAAATTATTATATAAGTATGTATATCAGTTGTCTGGTTACCATAACACAAGCTCTGCTTAGCTCTGCTTAAACTTCCGAAGGGATAAATAAGAAAGGGATAGATAAGTAAGAATCGAGTTGTATGGAGTCCTCCACTGTTATTTACCTACCTATAACTCTGTATTGTAAACCCTCCTATATTGTTGTTGTTTCTTTTAAATATATCCATCCTATCACTTAGAATTGAGATAAACACCAAGCAGAGCAATACTTATTTTTCAAATATAATAAAATTAAAAATAATTGATTTTGAACCCTACAGAGGGGAGGAACATCAAAATATGTTTTTGAACTAGAATATGCGACGTCATTCTGTAGGCCTAGCGCAAAGGATCTATTGTAAAATACGATTAAGAACGATTTTAGAATTAGACATACGAATCATACTTATATTTGTTTTATATTAGTGGTCCTAAGCACGACTGCTACGCTAGAGGTACTGGATTCGATTCCCAGGTCGAGCAAAAAGTTTTATTGGGGTTTTTCAATGAAATTCTCAGTAGCAGCTCGGAGTTTGGATTTGTGCCCGGTTAATGGCAATAGGCTCGCCCCCTGTTACATGGGACCTAAATATACAATAACCTAATATACCGGCGAACTGTGGGTGTACATTGGGACACCTCTGCCTAACCCTTCTGGGAATACAGGCGTGACGGTATGGGTTAAGTACAATTAGAGCCACGCATTGGTATGTGGGCAGCACAGGACAGGTCCTTGTGGTAATCTTTTTGTCCAGCAGTGGACATGGTTGGCTGATATAATGATGTTGATGATGTTGATTAGTATACATACAAGTAAATAAAGGCTTTAAACTTAATAGATATTATGTCCGAAGAGAGCTTTTTCAAATTTGGTTTGTGTATGTGAATTTATGTCCTATTCCTAGAGAGGGACAAAATCAAAGTCAAATCATTTATTTCAATTAGGCTTCTAACAGGCACTTTTTAATGTTATTAATAAGAAAGAAAAAATAATAACATTGAAGTGCTTAGCCTAGTTGCTCATTTCATAACTTAGCTTACTTACTTTTTTTTAAACAAACTTTAGCAACAAATAGGCAGTCATTGGGATTACCCACAGAAATGAAAACTTATCGTCATATTAGCATGTCGGTGACGCGAACCGATCATTTTTGCACCTCCCAAAAATCGCGCAAAGCAGCTAGAGACACTACAAAAGGTAAAAGTTAAAAATCGATCGTTTTGATAAGTTTTCTCCGCTTGCTCATGCTAGGCCCTTTCATGAGAGGGGCAGATCTGGAGGAACCAATGAAAAGAGGCTGCTATTATGAAAAGCTGAATATCAAGATTTAAATTATGTTTTCGAAAAAGCAGTAGCCGTTAAAATCGACGCTTTTGTCGAAATAAATGATTAGTATTATACTACGTTTGGAAAAATAACGTTTTCATAAATATAATGTTGTGCTAATCAATTTAATTAATATTCGTCGTTTACTGTTAAGTTCTCCACACCTTTACTTATTTATTTTCAAGTACATAGTAAAAATAATGAGGTGGTGGGTTCGATACGGGGCAAGTATCAATGTGTTTTTTTTTTTCAATTCATATGTACTTTCTAAGATTATCATGCACATTACTGACATCGGTGACGGAAAACATCATGAAGAAACTTGGTCTTATAATAATGTAAGTTTGAAGTTGTAGCGATCAAAGCTCGCTCTTTCTTTGCATAAAAATTGCGTTTTTTTGGTCTTCTCACCACCCGAAACGGTTATCAAAGATCTACGCATGACAGCCGACACAAACGGCTTTACATGCTTTCCGAGTCACGGCAGCGTCACATCACCAACTTCCAAACTTTGCGAATCGAAACCAGAACCCCACGTTTAACAATCCTATTTGTCACCACGACCAACAGGACACACAAATAGTAATCAAAATATCCATATTTTATTAGGATTAGCCATTAAACAGAGTTCAGAATATCTTACCGTTTGTTAAGTGACAAAGATATAGGATAAACAATGTTAGTTTAGTTTCTACCATTACAGTAATATTACTCTTTTAAAATTCCTGCTAATTCCAAGTTATGTCGTGAAGTCGATTCTCCATATTAAAGACAAATACAGTTCAAACTTATTTAGATAAAGCTCCGTTATTTTCCAAGTCACATTCTCTCGCTAACTATCACGTTAGACTAAACAAATGGGCCGGAATAACTAAAGAGAAAAGCACACAAACTGATTTAGTTTTACATATTAAAGTTCTTTTCTACCTTTGTTGTTACATGGGACCTAAACATACCGGCGAACTGTGGGTGTATATTGGTACACTTCTGCCTGGCCCTTCGGGGAATACAGGCGTAATGGTATGATGATTGTCACGGCATTATCTTCTTAAGAGCCTGAAGCAAAGGTTCAACCTAGTTTAGGCAAAAACGCAACTGTTCTATTGAAGTAAGACTAACATCTCCCCGCGGCTTCGTTTGCGTGAAATTAAATATATTATCAAACGGGACCGGTGCATTTTTCCGGGATAAGAAGTCACAAAAGTTCGCATTTATAATATTAGTAGGATTAGTAGAATAAACGAATAATTATTTACTATAGAGGGTGCAAAAATCCAAAAGTTACATGTTTTATCCAACATTGCGATATTTTTTTGTTCTGCACCACACCTCTTGTAGTTATAGAAAAAGTTAAAGTTCCAATCTTTTGTTTCTTTTTACACACACGTACCATCACGCCTGTATTCCCCGATGGGCTTAGGCAGAGGTGTACCAATGTACACCCACAAGTCGGCGGTATGTTTTTAAGTCCCATGTAATAGGAGTGAGCCTTCTTTTTTATAAGTTAAAATGTTATTACTGATGTTAAAATATCCCTTCAACTCTTGTACTTTTGCCTGCACCCATAAGCTTAATGTTTTGCGTGCGTTACATTGCGTGTTACTACAAAAAGGGGTTTTTAACCCTAAAAATGAAACTCGTTTCCCAGAAATAATTTTTGCCGTATTTTACTTTGTATGATGTTCAGTATGCGATGTTCACGGCTCTTGCTGCACCCTGTTTACTTATTATTGTATTAACTATGTAAAGATAACTTAGATTTTTAATCTTTTATACCCATAACTTGTCTAAATTTACCAAAATCCTCAAATTATTCTAACGAACAAAAATATAACTTTTTACACACAGCAAACAAACATTATAAATCACAATTTTCGCGCCAACAATTAAAAATAAAAACTCAATTTAATTACAGAAAACACCATCAGTAATATCCATCTCTATCAACCTCCTAAACTATATAACAAAACAAACCAACTCACCGCTTCATCTAAGTTGTCACCATATTCTTCATCCCTTTGGAGACACATCCAGAAACACTAATCCCAGGTCACTTCACTTCATAAAACAATTAAAGTGTATTGGACCTAACACGATGCCCTGCGGCACTCCACCTCAATACTCTCGACCAGACTGACGCAGGCCAGCTTCGATGTTTTGAATACAATCTGTAACAGAAAAAAAAACAATAATAAACTATACTTGCACGTTGTTATGTTTGTGTATTATGGTGAGAGTGAATTGTATGGTTGAGGCTGTCAAAGGCTTCAGATGAATCTTTGTTTGTTACCAGAGACCGTTTCAGGAGTTTTATTACCAAAACGGCCAAATTATCAATAAATAAAGAAGAAATTGATAACTGACATTGAATAAATGAAGCTGGTCAGGAAAACCGGTTATTTTATTGAAAATTAATAGCGCATATTTACTGAAAGTCTTTTCTAAATAATTCCGTGCACCGCTTAGAACAATGGGTGTAATGATACACGATACTACTACGTTTTACTATTTTACTCACTACATCAGTACTGCGCCCGTCATATATTGATATTATAGGATTTCAGAATGCCATAATAAAATTTTAAGGCATTTTATTTTAGTGTTTTTCAAGATACTACAAAATTTTTGTATCTATGCTAAAGTTTCTTCAACAATACATTATATTTTTACTATGTTTTTATAGATTACTAATTAATTTATCTGGAAAAATAGGCTTTGAATAAAATAGAATGGTTTTTTGAAGCACCTTTTAATATTATCAAAGCAAGAAGAAGTAAAGAACGTTACTATTTTTACAAGTCACACTAAAATGTAACCGTAGAAGGAGTTAAAAAATACCAACAGCAACGCAGCTGTACTCCAAGACTCCTAACATTCACCTACAATCGTTTTACACAAACAATAAGTAGTATTTTTAAATATTGCCTGGCAATCTTTGTCTATGACTAATTTCTAGACAGGCCATAACATAACACATACAAGCACACACAATCAACTGGAAATTAAACTCTATAGCTATAAGGCTAAAGATGAAAATGCTGAAGAAGGTGACGGGTTATATGACGGTACATGTTTAAAAAGAACAATTGGTTGTAAAATGACACCTGAAGGCGACACTATTCTGAAACAAAATATTTTGTTTCTATAGTCAGCCTAGCTAAGCAAAACATTTTTGTTAATATCCTATTTCATAAACATTAGGGAGCCTAGCAGTAGAAAAAGTGTACCTAGACCTACAGTGAACATGGCTATTAATAACATACATACATACTATCACGCCTGTATTCCCCGAAGGGTTAACCAGAGGTGTGCCAATGTACACCCACAGTTCGCCGGTATATTTAGGTCCCATGGAATAGGGGGCGAGCCTATTGCTGCTATTAACCGGGCACAAATCCTAACTCCGAGCTGTTACTGACAATTCCTTAGGAAAAAAAAGTAAAAAAACGTGTTTTCCGAGACATGGGAGTGTCACACCCATTACAAACTTCTAAACCCCAGGCTGCTACTAAGAAATTCCTAATGAAAAAACCCCAGATCAATTTTTGCCCGGTTTGGGAATCGAAACCTCGAAGAAAGAAGAAAGAAGGAAGTTCGACTGATTAGCGTGCCCACTCATCAGTCGAACTTGCGACCACAAGGCCAACAGGGCAGTCTGAATAAAGGCTACCTGAAAATTACATTCTTTTATATCAAATAAATAATTCTGATTCTGATTCTGAATCTGATTCTATCATTTTGAATGTCAACACAATTTTCTCGAAAAAAGAAAAAAGACAAAAGAAAAAAGATTATTTGCTTTTTTCTGACATTGCATAGCAAACAAGCCGACGACGGCCCATCTGATATTAAGTGGTCACCACTGTCTATCAATATCTGCAATACCAAAAGCCTTGCAAAAGCGTTACAATCCTAGCGACGAACTTGAAATGTCTCATGTACCTGTAATTACACCAGCACCCGTATCCTTCGAACGCAGCAACGCTGCTTTATGTCAGATATAGGTGCAGTGGTAGTATGTCCCCGGACGAGCTGCTTGACAAAGAGCTGCTACTACTACTTTTACTACGCGTTTATAGGCAGTGATTCTCAACGAACAGAATCCGAGCGCTTTGTGTCCGAAACATTGTAGTTAGATAAACAAAAACTGTTTAAAACGATCAACAGTAGTTGCATGACATACGATAGCTCAAAACACGACCTGTCTCGAATTGTATCATAACACCACACATGTTTAACATATGAAATGGAAACACCATCAAATTCTGATATCAAATAATGTTTCTATTTACCAAAAGCTGAAGAACACAACACAAAAAGTCGAATTTTTCTAAATTATGGATCATGTTACAATACATAGAAACCTAGGCTTCTATAAAAACTAATCATTGTTAAAATTCAGTCAGATGAAGATTCGACAGATGAGTTTGTAAAATTGATGACCGTTCAGGTTCTTAGGTCCCAGTAAACAGCTTTCCAATTATATTCGACCCTACTACAATAAATCTTAATACTCTACTACTAAACACAAGACAAGTTTAGTGCAAATAGAAGCTTTTGAAAATTTACACAACGACCCCTATGTATGAAAGGATAGGTCCGAAATTCTACTGCATCTGGAGTTTAATTTGATAGTCAGATTTGGAAAATTATTACAGCTGGTTTTGCTTTGATTTCTCCTTCCTTTTGTTTTCTATGTGATTGTCTTATACCCAATAGAACTGTGCCATTTGAAATTTGTGCAGTTATTTGGGAAAGACTATTGAAGGAAAAACGTAGAATTTTGAATAGGTAGGTACTGGGAAATACTCTGTGAAGTCATTAGGTCATGTGCAAAGGAAATAGCTATGATAAAGATAATGGAGAAAATAGAATCTAAAGTCATGTGATTTATAGGCAACGATTTTGGTTAAATTCTCTGCCAAAATTTATTAGGTGTGCAGTGGGATTTCAATGAAGTTGATATAGAAACAGTATCAGTGGTTGAAGGTAAAAAAGATATAAGTAACATAATTCAAAATAAAATGTTATCTCATTACCTACCTATTACTCATACATCGATAGTCAGTATCCACACACAAGATGTAAATATACCTAACATCTTATTTACATTTCATCTTAATAAACATCTTTCGTTTATCATCAAGTTTTGATTCGCTTTATGTGTATTTTACGTAAACATACTCCAATAAAACTTTATCTACATCTATAAATAAAAAAATAAATTAACGCCATCTCGTTATGCATTACTGAACTATGTAGTCAGCTAGGTGACTAAGAATGTTGTTACAGCGCCATCTAGGGTAGATAACCTGTAACGTTTTTTTCGAGGCGACGTCACGCCTGTTGCATACGATCAACCAATTGTTTACACAATACAAAAGACCCCTTGTTTGTTTTTCGCTAGACGTTTCCTGGTTTGTTTTGTGTGTGAATATGTGTTTGTGTGTGTGTTCGTATGTTTTCACAGCCGGCTCTGTGTGTTCGAGGACGGTACACAAAATGTTGTTGTTTGCACGACCCGAGTAGGTAATAAATTCTGTCTGACTTACGTACAGATATTTTTATGCTTTAAATATTACGATGGATGTGCTCACTGCTGTTAGATCAAGCAGTAGATAACAGTTAGAATTAAGATTGTTAGACATTGTGAAAGGAAACATTACTATTGTACTAGCGACATGTCATAACATAATGCATTATTGTTAACTATATTTTGATCTAGTTACTTATAACAAAGTGACTGCTGCTGTAGCAGGCTCGGTTACTAGAGCAATTAAGGTTTCGTTAAGGATAACGGAAGTAATTTTATTTGCCTGTGCACAAAATGGTAGATTTGTTTTGTAATTGCTTCAAATCGAATGTATTTCAGCAAAGAAAATATTCAAATGTAGTTTCTACAACATTGTAATGGACTACTACAATTTACGTCTTTTGAAAATTAAGTTAAATTCCGCGTTTTAAGAACTCTTTTTTCTTTGTCTTTCGTTTCTCTTTCTTTGTTCTTTATATCGTTGATACTAATGATATTATTATTATTAACAAGGGGTCTAGTTTCCATTATCGTGATTTGAATAACTTCCTCTAATCTAACTGGATCATTTCAATGAACCGAAATTATGATAAATAATATCATCATCCTTTTCAGTGAAGTAGTCTTTAGGACACAAGATAAAATCATTTAAGTGATCTTTTTCACGTCTATTGATATTTAATAAACATTTTAAAATGGCCTCAATTGATAATGCATTGATATCTTCAAAGTCTAGTAATCCATGTCTAGTATCACCACAATATTTATTGACTCTGTACCGTTATTGTCTTAAATTTCGAAAACGGATAGGCAAGACACTCCATACTCTTTTACATTTTTTCCTTTGCATCTTTGAATGGCAGACAAGCCGAAGGCCTTCCTGATGTTAAGTTGTCACCTCTGCCTCTAGACTTCTCTAATACCAGAGGCCTTGCAAATACGTTGCCCTCCCAAAAACAAAGTTGAAATGTCTCATGTGCCTGTAATTACACCGGCACCTATACCCCTTATACCAGAACACAGTAACGCTGCTTTGCGGTAGAAATGGTGGCAGTACTTCCCCGGACAAGCTCTATTTCTGCTAAAACTGGACATATGTATATACAGGATTACACGAGAAATGATGACAAACTGATTACAAACTAAGTGTTCAATTACACACATCCTTAACAGAAGTATTTCTTACCAGGTCGCACCTAATATAAAAACTCTTATATGTAACTGAGATTATGCAACGTCAGTTACAAGCGGTACGTCTAGGGAAACCGCTAACAATACCCTGGGAATATGACCGCCTTTCCTACATTGTTCTTGTATTTATTATGTGCATGTACTAACAAACAAACCAATTAAACTGTTTGTAGCTTGTTTAGTTCGTTGGGTAGAGTTTGAGCTAAAAATGTTGGATTAATGAAAAATTTCTAACAATTTTTGTTCTTTCAAATACTTTATTATTTGGATTTGAATGGAGGACGAGGTAGGCCAAACAAAAGATGGATAGATTGTGTAGAATGATATAAAAGAGAAGGTAGGGAAATGATATGAAAGAGGAGTCAGTGATATCATGACGGATGACAGGATGGAATGGAAGAAGAAAACGTGTTTCGCCGATCCCGAGTTTCATGGGATAAGGGCAGGAAGATGATTAAATACTTTATGGTTGACAGTTGACAATAGTCAAGGTAATCAGTTCCTTCAAGTGTTTGCAAGACAAACAACTCCAGCATCTTTTAAAGCCGGTACTTCAAATATTTAAGAAAAACTATCCCTTTTTGAACATGTGAGAGAGTGAAGCTAAAAATATTTTTCATACATTTCACTGCGATCTTCATCATCATCATCACATCAGTCGATCGACATCCACTACTAGACATAGGCCTTCCCTAAAGATAGCCACAATACCCGGTCCAGCGATATAACGACAAAATAAAGCCATCACATTATGCCCAAATTACATACCGTTTTGCCAAATCGCGAAACGTCGCCGCGTCCCGCGGTTGGGAGTTAGTCCAACGGAAGTTCGGCCACAACCACAATACATTCTATGCATTTTTAATATGATGTGACCATAAGTTCGGCGACCGATCAAGCTGGTTTGACAGTAAAAGCAAACATAACCCTTTCAGTCTTATCTTGGAGTAAGCAGTATATTGATAATATTGAGAGAGGTTCCTAAAGTAAAGTGCCTAAGGTTTAAAACAAGGAGCGGATCTAAATAAAGGCTTTTTGGGCTCCGTAAATACAAAGAGCCCCCAGCCCCGATCCAGATTATATACCAGATAAACTTAGCTCATTATTGTCATAGTAGACTATTATTGCCCTCATGTTATATCAATTTAGGAAATGACAATTAGTTTATTTCTTCATTAGAGATGGTTTTGCTCTTGACTCTAGTCTAGGTCAGATGTCATGAATATAAAGGTTGATTAATAATTAGTTAGAGCCCTTAGTCAGGGCCCTACAAATTAACAGACTCCATCCCTGTTGACAAAACCTTGAGGGACATCTTACACTGTTGTGTTGCCAAGAGCGCAGTGTTGGTATAAAACCGTCTTAGTATGTTTCTATAACGTTAGAGGCTACAAAAAAAAAGATAAATTAAAAAAAAACGTCCATGCACAGGTACGAAGTGTAAAATCTATATTGATTTGTATCTAGCTCAAAGATAAGATAGGTACGTTTCTGCCTATCCATGTAGTAATAGGCATAATATTATAAAACTGTATTTTGATCAAAATATCGGTAGTAGTGTAAGACCTATGCAAGAGGTTACTGCAGGCAAGCAACATATAATAAGTGTTTTTCATTATGCCGGTGGATGTTACAGCCAATGGTTTACTAGCCAAGAGTGGCCAAAGAGTGTCCATGGAGTTTCTTGCTCGGTCTTCTCCTTAGAGACCTACGTTTTGGAACGAGCAACTAGCTTCAATTTTAAACTGTAACTTCTTGACATTCAAAAGTGCCTGTAAATGGTGTAATTGAAATAAATGCTTTGACTTTGACTTTGAAGAGTAAGATAACAGAGAACAGAAGGCAGTACCAACTTCTGGACATGGTCCGCATTAGGGACACTCGCTGGTAGCTGAACCCTGTTCCCGACCCGTCAAACGAAAAAGTGCCCAAAAGACTGGCGGCATTGCCAAGTTGGATGGCAATGCCAATTCTCTGACCTAGGTAAAAGCCAGGCTTTGGGTCACGAGAAGTGGCAACCAACCGTTTGGATAAGAAATACAAAAATATTTTTCAAGCGTTTTTGAAAATGTTGAACCCAGAACATAGGCAGCCCTTAAGTAACTAAGAAACTAAATGAAGACACGGGCAAAAGCTAGCAAAGTATTAATAAAAATTAATGAAGGAACAATAGTGAAAAACGCAATCGAAACAATTTTGATAAATCAGAATCAAATAGAATTAAACAGAACATCGGTACAGACGAACCTAATACGAAAAGATAAGAATAAGAAGAATAAGAATAAGAATTAATACAATTTAAATATATTTATAACAGGCGTAATCTGTAATAATGATATAATAAAGGAAGCATTGATAACAATCAATGTAGGTGCTCATTATCAGTAATTGCTAGTTGAATTGTTGAATGACACATTCATGAAAAACAAAATGGAAAAATTCGCAGTTGATGTAATAATTACATAACCATAATCCACTAGGAATTCTTTTGGAAATTGGATAAAAGTAATCTATACAATTGAAATGAAACTGAAGTGCCTGTTTGTAATTTCAAAATAACAGATTTATACAAAAAAAAAATGAACGATGTGCAACATAAACCAGTGTTTGAAATTTTTGTCTGTCCATCTGTCGTATTGTTAGGACTAATCTCTGAAACGCCTACACCGATCTTGACGGGACTTTCACTGGGACATAGCTGATGTTATAAAGAGTAACTTATGCTAATTTTAATACAGCAAAACAGTTAGAGTAGACTTCCACGCGAAAAAGAAAAACCCATGACAACAACGCGAACGAAGTCGCGTCCAAAGCTACTAGATAAGGGACACAGCACACACGCTACTTTTAGTAGCGCAAATCGGCGAATTTGCAACTGTATCGATACTGCATCGCGTTTTGGCGACTCTCTGCGTTCGATCGCAGCTGCCAAATCGCGCGATTTAGCGATGCTGTATCGCGTTTTGGCGACTAACTGCGTTCGGACGCAGTATCGGAATCCCGAACTGTTCCGATGTTAGATCGGGTCGGCTGTAGTGTTGCTGATCCATTGTCGATTATCGATAGTTTGCCGATTTGCAATGGTATTGTTTATCCCACTAATTTTATAAATGCGCATGTTTTAGGTTAGTTAGGTGGTAGGTTAAGTGTTAGGTGGATGATGGATGGAAACATTCATCCATCCATGCTCAAAATGCATAAGTTTGTGAGGTCAGAAACTTCGCATTTTTTACATTACAATTACAATAAATGGATGGATGGTTTTCATCCATCCATTCATCATCCATCTATGCCTCCTCACAAACATTTGTATTTAAAATCCTACTTATATTATAAATGCAAACGTTTGTGTAAAGGGATATATGGATGATGGATGGAACCATCCATCCACCCATGCTCAAAATGCCAAAGATTGTGAGTTCAGAAGCTTTCGCATTTTTTATATTATGAATACAATAAAATGGATGGATGGATGTTTTCATCCTGGATGGATGAAAACATTCATCCATCCATCCATCCCTCCTCACAAACTTTCGCATTTAAAGTCCTATTAATATTATAAATGCGAAAGTTTGTGCGGTTGGATTAATGGATGGATGTTTGCGTAATGTAAGACGTGAACTGGTTATAGGATGTAACCAATACCGCCTCCGGAGCGATTGACATTTTCGGTTTATCAATATTGCAGGCAGCAGTGCAGCTTCATTAGAATCTATCGTAAGTGTGTAGCTTCGTCAAAATCACAACACAACACTAGTCGCATTATGTTCCACATAAAGGTCTGCCCCCACGACCGATAATCGGGCTGATTCTCGGTCGTTTTTTCTCGCCGGCAAAAAAGTCTGTAAAAAATCGGCCCGACTATCGGGCCGATTTTTTAAAGTTTTTTTGAGTACATACACCCTGACACACCCTCACACACACGCGGAACTGTGGGTAATGTCGTACCTTATAGTTCCGAGACAGCGACACGCCGGCTGACGCTGAAAACCAGCGCTGTGGTTCCGTGTCTCGTGCACGGGCCACGGCTTTATGCTGAACGTCAGCATTTTCGCGCGGTAGTAGCGCATTATAGATTATTGTTTTTGTTATTTTTATTTTTGTGTTGTGCGTCGCTTTCGCGAGAATAAATGGTTTTTCTCTCTTTCTTTTTTACACACAGACAGCACAGACAGATTTTCAGTTTTTCAGTGGGTCAGTTTTTTGATAGTTTTGATTATCGGTCGTGGGGGCAGACCCTAATTATGTCAAAACGCTGCGATCGGCATCTTACAGTGTGCGGGGGGTAGCGATTAGTCGCTGAATCGCGCTTCCGAAAAGCGACTAAATCGCTGCGATTGGCGATTTCAAGTGTGCGGGGGGTAGCGATTAGTCGCTGAATCGCGCTTCCGAAAAGCGGCTGATCGCCGATTCGCGCTACTAAAAGTAGCGTGTGTGCTGTGTCCCTTATAAACGCAATAAAGCATCGAAGAAAATGGCGAACGTAAAAGAAATAATTACACCTAACAGTCACAAATTCAATTACAAATAACAAAAGAAAAACAAAACTCCTCTTATCAAAGGTAAAGCTTATATTCCCGACTTGACCTACAAGTTACAATGATTACCATCTTACAGCCGTTAGAGAAACAATTTTTCCAAACATGCACTAAAAAGATAACGAAAATACAACAAACAAATCTACTGACACACAAATCGATATATACGTACGAAATATTAGCAAAAACAAATATTATTTACCTACGCAACCACTCATTGAGACTGATAAAATTTTTTATGTGAAATAAACATTTTTATTTATCACTTTGTGTATAGATATTTTACTGGCGTCATGAGGCGGAGGGCGCCATGTTACGGCAAGAGAATTTGTATAAGCAATAGATCTTCTTCTTCTTTTCGTACCAATGATGTAATAATACTTCTATTATAAAGAGTAGCAGTAGCAGCTCGGAGTTAGGATTTGTGCCCGGTTAATGGCAATAGGCTCGCCCCCTATTACATGGGACCTAAACATACCGGCGAACTGTGTGTATACATTGAAACGTCTCTGCCTAACCCTTTGGGAAATACAGGCGTGATGGTATGTTATCTATTGTTATTATAAAGAGGAAAGATTTTTTGTTTGTTTGTACCAAAGAATCTACAAAACTACTTGACCGATTTTAACCATTTTTCACCAATGGATAGCTACATTATACCTGAGTAACATAGGTTTTATAACATCACGCTACGACCCACAGAAACAGAGCAATAACCAAAGACGTAATTGGCGAACGGGACTGGTGAATAAAAAAACATACGGCCAAAGTTGCAGGCAGAACCTAATGCCTTTATAAAAGCCAATAAAACTCTGAAATCGAGCGTATAAATGTGACAAATTGGAACAGCAAAGTCTAAAGGCATACATTGATTCTGTTTTTTTTAATCCAGTGCTAGAATTCAGCGACACTGCATCGATACTTCACCAGTTGACTTTTGAATTCAGTCTGCCATTACAGATGGATAACTGGATTTGAGTAATGCACCCGTTATTTTATTAAATATTGGTTTAATGAAACTGGACTCAAACGCTGGATGGATTAAAATACTGGATTAATGTAAACCAGCTATATTTAATCATCATCATATCAGCCGCAGGACGTCCACTACTGGACATAGGCCTCCCCCATAGACATCTGATAGGACCGGTAGGAAGCGGCCTGCATCCAACGTCTTCCTGCGGTCTTACCAGCGACCGCAGTTGTGGTCGTTCGTCCACCTTGTGGGTGTACGTCCTACGCTGCGCTTGCCGGTGCGTGGTCTCCATTCAAGAAGTTTGCGGCATCAGCTCTGCAAGCGTGCTATAATTATGTCAATCATTATGAAAGGTATCGAAAGAATTGATGGCCCAGTGCTTCAGCCTCATGTACGAGGCTGAGGGTTCGCAAAACTAACCACGAGTCAACCAATGCGACTTTTTCAATTTCATATGAACTTTCTAAGTAAATCTTAGATATCACTGGCATCGGTAAAGGGAAATATCGTGAGGAAACCTCTGGACTTGTAACAATTCAGTTCAGGTTCAGGTTCTTGTAACAGTTCTTATAAGTCTGAAATCACCAATCTGCCTTGAGCAATCGATGTGATTATGACTTATCTGTTTGGGAAGAGGCCTTTGCCCTGCAGTGGGACAATAATAGGCTCGTATTATTATTATTTGTTGAAATGTCCTGATCGTTAGCATTTAAGTAAGGTGATATACTTTTCCAATGGAACCAATTTATGCTGGATGCGGGCAGCGCTGGACCCGTCATTGTGGCGAACTGTAGGGGAGGCCTTTGTCCAGCAGTGGACCGTGGACGTCGCGTCGCTCAGATGAAACGACTATGAACCATCTAAATTGGTTCGGCGTCAAATAAGGAGGTAGCAAATCCTACTATTTAAGATCTCAGGAAATACAGTTCAAAACGCTACCGCATTTGGAAAAAAAAACGAGATGGTTTACAAGACCTCAAATATTTTTTTATTGTCGCGAATTTAAAGTAAACTTTAGGTAATTTGCAATATTTTTTTTGTAGCAATTAAACAAATCTCTTTACATTTTTGCAATTCAACACCAACAATATTTTGATAATTTATAATGAACACGAATTTGAATACAATATACATATTTATGCCAAAGATGTGCAATTCCAGCTTGAATTGTAAAAACTAAAACTAAATAGTAACGTAGTGTAATGAGTCTTATCTTGTAAACAAACATGGCGTCAGAGTAACCATAGACAATGAGTAGTGTTGTGATATAAGTGATTGATTGGTTCAACAGGATCAATTTTATAAAATAAATGTGTTGAAGTCGAGTACAAGGGAGTTATTTTGCTGCTTTACTTTTTGTTAGTTTATTTTATGAAATGAGTGGTAGGGTTTGTGATTTAAAGTTAGTAGAAGTTTTGACAGAAGAACCTATAAAGAAAATCAAGCCTTTGACTCATCCACTTAGCAACAGCCGTTAATATTATTACAATTCTTCAAATCCAAGACAGCTGTCAGATTCATACAAGTTATGTCATTTAGACATAAGTGCACTGATCTGATAGCTGTCAAATTCTTTTGGGGGAATAATAGTAAAATTAAAATGGAACTTTTAGGCTTATTTCGATTTTTGATTATTTGAAAGACACGGATGCTAATTTCATTATAATTCTGCAAAGTTTCACATCAGTTATCTTAGTAACGAGACCCAAGAATCGTATGAATAAACCATAAATGTAGATCATTATCTTTTTCAATGCGTGCAATAAAAACTTAAGTAGGCACCAAAGTAAATAAAAAGTATTAATTTTAATAAATATAACCTATTTTTAGACTAATTCAGAAGATAAAATTGTTACAATAGTTAATCATTTCTGAATTTTTTGCGTTGTTAACACAGACTATTCTGCAAATTAATGTTGGCATAATTTAAAATAGGAAGGACAGTTAGTGTCGTTCTATTTTCAAATAAATAAAAAATTAACAAACAATGACAAATGTCATTGAATCCTCGTACAAAAAAAAATACAGGCCAGTAATTTTTATTTTTGCGCTCACGAATTTTTGCAACAATAGAAACATTAAATTACAAAAATATATATAGGCACCAATTATTTAAATAAAATCATACTAGTTATTCAATAAATCGTGTTGTATGAAGGCACGCGCCAATTTCAGAATGTTTAGGAAGCAAAAGGAGGTCGGAAGCGTTGCTGATAGTAATTTATTTAGATTTCGAGGCCGCTACATTATTTAGGTTGTTTTTGTTTTATCAGTAGGAAGGCGCAATTTTGCGCTAAAATTCGCGTACATGTAAACTTTTTAGATGAAACACGTGGTGAGTTAATTTTGTCTGATGTACGTACTTAGGTACGTGGATTCGAATTTTGAATGACGGTGTTTAAAAAATCGAATTGGTATCAAAATAAATTTGTTTAAAAAAAAGAATAGAATTTACTTGTTTATTGTAAGTATAGTGATTTTAAAGTCTACAATTTATTACATATACTATACTATATTTTAATTTTAATTGATTTTCTCCATTCTTCATTTACTTTCGTACCTATCTACTTAATTACTTTACTTTAACTCTTTAAACGAAAATAAATTGAAACTAATAACGGTATTTTAAAGAATAGTAGAAAAGAAAATAAAATGTTACTGCAAAGACATAATATTTAAGTTCATTACAAAATACATACAGGATAAGTTTTTAACCAGTGCGTAAATTTTTTTTGGTAGTTCAGTGTCAGTAATAGAACACATTTCCGTGTTTAGTTAAAAAAAAAAAATTAAAAAAAATTCATCCTTATCCGAGTTTGAAATAAGCAAAACATCCAGGACATAATCTATTCGCCATACTATCAATGAAAACTCGCGGCCGCCGCCGCCGCCGGGGCGCATGGCTGGGGTGAGGGGGTGGGGAATGCGCTAGCGCCGAGTGACAATGAAATATGGTTTTTAAGTAAACATGTTTCGTAAGCGATAACTTTTATTTTTAGTACTAAGACATATCAAAATAAAATATACGTGTTTAATAAAACGTGTTGAAGTTTATTATGGCAAAATTTACGCACTGGTTAAAATTTTTTCCTGTATAATTATATGCAAATAATATAACAAAGGTTTCAGGTAAAAATAAAAAATAAAATTTTAGATTTACGCCTTATAATGAGGTTCCATTTTATTAACAACCTCAAAATAGGTTCAAACTCATTTCGCCATTTAATACAATTAAAAATGTAAAAAGAACATGGCGGCCCACCTTAAGAAGCCTCATTACGGAACCTGAGCAGTTATTATTTATTTTTGGCTACATAATTATCAAGAAACAAACCACACCTGTGCTATATGTACACACATTACATATACTGCGTGTGTTTGTTGTATATTTTTGCAAGGCTTGGTCCGATAACACTATCGGGCCGTCACGCCTACACGCACACACGCACACAAACATAAACAATACGTCTATGTGTGTGTTGAAAAAAAAAACAGTTTATATTATGATCATCGTTTGTTGCCAAGTTGCCTAAAAAGCTTTATTTGTTTAACATACGGCTGTGACTGTATGCAAAACCATTTGTTTTAGCATTTCGCATAATTTTAATTCAATTATCGTGTATTGTGGTATCGCTGACGATTGAACGCTATATATAGTGATAATTGGAAGTCTGCAACAGTTTTTTTTTGTATTATTTCTCTTTTGGTTAGATTAGATTGCTTATTGGTCAATTTACGTTTAAAATCTAGTCGCAATCTCAACTCAGCAACAATCAATGAAAAAAAAAATTGAAAATAAGAGACATTTTTGACAGATTGAGACTGAATAGACTGTGAAGATTCCTAAAAGTTAAGACAATTGTCCCCTTTAATTAAAGATGATGTAGGTACTACTCTACAGCATGTTTAACAGTAGGTACCTTCTAAATACCTACTAATTCGCAAAATATTCAGACACAATAAGTGTCTAATTGAATTAGCTATGTATTTAGCACCTTTTTTACGTGTCTTTTTCGTTAATAGAAAAAATAGTACATAGGGGCTAGGGCTACCTATCATTCGAAAACTAGGTACAGTGGTTTTGGTTTATCCGGGGCTGCGGGTTGTTCGAAAGAGATACCGCGCCCCCGGAACGCAAAGGCCACATGAAGGAACATAGATGGGTTTTAGTCAGTAAAAGTCTGACACTCCCTCCCGTCCCGCCCAGGGCGGGGGAAGTTATTTGATGATTTCCCAACTATAAAACAAAAAAAAAGTGGTTTTGGTTTAGGTTTTAGTGTTGTTACAAATTCTATAAAAAAATACGATTTATAACCAAATCAAATAGTTTATTTTCATAATAGTTCATAAATAAGGTGTTACCTAAGAATAAGAGATACATTGTAGTATGACCTACTGAGGTGTGCAAATGCATGTAATACTACTTACTGCAATTATTTGAGTAATTTCAGTTACAATCAATTTAATAAATGGCAACCTTTTTATTTGGCCACTATTAACCGTTTAATTTTCTCCATACAGGCATTTGCTACTATTAATTTTCAATCGGCTTTTCTTCTAATGCAGAAAACGCGTGAGCATTGATCACCACGCTTGTTAGAGGCGGATTGGTAATTAGATGAAATTATGACTAGGGATTGCAAAATCCGGAGTTTTTTCAAATCCGGATTTCTGATTTCTCGTCCGATTAAAATCCGGATTATCCGGAGTTTTCGAAGTTTTTGGTGTTTTAAGTTATTTTGTTAAAATTTATATAAAATAGTATAAATTAATTGAAATCTGCATCAATTGGCTCAATTCACAGCTCGACAGAATAAAATCAACTAAAATATTCAATAAATTTTGGGTATCAGTAATTTTTCTCGTTATAAATTTACATAATCATTACATAACATAAACTGTACTTAAACATTGATACTCCAGCACTCCAGTGGGGAGGAGCTGGAAAAGCATAAAAGTACTCGTTTTTTTCGTCCAAATAAAATATGTTTAGATTAAAATTTCATGATGAGATTTGATCATTATGATTGACCCTATCGATTAGTGCCATAAAAGTACAGGATGTTATTTTTTCGGAGTTTAGTCGGTTCGATTCCCGGGTGTGGCAAGTGTATTTTCAAAATTATTTAAATGCAGTTTTGTTTCTTTTTAAAAATAAAGGAATGTTTCCTTTCAGTAAAAGTTGCTAACTTAAGTATTAAGAGTACTTTCCCTCCAGGTAGCATTATAAAATTCCACCCTGTATATGAGGAGCGGAGCATTAACCAAAGACGTAACTCGCATGCAGTTCGCTATAACTTAGAATAGCATACCATAATATGAAGTACTTTTAAGTTTATTTTGTCTTGTAACAATGGACCAATATTTTTTAATTTAATTAATTTATTTTTTATTCTTATTTTCGCATTAAAGTAGGTAATATCAATATACCGATTAATTACAATTAAAATAATTATTATAATCAAAATTAATTACAAATATTATGCGTTATAATCAGTTTTGACTGAAATCCGAAAAAAGCGGATTTGAGTCTGAAAATCCGGATTTAAAAAAGGCAAGAAAATCCGGATTTTACAGTTGTTTTCGAATTTCGAAGAATCCGGATTGCAATCCCTAATTATGACAAATAAATTATAAGTAATAATTTAATGAACGTTTGAGTTTATGAGATTATTACTTTTATTTTATTTTACATAATTTCTAAAACATTAGAAGTTACAGTTTGTATATTAACCAAATTCGCTTATTTTTTTACTAGATTATGTATAAAAAACGTAATACCTAACTGAATCTCAACCAGGGATAAATTGAGGCAAAAAGAATAAGATAACAGACAATCATTATTGATCTTTAACCTATAATACTTTAATATTTTTTGGGATTTCCTAAAATATTGTAGGCATATTCAAAATATTTTAGGCATCCACAGCTGAATGACAGAATGATTAACCATGTACGAAGAGTCTATTAGCAAATATTTGGACAGCATTTTCTTTTTGTTCCTGTCCCACTTATCTACTATTATAAGCACGAAAGTTCATGAGGAGGGATGGATGGATGTATGTTACTATTTCACTGTTAAACGGCTGAACGGAATAAGCTGAAATTTTTCACACATATTATATGTATTACCATGTATAATTAGTAACAAATAGGATCATTTTTATCCCGTTTTTGTGTTGCTGTTGTTTAATTTAAAAGCAGACAAAATGGCTATCAGAAGCTAGTTTAATGATAATATTATTAATTAGAACGGTTTTTAATCTGACGAAATATTTGTAAGATTTTTCGTAAACTGACAAAAAGTTGCAACACGAGTAGGTACTATAGCGTGTATAAGGACTTACGTGGTACCTAGTAATCGTGTTGCTATACAATATACGAATGGTACTTTAGCTATAAAAAAACGCTCGGTGATTTAGTTGCCACCCCACTTAGGGCCTTAGTGCTAAGGTTCGACAGCTCACATCACCTGAATTCACCGACGGAAATGTATACAACATACAAAATATATGTGGCTTATTTCCCCCGCGTTAATTTACTTCTTTGGTTAGTGCTACGCTCCCGTTTGTCATAGAGTGATGTTTTATAGCCTTTGTTACTCAGGAATAATGTAGCTATCTATTAGTGTAAAAATCATTAAAATTGGTTCAGTAGTTTCGGAGCCTATTCGGTACAAATAAACAAACAAATAAAAATCTTTCCTCATAATAATATTGGTATAAAAATACAAATGTAGTGTTAAACTTTGTTTGGAAACAGAAAACAGAAAACGCGGAAAACGGCTAGTAATAATAATAACCAATAACGTAAATAAATTATAAGTAATAAATAAATTAGTTTTACCTATTTCGTTGAGACGACTTCGATTAATTTTTCATTCATGCATAAATTCGGTTTATGAATATTTTTCTTTACATAATAAATTAAGTATAAGGATAATAATGGTTATTTGAATATTATAGTATTTATAACGTTTAGTTAGTAGTTTTAGAATTATTTGATATTTTTTTAAATATCAATTTTATGCCTTTTTCCGACACTCGTAAGATGGCTCTTATTGCATGGCTTTTAGGTTTTAAATGCAGCGTATTAAAAATGCGTTCTTTTTCATACGTTTCTAATAAATCCTTCACCAAATCAGTTTTGTAACTACGAAGTTAGGATTTTGTGCCCGTTTAATGGCAATAGGCTCGCTCCCTATTACATGGGACATTGGCGAACTGTGAGTACACCTCTGCTGCACCCTTCGGGGAATACAGGCATTGGCGTATCTAGAGTTAGTGTTCAGGGGGGGCCTGGCCCCTAAGATGCCATGGCCGATGCAATGCAATGCGGTCAGGCGGAAGGCGAGCCCTACAGCCTGGGGTGGGCACAAGACCATTCTGGGGTGGGCCAGGCCCACCCGCCCCCCCCCCCTATTTACGCCTATGAATACAGGCGTGATGGTATGTGTAGTTAGTTATAATTTAAACTAATAAAAATTATCACCAAACGCGAAGCTTTCTAAGAATTTACTCATCCACAGCTCAAAAATACGACGTCAATTTATAAATAAAAGCAAAAAGGTCTTCAACACAAGGGTTTGTTGCAGAACCCTTGTTTTTATAATTCGAACCCCCTTATTTGCCTTTCCCAGTCTCGACGCGACATTTCTGTTGACTGGCTTTTTTTTTAAAAAAAAAAGGTGTTTCTAACGTCTGTGATCAAGTGATTTTGTGAATGTGTTAGATTTTTTTGTTGTATTACCTTATTAGTTATTACACACATACATACCATCACGCCTGTATTCCCTGAAGGGTTAGGCAGAGGTGTATCAATGTACAGCGACAATTCGCCGGTATGTTTAGGTCCCATGTAATAAGGAGCGAGCTTATTGCCATTAACCGGGCTCAAGTCCTAACGCCAATAAAACTTATACTTGTATCTTATTAATTGAAAAAATATTTTTAGAGCAAAAATTATCATATTTGTAGTAGTAGAGCTCTTTGCAAAGGAGCTTGTCCGGAGAAGTACTATACCATACCACCATACCTATTTCTGCCGCAAAGCAGCGTTGCTGTGTTCCGGTTTGAAGGGTATGGGCGCCGGTGTAATTACAGGTCCATGAGACATTGCAACTTTATCTTTGGTATGGCAAGTGGCAACGCATTTGCAAGACCTCTGGTATTGCAGAAGTCTATAGGCAAAGGTGATCACTTAACATCGTGGGCCGTCGGCTTGCTTGCCATCCAAAGAAATTAAATAAAAAAAAATATTTATGTAAAATTTTTGTTGGGTGAAATGGGGTACTTTGGAATTTGCAAAATTGTGTTTTACAAAATGAAATGTATTAATGTATAATTATGTACGTACCTAAAGTAAAAAGGTACTGTAGGTAGGTAACATAAAATAAAGAAAAAACATTCTAAAAAACCTGTATTTTAAACTCAAAATCGTGTTAACCTGCATACCTGATGATAGTATAAAAACGAAACAATAAAAAATAAATTATAATCTTATGTTCTTCCTGCTATGAATAACCTGCCTAAATTAATTTAACTTAGTTATAAGTTAGTTAAGCTGAATATCTATTTAGCTTAACTAACTAATTTTCTAATTACTAATTTTTATAAACTATTTTACTTGAAAATTATTATTCTTTGCTTACAAAACAAGTGCTTTACGTAAATAATTTATTTAAATGTCAAATTTGTTTTCGTCTATGTGTATGCATACCTATTCTATGCATATATTTTAGTTAGTAGGCACTTATTTAAATAATTAAGGTGTATACGTTATTATAACTTTAGTTTAATATTTTTAGTCTGATGTTATACTGGAGTTACACTTATAGTTTTTTTCTTTAGATTTTGAGTTCAATAACGCGTTAAATATGAAAACTTGTAATTGGTCATAATATTTTTAAACATTTTGCATATATTTTTTGCTGTAAGTTTTCCTAATATCATTAAATAATAATTAACGGCATTATCCCATACCTAAATAGCCTAACCATTATTTACACTTTTAAGCTAAGTATTTTAATTAATTAATTAAATTAGAAGATTTTTTAAGTAAGTATATTAATTAAGTTGTTAATCAACTACAATTAAACCTAATTACCTACTGTAAGTTTTTAAGGAAAGTACCTGTTTTATATTACATATTCTTAGTTAAATATAAGTATTCGTAGTCTTCGCCAGATAAACTAAAACGGTCATTAAATATTTTATTTATTCGCCATTGAATTATAATTATGTACACCTACATAATTATTGCATAGTGATTATATAGTTTGTATTGGTTGGTTTTGTTAGAATTTCACAAACAAATTAAATTAGTTTTCTTTTCAATCTACTTATAGAAAACTGGTTAGCTCTTTACAGAAGTGGAGATTGGTAATAGAAAATAAAGGAAATTGCTAATTAATTTATATTTCATCAAGTATTTCAATATTTTATTTAGTTATTGGTTTTTCCATATTTGTTTAACAATAAGGAGGCCGCAATATTTTCTACGAGGACAACGCACTTCAAAAATAAGGTTTAATTACATTTCGCGTTTACATAAAACTTTTGGTAGTGTGATGTCAAAAATCAATATACCTAAATAAATGTGGAGCCGGTCGATACGTGAGCAAATATAATAATATGACGTCTCTTGTCTCAACATTTTTTTCCTATCGCCATAAAAGGTGCACATAAATTAAAAAGTCAACTCATCAAAGTTCGTCTTCGCCTAAATACATGACAAGTAACCTCTCCCTCCCTGTCTCCCCTCTTACACAAAGTGACAATAAGTCGCGCACGCACACACGCGCATTGTTTGTACACTCACACATGTTCAGAACCGGCTAGGTATTTGGTTTCCCGCCACCGGCGCGAACACGCACACAAAACACGAAGAGCAAACAATACAAACACCAACACACAAGTAAATTTAAACTCACCTCAAAATAAATCCATTAGAAAACACACTTGTTCAAACAACTAGCGCTTAGCCTCGAAAACGCGTTGAAAAAACACTCGCCAGCATCCGATGTGTGCTCAACACTTTTCCAAACTTTCTGTGCAGCCTACTTCTTCGTTAGCACTCCGCGTTCCCGCCAAAAGTCCATTCAAATTAACAAAACTTCCTCGAACGCACCGAACACATTTAAATTTTTAAACTGTCAAAACAGGAGAGCTGCGACTACATCCATCATTATTTATCAAAGTTGTTAATCAAAACTATATCTTGTTATCTTTATAATTGGGTCTTCATGCCGACTGTCTTCATATCGCGGTACGAGCACGAATTCGCGAACATTATTTTCACGGCCGAAATCGCTTCCGCAATTCAATTGCGAGTTTTAATCAAACACTATGGCGAAATAAAAGAAACGACGACAAGTGGCCCCACTTATTAACACACGTTGCGCGGTAAAAATAAACTATGATTAACTACCATTAAGATTCGCGGAGACAACCGAGGCACCGGCGAGCGTGCTCATAGGTTATGAAAAATAAATAAAATGTAAATAATGCAGAAAAAAACACCTCGTTACAATGAGGACCTGCCAATAAAATCGCGAATTTGTTTACCGCGTCGCTATTTTGGTCGCTAGAGACGGTTCCGATATGAATAATTATTATCGCCGGCGAGCGAACATCGACGCATAGTTGTCGTTTCATAAAACGTGCGCGTTAAAACTGAGTCGAAAGGCTCGGCCCGTGTCGAAGCATAGCGCCGAATAAAATAAACAACAATATACCTAAATAAGCGGGCGACGGGCGTGGCCGAGTGTGCGTGCGCGCCGCTGTGTGCGTGTGTAAACAAGGGGCAGCGCGGCTTCAATGACATCCTCGCCCGACAGCCACCGGCTGTGCTCATTAATAATATTTTGCGAAATGTCTAAATTACTCTTTCACCAACAAGAATGAGTGATATCTTCAAAATTTTCGCACTTTCTAGGACTTAATAGAAAGCTTTATACTTTTTTTAAGGGTCTTTAATTTTCTGGCAGGCGATTTTTTTTCTTTTTTTCGCAACTCATCTCCCTGTTGTCTGATCGTTTGTCTTGTCTGCTGTCGTTCGCTAAAGTTTTACACGACATAAGAATCAAACCCAATTTCATTGCTATCTTATGTCAAAAAGCAAGTGGGTTAGTAGTATCTAGCAATAACTCAAATCGACCCCGTACACAAAAAAAAAAACCACGATTGCTCTGGTACAATTACTGGTAGGTACCTACTTTTAAGCTTCGGGTGTGCATACAAAAGCTGGTATGGAAACTAAAAGACAAAAGAATATTTTCCAAAAAGAGGACTAGAAAAACAATAGGTAACCTCTTTAACGGAAAGTTTAATAGCCAAGAAAACTTCTTTGGACATTGCGTAGGCTTTGATAGAGACTCTGCTCTGAGCTGAAAACTGGTCTTCTCTTACGCTGACGAAACAAGCGTCTAATGAGCTTTAAAGAGTAAAAACAATAGAGAAAAGCCAGAAGTTAGTAATAAGAAAACAAGTAATAATGAAACTTCGTCTTGTGGTTTATTTTCTTCTTAATACGATTTTCTAGATGTATTTTGTAATGCCAGGAAGAGCCAGGATCAGTACTTACACGATAATTATTCATCAAAAAATCCTTCATCTTAATCAAATCTAAAAAAAAGCCAGTAGAAAATTTCATACAATCCTGACTCGTAAGGAGTCAGGGTTGCTTTTTACTACAAATGGCTCCAAATGTGATGTCGCACTTCGGCAAAATGTTAATAAGTATTTTTCCTAACACATTTTTTTCTTAAGAATGCTATTTTGTTTTTAATAATTAATGCTATCCCGATCGTTTGTCTTTTAGTAGAAATCCACTGTTCATCATTCTTAGTTTTAAACTACGCACTAAAATAAAGTTTATAAAACAAAAATAATTTTGAACTCACCAAATATTTTTATGTCATCATTACGTAGAAAATTATCTATGTAAGTAGCATCACTCACTAGCTAAAATCCCATCATCAACTAAAACTAAAAACCGTTGCAAACAACACCACTTTTTATTCACAAAACAAAGAAAAATCAATAAAAAATAAAACAAAACTACAGGCGCTGCCACATAGCCCCAACCTCCCCGCGAGAATAAACATATGACGTCACCGGCGGGTAAACAAACAAACAAACACATGCGCGCCGCTCATGTTTCCTTAATACAATTATTATTTCGAATGTGGAACGCGAACGAGGCGGACGCCGCCGTTCGCGATTTATTTTTAAAACTAGCTGACCGCTTACAATTTAAACCTTTTTAATAGTTATAATTGTTTGTTTTTACATTACGAACCTCTTTTGATTTGAGAGAACACTTGTTTCTGCTTTTTTCTCTGCGTTTCTCTCTGGTTTGTAAGCGGCTATGTCGTGTGGATATTAACTACATTTATACTTACATTTGTTTTTGTTTACTGAGTAAAAATATGGAGTCACGAAGGCGCTAGTGCATTCGAAGTTAAATGCAAAAGTGTTGTATTTTTAACTCACGTTAGGTGACAGTTTATACATTAATACTTAACTCTTTTAACTTCATTACAAAACTACTTTACCAGATCACTGTTATTTTAGTTTTTTTTAAGTCTCAGTCTTAATAAGTTATTAACTAAAAACTAAGATAATTAATTAATAAATATTGAGTTACTCTAGAAACAAATAAGGCTTATTAGCAGTCCTGTTAGACATAGATGGCGCTAACAGTGCCTCTTAGTAATCATAGGTCTTAAATGAAGCAAGCAATATTTCATTATCCGCTGATGAATTTCTCAAAACCTGGACTTATAATGAGTATAAATCTGAAATCGCCAATCCGCCTTGAGCAAGCGTGGTGATCAATGCTTGTGCCTTCTCTGTGTGAGAAGAGGCGTTTGCCCGGCAGTGGGACAATTATAGGCTGGCATTTTTATAATATACGAAGATGTCGTTAAGAAGTTTAAATGCTAGGCCTTTTTGCAGACCCTTTTTTGTATCATTGGATAGCAAACAAGCCGACGGCGACGGCCCACCTGATATTAAGTGTCGCAGTTGCCTATAGACATATGCCATACCAGAGGTCTTGTAAAGGCGTTGCCCCCCCAGAGACAAAGTTAAAATATATCATGTGCTACAGGCACATAAGTAATACACTGTAGTTCCTTTAAATCGTCTGGTTGAAGTTGTGGCCCACGCAAAAAAGTGTTCCTGTAAAATATTTATAATAACCAGCTGTCACACTTGGAAGTATGTGAGTAGGGTACCTTTTGCATTGATTCCAGGAAAAGGGTCCAGCTTTGGACCATCTCATCTTTGTAACGAGATATTCCTCTATATATCCTTAAAACTGCCTTGGCTGCCTCGTTAACCTAGTTGTCCTAAAGGCGACTGCTACGCTAGAAGTCTTGAGCTCGATTCTCAAGTCGAGCCAAAAGTGTTATTGGGTTTTCCTATGAAATTCTCAATAGCAGCTCGGAGTTAGGACTTGAGTCCGGTTAATGGTAATAGGATCGCCCCCCAATTACATGGGACCCAAACATACCGGCGAACTATATGAGTGTTCATTGGCACACCTCTGCCTAACGCTTCGGGGAATATAGGCGTGATGGTATGTATATAGATTTTTCTTTAAATATTCAAGGCTTTACTCATACGTATAATAACATGAATAATATTGTTTTGTCTCAACATTTTAATGCGTTGGGTAGGCAATAGGCAACCTCGAGTTTTAGAATTAATTAAACAATTTGCTTATATTTTTGCATAATTAGTTTTTTTGTCATCTTAAGCAGAAATCTAAACAATAACATAGTGAATAATATTATTTTTACGAGTATTTATACATTTTGTTTGACTATTTAAGACTGGATTTTGGTTTTAAAATAAAATAACCTTTGTTAACTCGCCAAGTTTTTATAGACAGCCAGTTTATTTTGTTAAAAATCTCCCTGGGTTAAATTAGGTAATGTAAGCTTGAGGTGGACAGACGACCTGATAAAAACTGCAGATAAATGATGCAGATGCTGGATGCAGGCCGCTTCCAACCGATCCTTTTGGAAATCTATCGGGGAGGCCTATTTATTTATTTATTTATTTACTTTAATTAAAACGATAACAATGTCATCAATTACAATAATTAAAGGTACACAGTTTAAAAATGTAAAAAAAAGAAAAATATTAAAAAGAAAAGAAAACACAAATAAAAAATGTAGAACAAAACAATACAAGATCATCCCTTTCATAAGTTCTTGCCTATGTCCAGCAGAGGACGTCCTGCGGCTGATATCATGATGATGATGATGATAAGCTTCAGATGAGATAAGATGTCAATTCCTCGGCATCAGGTGACATGACAGCTCATCTTGAGGTCTTGAGGTGTGGAAATTTTTACAGAGTAGACCAGCTATTCTTTTTCAGACTGCTTTGTTAGCCTAATGGTCTTGGGTTCGATTCCCAGGTCGAGCCAAAAGTGTTATTGGGTTTTTCTATGAAATTCTCAATAGCAGTTAGAATTTGTGCCCGGTTAATGGCAATAGACTCGCCCCATTACATGGGACCTAAACATACCGGCGAACCGTGGGTGTACATTGATACATCAGTTAAAATAAGTCTGAAATCGCCAATCCGCCTTGAGTAAGCGTGTTGATCAATGCCACGAGTATTGATCACCACGCTTCTCTGTATAAGAAGAGGCCTTTACCCTGCAGTGGGACAGTAATAGGCTGATATTATTTATGTATTACAACATTCATTGTCATGAATTACCCAAAAGGTGGACCGATGACCCGATTAAGACCGCAGGAAGGCACTGGATGCAGGCTGCTTCCAACCGGTCCTTGTGGAAATCTGTGGGAGAGGCCTATGTCCAGCAGTGGACGTCCTACGGCTAGTAAAAGAAAATAATATTATAAAGGCCAAAGTTTGTGTGTTTGTCTCTTCTTTACGCTCAAATGGCTAGACGGATCTGGATGAAATTTGGCTCAGCGATAGATTGCAGTGTGGAATAACAAATAAGGTACTTTTTATCCCGAAAAAATGTATGGTTCCCGTGGGATGATATATAAAATTTGACGCGGACGAAGTCGCGGATTGAAGCTAGTCAGAAATAAGGACTTCGATCGTCCATTCCACAAACATGCCGTTATAAAATCGATAAATTATAATTATATAGGTACAGCTGATATTTTGGGTAACCAATTGGATAATGGCACATGGCGATTAGTGCATAATAAACAACAGGTAAATTAAATACATAAAGAATATTAATTTATTTAACGATAAACATTTTAATTAGTATTAGGTATTACATACAAATCAACTTGATTATTTGAGATCATGACTATTTTGCGTAGGGACTATAATAAATGGATAGTTTGAATGGATGGATGTTGGTTACCTACTTAATCAACCCAGAACGGGTGAACGGATCTGGATAGATAGATTATAGTCTGGAATATCATTTAAAGTCATGGCACTTTTGTAATATGTTTATTTCATTTTACTATGATGTGGCAAACTCGAGTGTGGCAAAACTGGCGATTTTTTTTTATTTTTTTTTATTAGGTTTTGGTAAGCCCTTGACCCTAGTCTTGGTCAGAGGTGATATAGACAAAGTCTACGATGGAGTGAGCTTACCCAGAAGAAGCCTGTGCACTCTAACTTTGAAAAGATCAGGGTTGAATGTGTTCGGAAATACAGACGCAGGTAGAGAGTTCGACTCCTTTGCAGTGCGCATTATACAAGACGACAAGAAATGCTTTGTACGAATTGAGGGAATGGCAACAAGGTGGGGGTGGTAACTTGAGTTGTGTCTAGATGTCCGATGGTAGAAAGAGGCTGGTGGGATGAGGTCGAGGAGTTCTAGGACACACTCACCGAAGTACAATCTGTGGAAGACCGACTAGCAGGCGACCTTGCGGCGATGAGCCAAGCTGTGAAGTTTGGCATCCACCAGCTTTCCGTCGCCAATGAGTCTCTTAGCTCTGCGCTCCACCGAGTCAAGCGCAGCAAACTGGTATTTAGCTGAGCCATCCCGAAGGTCCAACACGCCATCCAGGATTGGACCTGTGCTTTGTCCTATAAAAAAATTGATTATGCTTAGATGGTTCGGTCATGTTGAGAGGATGAGTGAAGCGCTACTAGCAAAAGGGATTTATAATGCAGATGTGAGTGGCAATGCCCAAGAAAGACCTTTACTGACCTTATTGGTAAGGTTCTTCAGAAAGGTCGGGTGTGCAGTACTCGTAACCGGCATGCTTATATGACCAGATGTATGAACGTGAACGAGGCGAAAGGAGTGTAGTAAGGATCGTAGCAGGTAGCGTTCTGTGGTTTCTGCCTACCCCCATGGGAAAAAGGCGTCAGTTTATGTATGTAAAAAATTGTTTCTTTTCACTACATGGGCATTCCAAAATGGATTCGCCTAAGTGTTTGGTAGAAAACTATTTCAGCCAGGTTGTAACTGTGTACTACCTTCACAATACCTAAATTTCCTTGTAGGTATGTAAGCATATTTTTCATCAACATCCACTTCCTAAATAGATAGGGATATGGTAAACAAATTTGGTTCCTAAGTCCCATAGATCCTCAAGGTCGAAATTCACTTGGCCATTACCGATAGCAATATTCTGTATTGGCAAACAATTATTTTAAGATTAATTAAGGAAACTACCTACGTGCTAATCCATTTCCTTATATTGGATGTTTTGTTAATTACGCTGTACTTAATCATGCAATACAATAATAAATTGTTGTTATTACACAATTTTAATGAGTTATGCGGTTTTCTACATTTTGGGCAAAACAATCAAAAGTGCTGGATGCAGGCGGCTTCCAACCGGTCCTTTTGGAAATCTATGGGGGAGGCCTAAGTTCAGCAGTGGACGTCCTGCGGTTGACATGATGATGATAGTTCAAAAGTGCTAGGTAGTTCTATTCCGTATGCTTACTTTCTAAGTTTATCTTGGACATTACTGATGTCGGCGAAAAAAAACAACGTAAGGAATCCTGGACTTATCTATACTTAATATTATAAATGCAAAAGTAACTTTGTCTATTCGTCTGTTAGGTATGCTTTCACGAGTAAACCGCTGAACCAATTTTAATGAAATTTAGAACGGGGTAATTCAAAAACCAAAGTATGGACATTGGCTTTTTTTTTACCGATGGAAAATCATCAAGTGACTTCCCTCGCCCTGGGCGGGGCGGGAGGGAGTGTCAGACTTTTACTGACTAAAACCCATCCATGTTCCTTCATGTGCCCTTTGCGTTCCGGAGGCGCGGTATCTCTTTCGAACAACCCGCAGCATGGACATAGGCCACGTTTTATTCCGCGAATTGGTCTGCGTTCGCATAACCAACATTCTTCTTCTTTTCGAATCGATGTTAGGTAAATCCTCTTTATTTCTAGTACTTGAACCCAGTACGTGGCCACCTTTATCTTTTTATAGCCAACATTTACGAGGAAGAAGTCGCAAAGTCTCAAATCGTCAATCCGCCTTGAACAAAGGAGTTGATTAATACTCGTGGCTTCTCTGTATAAGAAGAGGTATTTACTCTACAGTGGAATAATATCGGCTGGTCATATTATTATTAAACAAAGCACAAATCCAGGCTCCAGTTTGCTACCGAGAAATTCCTGATTTCACACTTCGCCCGACCTTGAATCGAACCCAGAACCTAATGCTTAGTAGTAGAGCTTACGGCCACTAAACCCGAGTGTAAAGACTTGAAAATAAATAAAATGTGTGCGAAATAAATAAGCAATTGCGATATGTTAATTACATAATGGTGCCTAATGTTCGTACATATTTTTTTACGTCCTGTCGAGTAACCTCTTAGAAGGATATTCTCGCTGCTATGCGCTCCATACAAGCGTTGTTTAGACATATTTTGGACGATAAGGAACGGAAATTTGTGAATTATCTAGATACCTATTAAGGGCACTAATATCTAGGCTTCTCGGTATTTCATCAAAAACTTTACTTTCTTTTAATATAATACTTAGGTAGGTACTCAATAAATAAGTCGTTGTGGAAAATATTTTTTTTTGAGTTAGGTATCATAATCATTTTAAGTCATCCTCAACATCATCATATCAGCTGCAGGACGTCCAGTGCTGGACATATGCCTCCTCCATAGACTTCCAAAAGGACCGGTTGGAAGCGGCCTGCATCCAGCGTCTTCCTGCGGTGTTAACCAGGTCGTCCGTCCACCGTGAACGTCCTACGCTGTGCTTGCTGGTGCGTGGTCTCCATTCGAGAACATTGCGGTTCCATCGGCCATCAGCTCTGCGTGCCATGTACCTTGGCCACTGCTACTGAAACAAGTAACTGACGCTTAAAATTAAGTCATTTCACGGAAAACTGACTAAATTAATACAATATTGTCTATAGAATTCAGGGATAACGTTGCTTCCTATTACCGATAGAATTTTCAGCATTCAACCAGACGAGGTTCTGGAGAAAAACAAACTTTTCAGCTTTATAATATTAAGCCTACTTATACTTAGATATAAAATTTCACATAGCTAAATTAATATTTGACCATAATACGACTATAAAAATTTTGTATGGAACACTCTCGGTACAGTTCTCTTAAACGATATTGAACCCGGGACTTCACCTATAGGTAGGTATAATATTTAAATAGCCAATGCAATGTTATGTTATTACATACACATACCTATTTAATCTGTGCCAACAATATATTTTTATGAAAGTAAACAGAGATATACCTATTATTCGTAGGTATTTGAACCAATGACTGTGGATTTTAATGTTTATTTTAGATTTAAAAAAGGAACATTTAAAAAGTAAGTACCTATATAATAAAAATCAAAAACCCCTAATTAGTAAAACATGAACTTCAGGTAGCGAAAAGAAGGACTAAAACTTTCCCAAGCGGACATTTAATTTATGCCTAAAAACCGGGACATCCCAAAAATATCGAGAACGCTGGTAAACAAAGCATATTAGTACACCTACAAGAGAGAGTCGAGAATTTATACAGGATAAGTTTTTAACCAGTGCGTAAATTTTTTTTGGTAGTTCAGTGTCAGTAATAGAACACATTTCCGTGTTTAGTAAAAAAAAAAAAAAAAAAAATTTCATCCTTATCCAAGTTTGAAATAAGCAAAACATGGACATAATCTATTCACCATACTATCAATGAAAACTCTTGGCCACCGCCCGGGCGCATGGCTGGGGTGAGGGGGTGGGAAATGCGCTAGCGCCGAGTGACAATAAAATATGGTTTTTAAGTAAGCATGTTTTGTAGGCGATAACTTTTTTTTTAGTACTAAAACATATCAAAATAAAATATACGTGTTTAATAAAACGTGTTGAAGTTTATTATGGCAAAATTTACGCACTGGTTAAAAATTTTTCCTGTATAAACGATATTATCCCGCACAGGACATTCAATTTTACTGAAAAAACCGAGAGATCCCGAAAATATCGGGATGCGAAACAAAGTGTATTGTTACAGCCCACTAGAGAGAGAGAGAGAGAGCGAGAGAGAGTATAGAAATTTACATAACCGATATAAAATTATTATTGAAACAGCATATTTATAACATAATAACGCAAACAATTTATTAACGTTATCAATCATAATGAAGACACGAAAACGTGTAATAATATTTATGTAAACACGAAAATAACTCGGTAACGCCGATAATTCAGCTAGCAACGTATTATTTCCCTTTGTCGATTGTTACTATGGCTTCATTTTAACACAAATTAATCTATACTTAATATTAAGAGGTAAGATTTTTTTGTTTGTCTGTGTGTTTTGTCAACATTTTGTCACCAATAGACAGCTAAGTACATTATTATTAAGTAACATAGGCTATATAACATCACGCTACGTAGGTACGACCCATAGGAGCGGAGCATTAACCAAAGACGAAACACATGGATGAGGAAATGACTTGGACCCTGGACGTAGAACGGACCATGGCTTGCACCAGTGCTGGACGCGAGAGGTCGCTGCCCCCGATAGCCGTGACGGTGCTCCGCCCAAGCGGGGCACATCGCCACGGTATGCTCTACCGTGTCCTCAGGGTGATCCTCGCAGTGGTGACACCCGAGCGTTTCCTTCCGCCCGATGAGGTTCAGGAACCTCCCGAAACATCCGTGTCCGGTGAGGACCTGCGTCAGGCGGAAGGTGAGGGCGCTCTAGCCACTCCTCAAAGAGGGACTTACCGCCTCGATTAAAGGATACTAACCATAGAGCATTTACCAAAGACGTAACTGAACGCGGCTGACATCGCGGGGTCTACCTATACCTAGTACAATTATAAGTTCAAAAGTCTGTATGTCTGTCTGTTACTCTTTCATGACTGAACCACTGAACCGATTTCGATGAAATTTGGTACGGCGTAAGTTTAATCCCCAAGAAAGAGAGAAGAAGCGAGATTTATGCGGGCGAAGTCGCGGGCAAAAGCCAGTACATTCATTCAACAAAATCAGTTACAACGTTACGGCAAGAAAATTAGATTCGCAAATTGTAGAATTCATGGTCATATTGTTGTGTTTACGGCATACAAATTTCCGCAGGCGGGCATCGAATCTTGGACCGTCTGTTGACTGCTAATGAACTCCAATTTTACGAGCTATGTCGCTTACATAATATGACGTAATTCGCGTGTGTGTGTTTGTGAGGATGTGTAGTCTAGCATCCATTGGTATTGATTACTCGGCATTTTAATGTCTGAATTAATGAAATGCTGTAATTTTGTGACAGATAGCTAGTTTTTTACGTAGTCTTTATTACTATAGTCTAGTTGTTGACTGCTCCGTTGGTCTCGTGGTCGCAACACTGACGAGCATGGGTTCCTCCTGGGTTCGATTCCCTGGTCGGGCAAAAAGTGTTATTGGGTTTTTCCATTCTTCTTCTTCTTAGCGTTTCGATGACAAACCATATTATAATAAATAAATAAATAATATAAACTATTAAGTATTATAAATTATATTGATGCGGCCCAGAATTTGACCAATTTAACTGCGGTTTTTCTATTAGGAATTTGTCAGTAGCAACCCGGAGTTTGTAAGTTAGTGCTAGACACCCCCGTTTCACATAACTAACTTGCCTACGACTGGGAAAAGGCCTACCTTGAATAAATAAAACAGGAATCATAAATTACCCACAACATTTCAATCAACAACCCAAAAGTCACGTACCTAAGACTTTAGCGCTAAAATCACTTGATTATTCCGTACCAGTAGTTCGGCGCCTGCAGCAGACAATAAAGCAAGTTGCCCAAAGTCCTAAGCTCCTTCAAAACGCCACTACGTGTAGTTATGTACATATATCATGAGAGAATACGCAAACATAACCTCTCTGTGCTGCGTCGGTTAAATTGTTGTTGCTATTGTGTTTTGTTTTGGCAATAGGGCACGTTTTTGCGTGCTTCAGTGGCCATCTTTGATTATGTATGTCAAACTATATTCTAAAGGGTTTACAAAAGTGCAATTTTTACTTACAAGGTCAAAATGTATGGTAAGAAGAAGAGATTTTATAAAGTAACATCACGCCTGTTTTCCCCAGAGGGTTAGGCTGAGGTGTACCAATATACACCCACAGTTCGTGGGTATGTTTTGGTCCCATGTATGTAATGGATTTTATTTTTTTAATAACTTACAATCATACGAAAATTTTTAGCACTTGGTGGTTTAGAAACAAAGTCATAATAGGTATTAGGTAAGTATTTTAATTAAGTTTACTTACAAGCACTTTTCAATTGTGAAGGAGTCGGTCTGGTCAAAAACCTAGGTCTCTATGGATAGCTCAACTAGCAGTGCCCGTTCACGAACATGACGCTTGGATCAGCATCATTTAGCTCTTATTTTATAGGTAATACTAAATTCATGATAATAAGATAGGTTCTTCAGAAAGGTTCTTCTGAAAGGTCGTGTTCTACTCGTAGCGGGCATGCTTGTATGATCAGATGATGTATGAACGTGGACGAGGCGAATGGATCGCAGCAGGTGGCATTCTGGTTACCCCCTTATGTAGGTGTGATAAAATGCTATGCGTCGATGTCCCCTTCCATCCCATAGTTTATCTGTGCATGTTTTAACAAATAAACAGATAAAATGTGTAGGTACTATTAGTTTTCATTCAATTTGTCCTTGATGACGTAGGTCTACCTACCTACTAACCACATAGGTACCTACCTACTTCTTTACTAAGTCTAGCACTTAGTCAAGCAACCACTATCTCTGCAGTTTTGCAATATTATTGTGTGAATGTGAGATATCTCACGTTATTTATGTAGGTAAGTAAGAATTAGATATTCATACCGACCTACTGGCGGCTTACGACTCAATATTCTATAGATTATTATGTACCTATTACCGAAGTACATAAAATAAGATTGAATAAATTGTGTAGGCAGTTGTGTTAAAACCGTTGTTGATTTTATAATTGTAATAATCTAAGTAATTACTCAATGTGGTTTGAACTTGTACAATGAATAAAATGAATCATAGTTTCTCGAGTTTCTGACTAATTTTTAACTCTTTTAGCATGACTCATTTTTTACGCTTGGATTGCCATCTAGCGGTGCATTGTGTAAACTTTTGTGGTGAAAGTTTGGGAATCATGAGTCACTATGAAAACATTAACATAAAACGACAATAGATGGCACTAGCAGTCATAAGAATAAAATAAATAATTTTCAATTGGAAGTTATACAAAAATTTTATTTAATCAGCGTTACTTAAAAAAATAAAACTTAATTGTTTATAGAAGAGATGTGATATAAAATATCTTTATAATTAATTAAAACCTACCAGCAACAATCTTGGCTGTTTGCATCGTTGGCCTTTGCATGACAGTAGGTACGAATTTCTATTGCACAAAAAATAAAAAAAAAGTGCGAGGTAGCTAGAAATGGCGTCGCAAGTTGTTTTTTATTCGTAATCAGTGTGTTTCTAATCATTATATATGATTGTAAAAGCTATACGTGTTGTTAAGATAATACTGATCAGTTCCATCGATGTTTAATTGAAGAACAGTGGTTATTTTAACGTGATTACATCTTTAGCCGTCGGACAATGGCGTCGTCGAACGAAGCGAGAGTTACCCATGTAAAAGTTAGTGAAAATCGCGATTTAGTTGACAATTACTGTGGCTCCATCAGCTTAGAAGATGCCGGCGAAGGTGCTAAACGTCGTCGTATGGCATACGACGGTAAAAAACTGTCACAACAAGGATGCGGGACAAGTGTGTCAACGGATACCAAACATACACCATCCCTAGAAACTAAAGGTAATCAATTCATTCTATATGTACTTACTAATCTTGTACACGTCGCTTTGGGGTATTCAATAAGGCCGCCGTAGTAGTTTAATGCATTTAGTCTTACAATATTTTGGTGGGAAAGGTGTTAACCTCTTCTAAAATGAATTACATCATTACTTCAGAGGTCGTAGCTGTTTATCAACACAACACACGCTTTCCATACGGTAATATTATCTTTTCACCTGCTCCTCATAGTTCATTTCCATGTTTTAACCATATTTGCAGGGAATAGACATGGTTCTGTACGTTTCAGAGTCAATTGCAACATTTTATGACCTTGTGTTTGCAAACCTGTACTTTCTATTTGTTATATATAACTGTACATTTCAAGCACTCCATTGGTGAGTATAAAAACCAAAGGTTATTGATACTGGTGGTAAATTTTGGTGTTTCATGTAAAAAAAACTGTTTTTTGTCTCCGAAACGAATTTCTTACTGTGCAGTAAGACTTTCTTTGCAATATTCCATGGAAGAATAAAGCATTACCATGGAAAATACTTTTTACACAACACATTCCTGTTATATTCAATGTTTTCAGCATTCTTTTCACTTATGAACATACAATACTCTAAAAGTATCTATTTGAAGGGATTTATTGTTTTATTTGTAAAGTGGCACAAGTTTTACCTATGTATTCATCTTTTGTACCTGTGGGAACAGCTAAGCATCATCAAATTATCGCTGTATTTGACAATATTGCAGAAAAAACTTAGAAAATCTTGTATTACCCGTTCTGAATGATTTGACAGCAAAACAAGGAAAATTAACTTTATGACAACAACAATGTACCCAATTTACCTATGTGTGCAAAGAACATGCATACCATCACACCTGTATTCCCTGAAGGGTTAGGCAGAGGTGTAGTAATGTACACCCACAGTTTGCACGTATGTTTAGGTCCAATGTAAAAGGGGGCGAGCCTATTGCCATTAACCAGGCACAAATCCTAACTCTGAGCTGCTACTGAGCATTTCATAGGAAAACCCAAAACACTGCGCGATGCCCTGGGAATCGAACCTACATGCTAGATATAGCATAGCAGTCGGGCTTAGGACCACTAGGCTAACAAGGCAGTTAAAATACTACTGTATTCAACAATATTGCAGAAAAAAATTAAAATATCTTGTATTAACAACCATCCTGAATGATTTGTAAGCCTATGTGACGGCAAAACAAGCAAATTTTATCCAATTTTTTGTAATTTTTTTTAAATTGTGCTCAATATAAAAAATCTGGAATGTTAATCTGCTTTTGTTACTGACTGTATCTGTGGAAACGGTTAAGCATCATCAAATTACCACTGTACTTGACAAGACTGCAGAAAAAACATCAAAAATCATGTATTAGCCATTGATTTGTAAGCCTATGTGATGGTAGAACATGGAAAACTAACTAACCGCAATAAAAATAATAAAAACCATCACACCTGTATTCCCCGAAGGGTTAGGCAGAGGTGTACTAATGTACAGCCACAGTTCGCCGGTATATTTTTAGGTCCCATGTAATAGGGGGCGAGCCTATTGCCATTAACTGGGCTCAAATCCAAACCCCGAGCTGCTACTGAGAAATTCATAGAAAAACCCAATAACACTTTTTGCTCGACCTGGGAATCTAACCCAGGACCTCTAGCTTACCAGTCGTGCTGCTTCCAACCACTAGGCTAACGAGGCAGTCACTAACTAACAACAACACAGCAACAACTAGACTAACAGCAATGTATCAATTTACCCATATTAGCAAAGAAATAAAAGATTATTAGCTATTGAACATGACCTGTTCAGCTAGAGATGCTAAAGAACTTTTTAAGAGCGCGCATCCAGAAAGTTGGCAACGTCGCAAACAGCTGTCAAATATTTCCCTGTTTTGATTAATTTGTCAATATTACTGTATGAAAATAAGAAATATGGCTTACTAATGCACTAGAATATTAATAATGAATTGCAATTAAAACACTGAATTTGATGTTGTACCCGTTTTAGGTGTAAAAAAGGCATTTGTAAAGTTTCCAAATACTTTTTTTACATCTAAAACTAAATATTCGGTGTTACGATATTAATTATTGCATTTCATAATGAATATTCTAGTGCATTAGTAAGCCATATTTCTTATTTTCATACAGTAATATTGACAAATTAATCAAAACAGGGAAATATTTGACAGCTGTTTGCGACGTTGCCAACTTTCTGGATGCACGCTCTTAATAAATCATTTATTTTCAAGTTTGCACTCATCTATGGGTTAATAACAATGTTTACCTAAAACTCTGTTAGTAAATGTAAAAATATAATTAACTCATTCATCATCATCAATAAACAACAAGCCTCTACATGCATGCAGGTCTCTTTAAAAACTGTACTATCATTTTATAGTTTATTAGTCTTTTTCAACATGCAAATATCAGGCAGGAACTCTTAATACAATAAAAAAAAAATCTCTTTGTGTAAGCATATAATTATATTGAGAAAGGTTTTATACACTGTATAACATTACTCTATGACCCATGGGCTTTGGGTAGTATTGAAAGTCATAAGTCCCAGATGAAACTGGATATTGCTAGCGACAATAATAAACTGCTAATTCACTCTCAATCGTAGCTGACAAAAAGATATAATCACAAATGCTATTCTGTAAAAAACCTTTATGAACTCAGATGAAATGAGTATGGTGGTGGGCTGTTAGTCCATATCATGAGATGATTTATTCCAAGCTGTCACCCTGTTTTGTCCCCTCAGGGGAATAAACAAGAATAAAAAGTGTCATCTGTCCTCCTATCACTGATAGTGTGGCAGATAGGAATGAATAACAAACTGTCCTATATCCCATCATTACTAACAGGGGGACATGTCAAACTTTACATCAAACATAAGGGGACAAAGCAGGGTGACAGTTTTGAATAATCACATGAGATGAGCAAGCTCACCTCAAGTTCACTTCTCCTAAATTCACTGAGGAAGATTTTTACAGAATAGACTTTCTGTTGTCACATAATTCCAGCTGAATTATGATGAGACGGTGCTCCCTTCACCACAGAAGCAGTTATTAGTTGGACATAGTTACGCAAAAAGGATCCAACCCTCAAAGTGTAGATTTGCAAAAAGGATCCAACTCTTAAAGTGTCACTTTGAGGGTTAGATCCTTTTTGCGTATCTACACTTTGAGGGTTGGATCCTTCCTGCGTAACTACGTCCAGTTGCTCATTTCTTCTCATTATTTAATTTTTTGTGAACTTAATTGTTATTCAATCAGAATGGCTGAATGAATCTGGATAACACATGGGCTATTTATTTTTCGAGAAAGCTCAGTGCGTACACAAATTCAATAAGTTATTATTACTAACCCAAACTGTCCCACTACTGGGCAAAGGCCTCCCTCCATTTATTCCATCTATCGCTATTTTCCAATTCAATGAGTAGATGTGACTAAAAAATATGTTTGAAATAAGCTTATTCAGGTCTTGAGCCTCTTCTCAATGTCTTAAGCAACAAAAATGTTTTCAAACTAGATATTATTTCTTTATTTATTATTTCTAGCTCTGACAACATATTACTAGTTTTGAAGCTTCAAGTTCAGCTCAATTTGTGAATTAAAATGCCAAGCTTTCTAAGTTTTATAACATACATACCAACATGCCAGTATTCCCCGAAGGGTTAATAAGAGGTGTACCAATTTACACCCACAGCTTGTCGGTATGTTTATGACCCATGTAATAGGAGGCGAGTCTATTGCCATTTACTGGGCACAAATCCTAACTCCGAGCTGCTACTGACAATTTTATAGAAAAACCCCAATACCACTTCCCTCGTCTTGGGAACCGAACCCAAGACTTCTAGCGTAACAGTTGCGCTTAGGACCTCATCTTATAATACTGTAAAATATATGTGAACTGGGATAAACTAACAAAATACTATTGGGCACTACTCATCAAAATATACACTGCTTAACCCTCCAAAGAAAAACTAGCTTGATGTTCTGAATAAAAAAAGCAAGGTTTCAGCTTTGATCTTAAAAACAAAGAATCATGGAGTTTTTAAAATTATATGGAAGCAATAATACAATAATTAAAAATACTACACAATTATACTGCGGGTTATTCGAAAGAGATACCGAGCCCTCGGAACGCAAATTGCACATGAAGGAACATAGATGGATTTTAGTCAGTGAAAGTCTGATTGATACTCCCTCCCGTCCTGCCCAGGACGGGGGAAGTTATTTGAAGATTTCCCATTTAAAAAAAAAAGGTATACCTACCTATTAGTTAGTTAAAATAATACATCAACTAGCGAACAGCCCGCAACTTCGTCCGCGTGGATTATTTTACCAACGTTAAGTTACGTTTATGGTTACTGCTCCGCTCCCGTGTGTCATAGCGGGATGCTATATAGTCTATGACACTCACAAATAACGTTGCTCTCTAAGGGTAAAAGAATTTTCAAAATCGGTTCAGTAGATCCAGAAATTACCTCATACAACCTCGCAATTTTACCTCTTTAAAATATTACTTTACCTCTTTATAATATTACTTTACCTCTTTATAATAGTAGTATAGATTCTGCCTACCCTTCAAAGAAAAACAATCTTGATGCTATGATTAATAAACGCACGCTTTGATCTCAAAAACTGAATTGAATATTAATACAATAACAAATACAAATAATAAAAACAAACAGAATGTAAACCATAAACTTCAGATACAAAAGTTCTTTTTTCATCGTAGCTTTTGAAGGCTGAGTTTTACTTTAAAGAATCATTGCAATTACTCTACACTTAAAACTGTTCAGATGCTTAAATAGACTATCAAACACAAATATTGTGTAGTTGTAACAAAATGACATTAATCATTGGTATTTTTGTTTATTATTTAAAAAAAAATTGTACCCAATGAATGATTAAAAGTTTTCTATAGAAAATACTAGTTAGTTCAGTTACTTCTTTGGTTACTGCTCCTTTACAGTTGATCGTAGCGCGATGTTCTTCGATGATGAAATTCGCATTAAATCCGTTGCGTATTTTAAAAGATCTAAGCGTACAGACGGCTGGAAATGACTTTGTTTTATTCCATGTAGAGATATATCCTATACATACATACTAACTCGCCTGTATTCCTCAAAGGGTTAGGCAGAGGTTTAGCAATGTTCACCCACAGTTCGCGCGTATATTTTAGGTCCCTTGTAATAGGGGCGAGCCTATTACCATCAACCGGGCATAAATCCTAACTCCAAGCTGCTACTGAAAATTTCAAACCCAATAACACTGCTCGACCTGGGAATCGAACCCAAGACTTCTAGCGTAGTAATCGCGCTTAGGACCACTAGGCTACAAGGCAGTTACATACTCTATATTAGCTCCCAATTTGGGTTTTAAATTGGAAATACTAAACAATTATCAAGACCACCTAGATTTTATAGTGACTTGCTTTATCCATGTCATAAAAATGCAACTCACATCACAGAGAACTATAAATAGTAAGCTACCTACATGGATTAATAATATAATTTATAACAAGTACTGGCTAGAAAAAATATGATGTCATTTTAAGCCTTATGTTATAACATCCATTTATAGTATTGTTATTACATTGAAATAAATAACTTATTAAAAAAAAAAACTAGAACACAACTACAAAAAAATGTCCTCCAAAAAGCTTATAACAAGTCTTCGAGTTGGTACATTTATGCATTACTTGCCAATTTATACTATTATTTAAAGCTATGTATAAACCTGTTCAGATGCCTTAATAGACTAACAAACAGAAATATTGTGCAATTTCAACAAAATAACATTATAGTTACATTAGTAAAACGGATTCAATGGAAAAAAAATTGTAGCTAACAATTAAAATTTTCTGAAAATAAAATACAACCTTGTGGTGTCACCCGCATTTAGTTGCGACTTTGGCTACTGCTCCGCTCCCGTTGATTGTAACGTGATGTTCTATACATATACACCTTCCTCTTGAATCTCTCTATGTAATGATGAAAAATGCATTCAAATCCATTGCGTAGTTTAAAAGATCTTAGCGTACAGAGGGACAGATGGCGGGAAGCGACTTTGTTTTATACTATATCGAGTTATATCACAAAGTATCAAGAAGTAATTTATTAGACTAATAATAATAATAACGTGTTCGGGGGAAGGAAGTATTTCAGTAAGGTGCTGGTAGGGATCTTGACCGTACTTCCGGGATTGTCCTGATAGCCGTGAAATACCTCTCCACTCCTCAAGCACCTCAGTCTGTGTTGCCCTCTTGTCGCTACGTCACTACGTGCTAGCGGCCGTTTTAGGGGGCCCATTTATCGAGTGTGCTAGTCACCCCCTGCCACCTATCTTTGTCATAAAAACATTGATTGGCAGGGGCCATAGTCCTTCCATAGTGTCACGAAACCAGTCCATTTTAGTCACCCAAACCCATAGCCCTATTCTTAGTTTCCATATTCTGTAATAGTCCTGCGCCAGCCGGGGATTGTCCTTGGGTGCATTTGCATAGTGCAAACAGGGATAATTGTCGGCTGGTGTTCCATTTCATTGTAAAGCCATGTAAGGGGCCTCTGCGAATTGGCTTCGGCTCCTCGTACGCCTTCCAAAGGTCCGGGACCCTAGGGTCCCGAGATACGTTACCAAATAAAAATAATAACAATAAGCCAGTGGGCTACTATATTTTATATTTTTAAATGTTTTTATATTTTTTACTAATATTAAAAATGTAATTTATATGTTTGATTAATTGAATAAATGGAATAATAATAATTTATTTGTATGTAAAAACAGCATCACAGCACATAGATAAGGAAACAATGGGTTGTACTTCCAAGATTAAAATTATTGTCAGTTTTCCGGGCTCCTAAACTAGGTACGCAGACCTGTATCTTAGGAGTCGGAGATTTTGGGGCTTCAATTTATATAATACAACCGTGACTTTTCTGTATATATTTGCAGTGGTAGTAACCACAACAAATGAAGTGAGTGATTGTGATTGTGTGTAAGAGTATGTGTATGGGTGTAGAGTGTGAGCAGAGCGGTGAGTAGGTGAAGTGTGAGTGTTTTAAAAGCTTTCCTTTAAAGTAAATTTGATAAAGTTATGATTCTATAGCCTATATATTTTCTGTTTCATCATAAGTTAAGGACAAGAGCCATTTTCTTAATTTATTTTTGATTTCATGCAAATTGTATCTGTACAACGGAATTATTTTATTTATTTTATTATATATGCGTGAGCTTTGAGTCAACAGTAATTGTCGACTTGTAAATGCAAAACGACACGAATTTATTTTACATACAGGGAAACCTTGTCGTCTTAAAAGTAGATTTTTATCTAATGGGAGGTTTGAATGTTTCCGCAGGACTGAGTGAAGGACATAAAGTTGCCTTACTGTGAGAACTTCGGCTTCAGAGTATAACTGATCAGAAGGGTAGTCTTTGGGTTTGAATAGCATCACTTTAAGAACCGCTCGTTGTGCGCGCTCCGCATGGATCATTGCGGTTTTGTAAGTGCCGCCCCATACCGGAATGCAGTACGTAATGATGGACTGACAAAGGCTGAGGTACACAAGAGTTAAAGTCTCGGAGGTGGCAGAGTGCCTGAGTTCTCTAAAAATATATATTAGTCTTCTGATTCTAGTGCAGAGTGCCTCAATGTGCGCATGCCAGCTAAGTTTTTCGTCAATAATCACTCCCAGATACTTGATATTGGGGACTGTACTGAGAGCAAGACAATTACAACCTATTGACTGATGAGGGCTGCAAATGTGAGCTTTAATGTTTTGAGATAACGAGGGTGGGGTTATTGAGTGTGGGCGTTGGAATCTGATTAGTTTCGTCTTATCTAAATTCAGCGTCAGTAAGTTAGATGATAGCCATTCCATTATAAGCCGGAGCGAGTATTCTGCTCTCTCTTTGGCTTGCTCCCAGTTTTTGTCAGACACTAAAAGTGCCGTATCGTCTGCATATGAAAAAATTTCGCAATTAGAGATGGAGAGCTTGCATAAATCATTGATGTATATTTGGAAAAGTGTCGGTCCCAGTATACTACCTTGTGGAATGCCATAGGTGAGCTTTTCATATGAACTAGTGACTGAATCAATGAGAACACACTGGGATCTATCACAGAGGTAGTCTTCAAATAATTTTAGAGTTACTCCACGCACTCCTAAGCTTTCTAACTTTGAAATAAGTCGAGGGACAGAGACCGTGTCAAAAGCTTTGGTCAAGTCTAAAAAGACGCCATAGCAGTTCAGTTTACTGTCTAGTTTATATACCAGACTGTTAGTGAAGGCAGCAACGGCGTCCTCCGTACAAATTCCAGATCTAAAGCCGTACTGGTTTTGAGCTATCAATTTATGTTTTTCCAGAAAGCTGACTAAACAATTGTTTACAATTCTCTCCAGAACTTTTGAAAGCGTACTCAGAACAGAAATAGGTCTATAGTTTGTGACTTTGTCTCTGTCCCCGCTTTTATATATAGGATGCACGACGGGTCTCTTAAAAACTTCAGGGAAGGTTCCAGAGTTTATGGACAGGTTACAAATATGAGTGACCACAGGGATTAGGGTAGTACGCGAACTCTTGATAACTCTGGCAATATACTATATACTATACAAGTACAACAAAATATTGTTTTTTAAACAGTAGTCATACGCCATGGATACAAAAAATATGCTGTTAAAATCACAAGCCACCTTTTGACTTGCTGTGTAGTCAGCTAAAAATAGGTCCCAATGGTCTTACATTCAAAATCATCAGGCTTTAGACATTGCCTATAAGATCGACCTTTTCGTTGTGATTAGTAGGATGTCTTCAGATCTTGAAATAATATTTGGATTTGGTCAGATTGGTCTACAATAATAAACTTTATTTTTTCTTTAAATAGGCTATTTAGTGTTGTTCCTCTTGACCAAAAGTCTCCTTTTGCACCTTCCAAACTTCTCTATCTTATGCGATCTCTGGCTACATTAATAGCTGCATTTGCAAACTTGATCAGATCGTCACGCAACCTTCGCCGCGGTCGACCTCGACCTCGACCTCAACCTCGCCGGCGATGTCCTTCTGGCGTCCACCGGCTGATAATCTTTGCCTATACCTATCTCCGGATGCATACATGCAACGTGTTTAGCCCACTCCCACTAAATTCAAACTTACAATATAGTATACATACATAAACTCACACCTTTTCCCCATGGAGGTAGGCAGAAACCACAGAACGCCACCTGATACGACCCTTACATACTCCTTTCGCTTCATCCACATTATAATATGCATAAAACTGAAATACCACACACTTATTTATAAAAAGTCTCAAAAACCACTAGACTTTTAAAGGTGGTTGGTAGTTCATAAGTAATTAGCCAATGCCGATTTCACTTTAAGGTCCACGCGTACGAAGACTCGAAAAAATGCTGATAAATTATGATTCCAAAACTTAAATTCTATGTTTCTTTTTTCCACAGGCAAGAAGCGCAAAATCAGCGAAACCTCTAAGGACCTCTGCGTCTGGGGCGAAAACTCACGGCCGTCAAAACAAAGCAAGATATGGCCGGTGTTCGACTCCGGAGGATACGGGAACGCGGCGGTGCTCAAACTCAACATCCTCAAGAAGTCACCGCCATCCAAAAACCCTCTGCTTTTCAGCACAAATACTGGCGATGGCTTTGAACTCTCTGAGATAAACCGAGATCCTTTCAAATCCGACTGGTATGGAGGTATCGACGCTTGGTGGAAGCAAGCGCAGATGTCGAACAAGATGGCCGACGATGACGTCACAAAGAAGATATTCTCGTCTGTCTCTCGTCAGCTGCGGATCATCAACACTCACTTCCAGAGGTCCATGTGTAAATACAAGTACCCTAGGGTGACCAGGCAGAATGTCCTTCTGGAAAGTTCTTCAGGAATGCGCAGACCAGCTACCCACTTCAATTTGTCTTTGAAGGCTATAAGGTTCCAGTCTAACTCGAGGAGAGAGTTACCATGCTATGGGAACTTGGAACTGCCGTTGAAGATCAAGCAGGAGAATGTCAATTCTCAAGTGTTTCCTGCTATAAGGAGTGTAAAGAGTGAGACCGATGTGAAGGTTAAAGTGGAGAAGGAAAGAGATAGGGAGAAGGAGAAAGAGAGGGAGAGGGATAGGTAAGATATTTACAAATTTTGTTTATGCTTTTACTAAATCTCAATATTTTGTGTTATTAAATATAATACTAGCTTATGCATGTGATTTCATGCGTATCGAAGTGAAGTACACATAGCCATAAAACATAGCAAATGCACTGCAGTAGGGTTTTTTTTTTTTTTTTTTTTTTTTATAGACGGGAAATCATCAAATAACTTCCCCCGCCCTGGGCGGGGCGGGAGGGAGTGTCAGACTTTTACTGACTAAAACCCGTCTATGTTCCTTCATGTGCCCTTTGCGTTCCGGGGGCGCGGTATCTCTTTCGAACAACCCGCAGACTGCAGTAGGGTAGGTCGTTTTGTAGGCTAGTACTATTTCAAAAAATAGTACCAGCTGCATCACTGTCAAATTGTTTGAAATCGACGAATCAAAACGATTTTTGTAAGTGTGTGTGTATGTATAAGTCGACTCAGAAAAGCTGCTTATTATTAAACTTAGTTCTGCTAAAATTGGCATTAGTCCGTCATCAGTCTTTGGTTAATGCTCCACTCCTGTGACTCGTAGCGATGCATGTAGTGATGTTATATAGCATATGCTACTCAGGAATAATGTAGCTGTCTATTGGTGAAAAAACTGTCTTGTTGTTTCGGAACCTATTTGTTACAAACAAACAAAAAAATCTTATCTAGCCATAATATTCTCTACAATAACCATTCTGTCTCCCCCAGGTCATCGCACCGCCACTCGTCCTCATCATCATCATCGTCGTCGTGCCACCACTGCCGGCGTCGCGCGCGCGTCAAGCGGTGCTCCATCGGCGTGCAGTGTCGCCGGGACCGCGCCGGAGCACCCCAGCCTAACGACAGCTGGGGACCGCTCGCTGAGACTCCTACCGTCAAAGAGCTCAAGTATCATAGGTAAGGATTGTGATTTAAAGAGTAAATAATGTCAGACCTGTATGTGTCAGAAGGAGCCCTCCCCGTCTATGTTCCTTCATGTGCCCTTTGCGTTCCGGGGGCGCGGTATCTCTTTCGAACAACCCGCAGCCCCGGCAGGCATCGGCCCTCAGTGGCCCCTTCCAAGTTTGCTGACATCTCTTTGAGGCGCGCGTGGAACACGAACGCGCCGTCGACACGGTCTGTCGTTAGTTAGTTAACGTACGGACGGTGAGCTACCCATTGCTCACCGTCCAGAAGGAGCCCTGGGTTTAATTCTCAGGCCGGGCTAAGTGTTATTGAGTTTTTCCACTAGAAATTTCTCAGTATCAGCCCGGATATTGAAAGTTGGTGGTTCGACACTCGTGCCCTAGACAGTATGTAATATCGATGCTCTAGGGCCTCAAGGCGATAATTGGGTAGTAGACAACATTAAACAATAATTAATAGTTGCTTTGAAATCAATAAATAGTTAATTGAGATGTCAAAGTGACATCATAGTTTTGTATTGTTATAAAAAATCTATGGGGAATCGCGTTTTGACAGCTCAAAAGTACGTCAATTGATTAGTGGTGTCATCTACCCAATTAAGTATGTAGATCTTCGACCGTCGTTACTGGTAGCCACCCTGTCTCACCAAGATGTATCGTTTTACCCAGCAACTCGTTTGTAGAGTTCAGAAAAGCAGTCCCTCTATACAAGCTGTTGATTTGCATCCTCGTCAAATTTTAGGAGCTTGTCATAAAAAATAGAAGTAATCAAATATAATTACGATACTTGGCCAATATCTAATAAATACTTCTTTTTTTATTTGCAACTATCAAATTAATAACAGTATTGTAGAATACTCCTCTCGCAAAATTCAGAATCGCCCAGTTGCGTATGCGGTAGGCAGAGTTGTCGCGCGGCTATATCAATGTGTACATAGTGCCTAAACCCTCTGGCGAGATGGCTAGCTCGAATTTGGAAATCACGTCAAAAAAATTTTTTTTCAAAACCAATTTATTTTATTATGGATTCGTGTTAAGAATCACGAGCATAGTTAACTCCTTGAATTTGACGAGGATGCAAATCAACGCCTTGTATAAAATACTCGTTCAGCTGCATCCGGTTAGACTACCAAAAACCGCGTAAAAATGCTCTAAACATGTTCCCATTGCCACCAGACTGATGCGAGTGGAGACGCACCCGAACGGCGGCGCGAGCGTGGTGTACCTGCACCAGCGTGACGTGGACATGCTGAGCGCCCCGCAGCAGGAGTCGCTGGCCAAGGAGTTTCTGAAGGTGGGTAGTTACTACCGGGTAGGCATTGTGTTGATCATAGCATAGAAATAATTAGTATTTCGTTTTGGTTTGGAAGGGAAACTGAACATTTTATACATTTTGAAACTAACAACAAAACAAAAGATGGCAAAACTGAAAATAATTATAATGGGCATAATTTTATATTTTTTAATTCTCGCAACAACTTTCTCAGTACTCAAAAAAATCTTTGTCCGTTTTTTTAGGCTCATTGTTTATCTCTTTGTTACATTGTCACGGTAAAGTCTTCAAACGGTTCTTAATTAAAATTGACAAATAAGTACATTGGGTTCTTTTTGGGTGGGAAATCATCAAATGACTTCTTTCGCTCTGGGTGGAGTGTCAGACTCTTACACACTATGGGCTACTTTTTAAACCGTGACTTCATCTGCGTCCACGGTAACCGACATTCACACGGATGAAGTTAATCATCTTGTTTTGTTATGTTAAGGTAAATGCTCCGACCAGCCTGCGAAATTTAAATGAAAGAAGTATGTATTTTCAAAATTACAAAATAAATACTACTACATAAAATGTCAAGACATGAAACATGAAGCTTGACTTATGGAGTCATTTTACTGATTTTAATGGTTTTAATTTTGAAAATACATACTTCTTACGCCCGCGAATTATACTTTAATCAACATTAAACCTAATACTGACTTGCAAATTGCAAAAAACCTAAGAAAATTTAAATTTCGCGGGCTGGTCGGAGCATTCACCTTAACGAATAATGCCTCGTTCCCTCGCAGCTGGTGTTCTCGGAGGACAGCTCGGGCTGGGCGCACTTCGTGTGCGGCGTGGTGCGCGGCGCGGCGGGCGCGTTCCCGTGCCTGCTGCAGGCGCTCTCCGACCACCACCCCAACCTCACCGTCAAGGCCGGCGTGCTGGCGCGCGCGTCGGACATCGAGACCACCACCGTCAGCCGGTACTACCAGCAGGTACGCATCTCTTAAGGCCTATTCAAACCTGAGCGATATTCGCTGCCGCTGTGGGTAGAGGTACATACCGCGCGGGTTTCGCTCAGGTATTTAGTATCAAGTACCGCGGCTACAGCGACCTGAGCGATATTCGCTGCCGCTGTGGGTAGAGGTACATACCGCGCGGGTTTCGCTCAGGTATTTAGTATCAAGTACCGCGGCTACAGCGACCTGAGCGATATTCGCTGCCGCTGTGGGTAGAGGTACATACCGCGCGGGTTACGAACGGTAGCGAATACCGCTTAGGTCTGAACAGTAATATTACCGCATACCCACTGGGTTTTCTCTGCCGCAGGCGGTAGCGAATCACAGAGGTGTCAGCCACTGGAAGGGGCCACTAAGGGCCAAATGCCTGCCGGGGCTGCGGGTTGTTCGAAAGAGATACCGCGCCCCCGGAACGCAAAGGGCACATGAAGGAACATAGATGGTTTTTAGTCAGTAAAAGTCTGACACTCCCTCCCGCCCCGCCCTGGACGGGGGGGGGTCATTTGATGATTTTACCATCTCTAAAAAAAAAAAAAAAAAAGGCGGTTGCGAATACCGCTTAGGTCTGAATAGGCCTTAATAGTTCTCACCTAAAGGTCTACTTGAAAACCAGTGTCAGATACAAAGTGGTCGGCAATTTTTGCTGAACTACGCCTGTATAATGCAGCAATCCAGTCAGAGGTGGCCAACTTTATGAATAAATTAACCCTTGGGTCCACCCAAGGGTTAATTTATTCATAATCAGTTTCCCACTGATAAGAGTATTATGAATGAATGTGGTGTAAGATACTGGATGCAGGCCGTTTCCAACCGGTCCTGTTGGAAATCTATGGGGGAGGCTGTGTTCAGCAGTGGGTAGTAATACTTCCCTTGAGAAGCTCCTTCACAAATATATTTATCTTTACGCAAAGGGATTTGCGAAAATGTCCATTCGCGGAATGGAACTCGCACAAATGTACAAAATCCAGTTTTTGGCACGAAAATCTAAAAATTGCTTTTTAAGGACGCATTTGCAAATCTGATAAAAATAAGTAGATTTTCGGTGTATTGTGCTGCAAAACGGAACCAAACCACATGTAACTAATCATGACCACAGATAGATTACTTCTTCATCTTTAAATCGTGGTAACCTTTTATTCGGATATTTTGATTTATAATATTTTAAAAAATAATTTCCATTGCCACTTCACACGAAAATAACGATATCGTGTTGAGTTTTGGTACATTTTTCTCCTATTTAATGACATAAACTTATTTATTTTTAAATATTTTATGAATGCAGACATGTTCAACTCAAAAAGTTAAAGTAAAGAATTATCAAAATGTTACAAAAAATATCAGAAAATAAATAAAAATCAAATCTATTTTTTCACTTATTTTGTTCTAATACGTGAATCTTAATGGATTGAATTAGGGGTCATTTTATTGGTCGCTTTCTTTGTTTATTCCAAAAACGATTGACATTGACATGACATTTTAGTCTGCGCTCGGGCGCCGTCGTGGGTGGACACTGTGTCGCTTGTAAGCAGCAGCTCGTGTTGAAAAAGATCGCTGTACGAATATAAAATAGTTGACATACCAAACTTGATACTTTAACATTTTATACCAACCATAATCATGTGGACCACACATCCAAGGAAAGATTTTATTCACAGTTTCTTATATTTTTGCTAGAAGTAAGTGGGGATCATAAATTCATATTTCGTTTCGGACTTGATGGAGTGACCTGAAGATGTACTTCCAAGTCTGCTGGTGGAACTAATAGACGAGTAGAGCTACGGGTTGAAGTTTAGAAACGTGCTGCCTCAATAGAGTTCCATGAAGTAGTAGGGGGGGTAGAGTAGGGGAGGGGGGACCCATCCCCCTAACTTTGCTTGCCGGAAATGCGTATTTTTTTAAATGTTTTTTTAATCGTTTTGTCACAGCAAATGTAGATTCTGAAGGTTCTGGGGGTGACGAAGGGCATTAAGCACCCAACCTAATCCAGTCAAGTTGGTCTGAGTCGGACTCCGGGCGCACTCGGAGCCAGACATTACGACGTAAATTCCATTCCTAATCTAAAAATTTTGGACTTTTCTTTAAATGCTTTTGGTTAAAACTTCGTCTCTAGCAAAAAAAAAAATGTTGCAAAGGTGCCCCCTAGAAACCCCTGATATTCTCACATTTCCTCCAGCGAGGCAGTACGTTTTAAAACCCAACCCGAGCTTCGTGTGCCGAGTTGGGCTCCTTTTGTTATTAGTTATGTCGAGACCTTACAACAGGACTTCATAGAGTGACCTGAAGGTGAACTTCGAAGTCTGCTGGAACTAATAGACGTGTGGAGCTGGTTGTTAAGAGTTAGTTTAAAAACCTCTTATAACTCAATTGTTTTTATATGCCAAGGCTTAATACGTTTTGGAACAGCTCTCGTAAGAAGCTTCATGCCTGTAGGCGTAAAGCAGAAAAGCGAATACGGTTTGTACTTATTTGATTATCAAAAATACATGTACGTTATTATGAATAAAAATTAAGTATTAGTTTCATTAAAATAAATTATTATTATTTTTATAGGCAAAATTCTGAAAGTAGGCGTGATACTAGTATCGCGACGTACACATCCGAAGTGTGCCCGGAGAGAAATGACCAATCGAGTTGTAGTATTCCTAATGACAACAGTTTGGAAATATCTTACATAAGTTTAAAATTACATACCTAAAATTACTGATATGATTTGATTATTCAAATACTTTTTTGCTCTAAAAACCAATACATATATTTTCTGTATTGTTTAAGAACACGAACAATGAGGTAACAGAACCTATCCAGGTTTCAGTGATTACGGTTATTTCATGAAACAGCTTCAAGAAATCGTAAACCATAGCTCTATGTTTAATTTTAGTTTTGTTTGTGTTTTTATTGAAATTCGATTCTATAAGAACTGCCTCCTTCCAGAACTGAATGATCCAAGATTTAAAAGATACATTGAACTTCGAAAACATTCTTCACATTGTCCTAATAATGTTATGAAAACTAAGTTGTTTTTTTGTTACCCTGTTTTCGATAGTTTTGTTCAGTATTCAAACATTTTTATGAGCTTCATCCTTGACTATGTAAGAGAATTCAAAGTCAAAGTCAAATCATTTATTTCAATTGGACCATTAAATGGCACTTTTGAACGTCATTACATGAAAAAAAACAATAATATATTGAATCTAGTTGCCCATTCCAATAGGATTTTTTTGGAAGTGCAAATGTATGTAAAACCCATAATGATATGGTACCTACCATCGAACCAATCTGATTATGATGATCTGAATACTACAAAATGTGCCAAATCAACTTCTTTTTCTTTCTACTTTTTGACATCCATACCAAATAAAATAAACGCCTAAAAATTAAATAAAAGTATCAAGCCGTGTCAGTTTACTCATAATTTCGCCGCTTCGCGCATGTCGCTGTGTGCGTAAGCCGTGCACATGTAGTAGTAAGACTCAATACCTAGAATTGAAGCATGTCAATTCGTAAATGCGTCCTTAATATCAACTTTATTTTTAAAACACAAAGCTTGACTTAACATGTGAGTAAATAGAGTTATTTAGCAAATATGATACCAATGCTTTCCCCACAGGTGCAACAGTCGTACGCGGCGGGCACGTTCCGCTGCGGCCCCCTGCACCAGATCTCGCTGGTGGGCACGGTGCACGAGGAGGTCGGCGGATACTTCCCCGACATGCTGGACATGCTCGCCACCTGCCCCTTCCTCAAAATGGTGAGTTGGGGAGATACATTACTATCATCCTACTAATATTATAAATTCGAAAGTTTGTGAGGATGTTTGTTACTCCTTAAGTCTTAAACGGCTGAACGAATCTGGATGAAATTTGGCATTGAGATATTGTAGTTTGGAATAACATAGGATACTTTTTATCCCGGAAAAATGTACGATTCCCGCGGGATAAACAATGAAATTTTACGCGGACGAAGTCGCGGGCATAAGCTAGTATCTATATAAGAATTATTTTGTAACTTTGTGGTAAGATATTAATGGTGCATCCGTTGAGAGAAACATAAGGAAATAAAACGAGGTTCCAAATTTAAATACAAGTGCATATCGGACTCGATAGATATGTAACGTTCCGTTAAGGGCCAGTTCACACCGAGACGCGACTTTATAATTATGTATTAGGATAGTTTAAGGATTTCGTATAATTTTTGTTTGTTTCAACATGATTTTGTATAACACAGACAATGCCGTGGGGCCCGATGTCTGCGGTGGAGATGGAACCACAGGAGTCCAACGACGGCCCCATCCTGTGGATCAGGCCCGGAGAGCAGTTGGTGCCCACTGCTGAACTTGGGAAGAGCCCTATCAAGAAGAGGAGGTATGGTCCACATTAGTACTAGTAGAGCTTTTTGTGAAGGAGCTCGTACGGCGAAGTACAACCATCATAGCTGTTTCTGCTGTAAAGAAAAAAATCCGTGTGAAGGGCATGGATGCCGGTGTAATTACAGGCACATGAGACATTTCAACTTTGTCTCTGAGAGTGCAACGTATTTGCAAGCCCTCTGGTATTGCAGATGCCTATAGGAATCAAAGAAAAATGTTTTTTTACACAAACCAACAGTTGCTGCATGTAAAACACTGGTATTCAGCTGCATCCGGTTAGACCGAAAGCCAACCCCCAGATGATGAGACACCCCGTATGAAATATGTCTTATTTTCCCCCAGGACGGGTATAAACGAGCTGCGCAACCTGCAGTACCTGCCCCGCTGGAGCGAGGCGCGCGAGTTCCTGTTCGAGGACCGCACGCGAGCCCACGCCGACCATGTGGGCCACGGGCTCGATAGGATCACCACCGCCGCCGTCGGTAAGGGCACCTTACTTGTAGCTTTTGTGTCAATAAACTCCAATCTTCTTAGAAATCTTCTTAGAAGAAGAAGAAGAACTCCAATAGTATTTTCTTCATTTTATGACGGACAAAAATTAAACAAAGGTAAAATGTTGCCCTACGTAGCTGTACCATGACTGCTCGAACTTATTACCTACAATTTTTTAATTCACAGGTGTACTGAAAGCGATCCACTGCGGCGACGAGTCAGACCGCGGGCGCATCACGAAGGACGTGGTGGCGTTCCACGCGGCCGACTTCAACAAGCTGGTGCAGCTGCTGGGGCTCGACCTGTACGAGCCGCCCATCTCGCAGTGTGTCACCTGGTGAGTGGGCATACGGAATTTAGGCTGCGCTTTTTGAGCGTAGTGAATTAGAAAGAACTCTGTTTTGCCAGGTATTGCGTACGGGAGGATGTTATGTACGGTTACTTTATTGTTGGACACCACTTACCGGCAAACGCAGCGTAGGGCGTCCAACCACAAGGTGGACAGACGACCTGACTAAGTCCGCAGTAAGACGCTGGATGCAAGCCGTTTCCAACTAGTCCTTTTGGAAATCTATGGGGGAGGCCTATGTCCAGCAGTGGACGTCGTGATGATGACTTTATTGTTTAAAAAAAACAATATTATTCGCTAATAATGTAGCTTTCCTAGGTGAAAGAATTTTCAAAGAATATTGATACAGAAGCCGGGATGTCTGACAACCAGTCTTATCAAGAGGTATCGTGTTGCCCAATAATTGGGTTGTGGAGGTCAGATAAGCAGTCGCCTCCATGTAAAACACTGGTATTCAGCTGCATCCGGTCAGACTGAAAGCCGACCCCAACATAGTTGTATTTTTTTACAATTGGTTTCGTAGATTTTGAGTTTTCATTATAAACAAAAATTCATATCTTGTCTTTTAAAATATTAGCGTAAATCAAGTGTACTACCGTAGGTTGTTTTTAAGGCACTCCTTTGAACTTCAAATTTCAATATCTCTGTAATCAGAAGGTTTCCTAGTATTGTCCGAAACATTCAGTTTATTGCAATGTTGGGAGGAAAATATAAATTTCGGTTGCGATAAGTAAAAATGTAACCTTCAGCTTTGTTAAGTGTCTACGCGTGTGTACACCTCTTAAGTACCACTTTTTAAATGTGTACACCTTTGGTTATGATCTTGAATCTACTTTTGTTCCACCTAAAGTGCTCATTTAGAACTAATATCCACTGTTAACATATGAATCCAGAAAGTCTGACAACCAGTCTTACCAAGAGTATTGTACTACCCATTACTGGGTTGTGGAGGTCTGTTAGGCAGTCGCTCCATGTAAAATACTGATATTCAGCTGCATCCGGTTCGACTGGAAGCCGACTCCAACATAGTTGGGAAAAGGCTAGGCAGATGATGATCCACTGTTAACATATGAGGCATTTCTGCCGGCCCATTATTTGCATTTCATAAACAATTACTCATGTATACCGCAGGTTGGAAGAAGCGAAGTTGAACCAGCTGCGTCGCGAAGGCGTGCGCTACTCGCGCCTGCCTCTCTGCTCCGACGACATATACTTCCTGCCCAGGAACATTATACACCAGTTTAGGACTGTGTCTGCTGTTACGTCAGTTGGTGAGTCGTTATAATATTCATATCCTTCAAAAAGTTTTTTTTTTTCAGATTATTGTCAAATCAAGACCTATCTGCCTGACCCAAGTTTCAGTCCCATGTAATATATGGGACGTTAACATACCGGCGAACTGTAGGTGTACATTGGTACACCTCTGCCTAACCCTTCGGGGTACACAGGCGTGATGATATCATATGTCGGATCAAGCCAAATGTGACGAATTCACTTTTGTTGATCTTCATTGTTCCAGCAAAGCATAAAAAAACAGCCTGTTATTGTCTTACTGCAGAGCAAAACCCTCTTCTCATACAGAGAAGGCATGAGCATTGATCACGACGTTTTCTGAAGGCGGAATGCTAATTCATATTTTTTATAATAAGTTTCCTCACAATGTTTTCGTTTATTCATCTGAGAGAAACTCAGGAAGTACATTATAGATTGAAAAAGTCGCAGTGTTACTTGCCCATGCCGATTGCCGACCCTATACCTTATGCGTGAAAGGCAGGCGTCTCAACCTCTGAGACATGACGACATTGACTGCTGTATAACATACTAAAGTTTATATTTATTTTCAAGCATGGCACTTGCGTCTGAAGCAGTACTACCCGACATCGGAGGCGTCGTCACCGGCCGAAGAACGCCCGGCAGACCCGGTGCCGGCCACCATCAACCACACTTCCGGTGAGTACTATAGACAATAAGATAATTAGTATTTGCTCTCTTTTTTAAATGTTTTGCAATAATTTGTACATAATAACTAAGAATGTGAGTGATTTTATCTACAATAGGTACAAATTAAGCAATGCCTGCTACCTTAATTTCTTTTAAAGATAAGCGTCAGATGTGCGTCAAAGTTAATTAGAGGAACGTTCAGACTACTATAACTGCTGCCGGCACAGTTATTTTTAAACTACAGCTGTCTAACTTTAGAGTAGGTAGTAAGTACCTATACTAGAAAGGTTTAGGTAGTTAACTAAATGTAAACAAAACAAACCACGTGACTCATGGATGCTAAACCTTTCACTTCAAATGTTAAAATCATATTATTTAAAGTCGTATAATAATAGGCTCTAGTCTATACCAGAATTTGAGGAACTATCTGCCACGTTAATAATAAAACGTTCAGTGGTATTATCAATCATTTTATCTAATTTAAAGATTTTCTGTTCTTGTTTTATTACATGACCCTCGCAATTTTCAAAGGCGCCTGGTTAATCGACTAAACGTAATACCTGCAATTTTAGTTGCCATACTACATCACGGGCGTACTCTTCAATTTAGCGACGTTATCTAATTCAATTCATCGTATCTTCTAAAAGGTTTTGGGAACCTGTCTTTTTAGGCTCTTTACAATAGACAGATTACAAAATATTATACTATTTTATAAAACTTACAAAAAAGTGGTGTCCAAACAATGACATCTATGAAGAGTAGTTTACGAATAAATGATAAAGTTTAAAATACATTAATAAAAGAGAAAAATATCGCATAAATCGAAATTAGAATTGATTTTGATGTAACGTATTTTTAAACAAGGAAGTGTCAACTATAAAAAACCTTTTCTACGATTTGTTTACCTTTAGTTAACTACCTAAACCTTTCTAGTATAGTCGTTTGATGGAAGCGTCATTTTCTATTTTATTTTATTATTTTTTATCCACAATGTTATTGTTACAGAAACCAAAAAATCTGCCGCGAAACACAAAGCCGGCGTCATTGAGATGAGAGCGCTCAGCGCTAAGTTCCACCAGAAACTGAACCAGAAGACAGCTCTCAAGGTCGGTCAGAACAGGAAGAGTGTAGAGACGCAGGTCAAACACGCAGACAAGAAGACAGACACTAAGGCAGACAAACCAGACATGAACAAGTCTGACAAAGTTGAAACGAAGTCTGACAGGCCAGAATCCAAGCCTGACAAGGTAGAATCGAAGCCTGAACGATCAGAACCCAAGATTGAGAAACCAGAATCAAAGTCTGACAAATTAGAAGCTAAGTCTGAGAAAACTGAGTTGAAACCAGAAAAGACTGATTCAAAATCACCAGAGAAAACTGACTTCAAAACTGACAAAGAAGTCAAAGACAAAAACGAAGCTAAACCTGACAAATTAGACCAAAAGTCTGACAAACCTGATAATAAATATGACAAATTGGATCCTAAAACAGAAAAAGCTGATAAAGTAGAGTTCAGGTTTGAAAAAACTGACCTTAAGTATGACAACCCTGATATGAGACACGATAGAGACAGGAATAGATCAGAGAAAGCTGCAGAAATGAAAACTGAGAAACTTGATCCTAAGCCAGAGAGAGTAGACCAGAAGATAGACACCAAGTCTGACAGACCAGATAAACCAGACAAGAACCACAGGCACAAGGATACTGACAAACCCCGTTCAGACAGGTCAGAAAAAATCGAGAGGCCTGACAAGGACCGGTCAGATCATCACCGTCGTCACTCCTCATCGTCTCGTCACAAGTCATCTCACAAGTCAGACCGGCCAAGAGACCACAAGAAAGACCACAGGAGCTCAGACGATAGACGGAATGACAAGCACAGGGACCGCTCTGACAGCAGTAGGGACCGGTCAGACCGAGTGACAGTCGACTCCGGGAAGTTACCAGTAGATGTGGTCCAACGACCACCCGATTAGTGGGACTGTAGTGACTTAGTGAAGTGTTTCGTGAAGGATTTTGACCAGTAAGTATGTCGTTATAAGTTTCTTTGTAAGATCTTGATCATGAATAATAATTATTGGTTTCGGAGAAGATCTCATATATTGTATGTCTGATTTGAATGATTGATCAAGATGAAAATTATTGACTAATTTATTCATTATCATACTTTGTTCTAGTATAATTGTTATTTTACTGCGTGAAACCATTGCTGTGTATTTTAAATATTAGTGATACTATAAAATGCCTGGATGATTTGTAATTTGTGCAGTCTTTTTGACTGGCTGAGTGATTGGTCAATGCAGGAATTTGGATTTGGATGTGATTTTCAAGTACAAACTTAAGTCCTGGCGTTTTATACCGTAGCTAATAAAATTGTCCTAAACCTTATTACATAACACATGTATTTGAAGGGGCCAAAACAACACGATTTTGCAAAATAAAATCATTGACACTTGCACTTCAATTTTAGAAAATTCTAGAAGAAATCTTTATATCAGAATATTATGTTCAGTAGTTCAGAGTCCTTCATGAAATTACAGCAACTTATTAGCACTAGGGTACACTGTAAATATAATGTTTCAACCAGCCTCTTAGAGGCTAAGCAGGGACGGTTATTGGATGATTGCGCAGTTTTAGATTTTTATAACATGTTTCTGAGTATGCACGGTTTGATCTTCGAGGTGTTACATCTTTTTGAAAACATACTGTCAGCTAGAACACAGTGTCCTAGTCGTGATTTGACTGTTTAGTAGAATCCTCTACACACATGAGTGAAAATATTCTGAAATTATAACCATACACACTCATAAACATTGTTTTTCATGATACGGCAAGCATAATTATGAGAATTCTGTGTCAATTCGTAGTAATCGATCAGTTTCTCTTAACATTTTGTGATCTGCAGGAATTGCTTCATAGAACTTTGTGACTTACGACTATTCCCAGTGAATATCAGTATTAAAAATCAAAACAGCTATTTTATGATAAATCAAATCTATTAATTTACATTAATTTCTATGAAGCAATTTCCACAGTTCAAAGGACAAATGACTAAATCTTAATTCGAAAGAGAAAAATATGTTACAAATTGTCAAACACGCGCTTTCTTTGATTGGTTGTTGATAATATTCAGTCAACCAATCAGAGCAGCCTATGCCTAGCCAATTAATCACATACATTTTTCTAATCATTTTTATTTAATCTCATTTCAAGTTTTCTATGCTGCTGTACTGTCATGTATGATATCATCCAAAAGACCATTCAAAAAAATCTAAAACTGCGTCGCGAATGTGATTTGAGAGAGTTTTAAACGAAAACGTAATTGAAAGAATAATATTATTATTAAATTAAATGTTAAGTAAATATAAATTTATTCACACATATTTCTAAAAATTGCACTAGAAGCGTAAATTATATTTATTATTATTCTGATAGACTAAATTGTCTGCTGCCTTAAAAGCCAGTTTAAATAAGCAACAATATACTTTAATTTATCAATTGATAGTAAACTTAAAATTCATTTGAAATAGAGTCGAAAATTGTTGACATACATTTAAGCCACAGAACGCCACCTGCTACGATCCTTACATACTAATTTTGCCTCGTTCACGTTCATACATCTGGTCATACAAGCACGCCGGTTACGAGTACTGAGCACCTGACCTTTCTGAAGAACCTCACCAATAAGATCAATCATAGTGTTGTTCATAATTTCTGAATTTTAAACTCTATTTTTATTGTCTTTTTGTTTAATATCAACTGAGCAATTCAATCTTCTCAAGGGTAATTGTTTGCTTTCTTTGCGCTGATTTGGTAATAACTAGCACTGCGCAAAATCTCTTTGGTATCGCACTACTGGTCTAATCATCAACGGTATTAAGGTGTAACCACAAATCGGTCGTTCGAAATCGATCACTTAACCTTTTCGTGGCCACTGCGGCGAGGCCAGAAGCGTCATATAAAAATATTCAGGAATTCAAAAAAGATAGGTTCAAAGTTTCATACAAGAGAATTAAAAAATCTTTGTGTATGCTAATTTTGCAAATTTTCAATAACGCATTGCGCTGTTGCTATTTATCGTCAATTAGGTGGCAGACAAATATATATATTTGAGGTTATTTCTCAAGGTTTTTTTTAAACATTTATTTTCCCGCGTTAAGTTTTGTGACCACGTCTTACTTAGCGTGTCTATGGCAGTCTGTATTGAGTTGTCTCAGAACTCCACTAATAATGGCGGAAAAATTAGAAGCGCCCATTAATTCCTGAAATCTACAGGCATTTAGCCACAGAGGACACAATGACTATACATTTTAGAAGAAAAAAAACAAGCAGAGTTGCCCCCAGCTGTGTGGGTAAAGACGGTTTGCATATGATTATCATGATAAATGAATCAATAAAGCATTTTTGTTTCACTGCCAACATTCTTACTGATAGCTGATTATATATAATCACAAATTACCGGTTTATTTTTCCAAACCAAGTACTGAAAATAGATTATTGTTTTTAATAAAAAAATATTAACAGAAACTTACATAGATTGTCACTTCAAATACATTTCTAGTACAATTGAGTAGATGACACCACTAATCAATTGACGTACTTTTTATGATCTGTCAAAACACGATTCCGCCATAGAATTTGTATGACAATACTAAACTATGACGTCACTTTTTTGCCATCTCCATTCACTAACTATTTATTGGTATCAAAGCAGCTAAAAATCTAATTTTATAGTTATTTAAGAACTCGTCGAGTTTTCAGGGCTACAATAAGCAGTATTTTTTTTTGTAAATGTGTGTCTTGAAATTATTGTTTGATAGTGTCATCTACCCAATTATTTAAATTAATTCGTGAAATAAAAAGGCGGTGGTCACAAAAGTTGAACAAGTCCATTTTAAACTTTGAATGTGAATACATAGTGTTGAGATTTTGTTGTCAAATGTTTTAGCCGCTCCATAGCTACACTATATTTATCCTTCCTTTGTGGTGCGAACTAAGATGAAACCAATGTCAAAAATATCAGTTTACAAGACAACTGCATTAATAAAATACACTGAAAGAAAAGCTGGTATTGCCCAAATTATAATTTAAAGAAGATATTTGAAAAGATAATTAAATAAAATTGTTTTAAGTTCTTTATAGATTCAAATGTCAATCTAAAATCTTAGCTCGTACCACTTTAAACAATACAAATACAGCAATAAGCTAGTTAATTGTCCGTTAAATGCCCTTAAATGTCTGTTTCATAGATAAAGACAGTATTATTAATGTTTATAGCGAATTCTAGTGACGAACTTAGCACTCTATGCCTATATTACACTAAGAGCAACCGAAACTTATGTGACTTATGACCTGGTTTTACTATTTTATGACAGCGACATCTATCGGTGTCCTTTGAATGTGTAAGTGTAATAATAGATGGCGCTTGTGCTGTTTGATTTCTCTCGGGATTGATGATTTACGTACAAACTGTGACTTTTAAGTTGTTTAGGTCAGAAGAACTAATAATTGGTGGAGAACGCGTTTTTTGATAGAAAAAAATAAAGAAATGTTATCCGCAATGCAATTTTTCAGCTCAAAGCTAAAAAATCCTATGTCGCGTTTTTCATCATTATAAGGTTCTAAAATACCTACCAATAAAATGTAAATAAACATGTCAATCAATTGATCACAGTTTTTTTAAGAAATACCTAACTTATATTTTGCGCAAACTATTTTTTTTCTCGTATAGTTCCATCGTTGATTTTTTAATTTTAATAAGTAAGAAAATTTTGTGAATTCTTAAGTTTGCCCAGCTTTTTTGCGATCGAATGTACATTTTGTATATTTTATACTGTATAGGTTAAGTGTTATGGACTAAATTCATGACTAGATTTACTTATGGAAAAATTCAATTTTAATATTAAAAGAAAAGGTAATATTTTTTGCATAATAAATAATTCTTCGGGAACTCAGTAAGCAAAGAACTATTTTAGCCAAAATTTAAATTAAAAGTATTAAAGAAATATTGAAGTTTTAAAAAAATACTTCCATATGTAAACCTAATCATAGACAAATTGGTATGAAAACTCAAAGTGCTGCTAATCCAAAAGACATTTCAAGTGTTGCCATCATATTGTAAATTAATTTTACAATTGGCAACACTACTACAAATAAAAACGAAACGCCTTTGAGTGGTCTGAGAGATGTCAGAAATTGTTTTTAACTTCTTACTTCTTAAGAATTTTAATTTAACACAAACTTGTGTTAATTTCGATCATAAATTAATGTGAAAGAGAGTGAATATTGAGTCGAATGTTTGTCAGATGTGAGTTTGAAGCCGGAATCAAGCTGGCATAGAGAATGACAGAGATTTCTTGCCTTATAGAGTAAACTGCCAAATGTTACATCAATTTTGATGTCAATTGCAATAATTTACTTATTGCCACACTAGATGGCGTTGATGTTAACATGGCTGGTGTGTCTAGCCGATTTAATCTTTCGAGTTTGTTCCCGGCACATTTGACTAACTTTGGACGAGGTCTCAAGTCTAATCCAGACAGTAATGTGATTGATAAATATTTAACATATTTATGTTTAGGTGGTTAATTTATTGTTTCACGTTCCCTATATTTTTTTGAAAATAATAATTAGATTATAAATAGATTTTGTTGTTTTATTTTTTGTCCTTGATCCGAACTATGTAATGTGGGGTGGCAACGTGAGGAGTGATAACGTGGCAGCCGCCTGAAATTAACTTTATGAAGTACTTTACAGGCTTGTCTGAAACCTGTAATAAAATATCGTCATCCGATATTAGGATGTAAAAAGACAATGAAACTCCATTGCGAGTTGCAACCATATTCTGCTCTGTCTGCATTAAAGTGTATTATTTTAATTTCAGAGACTAAATTGTCAATTTCATACGTCAAACGAAAATAATGTGCCGTCAGCCCAAAACACATAAAGCACACTATTTTCAAATTGGACTCATAAAGCTGTATAATCGGTCGCTGAGATTTTTTCTTCAATTACAAGACAATTCTAGGATTAAGACGAAAAAATGAAACAAAAATAAAATTTTGTTATTTATTCATTTCCTTACTCTCGAATAATATAAAAAATCGGCAAAACTTTTTAAGTACAAACAAATAAATACAGAGAATCCAATATTCAGTCACGTAGTAAAAAATACCTAAAATACATTTCAAAATGTATCTCTATTACTAATAAACATGCGATATTATAAACAATAGTAATAATTATTAAATAATATGAGATTATTAGAACATTGAGATGGCACAGAGAGATAAAATTATAACTATAATGATATTGTGGCAAGACACGAGTACATAATGTTGCCAGTTAAAAAAATCACGAAGTGATTGGCAAGGTCGATTTGACACATAAATACGTAGTATTGCCAGATACTGCAAGATTCTTAAAATCGGCCATCTTTGTCTGGCAATAAAGTATTAGAAATATTATATAAACTTGTGTAAATAAGATAAATAAAGAATTCCTCATATATAAGATATATAAATGTATATCTTATTGAGTATTCCGATAATTCTCTCTATAATAAAGTGTGACTAAGCTTAAAACGACAGGTTTTCACATAAAATTATAAATATAAATTAAATAATGATCTTCAATGAGTTATAAATGATAATGACGACATGTTTTGAACAATACTCTCTATAAATTCTTCGTAAATTGATTATCTAGTTATAAAAAAACATGAGATTTTTCTAAAAAAAAACAATTCTTCAATAAATTGCACATTCTAAGGCACTTGTTTTAAAATGCATTCTCTATCAGTCGTTAGCGAGTGTAAATAAATAAATATTTGTAGAGAATATTCGTCGATAGGCTACAACTTACTTGCTAGGGTAATATAGTAGTTGGCAAGTATTACATAATATAGGAGACTTTACAACGATACAAGGTTAATATTGCTTTGGTTGGTTGGTAGTGTGCGCGCGTGATGGTCACTGTGGACAAACAAAAAGAAATATTATAGTTAAACATGATATATCTTGAAGATGACGACACATTACAATAATTTATGACCTTAAAAACATTAACTAAAACAATTGGGTGATGGCTGTTTTATATTTATCATCAGATGATGATGAATGACGCCAACCCCAAGTAACATGGGATAAGGGTAGGAATCTTCCTACCCTTATCCCATGTTACTTGGGGTCGGCGCAACAGGTTTTCTTCGTCCATTCCATCCTGTCAGCAGTCATGCTATCAACTTTCACTTTCATATCTTTTTTCACACAATCCATCCATCTTTTCTTTGGACTCCCTCTTCCTCTCCATCCATCCACATTTATACTCATAACTCTTTTGGTCACATGTTGAGGCTGTTTTGTGTTAAAAGTAAAATAATCGTAAACTAGATATTTACCACAAATCTGTTGACTTTTGGCGCGAAAGTTTTTGATACATTCGACTGGTTCACGTTCATGCTCTCGAACTTCTGACGTAAGCTGTCAAACAAAAAGAATAGTAATTAGTTACTTGTTATTCCTACGATTTACGACTTCTTACACCCGCCAAAAGTTATAACTTTGGTCACTGCTCCGCTCCCGTGGGTTGTAGCGTGATGTTTATAGCTTAAATTACTCAGGAATAATGTAGCTATCTATTGGTGAGAAAATGTTAGAATCGGTCCAATAGTTTCGGAGCATATCGTTACAAACAAACAAATCTTACCTAAACCTCACCTTATAAAGACTAGATAAATTAAAAAATATCAAAAAGAATGGCTTAATGTGGTTTCTGCTAAGCGAAAGAATCGAGAACGGTCGGACTGATTTGGCTGATTACTTTTTTGATGTCATCGTAATTTTCCGGACAAGTTTTTTATGGAAAGAAAACTTAGAAAATCCACCGGAAATTTGCTTCCCTGCGAAGTAGGGGCGGGTCGCTAGTAGAGTATATAAAAATATAATTATATTATACAAGCTGTTGATTTGCATTCTCGTCAAATTCAAGGAGTTAACTATGCTCGTGAGTCTTAACACGAATCAATAATAAAATAAATTTGTTTTAAAATTTATATTTTTTGACGTGATTTTCCAATTCGAACTTGCCATCTCGCCAGAGGGTTTAGGCGCTATGTACACATTGATATAGCCGCGCGACAACTCTGCCTACCGCATACGCAACTGGGCAATTCTGAATTTTGCGAGAGGAGTATTCGAGAGGAATACTGTTATTTGATAGTTGCAATTAAAACAACAACCATTTATTAAATATTGGCCAGGTATCGTAATTATATTTGATTACTTCTATTTTTTTATGACAAGCTCCTGGCAAGGATGCAAATCAACACCTTGTATATAAAAATATTAAAATGAGTCTTCCACTAGTTACCTCTTGGCAGTCTCTAGCTGCGAGTCTCCGTCATCATCAGGCTCGGCCTGGCGCTCGATGACGACAGCGGAGGGCGAGCGCTGCGGCTCCGACTCCGACCAGTTCTCGAAGCGGTCGCGGAAGCTCTTCGTACGGGCTAGCTGTTGAGCCTGTGAGGAATAGAGGAATTTTTGTGTCAAATTATAATGATAATAGTGGTCGGGTGTGCAGTACTCGTCAAAGTTATTAGATCATTTTCCAAGCACTTTAGAAGTGTCAAGAAATTGCAGTTTAAAGTTGAAGCTAGTTACTCGTTCCAAAACCTAGGTCTCTATGGAGCTGCCAGGGTTGCGGATTTTTTTCTAAAGAGTTACCGCGGCTCTGAACCGTAAAGGACATTAGGAACACGGGTGGTTAGGGCAGAATAAGACATATGATGACTTCCCAACATTAAAAAAAAAAGTTTCCTCCCGAAGTTTACCTTTTCCGATGTCAGTGATGTCTAAGGTTTGTATGAATTTATATAGCCACATTGTCGACGAGAGAATCGCACCCAAAACCTCTAGGATAAGATGGTAAAAAACGAAAATAGCAATAGCTTACCTGTTTAAGAGCCTCATCCCGCTGCCTGGCCTCAAGGTACACCCTGCGACGTTCATCCTCGCTGTCCTCCTCCTCGTACTCCTCGGAGGAGTACTCCTCTTCTGAGGAGTCGCCCTGGTGGTTGTTCTCGCCGGGAGGGGGAGGGGTGAACCTTTTTAGGGGTTTAGGTCCTGTTGGGATAATAATATGGTATTTTATAGATAGACCATTTTCAGGTATGTGCATAATAATCAATTCTCAAATGTGGTGTTACCCGCAGGATGTTTTATTTTATTGTTTAATTTTTATTTTATTTCGAACGGGGATAATCAATTTTATTAAAAAAAATATGTCCGCGACGTCGCCGTCGTCCCCGGGCTTTCGTTTATCAAGGGGCTTTTATTGCCTAGAAGCCTATTTCTTTTTTTTTAAAATAATACTAGCTTAAGTTCGTCCTATCCTGACAAAATCAGTTCAGCCGTGTTGGAAATTACCCGGAACATTTGTTTGTTTGTTTTTTTTTCCGGGTAGTTAATTTTTTTTGTTTTTTAAAAATTTAACTTGTATTTGTATGTGTATTTGTACTTATAATATTTAGTGAAAAGCTGGTATTTTTACATTAACAACAGACACTTCAATTGTATTTATTTGTATAGATTGTCACTGATTTTTATTTGCTTAGATTATACAAGTAGTCAAGTGGTTGCCGCACATTACCTTGCTGGTCATCGGGCTTGTTCTGCTGGTGCTCGAGCTGCCGGAACACGTTGATCATGCGCTGGGCGGTGTGCCGTGCGGCCGCCACGCCCGTGTCCACGGCACCGGCCGCGTCGTCACCACGCACTACGCTCGGCTCGTGGTAGATCTCCGGAGACGGAGACTTGGGGCGCTGGAGGAAAGAGAAATGTGGAAATTAGTAAGAAATCATCAAGAATCTTATCAATTTGCGAACTACAAGTGACGGTTCCTACATCGCGCTATCAAAGTTCATGCAGTGCCAGTGTGGAGCACCATCACAGGATATGCGTCACCTCCTTAGTTGCCCGACGTAGAACGGTCGATGGTGCAGGTGACACAACCATCTGTACCATCCAAGATCTAATCGAGAGCAATGATAGAGCTATACGGTTTGCTTGATATTGGTCGGAGAGTATTTGAAACGAGTCAATCGACACAAAAAGAAGAGATTCTCCGCGACGTTAGCACATATAGAAAATCTTGCAAACAAACGTAGGGCAGTAACTCCATTGGACATAACACCCGTCTGTTTGGAAGATGCTCCCTTTTCTATACAGGATGAAGGACTTTATACCCTGTCCCTCATGCATTTACAGATAGCAAGGGCAAGCATCGCCTTTCGTGTTGTACACATAATGAACTACTTCTAAATATATATAACTCAAAGGTGACTGACTGACTGACTGACATAGTGATCTATCAGCGCACAGCCCAAACCACTGGACGGATCGGGCTGAAATTTGGCATGCAGGTAGATGTTATGACGTAGGCATCCGCTAAGAAAGGATTTTGACAAATTCCACCTCTAAGGGGATAAAATACTTCTTAACGAATAATACTTCTTAACGCGAGCGAAGCCGCGTGAAAAAGCTAGTTTACTATAAAACCAAACCTACAATCTGAATAACAGATCAAATCAGCTGATCCATACAATTTTGTTAAGTTACTTTTTTTTTTTTATATCATTGTATGTCAAACAAGCCGACCAACGGCCTACTTGATGTGTACGGTCACCGCTTTTTACAATATGAACAAGTGATTCACCTGTATCTGCCTGGGCGGCGTCATGCGGAACTCCTTGCGCTCGCTCTTGGGCTGGTAGGTCTCGAAGAACTTGAACCGGTCGGAGATGTCGGAGGTCTCGATCTTCACGTCCTCCAGCTTGTCTCCCGCGCGGACCACGTCCTTGGGGATGAACGGCTGGGGGCAGAGGGGTGGGGTTCCATTAACATGACGTAAGGTGGGGTTATGTTACGTGAAATGACGTTATGAATGGGTAAACATGTCTCGTATTTTTTTGTTTTTGTATACTATGAAGGATATTTATAAGTTCTGTATGTTGTTATTCTGTGTGGTATTGTGCATTTAAAGAAACAGAAATCGAGTGTTTATATAAGGACCAATACATAAACGTCTATTGATCAAAATAAGTAAGTAAGTAAAACATATTTAGGTACCTTTCAACTAAAAACTAAGAAGTGAAATTGTATTTTTTACATTTGTGTATGTTTGTTCGAATTCAGTGAATTACTATTCAGGATTCCGTAACTAAAATAGCAAAAACGGACCCCTTAGCAGAACACTTGCTGTCCGTCCGTCACTCACAAAAAGGGTTTTTAGCATTTTTTACAGAGATTTTCATCCGCACACAAAACAAACGTCTCCCCTTCTATCTGCCCTAGTTCCTCAATAACCCGTAAGGTACACTAAGCAGTACTCACGATCTCCTTCCGCTTGGGCACGTCCCCGGGCGGCGGCGAGGTGGGCGGCATGCTCTTAGCGTTCGCGTCCAGCTCCAAGAAGATGGAGCGGGACTTCTTGCCGATACCTGGTGGTGGAATTAAACATGACGTAAGCAAAAACAAAAAAAAAATGCGACATCTATCGCACATCATGCGAACTACTACGGCAAAACTGACGTTGCCTAGATCGCTCGACCCTATCAAAGTTCTCCGCGACATTAGCATATACACAAAATCCCGACAACAACCGTCGGGCAGTAGTCCACCAGACACAACACCCGTCTGCTCGGAGGATCCTCCCTTTTCAATGGAGGATGAGAAATTTTACACCCTGTTTCTCATACGTCCAAAAATATATCAAGCTTGTGTTGAATGAATAGGCAGAGATACCTTACATCCACATAAGTAATGATATTCTCCAGACTGAATTTCGGTAATGGCCAATGGTAATGGCGACTAGCCAAGTACGCAGGAGATATACACTAATAGTGCACAAGTGTGTGAGCAAACTCAAAATAAATGATTTGACTTTGACACATCTTTTGATTGGACAAAGATGAAGACATTTTTGTGTTTTGGGATGGAAAATACACCCTGGGTTGAGGGAAGGGTCTGTCAGACTCTTACTGCCTAAAAGCCACCCCAGTGTTCCCTACTCACATTTAGGTACGCCGGGGATCGAGAAAGCACGCGCCTTCCGCAATGGGGCCGGCCTGCCTCTACAGGCCTCCTCAGGGAAGTGAGGAGTTTGACACCCCCCACAACGTCAAAGAGAGACTAACCTTCATTAAACAGTGCCCTATCATCGATCTCCCGGTTCCTCGGAGGCTGGTTCTCATCGTTGAACACCTCTCCGTTCTCGAAGCGCTGCTTGATGGCGCGCGCCTTTTCCGCGTTCACGTCCATCTCGCGGGAGATCTTGTCTGCTGATGTCACACCTGGAGAGATGGGATGAAGGTTTTAATGGAGCTTTTTAATAATTACTAGCTTTTTTTTTTAAATGGGATAAGCCCGCCACACTGTTCCCAAACCACTGCAACTTCTGTAAGCCAGAATCAACAGTGGCGACCGCAAGAAAAGCGCCGAGACAATGAAGCTTGACGATTCCCGGAGAAACGATTCAACTGTCTTGGATCCCGCAACGAAATTAATCAGAACAGATTAGCGGTGGAGTAAATTCGTTATTAATTACTAGCTGTTGGCTGCGACTTCGTTCGCGTTAAAAACAAAGAAAAGTAGCCTTAGTTACTTGTTATAACATTGGCTATCTGCTAGTAAAAGGCCCATCAAAATCGGTCCAGCTGTTTCAGAGAATGGCCGGGAGAAACAGACAAACAATTTTTTTAAATGTATTTTGGTACCTTATATACTTTCATATGTATTTAGTGAAAAGCTGTCGATTTGAAATTACACAGACACGTTACTTTTACTTATTTGTATTGTTTTTTAATCTATATGAATTAACAAAAACTTTTTAGGGTTTATTACGATCAGTGCCAACATAGCACTAATATTTAGCAGTTTTCATTAATAAATATTGAACTAAAACTATATGTAGGTACTTCAGTTCATCACAATGGGGAAAGAGGTGTGATGTTATACCTTTAAGTATGTAGTGTTTAATGAGATGTCTTCCCCAAATACAATTGAGTGTTATTCTTCCAAAATGAACCAACACACGATCAAATAGAACAATTTTGAACGCTAACTAATTTTTAATATTTTCTAAGCAAGTTTTAAATGTACATTGAATTGTTATTTCTCGATAGAAAAACAGTTTTGTTTTTTTTTTAATTTCAAGAAATTAACCATTCAATCATATTCGTGGATTGGCTCATTTTGGCACAACTAGCCTCAATTAGAAAACAAACAAATGGTTTAACGTAACGTCTAACTAAGGAATGCCAGTGCTAAAAACTTTCAAAATGTAATCGCAATCTCAGCGACAATCAATGTCAAAATCCTTGTAAATTAGAGGCGGTCCGAAGTATGTATGAACAAATTGTCCAATCTCTAATCTATCGATATGTTTTGACGTGATAACTGACCGAAGACTGATTACCTTCCAATTCAGGAGCCAAGTCGGTGTAATTAGTAGCGTCTAAAATAAATACAGGCTTATTACAACACACGTTACGCTAATTATCGCCACAAGAAGTCATTTGGCAACGTTACTACATTGCCAAATGTTTCTGTTACGTTGACAAGAGTCTATCAACAACGGGAAATTAACTACACGCAAAAGCGTTAAATTGCGTAGGTAAGCCTCGTAAAATATTTAAAAAAAAACATGTAAAACATTTACAAGGCCATGTTAGGTACTCAAATTCAATGGAAAGTACCGTCCTTCGAATAATTTATATCTCTAATCTTTTCCCAGGATTAGTTAGTCGATTAGCTTCGCGAATTTTTTGACAGATCCCAAATGTATCACAAAATATAGCCTATAGCTCTCACCGAAGAATTAATTTATTGGACAAGGTTTTTCGGAGATTTCCGGAGATAAACGAAAGTATTTAAAAACAAACTTAAAGTACCTCTTTTTAAATTAATTTAGATATAATAGGTATATTTTATATATACATAATTATAGAGATGCATAAAAACCACGTGCAAAAAAAAAGTGCGCTGCAAAATTCAAAAACAAATAACGAATTAGTTCAAGCATTATCTCCCCGCCCTGCTCTTGTCGCATGTTACTTGGGGTCGGCGCAACCCGTTTCTTCGATATTTTGTGCATCGCTTTTGAATATTGCCGTGTGCCCTAATTTTCTTGCACGTGAGTGTAACAACAATTCTTACCTTGTTCGCTCTGAAGTACCGACTGTTCGTACATCTCTTTTATCTTAGCCTGTTTGCCCTGAAACAATAATATTACGTTTGTATCTTAGCACAGTAAAATACCGTGTTATTAAAATGTATTCAAATTATGCGTAAACATTCCCAAAGTTACCAGAACATAATATGTAATTTTACCATGACTGATATAGCTTGGCAATAGGCTCGCCCCTATTACATGGCAATTATAGATTCCGGCGAACTGTGGGGGTACATTGGTACACCTCTGCCTAACCCCTCGGGGAGAGAGGCGTGATGATATGCGTATGTTATGATATAGCTTGAAGGTACCTGATACCAGAAAAGGGGCACAGCATTCATAGTGTGCAAAATATACATCACATAGCCCTACGCATACTGCTTACTAAAAGCTGATATTTTGTCATTATTAACGGACAATGCAATTTAATTTATTTTTATAGATTTCAGGTATATCATGTCTCATGTGCCTGTAATTACACCGGCATCCATACCCTTCAAACCGGAACACAGCAACGTTGCTTTGCGGCAGAAATAAGTTCGGTGGTAGTACTTCCCCGGACGAGCTCTTTCACAAAGAGCTCTACTACTACCGTAGTCTTTCTTTGTCGTGTGGGCAGTAAAGTCTTACGGCCCCACACACGTTTGGTTTGCAGTTTTATTGCAGTCGTGTCAACTGCATTCAAACTGCATCCGAACTGCAATTTGCGGTTAAATTGCAGTTGAAATGCGGTCCGTCTGTCATCAGCCTTAAAGTATCATTGGGCTCCTTACCATGAACAGCCTGCTCCTAATATTCTGTATCTCCTGCTTCCTCTCGCGATGCCTCTCGGTGGAGGAATGCTGCCCGGTCTCGAACTTGCCCACGATCTCGCTCATGTTGCAGAACGACACCGGCTGCTCGCGACTCGCTGTGTGCTTGTACGACTTCTTTAGGACTGAGTCTTCGTCTGTGGGGGTGAAGGGAAGTTATTTTTTTTTTTATACCACTGTAGGTGGCAAACAAGCTAACGGCCTGCCTGATGTTAAGCGGTTACCGCTGCCTATGGACACTTGCAACACCAGAGGCATCACTCGTGCGCTGCCGACCCCGTAAAAACCTCAAAACTCCTTTCTTGAAGAACCCCATGCTGTAGTCTCTTGGGAAAACCGTAGCAGGGAGCGCATTCCACAACCTAAGCGTACGAGGGAGGAAGTTCCTCTGAAACCGTACCGTACGGGACCATTTCGGTTCCAAGGTGTGAGGATGGGCCCCCTGCCGATGGCGAGAGGTGCGATGGTAAAAAGTGGCCGTTGGCATCATTTCAAATAGTTCCGCGGAACACAGCCCAAATTATATAGCCCAGTTATATTGTACATTAAGGTTCAATTTAAATAATGTAGCTCAACTAAATTTTAAAGTAATGTTTTTTTCAGAGAGTGTCATGGAGTTTATTGCCCGTTCTCCACTGGCTTTAACTTTCTGACTGACCAACTCTCAGACAATTCAAAAGTGCCCCTAATTGGGATATCTTTTTTGCGTCTGTGTATTTGTCTCCGTAAAAATCGAAAAGCGGTTGATAAATTGACTTGAAAGTATTTTAACAGAAGAGTGACAGTTTTATATACTCGTACTTCCTTTTATATTAGACTGAGCCACATCGATACTTGTCCTGGTTTAGCTAAATTGAAATAAACAATTTTAGTTGGAAGCTAGTTACTCGTTCCAAACCTCAATGGAGAAGAACGACCAAGAAACTCCACGGACATTATTTTCAATAGCTGTACCCCGCGGTTTCACCCGTATTACGTTAGGTTTTTGGTTACTGATCCGTTCCCGTGGCTAACAGCGTGATGTTATATAGCCTATAACCTTCCTCGTTAAATGGGGTATCCAACACAAAAAGAATTTTCCAAATCGGACCGGTAGTTCCTGAGATTAGCGCGAACAAACAAACAAACAAACTCTGCAGCTTTATAATATTAGTAAGTATAGTATAGATTCGGTTTTTACAAGATACTACTTACAATATTCTTGTTGCTTTTATATGTGAAAACAATGTAGTAGGTGAAAATACAAAACAATAATACACATAAGAAGTAGTGACGCTTCCAACCGTACCTATCGGAAATCTATGGGGAGGCCTATGTCCAGCAGTGGACGTCCTGCGACTGATATGATGATATTTAGTAGTAAAGTACAAATGTGCACACTCACCATCCTCATCTTCCTCGGGCTCGCTGGAGCTCTGCTCGATGGGCACGCCGTTCAGGTAGTCGTCAGACACGCCCACATCCATGCCCTTCGCTTTGAACCTGACGGACAGACAGACAGTGGGTTACAATACAACAAATGGGAAAAAGGAAAAAGTTTGGGTAAAATACAGGCTGACTCCTACTGGACTTATTTCAGGAAATGTAGTAGTTGTGAGTAGTATGTTTAGGTCTCATGTAATAGGGGGCGAGCCTATTGCCATTAACTGTCACAAATCCAAACGCCGAGCTGCTACTGAGAATTTCATAGAAAAACCCAATAACACTTTTGGATCGACCTGGTAATCGAACCCAGGACCTCTAGCGTAGCAGTCGTGCTTAGGACCACAAGGCTAACGAGGCAGTTCGAGTAAAATACAGGCTGGCTTCACTGGACATCTTTTAAGAGGTGGAGAAAGAATGAAAAGAAACAAATAAAAAGTTAAAGCAAGTTGAACGTAAGTCTCTATAGAGAAGAATGGGCAAGAAACTCCATGGACACTCTTTACACAATTTTAATCATTAAAGTAGTCAATATAACTCTCTGAGTTAGAATTACCCGTAAGTTTAAGTTTACCTATTTAATGATAACGTGACGTAAAATAATCACTCGTCTGTATTGTCTACTAATACTATAAGTGCGAAAGTAACTCTGTCTGTCTATTATGCTGTCACCGTTAAATCACTGAACCGATTTTCGATTGGTTCAGTGATTTAACGGTCAATCCTTTGTAGTAAGGTTGAACCCCAAAAAAGGACCAAGGATGTTTTTTATTCCGCGACTTTGTGTGCATCCGCGATAACTAACATTTACGCAGAGAACGTCATGAGCAAAAGCTCGTTTAGAATAATAACCTTTACTTACGATAGGTACAGTAAACACAAATGAAATAAATTACCTATTGTACATTACGCTCAAAATTGCACGCACAAAGTAAAATCTTCACCTCACAAAATGCACTATCACAACAAAATCTCTTAGAAATTAATTTAACACAATATCCTCGTTCGTCTTTCACGAGACACCGCGTACAATGTGATAGCCCACAGCTTTTATATTATTACCAAACTTAATATACATACAAATCATACGATTTTCATCCTTATAGTAAGAACATAAGGTGTAGGTGAGATGTAAAATAGTTTGCTTTTATAAAAAACCGTAAGAAACATGCTGGTGGCTGAAAAAATGTTGTGGTGTTATGATAGTATCGATTGGTTTTTAATACATTGCTTGGTGTATAGGTAGAGTAGATTATTGTGAAGAGAGTTAATTTTTGATTTTTTGTTTTTTAATTATTGATTGATATTAAATAGTATGAAATGTGTTGTGTATTTGGGCGTTACTTAATTAAATATTTTTTTTAAATACTATGAGTATACATAAGTAACAAAGATTTTATGATAACTTTATAAAAGCTTTTTTAACATCATTTTCTGCGTAATAAAATTTTATAATAGATTTTTATTTATTTTATGTTGGTACAGACGGCGTCATCAACTGGTTACCCTATTTTCGAACAAATTTTAATGAAAAAGGATGACTCTATCTGCACCTTTTAAAGTTGATATCTAATAAAATGAGTGGGTGGTTGTTAGCGACCAATATTAAAATTTAAACAAACGCGATTCTTTTACTAAACATGGCAATTCGAAATATCTAAATCACTATTTCACCCATATTCTATACAAGCTATCCCAAAAAATCCCATCACTTCTAAAATACCACCAACACCAATATTCCTTTGAGCAACCATCAATGTACACATACCACACGAACTCACTCGCTCGCAAGTACCGCCGGTTCACACGCGAACAGAAATAGAACATCTGAACCCGACCGCTGACGCAAGTGGGATACGCCGACTGAAGCGTTTTGATACTTTCTTTATTAATTATTATTAAATTTTGTATAAGATAATGTATGTTTTTATTTTTATTATAATAATGAAGGTGTTAAAAAATTCAACTTTAACTTAAACCATGTCGTGTTGTTCAGTATCGAAAAACTAATATAAGATAAAAGTTTTTTTTTTGAGCTCGTTATGTTTTTTTTATTCGTAAGTATAGGTAGTAGCGTGACATTATAACCTTCAGCAATAAACAAGCAAAAGGATGTCTTCAAATCGAGCTACAGACTAGACTAGATTAGTTATAAACTTGATTTGTGGAAAATAGTGAACCTAATTTTTTTTTTGTTATTCCATCAATAAAGCACTAACTTAAAAGTGAAGTACACAAAATGTGTCTTTTAAAAAAAAAACAGTTCTTTTCTTATTTGCATGAATTGTAAAAACGAAAACAAAACACCTTAAAACTTCCTGTAGAAGCAAAAATAAAAAGTTGATTCATATTATTTATTTGACGTTTAGGAGTGGTAAAAATATAAAAACTCGTGACGTTAGTATAGTGACACGAAAACGTAATAATGCGTGTGATTCATGATACTATATTTTATATTATAGCTTGTTTATCATACTACTAGCTCTTCCCGCGACTACGTGCTTGTGAATGTTGATTGCGGATGCAGACGAAAAAACTGCCTATAGGATCCAAGCAAAATCTGTACCAAATTTTATTAAAATCGGTTTAGTGGTTTACCCCTGAAAGTGTAATAGACAGACAGAGTTACTTCCGCAGTTATAATATAAATAGTAGGTATTATAATATCACCCTATTGTTGTCTGCTTCTGCAGCCGCGTACAGAGAAAACACACGGATTGATCACCGCGATTGTTCAAAGCGGATTGCTGATTTCAGACTTACAATATCAGTCCAGGTTGCCCCTCACGATATTTTCCTTAATCGATGTCAGTGATGTCCAAGATAAACTTAGAAAGTAAATATGAATTGAAAATAAAAATACTAACTGTATTGAAACCGCAACCTCATGCATGAGAGGTGATTACCTTAACCACTGTGTTATCATGACATTAAAATAGTATAGTTAATATAAAAAAGTAAGTATTCCGCTTCTAACCGGTCCTTTTGGAAATCTATGGGGGAGGCCTACGTCCAGCAGTGGACATCCTACTGATATGATGATGATGAAGTGTCAGACTTACTTGGCAAGTTTGGACAGTATGGCGGCGGTCTTCTCCCGCGGAGCCCTAGGTTCCTGCGGCAGGGGCTCCTCTGGCGCGGTGGCTTTGCGCTCGAACACCTCGAACCGGGACTTCACGTCCAACTGGGATAGTTCCTCTAAGCCCAGGTCTGGTTTGTCTGATGCTGTTGGGATTTATGAGGATATTTAATTATCTTTTAAAACAGGGCTCCTCTCTCCTAATCCTATGTTGCTGTACCCTATAGGGTCCATAATGATCTCAACTACTTATATTATACTAGCTTTTGCCCGCGACTTCGTCCGCGTGGATCGTTCCCGTTCCCGGGGGATTTCCGGGATGAAAACTATCCTATGTCCCTTCTCGGGTCCCAGACTATATCTGTACCAAATTTCATTGAAATCAGTTCAGTGGTTTAGGCGTGAAGAAGAGACAGACAGACAGACATAGTTACTTTCGCATTTATAATATTAGTACGGATTTACCACCTAAGAATACGTATGGAAAAGCAATAAATATATTGAGGATTGAGCCACAAAATTCTCATTAAATTAGGTAGTTGACCAATATTTCCAAGATACCACTACTCCAAAAAACATTTTATTTTAACCCCGAAAACCTGATTACTTTTTAATTAAGTGTAAAATTAGATTTTTCATGGTTTGAAATCAATAAATAGTTAGTTAATTGACATGGCAGAAAAGTGACGTCACAGTTTGCTATTGGGTAGTAGAGACCTTTAAATAACAGTTATAAAACACAATTTCTCTAATAAAACATTTTATTTTAGCCTAGGAAACCCGATTATGTTCAATTAACTGTAAAATTGATTTTTTTAATTGTTTAGAAATCAATTTTGTTAGTCAATTTAGTTGCTATTGCCATACGAAATCTATGGGGGATTGATTGATAGTGTTTATTAAACAATCAAAAACTTATATTTGAAAATTAAATAAAGCGACATCTATTGGAAAATAATGCAACTGTACTCACCTCTAACGACATCTGGCGGCAACTCAACTGGATTGCTCTCACAGATGATCATCTGATGCTTTTTGGGGATGGATGCTGGGACAAAAAAAAACAAATCATTAAAAAGCTATCTCAAACAACACAGCCCATAATATTTCAATAATTAAATTATTTACGACGGCACTCCGGTCTGGCTGTTCATGTATGCGAGTTATCTATGTTTGCAAAAAGCACCCTTTTAAAGATGCACGATAGAGGCTAAATTCCCAGTTTTTGAAAATAAAAAATGGTGGGGCAGGCACCGAGTGGTATCACAAAATTTTAGGACTGATTGCCATCTAATCTTATTCTCAATCTGTAAAACATGCCTCTTAATATCGTTTTTTTTTTACTGTGGCTGTCTTATTTTTCACTAGCTTTTGCCCGCGACTTCGTCCGCGTGGATTAATAGTTCCCGTTCCCGGGGGATTTCCGGGATGAAAACTATCCTATGTCCTTTCTCGGGTCCCAGACTATATCTGTACCAAATTCCATTGAAATCGGTTCAGTGGTTTAGGCGTGAAGAAGAGACAGACAGACAGAGTTACTTTCGCATTTATAATATTAGTACGGATTAAATTGTCCTTCTGGTCGCAATCTCATAACTTTCAAAGCAAGTTGCCGATAGATACTCCTGACTACAAGATGGTGTCTATGCAAGTACATTAGTATAATATGATTACCGTCTGTGACGTCATCTTCATCCACAGGTTTGGGCTCGAACAGATGCTTAAAGTGCGGCTTGCAGTACAACGTCGTGTGATCACTCTGGTAGGTCTCCACTCTGCAAACAAACGAGACACAACATTTAAATACATACATAAACTCACGCTTTTTTCCATGGGCAGAACCCACCCAGCTAGCAAAATTAGTACTTAAAAGAATCTCAAGACTACTTTTATTTTCACTTATTAGAAACTTGTAGCATGCTACAAAGCTGGATTTGGGCTCTTGAGGATATCTCACATCACATCTGCCTAGCCTTTTCCCAACTATGTTGGGGTCGGCTTCCAGTCGAACCGGATGCAGCTGAATATCAGTATTTTACATGGAGCGACTGCCTATCAGACCTCCACAAACCAGTAATGGGTAATACGATACTCTTGGTAAGACTGGTTGTCAGACTTTCTGGCTTCTGACTAACAGTAACGACTGTCAAAGATCTACAAATGACAGCCGGGACCAACGGCTTTACGTGCTTTCCGAGGCACGGAGGAAACTCGCTATGATAAATGGTCACCCATCCACAGACCAACCTCGGCAAGCGTGGCTTAACCCGGAAGATCGGTTTATGCGGCTGTAATTATTTAGGATATCTACACTGTGAAATACTATTAGTAGTAGAAGTGTCCTATAAATGTTTTGTATATCAGCCTTGTAGCGAGCTACAAGACCGAGATATAAAAACGAATGCACTTGAGTATGTTGTACTTGTAAGGCCTGGCATAGCAAGCTGTGATAAGCAAAATACTCTAACGCGATGCCTTTATAAGAACGTTATTAGTATTGACAGACTTGTAAACTTTCTTTATAGGATTACTTTGCTTGTTGAGATGACCTTTTCACAACCTTTAAAATGTTTTATTGTATTTTATCAGACAAACTGTTAAGGATAACTCTAAATATACTTATTAATTTTATAATATGCAGCAAGCGCTTACATACCCACATTTTTTTACATGTTTGTTGTTAAAGATTATTTTTAGAATTTGGTTAAAGTATAGTTATATTATAAATTATATTATAGATAGATGATGTTATGCTTACGTGAGCTGCTTATTGCACTGCACGCATCTGAAGCACTCCTTGTGCCAGATCCTCTTCTCGGCCTTGATGCGCTCCATGGCGAACACGGGCCGCGAGCACTTCTCGCACTGCGGGATCGAGTCCGTGTCTGTCGCCGCCTTCATCTTCTTGAACAACTTCTCCGAACTTTTTGACTGTAATAGAAGGAGGCAGAAGTGTTAGGAACTGGAAGTTTCATCATCATTATTATATCAGCCGTAGGGCGTGTGGATGTACCTATGGGGGTGGCCTAGCAGTGGTGCTAAACATAGGCCTCCCCCATAGATTTCCAAAAAGATCGGTTGGAAACGGCCTGCGTTTTGCTGCGGTGTTTATCAGGTCGTCTGTCCACCTTGTGGACAAAACACCTATATCTTATGAGACATGCAGACAAAGTCGGATACAGAAACAAGTAGTAGGTACTAGAGCTCTTTGTGAAGGAGCTCGTACGGGGAAGTATTGCTATCGTACCTATTTCTGGCGCAAAGCAGCGTTGCTGTGGTCCGGTTTGAAGAGTATGTGTGTCGGTGTAATTGGGTAGATGAAACCACTAACCAATAATTTCAAGAAACAACTTCACAAAAAACATTTACATTTTAGCACTAAAAACCAAATGATTTTTTAAATAACTATAAAAATCGATTTTTAGTTGCTTTGAAATCAATAAATAGTGAATTGAGATGACCAAAAAGTGACGTCATAGTTGAGTATTGTCATAGAAAATCTATGGGGAATGGCGTTTTGACAGCTCATAAAAAGTACGTCAATTGATTCGTGGTGTTATCTACCCAATTACAGGCATACGGGACATATCAACTTTGTATTTGAAATGGCAACGCATTTGTAAGACCACTGGTATTGCAGATGTCTTTAGGCAGCGATGACCAGTTCACATAAGGTAGTTCGTCAGCTTGTATGCCGTCCAATGACATAAAAAAAAGTTATTTATAAAACCGTTAAGTCTAAGTTGCCACTCACCACCGATATGGTCCCTTCATCCTTATGCCGTCTGGACTTGGTCTTCTTCTTGACCGTCCTCTGCTCCGAGACCTGGACCTCCTGGTAGCTCCTCTGGACCCTCGACTCCGTCTGGATGAGGGAGGAGGACGACTCCATGGTCGCTGACGCCGTAGCTAGTGCCATTACTTTTTGCTCTGAAATAGAAAGAAAAATCCTTTAAGTATAATTATTATTTTTGTCCAACCTACTTTCGATCTCAATGGAGAATATCCTAAGGCTGCAAACCAAACGTGCAGTCCGACTGCACGCCGAGGGCCATTGAACTGCAATCGGACTGCACGTTTGGTTTGCAGTTCTATTGCAGTCGTGTCAACTGCATTCAAACTGACGAATTTCGGTGACGGCTGCGAATCGCAATGGCGACTAGCCTTGCACGCAGAGGACATTGTAGTGCACAGGTGTGTGCGCAAACACAAGTGCACTCCCTCACTCGCATAGTCCGATAGGACGGTAATCCGGCACGACCGGGAGGAGATCAGACGCAGGACCAGTTAGTCCTGCGTCTTTAGAAAGCATGTAAAGCCGTTGCTTTACATGCTTTCCAAAGCACCGAGTAACCTAGACTCAAATATAATATTGCAAAAAGTCAAATAACATAAACACCAGTAATAATTACAACAATATTCTTATGTTAAACAGTACTTTAAATTAGATAGTAATTAACAAAAAGTCAAATAACATTTTTGTACTTACAGCTAGCAAAAAAAAAGGTACACGTCATATTTTAAAAGTCATAAATATTCAAATTGGCAGCGAGTGATGTTAATAGAGAAAGTGGTACAAGTACTTACCTACCTAGTATTTATTTTAGCAAAAGAAATTAGCATTTCTACACAATTATGTTTCGGAAATAGACCTTAGCTAATGACTTTGTTAACCTTAACTTTGGCTAGTTTTAACATTGAGGCCATTTTGTTTTTTTGCGAGATTTTTTGGGTCAGGTGTCGTGCACATATGCCATCACGCCTATATTCCCCGCAGGGTTAGGCAGAGGTGTATAAATGTATCACACAGTTTGTCGGTATGTTTAGGTCCCATGTAATAGGGGGCGAGCCTATTGCCATAAAACGGGAACAAATCATAACTCCGAGCTACTACTGAGAACTTCATAAAAAAACCTAATGCTTTTTGCTCGACCTGGGAGTCGAACCCAAGACGATCGAGTCCCGCCGACACATTTCAGAAGAATTCTTAGTGTGCAGCCATCACAGGACATGCGTGTCTCCGTGCGTGTTTCATGGTAGCACTGCCTCGTATTGAATACGGGAATGTAAATACCCCAATAAACTTAGAAAAAAAGAAAGATTTTCAAAATGCAAACACAAATGTTTGCCTGGCAATTTTCACAAAGGATTGAAGATTTTTCCTGTTGGAAAGCGTGTCAAGAAGCTATCCGGCAAAGGGCTATAGTCGAGTCACGTACAGACAGAACGTCGCCACGTTACAGCGGAAAATATTGAACATTTTCTTGCAAAAAAAAGTCCCATAAGAAACCTAAGACATTTTCGATATAATTTGAGAAATATTTTGAGGCTGAAATATTTCATAATAGCGCATGCTTGTTTGCAACTGAAACTTACCTAGAACAGAGTTGCTGACACGAGGTAAAAAATAATAATTACAAAACGTCATATAATTTGTAATTATTATGAAATTCTCAGTTGCAACTCGGAGTTAGGATTTGTGCCCGGTTAAGGGCAATAGGCTCGCCCCCTTTTACATGGGACCTAAATATACCGGCGAACTGTAGGTGTACATTAGTACACCTATGCCTAACCCTTCGAGGAATACAGGCGTTATGGTATGGTATTTTTATTTAAATTTACTTTACCACGCTGTCAAATTATCCATTGTAAATCCTACTACTATTATAAAGGCGAAAGTTTGTATGTATGGATGTATGGATGTATGGATGTTTGTTACTCTTTCACGCTTAAACGGCTGAATGGATCTGGATGAAATTTGGCACAAAGATAGATTATAGTCTGGAATAACACATAGGCTACTTTTTATCCCGGGAAAATGTACGGTACCCGTAGGATAACACATCAACTGTGACGCGGACGAAGTCGCGGGCAGAAGCTAGTTAACAAATAAACAAGTGAAACCTTGCTTTGGAGAGCTCTGAGTGAGTTTTTGGTCCAATTGGATCTTAGACAAAACTATTGTGTTTGTGGATTTCCCTTTGACTGAAGAAAACCAAAAAGAAACCCTATCGAGAACCCTAAAACCCAAAACCGAGGAACCATATTTGTTTTGCAACAAGAAGACCTAATAGCGAAATAGCCTAAACACCTACAAAACCCACGAAACAAAAATGCTAAATTCACACACAACTCATCGTGTTAACACACGGAATTAAAAATATATAAATCTGGGAATGAAATTAACTCATTAACAGGTAGTGAGGCCTCCGAAGCGAGACGGCTGATTTCTAATACACCATCGCGAAGTCACGCGAACGTCTAGCGTCCGTCATCGAGTGGTGATTGAATGTGGCTTGCTATTATCTTGTTATTGTTATCGTTTTTGGAAGATTTCTCTCAAGAACGCTACGCGGCGCGGCGTCGTTTACATACTTTCAGGTCAAAATTCTGGATGTTAATGAATTGTTCTTAACTAGCGCTATATACGATACGTACTCAAATATCTACTTTTATCAAATGCATGTGTTTTTTTACATAAATGTTATGTTTTATAAAATGTCAACTTATAGAAAAAAATATTTATTTAGCATTCAAGCTCTCCATTTGTTTAAAAAATACACTTAATACTACGTAAGTTGTTTTACTGTTGTCAAGAATGTGGCGGAAATTAATAAAAACTTATAAGATTTGTATTGCAATGGAACTAAGAACAATAAATCCATCAATTAATTTAGAAGAAAATTATTCAAACATAATGACCTTATAAAAGGTACCCTTGTTGTACCTTTCACTAAGTCATTGGAATTTGGAATTCGAAGATCAAAGTCATTTATCAGAAAAAGAAAAGAAAGAAAAATGTTTATTTAAAACGATCTCTTCAAAGTTAGAGTGAACAGGCTTTTTCTGGGTAAGCTCACTTCATCGTCGACATTGTCTCTGTTACCTCTGACCTAGACAAGAGTAAAGAACAAACCCAACTAAAAAAAAAAAACACCATAAATTGATACCATCACTTTTAGGACCAGCAAAAAACATACGACAAAAAACATAAGATTTCACATAGTCCTACCAATATCAAACCTGAACATACACTAACACATTCTATCACTAATTAAATGAAAAATCAATTACCAAAAGACACCGGAGCCATGATAAGCATTTTCGTTCGATTCTTCACAATATCTCACTATGAAACACAGTCACTAAATGCCGACCAAAAGATAAATTGAAGATTAAACACAAATCACAGTTTTTCAACAAATTCCTTTCTAACTTGATCTCACGAACGCTTTCGACTAACTGAGAGTATTTCACCAAAACATATCATATTTATACACAGTTTTTTAGCACATATTGATTCATTAATGTCGTAAAATTGGAGTATTACGAATAAATGTGGGTCATTCGAGTGTCTATGTCATCATAGGATTGTGGGAAGGAAGGTGGGTGATGAATGCATCAGCAAGGAATATTATGTCTGAATATGACGAAGCTAAAAATAATTGTTGACATGTGGGATGTGAGTACAGCAGTCATTAAGCCGATAGCCGTGACGGCTAATGGCATAATAGCTAAGAGTCTCGGCCACCTAAGCAGGCTCTTGGCGGGTGGTTGGATCAAGGGTTTGATTCAGAAAGCGGTACTCCTAGACACGGCGCGTATTGTAATATTGTTAGGAGATTCCTTTCTCAGGGGCCCTAACCACCGGTGGCTTGGACCCTGTTCCCGATAACGGTAAGCTACATTTTTTTTTCTTTGGAATAATATTTAAAGAGGTCATTTGTATGTACACTAATAATAATAAAAGCAAATAGTGATATTGAGTTTTTCTATGGAATTCTCAGTTGCAGCTCGGAGTTAGGATTTGTGCCCAGTTAATGGCAATAGGCCCGCCCCCTAATACATGGGACCTAACACATACCGGCGAACTGCGGGTATACATTGGTACACCTATGCCTAACCTCTCGGGGAATACAGGCGTGATGGTATGTATGTAGATATATAATCCGTACATAAAAAAGCAGAGAATGAAGAATTCTGACCAATCCAGAGGAATATGCATACTCATGAGCAGTGGGACGAATCACCGAATTCGTTCCACGCGGGTAACAGTGGGTAGTCTCATAAATGCTTGTTTATGTAGGGATTTTTGGCGCCATTCCATGCAGCGTTCTGTTTTTCACGTTTATTTGGATTCTGCTGCGTAAATTCTGATTACTTATACAAAATTTTGTACGAAGATGAGAATGTCGACGGAATTAATTTGTCATCTTACGTACTTATGGACAGATGTGTGTTTGTGTGTGTGATGTGATGTCATGTGATGTAGTTCTGTGTGTGTATTTACTGAATAATGAGCTTTTATATTGTAATTATTATATATTTTTTTATTCATAATAGGTAAGCTCTTGACTCTAGTCTTGGTCAAAGGTGACATAGACAAAGTCTATTACACACTAGCTATATCCCCCCCGTTCTGTTATATCTTTGGTTAATGTTCTGCTCCCGTTACCCGTAGCGTGGTGTTGTATAATTATAATCTTTCCTCTTGAATCACTCTATTGATGTAAACCGCTTTTAAATTCGTTTCGCAGTTTAAAAGATCTGAGCGTCAAGACAGCGGGAAGCACAAGCGGGAAGCGACACATCCCACATCTCGGTTCAAATACTTTATAGTTTACTTCTAATGTGTTACTTATAGCATCGCTTTGATTTTGTACTGTCAGGATTTTATAATTGTGTGTGTGTAAATAAATAAAATCAATTCTTCTGCCAAGAATATCATCACTTTTGACATGACACTATAGCATAATATTACACCCATTCATCATAAGCACAGTTCCAAATGCACTAATCAACTTATTTCCCAAATCATTCAATCAAAGAGCGAGCTCTAAAATGCGCTAACTCGTAAAATCTCCGTCAAAAATCAGACCCATATATTAATGTAAAAGAAACAAGCTTCCAAAAGCATTCACAGTATATTTATTCACACGTTTATAGGTTAAAACATTCCCGACCGGCCGGTGAATCAGAACAAGAGCATAGCAACACTAAAAAGTCAATTTTCCAAATTTAGAACCGCACCAATTAAACATGGCGCTTAGAAATACGACACCTGTTTTTCTTCAATTAAAAATTGTGTAAAAACAGGATAAAGGAAAATTGTTGTTGGTACTACTTGTAAAATGTATCAGAAATAGTTTATTTATAGACTACTAGCTTCTGCCCGCGACTTCGTCCGCGTCACAGTTGATGTGTTATCCTACGGGTACCGTACATTTTCCCGGGATAAAAAGTAGCCTATGTGTTATTCCAGACTATAATCTATCATTGTGCCAAATTTCATCCAGATCCATTCAGCCGTTTAAGCGTGAAAGAGTAACAAACATCCATACATACATACAAACTTTCGCCTTTATAATAGTAGTAGGAAGTAGGATATGAGGACACTACTGGTAATAACAGTGATATGTCGTAAGAGACGGAAATAAATCTGCGTTTGTCATGTTTTTGCCTGTTATTGTTTGGTCGAGAGACAAGGTTTTTTTTTGTGATGGAGCCAGATTTGAGACAGCTAAAGCAGAGTCGCTGGGAGAACGATGGAGAGAACTATGCTCGGGGTCTCTCTGCAAGATTCAATCAGAACTAAGGAGATCCGCAGAAGAACTAAGGTAACCGACAAAGCTCTCAAACTTGTGAAACTCAAATGGCAATGGGTAGGGCACATAGTTTGCAGAGCAGACAGCCATTGGGGTCGTAAGGCTCTCTAGTGGCCACAACGCACTAGTAGATGCAGGGTAAACGTCAATCGGCTGACATGAAGATAAAAGCCTAGAGATAGCCTGAAACACAACATTCTTACATAGAACATACGATAATTCGTAATAAAATTGCATTTAAATTGATACTAGCTTCGAAATTTTCGACAAATTCTTAGAAACGTGTGTATTTAAAGACAGTGTGAATGTTAGGGAAGTCTTTGACACTATTGTTACAACACTAAAACCATGTCATTAATACAAACTCAATTTGTTCATTGTTTAGTCTTTAACAAAATGATTATTTTAGCTATTTAATGTTTTCCTAATCTTATTTTAGTTTGTATGTTCAATGTTTGTTGTTAATTTTAAATTCACATTAGTAATATTTTGTTTTTGGACATGTTTTAAAAAGAATAAGGCGTAGTCTATGATTCGAGTTTGACAGATATGGTACTCTGTGGTTTTTGTTGGCGGTCGATTATTTTTTTTCATGTTGTCGAGAGTTCCTAAAAAATACCGATTGTAAACAAGATTAAACTAATATTATATCAACTACCCCGTTCTTTTATTGAAAATCTAATAAATTCAGAAGTGGGATAGAATAGCACGCCGCCGCTATCGGTGTTGTAACATTTTAACAAAATAAGATCAGTTTTGTAAAATGGATCGTGATAGGCGATCAAAGTTAAGGCGCAATTCGCGTCACCGAAGGCGTTCAGTCTCTTCTGTACGATCGAGAAGGAGGTCAAGAAGGAAGTCACGGAGTCGGAGCCCTAGTGTGAGGGCTACACGAAGACAAGACAGACGTCATGTACGTGAGGTAACACGATTGCGATCTCGAAGTAGAAGCCGTCGAAGCAGAAACCGTAAGCGCTCTCTAAGTTATATATCTAATCCTGATTCTGAGGCCGTTGTGGTGCGTTCGCGACCGCGGTATGATAAGCATACTCGAAGTCGCGAAACAAAGAAGACATGCTGCTCTCAAGAGGAGACGTCTCGGGCAGACAAACATGTTCATGACAATGGATTAGATCAATCCTGCACACCAGACAATGTCAATCGCCAAAGCGATGGTTCAAGTGTGACTATGGACTTGATAAAAACATTAAATAAGACATTGCAAGCTATGTCAACCGTAAATGTTCCAACCAAAGAAAAATACACATCCATTAACGTAGTACCAGAGTTTGATCCTAAAGTTAAAAATCAAACTATAATTACTTGGTTGAATAAAGTTTCTGAATGCGCTGAAATTTACGGTTGGGATAGTAGACAAACTGCTCATTACGCTCTTCCGAAACTTGTGGGTACTGCTAAGCGTTGGTATGAAGGGCAATCGTCGGTCATGCACTCCTGGGATATTTGGCGGGAGAAATTAAAAGCGGCTTTTCCTACTTATGAAAATTATGGGCATTTGTTAACCGAGATGCTTAACATAAAAGCTAAATTTGGGGATGACTTGGAGGAGTATTTTTACGAAAAATTAATAGCTATTAATCGTTGTTGTATTAGGGGAAGAGATGCTATAGATTGTATTGTTTATGGCATAGAAGATAGGTCTGTTCGCTATGGTGCCGAGGCTGTTGGGTTCGATGACGTTGACAAATTATTAGGATATTTAAGAAATGTCAAACATGAACGTACTGATCGTAGCGTGAATAAGAAATTAACCAAAACTTCACTGGATGCATCACGGCCTTCACAAAAAGGTGACCTTAATAAGATCACTAGGTGTTTTAATTGTCATGAATCAGGACATATTTTTAGTAATTGTCCAAAACCTATTTTAAAATGTCAGAAATGCAATAGAATAGGGCATAATAATTCAAACTGTACGAGAGAGGTTAGAAAAGATGTGACAGAGGTTAAAATATTGTCACTAAATAACACTAATACTTTTGATGTTGACGACAAGTTTAAAAAGTCCATAATTATCCAGGGGCAACCTTATACAGGATACATAGATTTTGGAAGCCAGTGTTGTTTAATCCGTGAATCAACAGCACGAACATTAGTGGATCCTGAAAAATGGATAAATAATGATTTACCGTTGTTGCGTGGATTTGGTAATGTAGTTACTAATCCATTAGGTATATGCAATTTAGAGTTGTATATAGATGGGGTGTTTATAATAGTTGATTTAGTTATAGTACATGATACATTTTTGAATTATGATGTGTTAATAGGACAAACTGCCACGGAACAGTCTCATATAGATGTTCATAAGACAAATACTCAGTTGATGATTAAATGTAATAATGCTAATATTAGTAATACAACGAAATGTTTGAAATGTTGTAAAGCGTTACAATTATATGGCAGTGGTTCAATAAAATGCTATGTAGACAATAATTATTCTGGGAAAATTATTATCGAAAATGGTCAACGCAAGTTGTATAGACTTGAAGTAGGTGTACGCAAGGTTGTAGATGGCCAAGCTTACATTACCGTAGTAAATCCGGATTATCAGTTAATTTCATTTAACAGAGATGACCTCGTTTGTCGCGGATACGAATATAATAATAATTTGTATGAAGTTAGATATACAGATATTTTAAAAATCAACAAAGATCTTTCAAATATTATCATGCTCGATGAATTAAATGTTGGGCCCATTAATAAAGAACAGAAGAATAAGTTAGTAGAATTAGTTAATGAATATCGAGATTGTTTCGCAAAAGACCTGTCAGAAATAGGTCATACTAATATCACAGTCATGGATATCCAGCTGAATGACGATATCCCAGTAGTTTATCGTCCCTATAGGTTAAGTCATACAGAGCGAGAAGAAGTTAGAAATATGGTTGATGATTTATTAAAACATAATATTATTAGAGAGTCAGCCTCACCTTACGCTTCTCCTATAATAGTAGTAAAGAAAAAAACAGGGGATAAGAGGCTTTGCGTTGATTACCGCGCATTAAATAGAAAAACTTCTAAGCAACATTATCCAATCCCGCGAATAGAGGATCAAATTGACAGACTTGCAGGTAATCGATATTTTTGCGCATTAGATATGGCGTCAGGTTATTACCAAATTAGTCTCAGTGAACAGTCAAAATCAAAAACAGCATTTGTCACTCCTGACGGTCAATTTGAATTTAATAGAATGCCGTTTGGTTTGGCCAACGCTCCTGCAGTTTTTCAACGAGCCGTCAATTTGGTCCTAGGGAATGCTCGATTTGACACGGCATTAGCTTACATGGATGACGTTTTGGTGCCGTCTGAAAGTTTTGAGCAAGGTATAGAGAGGTTACGAATCGTTTTTGAAAAATTACGCTCAGCTAATTTGACTTTAAAACCACAAAAATGTTATTTCTTTCAAGAGCACGTAGATTATTTAGGGTTTGAGGTCTCAAGGGAAGGAATAAGACCAGGAATGCGTAAGATAGAATCTGTAGCTAAATTTCCACAACCACAAGATGTCCATACGGTCAGGCAGTTTATAGGTTTAGTTAGTTTTTTTAGGCGGTTTGTGAAAGGTTTTGCTGAAATAGCACGTCCTTTGACAAAACTCTTGAAAAAGGACATCCCATGGGTGTGGACTAATGAACAAAATAATGCATTCGTAAAACTTAAGGAAGCTTTGACTTTAAGACCCGTATTATCATTGTATGATCCAAAATTAGAAACTCAAATTCATACTGATGCGAGCAAACACGGAGTAGGGGCCATATTGTTGCAGAAACAGGTTGAGGGAGTTTTTAAACCCGTAGCATTTTATAGCAGGCAGACCTCTCCCGAAGAGTCTCGTTTCTCTTCATATGAATTGGAAGCTCTTGCAGTCATTAGCGCTTTAGTTAGGTTTAGACCTTACGTTCTTGGATTACATTTTGTTATTGTTACTGATTGTAACTCTCTAAGAGCAACTTTTCTCAAACGAGACTTAGTTCCAAGAGTGGCAAGATGGTGGAGTTTAATACAAGAGTATGATTGTGATGTAGTATATAGGGCTGGTCAGAAAATGACACATGTTGACGCTTTGAGTAGAAATCCTATTCCCTCTCAAGAAGTAGGCGTAATTAAAGAAATTGAAACATATGACATTTTAACTATTGATGACAACTGGCTCGCAACAGTACAATTAGGTGATTCAGAAATACAACGAATAAAAGCCATACTTACGGATAAAGAATATGATGACGTTATAGAAGTTCGTAAAAATTTCGTTGTAAAAAAAGATAGAGTTTATAGATTAACGGAAAACGGGTTGAGGTGGGTTGTACCGAAGGGCTGTAGGTGGCAAATTCTACAAAAAAATCATGATGAAATAGGACATTTTGGCTTTGAAAAGACGTTGGAGAGGATAAAAGATCATTATTGGTTTTCGCGTATGCGAAGGTTCATTAAAAAGTATGTAAATGCGTGCTTAGAGTGTGCTCATAATAAGATCCCATCAGGAAAAAAACAAGGATATTTGCATCCTATTCCTAAAATCAATCAGCCCTTTCACACAGTCCACATTGACCACGTTGGGCCATTCGTAGCAAGTAAAAGAAAAAATTCTTACATTCTAGTAATCATAGACGCGTATTCAAAATTCATTGTATTAAAAGCAGTCAAAAACACTAAGTCTAATACGTCTATAACTGTTTTGAGAGATTATTTTGGAACATTTGGTGTACCAAAACGCTTAATTAGTGATCGAGGCACATCTTTTACAAGCATAAGATTTAAAGCGTTTGTTAATGAAATAGGTACAAAACACATTCTAAACGCTGTTGCTTCACCAAGAGCGAATGGCCAGGTAGAGCGATATAATAGAACAATCTTAGATTCTCTAGCTGCTCAAAATCATGGGAATGATGAACGTTTATGGGATGATCGGTTGTTACAAGTTCAATGGGGTTTAAATAATACCTTGAATAAAGGCACAGGAAAATCGCCATCTGAAATTTTGTTTGGCTCGAAACTTGTAAGTACGAACGAAAGTCGTATCGTTTCGGAAATAGAAGAGGATACACAAGAAAAAGTAGATGAAAATAATGAGTTAGATAAGGTCACAGAAATTAGAAATGAGGTAGATAAATATATTGAAGTATCGCAAGAGAAACAGAAAGAATATTTTGATAAGAAAAGGAAAAATGCACACAAATTTAAGGTAGGAGATTTGGTTAGAGTTGCAAGAGAAAGTCATGTTACAGGCAAAAGTAAGAAATTATTGCCAAAATTATCGGGACCATATCGTATTTCGAAAGTATTCGATAATGATAGATATGAGGTCGTTGATACTCCATTAACAAAGAAGGGAACGTCGCTTTACAAAGGTGTATATGCAGTTGACAAAATATTTCCCTGGTTATGTTTTAGTGGGAAAGATGATGATGATTCATCAGATGATGATGTTACAGATAATGAACAGGGAGATGAAATTAATGAAGAGGCAGATTGTAATGAGTAGTTAAGTTAAATTATTAATAATTCTAAACAATGTTAATGTATTAAGTATTTCTATGTATGTGTGCGCAAAGTGAGCTATGAATAAATGCGCAAAGTGCGCTATGTATATGTGCGCAAAGTGCGCTATGTATATGTGCGCAAAGTGCGCTATGTATATCTGCGCAAAGTGCGCTATGATTTAAGGCGCAAAGTGCGCTATGTAGAAGTGTGCAAAGTGCACTGTATATGTGCGCAAAGTGCGCTATGTGTGAGTGTGAAAAGTGCGCTATGTATAAATGTGAAAAGTGTACTAAGTAAAATGCACAAAGTGCGCTACGAATAACAGCACAATGTGAGCTATACATAAAGGTGCAAAGTGCATTATCTAAATGGACATAAGATAAATAAATAAGGAAAGTGTGTTGTACCTACTAGGATTTGTAGATGCACCAAATGTGTTTTAAACAACTTTACTTACAGGTATTGTTTGTACCAATTGTAACAGAGTGTGAGATGCAAATTTTATGTTTATTTCAAACAAGTGCAGAATTCCATTTTATTTAATGTTTGTTATATTTTAATGTTTTTGTTCTTATATCTTAATGTGATTGTTGTTATATTTTAATATTGTGATTGTTGAATATTCACTATGCTAGTGATAGACATTTATTTCTTATTAAACATGTTTTAAATTTGTAGTAAGTACACGAGGACGTGTACGATTATCAGGATGGACGAACTGTTACAACACTAAAACCATGTCATTAATACAAACTCAATTTGTTCATTGTTTAGTCTTTAACAAAATGATTATTTTAGCTATTTAATGTTTTCCTAATCTTATTTTAGTTTGTATGTTCAATGTTTGTTGTTAATTTTAAATTCACATTAGTAATATTTTGTTTTTGGACATGTTTTAAAAAGAATAAGGCGTAGTCTATGATTCGAGTTTGACAGATATGGTACTCTGTGGTTTTTGTTGGCGGTCGATTATTTTTTTTCATGTTGTCGAGAGTTCCTAAAAAATACCGATTGTAAACAAGATTAAACTAATATTATATCAACTACCCCGTTCTTTTATTGAAAATCTAATACTATAAAGCTTCATACAACTATCCTAAACTAATTAAAATTCTCAGAAGCTTTGATTTTTTCTTCAAGTACTTCGCGAAGAATGAATTATTTGTTATTAGAAACTAATATAGTGTTTAAAAGCATCGTTTTAGAGAAGGAATTAAGAGTGCACTGCAATGCGTTTTAAATATAAACAGAATTCTATCTCTATAGCTTCACTTAATTGAAATTAGTGTCCGTGGAATATCTTGCTCATTCTTCATCATGCCTCCCTACTTTTTGAAAGAAGCAACTAGCTTCAACTTTGACAACTTCAACTGATTAACTGACGGACTCCTTGACAAGTCAAAAGTGCCTGTCATGTAAATGCTTTGGCTTTGAAATAACTATTAGATCAAAAGCTAATAGCTTTATTTCTGAGGTTTGTCCGAGAAGAACAAGATTTTATTGTGAATGAACTATTTTCTTTCCAATAAAACTAGGTTAAAAAACCTTTTTTTTTTGTTAAGTATCTTTTAGTTTTAGTTTTTTTTTTGTTACTATTTAGGGTTCTTTTTGATCTAATTTTAAGGTTGTAAGTATTTAATAAGACAAGCTTTTACTCGGGATGTTGTTCATGTCTAAGCTAATGAAACATGAGTATCTTATTACACTCGACGATACTGTAGCTAACTATAGGTATATTACTTTTCTTTTCAATGGATATTTAAAAGAAACAATCTTTAAAATCGGTTCAAAACCGTGTTCATGACAGAGTAATGAAAACATCCAACAAATTGTACGGTTCAAAATGCAGGACAGCCGATTCTTAGAAGTCAGTGTTCGGTTAATTCATAAAGATTACGGTTAAGCAAATGTCGGTCAAACGGCCATTATAAACATTGAGCGAATTTATACCGTGAATAAAATAACGTCTTTTTCTTTTAGTACGTTACTGATTTAATTATTTCCGTGTTAATTTTGCAGTGCAAATCTGCAAAGCTATCGACGGGGAAAATTGAATTTTTGAAATTTTTTGTAGCTTAAAAATATAAGACTAGGTTTCTTTGATCATTTGTAAACTGATCTTTATATGGACGACGTAGTATTCAAATTTCATTGTAGTTTTAGTAGAATTTATTGGAACACTGTAGGTATACCTGCGTTTAGTTACTGATCCGCTCCCGTTAGTCATAGCGTGCTGTTCTATATGTATAAACCTTCCCCTTGAATCGCTTTAACTATTGATGGAAATCGCATCAAAATCCGAACGTAGTTTAAAAGATCAAAGCGTCAGACGGCGGGAAACGACTTTGTTGTAGTATTAGTTGAATTTATCGGAAGATGTAACACAGTACAACATACCATCACGCCTGTATTCCCCGAAGGAACAGGCAGGGGTGTACCAATGTACACCTACAGTTCGCCAGTACGTTTAGGTCCCATGTAATAGGGGGCGAGCCTATTGCCATTAACCGGGCACAAATCCTAACTCCGAGCTGCAACTGAGAATTTCACAGAAAAACCGAATAACACTGTTTGCTCGACCTAGGAATCGAACCCAAGACCGATCGAGCAAGCAGTCGATGTAACACAGTAATCTTTCTAAACTAGTTTTGCATGGCAAGTTTCCAGATAACTAAACAAAATTTACAAACAATATTAAACTGTTTTTTTCTTACTGTAAATAGAAGAACTGTGGGTGTACATTGGTACACCTCTGCCTAACCCTTCGGGGAATTAAGGCGTGATGGTGATGGTGTAAACAGAAGATTCTAGAACGCCAAGAAAATCATGTGCATGTCAACTGCATACGATGGCAAACTAGTAAGGAAAATTGTTTAGAAAAGCGTCCATCTTAGGAATGGTCGCCTTGACCAAGTTGCCACTCGTTTTTCCATGTTTATATTCAATCGCAGATTTCACTGATCAACAGAACCTAATCCAATCAATGACATATTACTAGATTTAAAGATATTTTAGAACTTACAAGCTTTTACCCGCGACTTCGACCGCATAAATAAATGTCAGTTATATTTAAAATTCAATCATGATTCAAAAGACACGTGGCGCCATCTATTATCATAAGAAAGTTATTGTTGTTTTCATCGGGAACAGTATTTTTTCGGGATAAAAGGTATGTCCTCTATGTCCGTTTCTGGACACCTGACAACGTACATGCAAAATTTCAGGATAATCGTTTCAGTAGTTTAGGGGTGAAAAGGTAATAACAAACTTTCTTTTGCATTTATAATTTTAGAGTTAGGATATTTAAGATAGGTATAAAAATACATGAAATATGTAACGCGTAAGAAAGAACAAGTATGGATTATTTTTATTAGTATTTGTTTTTAATTTAGAAGTCTGTAAAAGAAACAAAGAAGAACAAAGACATGACCGGATAAAAAATGATAAATACTATCTTATATATACCATTAGCGTTGCCAGGCGTCCGGATAAAGCCGGACATAGGTAGGCTTTTTGATTGCGTGTCCGGCCAAAATAAACGGAGTCCGGCTTGTCCGGCTTTTGTTAGGCTTTTTACATTTCGCAAACGAGCGAGCGCCGAGCGCGGCCGAGCGCAGGCGACGAGATTTGACTGTCGCGTCGGTCGCCCGTCGCCCGCCCCCCTCCGCTCTGTTGGTATTGTTCATTCCTCGATTGATAGCGCACGTGCCGTACGTACGTTGCGTGGCGGTGGTGTGCACTACAAGCACGTTGCGTCGTCAGTTTTTGTATTTAGCGACAATAATTTTGGTAAGTATTGTTTGTACTGTACTATTGATACTACTCAAAAGGTCTTATAAAATGTGTAATGTATTTCTTTTAATATTATGACCAATACATTGATAATTTCAACCAACTTTTTGTAGTGGTTAATACTTCTCTCTGAGTTCTAGATAGTTAGATAGTTATTTTATGTTTTTATTGCGTGTAGTCAAAAATAATTTGAAAAAACCAAAAGCGCGTTTTCTGAGTGAGTTTTGTCGATCTCTAGTAGAAGTCTTTCTAAGACAAAAATTATGAATGAAGAATTCAATCTGTAGGTGTCAAACATATACGTTTAAGTACCTACCGTGTGTCGTGCGATTGCGAGTGTCAGCGAGTGATATGATGACAAACAAATAAAACAGTCATTTTATTAATTTTTAGATCTCAAAATGCCAAAGAGAAAATGTATTTTTTCAGAAGACTTACAAACAAAATATAAAATGTTTAAAGCAACAGCAGAGCCGTCAGAGGCGAAGTGTGAGCTTTGCGACCAGTTAATATCAATATCCAGTAAGGGAAAATGTGACCTTGAAAAGCATTTAAATACCGAAAAACACCGTAAAAATATTAGGGCCGCTGCGTGTTCGTCAAAAATGGAAAATTTTGTAATAGCAAGATCGGGACCAAAAAGGGAAGTGCAAGCAGCTGAGGCTACTTTAGTTTTTCACACGGTAAAACACAATCAGTCGTTTAATTCATTAGACTGTACAGTACCACTTCAAAAGTGCCTTTATGCTGATTCAAACATTGCGAAAGAAGTAACCTGTGCGAGAACAAAGGCAGAAGCAATTTTGAAAAATGTTCTTGCGCCATATGTTTTAAAAAATATATTGGAGGACTTGTCTGATATAAAATACATAAGCGCTTCCACTGACGCAAGCAATCATGGTGCTATTAAGTTATTCCCACTGTTAATTCAGTATTTTGACTATCAGAAAGACGGAATTCAGGTTTCCTTAGTAGATATTCAATCACAACAAAATGAGACATCCGAAACGATATCTAATTACGTGTACGATTCACTGCGAGACAAAAACCTCTCTGACAAACTAGTGGCATTTTCGGCTGATAATGCTGCTACAAATTTTGGCGGCAAAGATAGAGGAGGACAAAATAATGTTTTCTTTACATTAAAATCTCTAACGAATAATCAGAATATTATTGGAGTCGGCTGTGTTGCACATATTTTTAATAATTCTGTCCACAGTGCTCTGGATTCCTTGCCACTGTGTTTTGAAAGTATTGTCATGCAGATTCACAATCATTTTGCTACATTTACCGTGCGTACAGAGGAACTCAAAAGTATTAGCTCAGAATTAGACATTCATTTTAAACAAATACTTTATCATTCAAAGACGCGCTGGCTGAGTCTTTTTCCAGCGATAGAAAGGATTTTACAAATGTTTGAACCTCTTAAGGCGTATTTCCTAAAAAAGGAAAAGAATAATACATCCAGAACTTTGAGAGATTTTTTTGAAAATGATCTAAACGAAGGCTATTTTTGGGCTGTTCATTCTTTCATGGCCATTTATCAAAACCGCATCAAAGATACAGAGAAGGCTGATGTTTCTGTAAATGAGGTTTTGGAAAACTGTTCTGAGATAATGAATATGATAAATGCAAGAATTGAACAAGATTTTTATCCACTGAAAGTGACTTCCATTTTGCGTAAATTTAAAGAGAACAACGAAAATTCTGAACAGGTGACTGCGTTCAAAGAGGATATTAAAAACATGTACATTATTGCACTACAATATTTACGATCTTGGACTGAAAACTTATACAAAGACACAAAACATTTCACATGGATGACTCTAAGAGATGTTCCTGAATGGAATCAAGTTGCCGATACTATCGGCATCCTATCAGAAAACAACGTCAAAATTGACGATAGCAAATGTTTTGACCAACTGCAAAATCTCAAAACTTTTCTAAACACTAACAAAGAGAACGTTGATTTCAAGAAGCTGCTAGCACATAAGAAATGGGTAGCCTATTTTAAATCAATGATAAGTCAAGATTGCTTTTCAGAATTCCTAACTATTTGTCAATTTTACTTTTCGATCCCAGGGCATAATGCAAATGTAGAAAGAGCTTTTTCTTTAATAGGTCAGCAATGGACTAAAGAACGGAACAGGTTACATGTTGACACTATTGCCAAAATGTTGATTGTGGAATTTAATCTAAAACATTTAACATGTAGGGATTTTTTCAACCACATTTTGGAAGAACCTGAGCTATTAAAGCAGGTTTCGGCTAATCAAAAGTATGAATGATTTTTTTTTATTGTGTAACTTAAAGAGAAGAATTTTTGTTTTATTGTTTAATTTTAAGAGAAGATTTCTTGTTTTTTTTTTTCATTGTTTAACATAAAGAGAAGAAGTTTCTGTTTTTTTTTTAGTTTTAAAGTTTATTTTGTGTTTTTCAATAGTATTTAAGTACGTTGATAAATGTTTAAGTACTTATCTAGAAGTTAATTTTGACTGATGACTATTTGACTGATTAATAATAAAGTACCTACCTAAGACTGATTTGGAATTCGATTTTATTTATTATTTCACTAGAATTTAACAAGATTTATGATAATAATCAAAAAAGTTTGATTTTATACACAATTTTTTTGTCGTACCTATTAATACTGAGACAAAATCCTCAATAATGTAGGGTGTCCGGCCTTTTTACCCAAATGTCCGGCCAAACTGGCTGGTCTGTCCGGCTTTTAGGTTTGGCGACCTGGCAACCCTATATACCATCATCACGCCTGTATTCCCCGAAGGGTTAGGCAGAGGTGTACCAATGTACACCCACAGTTTGCCGGTATTTTTAGGTCCCATGTAATAGGGGGCGAGCCTATTGCCATTAACTGGGCACAAATCCAAACTCCGAGCTGCTACTGAGAATTTCATAGAAAAACCCAATAACATTTTTGCTCGACCTGGGAATCGAAACCGGGACCCCTTGCACAGCAGTCGCAGTTGCGACCACGAGACCAACGGGGCAGTTTACTATCTTAGTATTAAATAGATAAACCGCGAGAGTGCGAGGTTGTAATAGATTCAATTCAACGAATTGCATTACTTACTGCATTAGTAACACGGGCGCGTGTTGATAAGTGTGCCCTCACCTTAAAAGTAGTTCCTGATTGAAAGCATCAGCATCTACACTTTCATGTAAATCAATACTATTATAATAAAGCTGAAGAGATTGTTTGTTTGTTCGTTTAAACGCGTCTAGGTACTAATTTCAGAAACTATCAGTTAGATTGGAAAATCATTTTATATATGATGTTTTTTTTTTGTCATTGGATAGCAAACATGACAGCCCACGTTTTGTTATATGGTCACCGCTGCCTATAAACATCTGCAATACCAAAGGTCTTGCAAATGCGTTGCCATCTCAGAGGCAAAGTTGATGTTGATGTCTCATGTGCCTGTAATTACACCGGCAACCATACCCTTCAAGCTGGAACACAGCAACGCTGGTTTGCGGCAGAAATAGGTATGGTGTTAAAACTTTAATGATGAGCTTCTCCACAAAGAGCTCTGCTAAGAAGATAGCCATGAGGAATACTATCCAATATACCTACTCGTATTATCTAAATTAATCTATATACCTCACAGGCATCAGTAAAACAAACATCTTGAGGAAACATGGAGAATTACAATGAACTTGCTTCCGCCTAACTCGCGACTACTTTTACCCGCGTTAAGTAACGGCTTTGGTTACTGCACCACTCCCATGTGTCGTAGCGTGATGTTACATAGCCTATGTTCCTCAGGAGTAATGTAGCTATTTATTGATGAAAAACTGGTTAAAATCGGTCCAGTAGTTTCGAGGGCTATTCAGTACAAACAAGCAAACAATAAAATAATAATTTTAGATATAGGTCCGAATTTGTCACCCGCCCTGAGCAAGTGTGGTAATCAATGCTAGTCCCTACTCTGTATGACAACCCTTTGTCCTGCAGTGGGACAATAGAATAGTTAATAAATCATGATCCAATCTTTCACGTTGTTCATCTATTCTATACTAAAAACATTATAAAGAGGTAAGATTAGTTTGTTTGTTTGGAACGAATAGGTTTCGAAACTACTGGAGCGATTTTAACAATTTTTTTCACCACTTATAGCTATACCCATATAGATATATTCAGCTACCAATACTAACATCACGCTACGACATACAAGAGCGGAGCATTAACCAAAGACGAACATATGGCGGGTGAAATAAGAAACGTGGATGAAGTCGCGGACTTATTGCGTTCGCAAAACACAAGTACAAAATTTCTTTATAACCTCTATTCTGCAAGTCAGATTTGAAAGAACATAACAATTACTTCAGACAGCTATCAGTATGCTAATATAGATGATAATTAATAAAGACAGACAAGAAAATTAGCGACTAATTAAAACTACTAAACGAATAATAACCACGCGAATAAATTCCAAACGGCTCCTCTCGTAATTACAAAACTGCATCACCTTTCTTGACCTTGTGACGTCTATCTCAATTTGAGCTTTGCTCATGAAACTGTAAAGTTTACATTCCAATAAAATAGTAAAATTGCTAGAAATTTCAATGCTGTAAAAGTTACTTACATTAATTTAATCGTTACTGTGCTTTGTTTACAACTGCACAATTTCACTTATTTGCAGAATTTGAATCAGATTTTTTTATTTGTGAAGCTTTAGTTAAAGCTTGGTTCATAATAGTGTGCTATAATCCGTCCGATCAGATCAATAACATAATCAACTTTTTTGTAGGTATATAAGATTAAAAAAACTACTTTAAACTCTTTGAATTATCTACAAATTGTATTATAGTTATTGCACCGTTAAACCAAGAAGTTCTAACTTTTCTTATTCGTCATCGTTTACAATATCTATAAAATCTTCGCGTTCATGTATTTCTTTTAAACTTGCCACAGAAAACTAGTCCTAACTGAACACGAGCTGTAATTGGGTTTGCCTTTATGTAAGTAGTTTTTTTTTTGTATATTCTCATCGGTTAATGGCAATAGGTTCACCCCCTATTACACGGGACCTAAACATCCTGGAGAAATGTGGGTGTACGAGTACATTGATACACCTCTGCCTAACCCTTCGGGAAAAACAGTCGTGATAATACGTATGTATGTAATTCAATTTTCTCCAAATATTTTGCCCGAAATTCAGGCGTGAGATGTATCAAACAGTTTTCTGAAACCCGTGTGAATCTTATGTGTTTGGTAAGACGCGTCCGTGCATTACACCCACTCAACATCCAAATATACGAGAGATATATGAGGAGCGAACGTCTCAAGCGATTTTAGATATAAACGTGCTTACACTTGGCCATTGTGAATGTTATAATAATATGAAGACTGGAATGGAAGCTGTCAAGGATCTTGGTAGAATGATCTGGAATGTTTCCTATCTTAGTTCTGTTAGATGGGCAGATTTCCATGATGTTTTAGTATTAGAAAATCAAAATGCGAATTTGAAGAAAAATTTTTAGAAGGGTTTGTTCCTGATCAGTCTCACTTATTGAAACGAGATTTGTATATTTGCTTAGATGATTTTTTGTGTATTTGTTTGTACTAAATGGGTTCTGAAACTACTGGACAGATTTTAACCGTTTTTTCACCAAAAGATAGCCACATTGTTTCTGAGTAAAATATGATGTATAACATTACGGTAGTTTGTGTTTTACAACCACGACTCGAACGAAGTCGCGGGCAACAGCTAGGTATATATATTCTTATGTCGAATGACCATGTTGTACTAAACTCGAATTGTCATAAATTATTCTTGAAATATCAGTGCACTGCTTTAAACAGCGCCCTTTAGCAGCGCTAAAGTATTTGCCTTGCCATACTTTATGACAGATGATTATTAATTATTCCTAATGATTCATTACATTCTTAACAAATTAATTGGAGTTAGCAAAAATAAAGAGAACAATTAAATATTATTACTATTTAATTGCGAAGGTTTGGATGGATGGATGTTTTCAAAATGTATTTTATTCTTTTTTTATTCGATATGGTATTTAAGTGCAGACGCATTGACATTATGGAGGGCAATGTTGAATGCTACTATTATTTAGGACAAAGGATTTTAAAGATGATGTATGGATATAACTTTATCTTCCAAAAATTTATCAAACAAATAAATATTGATCAACGTTAAAAGCAGTTTTGAACTGTCAAGAAGAGACACGAAGTTGAAGCTAGTGGTTCGTTCCAAAACGTAGGTCTCTATGGAGAAGAACGAGCAAGAAACACCAAGGCCACTTTTCAATTTGATATTAACAAAATCCTGGTTACAATACTGTTCGATCTAGCTTGACACCTAGATTTTATATAATTGTGTTCCCATGAGATAATTCAGGACTTTAGACTGAACTCCTAAAACTTTCCTACGCAGACGAAGTCGCGAACAGAAGCTAGCAAACCATAAAAAAGACACCAGCAAGCAAAAAGCAATGTGTTTGGAAACAGGAAGTCCATTCAGTCACAAGTATCATTTACCGCGACATTTACAAGGGACAGGGGAGCGAGCACTTAAAAGCTCTTAAATATGTGATGTAATTAAAACTTGTAGCATTACCAGAGGAGGTATGTGAAGCATTTCCCTCTTAGCTTGCACTGACCATTTGACCACGTAGAATTAATTTCAATGCGCAATTTGCTCATGTTTGTGCCCATTTTGATCTTTTATTGGTTGTATAGGTGTTGGTGCTTTTATTTCAATACACAAATGTTCACAGGTACATAATAATAGTCACTTTAATATTATCGTAGGGGTGGTTGCTTCTACACAAACAAAATAAACCGCGGTGTCGCGCGGACCGACCGGATAACATGTAGTTCCGGTAAACAAACTCTCAACGTACTAAACCGGCGCGTGCGGGCGGGGTGGATTATCCACGTTGCCAGCGCGCGCGGCGATCCGTGTCGAACGGCGACACGGCGGTGGGGTCGGCGGGAGGCGAGGGATAGCGTGAGCTGGCAGCGCCGCCTTATTTTCGCGCGCTATATCCTCCCCCTCCAAGTCACAAGGACGACCCGGCAGTGACTTGGCTGGTCGGCCACGCCTACGTTGGTGAACTACCACTGGTGTTGACCCTATATAAGGTGTCAGAGCGCTGGCATGGTATCTCCCCTTTACAACCCCGCTGCTATCAACAACTGAAAACGATGTAGGACTGATGACCTGAGAGACACGATACGGACCTTCCCGTCTTGGTACAAACTTGCTGGTAAAACCCTTGGCTGCATTACTTGCCAGGTGGGTCTCCACGAGGACCAGATCCCCCTCCTTATAAGGAGGAACGTCCCTACGACGTTGATCACCCGTCGACTTCCTAGCGTCTTGCTGTTCCTCTACTCTGAGCTTCACGTCATAGAGGACGCGTGCAAACTCTTTCAAATACGGGGTGAATTGGGGCACGAAGTTCTGCTGGGAGACAATAGCTCGAAGATCCGTTTGTACGGTCAGAGGACGCGCAACCTCCGAAAACTGTGAAATAAATTTCCTGAACCAAGAACAGGTTTGAAGGAACGTCTTAAGTTCCTTTAAATTTGTCGGCGGGGTCATATTTAATACCGCTTTGACCTTCATAGGATCGGGTTCAATACCCCGAGAAGAAACAACGTGTCCCAAGTAGGTAACTTTATCTCTAGCGAAGACACACTTATCTCGATTAGCCCTCAGGTTAAACAAGCGAAGCCGGTCGAAAACCAGCTGAAGATCCTTCAGGTGCTGATCTATATTTGGGGATATTAACAGAAGATCATCGAGATATGCTAGGACGCAGACGTCTTTGAGGCCAGATCTCATTCGATCCATGAGGCGCTGGAAAGTGGCAGGGGCATTCTTTAGACCGAACGGCATACGACGGAACTGGAAAGTTCCAAAGGGGGTCGTGAACGCAGTTTTGTGCCGATCCTCTGGAGCTACAATCGTCTGCCAATAACCTGCTCTTAAATCAATCGTAGACATAACACAATTAGGTTTAGTGCTCTGCAGCAGCTCGTCGATCACCGGTAGTGGATATTTATCATTCCGAGTTACGCTATTAAGTTTTCGGTAATCAACACAGAACCTAATGTCCCCGTTTTTCTTTGGTATCAACACAACAGGCGACGCCCACTCCGACTCAGCATCTTCAATTATATCATCCTCAAGCATCTTCTCTATCTCTCTTTTAATTATTTCCTTTTTAGCAGAAGAAACCCTATAAGGTGGACTTGCTATTGGCGCAGCATCTCCAGTATCTATGCGATGAACAGCAAACTGGGTAGGTCCTCCCCCTGGAGCGAATATGTCCCGGTGGACATTCAAAAGGTCAGACAATCTCTCTCGTTCGTCTGAGACGAGGTAAGATCCCTCGTCCTCACGAAGACCCACGGACGAGCAAGCGAGAGGCTTCAATGACCTAGATTCGAAAATAATCGGCAGGGGCGCCCTATCATGCCTCACAGACCATGTACCATGGTCAAAATCCAACACCATGCCAACGTCCTGAATAAAATTCATACCTAATAAACTTTCAGTTGCTCCCGGCAACATAATAAAATTAACAGCTAACGCCATCCCTCGCACTGTTACACTAACGTGCGCTATTTCGACATTTTGCGCACAAGTACGACCATCCGCATATTTTAATTCAGTAAATACATTATCAAACGTCTGACCATTATTTACTAAATGAGATCTCAAAGATACGCTACCAATACAATGTTTAGCTCCTGTATCTAACAATAAACTACCTACTACACCATAAATCGCTACACTAATTACGGGACGCACACGCGAATCGATTTTATCGTCACTCGCGGACACTGATTGAAACACGGACGCGGACGACACTACACTATTCTTTTCTTTACACGTGGGACAATTGGAGCGAATTACCCCGGGCGCCCCGCACCCGAAGCACGTGACCGCAGGCGCAAGCGGCTCTCCCTCCTTTGCCTTGTCTTTGTCCTTGGTCGTCTTCTGTTTGGTAAGTCGCTGACAGGCCTCCTTTAAGTGGCCGTACTGTTTACAGTAATTACAATGGGGCCGGGACTTATTAGAAGCAGGCACTGCCGGCGACTGTGGAGTCGGCACAGCAGACGACGTAAACGGTTTATTATCAGCTGTGGCCCGTGGACGGCCCTCGTCCAAAATCTCCTCGACGCGACGAGCTTGTGAAAGAAGTTCCGCGAAGGTACAAAAAGAGGAGCGCGGAATCTTCTCACGGATCTGTCGGTGCAACAACCCATATGCCATGTCTAGCTGAACCACCTCAGTAAGAGAGAAAGGTGGGAGTTGTGCGATTATTGCTCTAATATGACATATAAACAAATCAGTCGCTTCGTTTACTTTTTGTTCACGTTCGAATATTTTTCTATATATTTTATGCGGCGGTAATCGTGGCCCAAACGTCTGTTTTAGTGACTCTACGGCGGCTTGCCAGGACAAGGTAGTATCCTTCACACCTTGCCACCACGTGGCTGCAAGTCCCGTCAATAACATAGGAAGTCCACGAAGCGCATTATTATCGTCGACTCGGACACATTCCTTGTACGTTTCTATAGCGTCAATAAAAGCTAACACGTTGCTCGACTTATCCCCGTCAAAACGCGCCGTACACTTGGCAAAGTGGCCAGAGGAAAACGGTAAAGATGTACTCACAGGATCGCTGCGACTTAACCTGTCTATCAGCAACAGTAGCTGGTCGGTCGACATCGTAACCGAAGTCGGTACAGCAGCAGGCTGCGGATCCACCATAGCCGCCTCCGCGGCCTCGGCGTCGGCGCCGCGCGGAACTGAATCCGGCGCGGGCGCGTGGGGCGGCGCCACGCCGCTGGGCGGAGCGCCGGCAGACGCTGGGCTCGCAGCACGCGATCTTGTTAGCACCATCGCAAACGCGTATTTATTTCACTATAAAATCGTCTGAATTGATTTCACTACGTAAGTAAGTATATAAATGTCCGAAACACACATACATATAGGTCCACTCAGTAACCTAGGTTCAGGTATTTCGATCCTGGAACGAAACCTAGTTACTTACAACGCGTATTTATTTCACTATAAAATCGTCTGAATTTATTTCACTACGTAAGTAAGTATATAAATGTCCGAAACACACATACATATAGGTCCACTCAGTAACCTAGGTTCAGGTATTTCGATCCTGGAACAAAACCTAGTTACTTACAACGCGTATTTATTTCACTTTTCATTGTCCGAGACACATACACATAGGTCCCACTCAGTAACCTAGGTTCAGGTATTTAATCCTAGAACGAAACCTAGTTACTTACAACGCGTATTTATTTCACTATTTACGCGCGAAACCTACGCAATGTGCATAGCAACAGCGAACTTCAACCCCGTGACACGAGGCGAGTGACGATTGTACTTCACGAACCTACAAGTACTTCTATAAACTTTATGTTCTGCACCACGTTGGGCTGCCAGTTATAGGTGTTGGTGCTTTTATTTCAATACACAAATGTTCACAGGTACATAATAATAGTCACTTTAATATTATCGTAGGGGTGGTTGCTTCTACACAAACAAAATAAACCGCGGTGTCGCGCGGACCGACCGGATAACATGTAGTTCCGGTAAACAAACTCTCAACGTACTAAACCGGCGCGTGCGGGCGGGGTGGATTATCCACGTTGCCAGCGCGCGCGGCGATCCGTGTCGAACGGCGACACGGCGGTGGGGTCGGCGGGAGGCGAGGGATAGCGTGAGCTGGCAGCGCCGCCTTATTTTCGCGCGCTATAGTTGAGATTTTAAATGCAACCGTTTTTATCTGTCTATATACTAATATTCTAGCAGTTAGGAGTTAGGATTTGTGATCGGTTAAAGGCAATGCAAAGGCTTGCCCTCTATGACATGGGACCTAAAAACATACCGGCAGACTGTGGGTGTGTAGCTTGGTACACTTCTGGCTAACCCTTGAGGCGTGATAGTATGTGTAATCTTCTAAAGAGGATATAGGATATGGATATATTGGATATGTTTTATAGTATCCTTATCATCCTTATGGACGAAGTCGTAAACAGAAGCTAGCATATTATTATTAATATTTCAATGACATTTCGAGAATTTAAGTGTAGATGAGCACGGAAAGGGCCTTCTTGAAAATCTAAATTAGACCGATGAGTATAAGTTTTGGTTCCGAAGTCTGAAAAAAATAACCGCTTTTATTTCCATAGCAGTCTCAAAAAAATAATACCATCACACCTGTATTCCCCGAGGGGTTAGGCAGAGGTGTACCAATGTACACCCACAGTTCGCCGGTATATTTAGGTCCCATGTAATAGGGGGCGAGCCTATTGCCATTAACCGGGCACAAATACAAACTCCGAGCTGCTATTGAGAATAAAAAAAAAAAAAAATACCCGATTATTATAGTCCCACTGCAGAAGAAGAAGACTTTTCTCATACAGAGAAGGCACGAGCATTGATCACCATGCTTGCTCAAGGTAGATTGGCGGTTCCAAACATATTCATTCCAAGTCCAGGTTTCCTCACGATGTTTTCCTTCGCCGTTAGAATAGCATTCTCTACTCCACATAAATTTCCAAAAGCAAATCTCCCAAAGCAATAAACTGTTGACATTTCAAAGAAAACGGCAATAATCTAAATCAAAACTGGTGCCGGAATGGTGTACAATAATTGATAACAGAGTTCGCACCTGAGAGTTTGGCACCAAACCCTCGCGGGCTAAAATAAGACGCATACCATGAATCCACTATAGTGAAACTAGCTTCAGCCCGTGACTTCGTCTATGTAGATTACCTTGTTTTTTTATTCAAGATGGATAAGCTCTTGACTCTAGTCTTGGTCAAAGGTGACATAGACATAGTCTACGATGGAGTGAGCTTACCCAGAAGTTACTTCTTTGGTTACTGCTGAACTCCCGTGTGTCGTAGGCGTGAAGTTATATAGGCAGCCAACTCAGTTCAACTTCAGGAACACTTCTTGCCACTCGGTTGTGATATGCAGTGGCCTATATGGAAAGTGCTTAACAGACTGCACACATAAGTAGGCCGTTGCAATCATAACCTAGCAAAATAGGGGATTATAGATCCCATCGATACCCAATGCTCTTTCCCAGACAATGGCCCGTTTACAACAGTGCTTAAAGTGCCTCAGCTGCACTTTAGAGGACATTAGAAACGCTACTGATGTCGCGATAAACGTGGACAATTTCTGGCCCTAAAACTTATAAGATTATCAGCAACTCGAAAAAAGAAGATATACAGCCTTGCTGTCTGTCGTGTTTGTCTGTTTGTCTCTCTTGGGAGTTCCAGAGACATGTCTAAACAAACAAACAAAAATCGTTCCAGCTTTATTATTATAGTACAGATTATGAGTTCAGTTGCCAAATACCCATTCATTCAAGAGATGATGGTAGAGGAAGTAATGGGACGAGCACCTGTCGACTCTGCTGCATTCCTCAGTACCAAGGCTCCAGTAATAATAATATTTTATGCATGTTTTGACTTCAACTAACAATCTTGCTTTTCATCTTTTGCATACAAAATGGCCGACTGTCAAATGTCAACCAATTTCTGCATCAAAAACATCTTTAATTCAACAATATTAGTTAAACAAGTGATTTGCTAAAAGTATATTAGTGTTACCCGTCGTCGTGTTGCATTTTCGCGTGCGGCAACACCGAGCGCACCTGCAGCGATGCGCGGGCGCACGCAAGATTCGATTGGCTAATTTTAGCCGCACGGAGCGGTTATGTCACAGCAGACAATGCTTCAGCACTTCATCTGGTTGTGTTAAAATATATCACAGCTTGGTTTCACACTTCCTTGTGGTCTTTGAACGTGATTTAAAAGATATTAAAGATTTTGATTACATTTGATTTTGGTGTTAGTTTGTGGGTTAAGACTGCTGTAGCCAGTTACTGTCATAAATTACTAGTCCGGAAATTAAGCTATAGGTCCTAGCTTGCTTGCTTACTAGCTTCGAACAACTAGAGTAGTGTGTACTGAGCATTATTGATGACAAGATTGTTGAATCGTGTGAGCATGATTGAAACAATTATCATTTGTTTTGTTCTTTTGTTTCAAGATTTCATTCAAGTACCTATCGAATGTCTAGAGATCATCGCTGGATGTTGTAGTTAATTATTAAATCCTAATACAATTTTAGACATGCGTGGATCGTATCGGAGTGAAGACAAATGAATGTGTTTTATCTTTAAGATATCGGTTGGCGGACGGCAGATGAGATCCCCAGTCATAGCAATGGTCACTAACTTCTTATTAAGGACGCCACGCGCCATCAATCCTTGTCTCGGCCAGAGCAACACACGTTTAGGTCTGAAACCCTCCAGACTCACATTTATCACCGTCTCTTGCGTAATATCTCGCCAACTATTTTTGGAAACACATAATTCGCTTATTTTCATTCTGCCAAAGTTAAATTTAAGCTTTTTGATATTTGATCCGGACATTTTGTGAGGAAACAGTGACTGGAAATCGTTTTTGGGTCAGAGTTGAACAGTGATATCAATGTCATATGCTTAAAACTCATTACGAAGACTGAAAAACAGGAGAAAAACAAAAATAAGTGTCATCTTTGTCCTATTTTCATAAATACGTGAACCAATGTCATTATACCTATCTGATTTCATAATAAGATCCTTCACACACAGCAAACATGGAGGCTTCACTTCAACACTATTCACTGCCCATATTTACTTTCTCAACCACTTTGGCAATCATTTAACTGTTGATTTTCCACAAAAATCATAACAAATCCACACAATACGTTTGACCAGGCCTGTGTGACTTAAATTATAAAGACGAGAACTGAGTATTAGTTATTGTATGTGTATAAGTACATAAGTGTGTACGACGCCACCCGACACCCGTTTCATTGTACTTAGACCACACAACGATTATAGATTGTAGGTAGTTCCATTTGGACAAAGATGCGCTTGCGATGATTCATCAGATAACTGTAGAAGATGGTAACTTTTTGGCAGTGGTTTTAGAAATTACGAAGCAAAAAAAAGGCGGTAATTTGGGAGCAAAAGATTGTGAGGTAAAAGTTTGATATTTATTCATGGAAAAGACAGTTGGAATAACATGTCGTATTTTTGGACATCCATTATTTTGTTTGCGAACAGACAAGGTTGCGTAATCATGATGATACTTTACTTTCGATGTTTCTTTTGAGGTATTTCCAAGCTTCTAAAACTTGGAAGACATGACTTTCAGCTTTTAGAGACAAATACATAATGCTAGTCATACAATCTTGATCCATGTGGATTTTGGCACGACTTTAAACTTGTTTTTCCAAATATAACTGCACTGCCGCTAAAATCTATTCGGAGAATCTATTTAGGAGTTCTCCTGCACATTTCAACAAAGAATAACACTAAACAATATTAAGACCATCATAAAACAGAGCTTTGTTTATCCGCTGTCAAACTGCACCAACTTATTTTTAAAATCGTAAATGTCAAGAAGTGGCGTCTGCGCCACAAGTGGGTCATGCAAGCGGATCTTAAATTCTTTAAGACGCGTGACATGATGAGCAAGGAATGAACGTAACAGTTGAAAAGGAAGCCCTTCCTTTGGTCATTGCTTTCAGTGTTGGCTTTGAGAGACAAAAACATACCATCGAGCCTGTTTTCCCCGAAGGGTTAGGCAGAGGTTGCCCAATGTACACCCACAGTTCGCCAGTATGTTTAGGACCCATGTACTAGGGGGCGAGCTTATTGCCATTGAGAAATTGGCTTTTAATACCAATAGAGCATTGTGACTGAACTGTGAAGAAAATAATTCTTCATAACGGCAAGAACTATAAGAGAACAGTTTATGCTTTAGTATTCATATTTTCAGTCAGTAAAGTGGTCGTAAGGCCACTAATTATATTAATTTCTACTTTTATTTCATATTCAGCAACAAGGTTCATAGTTACCTATGGGTTACCGGTAGCAATGACTTCATTGTTTGAAAATAGGCCATCATTTATGACTACACTAACCGCAGATTTTGTTTTTTAAACCCCGCTCAGGAAAACAAAGCTATTTCCTCAAGATACCTGCTTTAACGTTGTAAAATATAATCGTAATTTATAATTTACAATACCATTATGTTTAATTTCAACAATACTTCCTCAATCCAGACTTCTGGCCTCAATATATTTGGTGGCCATGACTTTTTAGAACTGCCTCGTTAGCCTAGTGGTCGTAAGCACGATAGCTACGCTAGAGGTCTTGGGTTTGATTCCCAGGTCGAGCAAAAAGTGTCATTAGGGTTTTCTATGAAATTCTCAGCAGCAGCTCGGAGTTAGGATTTATGGCAATAGGTTTGCCCCCTATTACATAAGACCTAACCATACCGGCGAACTGTGGGTGTAAATTGGTACATCTCTGCCTAACCCTTCGAGGAAAACAGGCGTGATGGTATGTTTTTAAAGTCGTATTATACTAATACTCTAATTCTCTTTAAGAAGCGTGTCACTCATAATATTTGGACAACGTAATTAAATTTTTATATTAAGACATTCGTCTACCAGTGTTTTTCAGAATCTGTCACAAATAATATGATTGGCTCCAAGTGGGTAAGACAATACTCATGAATTTAATAGTTTTGGCAGAGTAAATGATTTCGAGACTTTGTTCGAAGGTGACATAGTAACAACGTAACCCATAATTGGCTGATGATGCCATTACGTACTATGTACAACTAATACATATAATAAACCTGAAGAGTTTTTTGTTCTTTGTTTAAACAAGCATAAGTCTGGAACTACCAGTCAAATTAAAAAAAAACGTGTTTGATAGTCAGATTAATGTGTAGGCTTTAAAACATCACGCTGTGACTATTGGGAGCGGAGTAGTAATTACAGACGTAGCGCGGGTGAAAAATCCACGCGGGCAGAGTCAAGGGTAAAGCTAGATTTAATATAATTGTGGTGTTCTTGAATCTATGCGATATCTATGATTTAGGGTTAATTACTGCACTGATCATCAACACGTTGTAAAGCAAAAATCGTTGCAAAATTAAAAACGACTTGATCAGCAGATTAACTTTTTATGTAACATCGATTGACCGACTGACTTTTACATAACAAAATGCAGGTAATTACTGTTCTACATATTCCGTTTACGATCTACCATCGTCTTATCTTATGACTAAATAAATTGAAATGCACTTTTTTTTCGATTTTGTATTACTGTCAAGAATTGGCGAGATGATGGAGTCCTGTTCCAACACAATTAGACGGGGTCGCAGCAGACAAAAGAGAAGATAGCGGGACGCTTTAGATGCCTCCTCAGGAGCTAGCGAAAGGAGACTCAACATAGAGGACAGTGGAAGAAATGGGGGGAAGCCTTTGCCCAGGAATGGGGCGGTACTTGAACAAAAGTGTGTACTACATAATAATAAAACCAGTCTATCAGTCTCACTGCAGGGTAAAAGGCATCTTCTCATACAGAGAAGGCACCGGCATTGATTACCACGTTTGCTCAACCCGGATTGGCGATGTCAGACTTATATTAATTATAAGTCCCGGTTTCCTCACGATGCTAACCATCACTGATGTCAATAATGTCCAAGATAAACTGGACACTACATATGAAATAGAAAAAGTCACATTGGTGGCTCGTGCCCAGTTGTGAACCCACGGCCTGATGAGAGAGGAACGCCTTAACCACACTACCACACACATACAGTACCATGTATTACAAGAGAAAGTAAAGCAATTAACACACTCAACAAAAACACCAAAAAATTCCAGCATTGACATGGAAACTACAGTGTTCAACAAGTATTGACGCGGGCAATAATTTATGGATTGCTTCATAAATCGCTTCATAGACGTTTTGTCACGTACTACCGTTGTTTACTTTTTTTATAAGGTTACTTGTGACCATAATATTTTTAATGGCACGTGAATCCTAGGTGAATCATTTGTGAATCATTATTAGAACAAAGTAATTTGTTTTTTAACTTAGGTACCTATGCTCAGTCGAAGGGACATCATGGTACCAGCTTTTATCCTAGATTCAGTTCATGATTATTGACCTAGAAAAAATCTGCTGTTTCATCTATTTTGACTGTGCAGGTGTTGCACTATGGTGTGGACCAACCATCCATGGGTTATACATATAGAGACACAATGTAAAATGATTTAAACTTCAAATTCAAAACGAAATGGAAACGATGAAGTACAAATATGAAATTTCAGGAGTAACTAAAACCCGTTAGGTACAAGCTATTTGCAACCAATTGCCTACTTTATTCAGAACAAATAAAGATGTCAATCACCAATCAAATTGCAATTCCAATACGACAAAATATCAAAACAATAAACAGGAAACGAATTGACAAATCAATAAAAAACAACTGCATCGGTTGTTCGGTATAGATGAGTAAAAAACTCCACGCAAAACTAATGAAGCGAGCGATTTTCACTACAGCGCTCAATGAATTGTGAAGTTGCAACGAAACAATATTGGCAGAAATAGTGGATGGAATTTAGTTTATAATAATATTCTTCCGATAGAATTTCAGTTACAGGGGCCAATTCCAATAGAGACTAGTCTAGTACGCAGGAGATATTACACAAGTGTGACAACACAGGTGCAATTTCTTTTTCTTTCTTTCATTCTCATAAGACGTTCTCCAAAAGAGAGCCATACGCACTATTGTTCGTATTACACAAAAAGAGAGCTGTCGGCCACATTTTATAGATTTAAATATCCTTACAGTACCCAGTCTCTACGTTTTAGTATTACTTACTAATCTAAAAAAATATCTGCATGAATACGAAACAGATGAGGAACGATCAGTTAGAGAGGGAACACGCAGAATGGATTTGAGAAGTAGGATAAGTCCCCACTTTAATATTGTGAAGCACTGCCCACAATATCAAGCAGTACATCTTTTCAATAAATTACCGCTACACTTAAAAGGTCTGATTTACACATCTACGTTTAAAACAAAGCTCCAGGCATTCCTGTTAAATAGGTGTCTTTACTCCATTGACGAATTGTAGACATTATTTTAATTTTATTTTATTTATAACATTTTGAATATTTTTATGACAATTGTATTTGCTTGTATTTTACTTACTTATTTGACATTGAATTTATGAGCCATTATTTTATTATTATTTTTACCATTTTACCATTATTTTAGTATTTTTTGTAAGTTATTTATGTAGTTATATTTTTTTCCTCAGAATATTTCAAACACAATGTAAATTGTTTTATGAATAAATTGAATTGAATTGACTATGAGAGTGAGGAAAGAGGGTCCCATAAGACTATGGCACGACAATCCGTCTTTACGTGCTTTCCGAGGGACAGGAGTTTCACACCACCAACTACTTTCAACTCTGGGCTGCTACTGTCAAAATTCCTAATGGAATGACTCAATATTTCACTTGCTTGATCTGAACATCAAACCCAGGACTCCATGCTTACTACGAGTACGAGACTACCGAAGCAGTCGTTTATTATGTACCCATTACAGAAGAAAGATTGTCAATGACCTTCAAATTGCCTTTTTTTAAAAGGCAATTTGAAGGTCATTGAGTATCTTTCTTATTAAAGTAAATGATTTAACCTTGAATTTGAATAAAAACCAAAACAATAAGAAAATGTATGATGGAAATAATGTGTCGTTTATAAACTAAGCTGGATTGCGTATCAATATTTCAGCGAATCAGAACCGTATTAGCATCGTAAACAGGAAAAAGATCTACGACTTAATAAAATCAAATAACTATGAGCCTTATTGTTACCTACACCATAAGGTTTATAAACAACATCCGTGTCTGCCTAAGGAACAAAGGCATGCTGAAATATTTTACATAATAATTAATACGCCAACTTCAGCATTCAAAGTAAAGCGGCAAGAAAAAAACGTTCCGTACAATTATCTATAAAAACGGCAAAAAAAAACATGTCTGGTGTATGGGAGCCCCCTTAAATATTTATGGTATTCCGGTTTTTTTTTGTATTTGTTGTTAGAGCGGCAACAGAAATACATCATCTGTTGAAAAATTTCATTGTCTATCACGGTTCATGAGATACAGCCTGGTGACAGACGGACGGACAGACTTACAGACATACGGATGGACAGCAAAGTCTTAGTAACAGGGTCCAATTTTACCCTTTGGGTACGGAACGACATTATAACCACTAGAGCTGGATAATTTAAAACTAATTAGAATTGTTATAAAGAACACAATGCCTTAGCTGCTACAGATATCACATTGTTTATAGAGGGGAGAGCAAACAATATTGATTATAATGAATGTTTGCAGTTCAAATTCAATCACATTTACCAATCGAGCCAATTGTCGAGTCTTAGGCATGAATTGACACGATCATTAACTTGGTGAATTAGCTTAGCGTGACCTAAAAACGTTTCTCAAAACTTTCGGAGTAGAAATACTTCGTTGATTTCGTCAACGACAGAACTGAAGAGGAATTTATCTAGCACTGCTAGTCTCGTTCAAAGTGGTTTTTGTCACACGCATTTTGTTACGTCTTTGGTTGCTGCTGCGCTCCCGTAGGTTGTGGCGTGATGTTAAATAGCCTATACTATTTGTCATGTACCTGGTTATCATATACAAAGAGATTTTTCCCATCCGACTGGTAGTTCCAGAGATTATCGCGTTTGGACAACAGAAAAACTTTTCTGCTTTATAATTTTAGTAAAGATAGACAAGCTATCAATGAAAATTTTAAGTGTGATCCCATACATGCCCTTGGCGAGATGAGCGGAGGTAGTAGAGAGGTAGAAGAGTAGACCCTGGATGAGATTGGCATAGGAGCACAGGAGAGGCCTAAGCCCAGTCATGGGTTAAAGTTAGGCAGTTGATATTAGCACACGAAGTAAACTGCTCCAAGAAGCCTATAGGAACCTCATTTTTAGAATCTACTACAATTTTAAAACAGTTTGTTTTGATACGGTTGCAAATTATTCAGGTTGTTTAAACAATCTATTTCACACCTGTGAAAATATTTGGCTTCAACTGAAACCAGATGGATTACATCTAGCGTTCAGTGGAACTTGTTTTTTTACCTGGAACTCTTTGAATGTATTTATAAAAAGACTTGCTTATAAATGAAACAGATTTTCACTAATTTCTTCAGAATCAATCAAATGTTTATTGACGTGGTTCATCTTGCTAGTAATTTCGCGTTGGATCAATTGGGTGTCTTCAATATGGTTAAGCTAAATAGTAAAATCCATGCGTCACGTTCGTAAACGGGCGCCGTCTATAAGGTTTGGTCATCTCTTAACTGCCATGGCTTACATCTTAGACTTTTTAATTATTGCTTTTCATTATAATCCTAATAAAGTACATTATTTAAACAACAAGAATAATGTAACCAGCATTTTGTAACACCTTAATCGAAAAGAGTGTCCATGGAGTTTCTTGTTCGTTCTTGATGTAATTTGTGGAGATGAAATAAACAGATTTTTATTTATTATTTACTAGCTTTTGCCCGCGACTTCGTCCGCGTGGACTAATAGTTCCCGTTCCCGGGGGATTTCCGGGATGAAAACTATCCTATGTCCTTTCTCGGGTCCCAGACTATATCTGTACCAAATTTCATTGAAATCGGTTCAGTGGTTTAGGCGTGAAGAAGAGACAGACAGACAGACAGAGTTACTTTCGCATTTATAATATTAGTACGGATTTCTCCATAGAGACCTACTTAGGTTTTGGAACGAGCAACTAGCTTCATCTTTGTGACTAATGAACTCCTTCACAATTCAAATGTGCCTGTAAATGGTTTAATTGAAATAATTATCCTGACTTTGACTAGTCAACGGCTCTTTAAACTGTATCTTGGAACTTCTCACAAAAACTTATCCCTAACCACAATGTCTGTAGTGTTACATTAATGTTCTTCACTTGCTCAAGCGTTGTGTAGGTAATAATTGAATTTAAGTATGTGTACTTATGCGTATAGGTCGTTGTTACGAGAAATGCTTGGGAGTTGACGTCATTCTGACAATATTGTTTTTACTTTTGACTTGTATAGTGCCTAGTTATCGTATAACTAAAGGCAATGAGCAAATCGCTTTCTTTGATAGTTTAATTTTATGATCCTGTACTTGAAAAAGAAAAGGGAACCTTTAAAAGTTCACTTTTGTATGTCTTTTTGGTCGTCTCAAGTGATTAATCTAGTACATACATACTCTTACCATCACGCCCGTATTCCCCGAAGGGTTAGACAGAGGTGTTACCAATGTACAGCCACAGTTCGCCAGTATGTCTTTGAGTCCCATTTAATAGGGGGCGAGCCTATTGCCATTCACCGGGCACAAATCCTAACTCCGAGCTGCTATTGAGAATTTCATAGAATAACCCAATAATACTTTGCTCGACCTGGGAATCGAACTCAAGACCTTTAGCGTAGGAGACCACTAGGCTAAGAAGGTAGTTATGCCAGTAATTTCGTGTTTTACTGCTTGGTCATCGAGCAAAATCAAAAACAAACAGATTTCTCCTATGGGCCCAATTTGTAACGGATTCTTCTTTAATTAGCTCTCTCCTTTTAAAATTGTTAACTGTACTTTCTGTTTCTCTAACTCATCAATCATAATTACCCTTATGAGTTAAAACATAAATCTTAATGATCGTGGTATCACATTTAATGCAATCAATTTTTTCTTGTGAGTCTCTTTTTGTAACACACATCTCCACTTGCATGCTTAATTCATTACCATTTATAAATAAAATACTTCGTCAGTATGGTTTTTTTCACCCGCGTTCAGGTACGTTTTTGGTTACTGTTCTACTCCCGTGTGTTGTAGCGTGATGTTATACAGACTATACTATTCCTCATGAACCTCGCTATCACATATAAGAAGTTTTTTTCCAATCCGACTAGTAGTTTCAGAGATTAGCGCTTTTAATCAAAAGAATGAACTCTTCAGCTTTATAATATTGGTATACCTAGATTGTCTTGAATCTTGAGAAGACTAAAAACCTCATGTAGCTTTCCAATCTGGCCTTTCCATTACTTCTATTGGAAACACTTGCTCATTGAACAAATTCAAATGATTCTCAATGTTCGTTTGATTTTCAAATGGTTCTCATTTTGTGAGTTTCGCAAGCAGCGCTGTAATGTCAACAAGACCCTTTGTCTGTCTTCTTGTAAGGCGGTTTGTTTCACACACCCGTTTATCAATTCATATAGTTCATTCATTTGTGTAACCTTTTGTTCAAGATTTGGGCAGTCTTGGGAATATTTACGACGAATGGTATGACATACAAAATCTTTCAAACTGATGAACCGGTTTTAATTACACTTGACACGTCTGAAGACTCAGATAAGGAAAAATAGTTTCAAAACCGTCAAACTACTGAAATCGCCAATACGCCTTGAACAAGCGTGGTAATCAAAGGTCGTGCCTTCTCTGTATGAGAAGAAGCGATTACTCTACAGTGGGACAGTACTAACCTGGTTTTTTTACCATTTTGTTGCCGTAGTTTATATAAAATATGATTATGTTTCAGTCGCAAAACAAGAAACAAAGCGATTTCCTTGTCCAATTGGAATTGTAGGTCTGAATTTTGGACAGAATAAAATGCGACGATCCTCATTAATTGGAGATACGTAGGTACTGTTGTCATTTTTATACCTATGACATCTTTATCTACATGTGACAAACAATAAATGATTTGAATTTGTATTTTACTTGTCACCAGGTTAAATGTGTGTGTTTCAACTTTTCCAGTGTTGCAGAATCTGTTAAAAAGAGTTACCGCGGCCCTCAAACGCTAAGGTCATTAGAAGGAACACGGATGGGTTTTAGTCAGTAAGGGTCTGAACACTCCCTTCCAGTTCAACAAGAGCGGAAGAAGACATTTGATGTTCTCCCATCCTTAAAAAAAAGGGGCTCCAACCTTTATACCCGAATGAAAAGAAAGACTTTTCAAGAATGTGATGTATTCATTTTAAAATAGCGTGCTCGCATTCTGAGCTGAAGCAAACAACTGCCCGATATAAAAAAAAACTGAATATTTTTAAATTCGAATCCCGTTTGGAATTTGGCTTAGTATTTGAATGAAGAAAAATTTTTTGGGCAGGTTGCAGTGGAATGCACTCTATACAGTACCTAGGCCAGTTAGGTACATCGTGAAAGAAATGATTATTATAAATGAGACTTGGACAATCTTTTGGTTTAAAATTTGCTGGTCGGTGATGGTTTAACACTATTGTTCCGTGGAGTTTCATGCTCGTTCTTCTCCGTGGAGACCTACTCTTTGGAACGCAACGCAACTTTTTGAGTAACTTTTTGACATTTACAGGCACTTTTGGTTCCTGTAAATGGTCCAATTGAAATGAACGCTTTGACTTTCGACTTTGTACTGCGCACTCTACACAAGGAAATTCACAAAATAAACCAAAAAATCTCTTCTGAACACTGGATCAGACGACAGATTTTAATATGCTTTGGTTACGTAAAAAACTTGTGTTGGTCAACAGAATTGGGTTGCCATGGGGGACGTAAGTAGGTTAGGAATTTGTCGCCGTGAGCTAATGGGTTACACGTCGAAAATGACATAATGGCAGCTTGCGTCCGTCGGATATCGCCATCGGCTAGCATTTTGCGGAGATAAGACGCTCGTTGACGTCGAAAGTTACTTGTTCTTCCCTTATGTAAAATCTTTTATCCACATTATGGTATGCAAATAAATAAATATGAATACGAATATAAATATCATTGTTCTGGACCTGGGAACCTTTTGGTTACGGAGATATTGAAGGTCAAAGTTCCAAATATTCCTTTTTTCTTTTAAATAAAATTTGCTTTAAATATTGACACATACATATTACGGCTGTATTTACCGAAGGGTTAGGCGGGGGTGTAGGTACTAATCTACACCCACAATTCGCTGGTATGTTTGTAATACTGAAACTAAATATAAAATAGCCTCATGACCCCTATAACATTGGTTGCAACAGTATCCATAATTTTTTTGCACGATGAGCTGTGATTTCACACACCACAAACTAATATTGTTTCCAAGTAAGTAATCATTTTTGCTCAATGTTAGTTTGATGGGCAGTATTCGTATTTAACAGCTATGTTTCGTCTTTTACAATCGAATGAATGTTACCCGCTTTAAACATCTTTATCGTGAAGTTTTTTTCGAAATGAGGAAAGGAATAAAGATCGTAGCAATAGGTACCTACTGGCTTTCATGCTATTCGGCAAACAATCGTGTTGTCGCGATGCGTTTGCAATCGAGTACAATTCCTCACGCACGTTTTCAGAAAGAGACTTTGAGCATCTTCAATGAAGCCTGGCAAGTGAGGCCCGAGGCTAAAGAGACCGACAGCACACTTCATATAAAACGAACTCATTTTTTGTTCAAGTCATATTTTGGTCAATTAGAAATTTCAGTCGTTGAAATATGATAGGTACTTTGGTTATGGGCACTAAGGTCTGGGACTCTGGGGTTCATAGTTAGTCCGTTTTTCGTTAAATAACTTTATTTCAAAATAAGAGCTAAGTCAATTCCTCTCAACGAAAATTACGTTGTATCCTGCCAAAATAAAGTAATTTGACGAAAAACTAACTAAGTACCCACAAGCCTATGCAGGTATATAGGTACCTGTTAGTTTCCTCATCCTATCCACAATATGCCATAAAGTTATTGACCAACTGTATGACTTAATTATGTTTGTATGGACAGCAGCGCGGTGTTGAGGAAGATTTAAACAAATTCAAGGGCAAAATCAAGAGCTGAGGTCAATGAACAGAGCAGCTAAAAATTGGCCTGCAATACAATGTACTGTAATGTTTTTTTTTCTAGTCATAAAATATATTTGCAGTAAAATTTAAATAGCTTTTCTATAAGAAAGCCCTGCAGAGGCACAATAATAGGCTGGCATTATTTATTTGTCATGTTTGTTTTTTTTATTATTTGCTTTACTAAAATCATCAAGAATCTTGTCAATATAGGTAACAAGATTTGTAAAGCTATAAAATATTTATAGGATTTACTCAAGCATAGCCAATGTTAAATTTGCTTTGAAAATTAATTTAAATGTTTGACTGGTCTATGAAACCATCTTGAGAATGTGCAAAGCCTAGTTTGTTTATACATCTTTATTGAGTATTCCTTTAAATTACTTAAGTAATGCAAAACAACTTCTCGAATAATAAAGTAAGACTTTTGGCCAGAGACAACCAAAAAAAATATCTTCAAAAAAATTCAAATTAAGATTCTAATAAAATTCCAATGCACAAACTTGACATTCAAAAATAGAACACAACAATTAGTGTTGTCCAATTACAGACACTAAATATTTGTTCATTTCTAAAAGTAAACTAATTAGGAAGATAGTAAGTAACCTCTTTTCTAAATAATAGAGGTACGCCTGTGTGTTTGTTATCAGGTCCGGTAATCCAGGGAATGCAGTTTCCTAATGGATTTCTTTATCAGTCAAATAGCTACCGTCAGTTACATTATACATGTGTTATCTGAAACTATGTCCTTAGCAATAGCATCATGATTTTAAGTAGTTGTTCTTAATTTGAATTTAAAATTGTTTCTTTTTTTATCTGCCAGAGTGAAAAATATGCAGTTGCTAATCTATATTTAAAATAAAATAAGGTCTACTGGTTATATTTTAAAAGGTTCTTATTGTTTTCATATCAGTCTTTTAAAGATTTAATTAATTATTGCAAGCCCACTATAGAGCAGTCAATTGTCTGTGTACCTCCATTGCATAGTACAACCTTTTTAATTTAGGAATAAACAAAACAAAAGTCAATTACCTACCTACCGAATTTAAAAAAAGAATAGAACATGTACTTGAAAAAAAAAGTATTTTTATAATATTGTGTGACACAACCAGGGTATTTAGGCTAAGGTAAAACAAAATATTATTTTCAGTTACCTGACCATCACCTACTAACACATTTTACTATTGACTCATATACTTTGCCAATCATTTTGTCTATTTTAAGATTCACCAGTGCCTATGTACGCGCGCACATATTTCACTCAATTTCAACTATTCGCGGGAAATACCATAGCCAAAGGTTCCCCGACCCCGCCCTGCGTAATAACATCGGAATGCAACAGATGATACAACCCACAAAGGTCTTATTTTCACTTTTTTTCTTTTTAAAAATAAAACAGTAAGGCATTTCCGGGAATAAAGCGTTAGTAAGCTTTTAAACAACAATTTCACAGTTCACGCGTTCGTATTTCTATAATAAAGTTAAAATAATATAAGGTTTATGTCAAAAACTTACAGTTTCTTTACAATCACTACATAAAAATAAATATTTTTATTGAAAAATTACACACACGTTCACTGCGTTCACAACTTCACTTCGTAATGTCAAACTTTTTCTGGAGATCGGTGTTGCTACTTTGAGATTTGGTTTTGCCTTGATTTTGTGTGCCAAAAATGTGTTTTCTACAAGTTTTGAACATTTTAATTTAAAATTCTACTAATAAAAGCATATTTTTTAAACTTATAGTTGTACTGATCATTTAGACAACAACGTTTTATTTAATGGAAATAAAACAATGACTTAGTGTTGCCACAGCAATAAATACAATCTCCCCAGGCGACACTTCTCACGGAATTCTTTGCCAGCTGAGACCGCTGAGAGGTTCACGTTACCTTTTCTAATTATTATTAGCGGTGCCTAAAAATAGGTCAAATATTTAAAAATGCCTGCTGGCACGCATTGCGGCTGAGAGCGGTCGTAATCGCATTCGCGAAGTGTAGTGTTGAATCAATGTTTATGTGAATTGATATATCCAACTGTTATAAAAACAAAATAATTATGTACGTTGTGATTTAAAAGTAGGTAATTTATAGCTTTTATATAATAAATCATAAATTCTTATTAGTCGATTATTTTAAACTTATCTTTAAATCAATTAAAATTTTTTTACGATTCGATCGACACAATATCGCATCGCGTTCTAATTTTATCATTTGTCTGCAATAAAGCCGCTGTTTTAGTTTTTATTAAACATGCATGAACCAGGACAGAGATATAAAATCTCAATATTTTATTACAGATTATAAGAATAACTTGATATTTATAGATGTAGCACCTCGCGTGTTTATTAGTTACTTCGCACCGGCCGGCATCGGTTTACGACCCGCGGTCCGTTCCGGGTTTTATTTGCAATGAACCACTGTCTGCTTGACTACCTCGTTAGCCTAGTGGTCCTAAGCGCGAATGCTATGCTTAGCTAGAGGTCTTGGGTCAGATTTCCAGGTCGAGCATAAAGTGTAGTTAGGTTTTTTTATGAAATTTTCAGTAGCAGCTCGGACTTAGGATTTGTGCCGGGCGAACTATGAGCGCATTGGTACACCTTTGTCTAACCCTTCGGGAAATACAGGCGTGAATGCGTGATGCTGATGATTGACCGCTGTCATTTTTGAGGTGAATATTTATCGCAAACACAAAAAATGTTGTCGTGATGGCCAAGTGGTTAAGGCTAATACCTATGTAGCTTTTTAGCCACATAGGTACTTAAGCCACATAGGCCTTAACCACAAATAAAAAATTTGATGTTTATTTTAGACATCACTGACATCAGTGAATAAAAACATCGTGTGGAAACCTGGACTTATAATCTTTACTTGATATTATAAAACTGAAGAGTATATTTTTTTAACGCACTGATCCCCGGGTATTCTGGTAATTGTGATAATTCTTTTACTAATAGGAAGCTACGTTATCCTTGAGTGATATAGGGATCCGTTAGAAGATTTACGCAGTTTTAGTCGCGGGAAACAGCTTGTTATTAATATAACCCTGGAATCTTGTATGAGAAGAGGCCTTTACTCTGCCGTGGAAAAATTTAAGCCAGTAACTACATACATAAACATAAACTCACGCCTTTTCCACATGGGGTAAGCAGAAACTACAGAACGCTCTTCCACGTTCATATATCTGGTCATACACGGGTACGAGAAGGTACTGCTAGTACTACAAAATAAAAATGTTAATCCAGTTGAAATATAGGTACCTACCGGGACTTCGAACTACGGGGTCAAATTATTACCTGTTGACAGTTCACAGACGTGATGGCGTTTTGGTCTTTTACCAAAATAAATAATCGTGGGAGTCTTACTTTCATTTTACCAGTAAATAAAGCCGGAAGTCACAGGCCATAAAATGTTGTAATGCTTCACTAATGCTTAACTTTGTCGCTTTGGGTTTAGCAGATTTATTTTGATACATAAATGTTATTAAATTAGTTTTACCTAGAAGTGATAGACTAGGCGCGTTAAAACGATAACATCTGTAATACACTTTCTATGTTATCACAGTTTTCACACTAATTACCAAATTGTCTATCTTACATTCTTTATTTAAAATAAGGACAATATTTGAGGACATTGGAAAGGAGATTTTGAGTTTTATAGATCCCACTTTTTTTACAAAAGTTAAAATACAGATCAGGAAGCTAGTCACAAAAAAATAATAGTTTACAATTTATCATCCAGACATAGGCTTCACTAAAGTTATTTAAAGGAATAAAAGAACAAAGGAACAGTAAACATTTTTATTGTAAATATTTTTTATTGTTATCCCCTTACACACGCGATGCACTCAATGGCTTCTCAAAGCTCTTGAAAACTCGTAATGGCCTTCACAATGAAGCTTCTATCTGTTCTTTAAATGTAATTAGTTTGAAATAGGCACGTTAATTAGTGATTTATAGAAAACCATTGCGAGTTTTCAATATGGCGAAATAATACAAGCATGTTACTACACAGTTACATCTTCAGTCGGCCCTTATAATGCACTTAGACACTACAAAACTGACGTTTTCGATCTGTTGAGCTCGTTACTTAACTTAATTTAAGAAGAAATGAAGGCTCTAAAAATGTTCCAGGTACAAGAATGATTTTACTTTTATTTCATGGGCATCATTTTAATTTTCAAAAAGATGTTGTAGACACCATGATGATAAGTTAGGGCTGACACACATGAAACTGACGCGACTTTGCATTGCAAACATCAGCGACCTTCCCTAAAATGTTTCTTGAGAAGTAAGCTTTTGCGTTGCGGTGCCGCATTGCTTTTATGCGTGTGCCACTTAGGTACCCATGATTTAAATGTGCAGGTACATGTAAAAAGATAAGATACTAAATAGTTCTAAATAATAAATTAAAGAAGAAAATTAAAAACTCACAATAACTACAAAAAATATACAGATGTAACTTGGTTAATAATAATTATCATTTTGATTATTCCTTACATTCAATATTATATGAGCACTACTTTCGTTACATGATTACTGTGCCGATACAGTCCTATTTATGTGTTTTATTATAATCTCGTGATATGATAAAATATTGGGAATAACTACATTCAACTCTTTACCAAGTCGTTCGGTGCTGGACTAAAGTATTCACAGTCATCATCTCAATATTTCATTATACTGAAATTGCTTTCAATCACTAACTTACCTTCAGTTACTTGACGACCCTACTAATTTGATTTAGAACACGCATTTTGTAATTTTATCCTTAGTTATATAATTTTGGAAGCTTCCAAGCTTAATTTTGAAGTGATTAAACTAATGATACAAGAGTAAATTAAGTGAGAATGATACTTAAGATAAAGTAAGACAAGTATTCTATTTTCCAAGCCGTTCCGAACAAGACATTAGTAAGGCGAATCAGCATAGCGACTAACCGCTATATTAATCATTAAACTTTCATCTAAGAACTTTAAATTTTCTCCTAGTTCAAAAATTTGTAAGGTGTTTAGCGTAGAAGAATATTATTTTGTTAACAAATATAACTATTAATAGTATTTTTTTTATAAATAGTTTATTATTTTGACGACTAATCAAGGTAAAGTGTCGCTAGATTGTCATTAGAATCTAGAGAGCATTAAAATATAGAGATAATACTATAGCGAAAAGTGGCTAATTTGTAAATTTAAATATGCATTCTTATAAAAACCAAATTACCCAAAAAGCGGGGACTTTTTTCATTACTGGCAATATTTGATTTCGAAAAATAAATAAGCTGTATCGCGTCTATTTTGTATTTTTATAAAAATGCATTGTAGATTTTATAAAGAGATCAAACTGATGTTTTAAAAAGTGGATTTTTAATTAGAAAAATACTGTTTCTTAGGTATAGAAAGAGTTGCATTGAAAACGTTGCTCTGCTTTTAATGTTAACGTGCTTGTCACTCGTAAATAGAATGAAATGTGAATAACGTATATAGATATATTTTGCAGGAAACAATGTAGTAAAATCACGTTGAAGATAGTAACAATTTCTAAAAGATATACAAAACGTAACTTTGATAAATCGAGAAAGGATTCCTTACTTTCACACACTCACAACCCACCCCCGTTCTTTTAATATATTTTTTAAGTACATATAATTTTGTAAATAATTACAATACATCGCGTTTAATACAACAGAATATAACCTTTGCCAAAGCGATATGTTTCCTTATTGTAGCATTTTGTGTATGTATGCATTCGTAATAATTTAATATATATTATTTCTCATTATTTTCGAATCGTGTTTATCAAATACTACTCTTAATATACACACATATGTTATACACTTTTACTTGCTTCCAATAAACGAATAATGTTTCCCCTAACTGTACATAAAGCTTTTATAAAACAAAACCTAAATCTCGTTTACACTATGATCACACTAAGCTATGCATAAACTGGCCACTTATGATTAAATCCTAGCGCTTAATACGCCATCTTGATGTGATTTATATAAGTCAAAATGGCAAACATTCTATTTATCGAATGCAAACGATTGTTTTATCATCATCACAGAATAGTTGAGTCTTTTTCTTAATGCATCAGTTATAGAATTAATAAAATAATTTAGGTAGATTTGCCAATAATTAAAATCAACGTATAAATAAGCTTTTTTTTTTGAAAAATATAACATAAAACACTCAGTTATTGTCATATCCAAACAAAAAAGAGAGTGTTTTCGAGTTTCTGTCAAACATTTATTCATAAACCTTGATGCATTAACAAAAAGTCCTCCGTTTTCCCTTCTCACGTCGATATAGGCAAAGAAATGTATATTATGACATATTTATTGTATTTAAAACCAGGACGATGCACCACCCAGCTTTGTTGACAGTTCTCCAATGCCGCGCCCGAAGATGTTGCCAACCTAGAAAATTTATGATTTAAAATCAGGGTAAATGTAATTCTGCAAGTGCAACACTTAAAAGGGATGTTTTTTGAAGATACAAAGTAAAGAAGATTTCAGCAAAGTACCTACCTAAATAACTACCTACATGGAGGAACAAGGTGAGATGGCTCTTTGAAGAAAAGGAGGGTCTTCAAACTACCTACTATATGAAATTCCTGCCGATTAACCGACGATACGATAAAAAACAACTTTGGTCCTCTTGTATAAGAAGTAAAGACACTTATGTGGATCGGCACATTCGGTTCGGCGTCTAAAACTACATCACCGAATTCAAAAATATCCTACTTTCGGTCCCATACAGTCTTGAAGCGTTAGCGTGAGTCAATAGTAACCTTTGCATTTAGTGAAGTGTAAAGGTCGCCATACCACTTTGACAGCTGAATACCAATCGATTCTACAGAAACTTGGAATACTGCCAATATACCTGAGCTTAGAGTCACTAGGTAGATTATCTTGTATTAATAAATCGAATATAAATAACTGGGGAATGCCGTCCTACTTCAGTGAGAATGAAAATTGTGATAGAGATAAATACTGCCTGTCGTATAGGCGTAGGCGCAGAGATCTTCGCTAGGGTTGCGGAATTTGTTCGAAAAAGTCACCGCGTCTCTGGAACGCAAAGGGCATTAGCAGGAACACGAATTGGTTTTAGTCAGTAAGAGACTGACACTCCCTTCCGCTCCGCCTAGCGCGAAATAAGCAATTTGATGATGTCCCATAATATTAAAAAAGGCGCACAAATCTACCCACTTATTTGTTTTGATTTTGTTTTTCGGAAAATGTTCATTTCAACAAGGAGACACGTAGTCATGGCAACCGGTGACCAACAAACACTAAACTAGATGGATAAATGAGCTTTAAAATAAGCTGCTAACCAAGGCAGAGAAGACCGGCAGAACCCATCAGGGTGACCGGCAGTAGGAAAAGCAGTACATAAACAGACTCACACACAGTACAGTAGGTAAAGGTTTCATCTGTCTTTACGCAGTACGAAAATAATTTGATAATAGTAGTAGTTGGGGTCATAAGGCTTTCGAGTGATGAGTGAGTGCGCTGGAATGTTTAGGGCCCATGTAGCCCAGGGGTCGAGCCTATTGCTATTAACCGGGCACAAATCCTAACTCCGAGCTGCTACTGAGAATTTTATAGAAAAATCCAATAACATTTGATAATGATGATGGTGAATATGATTTAAAAAAACATCAACCGCTAAATGTGACCAGTTCATTGGCAGAGGTGTACGTTCGAATACATTCTCCATTTACAATGTATTTATATCTTGATCGGTCGTGATTGCGGACGATAAATGTCTCGTGAATTAAATAGGCCTCCTGTTTACTTTGTTGGAAATATTTTGTGCGTGGTAATGACCTTTGAAGCTGTAGCCGTGGGGATAAATAATATTTAGAATCTGAAGTCATCCAGAGTTTAGTATAAAATATTTTAAATAAAAAAGAATGTAAATATAAAATACTAGCTTTTGCCCGCGACTTATTTATTTATTTATTTATTAAAACTTTATGCACAATTAATGTAAAAATACACCGTACAAAGGCGGACTTAATGCCTTGGGCATTTTCTACTTCACTTACTTCGTCCGCGTGGATTAATAGTTCCCGTTCCCGGGGGATTTCCGGCATGAAAGCTATCCTATGTCCTTTCTCGGGTCCCAGACTATATCTGTACCAAATTTCATTGAAATCGGTTCAGTAGTTTAGGCGTGAAGAAGAGACAGACAGACAGTTACTTTCGCATTTATAATATTAGTACGGATTGTGAATTTTGGTTCACCCACCAATTTAAAATGCTTAAATTACTTGTCTAAATAGTTATGTTACACTAACTTTTACCCGCTACTTCGTCCACGTGAATGTCTGTTATTGCTGACGCTGACGAAATCGCGAATCAAGAAGTAACCTATATCATAATCCATAATCCTTATCTACCTTTTTGTCAAATTTCATTACGAACGGTTCATTAGTTTTGCCATGATGCAGAAACAAACAGATACAGAATCATTTTCAAATGTCAATTATGAGTGTAATATTAGTAATCACCTTTCCAACAACAGCAGTAACATTGCCAAGCTTGGCCTCTTCAGTGAGCGCCTCCAGCTTTGACTTGCCACTCCTCGACCCTTCTTCAGACCCTCCGTCATCACCACCACTGTAGAAAAACATTGAATAATTAGTTATTCGATGTAATGAGTTGAAAGTTTTGGTAATAATGGTGTTACACGAAATGCAGCTATGTAACAGTTTTTTTTTAATTATCATTGAATGGAATAAACAAGCCGACATCCCCTCCGATGCTAAGTGGTCATAGCTTCCTATAGGCATGAGCAATACCAGAGGCCTTGCAAATGCGTTGCCAACCCAGAGACAAAGTGGAAATGTCTCATGTGCCTGTAATTACACCGGCACCCATTCCCTTGAAAGCAGAACACAGCAGCGCTGCTTTGCGGCAGAAATAGGTACCTATCAGTCACTATCAGTAGTAGTAATCATTTCACTATTTCTTGGCCCCAAAATTGAGTATTTACTCAAAAACACAAACAAAATATCTTTATTTAGATTTAAATAATTATGATGGCAATGTTTGTAAACACGAACATTGCCAAAACATAAACTATACATCATCATACTGACTGATTTATGGCCATTTAGAGCGCCAACTTTATCCCAACAGTACTAGCTTTTTTCCGCGAATGCGTTCGCGTAAATTTCGGTCATATTTAAAATTCCATCATGATTCTACAGACACGTGGCGCCATCTATAATCATAAGAACGTAATTTTTGTTTTACTCGGGAATAGTACCTACTTTTTTTGAGATGAAAGGTATGTCGGTTTCTGTACACCTGACCACTCATATGCTTTTTAGGATTATCGGTTCTGTGGTTTAGGCGTGAAAGTTAACAAACAAACAAGCTTACTTTCGCACACACACACACATCACATTTATAATGTTAGTTAGAATTATGTTAACAACTGAATTTCGAGAATAATCTTAACCTTGATGTTGTTGAAAATGATTGTTATTGTTAGGTACTTAAGAAATTTTGGCATCGTTTGTGGTTTGACTGGAATATTACAGACACGAAGCGAAGTGTAAAAATAATTGTCATGGAGATTAGGTTCTTTAAAATTTACACCCATAAACAACGTAAATCTTGGACCATAAACCATAGAAAATTTAGACATGGCGGATGTCAAAGAACAATTAAAAAACAGCGTAAGAGCTTTGTACTGTTAAAAGTGTAGATATTCCAAACAATAAAATATAAACCGTTTGGTAATTGTCATTTTTTTATATTATTGTATGGTAAACAAGCCGACGGCCCACCTGATGTGAAATGGTCACCGCTGCCTATACAGAGACAAAGTTAAAATGTCTTATGTGGATGGTAGGGTCCACAATGATCAATATCTTTGTAAAACCTACCATCTAAGTGTACTTGTGGAAGCAATAAATATATTGAGTATATTAAATGGGTAGTAGACACCATTATACAATAATTCCAAGATGCAACTTCTTAAAACCCGATTAATGTTTAAACGACTATAAAATTAAATTTTTAGTTGCATTTTTATTGTAAAAAGTGACGTCGTAGTTTAGTATTGTCATGCAAAATCTATGGGGGAATATCTATTTGACAGCTCATCAAATGTATGTCAATTGATTAGTGGTGTCATCTACCTAATTACACCATCATCGTCATAATATCTCACCTAGCATCTTGTTGCGTCAGCAGCAGACTGCATGTAGCTTCTTCAGTGTGCATCCTGGCTGCCACGGTCTGGTATGTCTTCGAGTTCAATTTGTCGTCAATCACGCCTTGCAGCTCAAAGTCACTGTACATTTTCTGAAAGACAAAAAAAAATAGTTGAGTTAGTTATAAATAAATTATAATTATGAGTACAAGTGTATTTACTAAAATCAAGACAATAATTTTCCTCATTATTAACTTTTTCCCCAACAGCAGGGAGAATTTTAAAAAGTGGCAATACTATGGACACGAAAGTGTTGCCGCTGTATATTTAATTTTGGCGGCAGTTTCTCTAGTACATGGTTTGTTTTCATATTTCTTTGTTCTTTTTCTAGGGTACATTCTTAGCTGTTTGTTAATCTTTAAGAAAAAATAATCTTATTGGTTACCAAGTTGGTCATCTTCATAATATAATAATATTAATAATTTTTGATCTCAGTTTTTTTTTCGAAAACACTTTGTTATTTAACATAACAGTGAAATCATCATTTTTACTTAACTGCCTCGTTAGTGTTCCTACACTAACGCGGTGTTTCCAAGCGCGACTACTATGCTAGAGGTCTTGGGTTTGATTCCCAGGTGGAGCAGTGTTGTTGGGTTTTTCTATGAAATTCTCAGTAGCAGATCAATTTACCGATTTCAATTTCAATCTAAGTATTTTTTAAGAGAACTCTTTGTTATTTTAATATCACAATCATCATTATGTTCTATTAATCGTAAGTTTCTTGGTCACAATTGTGAGTGTTGACAGCATACCTTCAATATAATAGACAGGCAGGCGACCTGCTGCGGATGTAACGCGGGCCTCTCCGTCAACCACGTGTTGATCAGTCCCACCTGGATCCCGTACCAGTGCTCGAACAGCTGCAGGATCCATAGCTCGTCTGTAACCTGGAGATAAAGGAAGACAAGATAAAGAAGGTGACGGCGTGAGGGCGGCTGGATTTTTCGAGGAGGTTTCGGCTTGACAGCTGTCATATTGTAATGGGGCTGTCATCTGTCATGAGCGATGATCATTACGTTTAAGGGTCAGTTCACACCGAAACGCGAAGATGCGCGCACATTTTGATAGAGCGACTCAAAATATAACTTTATTTACTACACGAAAAGATGCACATTTTTATTGTTCGAATTTAGAATACGTTGCACCTTCTCACCATGAAATGTATAAAATTATCCTTTCGTGTAATGTGCGCGCAGCATCGCGACGTATTGCGTCTCGTTGTGACCCTAAGGGAAAACTATCGAAACCATACCTTCGATCTAATTTGGTCCATAGAGTTCCTCATGAAGTTGACGTACCCCTGTCCGATGTCCTTACCGGAGCCGGACACGTTGGCTATCGTTAAGATTGAACCAATCAAGCTGAAAAAAAAATACGTTCTTAAGTAAAAAGCTCCAGAGTTCAAAACTGAAAAACAAATACATAATCCAAAGTAGGTCCAATGGCAGAGGGATTATTATAGATGTATCAGTTATCATAGAATACATGTTCATAGAAATAGAATAAAAGAGTAAATTCTTCAGTCCTACTTCCTCAGTGGTCTTCCATGTTACCTTTTTTCTGAAGAAACTCTCGTGAGTTTAATATACCTCTATTTATGGTAAGTAACTTATAAACTTCTGGGTACTTGTACGAAAAGACCACACAATTGAATGCCGAGTAGATATTATACATACATAATTAGACGATGGTCCATTTACTACAGTGCCCAATGTGCCCAGAACACTACAGGACATTAAGAACGCCACAAGCCTAAGTAACTCTAACAAAAAAGCGAGTAACCTAAACCATCGACTCTAAAAGAAGATATACTCGCCCCCTATTACACGGAACCTAAACACACCAGCGAACTGTGGATGTAAATTGGTACATCTCGGTCGAACCCTTCGGAGAATACAGACTTGATGGTAAGTATGTTTCAAAAAAAAAGAAGAAGAAGAAGATCTCACCTTCCCTCATCGAACCTCGCGATCTTAGCAAGCGTCGCCTCCAGCACAGCGGATAGCCGCGTGGTCATACCGGTCGCCATACCCTGCAGACACGCATCGATCTGGGCGTCCATCTTCGTGTGGTACTGGTACTAGAGGAGGGGAAATGATGAAAATGTAGTATTTACATCTTGCAGCAGTCCAGTGCTGGACTGACTAGTTCTTCTTTAATCTGCAGCTTCCAGGTGTACTAAATCTTCTTGCGGCAAGTCCTCTGCTTTTGTCTGAAATGCTTGATGCACTACCAAGTTACCATCATTCAGTACATTTTACTTTTACAACTCTACCATGGAAATATGGATAGTAAGTATTTTCGGAAGTTTTAGGTCTTAAACTTGGTAGTGAATGCAGGCTTGTCGGCACAGTTCTCGAAAAGGGGAGCATAGGTTTCTATTAGTTCAATCGATTTTTAGAAAGCAGTCTTTTTGGGTTTGAGAAAATCCGTTAAAGCTCATGTCGTTTCGAGGACCGTATCCTGCCGCTTATCGTCAGTATCACATTGTACATGCATTTAAAGTTAACAATAGGGAAAGCTTTGAAACTTCCCCTTAACACTCAAAACAGAGAAATAAGCTGGGATTAGTACAGAAGCGTAGTTTGTTTATCTCTCTCTTTCAGGGTGCAATAGATTGCGGTTGATCGATTTAAAAATTGATAATGTATTGCCCCTTACATGGAAAGTCTATCACCGATAAACCGTGATCTAATTGAACCATTAGCATTCTTTTTAGCCAAAATGGCAGTTGCCGACGTTCTTGCTAAAACCCTGAAATGTGTGTTGCTTAGCAACTGTTCTACTGCGATCAGTAATCCGAACCCCTATTCTTCTAAATCTTATAAATAGTATTCCTTTCTCATCCCTTTCATTCCATACTCATACTTATAGACAACAGAAAACATACGAGCTTAAAGCAACATTTTGTGTGCCATTCGGGCATTGCAGGGACAGACAGACAGATATTTGCATTCAAATAATTCTTCAATCTGAAGAATTGGGGATATAAAATTGTAATATCACCAATTCAATGTCCCCAATTTCGTGCAACACATATGAAGGTATCTCATGCATATGCTGTATTCAAGCCTCTTCAAGGAGACATAATTATGGTGTCTATTCACTACGTTCGCAAATGCATCAATTTTCGTTAAAAAATTTGGATTCCTTCTCTGGAATTTGATTCACACAATTGTTACTTGAACGTAGTGAACGCATTTCTTAAATAGAATTGTAATTATTAGGAATTATTGGGCTGGCTGGCTGATAGGGATTGGAGATGCATCATGGTATCTTTCTTATGGGTAAGGGAATAATGATAGATTTAGGAAGACTGTTGGACAGTAGAATCTGTACAATCTGAGATTAGGCTCTAAAAGAGATGAAATATATGACAGTAGGGTCTTTAAAGATAAACGCTGACGAATTTAGCATTAGAAACAAAATGGTGCACGAAAGACACTATTCAGAGATTTTCTGCAAATGGAGTGGTTAGTTTTTAATGGATTTCATGTGTGGCTTTAGAATATGTAGATTTCGCTATTTGTCAAATTGTGAAGGATCCCACAGGATAAACTTGCAAATTCATTTATATTCCAATCACGAACAATGTTGGCATTTGGAGGTAATATAGCCAAACCAGCGAAAGCCTGAAATTTTGAATTTACATGCAATCCAATTATTTGTAAGCTCATCCGACAACAGCATGCAAGAACTTGATAGAGTATGTATAGTTACATAGGTCCTTCGGATCATGGTATTGTGCCTTGATCTACTGATGAGTCGGAAGTGGTACCGTCGTGCAGTGGATTCGTCGAAGTCGGAGGATTTTCAGAAGTTCCGAAATTTCGGACTTGAAAGCGTTGCTGTTCGTCCCTAGTTTTTTTATGTAAGCGTTGGCGAAGCACCTTGTTGCTGGGCTCTTCACAAAATTCTGCATTTCTAGTTCTTTGGAGCATAGGTTGCTTGGCCTCAATCTGATGTGTGCCTTTCAGAATGGACAGCGAAGCTCCTCTGTCTAATAATCTCTGTACTCTAGAATATGATTAAGCATTTACTGATGTTCTAAATGATATGTAAGCCAACGATGTAACTGGTGAGTATGCTGATTTATGCTTTAAGCATTTATCCTCTACAGCTTTTTGATTGCATTTTGCTTGTTTTTTTTTTTAATGTTATTTTGTCTTTATCTGGCAATGATTGGTACTTGTTTAAGCTTTGTTTATAAAAACTAGAAATGTGTTTTAAGAGCCTTCAATCTGGCCAGCGCAAGCTTAAAATACTTTTCATATTTAGTCTAGTATGTTGTCTGTTTATCGTAACACTAATTCAGTGATAACAAACTTTTGTTTTAAAAGGCAAATTGAGGCTCATTTGTTATATAGCTTTGCTTTTCTCTGCTACATGAGCTTTTAGCCTTATGCCATCATGATCTTATTTTCATACTAATACATTGCAATATTCTGATGGGTACAGACCCCACCCTAATTTGCCAAAATTGACATCATTCAAAACGATTTTTGTCTCAATTAGCTGACTACCGTTTTGGCAAATTATATCTGTTTTAGTGCCTAAACGCGTTACAACGGACAGAGCTCACGTATCATTAGAACATTTATCATTGCTTTTTAATCCGTCTCTCATTTCCTCTTTCCACTCGCCATCACCTGTATTGGGAGAGATGTAAGTACTCACAATATCTACCCCTTCAACTGCGCATAACTTCAGTGCCTGGTTCTTGGCGTCTAGAGCCACGTTGACCATCGCGCAGGTCTCCGCCGGCAAGATGTAGTCCGTTGACATGAAGGTGACGCTCTTCTTTAGCCAGGACTGGAAGAAAGATACTTGTGAAGTTCTTCAAATTTATAAGCGGATTCGTAAACCCATTTTTTTTTATAGACGGGAAATCATCAAATAACTTCCCCCACCCTGGGCGGGGCGGGAGGGAGTGTCAGACTTTTACTGACTAAAACCTGTCTATGTTCCTTTCATGTGCCCTTAGCGTTCCGGGGGCGCGGTATCTCTTTCGAAATAAAAATAATTGCACAATTCTAGTTATAAAGAGTATTAAAATTTTACCTACGTGAGCCGAAAGTTACTCGGTAAGACAGTTGTCCATCGATCATGTATCCGAAAAGCGTTACTCAAGTAGCTCCGAAAAGTCAAGCCCCAGCAGATGCTTTACAGTATTTCAATTTAGGAGCAAGATATAAACAGAAGAAAAATATTTAAAATTCAGGCGTTTTTTGAAAGGTCATGATAGAAGAAGTCATGATAAAAATTTGATTTATACTAACACTGGTGGGAAATCTATCAACTCTATTTCATGCCTATGCCTTTTCCTCAACCATATTATACCTGGAACGAAGCCTCCGTCCTTTGAATGCAAGTCTCCATCATGTCACACGCCATCAGCTTCAGCCTCTGCTCCAGGTGCGATCTAAACTCCGGCTCTGGCCAGTGGAGATCCCTGATGAAGCACTGCAACGCGTCCAGCTTCCAGAACAGCTCCTCACTTGTAGAACAGCCGTTGCTATGGGGATAGTGGAAGGTATCATGGGTTTTGATCAACTATGTTGTATCGTGCATTGTTTGTGTTTTACAGGGAACTAGGACTACTATGTTTGTTTGTCTGTCAGTATGTAACTATAAAGCAACATCTGTTTCTTATAATATGGAATCGGTTTTAAACAAAATGACTATGAACTGAAAGTTTGATCATATTTTTGGTGTTCAAGCAATCAAATGGGTTTCTATGTGCTAAGAAATGAAATTGTTTTCAGCATGGCACTATAGGTTCTTAGGTTAAATACCTTTTTCTCTGACCAGATTTATACCAGAAGGGGGATTTAGAACAGGCAGCTGAATGAAGAAGACTTAGTTTTCTGGTGTATTCAACTTACAGTTTTTATTAATAATAATTTTAAAAAGTTTTCTTACCCCTTGATCTCCCACCTTTCCTTCTCGAAACCTTTGTGTAGCGACTGCGCAATGGAAGACTCCATCAAGTCCACGTATCTCACAACAAGAGGAGCAAATGTGTCCCGAAGATGCTCATGAAACCTGCCACCCTTAAGATTATCTGGTGATGACACAAAAGGAGCTTTACGGAAAATAGAAAGAAAGAAATCAGACGCACATCATTTAAAAATTCCAAATTCAATATTTTTAAATAATTCTCGAAAATAACATTGATTAGCAGTAAGAGCAACAACATTTAAAAATCATCAAGAGAGTCATCGTTTGACGACAGAGTTTCAAAAGATTGGATTTGGACTAGTGATTTCGAATTTGTTGGACTCACCATCAGTTCTGAGGTAATCGTTTAGAATCTGGAACAGGGGGAAGGAGTCCCAGGTGTCCGGGGGTTGTTCTGCTAGTACCCTGTCCATATCTACACCAAACAATGCCCAGAAGATCTCAGCATGCTCTACCAGCAGTTCCGAAAACCACGCGAAAGCCTGCGTAGAGATACATATGGTACTCTTAAATATAAGATGATGACAAATTTTGAAGATTCCGGAGAATATTTTACTAAAAAAGTAATTGAGTGCTGTCATATGCAGATCAAATCTATAATCAAAAGTTATGGATATGTGGATGATGTTATTGTACGCATTTCTAGAGAAAAATTTTATAAGAGTATTTTTTAATAATTCCTTTTTATATTAGAGTCTGATATTTTTATCTATCTCAAATAAAGTAAAAAAAAATAGAGGTCTTTTCTAAAAGGTGCTGCCACCTGATAATGCAGGTGTGGCAAATCAAAATGCATCCATTGAAAATATAGCATGCCTTTGCAAAATCAAGACAGTTCCATTATTGCACAGCTAGCCGTATATATCCACGACTAGTAAAACTTATAATTAATTTCACTAACAACTAGAAACACAACAGGGCAGAATCAAAATAATTGATGAATATTTTGATATCCTTCATATGATAGATAAAAAAGACAACATGCAAGATTCAACAAAAGATAGTGATAGAACAACTCTACTTCACTCACTAGAAGCCGTAAAGAATAGAGTACTGATACTAGTAGAGTATAATATGATATGTGCAATGCCTAACGGTATTGAAGATCTAATGTGTACTGTAATGGGTAACACAGGAGGTAAGGTTTAAACGAAAATGATCTTAAAAGGTGCCAATAATAGGTAGAAAATCCATCTACAGTATTTGATTGAGTAATTGTTTTTACAGTGAATGTTAAATTGCCGTCTTCAAATCCAGTACCTTTTAAATTATTTTCAAATTAACCGCAAAATAAAGCAAAGTGTAGCATAGAAATTGTATAAATAATAAAATATAGCGCTACAGAAAAGAAATAATTGTTGTAATGTGCTCAATGTGTCGTATGTCCTAAGTTGTTATGTAGAAGCATTTGTTCCTGTTTCTAATGTATGTTTCGTGAGTCGAATGTCGGAGTAGACTGTAGAAAAAAATATACAAAATTCACTTTTCATTGCAGACAAAAAAGACTAAAAACCCTGCCAATTGGTTTTGAAAATCAAATCTAAGAAAACACTTTTGATTTGAGCCTATAATGAAAAGTTTGATCTCAGTCAATCAAATCGTCTAGGTATATCATTCTTACATGCAATGCTTTCGATTATCGAAGTAACATAAAGCATTTGCTCAAGCGAGTCCAACTATCGTTTATCGAGTCTACTCCTTTCGTGATCAAACCAATCAATGTGAAGTATGACCAAGATCATGTGAACAAACGATTGACAAGTGATTCGTTCAGCCGAGCAACAAATCAAATTCATGAGTAGTTACATTTTGTTGACCGCTAGAGTCCGGTTTTGTGTTATAAACCTGCGGAGAAATAAAATATAAGATAGAAGTGGATAATAAAAGACATAGTTTTATACTTAGCGTACATCAAACGTCGGGAAGTGAACTCATATAACATTCACTCGACGACTAAGCGACATAGATACATAATTTAGGAAAACATAAATATTTGTTTCAATAACTAAGGAAGTACACGATGATATTGATAGCAACATTTAGGATATTGATAATCAGAATTTTGAAAGGAATGAAGAAAAATCATCGTGTACCGTCGTCGATTGAAATGAAAATATTGTATTTCCCTTTCAATCTCTTGAAAAAATAAAAGTAATACTGCCTGACATTCCCCACACTAATAGCGACAGGAGAATAGGATGCTATCCAGTCAACACTTAAATATTGGTGAAACATTTTAATACGCTCATCATTTTCAAATTAACTCTGAGAGACAAAAAACTGTACAAAGCTAAAACCGATGACGACCATCATTTAAAAGACCACAATAATCCTTTGGGAGAGCGTATCATTTCATAATTTTTCAAGTCTTCTAATATTTCAGACGTATCAAAATATTTAACCAAAACAGAAACCACGACATTCAGGATAGACATTAGACATAGACAATTATTTAGGCAAACATACGAGCATAACTTTAATATTACCCATTTCGAAAGTTTCATCAAATTCTTCATCAATAATAAGTGAACTCAAAAATTTGCTATCTTTGGGTTGTGACGTAATTTTGTTTATCTACGTTACCTCTGCGTAATGCTCTTCGTTTTGTTGCAGTAGATCGACACACAGTTCTGCTAAATGAATGAGATCTTCCAGCTTCTTCGCTGGTGTGACCATTGTTTCACCTCTTAGGTCCTCTGCAAGAGAAATGTTAATTTTGACCTAAGGTACACGAAGTCACGATTTGTTTAGCCAAATTACTCCCATTATATCATCAGCTTATCCATCAGATTTACTGAGATAAAATATCTTGATGAAGCTTTCTAGCTATTAGCATCAATTCAAAATTTCTATATTGTGTCGTACTATCTAATTGTCAATATTATTCTGTTAGCATAAGGACCTAAAGATAAGTGTTTTTTTTTTATTTTTAAACGTTGCCCCACGCTAGGAATTTCTCCTGTATCGTGGATGCGTTTACAAACACATAAACTCACATACACAAACGACCAGACCCGGAACAACTATCTGTAGATCATACAAATAATTGTTCCGTGCGGGATTCGAACCCGCGACACGCAGCGCGGCAGTCGATCGCTCGACCACTGCGCCAACCGTGTCGTCATTTCAAATTTCATCATGTACACTGTAGTAGTAATATTTCCTACCTTCAATGTTAGCCTTCTGACTAAGCTGCGTGTAATTCAACAAGGCCGCATTCTCTAAGCTTGTCTGTATCATTGCTCTTACTTCCTCTGGGGCCACCGGTGTTACCACGTCCTTCATCAACACTCGCTCCAGTAGCGATAAAGTTGCCTGAAAGGAATTGTTTGTTTGTACTTACTTACTGATTTGGTAGAATCCTTTGACTTTCGACTGAGAAAGACTTGAAAATGATTTCTTCTTGGGCTATATCATCTACATAATTTAATTTTAGGTGGTCTTGCCAGGTGAAGCTTCAGATTGTGTTAGTTAAGAAGTTTTTATTTATTTAAAGTCGTCAGTTTTTTAGTCTCGTATTTGATGTCAATTTACATCTACATGAATTTCTTCTAAATCAGATTTTGTAAGTCTCACATCTGCTTATCCTCAGCAACCTACCTTAAGCGCACCCTCGGGCCGTCCAAACGGGAACGCATATCTGAAGTTCGTGATCTGATGCTGCAGTAACGACTTCAATCTTTCCTTTATCTCCGCAAACTTCTCTTTCTCTTGCACGGTGATGCTGCCTACCCCGTCCGGCCTGCCAGTCAACGTCGCTGTACTGTGAACCACTTCCGGCGTAGGGCTTACTCTAGTTGGGCACAAGCGGGATATAGGGTAGGCTGTGAAATCAGCAGCTTAACTACTATTTTCTAAATATATAAATAATACTAGTTTAGATTAAAGGAGAGTGTGAATTTGATTTTGTTTGTTCTCTGCCTTGATTTATGAGTTTTGATTTGAATTGTTGGTCGTTTTACCTAATTCATTGATTGTAGTAATCACCAGCGTTGTATGTTTTAATTGTACAGGGAGAGTGTGATTTTGTTTTTGTTACTTCTCTGCCTTTATTTTTTATATAAATTTATTGAGTTTAACTGTATCTCTATTTAAACTTCCTTGGCCTCTGCTTTTTCATTAATTTATTTACTTTTATTTTAGTGACGCAACGGGCAACGCCTTTTTTTTTGCCTTGATTTGCTATTTATCATCGCTTTCACATTTGCAATTACTTAGTATTCTCTCTGCCTCATCACAATCTTTAAAAGGCCTTTTCGAATAAGATAAATATAATACTCTCAATTCATGCATATTACTGCTATATTACCATTCAGTGTTTTATATTTGCTTCTCATTATTACACTTATCCACCAAACCATTATAGGATCACGTGGTGCATTACGCCTCATTCCCTCTCACATAGAGGGAGAGTAAGTCCCAGCAATGGGAACTAATAGGCCAATTAGTTTGTCTTTTGAACTGCTGACTCCAAAAGCCCGAAATAGATACAATTAGTAAGGAGAAGCAGGCATAGTTAGTAAGCACATTTAGTACGGTTGCATAGTCAGTTAGTATAGGTAAGTACTAATAGTTAGAAGCAACATCACACTCATGTGAGGCATAGGTTGGGTAGGTCGTGGCTCATTACTAGTTTTGGTGTGTGAAGCTGTTTTTGACGTGCTTAATCAGTTGGAAATTCTTCGTCAATAGTAAAATATGTGTCTGTAGGATGTGTGGATTTACATGCTTTGATTTAGGAACACCCATTGCTTTATTTATTTTGATCTTAGCCTGCAAGATCATTAATTTTAATTTCATGTGCATTGGCTGTTGCAGTTTTATTATGACACTTATCTTGTAAAGCAAAAGATATAATTTTAAATATTTCGTCAAATACAGCTTCGGTTCTATCCATTGATCACTTCTAAATCACATTCACATTCAGTTGCGGGCACTTGCGGGCCTAATACATCGCCTTGTGGGACACCAAATCTAACACATTTACTATTCAATACCAACCTGTTATTTATATTTATTTACAAGTTTAACTACAAATTTAAATTCTTATAATTTTTTACAAAATAAATTGTACTGGATTTTTATCAATTCATTCAGTGTATCATCATGCTATTAAAGTTTTTCAGGGTTGGACATAGACCTCTCTCACAAGCTTATGTGTAAAAGGTAAACGGTTATCAACTGACCATTTGAGTTCTTTATGTACAGAAATGGCTATGCCACTCATTAAGTAAAGTACTAACAAGAATTTTTCACATGACAGAAAAAGTTATTCTCAAAATATTCAAAGTTAATTACAGACTTTACATGGACTTGTGAAAATTTTAATAAAATTCCTTTCAAAGGACTATAATCTACTGGTAATAAAAAAAGTCTAGCTATCTACCTACCTGTTACCATGGACATGGCTAGCACAGAAAGCGAAGGAGTAGTGCATGAGAGTCGGGTCTACTGTCTGTGATCCGCTTTCTGCCACGTCCAGAAGATCTGACAGATAACAGAGGTGACGGAAGCAACCACGTACTCCATATCTTGCACAATACTCGTCTAGGACGAATACTTGTCCGGGAGAGAACCAACCCTGGAAAGGAAAGAGAATGTTTTACATGGATACTTCAAAGGTACTGAATTTAAATGAGTCTACCTACACTAGGAGACTATTAATGTAATTGCTGCGTATTGAATTTTCGGTTTTGAGTATATTTTTTATACCGCCATTGAAACTCTTAGGAATCTTAAATCAACCCTTAATGGTTATCGATATCGTCTCCACCTCGTACAGTATTGAGACAAAGCTGTTAGTTACCCTTTCTTGGAGGAGAGCTGAATTCCAGCTGTAGTGTAAACAATAAAGGACCGTCTGTTTAATCGTCCGACAACTCTTAATGAAGAGATAAAAATGGCGGATTTAACAGCTTTGTCTATTTTGAGAAAAAGAAATGATATTGGAGAGAGGCTTTTGAAAAACCGATCCTTAATTAATTAGTTCTTACCAAGGAACAGTAGGGGTCTTGCAAGCGATATTTTAACGTTAATGACTGGAGTACACAGAACAGCTGGTGATGGTCGTACTGGCATGGATCTGCTTGGATGTAGTCCTCCATTCCGTGTTTACGAGCTTTATCAGCATCTGAAAGAAAGGATACAAGCGATATAATTTTCTGAATTGTATTTGCGAGTTAAGATGGCTCAATGTTTAAGGTCTCTTATGCATGAGTTTTTCTTCATGACCGGGCAAGTATCAATATGTTTTTTACAAGTTATTGTTTTGTCTAAGTTTGTCTTGGATACCGGTGAATTTCGTGACGAAACCTGGACTTAAAATTAATATAAGTCTACAATCACTGCCTTGAGCAAGCGTGGTGATCGATTTATTGACTTTTCTGTATGAATAAGGCCTTCACCTTGCAGTAGTATTAAGGACTAATAAAAACTATATATTTAGAGTATATATGACAAAAACGCGACCTGTTTACCAGGTAAAGCAGAAGAAGAAGATTCTAACTAATCATAAATAGAATAGAAAAATTGTGAATGATATCACAGGAGCTTACCATGGTTTGTCACGGTAAGTGGACATAAGAATTGCTCAATATTATACCATAACCTTGACGGCAAACATGTATTGGAGATAATATGTGATAAGATACGAGATCAATATATTATTATTAATTCGATAGATATTACTTGTAAAGATAGTGCTAATAAAATTACAGACGGAAGCCTGGTTTAACGTCAACATAATATGAAAAGTATTTATCACATGCTACACTAAATAAAGGTTTTTACAATTTATGCGTTTGGTGCTCACGCACACGTACGGGTGTCTTTTTTTTCATTTAATTGACAGAGGCTTCGGATTTCGCATGTCATTCTTAACGTCCCAACTGTATTTTAAATTTGCCCTCATTTCTAGTATTCCATCCGTGAAATTCAAATCTTTTATGTTTTCCCTTTTATTATACATCTTTTATACTGTACCTCTCTTAGTCATACCTCAACATCTAGCTCATTCACTCATCATGCATCATCAAACTTTCAATTTTAATGCTCATAAGTGAGAAAATTTTTACATCGTCAAACAATTGTTCAATAGAAATGATCTACTCACCTCCCATAATCTTATGATGCGTATCCGATGTGGTCGGCGGCGTAGGCTTATGACTCTGTCCTGTTGCTCTGTATAGCGCCATTACCCACAGATGACATTCATTCTCATCGGTGACTCCCATGAGGACTGACTCGCCGTCCCTTACGGCGTTCATGAAGTATTTAGCACCCTCCAATTCTGCAAAGAAATGTAGGGTAGTTGCTTCGTAGATTTTTTTAGCCTCTGAAGATATTGTAAAGGTAAGAAAAGAAATTTCTAATTTCGTTTTGATTGATAGATTATATATACCATCACGCCTGTAATCCCCGAAGGATTAGGCAAAGGTGTACCATTAATGTACACCCACAGTTTGCATATTTAGGTCCCATGTAATGGGGAGCGAGAATATTGCCACTATCCGGGCACAAATCCAAACTCCGAGCTGCTACTAAGAATTGGGTAGATGACACCACTAACCAATAATTTCAAGAAACAACTTCACAAAAAAAAACATTTAATTTTAGCAATAAAAACCCGATGATTTTTTAAATAACTATAAAAATCGAATTTAGTTGCTTTGAAATCAATAAATAGTTAGTGAATTGAGATGACAAAAAAGTGACGTCATAGTTGAGTATTGTCATAGAAAATCTATGGGGGAATGGCGTTTTGACAGCTCATAAAAAGTACGTCAATTGATTAGTGGTGTCATCTACCCAATTTCATAGAAAAACCCAATAACACTTTTTGCTCGATCTGGGAATCGAACCCGAGACCTCTAGTGTAGCAGTCGTGCTTAGAACCACTAGGCTAATGAGGCAATTAAATCAATAGATTGTTTTGAACATTTAAAAAAGGTATTGTTGTATCAAATTTCAATAATAAGAATGTAAGGGCGTCACTTCATTGAGACAGAGACGAGTAGAGCGGAGAGGAGACGCGCAGAAATCAACCAAAGGATGGCTTGAACCGGATACATGAAACGAAGTTCAATCAATGTAATTGAGAGATGCTGCTCGTGTCCGCCTCAGTGGAGTGTCTCCTTTAAAAGGCCTGGGAGTCGAACCCTTGACCTCTAACTTCCAAGTCTACATTGCAATTAAGAAATTCAATAATATTGTTTCCGATTTGACTTGGGTAACAAAAATAGTTAGAAAAGACAGAGAAGGATAACTATAAATATAAAAGAATAATAATCACAAAAATGTTCATTACCTATTTGTTTCTTGTTTGCCTTACCTTGTCCGACGATCAGCTGAGCTGTAAAACAAAACGACATTTTAGTAAACTAAAAAACATCTGTCAATGAGAATATCATTTATTTAAAGTTAAATTAATTGAAAGAGAAAGGCATTCAAAAGAGGAGAAAATTAATGAAAATTCTTTCGTTTTTGAAGTTAAAGAGGCTCTTGTTTGCGGAATGGAATATATAATAGTTTATAAAGTATAAGAATGAGTACTGTACCGCTTGCTAGCTCGATATAGTCTACTGTGAATCCATCCAACTGCATCATCTCAGCAGGTTCTGATTTCTTATCTTTATATGAACATAAGGCAAATGTATACTGGCTGACTTGAACGAGCACCATATATCTACGCTTCCATTTGCGCCAGACGTTCTTGCCGATTACATGAAGGTAGCTGGAAAAAGAAAAAAATAATGTAAATTCCAAGTCATAGCGTTTATTTCAATCAGGGATTTATTTTACAGGGACTTTTGAATTGTCAAGAAGCTACATAATATACAGAAAGTTGAAGCTAGTTATAGTTACTCATAAGACAATAACATAGAATGATTATCGTCTATCTTATAATAAATAAATTTAAAACTTGTGGTTGGATATTTACGAATCAGCAGCCTTACAACGTCAATTTAAACAGAAACAAGTGAAGCTTGAAATTGGGCGCCTTGACCTAACAAAAGCGTCCGACCTTGTCAGTTCACTGTCACTTTCACAAAAACGACTTAGAAAGATGAAAAGCTACATGAGCTATATAAAATTCATTATTTTGCATGTTAACGAGACATCTGTCTCATAGAAAATATTAAATACTTAGTTTGTGCATTATGTTTATAAAGGTTTCTTAGGAGTTCCACAGGGCAACGTACTGAGCCTCGTGTTGATTTTTAAATAAACGTACGTAATCAGATTATTTGTCTTATATTCCACTTATTACTAAAACCTTTTGGAAATAATTTATGTTTATATTTAGTTCACTTACCCACAATGCTTCATGTTAAGAGGTTTATCCATTCTGCAGGCAATTTTGATTCTCAAGTCTTGGTCTGGCAGGTTTTTTGGTACGGTCATACGATGCCATTCAGGTACCTGGAAATTTGAAACACTTTATATAGGTATTTTATTTTTGGGCTTCGTTAAGTCAAAATAAAAACACCCATAACAGAGAGTCAATAATAGTCACATTTTTATGACTACATGATAAAACTATCATAATATTCATAATTGATTAAATTATTTAGTAGTATTTAAAACCCTTATGTGACAGAAGGACCAATCTATAACTACTAATCAATCTTATAACAGTTCAATTTTTGTCTTTGAGATTCATCAATTGTTCTTTACTTCGATTTTAGCACAAAAAAATCATCACCTTTTCAAGAAATTAAGAAGTCATTACTTACTTTACTAGATAAGGGTGTCGGCCTAAGCACAACTTTGCCTAGTTCCTTGTCTTCCAGTGCCAACACTCCAGGGTTTTCAGTATACAGCTTGACCTTCACGGCAGGTAACGGCTGTGTCGTACTGAAGTCACCTTGCGTGTCCCACCTGGTAGAGGTAGAAGGGATTAGAAAGAATTCATCCTTCCTAATTAGTACTCTCACCTAATACTTAATTAATATAGAAAACTTCAAAAGTAATAAAAATAATGATACAAGAACTAAAATTTAGACGTAGATTGTTAATTCGATCATTAAACACGTTATTTAATTTAAATTCTAGTCTTTTCTAATTTAAATCACCATCCTCCTTTGTCTATTTCTGTTGCATGCATTGTACGTACAGTTACTTAATTGTAAACCCGTAATTGGCTGTAAGACTATTTTGTGTAAAGTAAATTTTCAAAGAGCTGTGGATTTTGGGAGTAATAAATAGTTAAATGCTAATCTTCTTCGTCGGGGTGGGTTACCTGTCCACAAGAGTTTCATCAAATAAAAACATCTGTGTTGCTCAGGAGAAATTAACTTTAAACAATTTCATTGCTACTTACATTGGTTTAGATGCCTCTGCTTGGTCGGTCTGGAGTTTGTCTCCGCCTTCAACTTCCATAGTGCAATAAACTATTCTATTTGGTGCTAAAGACTTGAGACCTTTCACCTCCATTACAACCACCTAGAATATGTTTAAGATGATGATAATTATGAGACAGATGTTCCTATGAGACTGACCCTTGAATTATCTGATGCTAGAATCCCTACTTGCACCAAAAACATAACTCAGAGTTAGTGGCTAACACGAGGTTTAATTACGAAGATTTCATACATAAAGGCTTTGTTAGCTAACTAACTCGTAAGTTAATAAAATGACCATCACTGGTGCAAGCGAACTCAAATTAGAAAAAACTGACAATATTTTAATGAAAACAAAATTAGTGAGTAAATTATGAGGTCACAAGAAAAATAATATATAAATCAAAATTTTATCTCAAACAAAAATTGACATTACCCCATTACCAAAATCCACTGTGTTTTTATTTTAAGTGATGATCTTAACAACAAAACTAAACACGATTATTAAATCATTAGTAAATAAATCACTTATTTCTTTGCCAACATGGTTAGGGTTATAGTTATTATTTCGTCAGTCCCCAATTAACGTTACCTCTATTTGAAATGTAAGCACTACATCCATTTTCGTGAGCTGTGCATCCACGTCGCCCCCGTCAGCCTCACCCGTCAACTTGTTGGCAAGCGAGCCTTGCGATCTGAAACACAGCTGCTTACTCAACCTTGGACTCGGATCCGGCCCAGCGTTTGATCTAATCACCATCAAGCAACCATTTCAAAATACCACCACCAAAGAATTCCACCAAAAAACATTAAACCCAAATAATTTATTTACAAAATTTGACAAACATCAAGGTGTTAGTAGAGTTATTGACAAGTTACGTGAATTACAAGTTAGAAATGATATATTCACAGTTATTAAGGGAAGGGAAGCGACGTTACATTCACAAGCCCGTGGGAATGATTGGTGGCATACAATATGAACCCATCACCGATACCAAGAATGATTAAGCATACAAAAGGGTAACATTACAAATACGTCGGAACACATTATCTAAATCTAAGGTACTTTTAAAATGGCGTTTAGGTTGTTAATGTATAAAGCGAATATAATGTCTAAGACTCCAGTTCTAGTGAAGGAAAGAGGTCAGGAAAATAAAGCTAGAGACGAAGAAATAAATGTGAAAGTGCACTTTCATGTTGACTCAATTCCACTCGATTTAACTTTGACGGTTTAAGTTTCTCAAACTATATTATTAAATAAAATGGAAGAGCGCTTTGAACTGGAGACTCGTGATTGGCGAAATGAAATGTAGGTATTATATAAATGTGTAAATGTAAATTAAGCAAAGCCCTACCGAAGCTTGAAGCGAAGTTTTAATTTATTAACACACGAAAATATTGGTACAAATTAGTAAAAAATAAAAGGAGAAAATGTGGAACACAAAGGTTAAGCAGTGGGATATAACAATATAGAAAAGCTTACGAGTCTAATTCAATTTACATCTGGGGTATTGTATCTACGTTGTAAGTATTAAGCTGACGCTTATGTGTTACTTTAGCTATTGAGACTAGAATTATAAAATCTTTATCTACGTTTTTATTTACTATAAGCTTATTAAAGTCTTCTGGCGGTGTAGTGGAAGCTTTAATATATCCATTGTTGTCATTGACATTAAGTTTAATAACTTTTTTCATTGGACCACGGGTTTTGATATCTAGATTGTTATTATTATCAGCAGGAAGCTCTACTCTAGTATACTTTTACTTAGCTACAGTGGTCTTCAAGACAACATTAGGATTGCAAACTGTATCATTCATGTAGGGAATGTGTTGGGTCCTGCTACACAAGACACGTGCTTAAAATTATCAATTCTGTACTCATTACTTGTACTTCCTTTATTATTTACCGTCCGGATACGTGCCAGGGACAGAAAAAAACCAAATAGAAATCAACAAGTAGAAACAATGAATGTCTGGATGAACGTCTAAGGAATTGAGAGTTAAAACGATTGTTTTGTCTAACCTTTGGTGTTTGGCACAAAAGTCACAAAACTATTAAAATGTCTCATGATGATTTTCTTTCATTTGCATTTATAACATTAGTTTATAGAAAGAAGGTATCATCAGGAGACAAATGTGAAAGTATATCAATCATCTTACTGGTAAATAAATATAATGTGCCCAATCACCAAGACTAAGTATAAATATGTAATAGAGGGTTTGAAAATTGTGACGTCACAGACATGATTATAAACGTTGCATCCAGATGAGATTATCAGTAGAAACCAAACAGTACTAACAGTGAAGAAGATGAAGTATAACACAGTATTAGAACAGTTATTTAAGTAGTTGGTTTTGAGAATGTTAGTCAACATTTTTTTTAAGTTCCACCATACATCTTCGAATTTGTATTCAGAGATTGGTACTAAAAAACCTTTTAACAATATTCGAATATGTATAGTGAACTTTATATTCAAGTTTTACGTACATTCGTTATCGTACACTTTCCAATTTCACGGACAGTTTTGATTTGATGCGAATTTCTTTCATAATTGAGTGTTTAGAAACGCAATATTCAAGTATCAAACCAATAGTAGTATCAAATAGATAAACTCCTGTTTGGAACACATCAGAAACCAGATATCAGATAACCATATCAAAATTAAACTATAGAAGATATAAAATTTGGAAATCACCATGAAACAAGACGAAATATTGGAAAGTGTACTCCAAGATAAATAGACACATAATATACTAAATACACACATAGAACATATGCAAAGAAGATACGTTTTTACTGAAATAGAAAAGGATAGATCAAATCTAACAGCCAAGAGAAGTGATAAAAATACATTCAATATATTTTCTTTGCATTTTAACGACACCAATTTGAGCTTCATGAAGCGATATGGATTTGGAAATATCCAAATTATAATCCAATATTCAAGAACCATTCAAGACTGATTGATCGATGATAAAATGACTACACTGTAAACAGTAATTTAGTAAGATTATGGAAATTTTTAGTTGTAGTTGAAGATTTGAGTTTTAATAAAATCGGGGTGTAAAAACACACTATCACAATGCCGTTAACTATGCATTCTGTTTTTCAAACTATGTAACTTATACTATTAATAGGCAAAGATTTTAATTTTGTATGCAAAAAAACGATGTGCTTGCTGATGCATCCAACAGTACATAAGGCGTAGGGCTGTTTAAAGTTTAGTCAGAACTTTTAAACCTTTTTCGTAAATAAGCCTTCGTAATAAGTTGTACCTTTAATATTTTTCTTAACCTTAAGGTCCAGAACAAAACTAGTTATCTGGAATGATGGGAAGAGCATGGTAACTTTCGGCTTCATTAAGACAGTGACTTTTTGCATCGTACCGTTCTATCACAGTTGTTGTCATTTAACATTGATCAATCCATCTGCATACATTGACAACATTCATTATAGCATTAAACTTGTAACAGACATTGACTTTTGAGGCATGAACACTCATACTAATAAATTTTGATACGTATAATAATTTTGTTTTATTCACAGTGAAATGCATTTGCATTACTTTCGTATTTAGAGTATTTGAACTGTGGCATAGTAATTGCAAATGCATTTTCATTATTTGCTACCTTTTCACACAGTATCTCATCTTCTGTCCAAATAATTATTTGATCATTTTGATTTTCTACTTTCTCTCTTACGTGTGAAAAGGTTCCTTAACAATGTTATTGTTTGCTCTTTTTATATCTGTACACTACAATACTGACCTGTGATTATACCGCTTGATTTTATGGAGGCCATATTTGGAGTCAGCACCGCCCTTGGACACGGGCAGAGACTCCAAGTTGGCCATCAGAAGGTTGATTGAGGACTTCAACTCCTCGATGTACAGTGACTCCATCTCTTTCAGCACGAACTTTGGCATCAGCTTGCGGTTCTAAAATATTTTTATCGTCAGTATCATGCTGATCTTCTTCGTTTAAATTAATGATGTTGCGATTTTTATGAAATACATAAATGTACCATCACGCCTGTGTTCCCCGAAGGGTTAGGCAGATGTGTACCAATGATTTTTAAGACTTCGTCATAGGTGGTAAGCCAATTGCCATAAACCGGGCACAAGTCCAAACTCCGAGCTGCTTTTGAGAATTTCATAGAAAAAGTTAATAACACTTTGCTCGACCTGGGAATCGAACCCAAGACCTCTAGCGTAGCAATAGCGCTTAGGACCACTAGGCTACCGACGCATTTAAGTATTTTGTTTATGAAATATAATGTACCTTTTCCATCTCGTTAACTTTCTGCATTCTTCCATCCAACTCTCTCCTGATAGCTGCCGCCTGTTCGTCAGCTGAATCCAACTGTAAAATCATTCAAACAAACTCCTCTATTTCAAAAGTAAAGTTTATTACAGCAATTTCATACAACCGTATCAACAGTAATTCAAATGGTCATGTAACCTTACCAACGTTTAAAACACAGAATCCCCTTCTCTCAAAGGACCAATATGTAATTGCTCAGTACAACAAATTGGACCATTTTAACTAACATTTGGTTTTAGCCAATTCAATTAACCATTCGAGGTCAGATGGGCTTAATTAATTTTAATGATTACAAAGGCAAACACGGAAGCTTTGACGTAAATTACGAGAGGCTTTAAAAGAATACTAATTCCGCAGTTCGGGGAACATGTTAATAAATGAATACTGTAAAAGATACGCTTTGAACATGTCCAAATTTTGATGAAGGCAAAGAGTTAATATTTAATTTTGATATTAAAACTGGGCAAGCTTTTGTTTGAGAGCAAATATTATGTTGTTGACACTTTTTAGAGTTAAATGTTATCATCATAAAGACATCAAACAACATTTTTGTGTTTATATTAAATACCTTTTCATTTTAGGTCTGCTTTGATATGTTGAATATTTAATTCTTTCATCAAAAAATTATGATTCAAAGAAGTTGACATGGTCTATAAACAGACAGCATAGTATCTCTCATTGTAAAGCTAACACCTCTTGAAACCATAATTATGACAATATTGAAAAAGGAAAAGAAGAATCCACAAAGACAGCTATTAAAATAAGTAAAGATACTCACAAGAAGAGCGTTGAAAAGCAACTGGTGTTCAAATTTCTTGACTCCAAGGATTTGCTGGAACATGTCGTAAAGCTGTTCTTTGCTGAGGATGCATTCAGCATTGAGGCTCTGTTGCTGCGCACGAGACGGTCGTTTGGACTCGTCATCTCCTGGTATGCCTGAAGATGTACTGGTTCTTACTATACTGACTTATTATTGGTAAAAGTCGGAAGAATTCAAAAAATGGGATGGATATATCAGAATCTTTTGACTGGACAACAATCTTTATAATAAACAAATAAGTGTAGATTGTGAATAGTGTTGAAAAGTTGAAAATTCTGATACAGCAAAATGTTATTTATATAAAATGTACTTTTCCTTTGACAAGTATCAAAAATCCGTCTTATTCTAGTTATTTTAAAATGCTGCTTTTCCAACAAACGATTAAATACAGTGAGTGTTTGTAACACGGAAAGCCAAGATCGTGATTTGGACACATCAAATCATGCAGTGCACTTATCAATAAACTCACCTCAAAAATCCTTAAACCTTTATGTAATGAAATGTAAAAAATACTTAAATGTGAAGTCTTAATAGAACCGCGTGTAACTGTAAAGTTGATAAGTGTACAAATTGCGAATGATATAAATGAAAAACGTGATCTTCATGAAAAACAGTTAATGGGCAATATTAAATTATTGAGAGACGGAATATTTTTAAAGATTCTGCAAAAGATATTGTGAAGGACAACAATAAAGATATTGTACACAAGATTTTGAATATCGAAGTAATTATAATTATATTAAAATATGACAAATACATAGACGTAAATTTTGAAAACGTTCGTATCCATTTTATAAGTATATAAAATGCCCCGATGTACAACGAATACTAAAGTCAAGCAACGGCACAAGACGTAAGCGAAAATATGAAAAAAAGAAGGAAACAAATGAAAATCTTTGTCGAGTGATACCTGTTATTCCTGTTCAGGATGTGTGAGAGAGACATGTCGTGAGAGAAAGGGAAAGAAACACAGACAGTGAGACAGACACAGGCACACACATTTTCAGGTACATTTAGTTTTAGGACCGGTGTTTAGCAAACTTGTAATTTTTGCAAAAAATCACAAGTTTGGTAAGCATACCTGTGGTGATGGAGTTGCAATTGATGATATTACAATCAGTTTTACAGTAAATAGGACTTTCAAGTTTATTAAAATCATCACAAAGGTGTACTTACAGCGGTTTAGACATTTACATTCTACAATACCTAAACTATCGGTTGCACGCACCAATTATAACGAAGTTTGCCGATTGTGAAAGGTACTTTAATTTTGAAGAAGATGAAGATTACCAGTATATCTATACCTATATTCAACATAAAATTCGGAGTAGTCAACCGGCAAACTTCGTGGAACTGTAACATTTTGCCATCACTTTCAAAAGAATATCTTATGTAGGTTCTGACTTCTGATAATGTTCAAATTTCAGTAACACAAAATGCTACAGTCACTGAAAATGATCCTATTATAAGGATGGCTGATAAAATACATACACGGGATTATGATTAGATACACACAGTACTTATTCAAATGGATTTCACGGCGGGAAATCTACTCAACAAAAAGTTAATAGTCGTTGTATTTGAAGCTAATATTTCGACAGAACGTTTTTAATTACCAATCAATTAAATAAATATAAAAGTATCCCTAAAATTCGCAAACGTAATAGGCCAAAGGTTTCCAAGAAAATAAAATAGACTGGAAGGAATGGAGGAAGGCTTTTGCCCAGCAGTGGGACAGTACGGGCTAATTATAATAATATATAATATTATACTATAAATGTTGAACAGACTGATGATATTATAATTAAAAGAACTAGGTTGACAGAAACACTACCGCACACAGATCAATCTTGTGTCTACAGAGCCAGTGAACTAATGAAAGTAAATTTTGAAAAGAATAATATTATCCATAACATCTTCAAAAAGAAATATAAAGCGATTAATGTCTTTCCTTGACAGACTTAGTACTCAGTAAACCTACACGCGAAGGTTAATCAGAGTCAAAGTATTTTAATAAAAAACAGTCACATAACGAATCGATTTAGTTAAAAATAAAAATCAACAGCGAACAAGCTCGTTTACTCTCACTGATTACGTAAATTGATACAATTTTCCGCGAACTACATCGCATACTGAAGGACTGCTAATGGATTTATTATATTTCCATGAAACGACCATTTTGGAATTAATTTTTCCTTTTCATACGCTTGGTTACTATTTTCTTTAGCGATTTCTTGTTATTGCAATGAATAGGCAGCTTTTTCTTTAATGCCGTCCTATGTGGAAGTAACGCAAAAGTAAATATCAAAATTGATTATATTAATATAGATGTCTTTGTTAATCTACAACCAATTTCAGATCATGTTGTTGATCTTAATGACCAGGCTCGCGTAGACTCAAGCGCTACACAAACATTCAAAGGCACATTGCAAACTCAAGCACATCAATAACTGATGCGTCATACACTGCGTCATGCTCCCGATCCTTCACTCCAAACTTAGCTGCCGTCAACGAGAAGAAATTTCTTCAGATATTAATAGAAAAATTACAAGTTGAACTTAAAGAATTGATAAAATTATTCTAAGGCAAGTTAAAATAGCTTCATGTTTCGATAAAAATCTAAGGCATCACGAAATTGAACGTCAGAATTCAATGAAACCATATCAAACTTTTGACAAATTAATTTGATTTCTACTTAATTGGCATCTAAAGGATCAATTAGAAATCAAATCAACTTTATGAATGGAAGATTTGTGATAAGCTATTCACAAATCTTGTGAATCAATTTATTCTATTATTGTTAGTACTTAAGGCGTAGCTATCAAGGGGAGGCGTCTTGTTGTTATTTGCATCCGTTTCTTCAATAAAGTATCGGATTTCCCGTCGCCAACGTGCTCCATTAAAAAAGCCGTTACCCTCTTAGAGCAATTGGTACCCTCTATTAGCTTTTGAGATTTACACTTAATTTTATACAATTCTAAGGAAATTGTACTCAATGAGTCTTACTGAAAAGCATTCCGGTAACAAAAGGTATATTTGCAAGGAATTTTCTTTTTACATTTACAAAGTATTTGATTCCGTTTTTATCTGATGCGATTAAAAGATAATAAAGAAAAGTAAAATGGTCGATTTGAAGAAATTCTTTGTCGTTATCGTCAACTTCAGCTTTACCTTTGAGAAAAGCGAACTTCCATCGTTGAACCGATTTATTGGTGGACTAGATATTTTATCTAATTACTTGATCATTATCGAACAAAATATTTTCTTAACAACTGGTTTCATGTTTTCAACTTCTTATTGCTTTATGATAGGTTTAATTTCGAACAGAACATTGTCAGTTATATTTCTTATGAGGTACACTAGAGGAGTATATTTACAATTATCTAGCACTTAGTTAAGACGGGTATTAGGTTCGCTCTTCTCAGTTATATCCACTCTTATATGATCTAGAAAATAATGACACTTACCTGTTCCCTTCATGATACAATCAAACTTTGCCAACCATGAGGATAGTACTGTTTCTTTACTTAATCCATCTATTTCTGGGAGAGACCTGTAAAACATATATTTTAGAAACTGCCCCTAAGTTCTGAAGGAATAGATTTTGAAAAAGTGTCTATCCAGAATTTAGTGATACAAAAAATCCATAAATTTTAACCTTTGGAAACAATTAATAGAAGAAAAATATAGTGTAGATTCTTTTTTTAACTGACTTGAAAAAAAGTGGAGGTTTTAAATTCGTTTGTGTATGTTTGTTACCTCAGAACTCCCTAGTCCATCAACTGATTTCGAAAAAACATTTATTTGAAAGGATATACTTTTAGATTAATGCCTTAAAAGTTTTATCAAAATCGGTTTAGTAGCTTATTCATCAAAATAACAACAACAAAAAAACATCTAAGTTTAAGAAATTTTGAATATTGCTTTCTTGTGATTTTTCAGTGGCGGTGTAGTTTTTGAACCTGCACCTCGCAAGTCTTATGTACGAGTATATGGAATAATAATGAAAAACCACCGGCATGCAATGCCAATTTGGGATCTATCCTAACATTGCAAACCTGACTCTCTTCTCTATGTTATTCCTGAAGACCTCTCGGAAGTCGTGGTGGGAACAGGCTCCAGACTTCACCATCTGTTCCACTCTCTCTGACTTTAGGAACACGTCATGGTAAGATTGTACTGCGTTCTGGAATGCTTCGTCTGCCAAGATTTGTGTCTCACCCTTGAGGAAGGCCTGGTTGGAAATTTACATTACACATACATTAGAAACGATATCTGGGAAGCTAAATACATCATCATCATCTTAACAGCCACAGGTCGTTCAATGCTGGACATAGGCCTCCCCATAGATTTCCCAAAGGACCGGTTGGAAGCGGCCTGCATCCAGCGTCTTCCTGCGGTCTTAATTAGGTCCTCAGTCCACCTTGTGCATGGACGTCATACGCTGCTCTTGCAAGTGGATGGTCTCCATTCGCCATGCACAAACACATACATACTTACAACAAATACAGAAGCAACAAAAAAATTGTAACCAGGGTTTTGTAAAAACCAAATTGTAAAGAGTGTCCGTGGAGTTTCTTGCTCGTTCTTCTCCATAGATACCTACCTACGTTTTGGAACGAGCTTCAACTTTCTGCCTAACCGACCGACTTCTTGACGTTATTCAAAAGTGCCTATAGATGGTCTATTTGAAAGAAATGCTTTGTTTTTGACTTTAGCAGTGAATATTTTTCAACAGATAAGATTTTGATACAACACGATTATTCGTAAAAGGGTGCAGAATATGATAAAAATAGAACTATTTTCTTCCGTACAAATGTTTTATGTTTAGGATTCGTAAAATGGTTAGAAAAGACATAAAGTCAATGGATTCATGGCCGGATAGAGACGGTATAGCTACGCTAGCATAGGTAATATCAGAAACGTATAAATCGTAAATCTTTCGGCAGAGAATATTGCCCGTAGCTTTCTTGGTTTTGGTATTGTATTGTATTGTATATTTTACATTTTGTTTTTTGTTTTTAGATAAATGGGTGAAAAATAAAGCTATTGTTTTATATAATAATCAACATCATCATCTTATTCATGGTTACATGTTTCTTTGTAAAAGGAACAACTTTTGAAGCAACTGTTTTTATAATAGAAAACATCGACTTACAATATTGTGGAAAAACTTTTACAAGATATTGTATTATTAAAAGAGGTTGTTTAGAAACAACTTTTTTAATAAAGGTTTTTTTTTATTTTAGTCTCATAATAAAGTAATGATTTTGGGAAGTATGTGCTTTTTACTTTTTAAAAAAATAAGAGGAAAGGACTAACTATGTTTACGTAAACTTTAGAGTCAAGCCAAACCATTTACCATTTATACATGAATGGTTAAAAAGTACCAAACATCCACCCATGCATACATCTATCCTCACAAACTTTACCGTTTACAATACTAGCTTCAGCCTGCAACTTCGTCCGCGCGAAAGAAAATATATTATCCTACGGGAACCGTACATTTTTATTCGGATAAAAAGTATCCTAAGTGTTATTCCATACTATAATCTATATCGATGCCTTTCATCCAGATCCGTTCAGCCGTTTAAGCGCGGAAAAGCACCCATTCATCCATCCTCACAAACTTTCACATTTAAATAATATACTAGCGAACTATTCACGATAGATTTGTTCTGTGTCTGGGTGTGATTTATCTATAATATGTATGTATTTATAAATTATATAAGTATGTATATCAGTTGTCTGGTTACCATAACACAAGCTCTGCTTAGCTTGGGATCAGATAGCCGTGTGTGAGTTGTCCCAAGATATTTATTTATTATTTACGATTTCGTTTGCGTGGCTTATTTCACCCGCTTTAAGTTATGTCTTTGGTTACTGCTACTATTATACAGCCTATGTAAATCAGGGATAATGTAGCATTTTAATGGCGAAAGAATTTTTGAAATCGGTCATGTCACATGGTAAAACATACAAATCTTTCCTCCTTATTGTATTAGTATAATAGATAAGTAGGATAGTTACATTAGGATAATGGAGATTCAACTAAGCAATAAATATTGGCAAATCCATACCTGAAACCGAGCCTGAATGGTCTCCAGTTGATGAGGAGTGAGCTTCGTGTGTCTTCTGGTCATATCGGTGGGTTGCTTCGCGTTAAAAGGATGCGCGATACACCGAGACACAAACACGTATAGCTGTATACGCTTCTTTTTGTCCTCCTCTAACTTTTCGATCTTCTCCTAAGAAGAAACAGGCAAGCAATTTATTAAGGCGATTCGCACACTGCCCCGAGCCACGCTCCGTGGTCCGCGGCGACGGAGCTCTGCCCCTGTAGCCATGTAACAAACGATAAACGCAAACGCTGAGTAGGCTTTAATAGGTCTTCAACTTTATGTGCTTGGTTTTAAGTTGAAGATGTAATGAAGATTGCATAGCGTTTTCGTTCTTTCCAGTCGCTAACGCTTAGAAATCTTTAATAGATTTTCAACTTAAGGCTCTGGGGTATTAAGTTGAAAATCTATTGGTACCTACCGAGCGTTCACGATTATCGTTTGCAACTTGGCTAGGGGGGCTGATGATTTGCAACACTGCGTGTGAACGCGTTTTCTGTATGTTGCACTACGCGTGTTTTCTTTACAAACACAGATACTTGCAAACAATAAGTGCCAATCGCCTAAATCTTCTTAAAAGAAGTAAAAAGTTAATACAGCTTGGTAAGTCAATACCAAATCTTGATTAAATTAACTTCTGGCATTAAATATTAATACTCGTATTTGAGCCCGAGATTAATAACGTTGTTGATTTTAATCAAATTTTGAGATTATATAAAAGTTGTCAATATTAAAGCCCGACGTTCAGACGTAGCTATAACATCTGATAATATATTGTGCTAAACATTATATTATAGCTAGCCACCACACACGGTAGCTATTCCATAATATATATTTTTGCCGTCATTATGTCCGCGGTCGTCATCGCAAGTACAATGCATTAATATGTCTTGCTAAAACTTTTCACATATTTCGTGACGTAATAGAAATACATATGTATATATTTTTGCTCCGTCTGTAGTCAATAAAAAACTACTATCGAAAAGATATCGTAATAATAATATGTCTTGTAGGATGTGAATACAGCAATCATTGTGCCGTTAGTCGTACTTAATGGCCAATGGCATAATAGCCAAAAGCCTCAACTAACACCTAAGGAGGCTCTCGTTGGGCGGTTGGATCAAGGCTTGATTCAGAAATCGGTACTCCTAGACCGCCGGTAGCCTGGACCCTGTTCCCGGTGGGCTGGTATTTTTTATATTTTTGTTTTTATAATAATATTTAAAAATGTATTTAATTTTAAATGTAGGTAAATTGAATTATAATTAATGTATTGAATAAATTAATGAGAATAATATGTCTTGCTGTAATATTATTATAGCTACGCCTTTTTTTTCGGGCGGGAAATGATCAAATGACTTCTCCCTCCTCCAGTGTCAGACTTTTACTGGCTAAAACCCATGTTTCTTCTTATGTATATGTCTTGATATATATTTTAGCTACATCTGTGATGGGCTATAATATGCTAAATTTCTAACATACCTGTGGATCCTGGTCTTTGTCAGAATGGCTGGCTCCTGAGGGGCTCGGCGAGGGCGCAGGCGCCTCTCCGGAGCTAGCACTCCCGGTCGAAGTCCTGCGCAAGAACGATCTACTCGATCTATAGCATTAAGTCGCAAATGTACGTGAAATTCGTCTTTACACACCGACTGTACTAATCATACTTCCTTCTTCCTTTACTCCTGTAGATTTCGTACAGACATAAATGCCAGAATCGTCTGGTAAGTCAGTGTATATAGACTAATGGTTATGCTTGAAGCTACAACTATTTAGCATATTTAAAGTATTTGGTTATTCCGAAACAAGATCTTAAGCACTATAACTGTAAAACTTTCTACGAAAGATCAAATTTTGCAATTGAAATTCTTCAACCATTTTCTAATAACTAAATCTAGGTCGTAATCTAAATTCTAAACGGTTCAGGTAAAGGGACGGTAAAGGGCAAACAACTACTTCTAAAGTAGCGTCTAGATTGTTCTAGAATGTGTCGTGAATGGAAATGGACGTGAGTTAGAAGATTTGTATGATAGTTTAGGTACTTACGCGTGCGGAGGGGGGGCTAATGCTGCAGCTTCCCGCTGCCTTGTAGCAGGGTGTAGAGGAGCTGCCAATGGTGCCGTTGTTAGTGGACTAGGACCTTTACAAACAAGAAATAAAATTCATTGTCTCTGTAAAATTTTCGCTAAGTAGGGAGTTCAGTATAGTATCTAATTACTGCCCCGTTTGTCTCGTGGTAGCAAACGCGGCTGCTAAGCGAGGGGTCCTAGGATTCATTCCCAGGTCGGACAAAAAGTGTTATTGGGTATTTTCATTAAGAATTTCTCAGTAGCAGCCCGGAGTTTGGAAGTTGGTGGTGTGACACTCCCGTGTCTCGGAAAGCACGTAAACTAAAAAAGCTCCTGCGCCTGATCTCTCTCCGATTGTGTCGGATTGCTGTCCCAATGGACTATGAGTGTTAGGGAACAGGGAGTGCTGCACCTATGTTTGCGCACACACTTGTGCATTATAATATCTCTTAGAAGTCGGTCTGGAGAAAACATTTTTTTATAATAACAACACAGTCGTGATTTCTCCGGTTAAGGCACCCGCCTCTCATGTACGAGGTTACCACCACCACCAACCACGGGGAAGTACCAATGTGACTTTTTCTACTGAACATGAACTTGTTAAAATCTTGGACTTCACTGACATCGGTGAAAGAAAACATCGTGAGGAAACCTGATAGTTAATTTAAGTCTGAAAACGGCAACCGCTTTGAGCAAGCATGATGCGCAAGCAATGCTCGTGGCTTCTCTGGTAGGTATATTATGTATGCCTGCAGTGGGACAATAATCGGCTAGTATTATTGTGGCACCTTGTACAGTGCTTAGAACAAACTGAATAGGAAACGGTGACTCAGATTATACTTCTAGGCCTTCATCCAACAATAGACGTCTTACGGCTGAACTAAAGTGAATGAATGAAAACTCAGTTCAGTTATTAAGTTCAATTGAATCTTTCACAATGGATGCTTTTGTCACTATTGTCGACTCATTCTTCATTCGTATTTTACTCTAGTCAGGGGGTTGCGATTGCGAGAGGAGGGAAATCTCGAAAAGTTCTTTTAACCAAATCACCAATCAAACAAACAATACAAAACTAAATAACTGCTTCGTTAGCCTTGTGGCAATGGGCTCGCCCCCTTTTACATTGGACTTCATTGGAGGTAAACATCCCAGCGCACTGTGGGTGAACATTGGAACACCTCTGCATGACCCTTCGGGGGATAACCGGCATTTTTTGGGGCATTAATTTTTTGGCATGTATTTGCTCGTGGCTTTTTTTCTAAGTCAGAGATGACAGAAACTAAGTCGACGTAAATCTGAGCTCACCCAGAAGAAGCCTGTTCACTCTAACTTTGTAGAGGTCAGGGTTGAATGCCTATGACAATATTAAACATACACACGCCTTTTTCACTCCAGTAGGGTAGGCAGTCCAATTCCTAGTTAATACATCTGGTCATACAAGCATGCTGATTACGAGAATTAAAATTAATAGGAAAAAAGATTTCTTCACCTTTACCCGGCAGACCGGCTGTAGACCCTCGGGGCAGTTCTGGTTTCCCTCGGACTGATGGTCTTCCACCCGCCAGGGATCCGGGTGGCATAACTGTTGGAACAAAGCTACATTGTACAAATATACTTACTTTGAATGGCAACTTCTAAAGGGCATAAGATTTTTTACGATTGCGTCATGAAATACACATTTGAATGTTAGAAGGCGAAAGTTTCTAAATCTAAATAAATAAATATCTTGGGACAACTCACACACGGCTATCTGATCCCAAGCTAAGCAGGGCTTGTGTTATGGTAACCAGACAACTGATATACATACTTATATAATTTATAAATACATACATATTATAGATAAATCACACCCAGACACAGAACAAACAATCATGCTCATCACACAAAGTTTGTCCTGGGTGGGGATCGAACCCACGACCTCCGGCTTAGCAGTCAGGGCCACTAACCACTAGACCAACAGGCCCGTCTCCTATAGTTGTATTTGCTTATTTATATGGTTTACAATAAAGAATGTTATATGTATACGTATATTGTGTTTTATCTCGATAGCTTTGTGTACCTTTTTGTAAATTTTCTCCATTATACAAAAATCCAGTAATTATATTTAAAAAATATTCCTAATCCTAATCTTTATTAATATGTATTTACAACATTTACAGTCTTAATAAAAAAAGAAACTATAACTAATTGGCACTAAGAAATTCCTTCGAATCGCCATCAACTGGAAATGTGCCCAAAAGACTGGCGGCATAGCCACTTTGCATGGCAATGCAAAGCGAGCCCTTCGGACACGGGAAGTGTCAACCAACCGTTTAGACAATTCTTTAAAAAAGCTATTGGCACACGGACCCCCACTGCCCGAGACTTTCCATCCCAAATGGCCATAAAAGGTACAATAAAAGGTACAAACAACGTCATCAACTGGTTACCCTCTTTTCGAACGAATTTTAATGCAAGAGGGTAACCAATAGATGTCGCTGTCTGTACAATACTTTCGCCGTTTGAGGTTGTTACAGGTGGAATTAAAAACCGTGGTTAAGGCAACGAATTGTTTAACAATAATTCTAGACCAGGCGCGCGCCCCCCGCAACCCGCACACACCCCGGTAAGTAAGCTTTTTGTTATTTTATTTAGTCGGAAATGATAACTTGAGAAAATCCTTCTACAATTTTAAAGAGTATTTATAGACTTGTCTACAGAGCAAGTTGAGAAGCTAAAATCGGTCCCGTTTGCCCATAAGATGTGAATCTCTATTAATATTTTTTTCTCTGTTACTAAAGTTACTTAATCATGTAATGAAAACTAACAAAATAAGGCTTTCATCATGAACTATTCAGAACACCAACTCACATTTTTATACGTTTCGTAATTACTGACAAAAATAGAGATCATTGATGCCAAAATTTCCAATTCGTTCTCTTAATTGACTCACCTGGCAATTTAGAAGGCTGTTTCTTGTGTTCATCGTCACTGTCTTCTTCCGATGAGCTTGGGTCGATCATGTTGCTGCTTCTGTGAGGACAAGATACACAAAGATTAGCCTTATCAAAGGGAGAATTAAATTGTAAAATGTTTTTGTGGATTACCTATTACATGGTGGTTTACTTAAAAAAAAAACCTTTGCCCCACACTAAGAATTTCTCCTGAATCCTGGGTGCGTTTACAAACATATATTATGAAGTTACATACCAAAACAGTACCCGGTACAACTATCTGCAGGCCATACAAATATTTGCTCCATGCGGAAATTGAACCTACGACACGCAGCGCAGCATCCAATCGCTTTATAATATGTGATATTTTGTTGATTATTACAAAATTTTGTTAATTAGAGCAAAATTTATGAGACCATATTGTACCCTTTTTATTTATTGTCCTGTCTATACCTCCTATACGTTGGTAATTTAAAGCATAGGTACCCCCGAGCCAAGACCTATACAAACATCTTTGAAACTGCCATAAAATATGCGATCCCGAACCCTGAAAGGGGTTAATAACTAATAAATAAAACCATATTAATAATTACTTTATATAATATTCAACGGGCATTGTTTATTATGGGTCTCTGCAATGAATAAACCTATTACAGCAGTTCTAAGATATAATCTAGACTAGAACTGCCTCGTTGGCCTAGTGGTCCTAAACGCGACTGCTACGCTAGAGGTCCTGGGTTCGATTCCCGGGTCGAGCAAAAAGTGTTATTGGGTTTTCCTATGAAATTCTCAATAGCAGCTCGGAGTTTGGATTTGTGCCCGGTTAATGGCAATAGGCTCGCCCCCTATTACATGGGACCTAAATATACCGGCGAACTGTGGGTGTGCATTGGCTAACCCTTCGGGGAATACAGGCGTGATGGTATATTTATTTTATTTATTTTATATCTAGACTAGCTGTGTCGGCTAAAACATTCCATGTATCTATCTATCTGCCTAGCCTTTTTCCAACTATGTTGGGGTCAACTTCCAGTCTACCTGGATGCAGCTCGATACGAGTGTTTTAGATGGAGCGACTGCTTATCTGATCTCCACAACCCAGTTACTGGGCGCAAGTATACTTTTTACTATTATATTAGTAGGATTCCCAATTCTTATTATGTAGGTACAATTTGCATCCGATCATACCAAACACAGCAAAATATCACGATTCTTTGATCTATTTAAAATATCGCATAAAACTCCAACGCTTTTTCCAAATCATCTCAAAGCTTCAAAAGTCAAAGCTATTGCCTATAAAACAGGATTGAAAACCGAATACATCAATTTATAATACATAAGGGTGAATATCAACAAGTGCATATTTTTGTCAATTTTGGTGGCGAAATTTTTTCTTTACTTTTTGTGAAATCTATTGACCTGGTACACAAATAGAAGGTTCAAGCTTTAGGAATCTCCATGAGGTCTGAGAATATCCCGGTAACTTTTTGAGATATTTGAGTTCAAAGACTAGTGTAGCCACCAAAATTGAAAATTGTCCACCATAATTGAAAGTTGTCCACCAAAATTGATATTTGTCCACCAAAATTGAAAGTGCTTAAAACAATACATTGAAAATCAGTTTTTGTCACAAGCTTAAATCTCACGAATAAAGCTCAATGTCTGAAATACTCGGGAATGACCAAAAAACTCCATCAGTTAATAAAACTCAGTCTTGTTATAATAATATTTATTATTATTTATCTGATGAACTCGTAATGATAATTATGAGGGTAGACATAAAAAAATCTTTTTATTTTTAACCGACTTCAAAAAAAAGAAGGTTATCAATTCGACCCGTATGTATGTAATATTGCCAGAATTGCCCAGTTTTCGTATATGTTAGTCTATATCAGCGTCTGAACAAATGTGCCAAATTTCAACTGTGTATGTATGTATGTTTTTATGTTTGTTCACGCATATCTCCGTAACTAAAAGTCCGATTTAAGTAATTCTTTTTTTGTTGTACTAGGTATTGTTCAACTTAGGGAATACTGCAAGTTTCATCAAAATGGATTCAGTAGTTTTTGAGATAGGCACTTTTTATTATATTATGTTTGTTCGCGGATAACTTCGTCGTTTATGAACCGATTTTGATAAATTTTTTTTGTTGGACAGGGTAAACTTCCCAAATGGTCCCATTTAAATTTAATATAGATCTGATGATGGATTCCGGAGACAGACAACGGAACTCTTCAAAAAATTACAGCAAATCAACCGCGATTGCTGCTATCGCATAAATATGCTTTGTTTACGCAATTACACAACATAACATCGCGCCTGTACACTCGAAAGAGTTACACAGATGTATACTTACAGTAATATTTGAAAATTTCTCATCTCAGTAAACGAAATCGCGTATTCTGCTTTCTTATGACTTTTTTTTAGCGGTGTCATGTTAATTTACATGACATGACAGTTCCTTCATGGATTTGGATAAAAAGTTGAACAATACCTAGTACAACAAAAAAAGAATTACTTAAATCGGACTTGTAGTTACGGAGATATGCGCGAACAAACATAAAAACATACATACATACATACACTGTTGAAATTTGGCTCATTTGTTCAGACGCTGATATAGACTAACATATACGTAAGCTGGGCAATTCTGGCAATATTACATACATACGGGTCGAATTGATAACCACCTTTTTTTTTGAAGTCGGTTAAAAATCACATAACAATCAGTCATTAAATCCAAGAAAGGATATTATAGTTTTTAAACATAAACCTTGTCTCGTCTTTATTACAAAAAAAAACATGTATAATAAAAATAATTAATCCTTAAATAAGTATTTATAATTGTACATATAATTACTCATTAATTATATAAAGTTATGTAAAACAGGATTGCTATTTATTCTTTCTCTTCTTTTTCTTTCTGCTATTCTTTTTTTAAGCAGCCTCTCTTCTATAGTCTGATTTGGCATTCTAAAAAGTAAGGAAAATAAATAAATAAAACTTAGGTACCGACATAACACTATACAAAAGCGGAATTAATCCCTTAGGCATTTTCTGCCAGTCGACCTTAGAGTAGTGCAGAAAATTAACATGGCATGTGCAATTTAATAAATAGAACAAACAGAGGAGAAACAAATACAATAGTAACGTATACTTAGATACATACATATAAATAAACAATGTGTAGTGAAAAACTGTCTTTATATGTAAAAATAATATATAAACAGTACATACTTAAAATTTGGTGGCTTATTTTCAATTTTGGTGGCGAAAATCGCCACCAAAGCCACCAAAATTGAGCCACCAAAATTGAAACCAGGCATAAAAAAAATCTTAAAAAATACAGTTATTAAGATACAATAGAATAAATATCACTGATAAATAAGTTACCCAAATCACTACCTTACAATACGTAGCTTACTGTTAAAACACTTAAAAATCACCAGCAAATCGATCCACCAAAATTGAAAAATTCTTGTCCCCTGTTCGACCCAAGATGTTACTTACGTTATTGGCGAGAAATCACAGCACTAAGCACACACCTATTACGTGCAACTACAAGCGCACGACTGAGAAATACAGAATATAAAACGCGATTGATCGCACACGCACAAATCTTCATGCTAAAGTAAATTGAAAAAGTGCTACCAAAATTATGACTTTTGCTAGGACAAACTTGAATCGAGTATCCTGTGCTTTTAAAATCAATTTTATAATATGGTTTAGTTGTTTTTAGATAGTGTGTCTTATGCATATACCAATGAAATGATTTGTTTTTGACTTCACTTTAAATTGTTACTTTGGTAAATACATTTATATCAAAAAATGGAGCTAGGACAAGCCACCAAACTTGAATTTTAAAGTTATTTATTTTTCCTAGCTTCCATAGGTAAGCCTATTTAAAAAAAAAATGTGGCCCTAATTGGAATAAGTTAAGTAGTTCACTATAAAAAAATATAAGAAACATCCCATCATTTTATACCATGATTCTCAACGTGGACACGTAAAATTGGCGCCTGGGATATTCACCCATAAAGTGTATGAAACATAAAATGTCGGGCGAAATTCTACGTTATATATGTCGGGGTTACAGAGCTCATGAACTATTTACAAGGTCTGCACAACCATTATGTCTGGGTATGCTTGAATTACTTCTCATTGCTCATTCTTGCTTATTTGTATGAGTGCTAAAACACCAGTTATGGAAAGTACATTGATATCTATACAAGCTGTTGATTTGCATTCTCGTCAAATTCAAGGAATTAACTTTGCTCGGGATTCTTAACACGAATCAATAATAAAATAAATTTGTTTTAAAATGGGACCTAAACATACCGGCAAACTGTGGGTGTACGTTGCTACTCCTCTGCCTAACCCTTCGGGGAATACAGGCGTGATGGTATATATTTTTTTTTTATTGATACAGCCTCTCATCGATGTAAAAGAAATAAGGTTGAAAGGTTTTCTGTATTGGAAAAGTGACAATTTAGAACCAAGTGAAACTGCATAATTATGTAACCATATAAAACCCTGAACGCAAAGGGCATTAGAAGGAACACGGAAAGGGCTTAGTCATTAAGAGTCTGACACTCCCTTAGTTTTTGTATCATTCAATTATCATTTCTTATTCTAAACCATTGGATGGCAAACAAACCTACCGTCCACCTGGGCTTAAGTGATCACCGCTGCCTATCTGCAATACCAGAGGCTTTGCAAAAGCGTTGCCATCCCAGAGACAAAGTTGAAACGTCTCATATTCCTGTGATTACACCGACACCCATACCCTTCGAACCGGAACACACCAACGCTGCTTGCATCAGAAATAGGCATATGTTGCTAGTACTTTCCCGGTCGAGCTCATTCACAAAAACCTCTACCACTACTTATCGAACTTCAATAAAAGTAGTTTAATTTAATATTTCCATCAAAGCTTCTCAAAGATGTATCGAACACTAAATTATTCATCGCGATGACACCCCATTAAGCCCTACTCTCTCTTAGCCTATCTCTTACATAATGTATGTAGGTACAATAAATCTACCCCATTTTGTATTCAATATAATTTTCCCCACCCATTATCCTAAATTGATAGGTTTCACAATTTTCTATATTTAGATAGGTACTCTGTGCGATTGATTTTTACCGATCTCCCCGTTTATTAAGTGTCTATTTCGATTTGTGAATTATACTCTTTGATGATATACTGCCCCGTTGGTCTCGTGGTCGCAAGCGCGACTGCCAAGCGAGGGGTCCTGGGTTCGATTCCCAGGTTGGGCAAAAAGTGTTATTGGGTTTTTCCATTAGGAATTTCTCAGTCACAGCCCGGAGTTTGGAAGTTGGTAGAGTGACACCCCCGTGCCTCGGAAAGCACGTAAAGCTGTTGGTCATTCGCAGATCTTTGGCAGTCGTTGCGGATAGTCAGAAGCCAAGAAGTCCGACAACCAGTTTAACCAAGAGGTATCGTGTTTCCCAGTTACTGGGTTGTGGAGGTCAGATAGCTCCATGTCAAACACTGATATTCAGCTGCATCCGGTTAGACTGGAAGCCAACTCGAACATAGATGGGAAAAGGCTAAGCAGATGATGACTCTTTGATGACATACAAAGCTACAGATTAAAAAAGCAAAGTAAAGTTAAATATTTGTTCAGTATTTCGATCGTCTGTCTGGCTAAAGTCACGGTCCACGGAGAGTGGCAATAATATTTGTCATTTCTTTTAACAATATACTGGGAAACTCGAGTCACATGAACGTATATGAATATGGTACTTAAACAAAAAAGGCCTATTATTGAAGCTAGTATTCTAAGTACCTTTTTAACGACCTATTCCCGTATCTATCCTCAAAAGTCATAAGTCATATGCTAAACTGGAACGTAAGGCAAACGACATCTCCACCTTTAGCCTTCACCATTTTGAATTTCTACAAACATATTTATATATATGTCGCAGGTTTTTGATAAAATTAGATTTTGATCAAAAACCTAGGTTTTTGGTGAAAAACCGGAAGATGACACATTTTAAACTCAATTTCATCATAAACCTGTAACAATTCAGATTTTTGATCAAAAACCTGAACTAGTTTGGGTTTATGATAAAGTTCTTGTCAACATCACGGGTTTGCTTTGTTTTATGACAAATAAATCAATTTAAATGAAATAAATAAAACAATCCATCATCATTTGCAACTTAGTAGAAAGAAAACAATTATTTATTTATCAAAATTTTACATCCATGATCCAATCAATATTCTCCTCCTAGGTTTTTGATCAAAAACCTAATTTTATCAAAAACCTGCGACATATGTATATATGTATTGTTTTCTTTATTTACAAATACACTAATATACTTCTTTGTAAGAGGTAATCTCTAAAAGTTCACAAAATATATTTCACTGATAGAAAGCTACACTTTTCCAGAATGTTTCATGATATAAATGAACACCGCGCGAACGAAGTGGGGGCCAATCTCTAGTGTTAAATTAAACTCCGTCTGTTCCATACTCACAATCTTCAAAAATAATATTTCTCTGAATTATGTGCTTTGTAAACGACAGTCCTGAAGAAAGGCAGCCTATTATTGCCAATATAAAGGCGCCGATTGTTTGTAAAATGGAAGATTGCCTCTCGACCTCTCATGCCCGCATTTTCTCGTTCCCCCTTAATAATGTTTTGTCCATTACCATAAAATGTCGATCCAATATCGGAAGAATTCAATGGAGCACCAGCCGGTACAATTGAAGCTATATCTATTCGATTGCATTGAACTGAATCGATGCAAATAAAAAGAAATGCAGGCTTAAGGCTCCAGGCAGCATCGTATTCAATTTAAAGATGCTATTGCGGTTCTAAATTACTTTTAATTACCACTACATCATCTGCTTAACCTTTTCCCAACTATGTTGGGGCCGGCTTCCAGTCTAACCGGATGCCGCTGAATACCCGTGTTTTACATAGAGCGACTGCCTATCAGACCTCCACAACTCAGTAACTGGGCAACACGGTACCCCTTGGTTAGACCGGTTGTCAGACTTCTTGGCTTCTGACTATCCGTAACGACTGTCAAAGATCTACGAATGACAGCCGGGACCAACAGCTTTACGTGCTTTCTGAGGCACGGGGGTGTCACACCACCAACTTCCAAACTCCGGGCTGTTACTGAGAAATTTCGCAATGGAAAAACCCATTAACACTATTTGCCCGACCACGAGACCAACGAGGCAGTTTTAATTACCACTACGGTAAAGCCAAAGGGAAGTTACGGTTTTAGCTGTCTATGTATGTATGTTTAGAAACACTAGAGAGAATAAAACTAGACACGTTGGGACCGCCGATACTTATAAAGAGAGGTGTAAGGCAAGGCGAGTGGCGACCCATCACCGAAAATCTTTATATCGGTACTGGAGATGGTCATCAGCAAACTCAACTGGTACAGAATAGGGCTAAACATTAGCGGCAAATTTATTAATGAATGTGAGTATCTTCCACTGGTCTTATTGAGTTGTATTTAGTAACCAGAGGTTTTTAACCGACTTCAAAAAAAGGAGGAGGTTATCAATTCGACTGTTTTTTTTTATGTTTGTTACCTCGAATTTACCGACTGGGTGAACCGATTGTCATGATTCTTTTTTTATTTGAAAGCTGGTGCTTCCCGTGTGGTCTCATTGTCACCATTTCAATATCTGATGATGGGATCTTGTAGAAATCGGGGGAACTCTTCAATAAATAACAGCAGATTAACCGCGATTGTTGCTATAGCAATCTAAGCTTTGTTTATACCATCACGCAACATAACATCAGCTATCGGTCAGTGAAAGTCTCGTCAAAATCGGTCCAGCCGTTTTGGAGATAGTTAAGCCGGAACAAACAGAAAGACAAAAAAAAAGTTTTCCTTGTTGAAAGTATTGTAAAATTTATTGTCATATACTTTAAGTAAAAACCTGTTATTTTGACATAGCAAATAGACACTTCAATGTTATTTATTTGAATAGATTATTTTATCTTTTCGTAGAGAAGCAATTATTATTTTTACTGTAATTAATATGAGAGAAGAACATGAATATTAAACAGGCTCATTATTTTCATTGCTTGTTAATTAAACAGAAACGATATTAATGTAAGTAAATAAATTATTCAGAATCTGAAAGCACTGTTTCCCAATTTCAAATGTACAGTCAGCAACAAAAGTAGATGAACATTTCAGATTTTTAAATTGTTGAGCACAATATCAAAGAAAATACGAAATGGATCTAAAATCAATTTAAATAAACTTTAGGTATTGCCTAAAATTCTGAATAGCAGTGAATTGTTTTATTATCCGACACGACCGGAGAGAGATCAGGCGCAGGACCAAAGGCTTTACGTGCTTTCCGAGTCACGGGGGTGTCACACAACCAACTTCCAAACTCGGAGCTGCTACTGAGAAATTCCTAATGGAAAAACCCAATAACACATTTTGCTCGATCTGAGAATTGAACCCAGGACCCCTCGCTCAGCAGTTGCGCTTGCGACCACTAGACCAACGGGGCAGTCAAGTACATACATCGTGAATTAGTCATATGTGGGGCCACAGATTACAATGTGCTAACTATATGCTAAACAAAGCATTTTGTGGGTCACCCTGACCTCGGGAAAGGTCTTAATAGGAATTTCTGCTTCCCTTCTAGTAATTAATTATTCAAAACGTTTGTTACATTGTTTGGACTAGGAAATCAACGCAGATGAAGTTTTGGTTACTGTGGTCAAGCAATTTGTGGAATGGTTGAAAAGGGAGGCACGACGTGTATAGTGAGGGTATAATTAAAAATTAATCACTGCCTCGTTAGCCTAGTGGTTCTAAGCGCGACTGCTACGCTAGAGGTCTTGCGTTTCCAGCTGTGTGATTCTGTAAGACCTCGTTCTAAACTTCGAATCTGAATCCGCTGTGACTTTCTTGATTGGCATTCTAAAAACTCGGTTGATAATTCGAATTTACACTAGCGCCGCTCTTGCGAGCGTGCCAGCGAGTTGAACTAAATTGATGGGGAAATTTTGACAGATAAAGTACGAGATCACGTAATATACGGTAATTCCACCGTCACTTCGACGCTCACTTCGCAGTTCAAAGTGTCAAATAAATCAATGTCATTTTAAACCTTAAGCAAAGTGAGGGTGAATAGCGACGTGAGATGCGAGTTCATGTCTGAATTTTACAGAATCGACGTACAGGTCGAACAAAAGTGTAATTGGGTTTCTCTATGAAATTCTCGGTAGCGGCTCGGAGTTAGGATTTGTGCTCGGTTAATGGCAATAGGCTCGCCTCCTACATGGGACCTAAAAATCATACCGGCGAACTGTGGGTGTACATTAGTACACCTCTGTCTAATCTTTTGGTGAAGGCAGTGGATGTCAAATATACCATGAAGCAACGGCTATGGTACTCGGCAACAATATAGCTTTCTATATCATCATCATCATATCAGCCGTAGCACGCCCACTGCTGGACATAAGCCTACCCTAAACATAGTCACAACATAGATTTGTTAATTTACAACGAATAAATGGCAATAGGCTCGCCCCCTATTACATGGGGCCTAAAAACACACCGGCAAACTGTGAGTGTACATTAGTACACCTCTGCCTAACCCTTCGGGGAATACAGACGTGATGGTATGTTACAACGAATAAACCAATAACAGAAAATCAATTTGAACCATATTTATTGTTTAAATTCAAAAAAATACATGAGTTTGAACGAAGCAAAGAAGCAAAAGATAAAACCAAAGATTGTAAAGGGAGCCTCTACTTTTTCTTTCATTCTATTGGAAGTCGCGTCCTGAGAAGTCTTTATTTTCTTTCAATTACTTTCGTTTGTACTCGTGCACTGTTTTGTTGTTCGTAACGACTCGAGGAAAATAATCAACGAATAGAAATATTTGTTTTTAACAAGGAGCTAGGAGACATAGTTAATGATGTTGTTGTTTTTGTATCTTTAGGCTTTTTGTGTTATAATGTGATGTAGGTAATTACATTTTCAAAACTAACTCCCTCGTTGGCCTAATGGTCCTTAGCGCGACTGCTACGCTAAAGATCTTGGGTTCGAATCCCAGGCCGAGCAAAAAGTGTTTATTGGATTTTTCTGTGAAATTCTCAGTAGCAGCTCGGAGTTTGGATTTGTGCCCGGTTAATGGGAATAGGCTCACCCCCTATTACATGGGACCTAAAAACATACTGGCGAACTGTGGGTGTAATTGGTACACCTCTGCTGCCTAACCCTTCGGGGAATACAGGAGTGATGATATGTATGTATGTAATAAAAATTTTCAGTGTGGTACTTAAAACTTATTTCGGCAGGTACTAGCTTTTTTCCGCGACTTCTTAGCATGATCTTAAATAGCCTATAGCCTTCCTCGATAACAGGACTAACCAATACCAAAAAAAAAACGAACCAGTATGTTAAAAAGAAAACAAACCTACTTCTCAGTTTTATAAAATTGGTATTGATTAGCTACTTTTTTTTGAGATCCCAGAGACAAAGTTGAAAAGTCTCGTGTGCTTGTGATTACACCGGCACCCATACCTTTCAAACCGGAACACAGCTTTGCAACGCTGCTTTGCGGCAGAAATAGGCATGGTGTTAGCATTTCCCCAGACGAGCTCCTTCACAAACAGCTCTACTACCTACTATACTAAAGTTTAAAAAGGCAATGACGGCCAAGGACGCTATTTAGCTTAGGATGTCGACCTAGCGCAATGTCGCGGAAAATTTCAAAATTTATACAATTTATTTAAGGGTTTGTACCCTCATCTAGTTAAAACATTAATTAAGGAAAAGTCCTAGAGTAATGTAATATAAAGTTTGTAGCGGACTGAATGCTATACGAACTAACGCTATATGAAGCTAATCATCAAAGTCAAGTCATTTATTTCAATTCAACCATTTGTCAAGCTTGAGGCACTGTTGAATGGGGAATATTTATGTACATGAATTTTTGTATTCGCTTTTGTTAACAAAACATGAAAATACCGTAGTATATAACCTTTTAAAACTAATAACTAAACTCTTCTATATCAAACATTGTTCGATGCAAAAATCCTTCAACTCTCAACGAAGCGATTCAATACGCTATAGATGAAGAAAAGTTATTTAACTTAACTAAACCTAACCCTAAATCAGTTAAACAATGTTCAACGTGTAACAAAGTAGGCCATAGTTCTTCAGAATGTTTCAGGAACAAAAAGCCTAATTATAATTCCCAAAAACAATACCATAAGGTCTTCATTTCCCAATCGGATACTTATAAAAATAACAAATTGGTTGGTTGGTTTAGTTTTCTAACTATTAATTACGCACCGATTACACAGAGAGGTCCGATATGACCTTTGATCACATTGGTTATAACGGCCATATAAACTCCGTGTTAAATTTCGTTTTGCTAGAAAGAAAATATATAGAAATAGATAGAAACAAATCTTCGATGGATTTTATCTTTTAGTATTTTATAGTTTTTCTAAAAAATATTTTACTGAACTGTTCCTTACATAAATGAGGATTGTTTTTTTCAATAAAAAAGGAACATGCATATTCCTTATTGTTACAGAGTCGGTCAGTTATTCAGAAAGTTGAACCTAGCTACCCGTTCTAAAACGTAGGTAGGTCTCTACAGAGATGTCAGCACGGGAACACCCTCCCCCCAGGGCCAGTGTCTGTCAGGGTTGCGAAATTGGTTCGAAAAAGTCACCGCGGCCCTGGAATGCAATAGGCGTTTTGGAAGAACACGGATGGGTTTAAGTCAGTAAGAGTCTGACACTCCCTTTCGCTCCGCCAATAGCGGAATAAGTCACTTAATAATTTCTCATACCTACTTTAAAAAAGGTAAGTCTCTATGGAAAAGAACGAGCAAGAAGTTCTAAGGACAGGTACCTAATTTTTTCTATGAAGTTTTATCAAAATTGTGGTTACTTTATTCTTCTTACTTCTAAATGTAGGTAAAAAGCAATATAATACAATTCAATAAAATAGAGCTATAAGCCATAGCTCAGATCTTTCTGCTTATTCCAATATTTGCCGTCGTTTTAGTATTCACCCCATTTCTAACCGTATCATCTTTCACAGAATCTTTATGTCATTTGCTGTACTAACTATATATGAATACCTACAATAACTAGCTTCTGCCCGCGACTTCGGCCGCGTGTTTTTTTTTTACCCGCATTAAGTTACGACTTTGGTTACTGCTTCGCTCCCGTGTGTTGAAGCGTGATGTTGTATAGCTTATACTATTCCTCATGAATATGACTGTCATTACAAAAAGTTTTTTTCCAATCCGACAACAAGCAAACAATTAGTTACTACTAGCGCCTGCGACTTCATCTGCGTCAAAGTTAATATATTATCCCAAGGGTACCGTACATTTTTCCGGGATAAAAAGTAACCTATGTATTCCAGACTATAGGTGTACCTATATATCTGTGCCAAATTTCATCCAGATGCTTTCAGCCGTTCTGTCATGATTGAGTAACAAACATCCATCCATCCTTACAAACTTGCTGCGGGTTGTTCGAAAGAGATACCGCGCCCCCGGAACGCAAAGGGCACATGAAGGAACATAGACGGGTTTTAGTCAGTAAAAGTCTGACACTCCCTCCCGCCCCGCCCAGGGCGGGGGAAGTTATTTGATGATTTCCCGTCTATAAAAAAAAAAAAAAAAAAAAAAAAAAAAAAAAAAAAAAAAAAAAACCTTACAAACTTTCGCATTTATAATAGTACTAACTTTTTTCCGCGACTTCGTTCGCATAAATGTCGGTTATAATTATATCTGAATCAAAATTCGAAAGACATGTGGCGATCTATTATCATTAGAACGTTATTGTTGTTTTCCTCGTGAACAGTACTTATTTTTGGGATAAAAGTTACCCCATGTCCATTTCAGTACACTTAACAACGTATATGCAAATTGCATATTTCAGGATAATAGAAACAGAGTTTTCGTCGCAAAAGCTTACAAAAAGACAGACATAGTTACTTTCGCTTTTATAATATAAGTAAGTAAGAACTGCCCCGTTGGTCGCAAGTGCGACTGCTGTGCAAGGGGTCCCGGGTTCGATTCCCAGGTCGAGCAAAAAGTGTTATTGGGTTTTTCTATGAAATTCTCAGTAGCAGCTCGGAGTTTGGATTTGTGCCCGGTTAATGGCAATAGGCTCGCCCCCTATTACATGGGACCTAAATATACCGGCGAACTGTGGGTGTACATTGGTACGCCTCTGCCTAACCCTTCGGGGAATACAGGCGTGATGATGGTATAATATAAGTAGATATAATAAGTAATTCAGTAGTAAGATAGAAGAAAAGCATTGAATACAATAGGTACATATTTTGCAAAACATATTTGTACTAAAGAAACGATATATTTTTCAAATCGTACCTAACATCATTATTTATGTTCTTGTTAGCATAATAATCTTCCATTTCGAAGTACTACAACTTCAGTAACAATAATAGAATAAGATTTTATTCTATTTTAGTTCACTTAACATGGGGCTTCTTTATGAACTGCTATTTTTATGTCGTTAAGTTCTATAGCCTCGCTGCCATTTTGTATTTCTACCAAGTTTCATTAGCATCATAAATATTATAAATGGGAAAGTGAGTTTGTTTGTTTATAACGATTTTACGGCTAAACTACTGAATTGCTGTTGATGATTATTAGTGGTCCTAAGCGCGACTGCTACGCTAGACGTCTTGGATTCGAATCCCAGGTCGAGCAAAGTGTTATTGGGATTTTCTATTAAATTTTCAATAGCAGCTTGGAGTTAGGATTTGTGTCCAGTTAATGGCAATAGGCTCACCCCCTATTACATGGGATCTAAAACATAACGACGGATTACCTCTGCCTACCCCTTTGGTGAATACAGGCGTGATGGTATGTATGTATGTATATATTTGGTACAGCTTAACCTGATGTTCACTCTGGGACATCTGCGACTATGTCTGTATCCACGATGATAGACATATACGAGGAAGTAGTCGCGGGGAAAAGCTAGTTTAATTAAAATTAACAGTAGCCAAATGCAAGCGTTAGAATTTTGAGGGACATGACCACCAAATTGAGCCAAAGGAATAATACCAATGGCGATGAACCAAGTCAGAAAAAGGAAGAACTAAAATAATGAAGGTCGGTTAAACGCTGACAGCGAAAACAAAAATAATCGGAAAGTAAACTATAGAAACATAGAAAAAAGAGTAGGTATAACATGGAATTTGTCTCTATAGTAAGTAAAAGCCAGTTAGTTTCGTAGCATATACATTAGTGTAACAATCTAATTACAGAAGACACGTTTCTTATCACTCACAGGGAGGCCTAAAAACAGTAATAATAATACCCTCCCGACCTAATTTCGGTCACAGCGACCAAGCTAAATACTGCAGCAGTACTGTGTTATTGGGTTTTTCTACGAAATTCTCAGTAGCAGCTCGGAGTTAGGATTTGTGCCCAGTTAATGGCAGTAGGCTCGCCCCCTATTACATGGGGCTTAAAACATACCAGCGAACTGTGGGTGTACATTGGTACACCTCTGTTTAACCCTTCGGGGAATACAGGCGTGATGGTATGATTATATGTAAACCTACCAACTATTCCTTTAAAGACGGTCTTCCAAAATGTGTCCCAGATGCGCACTCAAATTGACTAGACCGTCGCGTCGTTTTGCCCACCGCAAACTACATTGCCTTGTGTCACAACTGAAGAAATTAGTTGTTTGTAAACCCAGTTACATTAAAGCTGAAGTTTCGCTCTGCCGTTGGAACAACAGCCTTACTTTAATTACATAAGTATGAGTTTTGTTTGCACAAATGTTTGGGTAGGATTAAAAGTTCACCCTATCTACTTACACTGCGAATGTTATTTTGTTTTTTACTGCGTCGTTTGTCTAGCGGTCAGGAGCATGAATCCTTGGGTTTTTAGGAATTTTGGTTCTCTATTGTGTCACCTAACTTTTTTATCCATAATTTAAAGTGCCATAACTTTTTTTGTCCTAATCATTATTTGTCCGAATGATAACTTACCCGAACTTAATATCACATAAAATCACATGCCATAAAATTGAAATCCCTAAATATACTATATCTTAAATCCGTTTGTCATAAATATTACAATCAATAATATTCAAAAGATATAAAACCGTTTTCAATAAAAGTTATAAATCCTAAATTTATAATAATATTCTTTGAACACTTTTTTTTATATGAGTGTGATTTTTATCAGGTTTTTGTAAGCAAGCATGCAGAATGCAAGCAAACATGCAGCATGCAAGCAAGCATGCAGCATACAAGCAAGCACGCAGCATGCAAGCAAGCAGCATGCAAGCAAGCGTGCAACATGCAGCAAGCATGGTTTCTGTCACGGCTCCGGCGCTGCGGGGCTCTGGCGGTCCCATGCGAGCTTATCGTCGCAGATGATTTCACTCTCACCGGCGAGTGTCAAAACCACCTGCTCCTCAGCTCGCGGGCCGCCTTGCCCCTCCGCGCCTACGTGATTTTAAATTACACTCTAGGGGTAGGGCAGACAAGACTACGTGGAGTCGGTTTTGCAGCGATTCGTTTCTGTCACTAAAACCTAATTCTTAGCAAATGTTTTAGGACTAAAAAAAATATTATAAACATTCGGAAATATTGAACATTCGGAATAATACACATTATTTAACGCAATACTTAGGACATATGACTTTAGGTCATGTAACATTAGGAGCTTCAAATATTATAGTACTCGATATTATGACAGAATACTTTTAGAACTAAAGATAATTATGTTACACAAAATTTCGGGATTTTTAACATTATGGTTACTGAGGTTTATATCAAACGTGTTATAGATAACGATTTTCGGACAAACAATTTTAGGAGATGTAAGGGACTCCCAGGAATTTTCCCTTTAGGAAATTCTCAGTAGCGTAGTTTTTTTTGGCTAATTTTAAAATACCAGTAAGTCTGCCAGTTGCTTCGTTACTGGTTTTGATGTTAAATCCTAGTTTACTGTAGAATTAGTTGTTAGTTTTCCGAACCCATGGATACGGTACAGGTATCCACCTAGTTTTGGATCTTCGTCTTTTAAATTGATGTATTTAAAACACTGTGCCTAAAAAGGCATATTTTTTGTAACTATAATTAGTTTTTTCTTCTTTTTGAGTTCTAGACTATTTTATTCAATTCATTACGTGTACAATGTTTACTAAGAAAATAAATGTATTCTTATTCTTATACTTAAGTTAGAATTGTGAAAGACTTTGGACCCGTTTGTTTGAAGTGGTCATTCAAAGAACAAACGTGTACGATGCTCAAGAAATTAATTATTCCCTGTGTGAAGCTGGACACAAAGTTCTTTCTTTGCTTTTAACATACATACCATCATCCATCATTCATCACGCCATCAGCTCGAAGTTAGGATTTGTGCGCGGTTAATGGCAATAGTCTTTCCCCCTATTCTATAGAACCTAAACATACCGACGAACTGTGGGTGTACATTGGCAAACCTCTGTCTAACCTGTCGGGGAATACAGGCGTGATGGAATGTAAAAGATAACCCTGGTTAGTGCAAACGAACTCCGCAATATTACAAGATAACTTTAATAACACTCGTACTCGGAAAAGCCTTTGTTGCTTCCTCGAATCGCTTTTATTGAAGGCACGCGTCGACGATTTCAAGCCAGAATTATTGCGAAATGCAACATTCACGTTCAAAATGATAATACAAGCTTTGTGCTTGAGCATTTTATTGGCTCAAGTAGAGCATAAAGGTTGCTTGGTTGTTATTTACAAAGGATTTAGGTTATCTTGCGAGGTAATCTAGGTATCTAGGGGTTACATGGGACCTAAATATACCGGCGAACTGTGGGTGTACATTGGTACACCTCTGCCTAACCCTTCGGGGAATACAGGCGTGATGGATGGTGGTAATCTAGGTACTAATTATATTTTTTTGTTTCTTTAAAATCGAGGTAATCTCTCAAACTAACAGTCATATTGGGAAAAAACTTTTTATACATGGCAGCCAGATTTATGAGAAATAGTATAAATTATATAATATCACACTACGACCGATGGGAGCGGAGCAGTAGGCACTGACATACTTGGGAATTTTAAAAGAAAATTCAAAATGTTGAAATTAATCAGATTTTGTATAGAGAATTAGAGATGGCTGAAAATAGAAAGCTCCGTTTTATACCTCTAAAATATATCACAAAGTCAAACAGTCGTTTATTCGTTAGCTTATGTAATATTGCGCATAACTGCCCCAATGGCTTCATGGTCTGAAGCGTGGCTGTTGAGTGTGGTATTCTGGGTTCGATTCCTAGGTAGTGTAAAGTGATATTGGGATTTTCCATTCGGATTTTCTTGGTTGGAGCCTGGAGTTTGGAAGTTCGTGGTATGACACCCCTGTGCCTCGGAAAGGACGTAAAGCCGTTGGTCCCGGCTGTCATTTTTAGATCTCGACAGTCGTTACGGATCGTCAGAAGCCGGGAAGTCCACTCCCGACCCGTGGTACAACTGCGATGTCCAACTGGTTGTACTACGGAGAAGTAAATTTACCTATGGTTCAACTCTTTTTTCTGATATTTATGATTATGACCCGTGGTACAACGGTGGAATTATGTCCAACTGGTTGGACCACGGGGATAGGATGATCGTGTAAAACAAATGAACGTCTAAAACGGCCCTCGAGGCTTAAAAAGCAACGGGGAGCCCCGCTTCGCGGGGCCCAAAGGTTTACAAAAAAAATAACCACGAAGTGGATGGCGGGTTCTGTTCGCTCGCTTCGCTCGCTCTCTAGACCCCGCCATCCCCTTCTAACCTAACCTGTCCGAGTCGGGGTGCCCCAAGTCCCGAGCTCGCTTCGCTCGCTCCTTCATCCTATTGTATACATTTATCAGGAATGGAGCTGCCAATGATACAATGTTTGTGGGAGGTACTGAGGGTGTACACCTTTTTTTTTATTGATAACCTTTTCCTGTTTATTACCAGTAGTTGTTCCATAGATACATTAAATTCCCTGAAGACAACTATTTGGATTGAACCATTGGTAAAGATATTTCCCCATAGAACAATCAGTGTTCAACTGGTTGTTCTATGGGTAAATTTACTTCTCCGTAGTACAACCAGTTAGACATCGCAGTTGTACCACGGGTCGGTCGCTGGGAAGTCTGACAACCAGTCTTACCAAGAAGTATCGTGTTGATTAGTTACTGGGCTGTGGAGGTCAGATAGGTAGTCGCTCCATGTAAAACACTGATAACAATCAATTGCATTCGGTTTAACTACAAAACGACCTCAACGTAGTGGTCGTTTAAGTCCTTAATAGGCAAACATATCATCGCGCCTGTATTCCCCGAAGGGTTAGGTAGAGTTGCACCAATGTACCCTCTGTCCGCCGGTATGTTAAGGTCCCATGTAATAGGGGGCGAGCCATGAAACGGCCACAAATCCTAACTCCGAGCTGCTACTGAGAATTTCAGAGACCAACCCAATAACACATTTCCTCGACCTGGGAATTCAAACCAAGACCTCTAGCGTAGCAGTCGCACTGAGGACCACTAGGCTAACGAGTCAGGTCCCTAAAATACATCACCAAGACAAACACCGGTTTATTCCCTGGCTTATATAATATTGCGCATAAACTTTGACTGAACTGAGCTACCGTTTGGTTTTCAAGGACGAGTTTCTGTTAGAAGCTAATAAATCACGATTATTGCTCGGCTTAACCACACAGGAGTGGGGTGGTTTGACAAGGTATCTTGGTATTCTATAGGGTCTGGCTTAAAGGGAAATGTCAACAGCTATGTTTAACTAATATTTGAAAATTTTCAAACATAAAACATATATTTATATATATATACCATCACGCCTGTATTCCCCGAAGGGTTAGGCAGAGGTGTACCAATGTACACCCACAGTTCGCCGGTATATTTATGTCGTGTGTATGTTGGGGGCGAGCCTATTGCCATTAACCGGGCACAAATCCAAACTCCGAGCTGCTACTGAGAATTTCATAGAAAAACCCAATAACACTTTAATAATAATAATAAAATCACAACTATGTACAGTAAATTAAAAAAAGGAAGGTCATAGGGCATCAAAAAACTCATCCGCATCGCTGTCAATGGGACAAGTCACCAAAAGGCTGGCAGCATTGCCACGTTGTATGGCAATGCTGATTCTTTGGCCCAAGAAAAGGCCAAAGAAGAATCGACCAGTCGCTTAGCGATATCCCGAAAGACTAGATGAGCGCTCGGTCCCCATTACATTTGAAAGGGAGGTTATTCACCCGCGGGAATTTTGTTGAAGTTTCAAAAACCACTTGCACCCTTTGCATAGGTTGTTTTAAAATATAATAAACGCTGCAGCACGACTGTCGTTTTCGCATGACAGTCTCTAATTGCGGGTTTCGCGTTTATGTTACTACCTATAACATCAGCTATCTAACGGTAAATGAAGACAGAAATGAAGGCCCGTCGGAATCGGTTTAATCGTTTTAGAGATTAGCCGGAAAAAACAGAAACGAACAAAAAAAATTTTTTTTCGCCTCTGTGCCGAAAAAATGTGTGTTTATGTCGTGTAATTTATTTTGTCAAAACCTGTTATTTCGACAATATAAACAAACATTTCAATTTTATTTATTTGTATAATGAAACACTGAATAAAGAACTGTTTTACCCTTTTACTAATAAATACATTCTTAAGTTATTCCAAGTTTAAACCTATGAATACTTTCAGCTATTCCTTTGTTACTTGTTTTCATAAACAAGTAGGTAATAAAGTTATACCAGTACTAATAAAAAGCCACAAAACAAATGAAAGGTCGTCAAAGACTCGTTATCTAACTACCCACACTACCACAGCCCACACAACATCCACACTATCACATCCACATAAAAAGATGTCATTGGGTTTCGCAGAGAGTATTTATTACTCATCTATGTTGATCATTATCCTTCAAAAAAGTTTTTTTAATTATGAAGAACCAGAGTTCGCCCGCTATTTCTTCAGTGTGAAAGATTACAATCATCCTACAGGAACTGTATATTTTTTCGGAATAAAAGTTAGCCTATGTGCTATTCCAAACTATCGTTTATGACTGTGCCAAATTGATCGGTTTTTACGGGGTCGGCAACGCACGAGTGATGCCCCTGGTGTTGCAAGTGTCCATAGGCAGCGGTGACCGCTTAAAATCAGGCGGGCCGTTAGCTTGTTTGCCACCGACAGTGGTATAAAAAAAAAGAAATATTGAATCCAGATCCATTCAGTCGTTTAAATGTGAAAGAGTAACAAACATCCACAATTCCAAGCTTTCGCATTTATAATGCATACTAAGTTTTTTATAATTACTGCTCCGCTCCCGTGGGTCGTAGCGTGACATTATAATTATAGCTTATGCTACTCAGGAATAATGTAGCTATCTATTGTTAAAAAAATGTTTAAATCTTATATAGCTTATTTGGTACAAACAAACAAACATACAAAAAAAAACTGTTCACTTTATAATTAACGTTCAACGCGAACGAAACCGCGGGCTTAAGCTAGTATTTAATAAAATCCTTTCAACTAGTTCCATTATCTCCGAAATGTCAGGATCCATTGAAGATTTTCCTGGTTTCCTACCGTTAAGAGACAAAGGCGTAGTAATGTAATTACGTAACATGTAAGTCCTGTTTTTTACGATCCCTCTGGGAGGTCTGAATAGGATCGGAGAGTGCCTAAGTACTTTGGTTTTGTTTACTTAAATTGGCCGTGTTTCTTGTAAAGTAGTAGAAAAAAGAGCTTTGTTTTTGTATTTATTAAGTAGGTACTAGGTAACAAGCAGCGTTTTTAGACTTTTTTTTTCTTGAAAATCGGAATTTTGATCCTTCAGATATAAATATCGGGAAAAATACTAAACTCAGATTTTTTTATTTATAAGAAAGTGCAGTTTTCCATTCTCGTGTAATTTTAAAAGATATTCATAAAAAAAAACAAATTCAAATAAAAAATTAGCGTCATGCGCCAAGTACTTAAATTTAAAAAAATCGGTTATTTGGGGAATTTCCTTGTCATCTTGAGTACAATAATGTGTATAAGTATCAATCATTATTAATTACCTACTAGGCACGCTATATCTTGTACATTTAACTGCACAGGGTCATTTCACGCAGGCTCAATTTTTTACTAATTTCGGTGGATTTTTTTATTTGTAGGTTTTCGGATGAAAAAATAAACTTGTTTTATTCTAGAACACATTAGTATTCTAGATGTTTTACTAAGAAACAAACAACTGTAGTTGTTTTGAAAAAATGACTTCCACCGAAATTTCCAACCCACCGAAATTGAAAATTGTTCACCGAAATTGCAACACCCACCAAAATGGAATTTACGTATTGTAGCATGACAGTTATTAAACAAAGAACAACTTAGCCGTTGTCAACATTATGTAACGGCTGCACAGGCGGGTATAGCAGGTGTAAAATAAGTTTATTTGTCTGTATTCGATACTGCATCTTTTGACATGGATCATAGACCACATTTAACACATTTACTAAATTAACTTTAGAATGTGTACGTATTTTTAAAATATGTACTACCTCTCACAATACTACCCTCCAAAGTTTATCCAATTAATTGTAATACCTCTCAGGTGTAATAGTAGAATACCGCACCGAGCAGTAAGTTACTTCTTGTTCCGCCGAGTGTGAGATTGGAGCCCGAGCGTCAGCGAGGGCTCTAATAACACGAATGCAACAAGAAGTCACGTCGAGCGAGGTACATAATCTGCTTTTCTTTCAACTACAACACAAAATCATTAATCATTCAACTGATCCGTTCAAGATGCATCCAGAGCATCAGATCTATCCGATCCATCCGAGATGCATACGATACATCTCTTTCATCCAATTCATCCGATGCATCCGAGATGCATCCGATACATCCGTTTCATCCGATTCATCCGGTGCATCAGATATATCTGTTTCATCCGATTCATCCGGTGCATCTGTTTCATCCGTTTAATTCGGTACATTCGTTTCATCCGATTCATCCGTTACATCCGTAATGGATGTATCGGATGCATCCGATCCGTCCGAGATGCATTCGATAATCCGTTTCATCCGAGATGCATCATGCATTAGACCCAGCCGATGCATCAAATCCATCCGATACAACTAAATGGCTTTTCTTTCTTTCTTTCTTTCTTTCTAATCGATCCCATCCATCCTATCCATCGAATACAGAACCTCACATCGGTTAAAGAAAAAAACAGTGCAGTAAGTATGTATTTTCATTACTGCATCGCGAAAATACATACTTACTGCACTGTTTTAGCGACGCAGCAGTGACGAGCTTACTGCTGGCATTTTAGGTAGGTAACTACGATTTACCTAGGTAATTGGAAGAAAATATCTTACCAAACTCACATGAACCCACAGCCATTTTAGTATTGATGCAGTATCGGTGGCTAAAACTTACCACCGAAACCACCGATATTGCACCACCGAAATGAGAAACATGAAGAAAAAATTAAATAAAAACAAAACTATTTATGCTTTAGGTATTTAAAATATATGGTCGCTAAGGGTACCCATTAACACATAACATACTCGCGTACCCTACCGTAAAAAAAAAACATTCATTCGTACAGTAACCCACCGAGATTGCATAATTTCGTATTCCCTCTTGGAAAAAAAAAGTACTTAGGTATGGGTAGTAATAAAAGCTCCGACAAAAAAAGAAGAATTGTCCTTACTCAAAATATTAAATCTACTGCCTAAAATACTAACTTTCCGACTACTTTTGTCCGAATAAAAATGACGAAACGACCGAATGAGATACTGAAATCTTCGAAAAATAAACATGACTGTTTATTGCCATAATACTTTTCTACCAGCATAAATTACGTTCTACTGAAAACTATGCTCTGTAATTTTTGTCTTTACTTGCCTACTATTAATTCATACATTACCTTTCATATTTCATAGACTGTGGTGCTATTTTAACTGTAACATTATACTGAAAATATTATTCTGAGTGGTTATACAGAAACTTATAAAAAATATAAAAATGTACTTGTAACAATAACTTTTACTTGTATCATATATCATGAATTTTACTTACCACGGGTATGCTTCGGTTGAAATGATAATATTAAACCAATAGCAACAATAACTATTTAATTTTGTAACATAAACAGACAAAACACGCAAGGATCGGTCGTTGCAGAAAGTTCACAGGCAGAATCGTCTTTTGGCATACATTTCGTATCAAAGTCCCTAGAGATATAGATCCAGAGCCCTCGAGCCTCAAAAACCATAATCGGGGAGCCCCGCTACGCGGGGCTCAAGGGTTTACAAAAAAAAACTTTTTTACAAAAAAAGACAACCGCCTTCAAAAACTAAAAAGAGAAAAATAACTTTAGCTTTGGAAGTCGGCGGCTTTGGTTCTGTTTGTTGTTTTGTATTGCCGCCGACTTCCAAAGCTAAAGTTATTTTTCTCTTTTTAGTTTTTGAGGCGGTTGTCTTTTTTTGTAAAAAAGTTTTTTATTTCTCGCTTTTTAGTATCAATTTTTTTATCCAAATCCATGAAGGAACTGTCATGTCATGTAAATTAACATGACACCGCTAAAAAAAGTCATAAGAAAGCAGAATACGCGATTTCGTTTACTTAGATGAGAAATTTTCAAATATTACTGTAAGTATACATCTGTGTAACTCTTTCGAGTGTACAGGGGCGATGTTATGTTGTGTAATTGCGTAAACAATGCATATTTATGCGATAGCAGCAATCGCGGTTGATTTGCTGTAATTTTTTGAAGAGTTCCGTTGTCTGTCTCCGTAATCCATCATCAGATCTATATGAAATTTAAATGGAACCATTTGGGAAGTTTACCCTTTTCAACAAAAAAATAATAATCAAAATCGGTTCATAAACGACGAAGTTATCCGCGAACAAACATAATATAATAAAAAGTCCCTATCTCAAAAACTACTACCGTTAAGGAGTACTGTAGCATCATCATTAGGACAGCAGCATCAGATGTTGACACCCTGAAGCATATACCTGAGTAAGACATGATTACGTAACAAAAACACCATACGAGCATACAATTTTCGGTGGTTGCCCTCGATTTCTCCTGGATTCCATCATCAGATCCTGGACTGGTGAATTGGGACCACCGCAGAAGTGAACTATATCCAACAAAAAAAAAAAATTTGAAATCCGTCTATAATTGACGAAGATATCGGTGAACATACATAAAAAAAAAAAAAAAAAAAAAAAAGGCGGGGTCTGTTCGCTCGCTTCGCTCGCTCTCTAGACTCCGCCATCCCCTTCTAACCTAACCTGTCCGAGTCGGGGTGCCCCAAGTCCCGAGCTCGCTTCGCTCGCTCTTTATAAAAGTTATACTAAACTAAATTATACGAAATTATAAGTATGCCAAAGGTAATTGCCAAATAAAGTTCTGCCATCTTAAAAATATGCCATTTTAAATTCGGACATAAAAACGTTCTGCCAAAAAATAATTATGCTATAAAAATATTATGCCTTAAAAACGTTCGTCTAAAGAAGTTTATGCGAAGTGAGTTATGCCAAATAGGTTTCGGAGTATCAAGTTTCTGGCAAATAGAACGCACCCATTTTCATCATTATTGAGAGTTAAAAAATATATTTGATAACCAACAATAGATATTAAAACAGTTCATGCAAGTTGTAAAAATATGATTATTTTGACAAAACCTCTGTTGTCGGTAACTTAGTAATTTTGTCGGAGGTTCAGTATTCTATCCGGAAGTTTAGTTTTGTTATTCGAAGATCCATTTTTTTTTAGGAGAAAATGTAATTTGAGCATGCTCTTATTTGTTGTTAAATTGGATATTTTTTTTCGTTTGTGTTTTGGGTTTTTTGTCGGTAATTCATTATAACGCTGGTTAATTAGAATAATAGTCGGCCACAAATCGCTGGAGATTAATTTGTTTTTCGGAACCATTATTATTTCCCCTTAGGTATTGGCGCAAAACCTCGACAGGATCGGACACCTCACTACTGCGAGAACGCAAGAGCACGACTGGGCCTACGTGTGCGCAAGGAGATTGTTCGTTAGAATAGACTTGTTTACGTTATAGATCGATTTCAACAAAACACACCGATATTGCACTTTTCGCGTGGACATTCCTTATCATAATGGTTCTAATGTCTGCATGATAACAGAAGTAAAGGAAGTAATAAATATGGTTGCTTTATGCATAGACCAACATAATAATGTGCAATTTAAGTACTAAATTTCCTTCACAACGTATTTAATGAGGTAAATGCGCTTAAAAGTGAATCGCGGACATACCACCGTTATTGAGAAACAGACATATTTCTTTTTTTTTTTCATTTATATTTCAGAGATTTTTATTTATTCTAGTGCCTTCATATGAGCTAGTTTTCATATTACACGAAAAAATATAAAATGGTCTTATATATACATTTTACATAGTGATTTCACGCGAAGAACCTCAAAAAACGATGTCGGTGAAACTACCCCACATAAAGATTTCTTCTTTTCTTTCATAAACTCATGACACGAAAACTCTCAAGACACAAGACAGGACAGGGGTAGTCCCGACATTCAATTTCAAATTAAAACCGGGACGTCCCGATAATATCGGGATTTCTAGCGATGCTGACCGATATCTTAGTATTCATAGTACCAGCTAAGAATACATTTCCCGGAAGGTTGTGACAAAGACGAGGGTACGAGAATACTAGTAAGAGACCAATACTATTCTTGATAATCACAAGTGACATGTAACACAATCAAAGACGGCCATATTCTATTCTTAGTGTAAGATTTTGGGGACAGTAAATACACTATAATATAAGGTGCAAAAGACAATTAACGAAGCCAAAATGTATGTGCTCTTTCCACCAGTGAAACCACTTTTTTTTGTTCTGGGCCATACCTGGAAATTTTCTGGTAACGAAGATATTGGAGGTCAAAGTATTTTTTTTAACGTTTTTTTTTTATATCATTTCATGGCAAACATAACAAACGGCCCATCTGATGTTAAGTGGTCACCAGCCTATTAGACATCTGCAATACCAGAGACCTTGCAAATACGTTACCATCCCATTGACAAAGTTGAAATACCTATCTCATGTGCCTGTAATATGTACACCGGCACCTTCACAGCGGAACACTAACTAAACTTTTTCACGCCAACTAAACTTTAAATACAGCGACCCTTGCTGAATGCACCTGTAAGCACAATGTTTTGCATGTCTTACATTGCTGCTACCTACAAAAAGAGATTTTTCACATTAAAAATCATTTTCCTTAAAATTACTTAGTTTCATAGGCAGCATATTAGTTAACGAGTATATGATGTCTTTAAACCCCCCCATATAATACACATACAAATTAAAATCATGTAACTGTATATATTTCAGTGACTCGACAACAGCGTAACAATGTAATTTAGTAGCACATGCGTCTTATTTCGCGACGCCAGCGCCCCCTTGGGGAAACGTCAAACTTTCACCACTTGTAGGCTTTTCAGCACAAGCCCCTCAGGAGTTCAACTGCGAAGGAGGGTAGGCACGTGTCGCGTTATCCTCCTGGGAGGGATAAAGTTATAGTTCCAGAGAATATTGTGGCAGAACTGTAATTAATTGCGATCCTTTGTAGTCAAATGGGATTATTCAAAAGTATATTCTGGTTACCCTAATCTATCTACATCGTAAAACTAAGATAATCATAGTAATAATATTAGCTTCAGCATCATCAACATTATACCAACCGCAGGATATAGGCTTCCCACATAGGCTTCCAAAATGACCGATTGGAAGCGGTCTTTTATACTGCGCAATAGCATAATAAAAAAAAAACTGAACAACGCAGATCCAAAGCATCTATACATACAAAGACTAATAAAATAAACCTGAAGAGTATTTTTCTTTGCATGCTTTCTTAAACGCGCTAAACTCTGGAACTGCCTGTCGGATTAAGAATAAATAAAACTTTTTGTATTATCATCATCATCTCAGCCATAGGACGTCCACTGCTGAACATAGGCCTCCCCTTTAGATCTCCACATATACCGGTTGGAAGCGACATGCATCCAGCGTTTTCCGGCGACCTTTATTAGGTCGTCTGTCCATCTTGTTGGTGGACGTCCTACGCTGCGCTTGCTAGTCCGTGGTCTCTACTCTAGCACTTTTCGACCCCATCATTTTGTATATGATAGCCAGATTCATGAGGAGTAATATAGATTATATAACATCACGTTATGACCCACAAGAGCAGAGCAGTTATCGAAGGCGTAACTTAACTCAAGTCAAAAAATCATGCGGCCGAAGTAGCAGGCAAAACCTTTAAAGCATCTTTTCAAACAGCAAAAACCTTCACAATTCACGATCCATATAATAAAAGTATAAAGTAAAAATAATTCCACATAGCGACAGCTTACACGCGGTTGCAATAAACCTTCAAGCGACACACGACCTTAAGTAGGTAAGTAGAGCACAGTTTTTCATTCTTAATTCAACGCGCTAACAAGTTTCTCCGTACAAAGTCGTATTAATATTTTAAACTACAGCTAGGCGGTCGATAGTTCAGTACTTAGTTATAAGTGAAAGGGCGTTAAACTCGCGTACTTTTCCCATGACTTATGATCTTTGAGAAATTCTATTTGCGGCTTGCTTTGACCAGCTTTACGTCGATTCTGTAAAATTCAGACATGAACTCGCATCTCACGTCGCTATTCACCTTCACTTCGCTTAAGGTTCAAAATGACATTGCGAAGTGAGCGTCGAAGTGACGGTGGAATTACCGTGTAGAATTACTTCTTACGTGATCTCATACTTTATCTGTTATTTCCCCGTCAATTTAGTTCAACTCGCTGACACGCTCGCAAGAGTAGCGCTAGTGTAAATTCGAATTATCAACCGAGTCTTTAGAATGCCAATCAAGAAAGTCACAGCGGATACAGATTCGAAGTTTAGAACGAGGTCTTACAGAATCACACAGGTTTGGAGGAAAGTGGAAATTATATTTTTCTTACTCCTCCGCTAATCTTTTCTGATTAATTTCGTTGCGGGATCCAAGATAGTTGAATTGTTTCTCTGGGACTCGTCGAGCTTCATTGTCTCGGCGCTTTTCTTGTGGTCGCCACTGTTGATTCTGGCTTACAGGAGTTGCAGTGGTATGGGAACAGTGTGGCGGGCTTGTCCCAAATAAAAAAAAAAAGACGGCATGGAAGAAGAAAACGTGTTGCGCGGACCCCAAGTAATATGGGATAAGGGCAGGAATATTCTGATTGAATTTTAAACATAACCAACACAGACGAAGTCGCGCGCTAAAGCTAGTATTAGTATACTTAGGTGTTACTAATTTCATCATTGTATGTATTATGCGTAATAGGTGTTATATAACTGCCTAATTGGTTGGAACAGAATATTGGTATTGGAGATACTTCTATTAATACTCTTCTCAATATGGATTATCTATAATTAGAATCGATTTGAGTCTCTACCTTTAGACCGTGTCAGGGTTGCTAAGTGTCGGCGATTTCGATAAGAAATGGTTATCAACAAAAGGTTTTCAGTAACGATTTGTCCCGTTGGTGTGGTGGTCGCAGTGTCAACGATGATTGTGGGTTCGATTCTTAGGACAGTAAAAGCGTTAATCTTAGGAAACGTGTAATCCGACGTATGTAAAAAAAAAAAAATACGATCACGCCTGTATTCCCCGAAGGGTTAGGCAGAGGTGTACCAATGTACACCCACTGTTCGCCGGTATATTTAAGTCCCACGTAATAGGGGGCGAGCCTATTGCCATTAACCGGGCACAAAAACAAAACAAAAATATGAAAATGTTAAACATTTAATGTAAACTACATAGTATCTACCCGCGACTTCGTCCGCGTCAAAACTGACGTATTATCATACGGAAACCGTACATTTTACCGTAATAAAAAGTAGCCTATGTGTTATCACACTTATCACACACTATAATCTATCTCTTTGCCAAATTTCATCCAGATTTTTCATACATTTCTTAGGTATTTCTTGTGTTCAAAAGTGCCTATTAATAATGGTCTAATTGAAATAAATAATATGAGTTTGTTCCTGAGTTATTCTATAAGAAATTTCTCAGAATACCAGGCTAAAATGATATAGGTCTAGCAACTCTAAGAATTGTCCAATTCTTATAATCTTCCCAATCTTAATCTTATTTTCATGCAAAAAGTTAAAGATGGAAAATCTTAATGGTACTTAACGATGATCCTTACTTCTTAAGTAAATGCTTTAAATTTTCCTCTTAACTTTCCAAATCACTATGGAAACAATTTAGTCAAAACGGGTCCTTCAGAGGGACATTAGAAGTCCTCTTATCTTCGGGTGCTTTAGAGGGAAATTAGGAGTCCTTGGATCCGGTATCTTTTCCCTAAAGTCACACCATCACGCCAGTATTCTCCGAAGGGTTAGGCAGTGGTGAACCAATGTACACCCACAGTTCGTCGGTATGTTTTAGGTCCGATGTAATAGAGGGCGAGCTTATTGCCATTAATGCCAAATCCGAACTCCGAAGCTGCTACTGAGAATACATAGAAAAACCCAACAACACTACTCGACCTGGGAACGAACCCAAGGCCTCTAGCGTACTCAGTCGCGCTTAGGACCGTAGTCTAACAAGGCAGTTAAGTGAGTCCTTGAGGTACTCCCAATGATTGCGGGCCTGTGGACGGTGAGCAGTGGGTAGCTCACCGCGCGTACGTTGAATAACAAGAGGCCGTCTGGATGCGCACCACAAAGAGATGTCAGCAAATTGAAGGGGCCACTAAGGGCTGACGTCTGCCGGGGCTGCAGGTTGTTCGAAAGATATACCGTGCCCCCGGAACACAAAGGGCACAAAAAGGAACATGGATGGGTTTTAGTCAGTAAAAGTTTGATCCTCCCTCCCTCCCAGGGCGGGAGAAGTCATTTGACGGTTTCCCATCCGAAAAAGAAAAAACTCCTAAAGATACCAGTTTTATAGTCAGTCCCAATGACCTAGTTCGCGTTACACAATTGAATTAAATGTAAAAAACTTGGCAATGCCGACTATGGTGCCGTTTGCATTAATTTTCTGATTAAAACAATGAGTTAGGAAGGTTGGTACTCATTGGAACTGTAAATATTTGGAAAGTTGGCAACGGTCAAGGGTAACAAGGTTTTTATTTCTTTTCTTGAATGTTTATACTAGGTTTTGTGCGTGACTTCATACGTGAATGTTGGTTATTCTGGATGAAAATAAAGGCATGGATTGTAATGTAGCCTTAGTATCTATCCAGATCTCAAGCTATCTATTGTCATATTAAATTCGGTTCAGTAGTTTTGCCGTGATAATGTAACAAACAGACAAACAAAATAAATAGTTTCTTCTTATTTAATGCAGTCCATGTGGTATAAAAAAATAATAATAAAGAAATACCATTATCGTAAGCCCCGTAGTTGCACCACACAAACACAATTACTTTCGCATTTAGAATATTACTATAGATAGAATTATGAGTTTTCGTGTCTAACAAAAGTGTTATTTAATCAGAGCCAATGCATTTATTTCAATTAAACCATGATACTTAAACACTTTTTAATCGTCAAGGTCATACGTCATTTGTAAGAAAATGTAAGCTCAATATTCGTCTCAATGCAACATTAGATCTCTATGAAGAAGAACGAGCAAGAAACTCAACAGACACTCTTCCCAATTAACTTTTTTCAAAATCTTAGTTACATTATTCTTGTTGCTCCAATACTGTATCTCCTAGAAAAACGAACGACCTCGCAAAGATAATACGAAATTCGTCACGCTCCGGTAAAAACTCATTTTTCTTGGCAGATATCTAAGTAATAAGCAGTTATTGTGAAAAAGTAGCACAAGCCAAGATAAAATACAACGAAAATGGGAAGCCTTAGCAACTATTACTGATCTATAAAAAATCGTGGCAAGTATGAGTCGGACACGAAAGGTTGCCAGCGGAAAATATTTAACGCAACATACAAAAAAGATCACGTTTCTTGTATGGTTTTTGTTTTAAGAACGGCAAAAAAAGGGTTATTCGGTTTTCGAATAAGCAGCCCGGAGTTTGAAAGTTGGTTGTGTGACTACCCCGTACCTCGGAAAGCACGTAAAGCTGTTGTTCCCGGCTGTCATTTGTAGATCTTTGACAGTCGTTACGAATAGTCAGAAACCAGGAAGTTTGACCACCAGTCTTACCAAGAAGTATCGTGTTGCCGAGTAACTGGGTTGTGGAGGTCGGATGGGCAGTAGCTCCATGTAAAACACTGGTATTCAGCTGCATCCGCTTAGAGTGGAAGCCTACCCGTATTTGGTGCGAAAAAGGCTCAGCAGATGATGATGTATTAAGAACGGCCATATGTGACTATGAAAATAATATACGTTTCTAAAAAAATTTTTTTAGAGCCTTATAATATTCATTATTTCATATGTTATATGATAGACGGACAGACGAACCGACAACGAAGACTTAGTCAAAGGCCTGGTCTCCATCAAAGCGGAGAGGAGAGGAGATGTCTCCCTACAAGTCTACTACCAATCGGCTTGCGTTATTTTCACATCTCACCGCTTAGCTTTAACAGTATCCTATTGGATGTTTACGAGACTTAGCGGCCATTGCTAGACCCTCTGTGAACATTTCGAAAATCAACTGATTACGGTTCAAAAGGTGCACGGGCAGACGGACCGACAGCCAATTAGGGTCCCGTTTGACACCCTTAGGTAAACATACCGACACGGCTATACTCCCCGAAGGGTTAGGCAGGGGTGTACCATGTGCACCCACAGCTCGCCGGCATGTTTAGATCCCATGTTATAGAGGGCGAGCCTGTCGCCATTAACCGAGCACAAATCCTAACTCCGAGCTGCTACCGAGAATTTCTTAGAAAAACCCAATGACAGTTTGCTCCTCTGGATAATCGAACCCAAGACCTCTAGCGAAGCAGTCGCGCTTAGGACCTTAAAGACAGAACCCCTAAAAATAATTAACAAACACAATCTAACTTCTAATCTATTCAAAAAGGCGTTCATAAACCGTTTTGTTTATCTAAACAGCATCTTGGAATCTCAGGGAGATGAGGAAGCCAGAATCCCATTACTGCACAGATCCTCGGTAATGGAAAAGGCTGTAGTCAAGAAGGTTCGACCGAACGACCGTAAAGTTCGACACGTTAAGACTTCGGACGATAGGAAATGTCAACAGATTATATTTGACACTAGCTTTTGCCCGCGGCTTCGCTCACGTTAAGAAGTATTATCTTTCATCTCCTATTTTATCCCCTTAGGGGTGGAATTTATCAAAATTCTTTCTTAGCGGATGCCTACGTCATAACATATACCTGCATGCCAAATTTCAGCCCGATCCGTCCAGTGGTTTGGGCTGTGCGTTGATAGATCACTATGTCAATCAGTCAGTCAGTCACCTTTGAGTTATATATATTTAGATTGTTTGGTTGTAAGAAAGTTGGGGTTCGTGTTTCTTGGTCTTTTCAAGATTATTATTTTATACTATTAATTGAAGTTGAAAGTAACGCCAGTGACAGAAAAGTTGAAAGGGAACCGTTTGTCTTGGTATGGGCATGTGAAGAGGAGGGATGACACACATGTGACCAAAAGAGTAATGAATATAAATGTGGATGGATGGAGAGGAAGAGGGAGGCCAAAGAAAAGATGGATGGATTGTGTGAAGAATGATATGAAAGAGAAAGGAGTGAGTGATAGCATGACGGCTGACAGGATGGTATGGAAGAAGAAAACCTGTTGCGCCGACCCCAAGTAACATGGGATAAGGGCAGGAAGATGATGATGATGATGATGACGACTATTACTTGCTATATACCCCGCGTTTCCACCCGCGTTTAGTTACGTCTTTGGTTACTGCTCCGCTCTCGTTGGTCGTAGCGTGATGGTTTATACGTACAATCCTTTTTCCTTAACCACTCTATCTACTGCTGAAAACTGCATTAAAATCCGTTGTGAAGTTTAAAAGATCAAAGGCCCCGTTCCCACTTCGCCGGACCGGCAGATTTGCCGAAAACCGGATGCCGGACAGAGTGTTCACATTACACCGGATACCGGAAGAAATTCACAGTTGAATTTGGACCTGCGCGCACAATGGACGACGAAATTGTTGTGTTGTGGTCAAGCGTGGACAAGGGTAATTAAAGTTTCTGCTTGAATATCCATGCTAAACGTCTACTTTTACCAGAAAATGCGAGCTGAATGACGTGAGTGGAACACGGGCGGGGCGAGGGGAGCAAGAGCGGGGAGAGCGGGGGACAGATACCGGACAAACTCGTTCACATTACTCCGGGTCCGGTCGTTTTACCGGAAATTCCTAGTGACAAAACGCTCGGTAAAAATGCCGGGCTCGGCAAAAATGCCGGATCCGGGATAATGTGAACAGCTTCATATAAATTGTACAGCCACTAGCCCTTCCGGCAGATTTACCGGCGCGGCAAATCTGCCGGTCCGGCGTAGTGGGAACGGGGCCTAAGCGTGCATACAGCGGGAGTGACTTTGTTTTATACTATGTAATAAAGATTAAGGACTAACATAACCTATGTAACATTACGCTACGACACACGGGAGCGGAGCAGTAACCTAAGACGTAACTTATCGTGGGTGAAATTAGCCACGCGGACGAAGTCGGTGGATACTTCACTAGTATATTGTAGAGGTAAAGTTTGTGAGGTTGCAGGAATTACCATCTCTGGATCTACCGAACCGATTTTGAAAGTTATTTTAAGAAAGCCACGGGATTTGTGAGTGTCATAGGCCATATACCATCACGCTACGATACACGTGAGCAGAGCAGTAACCAAAGAAGTTACTTAACATGGGTTAAAACATCCACGCGGACGAAGTCGCGGGCAGTTGCTAGTGTTTATATATTCAAGGTTTTTTAAACGAAAACATGTTTTAAATGTTATACTAGACTATAAATAGTACCACCACGACCTCTGCACGGTTTTATGCACGCTTAAACACAATGTTTTCCGTGCGTTACATTGCACGCCACCATAAACAGTGATTTCACTTCAAAATAAAAGTCGTTTTCCAGCAATACTTTTTCTCACTGTTACTTTGTTTCATTTATGCGCAGTAAACAGCTATGGATGTAGTGACAAAGAATAACAAGAGTATGCTTAGATGGTTCGGTCATGTTTAGAGGATGAGTGAAAGGCGACTAACAAAAGGGATTTATGTGGCAGATGTGAGTGGCAAAGCCGGGAGGGGACGCCCTCGAAAGACCTACCCTGATCTTATCGGTGAGGTTTTTCAGAAAGGTCGGATGCGCAGTACTCGTAACCAGCGGACTTGTATGACCAAATGTATGACGTGTACGAGGCGAAAAGAGTATGTCAGGATCGTAGCAGGTGGTGTCCTGCGGTTTTTGCCTACCCCAGAGGAAAAACGCGTGAGTTTATAGTGTATGTATGTAAACAGCTATGTGATGAGTCTTATAGTTATATCTTTAAAACTAAATCATTAATATCACACTGAGTCATGGAAACTAAACAACAATAGCAAAATACCATAAAATAAAATACGCCATATTGTTATGTATTTAGCAAGCCCTTTTTTTCCACAACCACCTATAAAAAGGCCCCAAACACACACCATGCTGACGTGTTACAAAGAAATTAATTTTCCCTTTCGTGTTGTGCCATAAATCCCATGACTCACAGTATTACCCCATTATAAAAAATACTGTAAAAAAAAAACTATAACACATTTTGTTCTAACGTTTTACTAAACAAACCGTTTATTTTAATAACTGTTTATTAAAAAATGAAACAATAATATTGGTTATTTAACACCTAATTTCCGTTTCCGTGTAGCTACTGGCAACTATCAAAAGAAATTGCTAGAAAATTTCCGGCCATTTTGTTTGGTAGTTGACGGTTTTTCTTCGAATATAGCGAAGTGAACTGAAGAGTTTTTTTTAAGGATGGGAAATTATCAAATGACTTCTCGCGCCCTGGGCGGGGTGGGAGGGAGTGTCAGACTCCTACTGACTAAAACGCATCCGTGTTCTCCTAATGCCATTTGGGTCCCAGTGTCGCTGTAACTCTTTCAAAAAACTTTGATTGAAATATAAGCAAAATTGCAGACTATTGACCTGCTACCACTGGATATAAATAGTTCTAAAAACAGTATTAAATTACTTATTTAACTATGCAAACCCTTCGTGTTCCTGCATAACTATCCACTACAATTGTTTTAAACAGCTTTTCCACAAACTAACAGTTTATTTTTAATTGTAGGCTGTACCTACTCGACCAGACAAACAGAACCAATTTGTTTGATGGCCACTAGTAGGCTCTGTCTGTGTGTGGCGTGGGATTTTTAACTATTGACCTCAATATTTTTGAGCGTTTTTAAAAATAAGCTTAGTTGTAGTAGCGTCCGGGGAAGTACTACCACCATATCTAGCAACTGTAAAATGTAATTCTCCAGACCGAATCCGGCCACGGCGGCTAATCTTAATCAGACTAGCCACGTACGCAGGAGATCTTATAGTGCACAAGTGTGTGCGCAAACACAGGTGCACTCTCTCTTCCCTAACTCTCATAGCCCGATGGGACGGCAATCCGACACGACCGGAGAGAGATCAGGCGCAGGACCAACGGCTTTACGTGCTTTCCGAGGCACGGGGGTGTCACACCACAAACTTCCAAACTTCGGGCTGTTACTACGAAATTCCTAATGGAAAAACTCAATAACACTTTTTGCCCGACCTGGAAATCGAACCCGGGACCCCTTGCTCAGCAGTCGCGCTTGCGACCACAAGACCAACGGGGCAGACACATCTAGCAGTTATCATCCGGGCAAACACGCGGATGATCTAATGGAGATTGCCCCAATGCTGATCCTGCAGTTCATCACAGCTGCTGGGTTTGGTGGCGATCTCTAACCATAAAAGCGGCGATCGCAATAGATCAGCTATGGCCGCAGTGATACCACAGCCGCACAAAGAAAATAAATATGAAACAAAAGCTAGCAGTTGCGCTAAGGACCACTAGGCTAACAAGGCTGTTCCTAAGAACCTAAATACGACATCCAAAATCATATAAAGTAAGTATACCACATAAGTAGGAGTATCACATAAGTAGTAGTAGAGCTCTTTGTGAAGGACTTCGTCCGGGGAAGTACTAAAACCATACCTATTTTTGCTGCAAAGCAGCGTTGCTTGAGAGGTATGAGTGCCGGAGTAATTACAGGCACATGAGGCATTTCAACTTGGTCTCTGGGATGGCAATGCATTTGCAAGGCCTCTGGTATTGCAGATGTCTGTAGGCAGCGGTGACCACTTGACATCAGGTAGGCCGTTTGCTCTTTTGCCATCTAATGACATATAAAAAGTTGGAACCGAATTTGGGTAGCTCCTCAACCGACTTCAATAAAAGTTTTTTAATTTGTTTGTAAATGTACACCGTTATTCGACTTTTGCTGCTGACGGTACATATGCTTCCCGTTGCTAAGTTACAAACACAAGTATGAACGAATGAATGTAGAACTAATTTACATACATTCAAGTTTTATGCAATGTATGAAATTCCTGTAACTGCGCCCATTGTCTCACTGAATTCAGCGAGAGAGTTTAAATAATCTTTTATAAAATGCTCAACTAAAGTTAAAAGACTGAAGTTCTAGAATGTCTAGAAAAGTTACGACTTGAGGATACTGAAACGTTTTTATTTGAAGCTCGGCCATTCTCATACAGTTGCCTTGGGTAGATCTTTGCTATAGGGATTAAGTTAAATGGCATGCGATTAAGGTCAGGTACTCGTAACCGGCGTGCTTGTATGACCTCATATGAACGTAGGCAAGACGAAAGGAGTATGTAAGGATCGTAGCAGGTGGCGTTCTGTGGTTTCTGCCTACCCCCATGGGAGACTGATACGAAAAGTACTCAAAAGCCATTAAATATCATTCATTTATCAATTTGCCATTCCCTCAATTCGCGCTAAGCGTTTCAAAAGTATTTTATAATGCGCACTGCAAAGGAGTAGAACTCTCTACCTGCGTCTGTATTTCCAAACGCATTCAACCCTAATCTCTTTAAAGTTAGAGTGAACAGACTTCTTCTGGGTAAGCTCAGTCTATCGTTGACTTTGCCTTTAAGATGTTACCTCTGACTTCGACTAGAGTCAAGAGATACTCCAACAAATAAAACTCTGCTTCTTGTGTGGAGTATGTAAGGATCGTAGCAAGGCGTTCTGTGATTTCTGCCTTTCCCCATGTGATAAAGGTGTGAGTTTATGTATGTATGTATTATATTTCTCGTTACAGGCTCCATCGCTTCATCGTTTTGCAAACCGAGACCTTTGCCCGAGGCAATGGAACAGAGGGGAAATGTCAAATATATGTTTGGTTTTCTTGAAAAGGTTGGGTTGGTTTATGTTCTAAAGTGTTTTGTACATAAGTGGGTGTAGGTGTGTTTCTTTCAACCTAACACCCACTTTTTTGTTTATTTTAGATTAACTGGTAGGTCTATTGTATCGTGGGTCAAATGTCACAAAGTAAGTAGGTACTCTAATCCTTATCCATACTTATATTATAATCCATACAAAAAAATATGTATCATGGTTTTCGAAAAAAAACTATAGATCTTTGACAGTCGTTACTGATAGTCAGAAGCCAAGAAGTCTGAAAGCCAGTCTAAACAAGAGGTATCGTGTTGCCCAGTTATTGGGTTGTGGAGGTCAGATAGGCAGTCGCTCCATGTAAAACACTGGTATTCAGCTGTATCCGGTTAGACTGGAAGCCGACCCCAACGCAGTTGGGAAAAGACTAAGCAGATGATGATAGTTTTCGAAAAAAAGCAAAAACAAAACACAATCTACATCAGTTTATCTTCCAGATAAGTTAACCGGAAGTTATCTGGAGGTGGTAGAGTACACCATAAATCTATTAGACTGACGCCATTAGCCTATCGCCGCTTTACAATAGAGATAAGAAGTATGGTTACTAGGTACATGAAGTACATAGGTACACAACAGTGGGTAGATAAGATCACCGATGACGTCATTGGTATTTCAATAACAAAACTAACTTAATTGAATAACAAAAATTGGGCGAATTTTATGAACGAGTCTTTACCAACATGAAAGAAATAGAGAAAAACAGTTTATTCACAAGAAAGTGACGCACATATTACAATATAAAAATGCCTTAAATACGAACAAGTGGGCGTATATTGTAAAAAATATGTCCTAAACGAAAAAATATGCGTCACTAAGTCACTACCACGCGAAACGGCTGACGCTCAGCATAATGCCGGTGGCTTGTGCACAAAGGCACGAATCCACAGCGCTGGTTTTCAGTGTAAGCCGGCTTGTCGCTGTCTCGGAACTATAAATTAAACTTTAACTTAAAAGTAAAGTAAAGTGTCGTAAGTGTTGTAAGTAGTAAAGTGTCGTGATGGCCTAGTGGTTAAGGCGCCCGCCTCTCATGCACGAGGTTGTGGGTTCGCAACCGGGCACGGGCAAGTACCTATGTGACTTTTTCTAATTCATATGTACTTTCTAAGTTTACCTTGGATATCACTGACATCGGTAACCATGTCAGAGGCCCTTGAGGCGGTTTAGAAACTCTGACACTAGGGTGTAGGTCGTAAGACCTTACTGCCCACACGATAAAGAAGAAGACTTAAACATCATTTACCTATCATTTGGACATCATCACCGTGTTCATACATCTCTCAATATGTTTCTGTCATCATCATCATCTGGGCTTTCCCTAAAGATAGCCACAAAAGCCGGTCCTGCGCTGCCCGCATGCAGCGATGTTCGGCGACCTTTACTAGGTCTTCGGTCTATCTCGTGGGCTGCCTTTCTACACTGCACCTTCTGGTGCGTGGTCGTCACTCAAGAGCTTTATAACCCCAACTACCATTTACTCTGCTAGCTATGTACCCTGCCTATTGGCACTTGAGTTTTGAGCAATTTTGAGAACTATTTGTCGGTTACCTTAGTTCTTCTGCGAATTTCCTCATTTCACGATGCCTTTTGGGTCATACTCAGAAAAAGTGTACATTTGATATATCTTCTTGTCCCGCTACTTCAGATTTAAGTAAACATCTAATAGTATGATATGTTTTCTTTTCCCGCCCCTTGTTGTTATGTTAGTTTATTAATATGAAGATTTCTCTGGTATTTTAACTTTATTTATCATCAAAAGATAAAAAAATTTGAATATCAAAACATTGCTATAAATATCCTCATACATTTTTTTAGTGTCCCAATGACCATTACACATTTTCAGAGATGAATTGTTACGAATATTTATCGCTTTTCTTAACATTGACTGTGGCTATATTGTTCAAGTATAATCAAGTAACTAAATAAGACCAATTTTATTCGTAAATCATTTAAAGAAGAAATTATTTTAATTAAACAAATGTTGTCCCAAAATTATGAAGTTTCGTTACTAAGGGTTAGTAACACGTAATAAAATTTGAAACGCGATGATTTAAGGTGCTATCATTTGTTTTTCCTATTCTGGCAAAATTATTACTTACGTCAAAACCACTCTCACGGCAGCCATTATGTTTTCGCCATAGTCGTGAAGTCAAGACGTGTATCAAGTGAATATTTACAAAATAATCCCTCAGGGTGATAAACGTCGATTTTTGTGATAAGTTTATTACATTTTTTGTTTTCTTAATATGTTCTTTTCTTATTTTTTGTATTATCTTAACGAATACACTCAGTGCTTGCATGGTAAAACCGTGGTTTACGTATAATATTTTTAGAAGTTATAATTTCTCAGATTTTATTCTCATTTTCGTTATATTGCGTTACGTTACGAAACTGAAAAATTGTTAAGCTTACTTCACAAAAGCGAGAAGTGCAAACTATAGTTACCGGCTCGTAAGTTGGCCAAAGATTATGGTAAACTCGCGCACGCACAATTTCGTTGCCAACTAAAATTATAACATTCCTTTATTATTTCTGATATTTTTTATTGATCTTAATAAGACTGATAAGCCAAATATAATCACTTGTTTTATTCGCCCAATCCTTGTGTACTATACCTTATGACATCAGTTTCGTGACGGAGATTCTCAGTATCGTTACCTATCAGTTTAGTTACAAATTTAAAATGTACACTTTTTCTGAGTATGACCCTTTTACTAATTTGTAATATTACATTTAACTTACTTACGCCCGCAATTTCATTTGCGTGAATGTTGGTTTTTATGTGGGGGGCAGATTGTTTGCGCGAAACCATAATTCTTTTTCTAAAATAAAAGTCTCCTAAGTCTCTCCTTATGACATCAGCAAATAGTCAGTGAATATCCGGTTAATATCAATAATAAACATTATATTATGAACGTCATCTTTTTTTTTCTCTAGCCTATATTGTCCCACTGCTGAGCAAATGCTTCTTTATTACTTAGGTATCATTTTAGTAGTTTTTGTTTTATTTATGTTTAAATTCACCAATCTCCGAAACCACTGGTCCGAATCTGAAAATACTATCACTAATACAAAGTTTCCCTGTTCCTGACTGCAAACAAAAATAGGGATAGTCACGCGGACGAAGTCGCGAACAGAAACTAGTCACCTTGATTTGTATTAAAGTTTTAACTAAAATTGACAGCTTCTATTTATGTCCGACTCTTTCTAGTTTCATTCGAAAGAGCAAGACAGAAATAGGTATGACGTCTTTCAGCTTTCGTCTTAGCAGAATCGGCAAAAATATCTTTGTTCTTTCAAAACTAGGTCATCTGTTCACCACACAAAGCTTTAATTACCTTAACTTTTTCCAATAACTTGCCAGAAGATTAACCGGCGTTTCTTCCATCCTAGACCTAGCAATTATTAGGTTTAAAAGCCTTGATTAACTCACTCAGCGAGATACTAGCTGCGCCAATTTAGACGTTAATAGTATGTCATTAAGTGCTATTACTATCAAGGCTGGGGTAATGATATTTCCCATGGGAAATCATGTTGATACAGGCTTTTAGTGCGGGTAGTTTCATAATCTTATTTTCTCGTGTTGCGAGGGTGGGTAGCTATATATCATATGTAGTGTGTCTTTATGAAGAGTGAGTGGCAACGTAGGGAGGGGAGTTCCTAGACAGGAGTAATTCCGATCTGTCATCTCGACTTGTCCCCTTAGGGGGACAGATCGAAAAATTAGACCAAATCAGAATCAAATCTGTCCCCCTAACACTGATAAATAGATATAGATGGGATCGAATTAAATTTGGACTGTACCCTCGTTGCTAACAGGGGCACAGATGAAACTTTTTTAAAGATTTGTCCCCTTAGGTCGACAAAGCAGATCAGAATCATTTCTAGAAAGACCTACCCTGACCTTATTGGTGAGGTTCTTCTGAAAGGTCGGGTGTGCAGAACTCGTTTCCGGTGTGCTTGTATGACCAAATGTATGACCGTGGACGAGGCGAAAGGAGTATGTAAGGATCGTAGCAGTTGGCGTTCTGAGGTTTCTACCTACTGCCTACCCCCATGGGAGAAAGACGTGAGTTTATGTGTGTTTATTTATAAAGAGGTGTTTCAGTTAGGTTGACTTAAAAAGTTCTCAGCATGAATTGAATTTTATTACTTTACTCAAATTATTTTAAGAAAGAAATATTACGTAGTTACTAAAATATTTGCATGAAACATAGCTTCGTTTCAGAGCATTAAGAATAAGTCAAAGTCAAATCATTTAATTATATAAGACCATTAAAAAGCACTTTTGAACGTCATAAACAAGAAAAATGAATTGAAGTTAGCTGGCCCTTCCAAAAGGTAGTTTTTTTATGGAAAATAATGGGCAAAAAGCTCTATAATTAGCCTTTTAAAATAAATGTTTTATTTTTTCTGTTCTTCTCTGTCCGAGACGCGGCTTTTGTCCTCCAGTTGAACAATAATAAATAAATAAAAAATATACCATCACGGCTGTATTCTCCGAAGGGTTAGGCAGAGGTGCACCAATGTACACCTACAGTTCGCCGGTATGTTTAGGCCAGTTTAGGTCCCATGTAATAGGGGGCGAACCTTTTGCCACTACTGGACAAAAATCGTAACCCCGAGCTGCTACTGAGAATTACACAGAAAAATCTATTAACATGACTTGGGAATCGAACTGAGTCTAGCGTAGCAGTCGTGCTTAGGCCAACAACAACAACAAGCAACAGACAACAAGCAACAACAACAAACAACAACTTCAACAACTTCTTGTTGTTGGGCTAACAAAGCAGTCCTTAGTACCCTAGGCTAACGAGGCAAGTTAGAACAAAGACTTCTAGAAACCTGATTTGTTATCTAATATCTTGAAAATACGTACAAGCGTCTATAGCCAAAGGCACATTTCCATTTGTTACGAAAAACATTTTATGTAACTTCAAAAAAGAAAACCAGATCAGCTTTTTATAATTTTATATAAAATATGGATAAGTATCGACACTGGTGCTTCAATAAACGCGGTCAAAGTGCTCTTGTTCGCTCAAAGTTCTTACATTATGGACGACACTAATTAATTCGGAGTCGATAGTCGAGAATTTCTCCCATTAAAACCATAAGTATGATTTAACAGCTTCTGCCCGCGACTTTCTCCGCTTCAAATTTAAAATACAGGATAAGTTTTTAACCAGTGCGTAAATTTTTTTTGGTAGTTCAGTGTCAGTAATAGAACACATTTCCGTGTTTAGTTAAAAAAAAAAAAAAAAAATTCATCCTTATCCGAGTTTGAAATAAGCAAAACATGGACATAATCTATTCGCCATACTATCAATGAAAACTCTTGGCTGCTGCCCGGGTGCATGGCTGGGGTGAGGGGGTGGGGAATGCGCTAGCGCCGAGTGACAATAAAATATGGTTTTTTAGTAAACATGTTTCATAAGCGATAACTTTTTTTTTAGTACTAAGACATATCAAAATAAAATATACGTGTTTAATAAAACGTGTTGAAGTTTATTATGGCAAAATTTACGCACTGGTTAAAAATTTTTTCTGTATATTATCCCGCGGGAACCGTACATTCCGGGGTAAAAAGTATCCTATGTGTTATTCCATACTGAAATCTATCTCAGTGCCAAATTGCATCCAGACCCGTTCAGCCGTATAAGCGTGAAAGAGTAACAAACATCCATCCATCCTCAGTAACTTATTCAGAGGGGCCATTAAGGGCCGATGCCTGCCGGGGCTGCGGGTTGTTTGAAAGAGATACCGCGCCCCCGAAACGCAAAGGGCACAAGAAGGAACATAGATGGGTTTTAGTCAGTAAAAGTCTGACACTCCCTCCCGCCACGCCCAGGGCGGGAGAAGTCATTTGATGATTACCCATCTTTAAAAAAAAAATCCTCCGTAACTTTCGCATTTTTAATATTAGTACCTAGTAGAATTATAGGATAGGATATAGGATTATGTATTATATTTTTTTTTTTTTTTTTTTTTTTTGTTTTCTCAGTAGCGGCTCGGAGTTTGGATTTGTGCCCGGTTAATGTCAATAGGCCCCTATTGCATGGGACCTAAATATACCGGCGAACTGTGGGTGTACATTGGTACACCTCTGCCTAACCCTTCGGGGAATACAGGCGTGATGGTATATATTTTCAGGCTTATAATATGTACCAATACGCCAGACTAAGCGACAAAAAAATGTATGTTTTCGGTGCCCTGTGTTCGGATAGCCCCTTAAGGGTGAGGCGAAACGAGCGTGTATGTTGCAGAATTTCGGTCGCGTAATTTACTTTCTACTGAAACTGACAACTCATTTTGCGTCGCCGTGTGAACGAAACAAGAGTTTTGTATGAAACCGAATGTAGAAGAAATTACGCTACCGAAATTCTGCGACTCACGACTCACAAAATTACGCTCGTTTGGCCTCACCCTTATGGAAGTAAGGAGTAACATACTACATGTAAACAATCACCAACTCTTCGAACAATCCTACTACTATTATAAAGGCGAAAGTTTGTATGTATGGATGGATGTTTGTTACTCTTTCACGCTTAAACGGCTGAATGGATCTGGATGAAATTTGGCACAAAGATAGATTATAGTCTGGAATAACACATAGGCTACTTTTTATCCCGGGAAAATGTACGGTACCCGTAGGATAACACATCAACTGTGACGCGGACGAAGTCGCGGGCAGAAGCTAGTTGCTTTATAAACTTGTCAAAATAGTACACGAAACAACAATAATTTGTACAAGTGTGTATGTAGTGTTTTGTTTGCTGTGTAGTCTTTTGTTTAAAGGCAATAAGTGATTCAATTTTGAATATTAAATTAAATTCTACCCACGGTGCTATAAAAACTAACATACGACATTTCTCCTAATTTTAATCGACTTCAAAAAAGAAGGAGGTTCTCAATTCGACTGTATGTTTTTTTTTGTATGGTTGTGCGATCATTGCTCTAATTAGGATTTGATTTGAATGATTCTTTGGTGGTCCCATTTACATTTTATCAAAGGTTATAAGGAACTTAGTTTATAAATCAAAATACATGAAAAAATGTTCAGCAGTGGATGTCTTTCGGCTGATATGATGATTATGAATTAATGTAATTATAGAGAGACTGTAAGTCGGCTTTTTCGCAGAACTAAGCTTAATAATATTATTAAAAAGAAAACTTCATAACTTTGAGAAAAATCTAGAACAATTGCGACATTGCAAAGGTTTCAAAAAATAAAGCAGCATTTTAAATGCGTCAATTTCAAAGCAAAACACACATTAACATAATAAAAATAAAATCCTTTTTGCATAAGTAACAAAATTACTTCCCGTAATCCCATACCATAATGTTGCCATAAATAAAAATAACAATATTCGTTGGCATTTTGAACATCAAAACAATATTTTGTTAAGATAACACTCCTTATCGTATATTCTCCTTGATCTTTTGGCAAAGCATGAAGGTTTGAAGATGGAATAATATCATACTGAATAAGTAATTACCACATTGTACTGTAGAGGCTTTGGCTGAATGAGTGGAATACAAACTCTTTGAAGAGTTTTGTACTATGAGTTAGGTGCCACTTTAACATACAACATACAATCACGCCTGTATTCCCCGAAGGATTAGGCAGAGGCGTACCAATGTACACCTACAGTTCGCCGGTATGTTTAGGTCCCCTGTAATGGGGGGCGAGCCTATTGCCATCAACCGGGCACAAATCCTAACTCCGAGCTGCTACTGAGAATGTCATAGAAAAACCCAATAACATTTGTTTGACCTGAGAATCGGACCCAGGACCTCTAGCGTAGCAGTCGCGCTCAGGACCATTAGGCCAACGAGGCAGTTAAATTACACACAGAATTAAAATACATTTGAAATTTCAAACAATATTTGATTATTATTATTTACCTCGTTACTCTAGTGGTCCTACGCGCGACTGCTACGCTAGAGGTCTTGTGTTCGATTCCCAGGTCAAACATAGTGTTACAGGGTTTTTCTATAAAATTCTCAGTAGCAGCTCGGCGTTAGGATTTGTGCCCTGTTAATGGCAATAAGCTCGCCCCCTATTAAATGGGACCTAAACATACCGGCCAATGCGGTTAATGTGGGTGTATACAGTCGTAACTTATGTTATAAGAAATATTGAGCATGATATTATTAGTTTCTTTTTAATTTTTCACTTCCTCTGCATCCGCACTAGCTGGCATTTACGCAGACGAACCCGCGGGCAATAGCTAGTAGTATAATATATGGTTTTAATTTAACAGGTTTCATTTACAAAACTTTTCATGACTTGAGTAAACTCATTTAAAAGTTTTAGGGCAAGTACCTTTTTTTAATTTATAAAGCCTTCTACGGTTTCTGCATACCAGATGAAATTAATGAAGCCTGTGATATTATAATTTTCTGCTAGCGTACCTATGGCGACACATTTGTTGAAAATTACACGACCGAAATTCCGGTCGCGTTTTTAGAAAAATTATGCTACGCAAATTCGGCCTAATGCGTAGGAGACATTGAACTTTACTACGCGTAATTTTGGTAGATACAGCAGTGGCTACATAAACAAGTGATATTTATTATTGATTAGTTTCTGCCCGTGACTTCGTCCGCGTGGAAGCTAGGTATACCCATAATACACTGCTTATGGCACTCGGCACTAGCGTAGGTATCAGAGAAAGATGTTTTGTAATCGGACCAGTAGGTACACCAGGTACTATCAGGCATGACCCAAAAAAAAAGTTAAAAAACAAATTAATTTTACCTCTGTATATTATTAGTATTGAAAAGTTTAAAGAACCTTATCGTGTTACAAAAAAAATGTCTTTACTAACTCTACTAACAAATAAGGCACAATAGGTCCGTGAGCAAAACATATGAAAAAACAATAGCAGTGGCAAACTGCCATTAAACAAAAAACAATAGACAACCGCCCTCGCAAACAAAATTGCTTCATTTACCGAATAGCATAAAAACAAATAACACCACAAAAGCGTAGACAAACAAATTAAATACGCCAGAATAATGTAGGCGTACTCACGAGCCGAAATGTCGTAGTGCCTCGGACTGACCTTTTGTGTTTTTATCTAAAAATACGCCAGACCGGGCTGCAGTTTCCCGGCTGGCTGCTTAGTAAAGCTACCGAGAATCGTATTTTAATGCCCTTAACTCAACTCGGCTCGATGCCAAGCACTTGAAGGCTAAGAGAGCACTACGCAATTTCGGGTTTCTTTTTAAACATTTTCGAGAGGATTTTCTTTGAGTTTTTCTTTCTTTTTTGTAGGAAGGAAAAACTAAGCGCTTTTGTTTAAAATTAAATTTAATGTTTCTTCGTTAGTTTATAAATTAGTATCATTATAGATTTTACTATAGAAAAGGTAATTTAGGAATCTTCAGTTTCCACAAATCTGCAAAAACAGATAAAAATACGCCATTTAAAATTTACCTATGCAGGCAATTTCTATGATTTGAAATTTCAACCTTAAGTAAATATAGCATAAAGTTAATTTCCTTCAACATTAACATGAACAAACAGGAATTCAATAAAAGTGGCGAATTTTCAATAAAACGTCCTAAGAAACGTCAACTTCAGATCAAAAATATGTATTATGTTGGCTTATTTTAATATTAATACTTGATATTGACAAATCCGAACATTCAAAGTTCTTTCCTTATACTATGTATAAAGTATGTTCTTATTTTCCGCGACTTCATTCTTGTCAAATTTCATACGGATCCCTAATTTTTTGAGGTTAAACTATAGCTTACAACGCTCAAGAATAAAATAGCTTCCAATTAGCGAAATAATTTTTAGAATAAGGCCAGTAGTTCCAGAGATTAAAACGTTCAAACAAACTCTTCACCTTTATAAATATAAGTATAAATAATGTACCTTTTACTTTTACCTCGTCATAAAAAAATAATTAGTTACCTAAATCACCCTAAACTAAGAAAAAATCGTGATAGAATCAACTTCAAGTTTCGTAGCGCGTAGCTACGCGTGCTACGAGCTACGAAATGTCTACGAAAATCTTAAATGCCAAATCACGAAGACGCGTGTGCTGCGACACTTATTACACAAAAGAATTACTATCGTAGACTGTTTTGTAAGACTTGTTCTCATTTCAGTGACTATCTACACAATAAAAAAACAAATATATTAAGTAAGTACATACAGTCAAAAGGAAGTCAGATAAGTTCGGAATATAAACGAGTAAACGTAGTCTGACTTTGATACTATATTATCTAAAAAAAAAAAAAAGTATACCATCACGCCTGTATTCCCTGAAGGGTTAGGCAGAGGTGTACCAATGTACACCCACAGTTCGCCGGTATATTTAGGTCCCATGTAATAGGGGGCGAGCCTATTGCCATTAACCGGGCACAAATCCAAACTCTGAGCTGCTGCTGAGAATTTCATAGAAAAACCCAATAACACTTTTTGCTCGACCTAGGAATCGAACTTAGGACGTCTAGCGTAGCAGTCGTGTTTAGGACCACTAGGCCAACGAAGCAATCAGAATAAAAAACACAAATATATTAAGTAAGTACATACAGCCGAAAGGAAGTCAGATAAGGTCGGAATATAAACGAGTAAAAACGTAGTCTGACTTTGAAACTATGTTATCTATTCCAATAATAAACTGGATTATATGAATCATTCATGCTGGGAGGCGAACGGCATAGATAGCAAACTATGCGATTTTAGTTTGCCCAAGGACAGCTTACCACACAGCGCTGAAGTGACCTTTAGCTTTGAAGTTTGCCGCAATGACGACTATGCCTCTTGATTTTAACGATGGCAAAGACAAAAGACGATGTTAGAAATGATCATCTTTTGGAGCGGAAGGAAGTGTCAGACTTTTACTGACTAAAACCCATCAGTGTTTCTTCTAACGGCCTTTGTGTTCCAAGGTCGCGGTGACTGTTTTAAACAAGAAGTGATCATCTACGATCACAATATTGGTTTTGATATAATCATTAATTAATCGCCCATTTCTAATTTGGGAAAAAGGCGTGAATTTATGTATGTATGTATGTGTGTGTTCTAATTTGTAGCACTTACTTTGTATTGCAGTACTTTGAATGACTTTTATTTTTTGATAAATCGTTTTGACATTGGTATATTTTATATGGAATTAACATAGAATTAAAGTAACTGTACAAAATTATTGTAATACATTTTTAAAAAGAGTATGTAGATATGGAGTTTCTTATCCATACGAAACTACCTTTTGGAATGGGTAACTAGATTCAATATTAATAATTTTTCCTTGTGTAATTTGCGTCAAAAATGCCTTTTAATTGTCTATTTGAATCAAGCGATTTGACTTTGACTTTGAAAAAATAAACAGTTTATAATTATATGAACAATAGGAAGTAGGTACAATAGAGACTTTGGCTAGAAGCCAACCTTTTTTTTTGAAATCCATACGAGATTTACGCTATTTAAGGTAAGAAAAACGGAACAGACCGTCATGACAAGTCCGGCTTGATTAAAATATAATCTTACTATTATTATAAATTCGAAAATTTGGATGGATGGATGTTTGTTACTCAAGCACGTTAATACAGCTGAACGAATCTGGATGACATTTGACACAGAGGTAGATTCTAATCTGTAATAGCACTTACGATATCCCGGAAAAAATTACGGTTCCAGTAGGATAATAAGGCAAGTCTTGAAGCAGACGAAATTGCGAGCAGAAGCTGTTACAATAATATTTCATTCAATATACGTAAATAATGATCTCTTTAATTTATAATGATGTCTTTAAATCACGAAGATAGCCCTCTTCCTCTCTCCTATGTTTTTGCTGTGCCCGACAGGATCCATAATGTTTCTGTACTTTAATATTGTTAAGACCATTGTACATTATGGAACGCAATAAATAATTGAGTGTAGAATAATACTCGCGATACCACAGTACCTACTTGATATCTATTTACATATACCAGGAACTCAACAAACAGAGAGAGAAAGGTTAACTTTTCAAGTATTCCTATTATCCTCAACAAAATAAAAAGGTCATTCAAAGAAAAGCCAATAAAAAAATGTGTCACGATCTCTCATTGTTGCGAATTGGAGGCTTTCGATAACACCGTACGCAGTATGCTTACCAAATATATAAGCCGGAGATTGGCGGAAAATATGGCACCTATGTACGTACTCAACTGTTATTCAGCTAGCTTGGAACTAAAAATAGTCTAGAATTTGTCTACAGTTTGTTGTATAAAGGCTCAAAAAATATTTTCTTATAAAAGTAGCAAAATAGAAACAGTCTTGACCCAAAAAATTTGGCAAGGCATTGACTAGATACGAACACATAGGTACTAAACCACAATAATGAGTCCCATTCAAAATATAAACCTCGTTAAACATTCTGAGGATTTCCAATTTTCTAATAAAGTATTCTGTATCTCACTTGACGTGAAATTAGTCAGATTTTTTGTTGAAATTCACACAAAGTAACCAAGTACCGCACTTCCCGTATACATAACTATGTATACACGTTCATAACTTACCCTGTTACATAAAAGAAAGAAACAGACCAACTTCCTAATCTTATTTATAACAAAACTGCGCTCCAATAAATACAAAATCCAATTTGTTGTACAATAATTCGATTTAAAAATAGTTTATATTGTAAAAGTAAAATTAACTTACCCTCAAGCACTCTTATTCACCGCGAACTTTTTAAAGTTTATTCACACACCGACATAATCTTTAAAATTACGTTGACAAATAAAAAATAACACGTTTTTTGTGTCTAAATTCTATTTACAATTTTATTTACAGCTATCCGTAATTTTCGGAATGATACTGGGGTTTGTTGAAACGTCAGTGTTGTCGCATATGTTTTGCGCATGCGCGGCGCAAGATGGCGGCCGCGAGGCGGGTCGATAGCGCGCGATAACGGCCCGAAGGCTGCGCCACCATTGCCGGGTGACATTGTGCTAACGGGGTAACATAAAAACGAGGTCACCGTTTCGTATTAGCCCGCGTTTCCGTGGTACGGTGATACCAGCATATTTGTTGCCATTGCAAAAAAGGAAAACATTTTTCATGTTCAATGGCAAGTTTTGGGTTTTATTTATTTATTTGTGTTGAGGATTTAGGTGATGTACTTGTTCATTATTTATGACAGGATTTTTCGGATGTTTTTGGGCTTTTGTGGTGTATAGATAATAAGTGATGGATTCTGGTGAAATACTTCCTATATTTTATTTTTGTTAGTTCAGTTTATGTTACTTACAATCATGTTTTCTTGACAATAGCGTTCCATACAGTAAAGCACTGAACTAGCTATGTATTTTCTTTCATGCTGAAAACTTCGTCGTAAATACGTACGTGCTGTGTTTTGTGCTAAAGTTTGCTAAGAGTGAACTTACTGAAACGACTACGTAAATCATAATATTATGTGTAGTTCCAGAAGCAGATATCACTAGGTGTCCCTCAGGGCTTTATTCTTGGACCATTCCTGTGGTGAAGCTACACTACATTACACTTTACCGTCAATGTCTCTTACATCGTCTGTTTGTAAAATATGACAATATTTTCATAAAGACAGTATAAAGGTAAAGAAAACTACACAATACAATAAAAAAATAATTTATTCGTCATCATCAACATCGGTTTTAAGATAGTGTACTTCGGGGTCAGATGTAGTACGTCCTCGCATACGCGCAAGCGCAGCAACGCCACGCGACCTTGTCAAGACGTAGCCGCCCCATAACGCACCAATTAATGCTACTCCGACTAGTAGCACTGTTGTGGCTACTGTTGCTCCACTCATACCTGTAAAAAGCAAATAAGTTACTCGTAAGCAAACCTGCAGTGTGATTCTCTAAGCCTCACTTCGTAATTCGAAATGTGAATCCACAGTGAGATTACAAAATGGTATTCTGTTAAACACGATCACGCTGGCGAGGTCACAACGGCAAGCGAAAATACAACCAAGATCAAGTGGGTTCGTTATCGAAGTGAGCGCGGTCACTTGAGTGAGCCTCGTTTTCGAGTTTGCATTTTAGAGAATTGCACTACAGCTCTTAACGTATATGTAAAATGTATTGTCCAGACAGATTTCGGCCACGGCGGCTAATCTTAATGCATAAGTACGCAGGAGATATTAAAGTGCACAAGTGGGTTCGTAAACACAGGTGCACTCCCTTTTCCCCAACTCTCATAGTCGTATGGGATGGCAATCCGACACGACTAAAAGAGAGATCAAGTGCAGGACTAACGGCTCTACGTTCTTTCCGAGCCACGGGGGTGTCACACCACCAAATTCCAAACTGCGGGCTGCTACTGAGAAATAATAATAATACTAATAGAAAAACTCAATAACACTTTTTGCCCGACCTGGGAATCGGACCCAGGACCCTTCGCTCAACTGTTCCGTTGGTCTCATGACCATGAGATCAACGGGACTCCGTACATAGAATAATAACAGACAAACTAGAGGGACACTTCAATTTCATAACGCGTTCACTGCTGTACATAGGTCATACTGAAGTTTCTCCACTGCACCAGGTTTTCCGCCCGCTTTATACCGGGCCATGCATTTTTGTTTGTCGGTTCATCTGGCTGAGGGCGTTCCGTGCTACGCTTGAACCCATAAAATGTATACGACATAATAATTTTAACTTTTTGAAACAATCAAACACATACATTCGATTGATCTAAGGAATCGATAACGCTTGTTACAACTTAGTCCCGATTCCCATAAAGATTTTTGGAAAAGCCTTCGGATCAAAATCTCTTGTAGAATGTGGTTCAAGACATAAGCATAATATTCCTAGCTTATTATTGTCCCACTGCAAGAAAAAGGCATCTCATACCAATCAATTTCACCTGCCAACAAGTTGCTACCAATATTTGTTGCTATATTTAGAAATATGATCTTACCTCCAGTTTTCTTCGCGACCACTTTATCCGGTTTCCCTTTCTCTGCATTCTTCTCAACATCGGTTTTAATTTCGGGCCTATCATACTCGGTAGTTTGTAGAAAGAAAATTGATGAAGAAGATATCGGTGTCACTTCAACTGTCAACGTAGTTGACTTTCGTGTGACGATTGGTTTTAACGGAATCGTTGTAGTACTGGTTGTTATCTTAGGAACTGGAAGCGTAGGAGTAGCAGTTGTAGTTGTAGTCGTAGTAGTCGTTGTAGTCGTAGTAGTAGAAGTCGTAGTCGTAGGTGGTGGTGTAGGTTTAGGCGGTAAAGTAGGCGCTCTAGTAGTAGTTGTAGTGGTAGTAGTTTTTCGAATAATTGGAGGAGTAGATCGTTTAGTCGCTATGGTTGTCGTAGAAGGAGAAGTGGAAGCGGTCGAGGCGTTGGTAGGCAGCCATTTCTCTGTGGTTGAGGCAATCAGTTTCTGCGTCTGTGGCGGTGCCACTGAGGTGCTGGAGTTAGAGAAATCTTCTGACGTGGATCCTTAGAAAGAAGAAGTTATATTAAATTTGGTGCTTTTTATAAAATTATAACAAAAAAAGACAATTAACGAAGCCTTCGAACGACGTTCTTCCCGCCATTCCAAAAATTTTTTACATTCGGGTACACATATATGGAAACGGTATGAAATGGTATGTATATTCCGGAAAACGGATATATTATGGGTCAAAGTTTTTTTTATTTATATTTAAAGAAAAACAAGTTTTGAAAGTTGCAACTAAACTCTAAACTCTTTTAATTACCCTACAGCCACTCAACTGCTTCATGCACCCATAATGCTCAATGCTTGGAGTGAGTTACATTGCGCGCTATCAAAAACAATTATTTTTCACACCAAAACAAGTTTGATGAGCATTATGCCTAAGACATAAATGTGTGTAACTACACCCCGTAATTAGAACACTTGTAGAAAGAATTAAAATAAGAGTAGATTCAGAATACCATCGTAAACATGGCTACTATTTTGGAAAGAATAATGATGATAGACATTGTATCTTATAAACAAGTAGCAGTAATAATCTACGAGTATATTATATTTTTCCCAGCTGTAACAAATACAGTGTAGATACTTACTGCTATCAAAATCGCAAACATCCAAGAAGTCTGGGCAGCAGTTCTGGGTAACGATGCAAACGATGCTGCAGCTGCAGCCACGGTATCCAGTAGCCTCGGCGTATGGATCGCAGCGACCGACACAGGACTCCTCTGAAAATAGTTAATAAAAATATATTTTTACATTTCTCTTATTTTTTTATTCGACATCGGTAAGCTCTTGACTAAGTTTTTTTTATCTGGCCTACAATGGCCCACATCTAGGCAAAGACTTCCCCAAAGTCCTACCAAATATTCTTGGAAATATACCGGTAAACAGATTACTAAGACTTAAGACCGGTATTTTGTAAACATCGTAACAAACAAATGCCTTTATATTTTCGCTGTTATTGGAGTTTATTTTTCAGATTTATATCCATAACTTTTGTAAACATTTTTTACTTTTGAAATTGACACCAGAATTTTCAGAAACAACCAGTCAAGGAATTACGACTGTGGTAAGATAAACTATCTGTTTTGCATATAGGAACTGAGCATTAACTTACGTAATACGGACGGTGGTGTGGTAGCTTCCAACTTGGCCTTGGTGCAATTCTCACCATGTTGTATGGAAACATCATCAATGGCTATGTCACTCATGAAGCTCACTCCCCTGATGCCTTCAATGACGATCTGATGATGAAAGGAAACCTTTTGGTCAGCATAACGTAGGTATAATCATCAATGAAAGCATTGATGATTCTAGAAGTGTCGAAATTTTGTCGGGTATTAAAATAAAGATCAGCTGTTCCATACAAAATTGCTACATCTATACAGTCAAAATGTATGTGTTTTTTCGTAATCTTACTATAATGCTAAAGTTAGTGAGGAAGGATGGATGGGTGGCTCTTCCACGCTTAAACGGCTGCTTGCTTGCTTCCCGCACGGAACAAATATTGTATAACCTACAGATAGTTTTTCCGGATCTGGCTTGTTGTATACAGGCGTGATGATGTCGATATATAGTTATTCCAGGTCTAGCTGTTTGTGTATGTGAGTTTATATGTTTGTTAACGCACCCACGATACAGGAGAAATTCCTAGTGTGGGGCAATGTTCTTTAAAAAAAAACATGTCGTTACTGACCTGGAAGTTATCACCAACATCAGAGAGCGGTGACACGCCGCTGTACCACTCGTTGCCCTGGTCTCCCCATTGCTCGAACAGGGTGTAGTTCTGCCGCCGCGATCCAAGCAGCTCATACATAGATATGCGATCAGGCTTCTGGTATACTCGGAGACCACCCATACTCCTGGAATGATAATTAATTTAATACTGTCGTTAGTCTATAATTCTGTACCAGTTCACTGCTGGGTTACGTTCATCTCGCTCTCACACCATTTTCTATAAAAATGGCAAAAGTCACGTTTGTTGTATGGGAGACCACTTATTTTTTTTCTTTTAATGAAAATACATAACTTTATATTCTGTGAATATTTCAAGCATCTTCCTGTTGCTGTTATTAATATGGAGCAAAAACGAGCAAAAAAATCACGTTTGTTGTATGTGAGGCCCCCTAAATAATTATTTTATTCTGGTTTTTGGAAAATTTCAACTGCCTAGCTATCACGGTTCATGAGATACAGCCTGGTGACAGACGGTCGGACGGACGGGCAGACAGACAGACGGACACCGAAGTCTCAGTAATAGGGTACCATTTTACTGTTTGGGTACGGAACCCTGACTAAATAAAAAAAAAAATGAATGTAGAACAGAAATTAATGTTTCTCGCCAATGATATTGGCCGGTGTGACAGAAATACGTCCTTTTGTTACCGCTCCCGTTTGTCGTAGCATCATGTTCTATACCATTAAACGCCTTAAAATCCGTTGCGAAGTTTAAAAGATCCTAGCGAACAGAGTGATAGGCGACGGGAAGAGACTTTGTTCTATACTATGTAGACTTGTAGAGATACGTAAACGTTTGACCTACCTCCCGAACATGTGATACCAGAAGACGAAGCACCCGTCTTTGGCCAATTTAGCGTCATACACGGGTGATAGCAACCTGGCCGTCTCGTTCTCTACCCGACCTGTACTTTCTATGTACATGTAGTATCCTGAATAAAACACAAAGAAACTCATTTAACAAAAGACGCCTTGAAAATCACAGACCGACTCTTTGACTGTCAAAGAGTCGGTCTGTCAAAGTCAAAATAATCTTATACAGGGTGGAAATTTATTATGCTACCTGGAGGGAAAGTACTCTAAATACTTGAGTTAGCAAATTTTACTGAAAGGAAACATTCCTTTATTTTTAAAAAGAAACCAAACTGCATTTAAATATTTTTGAAAATACGCTTGCCACTCCCGGGAATCGAACAGACTAAAATCGGATAAAATAGCATCCTGTACTTTTATGGCACTTATCGATAGGGTCAATCACAAGGATCAAATCTCTACAAACCTGGTAAACTAAATTTAACAAAAACCATGAAATTTCAATCTAAACTTATTTTATTCGGACGAAAAAAACGAGTACAGTAACTAATTGCATGCTGGAAATGAGCTTCACTTTCTTCGATGCACACATTCATTATTTGAAGGAATTCATTTTGAATAACAGAAGGGTGTTGTGGTGAATATTAAAATTTTAAAAGTTACTTAAAATGATTTTTTTAAAGGAATAAATTCATGCATCTAAGAAATGAAGCTCATTCCCAGCAACTACTTTACTCGTTTGTTTCGTCCGAATAAAATAAATTTACAATAAAATTGCATGTTTTTATTTTATTTTAATTTACCATGTTTGCAGGGATTTGATCCTTATGATTGACCCTATGGATTAGTGCCATAAAAGTACAGGATGCAATTTTTTCGAATTTTAGTCGGTTCGATTCCCGGGTGTGGCAAGAATATTTTCAAAATTATTGAAATGCAGTTTTGTTTCTTTTTAAAAATAAAGGAATGTTTCCTTTCAGTAAAATTTGCTAACTCAAGTATTTAGAGTACTTTCCCTCCAGGTAGCATAATAAATTTCCACCCTGTATTGTATAAACTAGTAACTAAACCATCGAATTGTTTGGAAGCTATATAACAGTAGTCTAATATATAAGCTTAAATAAACGAACTTTTAGCCCCGTCTTCGTTCACTTGGATTTTTCACCAGCGTTAAGTTACGTTGGTTATTGCTCCGCTCCCGTGTGTCGTAGCATGGTGTTATATAGTAGCTTATACTATTTCTTTCGAATATGCCTGCATATTCGCAAAAACATTTTCTTTTTTCTAATTTGACTGTTAGTTTCAGAGATTAAACAAACACACAAGCCAAAAAACCTTTTAGCATTAAAGAAGAATAAATAAAAATTCCATCCGAACGGATCTCAATGAAATTTGACATAGAGATAATATTCAAATCAAATCAAATCAAAGCATTTATTTCAATTAGACCATTTACAGGCACTTTTGAATTGTCAAGAAGTTACAGTTTAATATTGAAGCTAGTTGCTCGTTCCAAAACGTAGGTCTCTATGGAGAAGAACGAGCAAGAAACTCCATGGACACTCTTTTCATTCAATTTGGTTTTTACAAAAACTTGGTTACAATATTCTTGTTGCTTCTATATGTGAAAACAATGAAGGTGAATATAAAAAATAACAAAATTATAATAAAGATCTAAGCCATGGCAGTTAAGAGATGACCAATCCCAACTGACAGCACCCGTTCACGAATATGACGCGTGCATCAGCATCATCTAGCTCAACCACCTTGAAGGGAACCGAACGATCCAACCCACGCGCCACCGTCAGCGAGACATTAAAGAGAGCATGATATTATATTCTGGAATAGCACATAGGCTACTTTTTACCCCCCGAAAAATGTACGGTGCCCATGGGATAATAAATTAACTTAGACGGGACGAAATCGTGAGCTAAAACTATAGTAGGTAAACTAAATTTCTTACCCGATCCATTCTTCCCAGAAGTATGATCAAATGTAGGCCCAGTCTGTAAGAAAGAACTAGGAGTCTTCTTATTCAGTCTTCTCCAGTCAAAGTCGTGAAGCTCGTCCGGCTTCCAGCCGCAAATATCGGGCTGTTCGAAGTCACATTCGGTCGATTGTATGGCTGTGCTGTCTGGTAGGAAAAAAGAAAATATTTATCATTAGCTTAATTATCATTAGTTAAATATTTATTTTTCTATGGGATTCTCAGTAACAGCTCGGAGTTTGGATTTGGGCCCGATTATTGGCAATAGGCTCGCCCCCTTTTACACGGGACCAAAATATACCGGCGAAATGTTGGTGTACATTGCTAACCGTTCGGGGTATACAAGCGTGATGGTATTTTTTGGTAGCAACAGTCAGAAGCCCTTGAGGTGGTTTAGAAACTCGGACTCTAGGGTGTGTGGGGTCGTTAGACATTACTGCCCACACGATAAAGAAGAAGAAAGAAAGCAACTGTAAGCAAGTTTAGTCGTGGCGGGTTATGTCTTTGACTTACTGCTTGCTTCGCTCCCGTGGGTGGTAGCGTGATGCTATATAGTCTGTAATCTTTCTCGATATTTAACGCCTAAATATTCAGTCCAAACAAACAAACCCTATAATATTAGTACCTATAGATTTATTAATCCATGTATTCAGTAGGACACATATATAGAGATAAAAAACATATAGAAATCTTATACATCCTGTTTTTTTTATATCCCATAAATAACTAAAGGGTTATTCCAGTGAAAATAATACAAAATGTTCAGAATGTGTGGTACATAACTAAATGTAAGTAATTCCTAAAAAAGAAATTGAAATCAGTGTTACCACTTCCGTAAAATTTTACCACAATTCAGGGTAATTTGTAAATATTATTATTTCCACACGTTACAGTTTGTCTGTATTGTTGTATAGGTACTACATGAATGTTTTCTGTATTTGACATATTAAGTATCAGTCAATATTACCATAACATCCGGGAGCAGTTGTATTCCATTGCGATCCATCGCAGTATATTGCCGATGAGCCCACGAGCTTGTATCCTGGCAAACAGAAGAAGACTACCCAGGCGTCGCCATGTGAGGACATATTCACAGCATTCTTCACTTCTTCTAATTGCGGACAGCCCGATTCTTTGAAGATTGAAAGACAAAACATGATTCATTTCATTAAACTTACTATAGAACACAAGCTAATGTGGGGACAGGCACAGAAAACATACTTTCTTTTTAAATTATTATTTTATATTGATTATCTTTTCAAATTTCTTTTGCTAGTGCATGATAACAGTGTGGTTAGTGCAGGAATCAAATCACTAACAAAAAAACGAATGACTATTCCACTGCATCGTCGGATCAATTTTTCTTTAAGTCTATTGTTTTTTAATTCGAGATGGGCAAACCCTTTTTTTTTAAGAAGGGAGTGTCAGACTTTTACTGACTAAAAACCATCTATGTTCCTTTGTGTGTCCTTTGCGTTCCGGGGGCGCGGTATCTCTTTCGAACAACCCGCAGCCCCGGCAGGCATTGGCCCTTAGTGGCCCCTTCAAATGGCAGACACCTCTGTGCGCGGAACATGAAACGCGCCGTTGACACGGTATGGGCAAGCCCTTGACTCCAGTCTTGGTCAGAGGTGACATAGACAAAGTCTACGATGGAGTGAGCTCACCCAGAAGAAGTCTGTTCATTCTAAAGAAGAGATCAGAGATATTAACATGAAATATACTTACTAACACAAACGGGTGGAGGCAGGTCCCACTTCCCATACCTACACGTGGCATATTTGTTACCCACCAGCGTATATCGTGGGTAGCACACATACTTGAAGAACGTCCCCCTTTGCCTTGGTCGAACTTTGCCGTTCTTAATTCGAGGAACAGAGCACGATGGTGATAACGAGCGGTAATAAGAAAATTCTAAAACAAACAGAATTATAATTATGAGTACCTATTTATTACAATTATAATTTTATTATTATTATAGGAAATTTGGGTGCGCGGTTCTCCTAACTGGCGTGCTTTTGACCACATAAATCAACATGCACGATGCGTAAGGAGTATTTAAGGACCGTAGCAGGTGGCGTTCTGCCGGCTTATTCTGTAAGAAATCTCCCTCAGTGAATTAAGGTGAAGTGAGCTAAAACTGGGCTGTCACTATACGATTGTGGGGATTGACAGGTCGCCACATGCACACTTCACGGAAGGAGGGTTTTACAGAATAATACCGCTGTGGTTTCTAAAAAGCGTGAGTTTATTTAAGTATTATTGTTAATACATTTCCTGTGATATTAAAAAACGATTCCCTCTACATAGCTGTCACAATACTTTTGGCATCAGTAGCAGCGATTTTCGGAAGTACGATACAGCGGGTGTTTAAAACAATCGCCAAGCGGAACGCAGCTTGTCGCCAAAATACTGTTCGCCAGTGCCAAAAGTGTTATGTCTGTTACCCGAAGAGCAATATAGAATATAAACGTACAATCTTGCGCACGTCCACTGTAACTATTTGACTTTAACAGCTCTTTTATAAGAAAGGAGTAGCGGTTGTCTGATCATCATCTTAATTATCCCATGTTACTTGGGGTCGACGCAACACATCTACTTCTTCCGTTTCTTCCTGTCAACCGTCATGATATCACTGACTTTTTCTTTCATATCATTCTTCACACAATCGATCCATCTTTTCTTTGGCCTCCCTCTTCTTCTCCACCCATCCACATTTATATTCATAACGCTTTTGGCCACGTGCGTTTTGATCTCAAATAAAAAGCAATTTTATCGACTTAGTGAGAAGAGAGATACAAGTCCGCCTCTGGCCTCCTCCTCTAACAGCACATAGGAACAGCTGGAAAGATCCAGCTGTTCCTATGTGCTGTTAGGTGACCTAGTAATTCGAGGTGTAAGGATGCAGAGCATAATTTTTTTACTTAGGTCTGTAACGACTCCCACGCTGTTATTTCCATGAGGACGGAAGTTTGACATCACGCATACCGTCAAGAGCGTGCGTCCTGCTGATAAAATTTATAAACCATGTTTTTAACATTTAGATAAGTTTATTATTATTGTTTATTCATAATTAAATGATTAAGATCTGTTCTCTCAGCCCTAAGTCCTTTTAATTTAAAAACGTTGCGCTACACGAAGAATTTATCCTATATGTGCGTTTACAAACATAATATAAAACTCATGTACCTACACAATCAGCTAGGTCTGGGACAACTATCTGTCAAAAAAATATTTATTCGAATTTCTCGAAACGTACATGTAAGGCCTATGTACAACAATGGACGTCCTACGGCTAATATGATGATGATGATGATGATGATGATGAAACATACACTACGCAATACTTGATAGTCTTGACATATTATTTTATGATTCTGTAGACAAAAAGGTAATTCAAATCACGGAGTGAGTTTGTGTTGCGTAAAATTTAATAAAATAACATTTTTGCATCGGATTGCAAAGTTATAATTTGTTATAACCAACAACCTTTTATGTTGAATGTTTATAAACGTAATGTTATTCATTATCCCATTGAATGTTGTATGGTGTATGTTATGTATGACCTATTCCCATACAGAGAAAGCACGAGCATTAATCACCACGCTTGCTCAAATGGGAATGACGATTTTAGACGTATACCTATCTTCTATTAATATAAATCCAGGCTGATGTCCTTCACTTACATGCAACCTAATACAGAAAGGATAATCCGAATATTTCCTGTAGCTAATTTAAACTTATGCATAGTATAAAACCACAATTAACAATGTGTTTTAAATAGAAATCAAAGTATGTTAATTGAGGTAAATAGTTTTACATGATTGTAGCCTTTAAGATGGATAGAAGTGGTAAAATACTTAATGCACAATGTATTGTCATACAAAATCTATAGGGGAATCAAATTTTGACAGTTGGTAAAAAGTATGTCAATTGATTCATGGTGGCAAGTGCCCAATTAGCAATGGTGCGATAGTCAGCTGTTAATACCGGCCCTCGCACCAAATGCCTGGATCGCTTTTATATTTAAGCCTGATTCCTGAAAAAGAGCTGCTGTGCGATTCTCTAAGTAGTTCTCTAAGTAGCTTAGTATTCGTTCGCCGTGGTGACGTCACCACGGCGAACGAATATACACCAATGACAAGTTGGTTCGTTATCGAAGTGGGACTCGTTTTCGAGCTTGCATTTTAGAGAATCGCACAGCTGGAAGGGCTTTAGATACTTGAAGCTAGATATAAGATAGTACGCATACATTCTTAACGACATTTTATCTATCTTGTAAAGTCAGCCATACTAAAAAGATGTTGGTCTGGCAATTATGGAACCATTATATATGTTATATTTTCTTGGAATATGATTTGTCTATTATTATTACTACAAGTACCTATAACACCGTAAATTTAAGGAAAAAACACAACATATTTGCACACTGATTCATTTAAATTAATGAACGTAAACTTTAATCACAATTTGTTATCAAAATGCAAACTACCAACTGTTTACAAACTAAGGTCACTTCATATTTTTTCAATGAAACGGTTTTACCTAGATTAATTTACATAATTCCTACTTATAAAGAAGGTAATGACAACCAGCTATAGGTAATACCATTTTTAGGAAGGAAACCTTCATAAAGCGCCTGGTCTTTAGACTAAGGAGACTGTAAAAAGCTTTGCTTTTGGGGGTCTTTCCGTACAGTAAGATTATGCCCCCTGTGCTGCAAGCGTCAACTTCTTTAAAGTCACTCGATAAGCTTCTATACTAGAAAGGTTTAGGTAGTTAACTAAATGTAAACAAAACAAACCACGTGACTCATGGATGCTAAACCTTTCACTTCAAATTTTAAAATCGTATTATTTAAAGCCGTATAATAATAGGCTCTAGTCTATATCAGAATTTGGGGAACTATCTGCCACGTTAATAATAAAACGTTCAGTGGTATTATCAATCATTTTATCTAATTTAAACATTTTCTGTTCTTGTTTTATTACATGACCCTCGCAATTTTCAAAGGCGCCTGGTTAATCGACTAAACGTAATACCTGCAATTTTAGTTGCCATACTACATCACGGGCGTACTCTTCAATTTAGCGACGTTATCTAATTCATCGTATCTTCTAAAAGGTTTTGGGAACCTGTCTTTTTAGGCTCTTTACAATAGACAGATTACAAAATATTATACTATTTTATAAAACTAACAAAAAAGTGGTGTCCAAACAATGACATCTATGAAGAGTAGTTTACGAATAAATGATAAAGTTTAACATACATTAATAACAGAGAAAAGTATCGCATAAATCGAAATTAGAATTGATTTTGTTGTAACGTATTTTTAAACAAGGAAGTGTCAACTATAAAAAACCTTTTCTACGATTTGTTTACCTTTAGTTAACTACCTAAACCTTTCTAGTATAGATTCAATACGTTTAATTGTAAATTTTGCTATTGGCGTCATTTGGGAGACGAGAAAGACCTACTTTAGAAAATGCAGTTTTCCATAACTAAAGCATAAAAATAAGTACTTTGTAGTTTGATTAATAATTTTGATTTAGCATCAAATAATGTGTATCCAGTTCTTTTTTGCCACGTGATACACTCCCACGCAGACACATGCGGATGGACATAACTAAGATAGCGACGGATGTGAACAGTAGAAACCAAAAACCACTGGCCATGATTATAGGGATATTAAATGCTGACAACCGCTTTAAATAAGTGAATGTCTACACAAAACGTGTTATTATTTTAACTATTCTCAAAAACCATTCCAGTTAGAACTATCCGATTAAAAAACCCTTGGGCTGTTTTTAATATCATGCGGATTTCATCACGCATGCGGAATGGCCCCGCATGCTATTCAACTGCCCAGGATCATGTCCCGCGTCTCTTGTGCGTATTGCATGCATTACAATAAATAATTTTATAAAAAGCACATTTGCGGGGGGGGGGGACATTTATGTGTGCGGGGCAGTCTCGCATGCGTGATGAGATCTGCATGATATTAATGGTATGCTCACTCCAATGGTTATTGTACTAGAGTACTTCTCATTTTTTAAGATGTCTATAGTTAAGTAAAACCTTACTTAACTGTAGAAATCTTAAAAAATTACAAGGATATTCTATAAGAGATCGCAGAATCACAGCGAAGTAATACGAAAGACAGCATTGTCAAAAAAATGACTACCTGGAACACACGTACGTCCGACTATGCTAACCGTTTTGAAAAGGCATCGTTGACTGCCATCGTTAGGCGTAGGTAAGCGCAAGCGCAGGTCATTTTATGGTTGCCCAGACTGGACTCATATCTAGCCCTTATATTTTGTTAAAAACTCACGTTATTATTATTCAATGAAAATACCTATTAAAAATATGTTCCTCAGTTTAGGTACATACGTACCTACACAGTTTTACGAAATCCCCCGGAATATTTTTTATTGAGATATAATTAAAAGTGCTTATTTTCATTAGATATTATTATTTCGAGTCGTATTATTTTAATATAAATGGCTGGCGAACTTGGGTCTATTTTGCCCATTATTCTTTTTATAAATTGATTGGTACGATAACATAATACCATTTGCCCGAAATATGCGTTAGTTAATTCGTATTTTTCATTCATTCATGTAATGTAATATTCTAGATCAAAATAATGACAATTAGTTTGATCTTTTATTTTCTTAATAATGTTATTGACTTCAAATTTGTATTCATAGTCCAAATTGATATGGTGCAATGAATCAGATGTTGGCTAACAGTCAAAAAAACTCAACCAGATTTCAAGAAAAATTAGAAAACTAAATGGCTAAACTGCTTAAAATAGGTACATAATTCAGGAGTTTAAATTATTTTATATTTAAATACATGCTAAATTAAAGGCAAGAGATAATAAACACTATTTTATCTTAAATAAAAATTAAATATTACCTGCTTCAACAAAACTGAGTACAAATAACAATAATAAACACTTAATAAACATTTTGCACTTTTATACTATTCCGATACAGCACAATATTTAAAATACTTAATAAATAATATATTTGTTACTTTATATTTTAGGACTAGACTGGATGTCATTACGTACACATTTTAAATGTTATTTCATTTATATTGTTGTGTATTGTTCACATCGAACCCGACAAAGAGTAGGTAGGCTTAGCTACAAATGGAACATCGAATTTCTATTATGCCTACGGGCGGCACAGCGCAGACCAAAGTAGAGACCGTATCCAAATGGTAAAACGGGCCCCTATTATTAAGACTCCGCTGTTCATCCGTCCGTTTGTCTGTCCGTCTGTCACCAGTCCGTATCTCGTGAACCGTGATAGATGTCTATCAGAAATACATCATCTGTGAAATTTTCAACTAAACAGTTGAAAATTTCACAGATGATGTACCTACCTATTTCTGTTGCCGCTATAACAACAACTATTAAAAAAATAGAATAAAATATTTATTCAAGGGGGCTCCCATAGACCAAACGTGGTATTTTTGCCGTTTTTATATAGATAGATGATGGTAGCGTCATTCGATAATGAATAAAATACTTTTTTAGTTTCTTAAATCGTAAACGATTTTGTAATATAATTATGGAAGCTTTGGTTTTTTTTTGTTTATTATCTTGGAGACATTATTAGACTGGTAGGCAGGTACCTAATAATTATGAATTTGTAGTGTGTAGATATAGATTTATTAATACATGCATAGAGATATTTAACTAAAGTGTGTTTTTTAATCTCAGAGACTGATTTGACGGCTTCTTACGTCAAAGTTGAAAATAGTGTGCTTTATGTCTATGAGCCGAAAGCACATTATTTTTATATTTGACGTATGAAACTGTCAATTTGGTCTACGAGATTAAAAAACACACTATACATAATGACGTACAGACGCCATGACATCAAGCTACCCGGAGCTGTCAATTTTTTGCAATCAACTTTGAACCATATGCTACAACGATAAAGTTGAAAATCTTTTAAAGAAATTTGACAGATTGTAGTAGCTTGATGGGCTGGCTGTCCGTACCTACATAATAGTTCTGTTTAATTTATACTCTTTGCACTGGACGGGATGTACATTTATCAGAGGACGCTTCCTTTAGACTTTCCACCGATATTCCATTGAATACTATCAGCCACCACCCATGGGGTTTTACAAAAACAGATTAGTACAGTGGCTTATTTCTTATCTTATCGCTGCATTGTGAATCATTTTTGGATTTTTAGGATTCCAATTAAATTCGTTAGTCTGTCAGGAAATGATAAATATTTTATCAGTCCCGTCACTCATCTGTTTACAGTTAAGGTTAGGTACTATAAAGTAAAAGAACCATTGGTTTAATTTTTGCTTAAATAAGCAGATTAAAGATTAAAAAGAAAGATTCAAGTCTTTCGTAATACTTATTTATTTATTTATGACTTATACGGTAACAGCATTTACATTCGGTTTTACAGATGCGTGATCCTACGGTATAATAACAATTACAATTGAATTCCCTTATTGCCCATTAATTGATCTTGCCTAGAAATATAAGCATTTCTATAGAAACATAAACTGCTAAGGGTACGAACTACGATACAATTACATTTTATTTTAAAGATTACAAATCCTAGTTAGTTCTGTGGTTTCTGCCACGGGATAAAACGTGAGTTTATGTATGTATGTATTTATTTATGAAAATCCGATAAAAAATTTTGGTCTCCTTAATTCCTATAGCATAGCAACTTCAATCAGCAACATTGATAACAAGTTGTTTTAATTATGGCAACCGAAGTCGCGAAAAATAACATGTTTATATTTATGGGGTAATCCACATTCATTTTAGGGCAACATTTTAAAAGAAATAAATCAAGTAACGTTCCAGCGACCACAACTTTTCTCTATGACTCTACTTATTCCATTTCATCTTTACGTCAAAACAAAAAAGAGAAAACCGATGTCAATGCTAAGAATATTATCTGTAAATCTTTAGCTCAATCTGGAAACGATTGTTTGACAAAATGGACAATTGGACATGGACAACTGAAGTCTTCGAGAAAAACCTCTACAAGTTTGGCCAAAAAAAAAATATTTGATTTGAATTTTTTTGCAAAGAAAGACTAATTACACTTAAAAAAAATGGACAAAATATGCAGATTTTGTTTAAAAGTATCAAATATAAAAATGTGCAGTTTGGAAGAATGTGACATACTCTACAACATTCAAAAATTTCTAACTATAGATGTAAGTAATTGTTTTAGATTGTTTACAAAAGTTATGCCTATGTAGGTATCCCAAAAAGTACAGTTTTATAAACACCCTCAGTTTTGTTCTGTATCAATTTTATCATATAACTAGCAGCTCGACAGAGTTAGGATTTGTGCCCGGTTAATGGCAATAGGCTCGCCCCCTATTGCATGTGACTTAAACATACCGGCGAACTGTGAGTGTATATTCGTACACCTCTGCCTAACCCTTCAGAGAATAGGTACAGGCGTGATGGTATGTTATGTATGTGTGTAAATAACTGTAACCTCATCCCTATTTTTACTTGACTACCAAAAAAGGCTTCCATGTCATATATTTTGTTTTATGAGTTTGTTTATACTTTCCAGATAAGCGCTGAAGAATCGTTCCCGAATAATTTATGCAAGGAATGCTTTAAAAAAATAACACAAGTCATTGAATTCTGTTTAACTGTCAAAGAAAATGAAGACAAACTACAACAGTACTCAAAAAATGGTTTATTACAAAACTATTATTCAGAAATAATTAATATGGGAATTAAGAAAGAGAAAAATGAGGTTAAATTAGAACCATACTATATGAAAGTCGAAGAAGAGATAGAAAGAAATTCAGACAGCGATGAGCAGGAAATGGTAATCATAAAAAATGAAGAATCATCTGATGATTGTAGCGATACACGTTACAGTTCTGATGATGACATAACTCTGTCGTCTATTAAGAAAGGAGAAGCACTTGATACTACACCAATAGAACCAATAGACAAGGCTAAAAAAATAACAAAATTTACACCTCTAAGAAGTCTAAACAAAAATCCAAAAAGAAAAAAGAAAGAACGACCAGAAGCCGAATACATCAAACCGTTTACTTGCCTAACATGTTTAAAATATTGCGACTCTCAAGCCGACCTCATAAGACATTATGATGAGGACCATTTCAGGTATAAAGTGACTCGGAAAAATTATACCAAACTTAAAAACGGTGGCAAGACAAAGTACAAGTGTGACAGTTGTGAGAAAATATGCAATTTAAAGAAAAATATAATAAAACATGTTATGAGTCACACCGATGAAAGACCTTTAGTTTGTAAACTGTGTGGTAAGTCAAAGTTACATTATTTATTTCAATTTGTTGGCATTCGTGCAGTGGCTGATGAAAGAATGGCTACTGCCCTGCGTGTCGTGGTTTCGATTCCCGCACGGAATAAATATTTGTATGGCCTAGAGACACTTGCCCTGGGTCTGGCTTTCGGGTATGTCCAATATGAACTTAGAAACTATTCGTATTTGCCCCATATAGCCCGGAGGTCACCTTATACAGGGCTAAGTACTTTGGTAACCCAGGTAATCTTTGGAACATCGCTAGTAGCGTCATGGCGATACTGGCCTTCCTTGAGAAACGGGTGTATCAAAAAAATATTGTCTTAGAATATGATATTTCTGTTACAGCCAGGTCTTACAAGACTGTTCATGAGATAATTCGGCATGCACGAGCACACAACGGCTTCAGACTTCAGTGTCCGTACAACTGCGGATACACCACCGCTTACCAAGGGGCTCTCAAAGATCATACAAGTAGGCACTTGAATGAGTACAAGGTTTGTCAAAATGCTCTTTTATGATTATTTTGGAAAATAATCAATTTTTTTCATTGATAGGAAGATACACTTTATCCAATTATCCTATGTTGTATGGTAGACTTCCACACAGACGAAATCGCGGGCAAAAGTTAATTAACAATACTAAACTTATAGGAAGATCATCCAAAGAATAATATTGAAAGAAAAAGGTGAACTAATGAGGGTTTAGTTTTGCCAAAATGTACCAACACACATCGACTGTCGCAACGAACACTATCGAAACTGCAAAAGATCAATTTTTGTTTCTTTATATTATTGATAAGATATTTTGAAACTCAGTCGGAAAAATTAAAAATAATAATTGAAGATGTTTTTAACTGAACAAAATCGATACAGTTGATAATACTAACTCTTGTACATCGATTTTAAAACTTTGAATTACTCTCCTGTGAAGTAGGTGATTTGCAGTTTCGATAGTGTTTGTTGCGGCAGTAGACATCTCAATTTCTTGTAGTAATTGTAAAAGTTTTGGTTAAAAAAAGCTAATAAATTTTAAATAAAAGCTTACCTATCTCGCAACTTGTAACTAGCTTGGCATATTGGAGTCTGACATTGTATATTCACGTATAGAGAGATTGTGAGTTTGGTTATTTTGAAAGAATGTTTTTAAAGGATCAATTAAATGTCTTTTTATTGATGTTTTTAGTTCATGTTTTTAAGATAACCTTTCTTTATTATTTCTGTGTAAGCATGGTCTGTGTTTTAATAATAATTTTTGATGTATTTTCCTCTAAGTGTCTCTAAACAATCTCCGATCAATAAATTAATTAAACAAAATGTATTTTTTCAGTATACTTGTGAGAAATGTGGCAAGGGATTCAACATCAAGACCTGGTATGACCAACACCAGAATTTGCATACAGGACTAAAGCCTTTCATCTGTAACTTATGTGGCTTAGCCTTTCCTATGGCCAGGTGAGTAGATGTGTGGAGAAAAAATAGATTAAATAAATTTAAATCAGATTTATTTTAGGGCAAATCGGGATTTTGAAATCTTTCAAGTCAAAAAATTGGGATTTGTTCTACGAAACCGGCACATAATGAAAAGACTAAACTAAGAAGTTTAGTAATTATACGTATATGTATTCTTGTTTTATTAACTGATTTGAAATATTCCTTTTATTCTTTTGTAATGTTATAAGACCACGACGTCACAAAATGCAGAACTGCGATTGTGCGGGACATTCAATTTCAAGTTAAAAATCGGGACATCCCGCCAATATCGGGATTTCTGGCACCGCTAATCAGTGGCGTATCTTGGGTGGGGCAGTTAAAATTTACACAGATATTTCTGTTGTCGCTATAACAACAAATACTAAGAAACAGAATAAAATAAATATTTAAGTGGGCTCCCATACTACAAATGTGTTTTGGTGCACATTTTTGATAATTTCTACGGGGCGCAATTATTACCCTTACCTTTGGTGCCTTTTTCTATTGGTACGCTCCTGATGCTAATATACATACACATTACATTTCAGATACCTACACACTCACAAAAGTGCCAAGCATCCGCAAACCTTAGCCATGAAACGGTACAGATGCGTTCATTGTGACATGAAGTGCGACACGGCTAATAGTCTTGCTATTCATTTACAGGTAAATTTCTTTTTTCTATTGCTTTAGAGCTCTTTGTGAAGGAGCTTGTCCAGGGAAGTACAATCACCATGCATATTTCTGCCGCAAAGCAGCGTTGCTGAGTTCTGGTTTAAAGGGTATGGGTGCTGGTGTAATTACAGGCACATGAGATATTTCATCTTTGTGTCTGGGATGGCAACGCATGTGTAAGGCCTCTGTTATTGCAGATGACTATAGGGGTGACCACTTAACATCAGATGAACTGTCTGATGATGAAAAATATTGAGGAGGGTAGTAACCAAGATCTTTCTGACTGCCAACTGCCTCGTTGGTCTCGTGGTCACAAGCGCGACTGATGAACGTGGGGTCCTGGGTTCGACTCCTAGGTCGAAAAGTGTTATTGGGTTTTTCTATGAAATTCTTAGTAGCAGCTCGGAGTTAGGATTTGTGGCCGGCTAATGGCAACAGACTGGCCCCCTATTACATGGAACCTAAAAACATACCAGCGGACTGTGAGTGGCACTACTACCTACACCTCTGCCTAACCCTTCGGGAAATACAGGCGTGATTGTATGTGACCTAGTAAAAGTTGTTCATAAAGATATAATACAAGTACAACGGCACCTTTTCAGGGCGGACAGTGTTTTCTTCACAAATGCATACATACATAAACTCACGCCTTTTTCCAAAGGGGTAGGCAGAAACCACAGAGCGCTACCTGCTACGATCCTAACATACTCACACATAGTACATCGATTTAATTCATTTATTTCAGGAACACGGCATTACCAGAGAGACTGAATTTCTTTGTGATTTTTGTGGGAAAATCCTTTCGACTGCTTATCAACTACAATACCATAATAGAATGCATTTGGGAGTGAAGCCGTACTCTTGCACGTATGTATCATTATTATAAACTAGTTATCGCCCGCGGTTTCGTGCTCACTAATTTTCTTACGAGAGAGTGCACCTGTGTTTCTGCACATATTTGTGCACTACAATATCTCCTACACACTTATGCTCGGTTCCGATATGCAAAACACATAGTTCATCTTACCAGTCGTAATTCCTTTGAATGCTTGACTGGTAGTTTGTGTTTATTTTAGTAACAATTTTGCATGTAAGAAATGTTTACAAAACGTTTAACTAAAAAATAAACTTCAATAACAGCGAAAGTACGAAGGCATTTGTTGTTACTATGGTTACATTTACCGGTCGGTAAGTTTTAGGAATCCGACATTAGCTATATTATAGTCTCTATTGACAGTAGCCGGCTTGACCGAAATTCCGTCGGCATGATATTATTATCCATTTATTCATTAAATTCACATATTAAATACATTTTTAAATATAAATATAAATAAAAACATTTAGAAATATTTAAAAAATGTAGCTTACCGTTATCGGGAACAGGCTCCAAGCTGCCAGCGGTCAGGGCTCCTGAGAAAGGAATCTCCTAACAATACGCGCCGTGTACGCTTTCTGAGTCAAGCTCTTGATCCAACCGCCTAACGAGAGCTTCCTTAGGTGTTGGTCGAGGTTCTTGGCAATAATGCCATTGGCCGTCACGACTATCGGCACGATGATTGCCGTATTCACATACCACATGTCGACAATCTCGCTATTAAAGAGTATTATTATTATTCCCCATATTATTATTAATCTAATAATAACTTCACAGTATATGCAAGAAGACTTTCGCGAAGAAGTACAACGTGCAGCTCCACATGACTATCCACACTGGTGAGAATAAGAACCACGACTGTACGCACTGCGGCAAGCGGTACTCGCAGCGATGCACGCTACTGCGACATCTTAAGAGGTTAAACAATCAACTTTTATTTTTATTTTTACCGCTGAAGGTAGCAAATAAGCTAACGGCCCGCCTGATGTTAAGCGGTCACCGCTGCCTATGGACACTTGTAACACCAGAGGCATCACTCGTGTGTTGCCGACCCCGTAAAACCTCAAATCTACTTTATTGAAGAACCCCAACCTAGTAGTAGTACTTATATTATAGCCATGATACGGCATGGCAAAGGATTTTATTTCCGATCAAGTTCTTTTTATTGAGTTTCGAAGTCATATTACTTTATTTCTATACAAGCATACTGTGTAACGTACATTTCTGTAAATTCTAGTACACATATCTTATATGGTCCCATAGAGTTTTTTGGGTCCCTACATAATATAGGATCAATTGACATAACACTTTTTCGTATATTAATATTTTTTTCGCTGACTGTACATTTTTTCTAAAATCTGTGAATGCAGTTCAAAATATCTCTTAAAGTTAAGAACGTTTTCCTGTAACTATAACGGTTTTTGTACCTGCCCTTAGTGACCCATTTCAAAAATTCACCCTATATATTTTAAACCAATAACTATTTATTTCAGATACCACTCTGACGCGACACAAAAGGCTACAGAATGACTGCAACTTGATTAATGTGTTTGTGTTTTATTAATAAGTTATGATTCAATGAAGTTCTTAGTTAAGATTAGTTATTAATAATTAAACATTCATTTTGTTTCTGTATAAACATGTTCAATAAAAGAAATGTTGATTTTTTTCTTGCTGAAGTTTGATTGTAGATAAATTAAAACGTGACGTGCTCTTGTGTGACTGTTCTAAAATGTGGGAATGAGTCTAACAAATAAGCAACAACTAAAATAAGTTAACCTTTTGACTGCCTCTGTCACGTATAGATGACAAACTAGGCCGCAGGATAGCAGCAGTCGCAAACGCTTAAGTTAAAAAAAAACTTTTTTACAAAAAAGACAACCGCCTTCAAAAACTAATAAGATAAAAATAACTTTAGCTTTGGAAGTCGGCGGCTTTCGTTCTGTTTGTTGTTTTGTATTGCCACCGACTTCCAAAGCTAAAGTTATTTTTATCTTTTTAGTTTTTGAAGGTGGTTGTCTTTTTTGTAAAAAAAGTTTTTTTTTATTTCTCGCTTTTTAGTATCAACTTCCTATCATCCAAATCCATGAAGAAACTATGATGTTATATAAATTAACAAGACACCACTAAAAAGTCATAAGAAAGCAGAATATGCGATTTCGTTTACTTTGATGAGAATTTTCATATACTACTGTATCCATCTGTGTAACCCTTTTCAGTGTACAGGCGTGATGTTATGTTGTGTGATTGCGTAAACACTGCATATTTATGCGATAACCGTTTACTATTGCTATACAAAATCTATAGAGGAATCGCGTTTTGACAGCTTATAATAAGTACCTGTGTCAATTGTTTGATGGTTTATTCATTTTGGCGGACTCAAGGCAAATTTTTAGGAAGATAAAAAAAAACAAAAAAAAATATAACAAATCTATGTCTATTTGTACAATGTTGTTATCTTAAAAAATAATGGATTTATGTTAAAGAAATTAAGTACAATATTTGTTTGTAAAAATACACTAGATTAAATTTAGGACTTAAAAAATATTTTTAATCTCACTATAAATGTATTTATCAAAGAAAGTATAGCAACATTGCTAAAATATGGCTTGCTTTGAAATGATATAGGTGTAGCTACCAGAATCTTATGGCAAAAAGCGAAATTAAAATTTGTAGTTTGCAATACCGTGGAAATTAGACGATACAATCTTAATATTTTTTGTCTGCACTTCAGAAGTGCCTGTAAATGGTCTACTTGAAATAAATGCTTTGCCTTTGACTTTGAATTTCACAATATTTTTTTCTTATAAAAATGCCATCAGATTGTGATAGGTAGACCTTATAATTCTTAAATTTAACGAGCACGTCTTGTGAGTTTTATGAGGTACTTATGAATTGTAGTAATTGACGCACTTTCCTATAACTAGACAGGTATATTTAATTAAAACTAAATTAATTTGTTCCTTGGCTTATATTTTGGAACATCTTTCTTCCTTAAAACTATAACAGGTTACAGAAGTTTGAAGACTTGCGAAGTTTTTTACCAAATCTGGCACCTTCTGGTTTCAGAGATATTGACGGTCAAAGTTCCTACTGTTTTAACGATATTTAATCAAGTATATCATAAAACACTGCTTAGGACACTCGGGAATAGTGTAGCTAATCAGTGAAATAATTTTTTGAATCGGTGTAGTACCATACAGATTAACTCTTGCAAACAAAACCTCTCTAAAATAACAATTAGGTAATGTAGATTGAAATAAAGTAACTAAACTAATTAACTGAGAAATTTCGTACTTATTTTTGGTACTTTAAAAGCTTATAATACAAAACGCCAAAAATGACTCGAGTACCTAATTAATAATACCTAATTAACCACCACTCCTTCTTCTAAAATAAGTTTCATTTGTGCTTCCCGGTCATTACTCTTCTTACCTTTAAAACTATCTTCTATATCCTGTAACGTCCTATCTTTAGTTTCAGGCAGTAACAAATACATTATAATAAGGAACACAGTCAAAACCGCTGAATAAACTAAGTATGCACCTTCAACTCCCACAGAAGAATACAAATGTGGGGCAGACTTCATAGAAATCACGAAAGAAGGAGTCAAGAATGATGTGGAAAGCGTTGATCCCAAGCTTCTGTAAGCTAAAGGAAATACTTCCCCACATATCACCCAGTTCAATGGCGCTAATCCTAAACAGAAAGACAAGGTATACAGAACCATCAAAGCCATTGGAACTATCTCCAACATCCACGGTTCAGAGAAAACTTCAGCTCTCCTCAAGTAAACGAAAACAGAAATCGCTGTCATAGAAAGAACAGTCATCACTCCACTTGAAAACAGAATAGTTCTCCGTTTAAAGTATTTTAGTAGGAATATAGCTAGGAACGCACATACTGTCCTCAAAAGGTCTATCACAGTGAACTGCCACGCAACATCTTTGGCGTCCTTCTTGTCCAAAACCACTTGGAGGATTATATTCCCGTAAGCAGCTACCATGTGGGCTCCACCGAACTCGAAGACAACCAGCATACTTATAGCTATAATAGCTGGCTTATAGAACTCTTTCTTCTTGAAAATCTTCACAACTTCTCCAATACCTTCAAGTATTTTCTTAAACACGTTGTTGCAAACATGAGTTTCCGCGTATTCCGTTCTCTTTTCTGCTTTTTCCATTTTCTGGGCGTTGATCATAGCTTCTAACTCCTCATGTTGCTCTGTTCCTTCGCCTCGTACCCATTTGAACGCCTTTCTGGCTTCAGCAAACTTGCATTTGGAGACTAACCAACTTGGGGATTCTGGAGAAAGGCTTATAATTATCATGGATATTAGGGGGAAGAGGGAACACACTGCCGCTGTCATCTTCCAGGTCAAATGCGCACCCCATAAGTGCGATAAAAATATTCCCATTCCGAGAGAAATGGCGAATGTCCCCAGAAATGCTCCTCGGTATTTGGGATCTGTGTATTCTGCGACTAGAATGGCTGCTAATGGGGTTCTGAGTCCTAACGCCAGTCCGTGCAGGAGTCTGGCCAGTATGAAGAGAGGCACGGAGTTTCCGAAGATGAAGACTATCCAGCCAAGAAGTGCGGGTAGGGTGGAGATGAGGTGCGCGCGTTGACGACCGAACTTGGTCATCAGGACGGGAGATACGAAGTTGCCCACGATGCCCATCACGCCGACTACGGACGCTGGAACATAAACGTTAAGGATAGATAAGTAATTATACATACAATCTCGCCTGTATTCCCCGAAGGGTTAGGCAGAGGTGTACCAATATACACCCACAGTTCGCCGATATGTTTTAGGTCTCATGTAATTGAAGGCGTGCTTATTGCCATTGCCAAATCCAAACTCCGAAGCTGCTACTAAGAATTACATAGAAAAACCCAATAACACTTTGCTCGACCTGGGAATCGAACCCAAGACCTCTAGCGTAGCAGTCGTGCTTAGGACCACTAGGCCAACAAGGCAGTCAATAAGTAATTATACTATTCAACAAAATAATTTGACAGTCTCAAATGCCTTTAAAAGCAATATATATGTTTAAATTTGACTACATGGTTGGCGCAGTGGCCGTGCGATCAACTGCTGCACTGCGTGTCGTGGGTTGGATTCCCGCACGGAACAAATATTTGTATGACCTACAGATAGTTGTTCCGGGTCTGGCTGTTTGTGTATGTGAGTTTATATGTTTGTTAACGCACCTACGATACAGAATAAAGCCCAAGTGTGGGGCAACGTTTATTAAAAAAAATGTTTCGTAAGCAACATTTCATCATAGGATAGGATAGGATTTCGCATTTTTCGTGTATGTTAAGCGGGCCTATAGCGCACTCCGAGTCCAATATAATAACATTTTCAGGACGCTGGTGCGGCTTCCGCGGTACTGTAGTGCTTCAGGCATGTTTGCAGATGCCCATATTGAGGATTTCTTTGCAATTATGCGTAAGAAAACTAGTTCGGTGGTGCACAGTATGAGGGGGAGCCGTAGCAGCGTCCTGAGAATGATAGCGGATAGAATGGACTCGGCGGTCATGCGTCGTTTCATTAACCTGCATGTGACAGGTGTAGATTTCTGTTATTATTACTAACATAGTTTATAAGTTTGGTGTTACTAATTTTCTATGGGCTGTAGTTGTCTGAGAATAAACAGTTTTTTTTTTTTTTTTTTAAGTCAATGATTGAAAGGTTGACCTTTCGGCTTCATAATTATAATTAGCAACTTCGTCTTCGCAAACTTCAGAATTAAATCCTAAATTATTATACCTAAATACAAAAATGACATGAATATTAATTATTCTATGTGTTAAGATCAATATCAATAGGTGTGGCAAATTTCAGCTAATTGCGTTCAGCCGTTTAAGCGTGAAAGAGTAACAAATATCCATCTATAGTCACAAATTTTTGCTTTTATATTATAGTAGGATATAGGATTCCTTTAAGCAAAGTTTATTTATTTAACCTTTATGCAACAAAAAGTACAAAGGCGGACTTAATACCTTAGGCATTCTCTACCAGTCAAACAAAGGTGGTCTTCTTCTTTATCGTGTGGGCAGTAAGGTCTAACGACCCCAAACACCCTAGTGTCAGAGTTTCTAAACCGCCTCAAGGGCCCCTGACATGGTTACCGATGTCAGTGATGTCCAAGATAAACTAACAAAGGTGGTGAAGAGATATCAGATATAATATAAAGAGATAATGTAAAAATGTAATTCTCCAGACCAATTCCGGCCACGGCCAGCTAATCTTAATGCAGACTAGCCACGTACGCAGGAGATATTATAGTGCCACAAGTGTGTGCGCAAACACAGGTGCACTCCTTCCCTAACTCTCAAAGCCCGATGGGACGGCAATCCGACACGACCGGAGAGAGATCAGGCGCAGGACAAAGGTAAAAAAAGAGATAAATAAAGAAAAAAAAAGAAAGAAAAAAAAAAGTTTCTGAGTTACAAAAACTCTTCGCAAAGTAATTTCTATGCAAAAACACTCACGATCGGCAGAAAACCCACTAAGTAAGTACCTTCTTATATTTGCTGCAAAAAAAACATGTCACCTAGGTACTGTTAGCGCAAATAGCAAATAACTTTAAATAATAATATCGTGTATAGCAGTGGTTCCCAACCTGACGTTCGCGGCTATTAGTTGTGTCGATTCCAAACGCATTGCTCACACTAATATAAGTATGTACTTAACAAATATAATATACATTTTTCTTATGTAGGTATCGTCTTAAATAAAACATAATATACCATCACGCCTGTCCCCGAAGGGTAAGGCAGAGGTATACCAATATACACCTACAGTACGCCGGTATGTTTAGGTCCCAACATGTTATAGGGGGCGACCGAAGTAAGTTCATGAAGAAGTACTGTTTGTGTTATTGGTAGTTAGATCGTACCTATTTCTGCCGCCAAGTAACGTTGCTGTGTTACGGTATGGGTGCCGGTGTAATTACAGGCACATGACACATTTCGACTTTGTCTCTGGGATGGCAACGCATTTACAAGGCCTCTGGTATTGAAGATGTCTATATAGGCAGAGGTGACCAATTAACATCAGATAGGCCGGCCGATAGTTCTCGTTCGAAATTTAAAAAAAAAGTCGGGAAAGTGTAGATCTTGGGCCTAATTAAGTTGGCTACCCCTGGTCTACATAAACTCGTTTAAAATGAAATTCTTGACAGAGACCTTGAGAGTTCATGGGTACCCGACCGTACTTAGGTACTCATTATTACCTACTTACAGGTTTTAATCAAAAAGGGATTTCTGTTAAACATCCATTTACTTTTTTCCCCTTAGAGTGTTTTTGTTTGTGGCCTTAGGGTTTGTTCACACCGAGAAGCAAAGCTGCGCGCACCTTTTAATAGAGCGGCTCACAATATAACTTTATTTACTAGGTACCCACACGAAAAGATACACATTTCATTGTTTGAATTCGGAATACATTGCACCATCTTTCAATGAAAAACCCCTAGCCGAGCGTTATTACATGGGACCTAAAAACATACCGGCGAACTGTGGGTATACATTGGTACAATACATGCGTGATGGTATGTGTGTATTAGAAAGAAAGAAAGAAAGAAAGAAAAACCATTTATTCTTGCGAAAGCGACGCACAACACAAAAAATTAAAAACAAAATAAAGAATAACAATAATAATAATCTATATACGCCACTACAGTATCTTTTCGTGTAGTAAATAAGGTTATATTTTGAGCAGCTTTATCAAAATGAGCGCGCAGCGTCGCGTCTCCTTGCGTCTCGGTGTGAACTGACCCTTATTCTTTTAGCTAGGAGCTAGGTAAGGGTAACCAGGTCCTGGGAGTCTTCCTTGATTTAGCGAAAGCATTTGACACTGTCTCTGTTCCTGTACTTCTGAACAAATTAGAGGCCATAGGAATAAGGGGAACGACGCTGGCATTACTTACTGACTACTTAGATGACCGATACCAATGTGTCAAGATTGATAACGTTACGAGCGAAGAGCTGAAAAATACTGGACATGGTGTGCCCCAGGGGAGTATTTTGGCTCCTACCCTTTTCCTGGTTTATATTAACGACCTGTGTAATCTAAATATCAAGCACACTAAAATCATATCATATGCTGACGACACCGCACTAATTTTTACTGCAAAAGACAGTAGCGAACTGCTTGAAAACGCCCAACTGGGTTTTAACACTGTGACTAACTGGCTTCAAAGAAATTTACTAACACTAAATGCTGACAAAACTAAATATATTCACTTCTCCATGCGCAAGCCTCAACTTAACACTGCTAACTTTCATATACGTGCCCATCAATGTGACAACCCATTAGTCAACATGTGCAATTGTCCGTCTATCCTGAAAACCCGTAATATTAAATACCTTGGTGTTATAATAGACGACACACTCACTTTTAGGCCTCATATTGAAAATCTGGTAAAGAGAGTGCGCAAATTAATATTTATGTATTTAAAAAAATTCGAACTTTTGCAGATCCAAAATTAATCACACAAGTTTATTTCGCCCTATGTCAATCCATAATTCACTACTGCATCACCTCATGGGGTGGCGCACAAAAGACTATCTTGCTTCCTCTTGAAAGAGCTCAAAGAGCAATTTTAAAGGTAGCAAACTTCCATCCCTTTTTCTTTCCTACAGATCAACTATATCAATCCTGCAAAGTATTGACTGTGCGCCAGCTTTTCATTATGCACTTAGTATTGAAACAACACACAATGCTTACGTACAATGCTGACAATACTAACAAGAGACGGAATGATATTGTATGTAATTCGAACGAAACCTCGAAACATGTCTTTGTGGAAAGATTCTTTTCATTTTTAGGCCCATTTTTGTACAATAGATTAAATAGAACACTAAGTATATATAAGTTAAACTATTTTAGCTGTAAAAAATCTATAATTAATTTCTTGCAACCCATGTCTTATGCACAGACAGAAGATTTACTTGTTGTATGCAAGTAAATCCCAAGCACGCTGCCTTGTTTTTATTTTCTTTTTGTTTTTGTGTAACACTTAATTTTAGTACTTTACTTCTTTCTTAATGTTAATTTATTTATTTTAAGTAGATATGTATGCGTCTTGTAGTCTGAAACACAGGTTCAACCTAGTTCAGGCAATTAGGAACAGTGCTCTATTTTAATTTTTAAGATAAATTTCATTGTAATTGTGCCTCTTTTTACAAATAAACGATTTTATTATTATTATTATTATTTTCGTCTATTTTTTTTGCAATCGTCTGTAGAAACTTGTACAATTTAAACAAGTCGATTTAAAATGTACACGTACTTTGACTGACGTAGGTAAAGTACAGTCGGTACAATGCACTTTAGCATGGAGTTGGTGCTGGTCATATTTTACAGGGTCAACTGCCTCGTTAGCCTAGTGGTCCTAATCCTAAGCGCTACTGCCCCCCTAGCCAAGTCACAAACGATAATCGTAAACGTTCGGTAGGTACCAATAGATTTTCAACTTAATACCCAAGAGCCTTAAGTTGAAAATCTATTAAAGATTTCTAAGCGTTAGCGACTGGAGCGAACTGAATGCAATAATTAAATTTTGGACTTTTGTATCTTGTATGAATTTCAAAAATAATTTATCATTTTCCCTTTGACAACATCGTTGTTCCAAACTTATTTGACTTAATCACAATTTGACTTGTATTAATTAATTTATCTTTATTTATTTATTCTAAAATAGAACTAGTGACATTATATTAATATACTTTGACTTGTAATCTGTAATCCGATCCGATTGTATCTGGGTGTCTGTAATAATTATCTGTATGTAATTTCAAACACAATGTAAATTGTTTAATGAAATAAATAAATGAAATGAATGAATGAACGAAAACGCTATGCAATCTTCATTAAATCTTCAACTTAAAACCAAGCACATAAAGTTGAAGATCTATTAAAGCCTACTCAGCGTTTGCGGTTATCGTTTGTTACATGGCTACAGGGGCTGCTACGCTAGAGATAACGCTAGGGATTTTTTAGTGGTTTTTCTATGATATTCTCAGTAGCAGCAGTTAGGATTTGTGCCCGGTTATTGGCAGTAGGTTCGCTCCCTATTACATGGGACCTAAACATACCGGCGAACTGGTGTACATTGGTACACCTTTGCCTAACCCTTTGGTGAATACAGGCGTGATGGTACTTCTTTTAAATATCGTAGTATTGGACAAAAAAAAACCAAAGCTTACCTATCCATGACGTGTCATGATCCGTCAGCGTGACAGGCCCTCCATCTCTGCTGAGCTGCGCAAACAGCACGGCGGGATAGCCGTGTGCGCATCCATGGCCTGCTATGTTCAGAGCTGCACCGCTCACCACGAATGCCTAGAACGCGATGTATTGGTGGTGTTAGAAAATTATCGTGAATTCATTAAGTGATCCTTATAGGAATAATGTGGAAAAAGAAGCATTTTAGAATCCTTCGTATTCTCTAAAATGGATGATATTTATAACAGATACCCACATAAATATCTAAGTTAATATGTTAATACATTACATTATTAGGTAGGTTCGGTCATGTTGAGAGGATGGGTTCGGTCGTGTTGGGAGGAGGCGACTAACAAAAGGGATTTATATGGCAGATGTGAGTGGCAATGCCGGGAGGGGACGCCCAAGAAAGACCTACCCTGATCTTATAGGTGAGGTTCTTCAGAAAGGTCAGGTGCGCAGTACTCGTAACCGGCGTGCATGAATGCGAAAGGAGTGTGAAGGATCGTAGTAGCAGGTGGCTTTCTTTGGTTTCTGCCTACCCCCATGGGAAAAAGGCGTGAGTCTATGTATGTATTATTAGGCACTTAATTGCTACTGGTAGAAGAAAGGCCATTGCACTTCAATGCATAAGATTTTTCTAGGTTCCCACAGATAATTAAATAGCTACTACTTAAGTACTCACATAGTCTGCGGAGTTAACTGCGTAAAAACATGAACATTGAATAGTTCAGTCAACGGTTTTACTTCAATGGAATTTTTCCAATGAAGATTTACCATTTACCTGACAGTTATATACTCGTACCTCGATGTTTCAAGTTCCGTCTTGGATTACTGCTCCACACCCGTGTGTCGTAGCGTGATGTTATATCCTACTAGCGAACTACTCCTGACTTCGTCCGCGTGGCTACTTTTACCCGCGTTAAGTTAGGTACATCTTTGATCGCTGCTCCGCTCCCGCGGGTCGTAACGTGATGTTATATAGCATACTTATCTTAATATGCAGTATGAGTTGCTATCGACTTGTCTTTGAAATCCCGTATATAGTATAGTTTTAGTAACATATTTACTAACCTGCTTTAAAAAAGGCTTCATCACACTGTGGCTTCATGCAGGAGATCGAATCTGTAACTAAAAGAAAAAATGCTTTGTGATAATGAAGATCAATCTACGCAGGAGAGGAGGTACAATTTGTTGCGGTTAACTTAGATTCCCAGGTCACCGTGAAAGAGCGCATACGTTCCCGGGATCCCCGGCATAAGTGTTAGAAGGGAACACCTGGTGTTTTTTGTCAGTAAGAGTCTGACAGTCCCCTTCCCGCAGGGCGGTGGACATCCACAAGGGTTTTCTACGCAGGTAACAACGGAAAGTTTTATTGATTTTTTCATCAGGAATTTCCTAGTATAGCAAGTTCTAGTGCGACAGAAAAGTGGTGTGACACCCTTCTTTTGCTTCTGTCTTGGTAAGAACGTGTTGCCGTTGGTCCAAAGTCAAAGCATTTTTTTTAATTACACCATTTAAAGACACTTTTGAATGTCAAAACTCAAAGTCAAAGTCAAAGCATTTCTTTCAATTAGACCAGTTACAGGCACTTTTAAATGTCAAAAAGTTACAGTTTAGAATTGAAGCTAGTTGCTCGTTCCAATACGTAGGTCTCTATGGAGAAGAACGTGCAAGAAACTCCATGGACACTCCATGGTCAAGAAGTTACAGTTTAAAATTGAAGATGCTCGTTCCAAAACGTAGGTCCCTATGGACAAGAACGAGCAAGAAACTTATACCACTGGAGTTGCACTGTTGGGTTTAGTCGTCCCCATAGGCGTATATAGGGGGGGGGCCGGGTGGGCCGGGCCCACCCCAGAATGGTCTTGTGCCCACCCCAGGCTGTAGGGCTCACCTTCCGCCTGACCGCATTGCATCGCAGCGGCCATGGCATCTTAGGGGCCAGGCCCCCCCTAAAAACTAACTCTAGATACGCCAATGGTCGTCCCAAGTCGGAGACCCTAGCAAGGGTGCTCTCAACTTCAGACACAAGTTGTCGACTTTCCTGTACACCGGAACGAGGGATGTTAGCACAACCCGTGTAATAAGTGTCCCCGGTGCTGTCGTCTGCATAGCAATGGATAAACTCCATGGACACTCTTTTCTTTCAATTTGGTTTTTACAAAATCTTGGTTACCATAAATACTGGATATGGAACCAAGGAATAGGGCAATGGGTTTGGGTGACTTAAATGGACTAGTTTTCTGTTACTATGAAAGAACGAATTGCTACAATTATTATTTAAAAAAATATATATATAAAATACCATCACGCCTGTATTCCCCGAAGGGTCAGTCAGAGGTGTACCAATGTACACCCACAGTTCGCCGGTATATTTTAGGTCCCATGTAATAGGGGGCGAGCCTATTGCCATTAACCGGGCACAAATCCAAACTCCGAGCTGCTACTGAGAATTTCATAGAAAAACCCAATAACACTTTTTGCTCGACCCGGGAATCGAACCCAGGACCTCTAGCGTAACAGTCGCGCTCAGGACCACTAGGCCAACGAGGCAGTTACAATTATTATTTATTTATTTAATTAACCTGGAAGACCTACAGCTATAAACAGTTATAGAATCAATTATTCATTTTTTTTCTTAACCATTAAATTTAAATTTTAATATATTCAAACAACAACAAACAACTGTCAACTATATTGTAGCCACGCGTATTTTTTTTTTTTTGAAATAATGTACCTTCCGACGACTTCCAATTCATTTAGAACCAATGTTATTATTTAAATAAGTATACACACATATTATTAAACACATGTTTCCTATAATAACTTTATGACCAGGTGGGTGATACAATAGGTTGCTAAACTTAGCACATAACAAACGTAACGTAAACAAAAACTACAGACCGATTCCGGCCACAGCGGCTATGTTATACCTAGTGCACAAACAAGTGTGTGCAAACTCAGTTGCACTCTCTCTTCCCTAACTCTCATAGTCCGATGGGATGGGACGGCAATCCGACACAACCCGGGAGAGATCAGACGCAGGTACAACGGTTTCTCGTGCTTTCCGAGGTACGCCACGGTGGGTGTCACACCATCAGCTTCCAAACTCCGGGCGGTTACTGAGAAATTCCTACTGGAAAAATCCAATAACACTTTTTGCTAGACCTGCAGTTTTTGCACGCTCAACAGTCGTGCTTGCCACTACGAAACCGTAAACATAACATAAACCATAGCTATCACTACATAAACTCACGACTTTTTCGCATGGGTGGAGGCAGAAACCACAGAACGCCACCTGCTACGATTCTTAAATACTCCTTTCGCCTCGTGCACGTTCATAAATCAGGTCATACAAGCACGCCGGGTACGAGTACTGCGCACCCGACCTTTCTGAAGAACCTTACCAGTAAGGTCAGGGCAGATGAACGCCGAGCAAAAATGAGTGGCAGCGCTGGGAGGGATCTCCCGGCGTTGCCACTCATATCTGCTATATAAATCCGTTTTGTTGGTCGCCTTTCATGTATAATCTCATTTCTCACTCTATCGTTCAAAGTTTTTATCGCAAGGAACGCATCTCCACAAAATTAATCCTACTTTCATGCCTCGTTTGCCATACCCAACATTCACTTACATATTTAAGTGTAGGCACCAGCACGCCATTGTGCACAGCCAGTCGAGCCTTTTTGGACATCGAGGTATCTACTTAGGTACAAGTAACTACCATGGCGTGTCTGAAAAAGTCAAGTCGAGCAAAAAATGCAGCGATTTGATCGGCCGTGACCATTATCATGCTTTTTGATTAACAAAAGATACAGACGCGTAAAAACCGGCTAACTACGAGTCCGACACGCACACTAAGGGTCCCGTAGGTATCACCGTACACTATTTAACATGTCATACAAAAGAACATGTTTCTTGAATGCTGCTGCAGAAATCACTAATAATTTCATAGGTCTGTCTATTACGATACAAAAGCTTTTCTTTTGTTTGATGCGCTCTGAAAACCCTCATGGACTTCCTTCGTTGACGAAGGGGCAAGCCGGTCTGTAACAGGCTAAAACGTGCAAACGGTGCGGGTTTCGCATAAGTATCTCCGCTCCCCCGACAGGAAAATTGTGTACACATAGTCCCCGAAGGGTTAGGTAGAGGTGAACCGAGTTTACCCACAGTTTGTCGTATGCTTAGGTCCCATGTAATAGGGAGCGACCAGTTCGTCAGTAATAGGGTGCCGTTGGGTACCCATTAGGTGCGGAACCTTAAAAATAGAGGTAGGTACGAAACAACAATGGATGCCTATATCATAGTAGGTAATACTTTTTATAATGCTCAGGTAACCTTGGAGTTCCCCAGTGCATTTCCGTACCTATTCAATTCTGAGAATTAATATTGACATGCTATTTTGTTGTTCAATGATTTAATTTAAGTGCTTGCTTTTAACACTAAGTCGTTTTTTATATTCTTGAAGCGATTTGTTTTTGTTTTGTACCAAAAAGTAGATACTTTAGTTTTTCTTTGGTGTCTCTACACGGCGAGTTTTTCAATGCAGTAGCGTACGTTGAACGCGCTTATCTTCATAACATTTAAGGACCATTTTAAACGTGGACAGTCACCGTGGGGCTGCTCCACAAGTTCAAGGTCGCTAAGCATGCGATGGAAAGGCCAATGCTCGGAGATTCTCTGATGGACAGGATTCGTAATGAAGTCATCCGCCAAAGAACTAAAGTCACCGACATTGCTCGCAGAATTAGTATGCTAAAGTGGAAGTGGGCCGATCATATCTGCAGACGGACAGACGGTCGGTGGAGCAAACACGTGTTGGAGTGGAGAACACGTTTAGGAAAACGCAGCGTGGTACACCTTGCTGCACGGTGGACCAACGATTTAAAGAAGGTGGCGGGCAGCGGGTGGATGCGGGCTGCCAAGGTCTGGGATGGTTGGCGCTCTTTGGGGGAGGCCTACGTATAGCAGTGGATGGCTACAGACTGATAGGCTGATATGATAATGATGATGGCTGTATTTTTTAGGGTTCCGTGTCCGAAGCCAATGGGTCCCTACTACTAAGCCTTTTCTGTCCGTCTATCTGTCAGCAGGCTGTATCACGTGAACTGTAATAGCTAGAGTTGAAATGTTTATAGGCTGTATTTCTGTTTAAATGTTAAATTTTTAACTATCATTTTTCCTTATTTTTTATTTTACTTAATTTTTTTAGAGGGGTTGGATGAATGGATGGATGTTTGTTACTCTGTCACGCATCATAAACGGCTGACCGGATTTGGATGAAATTTGGCACTGAGATAGATTGTAGTGTGGATAGGCTACTTTTAATAATTTGTCTATGTCACCTCTGACCAAGACCAAAGTCAAAAGTTCCATCTCGAATTAAAAAAAAATGTACGATTCCCGTGGAAAATACTTACAGTTAAGTACATTAAATTTAACGCGAAGGAAGTCACGAGCAAAATCCAGTAATGACAAATTTAAAGAAGATATTTTAGCGAGTCTATCAAAGAAAATAAAGAAACAAGTTTGAAGCATAAAAGCCTACTTTTTGCATCAAAACCTTGACTGATTGCATATTGAAGGCGAATGTTAAGGCCGCCTTGAAAGTTCACTTAAAAAAGAAATTCACGAGAGTTCATTGACACGGAGTAGCAAAAACCAATAAGAAAAAGACGATATCTGAGTTCTGTACATCTTAGTAGCTACGCGATAAATGTGAAAGTTTGGATGTATGGATGTTTGTTACTCAATCAACAACGGCTGAACGGATCTGGATGAATTTTGGCACGGACGTTTTTTTCACCCGCGTTATGTTACGTCTTTAGTTACTGCTCCGCTCCCGTGTGCTCTAGCGCGATATTATTTAGCTTATACTGTTCCTCATGAATCTGGCTATCATATACAACTATGTTTTTTTCCAATCCAACTGGGAATTCCAGAGATTAGCGAGTTTAAACAAATAAGCAAAAACTCTTCAGCGATTTGGCACTAGCGAGCTACCAGCGACTTCGTCCGCGTGGTTACGTCTTTGGTTACTGCTCTGCTCCCGCGCCCCCGTGGGTCGTAACGTGATGTTATATAGCCTATGTTAATCAGAAATAATGTAGCATTCTAATGAAGAAATAATTTTTTAAATCGGTGCAGTAGTTTTTGAGTTTCTTCGTTAAATACATACATACAAATCTTTCCTCTTTATAATATTAGTATAGGTATGTATGTAGGTAGATTATTTTTTTGCATTAAAAACGTGCAGCCTAGCTAAGTACCTACCTACTCAAGTTACAAGATGACTCATTGTCCCAGTCTTCAACCACGACTTGCATTCAATTTATGCGTTGTTTAATTAAAAGTAGGTCCTACTTAGCTACTCTACCACTATGCTGCGTACGTAGGTAGGTAGGTATTTTTAGTTCCTTTTAGGTTCCGTGAATATTTAAATGAAGGTATAGGAACAGATTTACTATATTTTCTGAATCAGAATATTTTTTTAAATAAGAAAAAATAACTAAATTACTCTACGAATTACTAAAATGAAATGCACGTGTGTATGTATGTGTTCGAATTACTTTATGTAAGTACTTGTGTTATTTTTAAATTGATTTTATAAAATGTACGACCTAGCTTCTGTTCGCGTGTTTTTTTTTTATCCACGTTGAGTTAGGCACGTCTTTGGTTACTGCTCTGCTCCTGTAAATAGCATGATGTTAGATAGATTTTTTCCTATCAGATTGGTAGTTTCAGAGATACTTAAGCGTGTAGGTATTTTTTTTTAATATCGTTGGATAATAAATCAGCCGAAGCCGTGTTTTTATATATTACCAAACCAAAACAACAACAAGCTAGCAAACCAGCCGACGCTGACGTTATGAATTCTCTAATATAGGTACTAAAGCACACGGCCGACACAATGTCGGTCCCACGAAACTATGGACTAATTGAATCGGTCCGATAATCGGTCCTACTAAAAGTCGTCGTGAAGAAGCTCTAAGACAAGTTATTTCCGACCTCGCGTTTTCTTCACTTAACCCTAATCGATGTGTTGTAAATATTGCGGTAAACATGATTTTGTAATACCGGCCATTGTTTTCTTAGGTGCGTCACAATAACAACTTGTAAGACATACCTATTTATTTCGCAAAGTTGTAAGATTTATTTTAATAAGTCTCATCGTTCATTCATAATTATAAGGAAGTACCGATTCAAAAATAAATAAATAAGTCAATCTATGGGGGAGGTCTATGTTCAGATGTTGTATGTGGACGTCCTTTGGCTGATATGATGATGATGAAGTATGGACTCAAATTGATATAGGTATTATGTTAAGAAATATGATAGGAATTGTCCCGTCAATTTCGAAATTAAAAAAAAAAAATGAATGAATGACTTTGCCAATAGGCTACCCCCCCCCCCCCCCCCCTACACACACCCCCTATTACATTGGACCTAAATATACCGGCGAACTGTGGGTGTACATTGGTACACCTCTGCCTAACCCTTCGAGAAATACAGGCGTGATGGTAAATAATTTCGAAATTCTGTAAAAATCTGCCTTGGTGATTTTAGGTAAAGAGTAAAAACATCAGCCAGCTTACGCATGGTTTTTTATAGTACACACAGGCACCTCGTAGTTAGTAACTACAATCTAATTTCGCTCTTTTGTTTCGTGTGGTAATCGAACGCGTGATCCGCGGAATAAAAGCCAATCATACAGCCACTGCACAAATTAAGTGACTAAAATGTCCACTCACTGCGAAAAGGTCACTGAACTCATCCACATACTTATCAATACAAAAGCAACTCTGTCCGTCTATATGTCTGTTTATTAACAAAGAGGTAGCTTGAGATCTGGGCGAGAGCATAGGTTTCTATTAAATCTACAACTTTGAGTCCGCGGTAACTAATCTTGTACGCGAACGAATTCGCAGTCATAAGCTGCGAGTAAACCAACAATTTATAGACAAATGCATGTTAAAAAGCGTCAGCATTTCCCATCAAAATCTATTGACTTGTAATACCATCACGCTTCGTCCGCATGGCGCCAGGCAGAACTACAAATGTAACCGACGACAGATACCTACTCGGTTGCTTGGTCACGATCTCGCGATGCATACATAAGTAATTACAAGTTGCTAATTAACGAGTAAGCTAATCAATGTCTTTGTTCGTTTTTATAATCTGTGTAAAATAGACAAGATGCGAAGTACAAAAATAATTTATTCGCCTATAATATTAGGAAACACATTTCGCCATTTGAAATGGAGCTTAACAAATAAAATGCATAATTAGAATGCCACGTAATTTTTTTTTAAAGTGACCGTGTGTGAAAGTGAAGTGAGTGAGTGATAAAGTGAAGTGGGAACCTATCTATACTAATATACTAATGTTGATGAATGATGTTATTATATATAGCCTACGTTATTCAGGAATAATGTAGCTATGTATTGGTGAAAAAAATATTAAAATCGGTCCAGTACTTTCGGAGCCTATTGGTTACAAACATAAAAACAAACAAAAAAATCTTACTGCTTTATAATATTAATAGAAAGATAAGTCTGAAATCGCGAATCCGCCTTATGTAGTTTTTCAGGAAGATGGAAGCGTGTATTCATTACTTAAATATAGAAAAAAATGAAGCAATTAGACACGACGATCAATCAGGCCAGTAATAAAACAGATCTGATGGAGATAACTTAACCGTATCGCTATTAAATTACAAAAAAGGAGGAAGCCATCGTTCCTTTGTATTTTATACTTATTGAAGTAAGCCGGTAAGTGGCTTTTTTTAGCCGACTTCAAAAAAAAGAGGAGGTTATCAATTCGGTTGTATCTTTTATGTTTTTATATTTTTTTTGACTCAAAACAAAAGTTCGTCATATAAACACTCTGCTTGACAAGATTTTGACATTTGACACATCCATTGACTCGAAGGGGTGTGTTCAAGAATTTACATTAAATTTCAGCATTCGTGTTTTTAAGAAAAACAAATACTTATTCGCAATATTTATAAATATGTAAACTTCCACCGAAAATTGGTTTGAACGAGATCTAGTAAACAGTTTTTTTAATACGTCATTATAGATAATGGTACGGATCCCTTCGTGCGCGAGTCCGAGTCGCACTTAGCCGGTTTTTTTCTAACTAGCTTAGGCCCGCGACTTCATCCGCGTGAAGTTTCTTTACCTGCGAGGTTTTATTTAATTTAGCGGAACCCTAATTTTGTTCTAAAATAAATGTAGTCCAAGTTATTGCTTCTAACAGCAGATATTTGCAACTGCAAGATATGTATTTCCCATCAAAATCGTTCCAGCCGTTTTGGAGATTAGCCTGAACAAACGGACAAACAAACAGACAGAAACAAAAAAAAATGTCTACGCACCGTGTAAACGTGTACCTATCAAACTTTCTCAAAGTATAATCAAGACAAGGTCATGTACCAAAATTAAAATTCTCAATGAAATGTTACAATATTGAACAATCCAAGTATTCTAAATTAAAAAATTGAAAAATAAAAAGTTACGTCATTGGTCCTGTCCGCTGCGCCTTGAATTAGGAAATTACATTAAAATACCATAAATAATTGCAATGGCTAACACATATAATATTTATTTTTAATAGGTATTATAATATTAATTAATAATGTGGTGTAAGCTTAAAATATAATTAATTCAATTTTTTAAAAATCGATTTCTGATATTCGTAGATTTAAGTACCTACTCGACTCAAGCCAAAAATAAAACAATCATTTGGCTTAATCAAAGTTGCACATCATTGCAATAAAAAAAAAAAAAAAACTATGGTTAACATTTCATCAATTTCTAACATTTAATGAGTAGCGGTAATGAATATTCCGTGTGTAAATTACGTTATAAACTGCGCATTTTCTGGTTCTTTTGTACATTTTAAATAACATTTGTCATGCTTTTAATTTTATTTAAATATGTTTATGTGATATTTGTGAAAAATAAAAAGTAAACACGCACAAAATTGCGCATTTTGCGGTCATGGGACTTTTCAATGAAGTTAGAGCGCCCATGCTATTCATCGTATACCTACAAAACAATTTTTCCAATCCAAAGTTTTAGAGATTAGCGCGTTCGAGCAACCAAACAAGCAAACTCTTCAGTTTTGTAATATTAGTATAATATGTCGATTGGTAGGTACCTACAGATATTAGTGACAGATGTTCAAGCTAAAGCTACCCTACATAACCTACCTAAACAACCCACTACCACCAATTACTTAGTTATACCTACCTAAAACTATTAATAGCGTTTCCTATTAACCATTTTTTCACACAAACGGGTTCCCGATTTTTTCTTCCTAGATTTTAAGCTTATAGCAATAATAATATTAACCGAAATATCAGCCGTGGCCATGACGGACTATTTTTGGATAAACTGATTTTTATAGAAGTTACAACCAATCAAATTTCAATAAAAACGCCCCAATTAGACCGTGGTTCACGGTAGTTTACAGCCAAACACGACAATAACAAGTTTTTTATTTTGTGTTATTGTGTGGCAAACAAGCCGACGAACCACATGATGTTAAGTGGTTACCGCTGCCTATAGACATCTGTATTTTTTTTTTTAAGATCATCAAATAACTTCCCCCGCCCTGGGCGGGGCGGGAAGGAGTGTCAGACTTTTACTGACTAAAACCCGTCTATGTTCCTTTATGTGCCCTTTGCATTCCGGGGGCGCGGTATCTCTTTCGAACAACCCGCAGCAGACATCTGTAAAACCAGACCTGCCGGGGTGCGGAAGAATGCTCAGAGCGATACCCGTACCCCGGCCAATGGTAGTTGGAGGAACACCGTGTGGTTTTAGTCAGTAGGAGTCCGACACACCCCTCCGCATTCCTCGAGGCGGAGGCAGTCCATAAGGATTTCCCCAGGACAAAAAAAAAATCTTTAACATCAGAGCTCTTGCAGATGCTTTGCGTTCCTAGAGACAAAGTTAAATGACTCATGTGCCTGTAATTACATAGACATCCTTCAAACCGGAACACAATAACGCTGCTTTGCGGCAGAAATAGATATGGTGGTAGTACTTCCCAGGACGATCTCCTTTATAAAGAGCTCTACAACCTACTACCACAATTAACTTCTCAACTACCTATTGTACAAACAAGTTAACCAAAGAAAATAATGTGACTAATCTGTACTATGTACCAACAAACTCAATTATATTCTCGCTCTCATGTTGGCGCAGTGGCTTCGCATTCGGCTGCTGCGCTGCTTGTCGCAAGTTCGATTCCTGCACGGAACTAATATAAAAGCATGCTCTAATATACACGGGTCTGGCTGTTTGTCAGTACCTAATGTACGTTTGTCAACCCACGATACAGGAGAAGATACCAGTGTGGTACAAGGTGTTTTATAAATTAAAAAAAATTAGCCTGAACCGGGAAATTCATTAAAACTATTAAAAAAACGACTAATTCATCTCTCAAGACGGTTATACACGAATATAGTTAAATCAATTAGACTCCGCTAACGATCGTCATCAAAACTGAATTCATTTGAATACAATTAACAAGTATTCACGAACAATTCGCATTATTATTTTAATTAAAATTAAGCGATAATTGTTAAAAAAATATGTTTGGATCGCATCGATTCTCCTGCTAATTGGCCGTAGATCGAACTTGTGTGTCAGTGTCATGTCAAGCTATTGTTTTTGAAGATAGATTTATTTCGATGACTAACTTTTTGCACGCGATTTTATCCATGTCAATTTTCTCACGGATAGGGTTCCCACATCGAAAAGTCGAAATTCCGGAGAAAATTCCGGACATTGGATGAAATTTCCGGATTTCCAAAAAAAAAGGTAAGCAATCAAAGTGTGAGTGACAGGTGTCTTGTTAACTCGCACGGATATGTTATTAAAAATCAATGTTAACAAACTTCAACAGACAAATCATTCAAGAAATTACTTATGACATTCTGTCACTATCATATCTTTCTTCCCATACACTGACCTCTCATCGAGTACTCAGTGCCGCCACAAATCAAATAAAAAGAAAATAACTACAGTTATTACAGTTAACAAACAACAGTTACCTATACTTTTTACTTAAATTGTAGAAATTCCTGACGGCTTAGGATTCCCCCCGCATTCCGGACAAAGCACTAAATTTCCGGACATGTCCGGAAAATTCCTGACATATGGCAACCCTACTCACGGATCTCTAACTTTTTGTCAGTAAAATATAGCCAGTAGCTCGCAGGAATAACCAAGCTTCCTACTACCGAAAGATTTTTTAGACTCAGACCTGTAGTTCTGCACGTTTAAATAAAAGAACAAATTCTTCAGCTTTATTTGTACGGGTGTATCAAGACACACCACATTGCCGTTAACTAGGCATATTGCCCATCAAACTAAGTAACACCGGGCAAAAAATATTACTGGGAAGCAAACTTTATAGTATTTTTGGCGTTCATGGCAGTGCGCAGTGTAAAATGTTCTCAGGCATGGTCCAGACAAAAAAAAATCTCCACTGTAGGAAAAACATGTAACTTTCTGCTTCACAGAAATATGTGTGATGGTAGTACTTCTCCGGACGAGTTCCTTCACAAGGAGCTCTACTGCTACTAAACATTGTAATTGTATTGTCATTTTCAATAAACGAAAGGGTTATCAAACGCCATCATGTCACTGCGTTGTGAACCTGTGCCACCTTGTGCCTCGACAGATGCTTATCAAAACAGAAGGTCATATTTTAAGTCGATATTTACTGCTCTATCGTCTATGTATGTGGTGATGGCCCGGTGGTAAGGCGCCTGCGTCTCATGCACGAGGCTGTGGGTTCACAACCGAGCACGGCAAGTACCAATTCGCCTTTTACAAAATATGTACTTTCTTAGTTTATCTTGGACATCAGTGAAGGAAAAAAATGTAAGGAAGTTTGGACTAACTGTTAATACAAGTCTGAAACCGCCAATCCGCCTTGAGCAAGGCGTGGTGAACGATCCTCGTGCCCTCTTCTTGAAAGACAATTGTTCAAACTTAACATTGAATTTTAACTTAACTATGATCTAACTGAGCTGTTAATTGGATGAACAATTATTATTGCTGACATGATTTATTGTTGTAAAAGGGAAACTAATTAAATAAACAATAGTTGTTGCCATAATGTACCACTTTTTTTAATTAAACTATAATTACACTGACAGTGACACAGTTTTCTAGATCAATAAACTGTCGATAAATTCTTCTTTAATCAGTTTTTTTTTATGTCATTGGATGGCAAACATGCCGACGTCCCACCTGATGTTAAGTGATCACCGCTACCTATAGACATCTGCAATACCAGAGGCGTTGCAAATGCGTTGCCATCCCAGAAAGTTGAAATGTCTCATGTGCCTGTAATTACACCGACACCCATCATACCCTACCCGGAATAAAGCAACGCTGCTTTGCGGCAGAAATGGTATTACCTGGTTTTCCATAAAATAATTTGTACTAATATTGTTTTCCATAATCGTCCCCACTCATAATATTTATTTGCACTAATATTATTTATACTAATGACGCTTGTCATATCAACTTATTAGCCATAACTTTTATTTTCCATAAAATCAGTTTCCATAATAACATGTGTTATAATCATTAGTTTCCATAAGTAACACATTACATAATCGACATAAATAACATTTAATATAATTTAGAAAAGTTTATTTTAGTTTTAGATTCTTCGCCGACGGGGCTCCGGGGAGATCACCAAAGTTTAGATTCCTCACTAATCTGCAATACCTTAATTATAATATCTATTCTTTATAAATATAAACTATTGGATAAAAGAGCGAGCGAAGCGACCTGGGGATCCCCAATTTATAATAAATGTTGTAGTCCTAAAACTTTTGCTAAAAATTAAGTTTAAGTGACAGAAACGAATCGCTGCAAAACCGACTCCACGTAGTCTTGTCTGCCCTACCCCTAGAGTGTAATTTAAAATCGCGTAGGCGTGGAGGGGCGAGGCGGCCCGCGAGCTGAGGAGCAGGTGGTTTTAACACCCGCCGCCGCGGCTGAGGCTGGCCGGCGAAGCCGGCCAGCAAGCTGAAGCCGCGGTGGTGAGCGTGAAACCATCTGCGACGATAAGCTCGAATGGGACCGCCGGAGCCCCGCAACGCCGGAGCCGTGACAGAAACCATGCCTGTTGCATGTTGCATGCTTGCTTGCATGCTGCATGCTTGCTTGCTTGTATACTGCATGCTTGCTTGTATACTGCATGCTTGCTTGCATGCTGCATGCTTGCTTGTATACTGCATGCTTGCTTGCATGCTGCATGCTTGCTTGCTTGCATGCTGCATGCTTGCTTGCTTGTATACTGCATGCTTGCTTGCATGCTGCGGTGGATAGGTGACACAATAGAGAACCATTGTTTTGCTAGTAACGGCAAATTAATATCATGGTAAATAAATGTTATGGAAAAAGACATTATTGAAAATGAAAAATATGCCAAGCAAATTTATGGAATCAAATTATTATGACACTTGATAGATTATGACCAATGAAATTAGTGAAAATGATTTTATGTCAATTCACGATTATGGCAACTGAAGCGTTATTTCTAATGAAATTATGGCAAATAAAATTATGGTATATAAAATTATGGCATTTTAAATTATGGCAAACATTAGTAAACCGGCAGAAATATGTAGTGGCAGTACTTCCCCAGACGAGCTCATTCACAAAAAGCTCTACGACTACTTACTAAAGTTAATTTCGTTATTCGTTAGTTTTTTTTTTTCCTTGAAATTATCGATTAAATAGCTTTAGCCCTCGTAGTTTTTTTTTCACCAGCATTAATTTGCTATAGGTACTTGCAGCTAAACGGATTCGGATAAAAGTGGCTCAAGTATATCTAGCGTGTAGTGTAGACACATAGGATAATTGTATCCCGGAAAATTTGAAGCGGATGAAGTCATAAGCAGAATCTAGTAGGTACATAAAGATTTAGCTACCTATTGTGACAAATATCACGAAATGCAATGCAACATTAGTTTGGAGTGTCATACGCAATCGCGCTGCCATTACATGCCATGCATTGCCCATGCGCTTGCGCCGGTCACTCTCACACGTGAGTTGTTTTATAACGAGGCTGCTCAACTGCAGGCCCGCGGGCCATCATGTGGCCCGCGGAAGGATTTTAAATGGGCCGCGTAAGTAAGTTTTAAAAATCCCACTAATAAGGTGTTCCTTCTTCATCCTTTTTAACATACATAACATCACGCCTGTATTCCCCCAAGGGTTAGGCAGAGGTGTACCAATGTACACCCACAGTTTGTCGATATGTTTTAAGTCCCATGTAATAGGGGGCGAGCCAATAGCCATTAACCGGGCACAAATCCTAACTCCGAGCTGCTACTGAGAATTTCGTAGAAAACCCCTATACCACTTCTTGCTGGTAATCGAACCCAAGACCTCTAGCGTAGCAATTGCGCTCAAGACTACTAGGCTAACGAGGCAGTTTTTTTAAACAACTATTAAATTTCATAATACCTTTTATTTGCACAAGTCCCAAAAGTAACTAAAATAGGAATCGTTGGTGGCCCGCCGAAAATTTCTGATTCGACCGGTTGGCCCGATTGTTTCAAAAGTTGAGCACCCTTGCATTATAACGACTACAGCTGTTTCTTCATGGATTGGTATGACATTATATTTTTTAATGCAGATAATGTTACTATAATTGTAACATTATATTATTTGTAAAAAGGAGTCGGTTAATAAGCCTAATTATTTTACGTTTACGTATTTCAATGACGAGACTAGAATTCGTCAAGCGTGAGCCGGACACGCTTACAATATTATTAACTCTATATATGAAAAACACGTTCTTCTTTTTGTTTCAATGATACAATGGTAATTATTTATACTACTAAGGCTACTGCCTTGTTAGCCTAATGGCCCTAAGCGCGACTGCTACGCTAGAGGCATTGTGTTCGATTCCCAGGTAGAGCAAAGTGTTGTTGGGGTTTTCTATTAAATTCTCAGAACCTAGCAGCTGGGAGTTAGGATTTGTGCCCGGTTAATGGCAATAGGCTGGCCCTATTACATGGGACCTAAATATACCGGCGAACTGTGGGTGTACATTGGTACACCTCTGCTTAACCCTTTCATTCCGCACTCTATCGTTCAAACTTACACCACACTTACTTCGCAAGAAAAAGTAAATATGACAAGATCAATTGAAATATTTAGTATTACACTTGCTTGATGAATTATTAATAAGCGTTTTTGTTCACTAAGATTGTTATTAACGCTTTGTTATTGTTTTTTTTTAAGTATTGTTATTTTGACATTTGAAGTTTGTGCTTTTGTTTTTACTTGCTTTCATTGTCATCTTTTTACCCGACTACGGCGAAATAAGAAGGAGGATTATGATTCCTTAATTTCTTGACAATTCAAAAGTGCCTGTAAATGATCTTTGTGAAATAAATGCTTTGATTTTAACCACGCTTTAGGTATGCGGATATGTACAAATGTTCATCAGTCCTCTCACTTCTAAACTGCTTATTATAATTTGACAAAAGAAGTATCATTACAAGCGTTTTAGTCGTCCGCTGGATATAAGTTATGTGACGTCACAATAATTTCAAAATGGCGGTTTACAACTGTCAAAATCACGAAATTAGAAAATACAATTTTAAATTGTCCATCGTCTTCAATGAAGTTTTATTTTTCTACAAACAATTTACACGTGTTTTTTGGTGTTCGTACCTACTATTTGTCTATTACTTAATTTATTCATTTTTACTTGAGATTTCACATCTTAGGTAATCTATACGATATATTATAAAGAAATAAGATTTATTTAAGATTTGTTTGTTTGTAACGATTAGGCTCCGAAACTACTGGACCGATTTTAGCCATTTATTCACCAATAGATAGCTACATTATTCCTGAGTAACATAGGCTATATAACATCACGCTACGACTCTCGGGACCGTAGCAGTTACCAAAGACGTAACTTAACGTGAATGAAATAAGACACGCCAAGTCACGGGCAGATCGCTAGTTACTAATAATTTTTAAGTACCTTCAATATTGGGTTTTATAATGTCTCTAAGGCCTAAGGGGTGACCACTTCTCTAAACATTATTTTTTTAATAAGTACAACAGGAATACTAAGATTACTAAAACCAAGGGAAAATTCAATATTTTTGTGATTTTTTAAATGATTGCTTGCCTATTTAAATAATTTTAATTATTTTTACTTACCAAGCGATTTTGTTAAATTACTTACATTATAAAAAAAAATACAATTTGCCAAAAAAAAAACAAAAAAAAAAAATACTTAAAAAAAATCTTACCTACACTAAAATATCACTGCACCAATTTTTCTTTTCGAATTCAGTAACTCATCCACGGAACCAATAGTGATCGACTAAACCAATACTGACATGCGCCGCTTTTAAACCGCAAGCTTTTTTCATAAAGTTTGACCCTGACATTGACTGTGAAAAAGACTATTTTATTTAGACCTTGAAACGTACGGAAACTCTATGACGTGGTGGGTCTACGTTAACTGGATGTATTACTATGGAACTATCCATTTTTGCTTTATAAATATGTACTAGCGACTGCGACTTCATCCGTGTGATTCTTTTTTTTTCGGTTATTGCTCCGCTCCTTTGGCTCGTAGCGTGATGTTATATAGCCCTTAGCCTTCCTTGATAAATGGACTATCAAACACAAAAAGATTATTTCAACTCGAACGGGTAGTTCCTGAGATGAGCGCCTTCAACCAAACAAACAAGCTGTTCAGCTTTATAATATTATAAGTATAGATAGGTAAATATGTAGTTATAGAAATAAGTGTTGTTATCCGCTCATGGTAAAATGAACTTTATTACTAAAATGCTATACTACTTACTTTATTAAAATGTACTTTACTACTGAGTGTTTTATGGGATATGTACGCAAGCAGAAGGTAGTTGTTTAAACTATCCTGAGAACATTATAGAATTCTAAAGAGTTTGTTTGAAAGCGCTTATCACAAAAACTGCTAGTCCGATTTGAAAAATTCCTTTTGCGTTTTATAGCCCCTTTATCAAGAAAGGTTATCAGAATAGACTAATAACATCACCCTACGACCCACGGGAGCGGAGCAGTAACCACCGACAGTAACTTAACCCGAGTGAAACGATAGGGTATAGATGTTAGCTAGTACGCAGCTGATGCAGCCCATCGGAAACGAATGACTTACTCAGTCTTAGTCATAAGACCTTCAGTACAAAACACAACAAATAAACTGGGAATGACAATAGAAAACACCACCATAACGAGGCCTCCAATAGCGACAAAACCAAAACATATCAAGTTCCAATTTATACTGGATACTTACCGCATACTTACACGTATCTTGAAAAATAATATCAGCTAGGAAGTTGGGAACTAATTTAATGTTACAAAGATCTTTTTGTAGTCAGTGTTAATTGACAGGGAAATATTAACGCACGTATTTGATATAATTTTTAAATGGTGATTGCGCTAATTTTTTTGCCGGGTTAGAGTACGTCCTAGGCCTCATATACAGGGCCAGATTTAACATTTTGGGCTCCTTAGCAATAGGGGTCCAGGGTTGCGGAGTTTGTTTGTAAGATTTACCGCGACCCTGGATCGCAAAGGGTATTAGGAGGAACACGATGGGTTTTGGTTAGTAAAAGTCTGACACTCCCTTCCACTCCGCCTCTCCGTTTACCCCAAACGGAGAGCATCCATAAGGATTTCCCCACGGAGAAAAAAAAGAAAAAAAAAGGGTGGAAGAAGTAATTTGCTGATTTAACATCCTTAAAAAAAAAACGTGGGTGAACGACCTGTTTAAGACCGCAGGAAGACGCTGGATGCAGGCCGCTTCCAACCGGTCCTATAGGAAATCTACGGAAGAGGCCTATGTCCAGCAGTGGACGTCCTGCGGCTGATGACGAAGGAGCTTTTTTGCCCAAAGATAAAAAAAATCACCTACTTATTTATTATAATATTGAGTTATTTCCTTGAATTTGACGAGGATGCAAACTGCATCTTATATATTTCGTATTTGATTGTTATTTCTGCCATTTATGTAACAACTTTTAATAATTAAGAGATGAAAAATGTTTATTTATTATCTGTCATGTGTAATGGCATATTTATTGTCTGTAATGGCACGTCAACACTTAATTTATTGATATAATAGATTGGCAGATATGAATATAAATTGAAATATACCGGGTTGTCGTAATAACCCTAATGCAACTTAAAATAAACTAGCTTTTGTTCGCGACATAGCCTGTTACTCCATAATAGTGTACAGTCCTTTACTGTACTTTATTATTTTGTAATAAATATTGTGAAGAATTTTTATATGTTGATTTAATTCCAACGTCATCGAAAATTCTCTGAATAGATATACAAATTATGGATAACTATATCGTACACTTAGTACCTGCGCAAGCTCCCCATACTGACACTCGCCAAGTCTCACCTTTCGTGGCACGGACTGTAGCTTTCTATCAGTGAAATATTTTTTGTAATCAGATCAGTACTCACAGATTATACAAAGAAAAAACACTAATATTTGACTTTTTGTAATTTTTATTATGGTGGCACTTCACATCACGTAGGTATTTGTCCAAATAATATTTCACAAGATTTCTGATTTTTACACCAACCGATGAATTTCCAATTTCAAATTTTGTTGGGCCGCGTATGGGGAACACCCGCATGCAGTATATCGACAGAGTTACAAATAGCGTAGGCCTACTTTCATTGGTCAAAAGCCTATATTCGGGGATTCCCCACCTGCTGTACAACAGAAGATATCTTATAGAAGCCTAAGCTAGTCCGCCCCCTATTACATGGCACCTAAACTTACAGGCGAACTGTGTTGTAAATTGATACACCTCTGCCTAACCCTTCGGGGAATACAGGCGTGTTGGTATGTTAAGTTGGTCTGCTGTCAAATTTCGCCGCTTAAGTGGCGACGCCATTAGATATGGCAATCGATGGATAACTATGGCCTGGCCTAATTTGTATACTTGATGGTGTAGCTGAGTTGCGCTTGCGGTTACTGGGTTAACAAGGTAATAGATTGGTCTTCTTAGAAAGGTCATTATCACGGGCGTAGCACAGTTTTAGTATCAGGGGTACCAAAAAAATAAAAAGCAACAAAAATGTGAAAAAAGGAGTTGTAATTTTCTTGAAGATTTTTTTGTCTTTAAAGTTTGCCTATTGTTGGCATCTTTTATTTAGCGAAATAGAGATATCTGATTTCAGAGACGGTAAACACAGAGTACCAAGTTATAAAAAAGAGTAAGAATATATACTTATATTTTTTTTTTTAATATTACAATTAGGTAACGTAGCTATTTTACATCTTTTGTTAAAGAATTGTAACTGTCAAAATCTATTTTAATTTTCCACCTTCATGAAATAGAGTACAATACTCTATTTTAAAGTACGGTTGACAACTCTATATTGCGCCACAGGAATTTCTCCTGTATCGTGGTTCATAACAAACGTATGAATTCACATACACAAACAGCCAGACCCGGAACAACTCACAAAAGCCATACAAATATTTGTACCGTGCAAATTAATGTAATACATTGAATATTATGGAGGGGGGGGGGGGGGTACTCCTACCCCCATTGTATCTTTACTGGGTAGTAATTAGGAACAAGGGACTGGTAATTAGCTAATTAGCCTCGTAGTTTAAATCTATAAGGTGTTACCAAAATATCTGCCACGGATTTAATGGGAAGTAGTATTGTGTTTATAGATTACAATAGTAAAGATAAATTATAGAAAATGTGTCATATTTTTAATTAATTTGTGAACCGCGTTTTGCAGACTAGAGTCAATGTTTATTAAATTACTTTATTTTCTCAAATTGAATTAACTATTCTGGGGTATGAAAGGAGATGGCTAAATGGAAGTATCGACCACTGCCCCACTGCCCCACAGTAATATATAAATATGGTACCTAGCACAATGTAATGCTGAATGGCTAAATATTAGTATTTCATGTAAAACAAGTTTCAGGTACTTTTAGGGAATAATAATAAATGGTAAAATAATATTGCCTAAAAAGGAAAGAAGCTGTGTGTGACAGTATATAATTTTCGCCAACTGACACTTTGACATTTTCGAAAAAGAATAAAATTAAAACGAAAATAAGGTTGTATATGTATAAGCGAATGGTTGTGATGAAAAAGTTTTTCATCACAAAATTCAGGTATTCAAAACATATTTGCTAATTAGGATTTTCTTCTCAAATAAAATCGATATAAGTTATAATACAGCATACTTCACGTTAATTTACTTTTAAAATTAATCGCGTGTTATGTGCGTTATTATAATGCTATTAAGTGTGGAAGACCCACGCTTCGTTTCATCAAGTCAACATACAAAAATACTTTTTATTTTTTTTTACTTGCAATATCACTTAAGATTTATTTTTAAGATTATTGCATTATGGTTTTTACACAATTCTGTGTGTTATAGTTTTAAAAAAGCAAGCATTTTTTTTTCTTTTCCTAACGAAACGAGGCTATATAATTAGGTCGAGTTATACGGTTCTGACGGCTTTTTCTTCATAACATAACCTGATAAAGTAACAATCAAACAAACTCCCATTTAGAGCACGTACTAGCCATGTTAGGTTTAATAATGTATATGGAAATAACACATGACTGGAAAAGGTTGTTTACAACTGCCTCTAACTGCCAAAAAATCAGTTGCCTAGCAACGGTTTGTTTATTCTTTTTCCAATGTGGAGAAATGTCAAACATGGTCTGTCAAACAAAAATAGCTTAAAAAGCAATTGAGATACTTTATTATGTTTAATAGTTCACGAAAGTGCTAGGAACGTATTAAACACTACATAATTCATGAATGATTTTTTAAATATCATGAGGATATGTAAGATTCTTATACATTTCAAGTGCTTGACTGCCCCGGGGCAGTCATTTAGCCATCACCTTTCTTCACTATTGTAATCTTTAAACACAATACTACCTCCCATTAAATCCGTGACAGATATTTTGGTAACAGCTTATATGTTGTTATCTGTTCGCAATAAACATAGGTAGTGTAATAATAACACAGCATCACATAGCTCACATCAATTTATTGATGGGAGAAGAGTTTTATTTTCGTGGGAAAATCAATGTTTTTGGTTACGCGCAAAGTAACGCACGCAAAAGTAACTCTAGTGTTTGTTTTTATAACATCACATCATGTTTTTATTGAAAAAAAAAAACGAACTTGGGACTGTCTCGGTAGTCTTGTGGTCCTAAGCACGGCTGCTACGCTAGAGGTCTTGGTTTCGATTCCTAGGCCGAGCACAGAGTTACTTATTGAGTTTTTCTATGAAATTCTCAGTAGCAGCTCGGAGTTAGGATTTGTGCCCGATTAGTGGCAATAGGACCTAAAACATACCGACGAACTGTGGGTGTACATTGATACACCTCTGCTTAACAAAATAAATATTGCAATCATCAAATTAACAATTTCAAAAGATAAAAGAATATGTAACTTTCGGCTTGATAAAAGGTGTAAAGGTGTAACTTAATTATTTGTTTACATCCTTTATTTATATTTCCCATAGATTGAAGGAAATATTGTTATAGTAGCGTAAATGTAAACATGATTTGTAATGACGAGTGTCCTAGTAAACAAACCATAACTAATAATTATAAGTAGTAAAATATTATTACAGAAGTATTTGATTTCAAAATGAGAACGTTACAATAAAATACAAACTTTATTATCTACGTTGAGTGACGTCACTTCGTGATTGTCAATGTCAACTGTCAACTAAGTATTGTTATTTATAGAGACCTACGTTGTCATGGCAACACCGTTTTTTATAAGGATGGACTTCTTCCGCTCTTGGCGGAGCGGAAGAGTGTCAGACTTCTTGGAGGAACAAACGAGTTAGCTGCATTAGTTTTGTAAATTTCTTCGTACCCAAAGGGTAACCCTATTACTAAGACTCCGCGGACCGTCCGTCTATCACACACAAGGCTGTATCTCGGGACCCGTGATAGTAAGACAGTTGAAATTTTCACAGATGAGTATTTCTGTTGCCGCTATAACAACAAATACTAAAAAAGCGAGTAAAATAATGATTGAAGTGAAAACTTCTTTAGCGGCGTTGTACACTTTTTTGTAATGGGTAAAAAATTTTAAACTCGCGTCTGGACACGTGTGGGTGTGACCATGATCGAAAATCTTACGAATTTATCGAACACAAATAAATATTGTATTATACCACTTTTTTGTATTTGTTGGGTATGGGAGCTCCCCTTAAATAATTATTTAATATTATTTTTTTGCCGTATTTATTATAAATAATGGCTTTCGCTTAACCCATCGTGAGCGAGTCCGACTCACAATTGGCCGGTTTTATTTAGTATTTGTTGTCATATCGGACCGCAGTTACTTTGATGAAACAATTATAAAGGAGTAATTTTTTGTCCAAACATAATTTAATGCGTAAAAAACACTAGTGTTTTTAACAAATAATATCACTTGAGAAATAGGATAGGCACCTACTTGCCTACATAATGTTAAAACGGGGGCAATTCTACAAACTTTTAGGAACAATCGCAATGTAATGTCTATGTAATCTGATGTAATTATTTGACATTGATTGTCGCTGATATGAGATTGCGACTAAATTTTGAACTTTTGACCTTCAGATTTGCCCACTTGCTTTGCACTTGTCATCATCATATCAGCCGCAGGACTTCCACTGCTGGACATAGGCCTCCCCCATAGATTTCCAAAAGGACCGATTAGAAGTGACCTGCATCTAGCGTTTTCCTGCGGTTTTAGTCACTTATATTATATTCAACAATATCGAACCCGACAGATATTGTATCACCTACGTTGGCTTGCAGTACCCATTTGCTGCATGCAGCGAATTTTTTGCAGTTTTAGCAGATTTTTTCAAGTTGGTTTATATTTACTTATATATATTTATGCTACTTATAGAAAAAAAACAATGGAGCCTAAATTTATTGACTTGAATAAACCTACACGAACCTGCGCTAGCAGCTAACTTTCGAGCCGCCATTAAGTTTGAACACACAAACACACAGTCACAGTTATACAGTCGTTTAGGATGCACTCAGTGACATACACACATACAAGCACATGATATTGTACACTCCTATGTAGATGACTTCCGGAAGTCGTACACCGGTGCATCGTTATGTATGTGACACAGAAGAAAGTGTTAGTTAAATTTACATAAGCGACATTAACTGTGATATCATCATGTCTGTCTAATCTATTATTATAGGTAATCGTTACATATTAATGTTCGTTCATGGGACCTAAATATACCGGCGAACTGTGGGTGTACATTGGTACACCTCTGCCTAACCCTTCGGGGAAAACAGGCGTGATTGGTATATATTGATTGGTATATCGTTATATATTCTTCAGACCGATATTCCGGTCACGGAGCTGATCTTAATGCGGACTAGCCAAGTTCGCGGGAGATATTATAGCGCACAGTGTGTCAACCCTTCCTTAACTCTCATAGTCTGATGGGAAGGCAATCCGACACGACCGGGGAGAGATCAGGCGCAGGACCAACGGTTTTACGTGCTTTCCGAGTCACGGGGGTGACACACCACCAACTTCCAAACTCCTGTTACTGACAAATTCCTAATGGAAAAACCCAATACTTACCTAATACTTTTTGCCCGACTTAGGAATTGAACCCAGGGCCTCATGCTCAACAGACATCCTTGCCACCACGAAACCGACGGGGTCCAATTATTATACAAGACACCTGAAAGGAGGTCGTTGTACCTGCTTGTAAATATGAACCACATACCTACTTTGGTATAAACACTAAATTCGCGAAATAAAATTTGCTGTTTCATAAAATGTTGACGATTTATTTTGTAAAGCTTTGTTTAATGGCATTTGATGGCAAACAAGCCAACGCAACGCGACGGCCCACCTGATGTTAAGTGGTCACCGCTACCTATAGACATCTGCAATTCCAGAGGCCTTGCAAAATGCTTTGCCATCCCATCAGAGGCAAAGTTGCAAAATGTCAAATGTGCTTGTAATTGTAACAACGTATTACAAATGTGGGACCTGAATTCTCGATACTAAGTCACCATAAGTATCAAGTTCTTTAACTATAAGCACCTTGACACGAAATAAAAATTATGTAAGTAGGTAGTAAAAATATCTATGCGATTGTAAGACAGTTATCTACATATACTAATATTATAAAGGTGTAGAGTTTGTCTGTCTGAACGCGCTAATCTCAGGAACTACTGGTCCGTTTTTGGAAATTCTTTCACTAATAGGAAGCTTTCTTTTTTTTCAAGTTGGGAAACCATCAAATGACTTCCCCCGCCCTGGGCGGGGAGGGAGGGAGTGTCAGACTTTTACTGACTAAAACCCATCCATGTTCCTTCTTCTGCCCCTTGCGTTCCGGTTCCAGGGCGCGGTATCTCTTTCGAACAGCAGACTAATAGGAAGCTACAGTCATCCTAGCCTAACCTTTTCCCAACTATGTTGGGGTCAGCTTCCAGTCTAACCGGGTGCAGCTGAATACCAGTGTTTTACATGGAGCGACTGCCTATCTGACCTCCACAACCCAGTTACCGGGAACATGATACCTCTTGGTTAGACTGGTTGTCGGACTTCCTGGCTTTTAACTACCCGTAATGACTGTATTTTATACTAGTAAACTAAGGTAAGAACTATATTTTTTTTTAATTCGCAACCAATTAGGTTCTGTAACATGACGCGGATGAAGTCGCGAACAGAAGCTAGTAACATTATAAAAAGGTAAAGTTTTTTTTGTCTTATTTTTGTAGTGAAAACTTCTTTAGCGGTGTTGTGAATTTTTTTTGGAATGGGTAAAAAATGTTAAACTCGCGTCAGGACACGTGACCCTGATCGAAAATTCGTAAGCGGCGTTGTGCACTTGTTTTGGAATGGGTAAAACATGTAAAACTCGCGTCAGCGAATTGTCATATTTGTGTACATCTTTAGCGTTTTCACTTCTGCCGGCACTCCCGGAGTGCAACCCGTCGTTTTTTTGTTTCTAAGAGCTTATCTTTGGAAGTAGGTATTGGTATGATTACAAAAAACCTTTTCTGAATGGATAAAAAGCTACACTTTACGAATGCTACAAGAGAGCGAAGTCGCGGGCAGAAGCTATTATGTATGTGGGTCTGTGTGTTGTGTTGTGTATGATATGTGTGTGTATGTATTAAGCCGGCTTTTCACTGCGGGATGTAATGTAATATATATTACATCACGAGATATAATTTAATATCGCTCACCATACTATTTAAGAAACCTCTTTACACTAAGCTGTAATATATATTATATCCCAAACTATAAATATTTTTTCGACCGAATGGGCGATAAAGAGGAGATATATATTTTACCTCACGTCCCGGACAACGCACCCCCCCTGCCTCGCCCTCACTTTGAACGGAACGGTGCAGACTGTAGAACTGTTTGAACCAAATATATATCTTTCAGTGTGAACAGCAACTGCGGGATGTAATATATATTCCAGGATGTAATATATATTACATCCCGCAGTGAAAAGCCGGCTTTATGTCTAAAATTAATGATGCAACAAAAATTAAAAAAACACGTTTCAAGTTTCAATAAAAATATGATTAGAAAACTTACATTAATCAAATTCCTTCCACATGTTTTAATCATTTGTCACTAAAATCCATTTTAATTTAATTATGTCTGTCTATACACAATCACTTAGCACATTTTACCAGTTTTAACAAAATCTTTTTTTTAATACTTTAAGTACATAACATAGTCTGTAAGTTAAATATTATTTAAGTTTTATGTTCGAAAAATAAAAATATCTTGAACTCACAAAATCTTAAAATACCAAACAGTAAAATGTTCGATTCATAATTATTTTAAATTTCGATCAATTCTTTTTTTAAACTCGCGCCGTGTAGTGCGGGGAAAGCGAACGCGTCGATTTCTCCGTAGCCTTAACATCGACTGACTTCGTCAAGTTATTACGAAACACCGTCTTTCATCTAGTGATGCTAACTTACGTATTATTATTGTTATTTTTTATTGCCGCATCATTTCTTATTACATCGCTATTACTTTCTATCTAAGTAGATAAGTACTTTCTTTATTCCACTTTACAAATTGACCTAGATATTGAGGAATTTGAGAGTATTTTACATAATGACCCGCTTACTTATTTACAGAAATTAAGTAATACTTACGTCTTATTCAATAATTAAGTGATAATGAGTTTCTTGGATAAATTATTTGCAAACATAATCGATAGTCGATAGACTGAGTAGAGTAGATTCTCATCACTAGTGTTAGCTAAATAGTGAGGACGGCTAGACGGTTTGTTTGTCGCCTCGTCACGTAAAACACATTGTGCAAAACACAGGCCTCATAATTTTGCACAACGAGAGAGGTTAAGTGACATAACTAACTATGAATAAAGACTTATAACACTTGTAAACTAGTACAGGCAGCGAAAAAAAAAAATCATTTTTTAATTTTTTATTTCGTGATGGGTAAGCTCTTGACTCTAGTCTAGGTCATTAGTTGAAAAAAAAACAAGTCAGCACGATGCAGATTATTATTATTCCGATTACTTTTCGAGTCATAGTAATAGTATATAGTAGGCAGTAGAACCTCGATTTTATCCGAACTTATTGGGATCGAGACTAGTTCGTCGTTCAAGATCAAATATAAACAACAGCTTTTTACATAAAAACAGTTCAGTCTATTACTATTTGACATACATTTAACATTGAAATATAAAACCATCACGCCTGTATTCCCCGAAGGGTTAGGCAGAGGTGTACCAATGTACACCCACAGTTCGCCGGTATATTTAGGTCCCATGTAATAGGGGGCGAGCCTATTGCCATTAACCGGGCACAAGTCCAAACTCCGAGCTGCTACTGAGAATTTCATAGAAAAACCCAATAACACTTTTTGCTCGACTCGGGAATCGAACCCAGGACCTCTAGCGCAGCAGTCGCGCCCAGGACCATTAGGCCAACGAGGCAAACACCTAAAAATGTGAGACCCGCAGCCGTTTGAGAAGGAGCGGGCAACAAATTCGCGCCAACGTTCGGATACACTAAGTCAGCGTTCGGATAATTGGGTAGATGCCACCACTAACCAATAATTTCAAGAAACAACTTAAAAAAAAACCATTTAATTTTAGCACTAAAAACCCGATGATTTTTTAAATAACTATAAAAATCGATTTTTAGTTGCTTTGAAATCAATAAATAGTTAGTGAATTGAGATGACAAAAAAGTGACGTCATAGTTGAGTATTGTCATAGAAAATCTATGGGGAAAATGCGTTTTGACAGCTAATAAAAAGTACGCCAATTGATTAGTGGTGTCATCTACCCAATAGAGGTTCTATTGTAGTAGTGGTAGAGCTCTTTGTGATGGAACTGTAAATACTACCATACTTACTTCTGCCGCAAAGCAACGTTCTGAGTTCCGGTTTGAAGGGTATGGGTGCCATGGCCGGTGTAATCACAGGCACATGAGACATTTCAACATTGGCCCTGAATGGCAACGCAAGGCCTCTGGTATTGCAGATGTCTATAGGCAGCGGTCGCCACTTAACATCAGGTGGACCGTCATCGTCCGTCATGTGCATCCACACTGCGCCGGTATGTTTTAGGTCCCATGTTTTAGGGCGAGCCTATTGCCATTAGCCGGACACAATTAATCCTAGCTCCGAGTTGCTACAGATAATTTCACAGAACCCAATAACCTGAGAATCGAACCCAAGTCCTCTAGCGTAGCAATCGCGCTTAGGACCACTGGGGCAACGAAGCAATTCACAAACTAACAAAAAATTAAACGAGTTTGACTGTACAAAGTACGTACGTTGACCGGTGTCCAAAACGAGAAACTGGAATCACGGATTTTGGTTCGGAATCCATCGCAATATTGATACGGAGATTTTTGAAGTGAAAACTTCTTTAGCGGCGTTGTGCACTTTTTTTGGAATGGGTAAAAATTTTAAACTCGCGTCAGGACACGTGACCCGGATCGAAAATTCGTAAGCGGCGTTGTGCACTTGTTTTGGAATGGGTAAAAATGTTAAACTCGCGTCAGGACACGTCAGGACTGACCACGTGACCTGATCGAAAATCTTACGAATTTAACGTACACATATTTGTGTACGATAGCGCAATAAATAAATATTGTATTATACCACATAAATGATAGTACTTTTATACTGATAATTAAAGCAATTCGTGCAAAATTAATCCCTAACCATTCCAAAATATCAAAAATGCACAACGTTAATAGGTACTTATTCAAGTTTTCACTTCTGCCGGCACTCCCGGAGTGCAAACCGTTTTTTTTAACAACTCTTCATTAAAACCGAAATGGATAGCAAACAAATAATTTTGGCCATTTTTTTAACTTTCTTACCTAAAGTGTGTTTTTTAATCTCGTAGACTGATTTGACGGCTTCTTACGTCAAACTTGAAAATAGTGTGCTTTATGTTCATGGGCCGAAAGCACATTATTTTTATATTTGACGTATGAAACTGTCAATTTAGTCTACGAGATTAAAAAACACACTATAGTCAGTTGGCGTAACCCAGTTGTGGTAAGCACATCTGTTAGTATCCACTAAAGAAAACAGGCTTTAAAAATAACTAGGTAAGGTAACAATAAGTAACTATTAGTAACTTTGTAAAAACCCCTTACGTCTAACGAGATTAGGGTTGCCAGACGTCCGTACCTATAAAGACGGACATAGTCAGGATATTTGGATTCATGTTCGGTAAAATTAGTCGATGTCCAGCGTTTGACAGGCTTTACATTTAATTCATTACACAAATTGATTATAAAAGATAAAGTATCGAATAAAAAAAACGGTAATTTAAAAAAACTAAAAAACCCGACTGCTCTCCTGAGTATTTATGAAAAAGCCCTAAAACAAGAAAATCGTTTTACCCGATTGCACTTAAAATTGTAGCACTCGGGACCCATTCGGGACCATCTGCAATGTAATATACATAGGTTCTCAATTCACTAAGCCGCCATTTCTAGAATGGGACCCATTCTAGAAATGGCGACTGCTACAATTTTAAGTGCAATCGGGTAAAACGACTTTCTTGTTTTAGGGCTTTTTCGTAAATACTCAGAAAAGCAGTCGGGTTTTTTAGTTTTTTAAATTAAGTACTTACAGTTTTTTTTTATTATTATTATTTTAATATACCCAGTGTCACTCTCACAGTAAATACGAATCTAACGACACCTCTCAAGCTAAAATCCATCAAGCCGTTCAGGCTGCAGAGCGTGCCAAACAATTATACATACATACATACATACTCTCGAAAAACATAACCCTCCTTCTGGCGCAGTCGGGTAAAAATAATACAGTAATGTTATCATTTCAACATTGAGTCATGACTGGCCATTACTGCCTCGTTAGCCTAGTGGTTCGTGGCTCCGATTCCCAGGCCGAGCAAAGTGTTATTGGGTTTTTCTATGAAATTCTCAGTAGCAGCTCGAAGTTTGGATTTGTGCCCGGTTAATGATAGTACGCTTACTCATTATATGGGCCTAAACATACTGTGAGATTAACCCTTTGGGGAATACAGGCGTGATGGTATTTATATATGTATGTAAATGGTATGTGTATATGTATGTAAATACAGACATAAATACCGACTTTTTTATCCAAAAGTCCGGCTAACTGGCTGCAGATTCAGCTTTCCGTATTTTGGTTCTGGCAACCCTAAGCGAGACGTCACATACAGTACTTAAAGGTAGTGGATACAAATAAAATAACACACAAGTCGAATAAGCACTGTTTAAGTAAATTGAGTACTTAAATAAAATACTGTAATCCTGTTTTACTTGTTGAACTACATTTTATGGGGTTTAAATCTTTTTGTCAGATTCTGTCAGTATTTCTGTGAATAATGTCCAAGATTTCGTCCGGGGAAATACTACCTTCATCCTATTACTGTCATCAGCAGGATTGGTTTATTGTTTTTAAATTAAAAGGGCCCATGGTTCAATGGTTGACCTTTTCGTAGGACCCTATGTACTAAAGGAACCTTTTTACCTATATTGTGCCTTTTTCAATAATTACCAAGAAGTTTAAATGCCTACCTCGGTAGCCTAGTAACAAAAACTAGGCGAATGAAGTCACGGGCAGAAGGTAACTTAGAGATAAGAGATAACAATTTAGTTATTGGAAACTGCAGTATTTACCTAACGTTACGATGGACTGACTCGTTAGCCTAGTGGTCCTAAGCGCTACAGCTACGTGAGAGGTGAGGTTTGTATTCCCAGGTGGAGTAAAAAGCGAGAATCTCAGAGACTGAATTGACAGTTTCATACGTCAAACATAAAAATAATGTGCTTTCGGCGCATAAACACCCACTATTTCTTCTATCTTACTATTTATTCAAGTTAGACAAATAAAGCCGTCCTATCATTCTCTGTGATAAAAAAAAAACACGATTTAGTGTAGTGTAGGTAATGGTTTTTAACTTTTTATAAACAATTTCTTGCATGATTCAACCTCTTACGAGATTTTTACAATAGCAGAGTGACTCAGTACTTTGTTTCTGAACGTGTTATCCAGCCTGGATCGAAATAAAAAACCGGCCAAGTGCGAATCGGAGACGCACACAATAGGGTTTCGTATCACCGAAAAATATTTAATACTTACTATAAAAAAAATGACACGATTTTTGTTTGTGTATACTTACCTCTTAAAATTTAAGAGGTAAGTATACGTATAAATCTTATTTTTTTTTGATTATTTGTTTTTATAGCGGTCATATTAATAAACACTCTGTAAAAAATTGAACTCTAGCTATTACGGTTCATGAGATACAGCCCGCAGACAGAACGATGGACCTTTTGTTGGGTTCAAGACGATTTTAGTACCTCATTATCTTAGAGCATAGTCTAGGTATAATCCTTTTTATTCATCAGTTCTTATAATAAAGTAATGCTTCAAATAAAAATAAATACATTAAGATTATATTTATATCTGAATGCGTTTCACTTTTTGTCTAAAGTGTGCTTGACCGTTCACGAGGTCAAGCGTAGTCTTCTACAAACAAATGTATTTTATTTTAAACTTTTGACACTTGACAAGTTACTTAGTGATCATTTCTTCGTGAAAACTTGTTCCTCATTTTCCTCCCTGAATTTTATGGTTAGGGCAATAATATTTTGCAGGGGATGCGGAATTTGTTTGAGAGAGTCACCGAGGTCCTAGAACGCAAAGGGCAGAAGGAACACGGATGGGTTGTAGTCAGTAAGAGACTGACACTGCCTTCCGCTCCGCCCAGAGCGAAAGAGGTCATTTGATGTTTTCCCATCCTTTACAAAAAGGGCAATTAATATTTTAACGCGTTAAATTTATCTTCAGTCGTGGTCATGACAGACAGTATAGTTTTATTTTTTTGTATAAACTGATTTAATTTGTAGAAGTTGTAACCAACCAAATACTTAAAAAAAAAACTCGTATTTAAACGGCCCCAAATGATAAGAAGAGTCACCTGCGTATCTCTGAAAATAGGTTTGATATGTAGACAAAGACAAAACAAAAAAAAAAAACATTTAGGCGTGGAACACTGAAATTGGCGCGAACTTTAAATTACGTCACAACATAAAGCGCCATAGACGAATCAATTTATTTTCATTGTTGTAAAAAAACGATTCTACATTTAAAGAAAAATCTAAAAAAAAAAACGATTAAATATTAAGGAAGTGATTAGTTAGCTGTTAGAGTAAAATACTTCGCTCAAGGTCTCGGTTGGAATTTTTATATAACAATAATCGTTTTTGTCAGAAGAACGACCCAATCAATCCACAGAAGTAATTGTTAATAACAGACTACCGAACTGCCCGCGACTTCGTGCGCGTAGTTACGTGATACGTCTTTGGTTAATGCTCTGCTCCCGCGTGTCGTAGCGTGATGTTTAAAAAGTTATGTTACTCAGCCCTCAGGAATAATGTATCTTTCTATTTGTGAAAAAATGGTTAAATCGGTCTAGTAGTTTTGGAGTATATTCGCTACAAACAAACCAACAAAAAAATGTTACCTCTTTACAATATTAATAAGTATAGAAATGCAGTTGTCTCGTCTATTTATAGAATGTTGTTTTGATTTAACTTGTCATAATCAATCAAAAATCTTAATCGATACCTACCTAAAATATTGATTAATGGGTCAGCTCTGTGGGGTCAGCGATTAAAACTATTTTATACTTAATAACAATGATCGTGCTAGGAATAAACTTCTGCTGTAAATATCAAAATTAATCGATTTAATTTTGTCTAAAGGTCGTGACCGCTGGGCAAGAGTTTTCAATCGGTGCCTGAAGAATTGAAGATGGATAGCGTCGCCGAGGTTTTTCTCATGTCATCGGATGGCAAACAAGCCGATGGCCCACCTGATGCAAAGTCGTCACCGCTACCTATAGACATCAGCAATACCAGAAGCCTTGGGAATGCGTTGCCATCCCAGAGACAAAGTTGAAATGTCTCATGCGCCTATTATTACACCGGCACCAAAATAGGGTGGCGGGATGGACTGGACGACGTACCACGGTCTACGACGGTTAGTTTCGGGCTATTTGGGAACATAGTGCCTGGAAATACTTATGTAAGATAGAGAAAAAAAAATGGTTTTCTTTTATACATTATCTCTCTGCCTAGCCTTTTCCCAAATGTGTTAAGATGGGGTTCCAGCCTACCCAGATGCAGCTGAATACCAGTGTTTTACATGGAGCGACTGCCTTTCTGCCGTCCACAACCCAGTTACCTGTTAAGACTGATTGTCCGACGCGACGTGCCCACCCCCGAATGGTCTTATGCCTACCCCAGGCTGTAAGGCTCACCTTGCGCCTGACCGCATTGCATGGCATCGGCCATGGCAGGTTAGGGGCCAGGTAAACCCCCTGTAAACTAACTCTAGATACGCTAATGGATATTAATGACATAAAATTAAATAGATTTAAGTAAATAATTTGTACACTTGCTTGCAGGCAGAATACATAATTATAAGACTATTGACTTTTAGGATATACCTTAAATCTCTCCCTGTAATTTGCATAATATGTATTTTCTTGCAAATAAATATTTCTGATTTGACAGCCGGGATTGACGGCTATAAGTACTTTCCGAGGCACGGGGGTGTCAAACCAACAACCACCAACTTCTTAACTGCGGGCTTCTACTGAGAAAATCTTATTGGAAAAACCTAATTTAACACTTTTTTGCCCGACTTGGGAGCCGAACATGGGACCCAACATCATAAAGACTGTATTTCACTTCGACCTTGTATAATTATTATATCTAACTGATAAATAAATCAGTGATAATATCTCAAGGCTTTGTTTAATTAATATCCTACCACCTAATCGTAATAATCGTAGTTTGTAATAAATCTAACTTTACGGATCTTATTGTCGTGTAGTTATTAGATAGATTATTATCTTTAATATGCTTATTTAAATGCAATAACAATACACATTATTTGTTTTATTAGATTGAATATTAATGATCGTGTTGTATGCATAGTAGGTACCTACCTACTGTTGAAATGAACGTATCTACTTAATGCCTCTTATGTCTCTTAACTGCCTCGTTGGTCCTATACGTGACTGCTACGCTAGAGGTCCCGGGTACGATTCCCAGGTCGACCAAAAAGTGTTATTGGGTTTTTCTATGAAATTCTCAGTAGCAGCTCGGAGTTTGGATTTGTGCCCGGTTATTATAATGGCAATAGGCTCGCCCCCTATTATATGGGACCTAAATATACCAGCGAACTGTGGGTGTACATTGGTACACCTCTGCCTAACCCTTTGGGGAATACAGGCGTGATGGTATACTACTTATGCTCTGTTTCTATATGCAGAACAGATAGTTTATCTTAGGTACCGGTCGGATTCTTTTGAATACTTGACTGGTGGTTTGTGAAAATTCTGGTGACAATTTTAAATCTATATAAGTACAAAAATTATGGATATAAAACTGCTGAAAAATAAACTTCAATAACAGCGAAAATACAAAAGCATTTGTTTGTTAGTATGTTCAGTGTGGTTTACTACCAAGTACCGGTAAATAAGTTTTAGGAAACGGGCATTAGCTAACTACCTATATGTGCCTATAATTTTATTGTAAACCAAAGTCATTTAATCGATGTTGCTTGGAAACAGAGAAAATAATGACATTATGAGTGTTTGTTCTTACGTACTTATCCCAAAACTTCAGACCTTTGAGATAAATTTCCAACGAAAATAGTCACAATAACGGGACCGCAATTGCAAAAATACATTATCTGTAGTTTACGCAAAATACGCGCTGGCTGTGACGAAGTTCTTTGCGGACACCAGCCCGTTATACCAATATTAATTATTATCTGTAGTTAAATAAGACAGACAAAGCACAGATTAACGAAGTTCATACTAGAAAAAAGTTTTTTAATGTCAAAATAAAATTAAACAGAATCAAATCAGTTTATTCGGATTTAGATCTGATTTTTGAAATCGCCGCCTTATCTTGTGGACCACTTTAATTATCCAGAGTAAATCTAAGCTCAGTCAGCAGCACCGCCAACCGCCTTGGCATATCCAGTTTTGCCAAGGTACACATACACAGTCGTCTATTTGTTGCTATTATTATATTCTCAGGCGCGGTCATTTGATTTGTTATTAAGTCTATGGCTAATTTTAAATAATAATTTATTCTCATTGTTAATTGACGCAATAATAAACTGTATATTCTTGTTAAAAATGATGTTTAATAATACTTATATTTGAAACGAATTTGAATATAATCTATGGCTTCAAAAACTTTGATTTTTTGATCTAGTAACCCTAAATCGACGTGGAGAAAAAAGAAGTAAATTCAAATTGTCTATTCGCCACTAAAATGGCGTCATCGAAGGAAACCTATTGTTTGTGTGGTCAACCTTATAATATTGGACAATTTATGATAGAATGTGATTGCTGCCGCGAGTGGTTTCATGGCAGGTAATGTGGAAAATATATAAATTTCACGTTGAAAGTTACGTTGTGTGTTAAAAACATTGCAATGAAGATTGACAGTGTATGCGCGTTCGGCCATCACTTGTATGCGAATGTTTTATTCGATATTTCTTAATTTTCCGTTCACTACCGTAATTATCATGATTTATTAGACACGATAAAGTTTTTATTTAATTATCTGGATTTTCTGCAGCAATTTCCAGTAGTTCTTGTTTGTTTACATCAGTGGTCGTCATGGGTATGATAAAATGCGCTTTTCTACCGTACATTCTTTGTGTTTATTTGTATTGGTTTACGCCTGATAACGTGTTGTTACTGGCAAAATCATACAACTATACCTAACTATTTTATTAAAGTTATAGTTTTCGTTGTTTTGTACGGAGTTAGAGTAGCCCATAACAACTGTTGTGAAATCCCTAAGGCCCTACTATTAAACTGAGACGGCAAGGGTCAGAAAAAATTACGCTTTGAGGACTTTGGCCGCCCCTGTCTTGTGCCTTCAAGTGCACTGTGCCTAGCTTGAGTTGTATGAAGTACTCACTATCAACAAATGCATGTTTTATGGGTATACATGATAATTATTATGTACTCTGTGGTGTTAAATTACTATGTAACATGTACATACAAACCTTCATGTGCAAATACTCTAGCCATAGATGGCAATTAAAACATAAAACATTATTATTTTACTATACAAAATACATATAGTTGATTAATGGTGATTCTAAAGTATAGTATTTAAAATTCAATTTTTTTTCTGTCATGTGGTCATGTTAGTTTTCATAATAAATAAATAAATAAATATTCTAAAATATTCACAGTTTTTATGTTCTTGTTCCAGCTGCGTTGATGTCAAAATATATCATTCAGATGACATAGACAAGTATCACTGTCCAAAATGTGCACAGACTTATGGACCTTCAGTATGTAAGTATTTTTGTCTCCGTTTTCCGCATTATGTTTGAGAAGAAGGCACTTGGTATCATCAATGTGTTTAAAATTTATCCAATTTGCTTGATTAATCTTGACAAATAATAAAGTTATGTATAAAATCATGTAATTATAACAGACAAAAAGTTAAATACTTTATTTTCTGCGTTTTTTTCTGTTAAATTAAAAATATACTGTATTCAATTCTAGTAAAAATCCCAACAAACAACCACCGAGCGGATCGCTACGAGCTGGGTGCCGAGACTCGTCCGTCACAAGTGGGTACTCCAGCATGGGTGCGAGCGCTTGCAGCGAGGCCTTTGCGGCCTGCACCTGCTGCATTACAGCGCATGAGTCCCCACCAGTTCACTGAGGATTTCATTAGAGACAATGGTGAGTGATAATACGGTGTCTTTATAATGTGCACATATCAAAATGAGGTGATCTATGCTGAATTATATCGACGGGAAAAATATTTTAATAAATCCAAGTACAAAAAAAATTTATCAAAAACCAGTACTGTGACCCCCACCAAATTGTACGATTATTGTAAAAAATTATGAAAAATAAAGGATTTTTGCTAAAACCATGTTTATTTTTCAATTTATGTATGTATGTAAGAATATGAACAAGGCGAAACGAGTGTGTTAGAATCATAGCAGGGGGCGTTCTGTGGGTTCTGCCTACCCCCTTAAGAAAAAGGCGTGATTTATGTATGTATGTCAATAAAGAATTTATTGTAACTATTGCATATCTGTACAGGTTTCACGCGACCAGTAACATTCACAACTTCAGAAGGTTTGGACATGAAGACTCCAAACCCTGGCACATTCACAGTCAGATCAGTGCTACGGTTCTGCGGGGCACAACTTGAGGTAATTCATTAAATGGAAGGTTTTTCATGTAAATGTGTAATTACTTAATGAGAAAATTAGCAATACATGGTGATAAGTGTGACACTAACCTGACATTAGGAGGATTACCATGTTGGTCTATGCAGTAATAAACAAGAGAGATACATCCATACCATCTATTTTACGGGTTGTCACAAAGAGATACCGCGCCCCCGGAACGCGAAGGCCACAAGAAGGAACTTGGATGGGTTTTAGTCAGTAAAGGCTGACACTCCCTCCCGCATTCCTCCGCTCGAAGTCATTTGATGATTTTCCATGGGTGAAAAAAGAAACCATCGTGAACTAATACTTAACTTTTATCATTCATAGGTGGAAGTGATAGATGTTCGCAAGCAATCGACACTGCGGATGCCGCTGGGTGACTTCGTGGACTACTTCGAGACTCCTCCCGAGCATCGCGATGAGAAGGTGCTCAATGTGCTCAGCTTAGAGTTCAGTGAGACCAAGTGAGTGATTGTACTTATAAGTCTTGTGTTTATTTCTTTTGTTTAGAAAAAAAAAAGTTTTGAATACCGTTTGGAAGAATTGGGTAGATGACAATAATTCCAAAACACAAGTTCACAAATAAAATAAAAAATGTTCATTTTAGCCTTAAGGACGCATTTACGAATTGACACGCTTCAATTCTAGGTATTGAGTCTTACTAACATGTGCACGGCTTACACACACAGCGACATGCACGCGAAGCGGCGAAATTATGAGTAAACTGACACGGCTTGATACTTTTATTTAATTTTTAAGCGTTTATTTTATTTGATATGGATGTCAAAAAGTAGAAAGAAAATGAAGTTGATTTGGCACATTTTGTAGTATTCAGGTCAGATCATAATCAGATTGGTTCGATGGTACCATATCATTATGGGTTTTACATACATTTGTCACTTCCAAAAAATTCCTATTGGAATGGGAAACTAGATTCAATATATTATTGTTTTTTAACCCCCGACGCAAAAAGAGGGGTGTTATAAGTTTGACGTGTCTGTCTGTCTGTCTGTCTGTCTGTCGGTGTGTCTGTCTGTGGCATCATAGCTGCCGAACGGATGAACCGATTTCAATTTAGTTTTTTTTTGTATTAAAGGTAACTTACGTACGAGTGTTCTTAGACATGTTTGATGAAAATAGGTTGGGCCGTTTAAAAGTTGTGGTGATTTGTAGTGGTGAAAGTAGGGAAGAAAAACCGAATGTCTGTAAATATACTCGAGTGGGGTCTCAAACTTAATAAAATCGACATTATAATAAGTAGGTACCTATAAAAAGCATAAAATAAAAAATTAAATTTAAAATTTAAAAAACCCCCAACACAAAAACCTAAGTTCCCTTTAAAAAGTAAAAAAATAACAAAAAAAATACGTCACGTTGGGGGACCGATGTTGCATTTAGGATACGATCGTCCCGAGCGGTCCCCCAACGTGACGTATTTTTTTTGTTATTTTTTTACTTTTTAAAGGGAACTTAGGTTTTTGTGTTGGGGGTTTTTTAAATTTTTAATTTAATTTCTTTTTTCATGTAATGACGTTCAAAAGTGCCATTTAATGGTCCAATTGAAATAAATGATTTGACTTTGACTTTGACTTCCCTTACATAGTTAAGGATGAAGCTCATAAAAATGTTTGAATACTGAACAAAACTATCGAAAACAGGGTAATAAAAAAAAACTTAGTTTTTATAACATTATTAGGACAATGTGAAGAATGTTTTCGAAGTTCAATGTATCTTTTAAATCTTGGATCATTCAGTTCTGGAAGGAGGCAGTTCTTATAGAATCGAATTTCAATAAAAACACAAACAAAACTAAAATTAAACATAGAGGTTTACGATTTCTTGAAGCTGTTTCATGAAATAACCGTAGTTACTGAAACCTGGATAGGTTCTGTTTCCTCTTTGTTCGTGTTCTAAAACAATACAGAAAATATATGTATTGGTTTTTAGAGTAAAAAAGTATTTGAATATAACAGTAAAGTTGTATATATCAGTAATTTTAGGTATGTAATTTTAAACTTCCGTAAGATATTTCCAAACTGTTCTCATTAGGAATACTACAACTCGTTTGGTCATTTCTCTCCGGGCACATTTCGAATGTTACATACGTCGCGATACTAGTATCACGCCTACTTTCAGAATTTTGCCTATAAAAATAATAATAATTTATTTTAATGAAACTAATACTTATTTTTTATTCATAATAACGTACATGTATTTTTGATAATCAAATAAGTACAAACCGTATTCGCTTTTCTGCTTTACGCCTACAGGCATGAAGCTTCTTACGAGAGCTATTCCAAAACGTATTAGGCCTTGGCATCTATAAAAACAATTGAGTTATAAGAGGTTTTTAAAGTAACTCTTAACAACCAGCGATCCACGCGTCTATTAGTTCCAGCAGACTTCGAAGTTCACCTTCAGGTCACTCTATGAAGTCCTGTTGTAAGGTGTTGACATAACTAATAACAAAAGGAGTCCAAACTCGGCACACGTAGCTCGGGTTCGGTTTTAAAACGTGCTGCCTCGCTGGAGGAAATGTGAGAATATAAGGGGTTTCTAGGGGGCTTGTTACCTTTGCAACATTTTTTTTTTTTGCTAGAGACGAAGTTTTAACCAAAAGCATTTAAAGAAAAGTCCAAAATTTTTAGGTTAGGAATGGAATTTACGTCGTAATGTCTGGCTCCGAGTGCGCCCGGAGTCCGACTCAGACCAACTTGACTGGATTAGGTTGGGTGCTTAATGCCCTCCGTCACCCCCAGAACCTCCAGAATCTACATTTGCTGTGACAAAACGATTAAAAAACATTAAAAAATATACGCATTTCCGGCAAGCAAAGTTAGGGGGGATAGTTCCCCTCTCCCCTCCTCTTCCCCCCCACTACTTCATGGAACCCTATCGAGGCAGCACGTTTCTAAACTTCAACCCGTAGCTCTACTCGTCTATTTGTTCCACCAGCAGACTTGGAAATACAACTTCAGGTCACTCCATCAAGTCCGAAACGAAATATGAATTTATAATCCCCACTTCTAGCAAAAATATAAAAAAACTGTGAATAAAATCTTTCCTTGGATGTGTGGACCGTATAAAATGTTAAAGTATCAAGTTTGGTATGTCAACTATTTTGTATGCGTACAGCGATCTTTTTCAACACGAGCTGCTGATTACAATCGACACAGTGTCCACCCACGACGGCGCCCGAGCGCAGACTAAAATGTCATGTCATGTCAATGTCAATTGTTTTTGGAATAAACAAAGAAAGCGACCAATAAAATGACCCCTAATTCAATCCATTAAGATTCACGTATTAGAACAAAATAAGTGAAAAAATAGATTTGATTTTTATTTATTTTCTGATATTTTTTGTAACATTTTGATAATTCTTTACCCTAAATTTTTGAGTTGAACATGTCTGCATTCATATAATATTTAAAAATAAATAAGTTTATGTCATTAAATAGGAGAAAAATGACCCAAAACTCAACACGATATCGTTATTTTCGTGTGAAGTGGCAACGGAAATAATTTTTTAAAATATTATAAATCAAAATATCCAAATAAAAAGTTACCACGATTTAAAGATGAAGAAGTAATCTATCTGTGGTAATTATTAGTTACATGTGGTTTAGTTCCGTTTTGCAGCACAATACACCGAAAAACTACTTATTTTTATCAGATTTGCAAATGCGTCCTTAAGAACCTGATTACATTTTAAATAACTATAAAATTCGACTTTTGGGTGTTTTGAAATCAATAAATAGTTAGTGAATTGAAATTACTAAAAAGTGACAAAAAAAGTCAAAGTCAATTCATTTATTCCAATTAGACAATTAAAAGGCACTTTTAGACGTCATAGAGAATTTTCTTAATCTATATATATAAAAATGAAACCCGTTTCCCGTTGTCACGCCATAACATGAAAACGGCTTGACCGATTTGGCTGTTTTTTTTTAGAATATTCCTTGAAGTACGAGGATGGTTCTTACGGAGAGAAAAATTTAAAACGACCCACGGGGGCGCAGCAGTAACCAAAGACGCGGGTGAAACCGCGGGGCACAGCTAGTTTAAACTAAATTACTAAGCGGGGCAGTGTGCCAATCGCCTAATAGTCTTAAACCCGTAAATTTCCGGCCGCAGCATGTCCCCGGCAGTAGAGCCCCCCGTGGTGGCGCGGTCGCTGGACTGGGCGTCGCGCGCGTGGGCGGCGGCGCGCGACGTGCCGCCCGCCCCGCAGGTGCGCAAGTACTGCCTCATGTCGCCCGCCGGCGCATACACCGACTTCCACGTCGACTTCGGCGGCACCACCGTCTGGTACCACGTGCTGCATGGACGGAAGGTAAGTACTGTTCTGACACTCTTCACCCACTCAATTCAATTCAAATTTATTCAGAAACTATTTACATTTTATGTGAATATAATAATAATAATAATAATAAAAATTACAATAAATAACTGGCAACACTAACATCAACAAGTCGTCAAAATTTTTTCTTCTCCTTTATTTACAAATTATATTCAAGCAAACCATCACCTGTACCTTCTTTCGTCTCCAGTTCCCATATACCACCTAAATTTACCGCAAATCGAATAAAAACTATAAAACAAATATTATGAAAAAACCAAAGAAAATTAAATTTGAATGACGGCTGTCAAGGCCGTCATGACATGATCTCCCAATGAAGGAAGAAAATGATAACGAACGAAAATGTTGACAAGAGCCAGAGCCCGCAGAAATGCACTCTCACCACCTCCGGACTCGTCGCCCAGCTCCGCCTCGCCGCCGTCGGAAACCAGCCCCACCGTGAGTGCAGTGACACCGACCGCGGCAGTTGCGTCGAGCTCTAGCGACGAGTACTTCTCTCCGCCGACGACGCCACCACCTGTACGTCGACGGGGAGGACGCCGGCCGCCGATTAGTTTAGGACTCCGAGGCCCACTGGCCTCTGATAGGGTCCCCGCTACCGGTGGAAGTGTGCAGCGCATGAGATGGACACAGTCTATTAATGAAAGTGTCATGCGCTCATACTTTGGGGCTACAGAGGGGGGAAGTAACCTGACTGCGTACCGTGGTCGGATGCTCTCTCTGTTTCAGGTGCTTGAGCCAGCTGTCAACGTTACGGCACAACGACTATCGGATCAGGTGCGTGTCATCTTGCGTAATCATATGTTGGATGATACTGTGCTTGATCGCATTCGCACTGAGATGCAAAGGAGCCATGTCATTACCCCTCCGTCGCAGACTGTGGATGTGGCACGGCCACAGTCCATCCCAACATCCAGTCGTGTAGATGAGGAAAGTGATGACATGGTTACTCATGTAAGTACCCAGTGTAGTGAGGAATTGAGGAGTGCTTTGGAGGGTGCGGTTCGGGAGTATCGACTCATGCCGCTCGAGCTCAGACCACGCTTACCACGTTTGCCTATGCATAACAAAAATAAGGCGCTGGTGTGTGCTCTGGATTCGCAGTTATCGAATTATTTTGATAGCTGTGAAGACCTTGCTGATGCGCACTCGATTCTGTACTGTGCGGCTGTTGCGGCGTGTCGTGTAGCTCATGTCAAATTTCCTAATAATGACAGAGCTACGCGACCAGCTGTGCCAATGTGGCAGTACAGAATTGAGCGGCGTATTAGTGAGGCCAGAGTGCTCATCGGCAAATTAATCTGCTTTAGGGAGGGCAATACTCGCCCAAGAGTGATGCGCTTTGTGAGACGGGCATTCTCGGGGACTGATATCAGTCCTCGAGACTATATGTCCCGGGTCACAGAGCGCATCGACTTCCTGAAGCAGAAGGTGTATGCATGGGCAAGCCGTATTCGTAGGTACAGTCGGTTGTCAACATTATCTGACCCACCCTAAACACAAACGAAATTGGACCCTCTGCCTATGATAATAAGGTTTATTCAATTTATATGAGCTTATCAGTCAAGTGCTCGAGAACTCGACGAATACAGACACGCATAAACCCACCCAACGTTGTCGGAGCCACCGGCATTATATAATTTTGTTAAGCTATTTTAATCATTATCTCGTTGACATTAAAGTTTAAAACCTTTTAAGTCACCCTACATAATTAGAACCCAATCTTTAATTTCGTGGAGTCTTAACAAGTTCTTGTGGCTTAGCGGTTTGATGTTGGATTGCCGAGGAACAACATGTGGGTTCGAAAACATGGAGTATCAGTTCCTTTAGAGTTATCAGTTTCTTTTTTAATTTGATTTCATTTCTACAATATTGTTTGCATTATTAAAGAACGACCAATATGTTTTACGCCTAATAACTTATCTTGTAAACAGGTGGGTAAATTAAAAAAGTTTAAGTTCACATATATTTGCTTCGTGAGGTAGATAATAAATTCGTCTACATTATGTGACAAAAGTTACACTACGCCTATTAGCAGTGACTGCGCACACACATTTGTAAATCGTTTCGCATTACTCGTTAAGTATTTTTAAGCAATTTGGTGTAAAAAAGCATGTCGCAGCTTAATGACTATACCAAACATAAAATCATAATATATTTTTACATGAGCAGAATGTTGGAATTAGAGAGATTGGTCGTCGTCTTAATATAGCAGTAAGTGTTTTTTTTTATACCTATTTTATTTAATTGATTGTGATTAATGAACGCGTAGTTGGCTATTTTACTATTACATTTTCAAGTTACATAAACGGTTCCAAAAATGTTTTTTTTTTGTTTTAGAGAAATACGACTGTAGCTAAGACGTTATGGAGACAAAGTAAATATTCAGCGGATTCGTCCAGGGGCAAAAAACATCAAGTATAGTCCCGAATGCGATTGCCCATAAGTGTAACCGCAATGAAACACGATATTTCAGTGGAAACAGTGAGAAGGCATTTACACGCTGCTGGAATAAGGAATTATAAACCGGCACAGAAAATAGCATTGAAGAAGAAGGGTCCGTTTTGCCCAGGAATATTTAAATTTTAATTGGGAAGAAAATATTGTGATCTTCACTGATGAAAAAAAATCATTTAAATCGAACAAAAATGAACGTAACAAGGAACGGTGCGCCATCACTCCGCTACTAATTAATCTAGGATATTTTTAAACACACCATGTAAGTAAATGCTCAATGGATAGATTGTTAAACCATTAAAATGTTGCCAATTACGTGGTGATGTTATTGTTATAAATAGATTTTTTCTATTTAAATGACATGTTTATTCACTACATATAGGCAGCTATAAATCTGTAAAGTATTTCACAGATGAATTAATTTTTTTCTCGATAACAAACTTTCAAGCATAGACATGCCTTTTTTAATGTTTATAAATGGTTAGATTTGATTATGGTATACTCATATAAATTGTTTATTAATTTGGAAATATGTGAGCATTTACTTACTTTATCTTACCTAAGTGTTTTAATGAAATAATAAACATTTTAAATTTGCAATTGTTTAGTTTTATTTCTATGCGTTATCCATTAAAGAAATGTAAAAAAAAGTATAATTAAATAATTAAAAAAGACACCTGAGCAGAAGCTATATTTAGGGTAAACTTGATTTCGAACGTAAACAACAATTAGTGACCACAAGACTAAAGAATTTAAACCATATAGTATACTTTAATAAAGTTTATTCTTGCACAGCACAAGCAGCCAACCTTATCCTAGTGCAAATAGAATTTTGTATTTTATCCCTTCATTATTTAATCACTCCATTAAGACATGATAAAAAAACTACCTATAAAATAGAAAAAAATAAATTGTAAAGAGAAGTTGTTTTTGCAATTTAGTAAGGCAAGGTAAAATATGTTTGCGCGTTGTCACTGCATACCCTTAGTTAGTAGCATTTGAATACCAGTTTTACAATGAATACAAATATTTATTTTTCAACTACCCACTTTTTACAAGTTATGCCAAAATATTGCCATTTTAGAAACTTTATATTTGAAGATTATCCGTATATAGTTCTTTACAATAATACAAGAAATACTTTTAGAATAAATTCTAAATTGAAAGCAAAACAATATCTTCGTCGCAGGATTTGATCTCGCAACTTGTCACTCTCAGTCTTATACACAGACCACGAGACCAGAATTACTTGACCGAACTCATTAAAATAAGCTATTACACTTATTATATTATAACAAGTTGTTATAAGATTTAACCCAATGCTAACGTGATAAAGATCAAATTTGCGTGTGTGTATTTGTTCGTTCTCAGTTCTCGAACACTTGACTGATAACCTCATATAAATTGAAATTAAACCTTATTTTCATTGGCAGAAGGTCCAATTTCGATTGTGTTTAGGGTGGGTCAGATAATGTTGACAACCGACTGTACAAGCGGCGAGTGGAACGATACACCCAGAATCGCACATTCCAAAGTAATGAAAGGTGGGTTTATAGGGATTGGGAGCGACCGGACCAAGGTGTGTCTGATACGCCCCTGCCGGATGATGACGCCATGTGTTCGTTCTGGCGTAGCATCTGGTCGGTGCCTGTCAGTCACACTGAGGGTGATTGGACTCGGGATATCGAGCGAGCGTGCGACCCAATTCCAGAAATGGGGGCAATTACCATCTGCCCCCAAGATGTAGCTCGTGCGGTCCGTCCATTACCTAATTGGAAATCTCCTGGACCGGACGGGCTGCATAATTTCTGGATAAAATGGTTCAGAGGATCGCACGTTTGCTTGGCGTCCCGATTCCAGTCAGCCTTGGAATCTGGATCGCTGCCCCAGTTTCTAACAACAGGAATAACCCACCTGCTCCACAAGTCAGGTAGTACTGCGGAACCCAAAAATTATAGACCGATCACATGCCTGCCGACGGTCTATAAGGTTCTTACATCCATTTTGAGAGCTAAAATTAACAATCATATTGAGATTAATTCTATCATGTCCCCCTCTCAGAATGGATGTAGGATTGGATCCCGTGGTACTAAGGAGCTGCTCCTCATTGACATGGCTATCAGCCAACAGGTTCGTCGATCCCGGAAGGATCTGTCGACATGTTGGATAGATTACAAGAAGGCCTATGACTCGGTGCCACATACATGGCTCATGAGGGTGCTGGAGTTGTATAAAATTGATGCAACTCTACGCGCCTTCCTGATGTCGTGTATGGGGCAATGGAGTACGGTCCTTCGCTATCCAGGATGTCGAAATATCCAGAGGAATAGCGAACCGATAAGGATTGAGCGTGGTATATTCCAGGGCGATAGTTTGAGTCCGCTTTGGTTCTGCTTAGCCTTGAATCCCCTAAGCACACTGCTGGAGGATTCAGGTCTAGGCTATCGGTTGAAGAGAGGAGGTCAGGTAATATCCCACCTACTTTACATGGATGACCTGAAACTCTTTGCCCCCAACAACTTGCAACTGACGGAGCTACTGAAGGTAACAGAAACTTTCAGTAGCGCCATCAGGATGGAATTTGGTGTGGACAAATGTGCGGTCATGCATGTCAAGCGAGGGGAGATTATGGAGTCCGAGGGAGTTCAACTCTCGGAATCCATAAACCTTAGATCCCTTTCTTCAACGGAGACCTATAAGTATTTGGGTATGTCGGAAGCGTTGGGCATCAATACTGTTGACGTGAAGCAATCGTTGAAGGAGCGCTTCTTTGGCCGCCTGAAAAAAGTATTTAATAGTCTTTTATCAGGCGGAAATAAGGTGCGCGCCTTCAACGGGTGGGTCATGCCGGTATTGATGTACTCTTTCGGCATACTTAAATGGACTCAAACGGAACTCGACGCCCTGGATAGGAGGGTCCGTACATTGTTAACGGCATATCGGATGCATCACCCACGGTCATCGGTGATGAGACTGTATATTCCGCGGAAGTGTGGAGGTCGTGGCTTCTTAAATGCTAAGACTCTCCACAACCGCGAGATATGCAGTCTCAGGGAATTTTTCCTTGAAGCCGACGTGGGGATGCACCGAGATGTGGTGGCAGTGGATAAGGGCCTCACCCCGCTCTCCTTGGCTAAAGAGAACTGGCGCAAACCAGTAGTGCTGGAGACTAAAGATCGCGAGGAGGTATGGCAGAGTAAGGAGCTTCACGGACGCTTTTTCCGGGCCTTGCATGGGCCCGATGTAGATTTCTTAGCGTCCGTATCCTGGCTTCGCTTCGGTGACCTATTTGGGGAAACCGAGGGTTTTGTCTGTGCAATTATGGACGAAGTTATCATGACGAATAACTACCGGAGATTTATTGTGAAGGATGGCACGGTTGACATTTGTCGGGGATGCCACCGGCCGGGGGAATCAATCCGCCACATTATCTCTGGGTGTTCTCGTCTAGCTAACGAAGAGTACTTGCATAGGCACAACCTTGTGGCCAGGATCATCCATCAGCAACTTGCTCTGAAATACCGCCTTGTAGAATCGGAAGTACCGTACTATAGGTATGTGCCCGACCCAGTTCTCGAAAATAGCAATGTCACACTGTACTGGGACCGATCCATCATCACTGACAGGACTATTGTAGCCAATAAGCCTGATATAGTGGTGGTGGATCGCTTAGAGAAGCGCGCAATGATTGTTGACATAACAGTCCCACATGACGTGAACCTCGTGAAGGCCGAGAATGATAAGAAGATCAAGTATATTGACTTGGCTCGCGAGGTTGTCGACATGTGGGATGTGGACTCAGCGATCATTGTGCCGATAGTCGTTTCAGCCAATGGCTTGATTGCCAAGAGCCTCGACCAACATCTTAGGAGGCTCTCGTTGGGTGGCTGGATCAAGGGCTTGATTCAGAAAGCGGTTCTCCTAGACACGGCGCGTATCGTTAGGAGATTCCTTTCTCAGGAGCCCTGACCACCGGTGGCTTGGACCCTGTTCCCGACGCCGGTGGGCTACTATTTTTTATATTTTTAAATGTTTTTATTTTTTTATACTAATATTTAAAAATGTAATTTATATGTAATTTAATGAATAAATGAGAATAATAATAAAATCGTTTATTTATAAAAAGAGGCAAAATTACAACGAAATTTATCTTAAAAATTAAAATAGAGCACTGTTTCTTAATTGCCTGAACTAGGTTGAACCTGTGTTTCAGGCTACAAGACGCATAATTATGTACTTAAAATAAATAAATTAACATTAAGAAAGAAGTAAAGTACTAAAATTAAGTGTTACACAAAAACAAAAAAATAAAAATAAAAACAAGGCAGCGTGCTTGCGATTTACTTGCATACAACAAGTAAATCTTCTGTCTGTGCATAAGACATGGGTTGCAAGAAATTAATTATAGATTTTTTACAGCTAAAATAGTTTAACTTATATATACTTAGTTTTCTATTTAATCTATTGTACAAAAATGGGCCTAAAAATGAAAAAAATCTTTCCACAAAGACATGTTTCGAGGTTTCGTTTGAATTACATACAATATCATTCCGTCTCTTGTTAGTAATGTCAGCATTGTACGTAAGCATTGTGTGCTGTTTTAATACTAAGTGCATAATGAAAAGCTGGCGCACAGTCAGCACTTTGCAGGATTTATATAGTTGATCTGTAGGAAAAAAAAAGGGATGGAAGTTTGCTACCTTTAAAATTGCTCTTTGAGCTCTTTCAAGAGGAAGCAAGATAGTTTTTTGTGCGCCACCCCATGAGGTGATACAGTAGTGAATTATGGATTGACATAAGGCGAAGTAAACTTGTGTGATTAATTTTGAATCTGCAAAAGTTCGTATTTTTTTAAATACATATATTAATTTGCGCACTCTCTTAACCAGACTTTCAATATGAGGCCGAAAAGTGAGTGTGTCGTCTATTATAACACCAAGGTATTTAATATTACGGGTTTTCAGGATAGACGGACAATTGCACATGTTGACTAATAGGTTGTCACATTGATGGGCACGTATATGAAAGTTATCAGTGTTAAGTTGAGGCTTGCGCATGGAGAAGTGAATATATTTTGTTTTGTCAGCATTTAGTGTTAGTAAATTCCTTTGAAGCCAATTAGTCACAGTGTTAAAACCAAGTTGGGCGTTTTCAAACAGTTCGCTACTGTCTTTTGCAGTAAATATTAGTGCGGTGTCGTCAGCATATGATATGATTTTGCTGTGCTTGATTTTTAGATCACACAGGTCGTTAATATAAACCAGGAAAAGGGTGGGGCCCAAAATACTCCCCTGGGGCACACCGTGTCCAGTATTTTTCTGCTCTTCGCTCGTGACGTTATCAATCCTGACACATTGGTATCGGTCGTCTAAGTAGTCAGCAAGTAATGTCAGCGTCGTTCCCCTTATTCCTATGGCCTCTAATTTGTTCAGAAGAACAGGAACAGAGACAGTGTCAAAAGCTTTCGCTAAATCAAGAAAGACTCCCAGGACCTGGTTACCCTTACCTAGCTCCTCTGAGACATATTCGGTAAGGCTATGCACTGCATCGGCTGTGGATAATTTGGCTCTGAAGCCAAATTGCGCAGGTGACAAGAGGTTGTTTTTTTCAAGGTAGTTAACTAGCCTGCTGTTTATAATTTTCTCAAGGATTTTTGAGATTGAGGAGAGTAATGATATTGGCCTATAGTTATTGACTAAGTCCTTGTCTCCAGATTTATAGATAGGGATAACAACTGCCTTCTTTAGACAATTGGGGAATATTCCTTTGGAAAGACAGATTCGAAATACATGCGTTAAGGGAGGTACCAATACATGTTTGTAGAGTTTAAGGATCATATTGCTTATATTATCCCATCCAACTGCACAGTCATCTTTAAGGCCAGAGATTATTCGCGATATTTCCATTTCGTCAGTATCCAGCATAACAAAAGTTTTCAGGTTACAGTTGTTGTTCGATTTTTGGATATATGGTTGGCCGCAATGTTTTGGAATCTGTTCGGCCAAAGTTTTCCCAACATTGACAAAAAAGTTATTTACTTGGTTAGCGGCTATGAGAGGTGAAGGATTATTATGCAGTAACCTCGAATTTGATTCACGTTGTTTAGCCATGTAGGTGACGTTTTTGATATGCTTCCATATTTGCTTGCTATTATTACCTGCTTTATTTAATTCATTTTTATCGTAATTTAATTTAAGCTTCTTTAAGAGATTGTTGCAGAAATTCCTGTATCTTTTATAGGTGTTTAGAATGATTAAGTTATCAGGGTATTTCTTAGTTCTTTGATGAAGCTTATCTCTGTGTCTTATACAACGAATGAGTCCAGGAGTAATCCAAGGTTTAATATTATGCAGACGATTATTTACTGTCACAGCTGACGTGTTACGCAATATGGCTTGTTGGACATATTTTATAAAGTACGATAAAGCGGAATTAGCGTCAGCAGAATTGTAAACTGGGCTATAATCAATGTTGCGTAAATCATATTCGAGTTTGTTTACATTATAATACATCTTAAAAAATAAAAATAGAACTCATAAATTAATCATCCTTGCGACATTGAACTAAGTGCCCCGGTAGCCTAGTAGTTCTAAGCGCGACTGCTACGCTAGAGGTCTTGGGTTCGATTCCAAGGTCGAGCAAAAAGTATTTTTGGGTTTTTCTATGAAATTCTAAGTAGCAGCTCGGAATTAGGATTTATGCCTGGTTGACGGCAATAGGCTCGCCCCTTATTACATGGCAGCGACCTGTAGGTGTACATTGGCAAACCTCTGCCTAACCCTTCGGGGAATACAAGCGTAATTTTTGTTTGTTGCGACATCGAAAAAAAATTTTTTTTTTGTTGTAAATATACAACAAAAAAAAAACATTTTTCATTTCAACGGCACTAAAACCAAGTTGTCTAACCCAAAAACGTATCTATTGCATTGTATCTATCTATATTGTATCAATTCCAGATATTCTACCTAATCCCACCGACGGCGACCAACCTAGCCCTCTACCAGCAATGGTCGGCCGCCAACAACCAGAACGAGCGCTTCTTCGGCGACATGGTGGAGTGGTACGGCACGGCCGAGCTCAGTGCCGCACAGACGCTGTTCATCCCCAGCGGGTGGATACACGCCGTGCTCACGCCCTGCGACTCGCTCGTCTTCGGAGGGAACTTCCTGCATTCCTATGCTATTGAGATGCAGTTACAGTAAGTTGGAGTTACATAGGTTTTCACAGTACTTACATAGGTTTCTAAGTATTTAATTATCATCATTATCTGCTTAGTCTTTTCCCAACTATGTTGGGATCGGCTTCCAGACTCACCGGATGCAACTGAATACCAGTGTTTTACATGGAGCGACTGTCTATCTGACCTCCACAACCCAGTAACTGGGCACCACAATACCTCTTGTTGGTTAGACTGTTTGTCAGACTTCTTAGCTTCTGAGTATTGGTAATGACTGTCAAATATCAACGAATGACAGCCGACACCAACAGCTTTACGTGCTTTCCGAGGCAGGGGGGTGTCACACCACCAACTTCCAAACTATGGGCTGCTGCTCCTGGTAATTGAACCCGGGACCCGACGCTCATCAGTCGCTCTTGAGACCACGAGACCAAAGGGGCAGTTAGGTTTCTAAGTACATATCAACGAAAACAACGGGCTAAAACTATTTGTGCTTATTGCAGTGCGGTAATTAAAGATTTACAAGACATCGACTAGACTGCTGTTAAAAATCTGTAAAAAGTTCTGTGTTTTTGTTAGTTTTCTATGAAATAAAGTTACAATTACTTGAAACCCCTAAATATGAACTAATGTTGCAGAATCTACGAGATAGAGCGTCGTGTAGAAACGCCGACGATGTTCCGCTATCCGCTGTTCGAGGCGATGCACTGGTACGCCGGCGCGCATCTACTCACCATGCTGCGCCGGCACAATGAGGAGACACAGGTACTTGCAATAGGTGTTCTTTATATGGATTCTTGCTTAGGTCAACGGGCTTTCAACTTCACATCATAAACTTTGAAGAGGAAGGGCTTTTTTTTTACCTATGGGAAATCATTACATGACTTCTCCCGCCCTGGGCGGAGCGGGAGGGAGTGTCAGATTTTTACTGACTAAAACCCATCCATGTTCCTTCTTGTGCCGTTTGCGTTCCGGGGGCGCGGTATCTCTTGCTCACAACCCGCAGCCCCGGCAGGCATCGGCCCTTAGTGGCCTCTCCGAATGTTTGCTGACATCTCTTTGAGGCGCTGTTGACACGGTCTGTCGTTAGTTAACGTACGGATGGTGAGCGTCCCATTGCTCACCGTCCACAGTCCCGCAGGACCACAAGGCTAACGAAGCAGTTAACCTAGTGGTTAGTTAGGTAATTTATTATACACCTCTATGTTATAAAAAGTGTTCTGTTATAAGCAATGACATTGTTGACCTGTATGCCGTGCTGCAGGACGAGGAGTTCACGCTGAGCGAGAGCAGCGCGCGTGCGGCTCCGGCGGCTCTGCCCGCGCTGCTGCTGCGCGGGATCAAGATCCTCGCCAACGCGCTCAAGGAGTGGCACGCGCTCAAGAGTGTAAGTACTGCTATATACATACGCATAGGTGTTATAAATGCACTATAACTCTGTCTGTGTTCCGCAAAGCAGCGTTGCTGTGTTCCGGTTTGAAAGGTTATGGGTGCCGGTGTAATTACACGCACATGAGATATTTCAACTTTGTCTCTGGTATGGTATTGCAGTTGTCTATCACAATTGATGAACTATGGTCGTAGAGACACCACAGCCGGAGTAAATAAAAAATAAATTGCTGATGAGTATAAGTAGCATTGTCCACTTTACCTTAGGTGGGCCGTCGGCTTATTTACCACCTAATGATATAAAAAAAGGTTACTTTTTAAACCGCGAGTTCGTCTGTGTTCCGCGATAACCGACATTTACGCGAACAAAGTCGCGGGCAAAACCTATTGCACTTATAAACTCAAAAGTTACATTAACAGCTTTTGTCGGCGTTTCTAGAGGCGGTTGTGGGTTGTAAAAAGTATTCATAAAGGGCACTTAAATATTGTAATTAATGTACACATTACAGACAGACACGGCGAAGCGAGACAACGTGCCTAAATGCCTAAACTCTGGACAATTGGTGCGGGAGCTGTGCAAGGAACTGAGGACTTTGGAGAAACGATCCACCACCACCACCAATAAAGACAAGGTAAGACCATGGAAACCCTTTATTTTACCTCTGAAAACCCGTTTTTTTTTTAAATAACTACAAAATTAGACTTTGATGTCAATAAATAAAGAATTGAGATTTCAAAAAAGTGACATCATATTAGTTCTCTAATATCTAAATCTATGGGGGAATCACGTTTTGACAGCTCATAAAAAGTATGTCAGTTGATTAGTGGCGTCATCTACCCGATTAAGTAAGGTATTCCTCTCTTTGTAATAATCTATATCTTATTTCTTATACTAATATTAATAGGCTCGCCCCCTATTACATGGGATCTAAATATACCGGCGAACTGTGGGTGTACATTGGTACACCTCTGCCTAACCCTTCGGGGAATACAGGCGTGATGGTGGTACTAATATTATAAAGAGAAAAGATTTGTATGTTTGTATGTTTGTATGCAACAAATAAACTTAGAGACAATGGGACCAATTTCAAAAAATATTTTGCCATTTGCAAGCTACATTATCACTGAGTAACATTGGCTATATAACATCACGCTGCGACACACGTGAGCGGAGCAGTAACCATACATGTAACTTAACGCGGATGAAATAAAACACGTGGACGAAGTCGCAGGTAGTTCGCTAGTTATTAATAAATAAACTAAACTAAACTTTTCAGGACTTCAAAGTAAAGAACCACACGTCTCCCAGCAAGTCTCATTCAAAGAAGGCGGCGAGCAACTCCAAGAAGTCTCTCAAGCTGACGCTGCCAAAACCCATCATGCACATGGGACAGAATGGAGAGTTTGTGGAGGAGAAGGTGTATGCTGACAAGTTCTTTATTGATAATAAGGTTAGTTGTTGTATGGCAAACAAGCTGATAGCCGATCTGGTGGTACTGCCCACTCGGCTACCGCTGCCCCTACCTCTATGCCTCTAATGTGTTAGGCTCAAAACACACCTAAATGGCAGCAGCTGGTAGAGTAGCAGCATGCAGTGTTTAAAGTCCTTAATAATGGTTCACTTTACTCAAGACGTAGCACTTTGCACTTTGGGCATGGGAGAATAAATCATGTTGCATCCACATTTTAAAACTACGAGATTTCTGTACCGAAGCTATTACACCTTATACTCTTTGGAAGGAGCAACTAGCTTCGAATTTGTGACAGACACTGGTTTTTTTTTGTCTTGATGAACTAAGCAGTCACACATATAGACATATTATATAGACGCAAAACACATACGATTCTCGACCTTAAAGTCATTTGTGTTCCTACCGCAATTCATAGATTCAAATTCCCTTCTCACAGGAGGTGGTATACCAAGAAAGGTACGTAACACAACAAGACGTGAAGTTTGCAAACGGCGCACCAGACACGAAGTTCGTGGTGGAAGGCAAGGAGATGGTGATGCCGGACAAAGGTTTCGCGTACCAGGCGTACGAGGAGGTCTCGTACCCTGAGAACGGTGCGTTCGTCGAGAGGACCGATAAGAAGACTACACTGAAGATTAAGATGAAGTTAGTAGACGTTTATCTTCTTCTTAGCGTTTCGATGGCAAACTATAATATAGGTATTATATTGTTGCGGCCCAGAATTTGGCCGCTTTCACTGCGTTGTCGGTGGCAGCCACTAAGGCGATTCGCACAATGGCGGATTGGTGATATCAGATTTTATTAATTACTAGCGACCCGCCCCGGCTTCGCACGGGTGCAATGCTGATACTAAATACACTACAGAAAAACTGTAAACGTTGTATACAAAAACATAGCGGCCCGCTCCGCCGCAAACGCTTTTTTTTTTTTTTAAAGATGGTAAAATCATCAAATGACCCCCCCCGTCCTGGGCGGGGCGGGAGGGAGTGTCAGACTTTTACTGACTAAAAACCATCTATGTTCCTTCATGTGCCCTTTGCGTTCCGGGGGCGCGGTATCTCTTTCGAACAACCCGCAGGCCGCAAACGCTACGTCCCGCAATTTTGAAATCTGTAATATCTTCGAAAATATTTATTTAAATCACATACATTGTCGATTTAATATAGATCTATATTAAATCAACAATGTATTTAAGGTATTTAATTTCCACCAATGTATTTCAACAATGTATTTAATTGACCACGGCTTTCAGATGAGAATGTTTTCTTGTTTCATACTTTTTAGAACGTGATTTTTTTGTAGTTGGGTTTTAGTTTTTGAAACTCCTTTTTTTATGACAAGCTCCTAAAATTTGAAAAGATTGCAAATCAACACTTTGTAGAAATTAGAAAAAGTCACATTGATACTTACCCGTGCCCGGTTGCGAACCAACAGCCTCGTGTTGGTGAGGCCGGCGCTTTAAAGAATGGGCCATCACGATGTTAATAATTATTGAGCACACTATCCAGCGAAATACGAAATGAATGTTAAAATCAATTTATTGTTCCAGCAACTCCCCCTCCTCGTCCCGCGAGGACGCCCCCCCTCCCTACTCCCTCCCCGAGCACTCTATCCTCAAGTCGCACCTCATCCGATCAGACCGGCCTACCCTGAAGCCTATACACCAGTGGACCATCTCTAAGAAGGATATAGGAGACTATCACGAGGAACAGATACTGTTCACCAACGAGAATCTGCAGGCTAACGTCAGGATTGATGGACAGGAGATGAATTATGGACCGGGTAAGTGAAAATTACTCTTTTTTTTTTTAAAGACGTTGCCCCACACTAGGAATTTCTCTTGTATCTTGGGTGCATTTACAAACATATAAACTCACATACACAAGCAGCCAGACCCGTACCAACTATCTGTAGGTCATACAAATATTTGTTCCGTGCGGGAATCGAACCCGCGACACGCAGCGCAGCAGTCGAACGCTTGGCCACTCCGCCAGCTGTGTCGTCGAAATCTCTTCCTATCACTTCAGTGATCTACATATTATTAATAGGAATACTTTTAATAATATTATTGAGAGGAAAGATTTATATTTTTGTATGTAACTAATAAAATTAAAAACTGCTGGACCAATTTCAAAAATTCTTTTGCCGTTAGTAAGATACTTTATCACTGAATTTCGGAGATTAGAAATTAGCTGAAACAAACAGATAGATAGGAATTTGTATGCCAATACGTATGGCTAAACATGACTGGACTTGAAGGAATGAACTGGCATAATATTTTATATTGCATACACACGTTTTAAAAATAAATAAATTTTATCTTATTCTAAAAATTGTCTTCTTTATAAAAGTACCGTGTGTACCATTCATATATGTATACATATGCATTTTGTAAAATGCTGTTATTTTGACATTACAAACATACACTTGAATTTTATGCATTTCTTTAAACAAATACATCTTCCCAAGGCATGTACTCAGCAGAAGATATACAGCAAGACTACCAGTACTCTGAATCAGCGAAGCCAGGGTCATACCAGCCGGCGGTGTACAGCTACCAACAGCCGCAGCACATAGCGTACACCACGGTGGACAACTACCAGAGATACGAGGAAGTGCCCACTGAACACCAGGTAACGTACCATCACGCCAGCATTCCCAGAGGATATACAGCAAGACATGGCAGTAGGCACGGCACGCAAAGCTGATGGCCAATGGGGCCGCAAAGTTCTCGAATGGAGACCACGCACCGGCAAGCGCAGCGTAGGACGTCCACCCACAAGGTGGACAGGCGACCTGATTAAGACGCAGGAAGATGCTGGATGCAGGCCGCTTGATACGGATGTAGGATCGAATACTGAATAAGTCCTTCGTTTAACCTAACATACTGTATAGCTACATACATACAATGACGCCTGTATTCCCCGAAGGGTTATGCAGAGGTGTACCAATGCACACCCACGGTTCGCCGGTATGTTTTAGGTCAAAGTCAAAGTATTTATTTCAATTAGACCATTTACAGGCACTTTTAAATGTCAAGAAGTTACAGTTTAGAATTGAAGCTAGTTGCTTGTTCCAATACGTAGGTCTCTATGGAAAAGGTCCCATGTAATAGGTGGCGAGCCTATTGCATACTGTATAGCTAGTCGTACAATAATTAAATTTGTTCCAGCAATCGGCGAGTTACAGCAACGTGCCAGTGCCGGAGACGGTAAACGGCGAGTACCATCAGAACCAGTTGCCGTCGTACGACGCAGCCATCGCGCACCAGTACACGGCCACTACGAACTATGTAAGTAGCTCTACCCCAAGGCCTCTCAACCGCAGGCCCGCGGGCCATAGAGTGGCCTGCTGATAATTTTAAATGGCCTGCGTAACCAAGTTTTAAAAGTCCCACTGACAAAGTGTTCTTTCTTTATTCTTTGTTTGGTGCAGCCGTGAGGCACACAGTTATGTTATTTCTTTTCTTTTTTGTATTCTATTGAATAACTTTTTGTTAGTATATCAGTGTGCACATGGTTTGTGTCAATAAACTTTCTTTCTTTCTATTACATTTCATAATACCTATGGTTTTTTTGCACAAGTCCCAAAAGTAACTAAATAGGAATTGTTAGTCGCCCGCTGAAAATTTCTAAATCGACCGTTTGGCCGACTGTTAAAAAAGTTAAGCACCCTTGCTCTGCCCTGACTGACGTTAATTCATTCAGTGCGGGCAACGCACAGGCGCGTCTTTTGTTTGACGTTGCCCGCACTGGATGGACTAAACGGGCTTGAACATATCGGCGAACTGTGGGTGTACATTTGTACTTCTCTGCCTAACCCTTCGGGGAAAACAGGCGTGTTGGTATGTAATATACCTACCTTACCATATTCTTGATTATTTCGACCAGGTCGTAGAAGAATCAAAAGCGAGCGCGTCGCACGCATCGCACGCGTCGCACACACCCGCCACGCCCGTGCGGCGCTCGGAGCGGCCGGTGCGGCGGCGCGTGTCCAACACGTACGACTACGAGGACTCCGACCTGTACATCGACGACGCGCCGGCGCCTCGCCCGCGCAAGCCCAAGCACGGCAAGCATCACGCCTATAGACGGAACGAGAACAGCAGTAATGGTGAGTGTTTAGTACATAGCGAACTGTTATAGGGTCCCTTCGAAGAGGCTTTTTAAAAAAAGAAATGATTAAAAAGTTAATTAATATTTATTTGATTAATTACTACATTAAATGTTAAAGGGACCCTTATGCAACCGATCACCACAAAGGTTTTAAATAGACTGACTTTAGTACCAATGATTATTGCTGATTACTGCATTATACTGACATGGCTGTAAGCCATGATGATTAAGCTTTTTAGGGTTCAGTGTATGCTTATAACACCTCCCCTATCAGAGTGAACTTTGGGGATGATTACCAAAGTTAACCCTAGAAAGAGGTTCTTAGGGCTGGAGCTGGAATTTCTTGAATGACTTGCTCCAGTTCTATAGATACCGATTTAGGTTTATCGCATTTGCGGAAACTATATTTGCGAAGGTTGCAACTGGGTTTACAAAAAACTACAATTCTATAAACTAAGTAAAACAAAATAAAACATACAATTAAGCTTATAATTATTGAATAATGTGTCCCATATTTAATTATGTGGGGTGTCACTTGAATTTTATCAACGTCTGATATAAGGTTGTTAATTGCTTTGCCAATATGATTCATATCATCTAAGTTAATCTGCTCTAAGTGGATAGGGGACATATTATTCGTTATAATATTTGTTTTACAACAACTACTATTTATTAAATTGAAATCTGGCAGATTGATAGGTGAAGTTAGGTTTAGAACATTGTTATATCTCGGTAACAGCGTGGTACCTCTACAATAGGCGATACAATTGGTTGGTATAGATAAGATGCCAATACCAAGTATATTTATTTCTTTTATCTGATTGTGACCTTGACAGTCTAGTGAAAGTTTCGTTAATTCAGATTGAACGTATATAAATTTATTATTATTGAGTGATTTAAAAATATCTAGGTTACCATGAATAACTTTAATATTACATGCCGCGGGAATTTCTTTTATTGTTTTAGATAACAATTCACTTTCGCAACTTGGTCTTGAATCAGTTTTGTAGATAATAGGAATTTCACATAAATATTCTGCCAAACGTATTAGTTTACAATATTCCAATGATTCTAATTTAAAGTAATTTGACTTATCTTTTGTTATAGCTATATACTTAGCACTAGGTACAATTAAGCCAAATGTGTTTGGTTGATTGGCGTCGTGAGGTGTTGGTAATGCAATATTATTAAACAAAGAATATTCTTGATTAGATATCAAAGGGACACGCAAAAGAAATATTAGTTTATTGTTAAAATAATAACAGAATAAAGTAGACACTTTTATAATAGTGTGAACTGAACTTATATCTAATTGTACAGGTAAGTTTAAATTATTCGGCAGGTGCCTTACGTTATCAGCTAATTCTCGGTACATAGCGGTAGGCGACATAACGGACGGGTGCAGTATGTTTTGACTACAGAGCGTTATCGCGTTTATTATGTCTTCAAGTTGAAATGTTAGGGTGACCATGGAAGTTTCCAAGGTGTTACGGACAAAATCTAGTTCTAAAATATGCGTAGTTTTTGAAATATTTTGAATACTGCTCGAGAGTTTGCTGATAGCGTCATTTAACTTTACTTCGTTTTCTTGAATCTTGTGAAACGTGTTATTATTATGTTGATATGACAGATTTAGTTATTAAAATATTATTTTTAATCAAAGATATAAGTTTATCTTGATTGTTTTGCATTGATTCAATAGCTCGATCATATTGAACGGCGTCGTCTTCGTCTAAAGTACCAAAAACTTGTTTTAGAATCATCCCAATTCCTCCAATCCATGCTCGTTTGTTTCTGTGATCACTATTATCAGTAAGGTAAGATATGGAACTAAATAATTTTATTAAATTTTGTTGTTGGATTACTAATGGTTCTACCATATTGTGGCATTCTGAGTGTTTTATATAGCCGGTTTGCTTGCATGTATAAATTACTGTTTCTAATGCTGAATTTATATTTTCTATATGCGGTTTAATATGTAAAATATCTAACGGCATAATGACATTTAGGATGCCATTATTGGTTTTTAATTTTCCTATGTAATCGAAGTATATTCCAGGACTTGCAGTTATCGCGTGGACATACTTGTTAGATGATTGGAGCTCCGCTGAGGCACTGTAAGTACATAGGTATGTATGTATTATGAATACTAACTAAATGTTTGTTGTAATAACTAATTACTACTAACCTAACTAATCTATAAGCATTACATAAAGATATATAGTCTAACTATACTTAAAATATCGATTCGATTAGAATCTAATTTGAAGTTTTCTTTTACAGGTTGTTGGTGACTTCTGCAAGTTTCACTTGGTCGAAATGGTGACGGACGTGTCGTCTGTTTATCAATAGTGATAAAGTGTTATTGCCGTGAACTTTTATGACTTTATACGGACCTTTCCATATGGGTGATAAGGCCTTTCGCATTCTAAGGTGGTTCTTTAAGTAAACATAATCGCCAATTTTATATTGTACTGACCGACTATGGGAGTCATAATACGTTTTAGACGTTATCTTAGATCTGTGGATGTATTCAAGGGCTTTATCGCGAGAATACTTTAAGCGGTTTTGTAGCATACGAATATATTCAGGGTATGTGGCGCCAAGGCTTTCGTCACATATAGAGTTTGGGATAAACGGTTTATTGCCAAACATTAATTCATACGGAGTATAGTGTGTTACGGTATGAACAGTAGTATTATAAGTAAGCATGGCTGTATATACATAACGGGGCCAATTTGTTTGTTCTTCGTTGACGAAAGATTTTAGATATTCTTTCAAGGTTGAGTGGCTCCGTTCAAGGGCGCCTTGTGTTTGTGGGTGGTATGGCGTTGACCATAGTTGTTTAATTTTTAAAAATTCACACGTTTTCTTAAATAGGTCTGCTGTAAAGTTAGTGCCTTGGTCTGTCAAAATCATTTTTGGAAGGCCAAATATTGATATAAAGTGTAGTAAACATTCGCATGTTTCTTCGGCTGTCGTGCTGCGCACGGGGTACGCGGCAGAGAATTTAGTGAAATCATCTTGTAGTGTTAATATAAATTTAAGTTTTGCCGGACCGGATTCCGGAAGAGGTCCTACTACATCAAGCGATACGCGCTCACACGGTTTAGTTGACGTACTTGTAATTTGCATTGGTGCGCGATTTATTTTGCGTAAAGCTTTATTTTCTTGGCACGATTTACAGCTTTTAACATAGGACTCTATATCACTGCGCATACCTTTCCAATAATATAACTGTTTCAATCTATCATACATGCGACTGACACCAAGGTGACCAGCTATGGGTAAGTCATGGTTATCGTACAGAATTTTCTTAACTTCAGACGGTGATGGGTAAGTAACGTTATTATGATAGATGTCTATTTGTATGCCAGTATTATGGAATAGATAGTTTATAATATTATAAATTTTTATATAACTGTGTTTTTCGAAAGGGTCACGAAAATCGGATATGCTTATTTCTTTAATTTGATCCAATTTTACAAGTTCATTACGAATATTTTTGAGGGTTTTAAATATTTCGTCATATGACGTCTGGTCGAAGTGATGTACTTTTACATACAGGAAGTAGTAATCTTTATTTCCTGATTGGACTTTATAGAAGTTATGTAATTCTTTTTCTTGACTGCGGATTTGTTCTCTATTTTCTAAATTATTTAATATGTGTTCTATATATGGATTCGATTCATCCAAATCAATTGATGTGGGCACTAAGACAACCTTAGAAGTTGATTTTAGTAAGCTATCATTATGTTCAATGATGTGTGTATTAAATGATTTATTTTTATCTGCTATTTGTTTCAGGAAGTTGGGATAGTCGACCGTGGATAAGTCAGGGACGGAACTGAGGTGCGTGTCTTGATTTATAGTGCTTTCTGATGGCACTCTTATAGAGGTAGGATTTGGAGATCCTGTAATTAAAAGGTCTGGGGTAGGAATTTTTAAGAGATGGTCGGGGTTAAGTTCATCCGACTGAAAGGAAGTAGGTGACGAAATGAAGTCGAACAAATCTCTATCTGAATTACTATCAGCATTTTCAGGTGTAACATCAGCTTCGGAATTTAGAAGATTAGGTGTTGTTATTTCGTTAGCAGTAGGTTGAACGGGATTAACAGGGAATCTAGACAAAGCGTCTGCGTTGACATTTATTTTACCTTTTTTATACTGAATATCATATTCAAATTCTTCTAGTTTCAATCTCCATCGAATAAGTCTAGATCCGGGATCTTTGCAATTGAATAACCATTGGAGCGGCTTGTGGTCTGTTACGATGGTAAAACGGCGACCATATAGATATGGTCGGAAGGTTTTAGTTCCAAATACTATCGCTAAACATTCTTTTTCCGTAACACTGTAATTACATTCGGCTTTATTTAAGGTGCGGGACGCATAAGCAATTGGGAGATCGCGCCCAATGGGACCTTGAGACAGGATAGCTGATATAGCATAGTTAGATGCATCGCATGTTAACAAAAAGGTTTGATTAAAGTCAGGATAAGCTAATACAGGTGCTTCAACTATTTTATTTTTTAGTGTTTCAAAACTAAGTTGTTGTTCATTCGTCCAATCAAACGGGGCGTCCTTTTTCAGGAGCAAGGTAAGTGATTTAGCTAATTTCGAAAAATTAGGAATAAAACGCCTGTAGTATGACACGAGGCCTAAGAAAGATTTAATGTCTCTAGCAGATTTTGGAACGGGGTACTGTGTTACAGCTTTCACTTTATCTGGATTTGGTTTTACACCGTTTTGGGTGATAATATGACCTAGGTAAGTAACTTCTTTCCGGAGAAATTCGCATTTTTCTGGTTGAAGTTTTAAATTAAATTCTCGAAGTCTGTCGAAAATGGCCTTGAGGTTTAAGATTGCCGAATTTAAATCGAATGCATACTGGACTATGTCATCTAAATAAACAAAACAACGAGAGCCTTGTAGTCCAGCAAGGCAAGTATTCATAAGTCTCTGAAACGTGCTCGGGGCATTTTTTAATCCAAACGGCATTCTATTGAATTGAAAGTGACCCTGGGGTACAGAAAAGGCTGTTTTAGGTGCGTCTTCCGGTGATATCAATAGTTGATGAAAACCTGATGAAAGGTCGAGAGTGCTGAAATATTGGCTTTTACCTAATTGGTCAAGAATCTCGGTAATTTGAGGGATAGGATAGATTTCACCTATTGTGACATCGTTTAACTTTCTATAGTCAATTACGATGCGCCATTTCTTTTGGCCAGAAGCGTCTGTTTTTTTAGGAACAATCCATATAGGAGAAGACCATGGAGAATTTGAGGGTTTGATGATATCCTGGTCTAACATTTTATTAATTTGGGTGTCCACCTCCTCTTTATGACACTCAGGGAAACGGTAGGATTTTGTATGTATTGGAGTGTTACTGGTGGTTTTGATTTCATGCTGAATGGTCGGCGTAAAAGATAGCGCTTCTTCTGGTAAGTGGAATATATCGGAATAATCTGAACATAAATTAAAAAGTGCTTGAGCTTCTTCCTCGTTCAGGTGGGAGGTTCTGAGGTAACTCAAAACTTTTCTAGTACGTTCAACTACGTTTTCACTAAGGGGGTTTGATTGAATAGGATAAGCGACAATTGGGTCTAGTTTAAGGTTAAGGTTACGTTTAATCTTAACAGGTTTATTAGAGGTATTAACAACGGATATATTGACTCTATTATTATCTTTAACTTTTGCTATACAATTAGCAACTAGAAGAGTACTAGAAAGATGTTGATCTAAAATCACGCCTTCTTTTAATTCTGGATTTGTGACGGTACATTCTATTACAGTTTCTGTGCGTGGTGGTATGATATAACAAGAGTCAAAGAAATGAATTTTAATTTCATTGCGAGTTATTTTAAGTATATCACGACTATAGTCGATGTTGCAACTGTTGGCCGTCAAGAAATCATTACCTATAATGCCATCGTAAGGTAGGTTAATTTCCTTGATCATGTGAAATTTATGGCTGATTGACTTAGAATCGGAAACTTTTAATTTTAAATTAAAATAACCCACAGTTTGAGTGGTTTCAACGCCAGGATCAATGCCTTTAATGCTTATAGGCTTATGAACGATTTTTGGCTTGTTTAGGACACTTGACTCTTTTATCAAGCAGATTGCAGACCCTGAGTCTACAAGAAGTGTTAGTGGGATATCAGAGACTTGTGACTCTACCAACACATGAGGTAGTAGCTTTTTAGAGGTATCGATACTAACCTCATAAATTTTATTAGGAGAATTGAGGTTTCCGTTTTGGGGCTGGTTACCCTGCTGTGTAACCTCGAGAGGGTTGAGGTTGCCGTTTTGGGGCTGGTTACCCTGATGTATAACCTCGAGAGGGTTGAGGTCGCCGTTTTGGGGCTGGTTACCCTGATGTATGACCTCGAGAGGGTTGAGGTTGCCGTTTTGGGACTGGTTACCCTGATGTATAACCTCGAGAGGGTTGAGGTCGCCGTTTTGGGGCTGGTTACCCTGATGTATGACCTCGAGAGGGTTGAGGTTGCCGTTTTGGGACTGGTTACCCTGATGTATAACCTCGGGATTTTGGAGGGCTGAACTCATGCGGTTCGAATGTGTGCCGACCTTGACTTGACGTCCTGTTCGGCACGGCTGCAGGACGTTTATTCGTTTAAATCTTCCACTTCGACATTTTCACCTTCGTCATCGTGGGTAGATTCATCAGAGTCATCGTTATCATCGATGAAATTGACTTGAGATTTAGGATTGGGTTGCGACCCAGAGGATTTACTTTGATCCTGTTGAGATTGGGAATTCGGGTAACGTTTCTGTCGCTTTTGACAGTTATTTATATCATGACCAATCTCTTTGCAATATTTGCATGTAAGGTTTGAGTCATGTTTAGGATTGTTACCCGACGTACTCGGTTGCGAAGATGATTTCTGTGAGTATTTATTGTTTTGAGCAAAGGTTTTAGGTTTAGACCTATTTTGGCTAGCCTGTTTATCATGTTGTGAGCTGTGATTTCGCCTATAAAGAGTTTCTAAAATCCTTTCTTCGGAAATGGCTAAGTTAACGGCCTCATTGAACGTTTTAGGTGCTCTGCACCTTACCATGTTTGATACGCGAGGGTTTAAACCCATAAGAAAGTGGTGGAGTGTTAGGTCCTCCATGGCCGCTGTGCGACCTGGTATTTCCTTGGCCTTATAATTAGAGAGTGATATCTCTGTTAATAATTGAGAAAGGTAAGTCTCCATACGAAGGGCGAATTGTCCTACATTTTCAGACGAAGTTTGTTTGCTTTCCTGGAGGTCATTAAGTAAATGCATATAGTGTTTTCTTTCTGAAAATTGAGTTTTAAGAAATTCTTTTAACTGTTCCCAAGATGTGAATTCCTTGATTGAACAAGCAATTTCGGCTTTGTCTGTAAGTTGACATAATATGTATTTGAATATAATTGGCTTTTGTGCCTCGGATGCTAGCTCGTAAGTATTATTGCAGTTATTTATAAACGAATTCAGTTTCTCGCGACTGCCGTCATATGGTTTTACAAATTTTAATAAAGTATTGAGATCCATTTCTACTGTTTGCCTAGTAATTCTTGGTGATAAGATTGGAGATTTCAGGTCTGGAAGTTCGGATGGAATATCAATTTGTAATTTACTATCTTCGTTTTTTGGCACTTTAGGAGGCATAACATGTAATTCTAGACGACAAATAACAAAATATTAGTTTAAACTAGCAGGGATAAGCTTACAGTTAACAATTGTTCATTGACTTACAGGAATACGTAGGCGGCGATAAGAGTTAGAGCTGAGAACGGCTGCATAGCGACGCTCACACACAGATAACACAACCGACACTCTTTGATTCACGGAACACTTATTAGACTAAACACAAAACACTCGCGACACTTATGATGTTTCGGAATCCGCAGGATCTCTGAAGGACTCGTGAGATGCTCGAAGGACTCGCAGGATGCTCGAAGGACACGCAGGATGTTCGGAGGACTCGCAGGATGCTCGGAGGACTCGCAGGATGCTCGGAGGACTCGTAGGATGCCAGAAGAATGTGAAGCTGCCAGGCAGCTGAAGGACGCGACTGGCGCTCACAGGATACTCGCAGGACGATTAAAGGATGTCCATAGGACACTCACTAGGCTGCACTTATTTTATGCGCTCAGGATGTACACTCACAGAATCGTAACGTGCTACTTATGAACACTTCACTGGTTTTATTAAATTTTATTTATTTTATAGGATTGCAGGATACGGAGAGTCTATTTATTGATTTAACGCAAATGTAGTTTTCGCGAATCGGCACTGGGGATTTCCGTATCCCACCGCTGCCACCAAATGTTATAGGGTCCCTTCGAAGAGGCTTTTTAAAAAAAGAAATGATTAAAAAGTTAATTAATATTTATTTGATTAATTACTACATTAAATGTTAAAGGGACCCTTATGCAACCGATCACCACAAAGGTTTTAAATAGACTGACTTTAGTACCAATGATTATTGCTGATTACTGCATTATACTGACATGGCTGTAAGCCATGATGATTAAGCTTTTTAGGGTTCAGTGTATGCTTATAACAGAACGAGGTTTTGTGTGTCGTGTGACGCCCCTCATGCACGGGGTTCGTAACCGGGCGCGGGCAAGTAACAGTGTGAATTTTTCTAATTCATATGTATTTTCTAAGTTTATCTTGGACAGCACTGACATCGGTAACCATGTCAGAGGCCCTTGAGGCGGTTTCCAAACTCTGACACTAGGGTGTGTAGGGTGACTACACACCCTATGGGTACTCACAGACATAACTTTATTGTTGTTAAACTCTACAGCAATTCATCAATCTCTGTCATATTTTGTCACTAATTATAATATTGTTACATTTTTTAATGCTTGCCTCTGGACCTTCGAAAAGATTCTGTAATCAGTTATTCAAGTAAGCATTTGTTTTTGAAAATTAATACACTATTTATTCACTATCTATTACCAAAAACCAATAATTCCAAGACCTATTAAATTTTTGATTCCCCCATGATTTTTTACCAACTCAATCTCAAAGCAACTTATAATTAAATAATGTTAGTTTAAAATTTATCAGGGTGTATTTTTATTCTTTTAAGTTTTGTCTTGAAATTATTGTTTAATGTCGTGAACTACCCAAATAAAATCTTTCTTAGCCTTTTCTTACCTTATTGTGCTTATTACAGCATCAACAAACGTACCAACGAGTAGCAGCAACTACAAGCAGGTGGTGTCTCGTCCGGCGCCGGCGAACGGCATCGAGTCTCTCATACAGGCGTCTGTGTTGGCCGAGGAAGAACAGCCCGTGGCTGAGACGTTAGTACAGTTATACCTATACTGTTATAAAATAGAATTAAGCTTCAACGAAATAAGGTGTGACTGAGACGGACAGTTATTAGTATCTCTCTCTGACATATATTATAATATTAGAAGATGGCGATTTTTCGCTGTCTTTTTTGATGTCTCTGGTATTGCAGACGTCTATAGGTAGCGGTGACCGGTGACCACTTAATACAAGGTGGCCCGTGAGCATGTTTTTTCTTTTTAAAAGGTTGTTCCTCACTGTGAATTTCTCCTGCATCATGGGTGCGTTTACAAACATAAACTCACATGCACAAATAGCCAGACCCGGGACATGTATCTGTAGGCTGTAGGCCATACAAACATTTGTTCCGTGCAGAAATCGAACCTGCGACACGCAGCGCAACAGCCAACCGTGCCGTCAAACTATCCGTTTGCCATCCAATGGCATAAAAAATAAATAAACACTATTTCTATCGACCCTGGTTTTCATTAGAGTTTGTGGGTTCGGGCACGGGCAAGTACCAATGTGATTTTTTCTCATTCATATGTATTTTCTAAGTTTATCTTGGACATCACTGATATCGGTAACCATGTTTAGAGGCCCTTGAGGCGGTTTAGAAACTGACACCATTGTGTGAGAGGTCGTTAGACCTTACTGCCCACACGACAAAGTAGAAGATTGGAGTTTTACAGTCAAACTAAATACCAAAACATTCCCCAGTGAACCCGAAGACGCAGCAGTAGCCGGCATGCTCAGCATCAGCGAGCGGTTCACAGCGCCGCCGCGCACGTTCGGGCTGGCCAGCGAGTCGCCGCAGCCCGCCAGCTCGCGGCACGACGGCAAGCGGGCCAGGAAGCCGCCGCCTGCGCACGAGCTGGCTGATGAAGAGGACGTCATCAAGGAAGTGCATCGGGATGACGAGTATGGTGAGTGGGGGTTGTGGAAGTTCTTCTATGGACAGCTCTGATGGAACCTGTAAGGCCTACGCGGACCGGAACGGCATGGCAAGAGATTTATTTTTTATCATTGGACATTCAAACGTATCGATATAGAAATACGACAAAAATTGCTATGTTTTAAAATAATGCCGCGGCATCGACAAAGCCCTTTCGATGCTGCAGCATTATTCGCGTCCCGGTCTGCGTAGGCCTTTACAGGGTAATTTTTGTTTCCTGATGAAACCTGTACATTAGAGATATTAGAATAGGTAAAAGAAGCTGTAAGTATTGCTCTTGTCAGCCTTTGCGGGTCTGTTTGGACACTACGCTAAGTCCTTCACCAGCGCTTCTGCTGCCCATAATGGCTTAGCTGTACGGCTGTTACAATAAGGAATAGGCATGAATTTGTAATAACAATTTTTAATTACTATTTACAATTATCAATAAAAATATAAAAATAACGTAGTAGAGATGACAAAAAGTAAAATTAAAATCGGCCAAGTAACTCCTCTGCTTAGCCATTCCTCAACTATGGTGGGATCTGCTTCCAGTCTAACCGGATGCAGCTGAACACTAGTGTTTTACATAGAGCGACTGCCTATCTGACCTCCACAACCTAGTTACTGGGCACGATACCTCTTTGGTAAGACTGATTGTCAGACTTCCCGGCTTCTGACTATCCGTAACGACTGTCTAAGATCTACGAATTATAGCCGGGACTAACAGCATAATGGCCATATAAACCCTGTGTCTTTCTTTCTTCTTTTTTATTTCATAGTTATTCGAAAAATAGTTTACTAAACTGTTTATTAAATGAATAACTATTATTACTTTAATAGAAAAAAAATCATACATATTGGATAGTGTGACTCATAACTAAGGCAATTCTTTTTTTCGTGGGTCATTATTTATTATTCCGTTGTTATAGTGTATCCATCGTTAGAGATGAGCTCGGATGAGGACGAAGAATGGACGGCGTCGAAGCGACGAAGAAACTCCCGCAACAGGGTCGACTCGCGATCCAAGGGGGACAAGTAAGTAATTAGTTATTTATTCAACAAACAATTTACATTGTGTCTGAATATTTCACAATACACCAAGAAAAAATAATAACAATAATCAGAATAAATAAATGGAATAATAAATGTCATAATTGATTTTCTTATTAAATGTGACAAACCAACATAATATATAAACATACAATAACGCCTGTATTCCCCGAAAAATTTGGCAGAGGTGTAACCAATGTACACCCACAGTTCGCCGGTATGTTTAGGTCGCATGTAATAGGAGGGACGAGCTTTTTGCCATTAACCGGGCAAAAATCCTCACTCCGAGCTGCTACTGAGAATTTCATAGAAAAACCCAATACCTACTTAACACTTTTTGCTCGGCCTGAGAATCGAACCCAAGACTTCTAGCGTAGCAGTCGCGCTTAGGATCACTAGGCCAACGAGGCAGTATACTTATAAACCAATAACTTAAAATTAATAACAAGAGTTACAATAATCACTTGATATGAATTTATTTCATGACATTCCATTCATTTATACGAGTATATTTACTGAGTCTATTTCCTGTGTGTTCAAGTCACGTCGGAGGTTTAGGTTTATGTGGCACTCGGTATATGAAACAGTCTCGATTATCTACTTATCCTATTCCCAACTATGTTGGCGTCGGCTTCCAATCTAACCGGATGCAGTTGTATATCAATGTTTTTCATGAAGTGACTGCCTATCTGACCTCCACAACCCAGTAACTGGGCAACACGATAGTTCTTGTTTAGACTGGTTGTCAGACTTTGGCTTCTGATTATCCGTAACGATTGTCAAAGATCTACGAATGACATCTGGGACCAACAGCTTTGCGTGCTTTTCGGCTGGCTGCTACTGTGTTTTTCAGTAGCAGCCAGTAAGTGTTATTGGGCTTTTTCGTTCAGAATTCCTAATAGAAAAACCTACAGCTACTGAGAAATGTCTCAGTACCAGCTCGGAGTTTGGAAGTTGGTGATGTGACACCCCCGTGTCTCATAAAGCACGTAAAGCCGTTGGTCCTGCGCCTGATCTCTCTCCGGTTGTCGGATTGCCGTCCCATTGGACTATGAGAGTTAGGTAAGGGAGTGCACTTGTGTTTGCGCACACGCTTGCGTACTATGTATAATATCTCCTGCGTATTTGGCGTTTTGGCTTTGGTATGTAAGGATCGTAGCAGGTTCGTTCGTTCTGTGGTTTCTGCCTACCCCCATGGGAAAAAGGCGTGAGTTTATGTATGTATGTATGTATGTGTATTTGACTAGTCTGCATTAAGATTAGCCGCCGTGGTGGGAATCTGTTTGGAGACTACATCTTGGTGTATACATAGTGACATGGCAATCTTGTCGCTCTGTAGGGACGAGGCGTGGTCGCCGCGCGCGCGCCTGGGCCGGCTGCTGCCGCGCCTGCGCACGGCAGCTCGCGCGGGCGTGCGGCGCGAGGCCGTGCGCGCCGCGCTCTCCGCCGCCGCCGAGCGGGGAGCCCAGCCCGCGCGCCCGCCCACCAAGCTGCACGACACACACGCACAGGTAACTACAGCCATTTACAGCTCTTGGTCTTGCACAAACTCGCGTCCGGCCCTAATCAAAGTCAAAGGTAAAGCATTTATTTCAATTAGACCATTTACAGGCACTTTTGAAATGTCAAAAAGTTACAGTTTAAAGTTGAAGCTAGTTGCTCGTTAGTACAAGCCATAGACCGAAGCGAGAATGAATGGGATGCAGACACCTACTTCTGCGAAGCAGTTATGCTTGAGAAGGAGGTGGCAGCGGTGACGTTAGAGGCGGAGAACCCTAGTCCCAGCCGACCTGACGCAGGTCCTCACCGGACACGTTTTTCCGGAGGTTCATGCACATCATCAGACAGGAGGAAACGCCCTGGTGTCACCACTGCGAAGATCGCCCCGAAGACACGGTAGAGCATACCGTGGCGGTGTGCCCCGCTTGGGCGGAGCACCGCCGCGCCCTCGTGGTGGCCATCGGCGACGGCGAACTCTCGCGTCCGGCACTGATGCAGGCCATGGTCCGGAGCGAGAGAGAATGGGAAGCAGTCACCTCCTTCTACGAAGCTGTAATGCTAGAGTAGGAGGTGGCGGGAAGTCAGAGGCGGAGAACCTCTCGTCCCAGCAGCCTTGGGAGACGCTCCGGGCGTCGGGAGCCGCGTGACGACTCCCGGCCACCGTGGACGCTAGCGGTCTTTTTTTTAGCTTTTAATTATACAGGAAAAAAATTTAACCAGTGCGTAAATTTTGCCATAATAAACTTCAACACGTTTTATTAAACACGTATATTTTATTTTGATATGTCTTAGTACTAAAAAAAAAGTTATCGCTTACGAAACATGTGTACTTAAAAACCATATTTTATTGTCACTCGGCGCTAGCGCATTCCCCACCCCCTCACCCCAGCCATGCGCCCGGGCGGCGGCCAAGAGTTGTCATTGATAGTATGGCGAATAGATTATGTCCATGTTTTGCTTATTTCAAACTCGGATAAGGATGAAATTTTTTTTATTTTTTTTTAACTAAACACGGAAATGTGATCTATTACTGACACTGAACTACCAAAAAAAATTTACACACTGGTTAAAAACTTATCCTGTATACTTTGTATACAGTAACAAAGTGTATAATTAAACGCTAATGTCACTGATAATTAACAATATAGGATCCGTCAGTTATACTTTACATTTTGCGCGATAGATGGCGCTACATTGTTTTTAATTGTATACCAAAAGCATCACAAATAACCGTCTTCTGTTATTCACAGCCGAATGCAAAACGAGCAGTGATAGCCACAAAGAGCAGACGGCCCCCACCGCCTGTGCATAATACGCCAAATAATAAGAGTGAGTATATATTTTCGTTTATTAAATAATCATCAATTATCATTTTTCAATTCACATGTACTTTCTAAGTTATCTTGGACATTACTGACATCAGTGAAGGAAAAGATTGTGAGGAAACCTTTACTTACAATTAATATAAGTCTAAAATCGCCAGTCTTTTTTAACCGACTTCAAAAAAAGGAGGAGGTTATCAATTCGACTGTATTTTTTTTTTAATATTTGTTACCTCATAATTAACCGACTGGGTGAACCGATTTTCATGATTCTTTTTTTATTTGAACGCTGGTGCTTCCCGTGTGTTCCCAATGTCACTATTTCAAGATCTGATAATGGAATCTTGTAGAAATCGGGGGAACTCTTCAATAAATAACAGCAGAACAACCGCGATTGCTGCTATCGCATTAATATGCATTGTTTACGCAATCACACAACATAACATCACGCTTGTACACTCGAAAGAGTTACAGATGTATTCAGTAGTATTCGAAAATATAACATCCAAATAAACGAAATCGCATATTATGCTTTCTCATGACTTTTTAGTTTTGTTTTTTTTTTTACCGATGTGAAATCATCAAATCCCCGCCTTTTGTGTCAGACTTTTACTGACTAAAACCCATCATGTTCCTTTTTGTGCCCTTTGCGTTCCGGGGGCGCGGTATCTCTTTCGAACAACCCGCAGCAAGATTTTTTAGTGGTGTCTTGTTATTGTCAGCTTAGTCTGTCTCACCCCTGGGCAAAGCCCCCTCTACTCCTTACTGCATCATCATATTATATTAAGTGTAAAAAATGTGTGATTATAATGCGAAGCTAAACAAATTATTTTTCTAATGTGCAGACAAAATTCCAGATGCAAGACTGAAGAAAGGTATGAAGACCGCTAAGCAGCGTCTCGGTAAAATTCTTAAGATACACAAAATGATATATTAATTGTAATTGATTAGTTTATTAGATTGCGCGTGACAGACGGACGTATGTAGATGTATATTTTATATATGTATTGTATATAAGCACGGACCAATACGTGTCGTGGTCGAATGATCACCAGCTGATTAAAGGGCTCTTTATAAGAGATCCACATTGGGAAAAATATTGCATCACTTCTAGTTCCAAGTAAGTTCTCTATATCCATACTGAGTGATAGTCAGCGTAGTTAGGGTAGCAATATGCAAGAGCATTTTTCATCCATACATTTCTAAGTTTATATTTTAAGGGTCAGCTGACACCAAGAAGCGACGAGATGTGACGCTGCGCGCACATTTTAGGGACTACTTAAAATGTAACTTTATTTACTACACAAAAAGATACACATTTCATTGTGAGAATTCAGAATACGTTGCACCTTTTCAAATAAAGTCAAAGTCAAAGCATTTATTTCAATTAGACCATTTACAGGCACTTTTGAATTGTAAGAAGTTACAGTTTAAAATTGAAGCTAGTTGCTCGTTCCAAAACGTAAGTCTCTATGGAGAAGAACGAGCAAGAAACTCCCAATGAAATTTGTATCCTTCCATGTAGTAAATAAAGTTATATTTTGAGTTGCTATTAAAATGTGCGCGCAGTGTCGCGTCGCGTCGCGTTCCGTGTGAACTGTGACCCTAAGACGTCATTGACATCGGTGAAGGAAAACATCGTGAGGAAACCTGGACTTGTAATTAATATTAGTCTGAAATCTAGAATCCGCCTTAAGTAAGCGTGGTGATCAATACTCGTGCCTTCTTTTTAATTGGCCTTTGGCCTGCAGTAGGACAATAATAAGCTGGTATTATTTAATTAATAATGAACTAAAAAGCAACCGAAATAGAGTTGAAATTTACGTAACTGCGTACACGATAGCTTGTACTCAATTTTCGACTCTATTTGTAATGTTTTTAAGTTCATTATCGATGATGATGATCGACTAATAAATGGAAATTACTCAAGCATTTTGCTGCTCTAGCGCTGGGCCTTATGAAGCGAAAATCTGTTAGTATATTCTGTAGAAATCTCATTTAGGTAAAGTGAGCTATTATTCCACAAGACTAGCTCTGCCATTATTAAAATTTCCGACCCAGAATGAAAACTCCAGAAAGAAAGAAAAACCATCGTTAACTTTTTCATATTTTTGGCTATTAGTTTATCTTTTAAATAACCGGGCTTACCCTAGCAAAAAAGGTGTCCAGGTTTCATCCGGACATTTATTTAAACTTTCCGGACGATCCTCGGATACTTTCTAAACTGGAAAAAATCCGGGGAATCAGGGACTTAGTACAAGCTCACTTAATTTAAATGCACCGAGGGAGATTATTGCAGAATAGTACCGCAGGTCAAGGGTGGTTCACAAACGGGCGGGCTACGAGTTCGACTCCCTTCATTCTGCAAAGCTATTTAGAACCATACGACAGGTAAAATGACAATTCCACGACTGACGACCATACTTTAGGTATATAAAAATGGTGCAATATTTTTTATTTTTTTATTACTGTTGTTATTTATCAGGTGGAAATGAATTTTGACTTTTTAATTTAAATTAGATAGCTCAGTGCAGTTCGATTTTTAAAATTGAACTGTTTGCCTAGAAATTAATTCATTTTGATACTTAGAGACTAAGGATTACGGTTTAATTTAGTTTTTACAGTACATGGTTGTAATAGAGTCTTTATGATGTTTGGTACGAAAATTTTGTTTTTACTAACTGCTGATTTTAACACGGTGAGTGTAAGTCATAAAAAAACTCACAAAAAACCAAATTTAAAGAAAAAAAACTAACCTTTTTATCTTCCACCATTTCCACCTGATATTTAACAAACATACATACAAGATTGACTCAGTACCCAGTGATGAGCTCTTTACTGCCTAAAAGCCGCGAGCACACTGACTAAAAATGCCTAAAATTCAAGATGACATCACAAATATCAAGAAATTTGGGCTGATTGCCCAAGGTACGCTGGACGTAACCATAAAGTTAAGCAATGGAGAAGATAACTCTACTACCACAAACTCTTCAAACAGCATTATTTTAATATTACATCGCCTTGATTACGGTTGTATTTTCAACTCTCGGCTCAGCGCCAAGGGTTCACAATAATCTTCCCATTTTCAATACATTCGTATTTCGTACACTGTGGCACTTAATATGGCGTATTTGCCAAAATATTCAGGTTACTTGATCAATACAGAATATACCCTATGTATACGCCAAGTAGGGTTATTCATACCGGTATTTTTCTCCGTGCGCACGCGGCTTGAAAGGTGCACACAGGTTTAAAATGTGATTTCATATTTAATTACAATAGTGTTAAAGCGTATTTTCTCATTCAGTAAGCTTGATATCAAATGTAGGCTAGTTCAGTGGAAAGTCTCTTTAAAAAATCAAATGACATAAGTCAACTTTTACACTCGAATAAGGGCTATTTTTGTGTCTTTTCAATATGATTTTTCCGCATTTATGACACTTATGACTATCTGGTTTTCTGATTCGTATAGTGAAGCATTTCATTTAGATAAAACTATTTATATCTAAGTAAACTAAAATGATTGAGTTTTGTTCTTGTCCCGTGTCACGAGCGCACGTAATGTGACTTTTATAATTATTGACATAAGGTTGAAATTACAATGAAAAACGCACGCTCGTGAAATGTAACAAGAATCCTTTTGCGTTGGCGTGTTGGTATTGTAACATTTTAGAAATTAAAGAGACTTCCCATTGACTATTTGTTTTGATTAAGATCTGATTTCTCAATTGTTTGTGTATTTGTCTATTAATTAATATTTGATTAAGCTATTATCTGTCTTTTTGATAAGCGTTGTAGAGACATGACGTAATTGTTTCGAAATTAAAATCCATTTTCTAAACTATTACTAATAATACTCGACTTTTTTGATTATGATAAAAACGACTTGAAATATATCGAATTATAAAAAAAATTTTTAAAGAAAAATATATAAAAAAAGACATTATTTTTCATTAAAACAGAAAATATAAAACCATCCACCGAATATTAAATGTAAATAAAAATGAATTGAAAAATAAACGTAAAAAAAAATAACAAAATGAAAAAAAATATTGCTTTAGCTACTTATGGACATTTTTTTGTTATGTTTTTAGTGATAATAGTACATAAGGTCGTGTTTTCAATGTTATTTTGTTGTATCAAAATTAATACGGATGCAAAATGAATTTATATTTTTATGAAAAGTAGTGCAATAGAATTGTATGCTAGTTCAAAATGATTAAATTACAATAATATAATTCTTACGCTTTTTCTTCAGACCCTGTTAATTATGTTTGATGAATGATACTTAACTGGTTAATTAATTCAGTATTTAATTACATCATTTATTTCAAATGGATTATTAAAAGGCACTTTTGAAGATCAAAATCAAGAAAAATAAATGAATCTAATTGCCCGCTCCATAAAGGTAGTTACGTTAAGGCTCTTCGCCCATGACCTATTTTTTATCGGCCGTGTGCGTTGGTATGTTAGAATTTATACGTTCTATTCTCCGATAAAGCAACCGGCCAAAAATCGGCCAGGCAAAAAATAAAAAAAAATAATTAAAACAACGTTTGCCGGGTCAGCTAGTTAAATATACGTAAAAAAATATTGGCGTGTGTTAATCTCACAAAAACTCGTGACCGGCTGAACCGATTTGCCTAATTTTGGTTATGAAATATTAATTGTAGAAGTTAAAAATATATAAACTCCTTTTCTATTCCTTCGTACAATTTTATTGCACACAAGAGTTTTGCATCTGTATTAAACGGCTTGTTCTCATTTGCAAAAAAAACAGGGTGTGTTTTTCATACTTATACATAATATTTTCTATGCATAGATGTGTCGCGTTCGTATGGAACGTCCATATTTTTTCATTGATAACGTCATTTTGTAACATATAATAGAACATTAAATAAAACGAATTGTTACAAATATATTTATTAACTGACATGAATTGCAATTTATTAAAAAAAAAAACTTAAATATTTTTCTATACAAAAAAACATAATTAATATTATTTTATTATATGTTACTAAATTACTCGACTATCAACAATGACCGGGCATTTTTAGGCTATGATTGTAAAATGTCGACTTCGCCCGGTTAATTTGTCTAGCTGATAATATAGATCAGTGTTTAATATACATTCACCCTTTAAAATGTATAGGTAACCACAGACAATGGACTTTTTTTTTTATAATGTTAGATTATGTGGGCACTGACAGTAATTATTATAGATTTTAAATGAATCAGTGACATTTTAAAGGGTTGAAGTATGTTTTAGTTTCTACAAGTCTACGTATTAGTGCACTTTTCAGTCATTCTAGAACACGCCTCGTTCACTTTAAAAAGTTAAATAAATAAATCTATCACAAACTGTCAAATTGTCCCAATTGAACATGAACCTTATTGCTTTGCAATAAAGTTGAAAAATTAACAAAGAAGTTTGACAGATTGCGGTAGTTTGTAGTGACCAGTGTACATTTTTATTTCTGTGTGGCCAGTACGGTCCGGGCTAACTTTCGTTCATTCATTTATTCATCATTCACCGATTTAATTATTTTTTTCATCATTCATTACTTCATTTATTGTTAGCCTAATGCCGTTATTTTTGTCGCCAGAATTAATTTATTATGACTGTCTTTTTTAGAAGTTGTGGTTGTGTTATTCATTCATACATCACAACCGACGCAAGCGCAACTTTTGAAAAAGAACTTCTATAAGTCCTGCACATTTCTCCAGAACTAAATAGGAGACGAATGTCATTTTTTGTCATTTTACCGATATATTAGAAAAATAGCATTTTACAGTGAACGGGACGCCATTGCCACATTAATTTACTAAGCCTTTGATGTTAATTAACTTATTAAGATGTTTTCTTGTAGGAGCACTTTAGATATAAATGGAAGCGCCTTCACGGTATAACATAGTGTTTATTGTATATTGGTGATGTTTATCGGTTACTTAGGCTTTCTATTACTATTAAAAACAAAAGATTTTTTAGGAAAATTTGGATATTTAGACAAATTGGTCGACATGTCACGTAAGGGTGGCAAGATTTTATCCCCTGTAGGGGACTATTCAAGCATAATTATTATTGAGTCAAAAGGTTTATTTACAGACGTCAATCTTTGGCAATATTAGTAAATTAATTTCGAGTTCGTTTTAAAATTGAACATGCTCTTTATAATGGTATAGAAAACCCAAATGACCGACAAGTATGAGTGATTGATATATACATAGTATAAAAGATATATTGTAAATTATGAATAACAGTGAATGTATATTGTTGTGACAGAGGAAACAGTTCTCTAGGCAAAACATTTATTTATTCGTTTTATTTATACCACCTGGCAACACTACACTTAGCCCTCTTACACACTAGTGGTAAACCGCGGGTACGGCTGGCCGCTTTTCCGTTTTAGGGACTGACTACACGTCTTATTCTGCTCAATTCAGATTTTGTCTATAGAAAACGGTAGTATTATATCGCATTCGTTCAGATGCGGAAACGGCGGAAAGCTGATCTCCATACTAGACTTGTGTTTTCAATGGACAAACGCTGAATAGAGCTGATTGAGTGTATTTAGTCCCTTAAGATGCAACCGTCTGTTTCGTCCATTTTTTATCGTCACATAAACTGAATTCCACTCCCCGTAGGAAAAAAAAGTCAAATTAGCCTTCTTAAAAATATGAAAGTGTTACAGCTTCTGTAAAGAAAATATGAAAGCCATATTTTTTCTTTATCATATTTAGTTAAGCCCCGATTCACCCACTGCTAGGCATGTCGCTCTGAGCATTCTTCCACACCCCGACCCGCCAACACGAGTGTTTTAAATCACCCTTGACCGACCATGAAAGAATGTAAGATAGAAAGAAAAACCATTTATTCGCATGAGAATGTGACGCAAATAACATAAACTTACTTAACCTACTTAAATACAAAAACAAAAGCTTAAATAAAAATAAATAAAAAATAAGAATATAATTATTTGTGTAAAAATGCGCCACAACCACGCGAAACGGCTGACGCTCAGCATGAAGCCGTGGTCCGTGCACGAGGCACGGAACCACGGCGCTGGTTTTCAGCGTAAGCCGGCGTCGTGTCGCTGTCTCGGAACTATAAGTAAGACATTACTTACAATCCATCACCATCTTCATCCATCTTTTCTTTTTTCTTCTCCATCTTTTGTTTACCATCTCTGTGAACAAAAGGCTTTCTATGTTTTTTTTTAATGCATGGGCGAGATATATTTGACTTGAACCTATAATATAAATAGTTACCTACTCTATGAACTCAATTGTCAATAATTACGTAAGTAAAACATAGTACTGTTCAAAAGTGACAATTCTACATATTTGCAGCATCTAGAGCGATGAATATAAACAATATTTTGATGAATCATCGTTAACTAAACTGCTGATCTGAAACTCTTTCGATTAATCCACATTATTACAACGTTCACTGTGTTTAAGTGTCACCTAGTGATACAGTATACGGCCTAAATTGTTTTAAAAGTAATAATAAGTGTTTTAGTAATGCGTCTAAATAATTTAGCATAATTTTGAAAATACATTCAAACTTCTCACGTATTGTGTTAAAATAGTTTAGTGTAAATAAGTGCAATAATTAGTCAACTTGTTCATATATGAGCTAAAATGCATATAATTAAAATAATAGCCATTCTACAGTTCACTCTAATCAACGGAATAAATATAACAAAAACGACAAACAAAATCAAATATAAAAACGATAGATATGCAAGATGCAATATCTTCGACAAAACGGACAATGTTGTTGCCAAAACGATCAAGTTTGTCGAAAATAAAGCTGGCTTTGGCGAATACTTAAAGGGAATTAATGTTAGTCGGTGCTCTTTGGAGAAAAGTGGTGAACACGTGAAGAGGCACATACTTGACGGCTTGATCATACATCCTGATTTGCCTGATTGGCATTGGGATGAATATAAGGTAAGTAATTTTAATTTCGTTCTGCGATCCAAAACAGTTGAATCGTTTCTCCGGGACTCGTCGAGCTTCATTGTCTCGGCGCTTTTCTTGTGGTCGCCGCTGTTGATTCTGTCTTACAGGAGTTGCAGTGGTTTGGGATAGTGTGGCGGGCTTTTTCCATTTAAGAAAAAGGTAAGACTTTATATAATGAACTAAAATGCAATTAGAATAGAGCAAAATATTGTGTGCTAGATACAATTCTGCTCTACATTTATTATAATACACGTAATGAAGCAATTTTCAACTCTATTCTTATTGTGTTTTGGTTAATTGTCAATTAATGAATACCTACTCCTACCAACAATTGAAATGTCAAATTGACAAACGCGTGTAGGTTGCAATGATGGTTGATTGCTTAGGTAGTAGACATGAGCACGGTTGGCGGCGCAGTGGTTAGAAATTAAATGCTATGCTGCTTGTCGCGGGTTTGATTCCTGCACGGATTTTTTTTCATGGCCTACAGATAGTTGTTCCAGGTCTGGCTATTTGTGTATGTGAATTTTATGTTTGTGAACGCACCCACGATACGGGAAGAATTCCTAATTAAAAGTGTTTATAAAGAAAAACACTCATTTGACATAATTACTCTTTACCATCTGCCAAAACGCGATTCCCTCATTGATTAAGGCAAACTGTGACGTCACTTAGTATTTGTCAAACTCATTTGACAAACTATTTTATTTTAAAACAAAAAAGTTATACTACTGTTTGAAATAACTATAGTTTTAGGGGTAAAATAAAAAGTAACTATTTTTAAGAAGCACGCAACGACATACCTTAATTAAAAATAATAATTAAATCTATTGACAAGCAGGTTTTATTTCTTGTCCCATTAATTTTTTCAGTCTGTCCACAAGAAGGCTTACGAATCATTTCAACACGAATTAGAAGCGCTGTCGAAGTGGCGCAATAATCTGCGAATAGTCGCGCGACACAATCGCGACTTTCTGATGGGCAAACAGTCGTACTCACTACATCTGAACTTATTTGGAGATCTGGTAATATGTAATTTCTAGTATACTTGTCGTGTTTTTTTTTTAACTGCCTTGTTGGCCTAGTGGTCTAGGTCTTGGGTTCGATTCCTAGGTCGAGCAAAAAGTGTTATTGGGTTTCTCTATGAAATTCTTAGTAGCGGCTCGGAGTTTGGATTTGTGCCCGGTTAATGGCAATAGGCTCGCCCCCTATTACATGGAACCTGAAAAAACATACCGGCGAACTGTGGGTATACATTGATACACCTCTGCCTAACCCTTCGGGAAATACAGGCATGACGGTATGTCAGTCTTTTTCATAGGCCCGATTAATTAAGTGGTCCTAAACTGTCTAAGGCGATGCGCATACTGCCTAGCGCTACGCTCCGTGGTGCGCGGCGACGGAGCTCTGGTGATCTGCAACGCTGCGTGTGAACGCGTCTCCTGTGTGTTGCACTACGCGTGTTTTTTATACAAACACAGATACTTGCATACAAAGTAAGAACACGCATTCCCGTGCTACGCTACGGCAGTGTGCCAATCGCCTTACTTATTACCAAACCCTTCAAACCTGAATACAGTATCGCTGCTCGGCGACAGAAATGGGTATTGTATGTATAAATATGTATGGTAGTAGGTACCTACTTTCCCAGACGGGCACATTCACAAACAGCTCTACTACTACCGGCACTAAGAGCGCCTTCACACTAGCGTTTCTCCAGCGTAGGCGTTCGGTGAACGTATGCGCAGCACGTCCGCGCCTACGCGGCGCGAGCCGCGACTACGCGACGCGAGCGCCGCGTTCTCGCGGCGTAATGCTAGAAAAAATGAATAGGTACGCTGAAACGACAACGCAATTGTGTGAAGTCTGCGCCGCGTTAGCCCAGCCTTCCATTGACTCCAGAGGCAACGCCGCAACAACGCGACGTTTGCTTCGCGTAGTCGCGGCGTTTGCGCTGCGCATACGTTCACCGAACGCCTACGCTGGATAAACGTTAGTGTGAAGACGCTCAAATAGCTACCTAACCAGCAGGCACCCTACTCACCTACTTATTTACCTACACATGTAATCACCACCGATAACTTTAACGTACTCTATATTAATGAACCCAAATAAGTGTACATTAAGGGCTTAATTACCACGATCGAATGCAGATTCAATGAATTTTATAGCAGTTATATCTAGAGAACTAATCCACACAAACACCTGCAGTGAACAAGCTTACATAGTTTTCGAGTAATTATTCATAGACTAGCTTCTTTTTTAATAAACATACCAGAACGCCTATATTCCCCGTAGGGTTAGGCACCAATGTATACCCACAGTTTGCCGGTATGTTTATGTCCCATGTAATAGGGGGCAAGCCTATTGCCAGTAACCGCGGGCACAAATCATAACTCCGAGCTGCTACTGAGAATTTCATATAAAAACACAGTAACACATTTTGCTTCACCTGGGAATCGAACCCAAGACCTATAGCGTAGCAGTCGCGTTTAGGACCACTAGGCTACCGAGGCAGGTTTTTCTCAGCTTTATGATAAAATAGAGCACCTAATGATTTTGCCATCCGCCGGTTCTTGATAAGAAACCTAATTTTATCATAAACCTGCGACATATATAATAAATAATAATAATGAGTTACATTATTAAATTGTGTTGAATCGTTTTGCCAGAACAAGGTTCATTGTTTGTCTTTTTATTTTAGGATGTAAAAGAATACTTTAATAAGTTTCTGAAGCTGTTTCACACATTTCCATTATTCGACCCGGCAGAGGACCCTCATAAGACTGCTTACCGCAAGAATTCGCAACGCAGTGTACCTCCAACGGTAAGCAAGAAATTACGCTATTATGTCTACATAGTTTAAAAAAAAGTCGCTTTGATTTTGAAACTTCGCAACGGATTTTAATGCGGTTTTCATTAAGAGATAGAGTGACTTTTACGGGCACACACGTTTCACGAATCTAGGCTCCTCTAATTATTTTCTTAAAATAAAAGTATCCTACGATACATGCCGCGGATTAAAAAAATCAGATCCCATGTTACGTACTTCTTTGTCAATTTTTATAAATTTGATTTAGAAACAAACACCGAATTATTTTCATATTTTTTATTTAAAGAATCATTTCTCAAGGGTTCTTTCATAGGTGGACTGGCGCGCTCATGGCTTCAAGCCTAAACTGGAGGAGCAGCACAATTGCGGGGCGTGCTACGCCTTCGCTGTGACACACGCCTTGCAGGCACAGCTCTATAAACGACATGGCTTTTGGGGGGAACTCAGGTAAGCACACCATCATCATCTGCTTAGCCTTTTTCCCAACTATGTTGGGGTCGGCTTCCGGTCTAACCGGATGCAGCTGAATACTAATGTTTTACAAGGAGCGACTGCCTATCTGACCTCCACAACCCAGTAACTGGGTAACACGATACCTCTTGGTTAGACTGGTTGTCAGACTTCTTGGTTTCTGACTATCCGTAACGACTGTCAAAGATCTACAAATGACAGCCGGGACCAACGGCTTACTAAGGTAAGCACACCACGGGCAAAAAAAAAAGAATTCTCCTGATCGAGTCTGGACACGGCGGCTAATCTTAATGCAGATTGTGCACAAATACAGGTGAACGGGGCAGTCGATATCACGAGTACTAAATGTAGCGAGCGATTATTAGGACATGATGATATTTCCAATAAGGAATAATAATACGCATGATTATTTTATTAAAAAAATCAACATCCTCGTTTATGTAATAAACAGTTTAGTATAACTATTAAGCTGTTGCATTAAAATTTGTTCGAAAAGAGGGTAACCAGTTGATGACGCTGTCTGTACAAAAAGCCATCAAGATACTTGCTACTACCATCACGCCTGTATTCCCCGAAGGGTTAGGCAGAGGTGTACCAAATGTACACCCACAGTTCGCCGGTATATTTAGGTCCCATGTAATAGGGGGCGAGCCTATTGCCATTAACCGGGCACAAATCCAAACTCCGAGCTGCTACTGAGAATTTCATAGAAAAACCCAATAACACTTTTTGCTCGACCTGGGAATCGAACCCGGGACCCCTTGCACAGCAGTCGCACTTACTACTCCACGTAAAAAATTGTGAACTTGAGGTGAGCTATCAATCCCTTGCATCAAGTGGGATGACAGCTCTGCTCACCTACTTCACTGAAGGAGATTTTTACAGAACAGGAATACGCTGGATGCAGGCCGCTTCCAACCGCTTCTTTTGGAAATCTATGGGGGAGGTCTATATGCGATTGTCTAAGCCTCACTTCGTAATTCGAAAGCTGAATCCGCTGTGAGATTACAAAATGGTGTTCTGTTGAACACAAGTACGCCGGTGACGTCACCACGGCAAGCGAATACTAAACCAAGGTCAAGCGGGTTCGTTATCGAAGTGAGATTCGCTTTCGATTTTGCATTTTAGAGAATCGCAATACAGTTCTCTCGTCCTTATAAGTCAATGGTTCTCAAAGTATTTTATGACCAGTCCCCAGCAGATTGTGGACTGTAGTTTCAAGGACGGCAACGCGGGCTGCGACGGAGGATCACTGAGGGCTGCACTCCGCTATGCGGCGAGGGATGGACTGATCACGGAGTCCCAGTATCCTTATATTGGGAAGGTATGTATTGAGTATTTATTTGCTTTATTTATTTATTAAAACTTTATGCACATAATAAAATACACCGTACAAAGGCGGACTTAATGTTTGGGTATTATCTACCAGAATTTTTGAAATCGGTCCAGTAGTTTTTATGTTTATTCGTTACATACAAAAATACAAATCTTTCCTCTTTATATACGTAATATTAGTGTAGATGTAGATAAAATAATCTGCCTACTGTGAGTCGAACAACACAACTATATGCGACGAGGTCAACTAAGCTAGCATTGGGTCTTCGTACCTACGGGGGTAAAAGAGCGTAGCGTAACAGCCGCGCTTAGGAACAGTTATTATTAGTCGAGACATGCGAGGCAGTTATTTTAATTTTATTTATATGTATACTAGCTTTTGCCCGCGACTTCGTCCGCGTGGATTAATACTTTCCGTTCCCGGGGGATTTCCGGGATGAAAACTATCCTATGTCCTTTCTCGGGTCCCAGACTATATCTGTACCAAATTTCATTGAAATCGGTTCAGTGGTTTAGGCGTGAAGAAGAGACAGACAGACAGAGTTACTTTCGCATTTATAATATTAGTAAGGAAATGGACATAATCCAGGATGGTAGCTGCAAATACAACAGCCACCTCGTGAGGGTTCGCGCTCGGAGGTGGGCGACCCTCCCAGTTGGGGACGAGGCGGCCATAGAGAAGAGCCTGGCCACTATCGGCCCTCTCGCTGTGGCGGTTAACGCCGCGCCTTTCACCTTCCAACTGTACAGGTAAGAGATCTTTTTTTTTTTTTTTTTTTATTGACGGGAAGTCATCAAATAACTTCCCCCGCCCTGGGCGGGGCGGGAGGGAGTGTCAGACTTTTACTGACTAAAACCCGTCTATGTTCCTTCATGTGCCCTTTGCGTTCCGGGGGCGCGGTATCTCTTTCGAACAACCCGCAGCCCCGGCAGGCAGGTAAGAGATCTTATACACGAGCCACGTGTTGCCAACAGCAAAGGTAACTGCCGTAGACACGCGTCAACACTTAACCCTGCAGTGGTCGCGCGGGCTACATTATGTAGCCCATGGTTGTTTAAACTGACATGACTTTTTGCGTACTTTTTTTTTTCATAGCCGATTTAAACAAGACCGTAGAAGATTTATGTTTGTTTTTTGTTTTAGTTTTATTTACGACAAGTTAATTTGTCATATTTTAATAAGAAAATAATAATACAATTGAATTTCATTTAAAAAACGACAAAACAAATTGGGCTACCTAAGTAGCCGCGCAACCACCCACGTGACTTTTTAAGACGCGACCACTGCAGGTTTAAAAGATCAGCGAACTTGACATGCCAACTGCTGCCTCAGACGCGTCGACGGCAGTCGCAGACGCGTCGACAGCTGCAGTTACTTCTGCCATTGGCTAAATACCGTTCGAGGTTGTGGGTTCGATACCAAGAAAGTACCAATGTGCGTTTCTTTTTTATATGTACTTTCTTTTATTTCGGACATCACTAACATCGATGAGGGTAAACATCGTTAGGAAACTGCCATGCCGCCTTGAGCAAGCGTGGTGATCATTCCACGTACCTTCTCTGTAAGAGAAGAGGCCATTACCCTGCAGTGGCATAATAATAGGCTGGTTTATTTTGCTGTGTTTGTTATGTGCTCAGTACTCGTAACCGGCGTGCTTGTATAACCAGATGAATGAATGTGGACGAGGCGAAGGATTATGTAAGGATCGTAGCAGGTGGCGTTCTGTGGTTTCTGCCTACCCCCATGGGCAAAGGCGTGAGTTTATTTATACACAAGGCGTTGATTTGCAACCTCGTCAAATTCAAGGAGTTAACTATGCTCGTGATTTTTAACACGAATCAATAATAAAATAAATTGGTATTGAAAAATTTTTTTTTTTTTACGTGATTTTCATATTCGAGCTAGCCATCTCGCCAGAGAGTTTGGGCGCTATGTAAACATTGATATAGCCACGCGACAACTCTGCCTACCGCATACGCAACTGGGCGGTTCTGAATTTTGCAAGTAGAGTATTCTGGAATACTGTTATTTGATAGTTGCAACTAAAAAAACAAGTATTTATTAGATATTGGCCAGGTATCGTAATTATATTTGATTACTTCTATTTTTTTAAGACAAGATACTAAAATTTAACGAGGACTCAAATCAACAGCTTGTATATATATACCATCACGTCTGTATTCCCCGTAGGGTTAGGCAGAGGTGTACCAATGTACACAGTTCGCCGGTATATTTAGGCCTCGGGGGCGAGTCTATTGCCATTAACCGGGCACAAATCCAAACTCCGAGCTGCTACTGAGAATTTTATAAAAAAAAACCAATAACACTTTTTGCTCGACCTGGGAATCGAACCCAGGACCTCTAGCTTAGCAGTCGTGCTTAGGACGACTAGGCTAACGAGGAGTTATGTAAGTATGTTATTTACCAGGAGCGGGATCTACGATGATCTGTTCTGCACATCATGGTCGCTAAACCATGCGATGCTTCTGGTGGGGTACACCCAAGAGTACTGGATTCTCCTCAACTGGTGGGGCAAGAATTGGGGAGAAGATGGCTATATCAGGTTAGTGAGACGAACAACAACAAAAAACAACAATGTGATACATTTTTTAAAAGAGTATGTATGGAGATTCTTGCTCGTTCTTCTCCATACGAAACTACGTTTTGGAATGGGCAAGTAGATTTAATGTTTTTAGTTAATTGACGTTCAAAAGTCCCTTTTATTGGTCTAAATAGAATGCATGATTTGACTTTGAGACAACCCCTTCTTCATACATACTACATACCAACACGCCTGTATTCCTCGAAGGGTTAAGCAGAGGTGTACCATTGTACACCCACTGTTCGCCGGTATGTTTAGGTCCTATGTATTAGGTGGCGAGCCTATTGCCATTAACCCGGCACAAATCCGAACTCCGAGCCCCTACTGAGAATTTCTTAGAACGACCCAATAACACTTTGCTCGACCTGGGAATCGAACCCAAAACCTCTAGCGCTCTAACGCGTAGCCCACTCGGCTAAAGAGGCAGTTAACACTTTCTATTGGTGTCTGAAAACCGTCTGCATAGACCTGCTTGTTTGTCCTAATGGTCGCAGCGCTACTGCTGAGCACAACGTCCTGGGTTCGATTCCCAGGTCGGGTAATAAAGTGTTATTGTGTTTTACCACCAGGATCTTCTAAAGATTCTGTATTTGTCCCCGGTTAGTAGCAAAATGTTCGCCCTATATTTTATGGAACTTCTGATATCATCATCATCATCTTCCTGCCCTTATCCCATGTTACTTGGGGTCGGCGCAACATGTTTTCTTCTTCCTTGCCAACCTGTCAACCGTCATGCTATCACTGACTCCCTTCTCTTTTATATCATTTTTCACACAATCCATCCATCTTTTCTTTGGCCTCCCTCTTCCTCTCCATCCATCCACATTTATATCCATAACTCTTTTTGTAACATGCATCTCATCCCTCCTCTTCACATGTCCATACCAAGACAAACGGTTCCCTTTCAACTTTTCTGTCACTGGCGCGAACTTCTGATATAACATCAGAATATAATAAACATAGGTAGGTACATAAAGTTTTTAACATCTGCTAACTCCTTTAGGTATACATTTATGATGTCATAGATAAATCCAAAAGTTTGTGAGGATGGATAGATGGATGGATGTTTATTACTCTTTCATACTTACTTAAACGGCTGAACAGTCCTAACATTAAGTGAAATTTGGCAATGAAATGGATCGTAGTGTGAAAAAAAAACACATAGGATACATTACAATACTTTTTATTTCGAAAAAATGTACGTTTCCCGTGGGATATTATATCAAATTTGACGCGAATAAAGTCGCGGGCAGAAGCTAGTTATAAATAATTTTGAAACACATTGGTGTCGATTCTGTTATGCACAAGCTAAATTTAATTTAGACTATTTCTATCTTTTTCTTTCCAATCAAACAAGAAAGGGACGGACGTGAATTAGACTTGTCAATTTTAGTTGATCTAAAACCTCTATACAATTATAGTTGGCATGTCAGAACGCGTCGATTAAAAACACGGAAAAGTTCAAGGCAAAACTAATTTGACATCTCTAACTTAGTTCTAAGGTATTACCGTCCTTTTCTTTCGCTGTATGTTAGTAAGAGATGTCAATTCTCTAATTTTAGTTTAGTTTATGAACAAGGGAATTGACACCAATATCGTTCATCGATTTACATAAATATTGAGTTCAAAACGCGTATTTCCAGTATAAAAACTTGAGCTCACGGCCCTTTCTTTTTTAAAGATGGGAAGTCATCAAATAACTTCCCCCGCCCTGGGCGGGACGGGAGGGAGTGTCAGACTTTTACTGACTAAAACCCATCTATGTTCCTTCATGTGCCCTTTGCGTTCCGGGGGCGCGGTATCTCTTTCGAACAAACCGCAGCCCCGGCAGGCAACGGTCCTTAGTGGCCCCTTCCAAGTTTGCTGACGTCTCTTTGAGATGCGCGTGGAAAACGAACGTGCCGTCGACACGGTCTGTCGTTGGTTAACGTACGGACGGTGAGCTACCCATTGTTCACCGTCCATAGACCCGCGTCTACGGTGGCCGGGAGTCGTCTCGTGGCTCCCGACGCCCGGAGCGTCTCCCGCGGCGGCTGCTGGGACGGGGGACTCTTCTCTCCCTCTTCTGTCCCGCCACCTCCTCTAGCATTACAGCTTCGCAGAAGGTGGTGACTGCTTCCATTCCCTCTCGCTCCAGACCAGGGCCTGAACCAGTGCTGGACCCGAGAGCTCACAACCCTGATCTTAACTTCTAAATACTTATAAAATTGATTGATTGGTTGATTGATTGATTGATGTTGATTGAACTGCCTCGTTGGCCTAGTGGTCCTGAGTGCGACTGCTACGCTAGAGGTCCTGGGTTCGATTCCCAGGTCGAGCAAAAAGTGTTATTGGGTTTTTCTATGAAATTCTCAGTAGCAGCTCGGAGTTTGGATTTGTCCCCGGTTTATGGCAATAGGCTCGCCCCCTATTACATGGGACCTAAATATACCGGCGAACTGTGGGTGTACATTGGTACACCTCTGCCTAACCCTTCGGGGAATACAGGCGTGATGGTTTTTTTTTTTTTATTGATTAAATTAAATCAAACAAGTCGAGTGCATGTCAGAGATTTAAAAGCAGACTTTGATTATGAATTTATTCGGTTATTTTGTAGTTCAACTTTCTGAATAACTAGTAGACTATCCGCAACATCTTCCGCGTGGCTTATTTCACCCGCGTTAAGGCATGTCTTCGGATACTGCTCCGCTTCCGTGGGTCGTAGCGTGATGTTATATAGCCTTTGTTACTCAGTGATAAAGTAGCTATCAAACAGAAAAATATTTTTTGAAATTGGTCACTTAGTTTTTAAGTTTATTCGTTACATACAACAATACAAATCTTTTTCTTTATACTATTAGTATAGATACAGGGTGGAAATTTATTATGCTACCTGGAGGGAAAGTACTCTAAATACTGAAGATAGCAAATTTTACTTAAAGGAAACATTCCTTTATTTTTAAAAGAAACAGAACTGCATTTAAATAATTTTGAAAATACTGTTGCCACACCCGGGAATCGAACCGACTAAAATCCGAAAAAATAGCATCTTGTACTTTTATGGCACTAATCGATAGGGTCAATCATAAGGATCAAATCTCTGCAAACATGATAAATTAAATTTTAAAAAAGCCATGAAATTTTAACCAAAACTTATTTTATTCGGACGAAAAAATCGAGAATTGACTAATTGCATGCTCGAAATGAGCTCCATTTTCTTGGATGCACAATTTTTTTTTCTTTACAGTACAGGAAGCTATTTTTTCGGATTTTAGTCGGTTCGATTCCCAGGTGAGGCAACGGAATTTTCAAAATTATTTAAATGCAGTTTATGTAGTTTCTTTTTAAAAATAAAGGAATGTTTCCTTTAAGTAAAATTTGCTATCTTCAGTATTTAGAGTACTTTCCCTCCAGGTAGCATAATAAATTTCCACCCTGTATAAGATAATGTAGAAGTATAGATGATCGACTCGTTTATAAATCACCTATGTGTTAACTTAGATAACACAAAAAAAAACAAACAGTACAAAATATATTAGATAAAAAAACTTCTGAAACTATGACAATTTAAGAACTTAAACATGAGAACATAAGTTCAAATTACAACTAAGCGCTTTTACAATAATAACAGTGCGTGCCACGAAAGATGAGACTTGACCTCCAACTTTATTATTTTGTAATAAATATTGTGAAGAATTTTTGTATGTTGTTTTAATTCCAATGTCATCGAAAAATCTCTAAATACAAATTATGTATAACTATTTCGTACACTTAGTACCTGCGTAAGCTCCAAATACTGACACTCGCCAAGTCTCATCTTTCGTGGCACGCACTGTAAAGGTAGGGACAAACTGAACCCACGTACGCAGCGTATGCAACGCACTTATAATACGCGCAGTGCGTATGATAAGTGCGTTTCTAGGCATACAAATTCAACCGTTTAAATTTAATAACGCGTTGCATACGTTGCGTACGTGGGTTCAGTTTGTCCCTACCTTTATTCATTATTACAATATTTTTCTATTAATACATTAACACAATGTTATCAATTATTTTACTTCATTTAGGCACCATAGTTGTTGGACATAATTATATGTAAGTACATCCAATGTATTTTTTTCCCTGTATCAAGCTATTTCCATTTATAAATTGAAAATGAACCATACCTTATCGGTAAGATGTTTTAATCCCTATTTTTTTTAAAGGTGTTTTTTTCTGACTTTGTAGCTTGACGTAAAAGGGGAGAGGTGCTAATGCGTTTACACTCTGGCGTTCAAAAGGTTAATTGATAATGAACCATAGTGCAACATAAATAGATTTCCCTATTGCGTAGTTCTTCTTTCTTTCTTTCTTTTTTGGCAAGCAAGATGCCGCGCCGATATTATTTATTGCATTTTAATTTTCAACTCTATTGGAAAAGCTTTATAGTTGATCATCAATTATTCGTTTTAGATTAGTAGGTACAGTTGGCCTTCAGTTCTTTTTGTAAAGTTTGAAGTTTACACAGGTAGGTTATTTGACGTTTTCTTTACGTAAAATTCACGCCATAATGTCCTATTACTTCTCACTAAAACAACGAATAAATCCAGAAATATTACTTGTGAGGCTAACAAAAGTGTTTCTACAAATATTGAAGGATTAAAATAAAATATCATCAGCATATCAGACAGCAAAATGACATCGGTAAAAATAAATATCAGAGTAGCTATGTAGAGACGACGCCATTTATTAGTAGCAGTACCCGCAGTAGTCTTTGAACAGAACAGGGAACAAACAATTATCATAAAGAGTATTACGTTAATACATAAAGGTAGTGGGAATATTACTTGAAATATAATAGCTATATAATAATATTCAAGCGAAAAAAGTGGCAATAAAATTTTATGAAATATGGTTAACACCAGAGGCACACCCCAAGCAAAGACACTACTTTTTAGATATCTCCTTTGAAGCCCTCCATTAAAAACTTTCACAAAATCAACGTAAAATACACAACATAACACCAACGACCAATAAGTCTGCACTGTCAGAAAGTATATAACAATAAAATGAAATGCCTTCCATACGTTGTAATTCTCGGACAGAGCACTGGGATATTTAATAAGCACATACACCAAGACGTACATAAATATTCGTAAACAATTAGCTAGGATTGCACTGAGGAGCACATAGTTCCTGAACTGTCGGAACTTCTTCAAGACAATCCATGACGTCACTCCGTACACGAACACTATCACAGATACCGCACACACACACCAGTCCAATATTAAGTATGGCTCTACTGGTTCTGGTTCGTCAGTGTCACTAGACATGATGAGAGGAGACGTGCGCTTGCGTCGCGAGCTTGTAATGTACTAAGCTACTACGCTAGGAATCCGCAAGTTGCTATTCAAGTTTAGTTACATACGTTCAATATCAATATTTAATACTACCTGCTTCCCGCCACTTCGCCCGCGTGGTTTTTTTCACCCGAGTTTAGTTAGCGTCTTTGGTTACTGCTCCGTCGCTTGACTCTAAACTGCAGTAAGGTTCTCACTTAACATCTCTTGAAGGGATGCTAAGATCAGCCGCTTACGCTGTCAGTAAAATCCGACAGTAAACAGACGTGGATACCGCGAGACTGGTCTATTTTAGCAACTGCTACTGGTCTAGTTTCAGATTGTCAAAAATACACACTTCTTTTTGGGGTACTGTGTAAAATCCCTTGTTACATAGGCATAGCGTGATGTCATGTAGCCCATATTATTCCTCATGCATCTGACTATTAAATAGAATGATTTTTTCAATTCAACAGGCGAGGATGCATTGTCATGTTTAAACAGACACACTAAAAACTTCGCACATTAAAATTTATGATATTAGTAAAGATTCCAAACAAAATACTTTTTGTTTACAAATATTCCACACAAACACACTGCTGCACTGGGCAAAACAAAAAAAAACGGGTAAGGTTAATGCTCAAAAGTGTATCAATATGCTGCAACATTTTGTGTTAATAAATAACTAGCTGTTGCCCGCGACATTGCCCGCGTTGTGGTATTAAAACATGAACTGTCCGCGACTTCGTCGTCGTGGCTTATTTAATTGATTAAATAATTTATTTTATTCTAAAAGATTGGAGGCGCCAATCAGGGTCGATGCCTGCCGGGGTTGCGGGTTGTTCGAAAGAGTTACCGCGGCCCTGGAACACAAAGAAGATTAGGAGGAACTTTTAGTCAGTAAAACTGACACTCCCTCCCGCCCCGCAGTGCGGGAGAAGTCATTTGATTTCCCATTGGTAAAAAAAGCGTTTTTTTGTTTCCTATTTTTAAATAATGGAACGTTTCCTTTGAGTAAAATTTGCTAACTTATTAAGTATTTAGAGTACTTTCCCTCCCGGTACCATCCGAAAATTCTACCCTGTAAACAAACATCCGAAAACAACCGTGGGGCAGTAGCCCACCAGACTCAACACCCGTCTGGTCGGAGGATCTTTTCTTTTTAATGGGAGATTAGAAAATTGACACCTTGTTTCTCATACTTCCACAAACACAACAAAACACAAAATAACAACAAACAAACAATAGAAAATATATTTGACAAAAAAAACTTCTAAAACTATGACAATTCAAGAACTTAACTATAACATAATTTTAAATTACAATATATATATAAATATACCACCACGCCTGTATTCCCCGAAGGGCTAGGCAGAGGTGTATCGATGTACACCCACAGTTTACATTTTTTTTATATTTAGGTCCCATGTTATTACATGGGACCAGGCGACCAGGGCGAGCCTATTGCCATTAACCGGGCACAAATCCAAACTCCGAGCTGCTACTGAGAATTTCATAGAAAAGCCAAATAACACTGCTCGACCTGGGAATCAAACCCAAGACCTTTAGCTTAGCAGTCGTGCTTAGGACCTCTAGGCTAACGAGGCAGTTACAATAAAATTAGTTTTTTTTTTTTTTTTTTTTTCTATTAATACATTAATACAATGGGTACAGTTATTTTACGTCATTTACCATTTTTGGTCATATTTATACATTCATTGTACTCTTTTCCCTGTATCACTACTTGTTACTCACATTACAGTCAGGGCAGGCGGAGCAGCAATGTACCTCAGCAATTTCCAGTTATTAATTGATAATGAACCATAGTACAACGTAAATAGATTTCCCAATTGCGTAGTTGCAAGCAAGATGCCGCGCGGATATTCTTTAACGTCTATTAATTTTAAACTCTAATGGAAAAGCTTTATAGTTGATCTTCAATTATCAAATTAAATCTGCTCGAGTATATTGCTCTTAAAGAGATAAGAGGGCCAATTCTCGTAAGTTGTCTCTCTTTAAACTTACATTTTTGAAAAAAAATTGACATAAATTGTTGCTGAGATGGCTTTTAGTTCTTTTTGAAAAGTTTGAACTTCACACAGGTAGGTTGTTTGGCTTTCTGTTTACATAAAATTCACGCCATAATGTCCTATTACTTCTCAATAAAAGAACGAATAAGTCCATAAATATTACCTGAGAGTCTAACAACAGTGTTGTCACAAATTTTGGAGGATTAAAAAAAAAGTCCAATGCAATACTAGACAGCAACAATGCATCGGTAAATATAAATATCAGAGTAGCTATGTAGAGACGACGCCATTTATTAGTAGCAGTACTCGCAGTAGTCTTTGAACAGAACAGGGAACAAACAATAGTTATAAAGAGTATTACATTAATAAATAAAGGTATTGGTAATGTTACATAGAATATAATAATTTCGAAATATCCAAGAGAAAAAAGTGGCAATAAAATTTGATGAAATAAGGTTGTCACCAGAGGCACACCCCAAGCAAAGACACTACTTTTTAGATACCTCCTTTGAAGGCCTCCGTTAAAAACTTTCACAAAATCAACGTAAAATACACAACATAACACCAACGACCAATAAGTCTGCACTGTCACTAAGTATATGCTCATGAAGATAACTGCCTTCGTTATGTTATCATTCTCGTACAGAGGAGCGGGATAGACAAAAACTTGATACATCACGGAGTCCACAAATATTCTTAAACAATTAGCTAGGATTGCACTGAGGAGCACATAGTTTCTGAACTGTCGGAACTTCTTCAAGACAATCCATGACGTCACTCCGTACATGAACACTATCACAGATATCGCACCCACGCACCAGTCCAATATTGAGTATGGTTGTGCGACAATGACGGTAGACATAATGAGTGGAGATGTGTGTTTAGGTCGCGCGCTAGAAATCTACTAAGCTGGTAATCTGGTAATTTGCAAGTTGCTATTCAAGTTTGGTTACATAAATTTAATTTAAATATTTAATAAAATATTTAATACTAGTTGCTTCCCGCTACTTCAAGTGCGTGGTTTTTTCACGTGTGTTTAGTCACTTTACTTTGGTTACTGCTCCACCCCCGTGTGTCGTAGCGTGATGTTATATAGCTTTATATTACTCAGGAATAACGTAGCTATGTATTGGTGGAAAAATGGTTAAAACGGTCCAGTAGTTTCGGAGCCTAACGTTACAAACAAACAAACAAAACTTACCTCTTTATATTGCAAGTATAGATTGATAATGAACTAAAGTAAATCTGGAATAGAGTTGGAATTTGCGTGTAAGATATAGATGCTATTTTAAAGTCTGTTTTCTGTTGTTTTTTAGTTCATTATAAATTCATCAATAAAAACCACACTGTATTAATTTTATTCAAAGATCAAAGAAAACACGTTCATACATCTGGTCGTATAGGTAACGGTACGCCGGTTACGAGTACTGCGCACCCGACTTTTCTGAATTACCTCACCGATAAGGTCAGGGTAGGTCTTTTTGGGGCCTCCCTTCCCTGCGTTGCCACTCACATCTGCCATATAAATTCGTTTTGTTAGACGCCTTTCACTCATCCTCTCAACATGACCAAACCATCTAAGCATACTCTTTTTAACCTTCGTCACTACGTCCTCTTTTAATCCACAAAGTTTTCGTATATTCTCATTTCTCACTCTATCGTTCAAAGTTACACCATACTTCGCAAGGAACGCATCTCCACAGCATGAATCCTACTTTCATGCCTCGTTTGCCATACCCAACATTCACTTCCATACATAAGTGAAGGCACCAGCACGCCATTGTGCACAGCCAGTCGAGCCTTTTTGGACATCGACTGGTTGGTTACAACCGCATGTATAGCACCATTCACTTTATTTCCCGCATTTACTCTCCTTTCCACATCAGCATCAATCTTTCTATTTCTTGTAAACACAATGCCCAAGTATACAAACTCATTCACTTGCTCCATATTCACACCATTTATTTTCACATCACACACTGATACATCCTTTTTTCTTTCAATAACCACCACTTTCGTCGTGTTCACATTTATATTCATCCCTTTTCTCTTAAACTCTTCATTCATTAACGTTTTCATGTCTTGCAACTGTTCGGCCGACGATGCAAGAAGAATTTGATCATCTGCGTATAAGAGGCATTTGACTGACAACTCATTCATTCTTAATCTACTCTCTCTCTCTTTATCAAATATCTATCTATATATCTTTCTCGGGAACATTACTGGTTTCGGGATGAAATGTACCATATATGCCCGATCTGTACACCTGACAAAGTATAAAACATTTTTTAGAATGATCGGTTTTGTTGTTAAGGCGTGAAAAGGTAACAAGCAAACCTACTTTCGCTTGTATAATATTAGTTAGGATTTTGAAGCACAATATCGTCCATCGAGCTAAATCAATATTTAGTGCAAAATAGGTATTTGCAGTATAAAAACTTAAGCTCACGGCCCTGATCTTTAATACAAAATACTTATAAAATTGTATAAATTAAATCAAACAAGTCGAGTACATGGCCCCTCCGAATGTTTTGTTGATATCTCTTTGAGGCGCACGTGGACTTCGCTGTCCGTCCGTCCGTCTGTCACCAGGCTCTATCCCATGAACAGTGATAGTTCCGTTGAAATTTTCACAGATGATGTATTTCTGTTGCCGCTATAACAACAAATACTAAAAAATAGAATAAAATAAATATTTAAGGGGGCTCCCCCATACAACAAATGTGTTTTTTTTTTTGCTGTTTTTATAAATAACTGTACGGAACTTCGTGCGTGAGTCCGACTCGCACATGGCTGGTTTTTATTCGCTTGCTCTCTAGACCCCGCCATCCCCTTCTAACCTAACCTGTCCGAGTCAGGGTGCCGCAAGTCCCGAGCTCCCTTCGCTCGCTCTTTCATCCTATAGTTTACATAAGAAATAGAGTTGCTAATATAGTTAAGCATTAAGTCCGCCTTTGTACTTTTGTTGCATAAAGTTTAAATAAATAAATAGTTGGTAATATATTATCTTTGCCACCCTACTGACATTATTAGTCGCCAAGTCATTACATATAGCTCCTCGCCTAATATTTCAATTGACTGGTATAGTTTATTTGCTACTTAAACGCAGCTCTGCTAGTTTTTAGTTTTTATAACACCCTTAATTTTGAACCTTACATAGTATAATAGTCGCGAAAATATTTAATCGCTGGCAAGTTATTTTATTTGTTGCAAACATTTGTTATTAGTCGCCTGGAATATAATAGGTAAGCTGTTTTTATTCTTGTAAACACAATTTTTTGTGTTATGCTATGTCGCTTTCACGTGAATGAATAGGTTTTCTTTATTTCTTCTTTATACAATTATTTGTTTTTTTCTATAATTTATTAAATTTAGTAACAAAAAACCTTCTTAAAAACAGCTTGTGGTGTGGGTGTTAAAGATTAAAAAGAAAAAACGTATTTAGGTATATAATGTTTATTGTATACTATTTACACTTTATACAGGGAGTTTGGTATATAGCTTAGAACAATCATGCTTCATTTAACGTTACAACCGAACCTGCATACGCTGTGAGGAGGCTGATGAACGCCTCTCCATCTTCTGGGGGAATGCGGAGCACTAATTCACAAGCGCAACAATCGTCTGGGCAAACACCTATTAAGCTTGAATGAAATAATGGAGATTGCCCCAAAGCTGATTCTGCAGTTCATAACAGCTGCTGGGTTTGGTGGCGATCTCTATCCATAAAAACAGTCAATATTCAAGAACTTAAATTAAGAACATAATTCAAAATTATAACTAAGTAAGCGCTTTTACAATAAAAATAGTAGGTATTTTTTTACCATCACGCCTGTATTTCCCGAAGGGCTAGGCAGAGATATACCAATGTACACCCACAGTTCGCCGGTATGTTTTAAGTCCCATGTAATAGGTATTTATTTGGTTTTTTTATTTATTTAAACATTAACACAACACAAAGAAAAAACACACTCACACACAGCACAGGCTACAAAAAACACAAAACAAAAGAGGCTAACAAAAAACACAAAAAAAAACATTAACACAATGTTTACAATTATTATTTTACATCAATTAACATAGTTGTTGACAGTTAGACAAATTCTCTTGTCTCTGTTTAAACATACATTTTTGACAAGATTTTCTTATAAATTGTCCCTGAGATGAGATTGCGACTAGATTGTGAACGTTTAACATTAAAAGAGTCGGCCTTCAGTTCTTTTTGTAAAGTTTGAAGTTTACACAGGTAGATTATTTGGTGTTCTGTTTACATAAAATTCACGCCATAATGTCCAATTACTTCTTAATAAAAGAACGAATAAGTCCTCACATATTACTTGAGAGTCTAACAAAAGTGTTGTCACAAATTTTGAAGGATTAAAAAAAAAGTCAATTGCAATACTAGAGAGAAATATGAAATCGGTAAAAATAAATATCAAAGTAGCTATGTAGAGACGACGCCATTTATTAATAGTAGTACCTGCAGCAGTCTTTGAACAGAACAGGGACCAAACAATAGTTATAAAGAGTATTACGTTAATAAATAAAGGTATTGGTAATGTTACATAGAATATAACAATTTCGTAATATCCAAGAGAAAAAAGTGGCAATAAAATATCATGAAATATGGTTAACACCAGAGGCACACCCCAAGCAAAGACACTACTTTTAAGATATCTCCTTCGAAGCCCTCCGTTAAAAACTTTCACAAAATCAACGTAAAATACACAACATAACACCAACGACCAATAAGTCTGCACTGTCAGAAAGTATATTGTAATAGAGAAAACTGCCTTCGTTGTGTTCTCATAATCAAACATGTAAGTGATCTGGATAAAAACCTGAAAGACCACGGAGTCCATAAATATTCTCAAACAATTAGCTAGGATTGCACTGAGGAGCACATAGTTTCTGAACTGTCGGAACTTCTTCAAGACAATCCATGACGTCACTCCGTACACGAACACTATCACAGATATCGCACCCACACACCAGTCCAATATTGAGTATGGTACCACTACTACGTCACTAGACATGATGAGTGGACACGTGCGCTTGCGTCGCGAGCTTGTAATGTACTAAGCTGCTACGCTAGGAATCCGCAAGTTGCCATTCAAGTTTGGTTACATACTCGTACATTCAATATCAGCATTTAATGCTAGCTTCTTCCCGCCACTTCGTCTGCGTGGTTTTTTCACCCGCGTTTAGTTAACGTCTTTGGTTACTGCTCCGCGCCCGTATGCCGTAGCGTGATTTTATAAAGTCTATATCATTCATCATGAATCTGGCTATTAAATACAAAAGGACTATTTCCAGCCCAATAGACCGTTCCAGAGATAAGCACGTTTAAACAGACAAACAAAATACGTCCTTTTTACAAATTTTCCACACAAACACACTGCTGCACTGGTCAAAACAAAATAAATCGGGAAAGGTCATCGCCAAGAGTAGCAATATGCTCCAACATTTTTTTGTTTATAAATAATTTATAATGAGCTACATAATAATTAAATAATTTATAATGAACTACATTATAATGAGATACATAAATGATTTACCTCATTTACTGAAAAACCAACCTAAAATGGTGTTATTTACTTATTATATGAACTGCCTCGTTGGCCTAGTGGTCTTTAGCACGACTGCTACGCTAGAGGTCCTGGGTTCGATTCCCAGGTCGAGCAAATAGTGTTATTGGGTTTTTCTATGAAGTTCTCAGTAGCAGCTCGGAGTTTGGATTTGTGCCCGGTTAATGGCAATAGGCTCGCCCCCTATTACATGGGACCTAAATATACCGGCGAACTGTGGGTGTACATTGTTACACCTCTGCCTAACCCTTCGGGGAATACAGGCGTGATGGTATATTTATATATTATTTATATATGATACTTCATTGATTTTTAATGTAAATAGACGGGCACAGCACCTTGATGACGTATATAATGCTATGCTTAAGGTTCATAATTGGTTTACGCTAAATAACTTGGTATTAAATGAGAAAAAAACGAAATGCATTAGATTTGCGTTACCGAACGTTAGAAGTAGTGCATGTAACGTTATATTGAATAAGGACATACTGGAATTCGTCAACAAGACAGTTTTCTTAGGAGTTACGCTCGACTCAAAACTGCAGTGGTGTCCTCACTTAACATCTCTTGCAGGGCGGCTAAGTTCAGCCGCTTACGCTGTCAGAAAAATCCGACAATTGGCAGACGTGGATACCGCGAGACTAGTCTATTTTAGCTACTTTCATAGCATCATGTCTTACGGTATTTTGCTGCAGATATAGATTCATTTTTATTCTGCAAAAGAGGGCTGTTAGAGCCATCTATAATCTTTGCAGATGCGAATATTTAAGGGAATTGTTTAAAATAATGAATATCATGGCGGTACCTTCCGCCGTCAATATACGAAAACTTATCCATGTTCTGAAAATCTTCATCTTTTTTAAAAAAATGGTGATAGACATAATTGTAATACTAGAAATAGAAACAAATTACATCAATCAAGTTTCAGATTGTCGAAAGTACACACTTCTTTTATGGGGTACTGTGCAAAATGTTATAATAAAATACCACTCGATATTCTCGAACTAAATGAGAGAAAGTTTAAAACATGCATAAAACGCACACTATGTAGTCAAGCATATTATAAATTAGAAGTCTATATAAATAAACTGCCCCGTTGGTCTCGTGGTCGCAAGTGCGACTGCTGTGCAAGGGGTCCCGGGTTCGATTCCCAGGTCGAGCAAAGTGTTATTGGGTGTTTCAATGAAATTCTCAGTAGCAGCTCGGAGTTTGGATTTGTGCCCGGTTAATGGCAATAGGCTCGCCCCCTATTACATGGGACCTAAATATACCGGCGAACTGTGGGTGTAATTGGTACACCTCTGCCTAATCCTTCGGGGAATACAGGCGTGATGGAATATATATAATTTTTTTTAAACTGGTTTTTGTAAAAATAAGCAAATAAAAGTTGAAACTTGAATCTACAATATTTTCGTAGCCAGAAGGTTCCCAGGAATAGGAAACGAAAAAAAAAACGCTACGATGGGTAGGCAGAACATGTATCGTGTAATGTTTTAGCTTCGTGATGGCCCAGTGGTTAAGGTGCCCGCCTCTCATGCACGAGGTTGTGGGTTCGCAACCGGGCACAGGCAAGTACCAATGTGACTTCTTCTAATTCATATGTACTTTCTAAGATTATCTTGGACATCACTGATATTGGTAACTGTACCGACTGTTACATAATCTATGACTTGATATTTGTTCTGTGGCGGGTAGATTCTAAGGATTGTCAAATAAATCAGTGCGTCACTAGCTCCCGCCTTTTATTGACGTTGCATTGGCGACGAGACTGGGATTTCTTTTTCTTAATTACGCGTGCAATTGAATTTTTAACGTCAGTAAAATGCCGATCGGCCAATTAGAACCATTCAGCATCAGTTCCAAACAATGGCCTGCATATATACGTCGAGTGAATCAGTACATTTTACTTAACGATGTGAAAGATAACCTAAAAGTGCCGATGTTGATAACTATTGTAGGCGAAGAAACATATGCTTTAATGTGTGACCTGTGTTCGCCGGACTTTCCCGAGGACAAATCCTACGACGATTTGGTGAAATTAGTGGCCGATCATTTGGAACCGCAACGATCTGAGATCGCCGAGCGCCACGTGTTCCGGCTACGGCGACAGCGTGCCGGCGAACCCTTGATGGAATATCTGCAGGCTCTGAAGCATTTGGCAACTACTTGCAATTTCGGCAAATGTAAAACGTGTTCGACGCTCGAAGAAAACTTAAGAGATCAGTTTGTATCAGGTTTGAATAATGATTCAATGCGGTCGAGAATATTTGCTGAAAGGAAAATACAATACAAAGAGGCCGTGGAGTTAGCACTAGCACTGGAGGCTGCAGAGAAGCACGCGGAGGTGAGCGGCAGTACGGTGTCGACTACGACCTCAGGTGCCGGTGGCGAGGCAGGTGAAGACCTGCACTATACACGCGCAGGGCGCGGGCGCAACCGCAGCGCGCGCACGGACGGCGCGGGGTTGGCGGGCCCGGCCGGCGCGGCCGGCGCAGCGGGCAAGGAGCGCGCGGCGGCGGACACGCCGGCCGGCGCGGCCGCACCATGCTGGCGCTGCGGTAAGGCGCACCGCGCCAGGTGCCGTTACGTGAATTATCATTGTGATGAGTGTAAACAAAAAGGACATTTAAAGGTGATGTGCAAGTTAGTGAATCGAGTGGACAGTCACAATTATATAAGTGGTGAAAACGATTCTGACGATATGTTCAAGTTTGTCATTGGAGGTAAGGACAATAATAAACCGTACTTTATAAACATTATGATAGATAACCTTGAGACCAGGTGTGAAATTGATACTGGTAGTCGAATTTCGGCTATAAATGAGGACTTGTATAATCAAAAATTTTCCCATAAAATCATTAAAACAGATAGGTAACTTGATGTTACGTAGTTATGCCGGTTCACGCATCGAATCACTGGGTTATATAGAAGTCCAAGTTAGATTACGTAATGTAGAAGTAAAATCCTTGCCTCTTTATATAATCAGAGACGGAGCGTGTCCCTTGTTGGGACGTGATTGGTTACGCGCCCTAAAAATAAGTCAAATAAATTTGAACAAAATCACCGATGATGGATTTGTAAACCGTTTATGTGCCGAATTCCCAGAGGTATTCACGGATAAGTTAGGGACTTGTAAGCGAGCTATTCGATTACAGCTGACTAATGATGAACCTGTGTACGTGCGCGCGCGGCCCGTGCCCCTAGCGCTGCGCGCACGCGTTGAGCGCGAGCTGGCGCGGCTTGAATCCGATGGCTCGATATACCGCGTTGACTACTCCGACTACGGAACGCCGATTGTACCGGTTGTAAAAAAAAATGGAGATATACGCATATGTGGGGATTACAAAATTACGATTAATCCAAAACTCAAACGTGATTATTATCCCTTGCCTCGTATTGATGAATTGTTTGCGAACTTGAGCGGAGGGGAAAAGTATACCAAAGTTGATCTCACTCATGCTTACGAACAGTGTTTATTAACGAAAGAATCGCAACCCTACACAGCGATAACAACTCACCTTGGGACATAATTATGCCTACCGTCGTACGCCGTATGGTCTAGCGTGCGTACCTGAGAAGTTTCAAAAAATTATGGAGGAGACCATACGGGGCATACCGAGTTGTGTTGTTTTCCTGGATGATATTTGCATAACGGGGGCAAATGATAAGGAACACATTATTATATTACCGTGACATTAGTAATTTAAGAGCTGTACTCGAAAAGTTGCGCGAAACGGGTTTAACAGTTAAATTAAGCAAGTGTAGTTTTTTACAAGACAGTGTAAATTACTTAGGTTATATTATAGATAAAAAGGGACTACGGCCGGATAGTGTTAAATTGGATGCCATTTCCAGCGCGCCGAGACCAGAGAATGTAACACAATTAAAAAGTTTTTTAGGGATGCTAAATTATTATAGTAAATTCACAAGTAATTTGAGTACATTATTGCACCCTTTACACAATTTATTAAAAAAAGATACTCGCTGGGAATGGAATGCCAGTTGTGAACAGGCGTTTAAAGAAGCTAAGCGAGTTCTCCTGGGCGAGCGAGTGTTAGCACATTACGAGGAGGGACGGCCGTTCGTAATCGCGGTCGACAGTAGTGCGTATGGTTTAGGCGCAGTGCTGGCGCACCGCTATAACCACGGAATAAAGAAAAGAGTGGAAGTGCCCCTCAGATATCGCGCGCGTGTCAACATTAAGCGTAGATGCGCAACATTTAACTTAGTCGCGTGAGGATACTCGTCGTGAATGGTTGTCTCAGAAATACGCGAAATATTACAAATTATGCCTTGTTGTGCGGTTCTGACCTGCAAAAACGAAAGCAGAAAAAAAAAATTATCTTGTGGAGGTGTATCGTATCATCGGTAATACTAAACTTTGTTAATTATTAATATAGTTGATTTTAATTATAATACCACATTTTATGACTTCAATGCAAGCTATAAACAACCTTATATTCTTAGTCACAAAGTCTAAATGCACTTGGTCGTCATCTGGAAAATCATAACATAAATTCTAGAAACTTCGACGCTACTCAATTAGGGATGGGACACATCCGTAAAGTAGGTGGGTATCGATAATTTTTATTTATTGAGTGCTAACTCATTTCCAGGCTGGCACCGTTATCTAGAAAATTTGTGTCGGACGGTTCATGTGTATAATTTATAAATACACTCAGCGGCACGGAATGTAGCCCAAACTTAAAGAAACCGATAATAAGTGATTTTGATATCGCATATGAGAATTTCGAATGGTAGATTGTTAGGGCATTTGTTTCTGTTAATTTAAGAGAGTGAGCACAAAAAAAAGATAATTTGTTTAATTTCTGTGACCCTTAACGTTAATTCGTTACCGGAACGCACCTAACATGGGCGAGTTAAAACTCGATATTCAAATGGTCGTGCATTTAATCTTTTTTGTTTTATTTTTTAATTAATCTGTAGTCATTTATGCATCCAGAATTGGATCACAGTGCCTCTAACTTCAGGTCAAGTTGCTCAGGCTGTGTTGCTTCGAAGTAAGGGGCAAACGCAGCTAGAGATTGCCGAAACTTTAAATGTACCTCTTCCAACTCTCAGGTACGCCTTAACAAGGTACGACCAGACTGGCCTTTACACAAGGAGACCAGAAAGTGGTGGTATTAGGTGAACATCAGCGCGAGATGACCGATTCATCGCTCTCGTAATTTTGAGAAATCGGTTTCTTATTGCGGTTTAAATACAGCAGCGGCCACAAACGGCAAGTGGGATCAACGTAAGTGAGCGAACAATAAGAAGAAGAATGGAGGAACGGGATCTGCGTGCTCGAAGACCAATTCGAGGTTCAGAGCTGCCCAGGCACCATCGCGTAGCTCAACTTTGGTTCGATCGCGAACACGTAAATTGGACTCACGAGTAATGCAGTAAAGTTCTGTGGACCGATCAATGCTAAGTGGCCTTAAGAGGTCCAGATGGCCGCGAACGTGGATAGAGAAGGCATAGAGAGAGGTTTCTGCCTATCACTACCAGGGAAATCGTCAGTTTTCATGGTGGATTTGTTATGATTTGCGGAGGAATCTGTTCAGACGCACGCACAGAGTTGGTAGCAGTTGCAGGTCGTCTAACGGCAGTGCAATACATTGAAGAGATCTTCCGAGAACATGTTAAACCATTCGTGGGATTCATCGATGGTAAGATTTCATCTTAATGCAAGATAATGTCCGACCTCACACAGTTCGTTGCGTGGATTATTAACTATTGGAGGCGAGAATTACAAAATTGGAGTGGCTGGCACGAAGCGCAGGCATGAATCCGATAGAGCATGCCTAGGACATGCTTTAAAGACACATCCGATCCAATTCCAACCCTCCAGAGACTATCAGTCAGATGAAACCCGTTCAGTTGGCCGCCTGAGAAGAAATACCCTATGTGGACATTAAAAACATAATCCACAGCATGCCTGATCACATGCATGGGGTCATCAGAGCCAGAGGTGCAAATACCCGCTATTAATTTTAAGTACCATACCGTTATTTTGTAAATTTCATTCATAAACATTGTTTTTAAACTTGAACTGAATGTCGTTTTTGGTAATTTTGTTAAATTTTAAATGTTAACCCTTTTTTTTTGTTAATCAATCATTCGCATTAAGGATGCGAATAAACATTTAAGACATATAACAAAAAAAAATGCTGTTTTGAGTTTAATTTTGATGATAAGCTACATAACACGCTTGGGCCACATTCCATGCCGCTGAGTGTATTTAACTAAGATTGCATAGAAATCTCGAGGTTTTAACAACACGTAACCTCCGAAGTAGGTGCAGGAAGCTAATCGCTTTCTTTAACTTCTTCAAGCTCGAAAGGCTGAACGGATTTTTAATAAAACTTGGTACATGGGTAGACTACGTCACAAAAGTATATATTTAGTATAGATAGACCTCAAAAAAAGTATTTAAATATTTCAGTTTAGTAGTAAATATACAATATATACACGTTCCAGACTTTTATTTAAAATCATTTTCTTATGTAAGTATACTTATTATTTTGTATAATATAAATAAATATCTTTTAAAGGATCAAAATTGTTTAAACGGTCACTAAGCTCGATCTTTACGCGTGTCTGCGTGTAGCTGTATGAACGATGCACACAAACATAATATAACAAAAACATAAACTCTAGCGACTGAATTTTGTGCACGGCCTCACAAAGCGAAAACTCTAGCGACATTAGACATCGCAACAAAACGGTTAAGCATTGGTATGATATTAAAAAATTATAACATTGCTCTCCCGAATAAATTACGTTATATCGATATTATGTCTACATCTCTAACTGAGTAGCAAAATAGATTACATGTGCATTTGAATATGACATCTATTTCAAGGGAGCTAGCGTTCTGAATAGAATTAATTGGTTTCGGCGCCATCTAGCGTTGAGTAGCTGAACTCGTTGTAACTTCATCTATTTAAGTTTTTTACACGATAAACGTCTTTATTGTTTGTGTCATGTCAAATAATAACAACTTTAGAGTGTTGCAATAAGACTTAATTTTTGAAAGCAATAAAAAGATGATTTGTAAAAGTTGCGTTTGTAATTTATAGCCAATTAAATCACTGTTTTTTATGTGTGTAATGGACAATTTCATATGCAAATGTGTGAGTTTGGCGACACTGGTTCCCGTACTTAGCCAGTTTAAGGGCACTTCTACTGTATTTTCTGTTCTGTGGCTATAACGATGGCAGCGAGCGCCCGGTTAGTTGTGTGTCCCGCACACTCAACGCGGCTGAGAGGAACTATAGCCAACTCGATAAGGAGGCACTCGCTATATTATTTGGTGTAACCAAACACCATCAGTACTTATTTGGTAGGAATTTCATATTACGCACAGACCATCAGCCTTTGACGCACATCTTTGGTGCTAAGAGTGGCATTCCACAGACCGCTGCCAGCCGCCTTCAGCGGTGGGCAGCACGCCTGGCCGCATACGATTTTAATGTGGAATTCGTTCGCTCGGCTGACAACGGGCCAGCTGATGCCCTGTCGAGGCTACCGTTACCCCAGGAGGGCCGCTTAGTGGACGCAGTCACCTACCTAAATTTATTAGAAGAATCTTTTCCTGTCAGTTTTAAGGATATTGCTAGGGAGACTGAAAAAGATAAATTGTTAAGCAAGGTGAAGGGTTATGTTACTTTTGCTTGGCCGTTGACAGTGGACGATAATGAGAAACCGTATTTCGTTAGAAAACAAGATTTAGCAATAGAATTAAATTGTTTAATTTATAAGTATAGGGTCGTAATACCGAAGACATTGCAAAAACAAGTTTTAGATGAAATACATGATGGACATTTAGGAATGAATAAAATGAAGAATTTGTCTAGAAATTATGTATATTGGCCAAGTCTAGATAAAGATATAGAGGAGGTATGTCGCGCTTGCTCGGCGTGCCGCGCAGTGCGCGACGCGCCGCCGCACGCGCCACTACACCCCTGGGAGTTCCCGCTACATCCGTGGCACCGTGTTCATGCCGACTTCGCGGATTGTGGCGGGAAACGATATTTAATCATGATAGATGCACATTCGAAATGGATAGAAGCTATAAGTATGAGTAGAACGGACGCGCAAGCAACTATCACAACCATGAGAACAATTTTTGCCCGGTTCGGATTACCGTCACTTCTCGTCACTGACAACGGTCCACCATTTTTCTCACAGGAATTTAAGATATTTTGTGTCAAAAATTGTATTAAACACGTGACCACAGCTCCGTACAGACCGCAAGGAAACGGGGCTGCTGAAAATGCGGTAAAAACCGTAAAGAAAGCGATTAAACGTGCTTTGTACGAGGGCGAGGACGTCGCCACGGCATTAAGTAAGTTTTTATTCAAATATCGCAATTGCCAACATGCAACTACTGGTGTGTCCCCCGCGGTGGCGCTGCAAGGGCGCAGGCTGCGAGCGCGCCTGGACGCGCTGCGGCCCGACGTGTCAGCCGTGGTGCACGCCGCGCAGCAGCGGCAAGTGGCCGCGGCGGGCGGCACGCAGCGCGCGCTCGCTCCGGGCGACGCGGTGCTGGCCCGCGACTATACCGCGAGGGGGGACAAGTGGTTGGCGGGCACAGTAGTCGACCAGACAGGACCGCTCTCGTAGAAAGTAGACGTGGGTCGCGGTGTCGGTTGGCGTAGACACGTCGATCAGATTATGCCAATACAAAACAAGAACCGTCACTCGTTAAGTCGTACTAGCATAGTTCCCGAGATTAGAGATTTATCCCCAGAGCGGCTGGTTCCTCCGGTCTGTGCGGAACCTGAGGATACTTTAGAGGACTCGTCTGATGGCACTGGTGAAAAGTCACCGATAACGAGATCGGAAGTGGCACCAAGGCCAGAGACACCACCACCGCCGTCAGGTGCGTCTGCCCGTGCCCTGCGAGCTTATAATCGTGCTCGATCTGGAGCTGCTACATAATACATTGTTTGTTTTAGTTAATTAGTTTTTATGTTTTCATTATTAAATGATGTTCTAGCTTAAGGGGGAGAAATGTACCGACTGTTACATAATCTATGACTTGATATTTGTTCTGTGGCGGGTAGATTCTAAGGATTGTCAAATAAATGCATGATTGTTTGTTCTGTGTCTGGGTGTGATTTATCTATAATATGTATGTATTTATAAGTTATATAAGTATGTATATCAGTTGTCTGGTTACCATAACACAAGCTCTGCTTAGCTTGGGATCAGATAGCCGTGTGTGAGTTGTCCCAAGATATTTATTTATTTAAATCAGTGCGTCACTAGCTCCCGCCTTTTATTGACGTTGCAGTAACCATGTCAGAGGCTTTTGAGGCGGTTTAGAAACTCTGACACGATGAAGATATCCGTAGCGTAGCAAGAAGGTTCCCAGGTAAGGTCCGGAACAAAAGAAATAACGCAATAATGGGTAGAACATGTATTGTGTACTGTTTTAGCTTCATTATGCGACATGTGACACCCGATATAATCAAATCTTGTGTAACAACATTCAATGATCACAAAAAAATGTAAAATGTACAAGTACAAGGTACGCGGAAGCTACGGCGTAGCGTGCCGTTAGCTACGCCGTAGCATATCAAACCGCACGATCAGTCGCCCGGCCCGGTCGACTTTCACTAAATATTTCGTTTTCTTTTTAATTATATCTTTGCATGGCAAACAAGCCGACGCACATTATTGTTTTATTATATTAAAATTAATAATGATTGTCATAATTTTTAATCTGTATATCACGTGACCTTAATACACGAGCCACCATGTGACGTCATATCGGCAAAAAACTGTCAGTTCCGCGCATCCGACCTTTCTGAAGAACCTAACCAGGTCAGGGTAGGTCTTTCTAGGTCGTCCCCTCCCTGCGTTGCCACTCAAATCTGCCATATAAATCCCTTCTGTTAGTTACCTTTCACTCATTCTCTCAACATGACCGAACCATCTAAGCATACTCTTTTCAACCTTTATCACTACATCCTCTTTTACTCCGCAACGTTCCTGTAAAATCTCATTCCTCACTCTCTCGCTCAAAGTTACACCATAGGCACATACTTCTGCCGGGGCTGCGGGTTGTTCGAAAGAGATACCGCGCCCCCGGAACGCAAAGGGCACAAGAAGGAACATAGACGGGTTTTAGTCAGTAAAAGTCTGACACTGAAGGCGGGGGAAGTTATTTGATGATATACCGTCTATAAAAAAAAGGCACATACTTGAGTGATGCCTCTGGTGTTGCAAGTGTCCATAGGCAGCGGTGACCGCTTAATATCAGGCGGGCCGTTAGCTTGTTTGCCACCTTCAGTGGAAAAAATAAAAAAATAATACTTCGCAAACTTCGTGTGTTGATTAAATTATGTTTTTTTGTTGTTTTCAGGATCAGAAGAGGTCTGAACAGATGTGGGATAACTAATATGGCGACGTATGTAGAATTGTGATTTTATTTATCTGTAAATAAATTAGTTATTATTTTAATTGAGTTTTTATTATAAAAGTACCTAAATAGGTACAGTCAGCAACAAAAGTCGATTAACATTTTAGATTTTTTAATCCTAATTATTGAGCACAATATCAAAGGAAATACATGGATGGTGGATGTAAAACAAAGATAAAATAAACCCTGGCCTGAAATACTAAAAAAATATAGTATATTGTGTTATTTCGTATCTATTTCAATGGTTTCCAAAATTAACAGTGTTAACCGACTTTTGTTGCTGACCGTACCTAACTAACTGTGTAGGTACGAGAGTAATTATTGAGAAACTAAGTATAGTTAGTACATATACCGAGTATATTTATTATATGGATGTCAAAACGTGGGTGAAGTCTTTGGGTAACTCGAACAAGCAAAATATGATATTGGTTTAGAATAGTTTTACAGTTACATAGCTTTATACATATCAACATACCACTCTACAAAATACATTTAGTGCCTAAACGTATTAAGAACATCATTGCATCCCTGTCACATTTTTAAAAGTTGACAGAGACAGAATGATAAATTTAAACACAATTAGCTCTAAGTATGTTTAGTGATTTTGGTGAACGGGCCTTAAGTGAACTAGTTCAGTTGACATCAGCCCGTCTTCCTGCAGTCTAGACCACCATGTCTAGCACTACTCTCTCAAGTAATCTGAAAGCACTACGTCACCAATTCCCGCCCAGGTAGTAATTCTATTTGTACCCTGGTTCACACCAGAGGGCAGAGGGATTCAAAGTCAATCCACAGATGGGATGCAACCTCAGTCCACTTTCAGCTGCGCTTTTGAATTACAATGTATGTAACTTATGTAATCGTTAAACATATCATTCATGTAATTTATGATAACTTTTGATTTACTAAATTGAAATGAAATGATTAAAGTTGAATTGAGCAAATAAATTAACATTCCATTCGTTTTATAGTTTTGAGAAAAAGGAGTGAGTTTATGAATGTAGGTTTTGATTTATTTGTTTTTACTCTTTATGTAATTATTCTATAATCTTTAAATTCATGATAATTTTTATTCTTACGCAGCACCAGGTGCCTGGTGCTGCCAGGTGGTGCTTTTTGCTTAACGTTTCCCAAAAAAGAACGAGCTACCTACTTCCGATTCCAATATGGCGCCAGTGTGGTTTGCAGGTCCGTTCGTTCAACACGTATTTCGTTGAAGGGTTGCGCGCGCGCATTTAATTGGTGATAGTGAGTGGTGTGGTATGCTGTATTGTGTTGTGTTGTGTGGTGTAGTGTAGTGTGTGCGTGTATGTGTGTGTAGACATTATGTGAATATTTGACATTATACAGGGTGGAAATTTATTATGCTACCTGGAGGGAAAGTACTCTAAATACTGAAGATAGCAAATTTTACTTAAAGGAAACATACCTTTATTTTTTAAAAGAAACAGAACTGCATTTAAATAATTTTGAAAATACAGTTGCCACACCCGGGAATCGAACCGACTAAAATCCGAAAAAATAGCATCTTGTACTTTTATGGCACTAATCGATAGGGTCAATCATAAGGACCAAATCTCTGCAAACATGATAAATTAAATTTAGTAAAAGCCATGAAATTTTAACCAAATTTATTTTATTCGGACGAAAAAAACGAACAAATTAACTAAGCAGTTGCTGGAAATGAGCTTCACTTTCATGGATACACAAATTTATTCCTTTAAAAAAACTTATTTTGAGTGAGTTTTGGTAGCAAACAATTTTCAATATTCACCAGAACACCCTACTAAAACTTATTCACAATGAATTCCTTAAAAGAATAAATTTGTGCATCCAAGAAAATGGAGCTCATTTCGAGCATGCAATTAGTCAATTCTCGATTTTTTTGTCCGAATAAAATAAGTTTTGGTTAAAATTTCATGGCTTTTTTTAAATTTAATTTATCATGTTTGCAGAGATTTGATGCTTATGATTGACCCTATCGATTAGTGCCATAAAAGTACAAGATGCTATTTTTTCGGATTTTAGTCGGTTCGATTCCCAGGTGAGGCAACGGAATTTTCAAAATTATTTAAATGCAATTTAGTTTCTTTTTAAAAATAAAGGTATGTTTCCTTTAAGTAAAATTTGCTATCTTCAGTATTTAGAGTACTTTCCCTCCAGGTAGCATAATAAATTTCCACCCTGTATATGTATATCTTAGTTGGATTGTTGGAGCAGATTGTTAGATAGCAGAGTTCGCGATTGTAGCTATCAGGTAAGTATGTCGATTTATAATAATAAGTAACACATTTTTGTTCTAAGACGCTAAATATATTTAGTGATTTGTAGTGAAGGTGGGCCTAAATCAATAAAATAAATAAACGAATATACATTATAAAAGTTCATTTGTGGGTAGTTGAAGGTAGGAGTGAATTTTTGTATTTAGAACGGTAGACGTGGCGCGTCACTGCCTCGAGGTTGTTCGTTATATTTAGGTACCTACGTTTTTTAACAAAAACAAATAAGTGCTGAGTAATTTGGATTTTGAATCATTTTATATATAATAAATTATAAATTATTACGTATAATAAAACTAACCGTAATGTTTGTTTACTGCCGAAAGCCGCTAGATGGCGCTCTGTAACATTTTATGTAATAGTTCCAAATCCAAGCAGCTAAAGTTTGAACCATCAAATCACCGTCGCACCGGTTTTAAACCTTATGTGCATTGGTTTAGCTGTCATAATCCCGTGACTTAAGTGGCTCGCGGGACGTGGTGGCACGCCGTTGCATACCGCGGCATGCCACGGTATGATTGTATCGAAATAAAGTAATATGAATTTTAAACTCATGGAAATAGGGATAAAAAGAAATTGATCAGAAATTAAAATCATTTACTTTGCTGCGGTTTTACTTGAGCTAAGCTAAGCTGCGTTGCTTAGAATGTTTCTGATTTACACCAATAGGATTGCTTTATTAATTTTAGGTTTGGAAAAAAGCAATGTTATTGGTGTAAATCAGACACATCCTTTTCACAACAACACTGCATTTTGCCATGAGCTCGCGATTAGTGTCTATCTGCGAGATCGAATCAGAAATAAAGAGATCCGCAGACGAACTAAAATTACCGACAGCCCAGCGAGTCAGCAAGTTGAAGTGGCAGTGGGCAGGGCACCACGCACCGGCAAGCGCAGCGTAGAACGTCCACCCACAAGGTGGACAGACGACCTGATTAAAAACCGCAGGAAGACGCTGGATGCAGGCCGCTTCCAACCAGTCCTTTTGGAAATCTATGGGGAGGCCTAAGTCCAGCAGTGGACGTCCTGCGGCTGATATAATGAAGACTGCATTTTACATTTCATTATAAAAGTTTATATGTAAGTATTTTCCGACTTATAATATAATATTTAATTTGAATTTATTACATACTTTCTATATTATACCCATTTTTTTTTATAATACCAAAATGCTACTCGTATTTAATATTATCATATCGCCATGTTAACAGATTGCACCCGTGCAAAGTACTTCCATACATTAATAAAACCCCACATTTTCCAAAACTGGTAAAACTAAAAATAACCTATTTAGTGAGTTGTGTGCAGTAGAATAAGGCTAATTCTGCTGGTCGTCCGGAGGAGTTAAAATCTTAATTCATTTATGCCAGTTTTCTCTATTCGCCCGCAATGGATGGAGAACTATTTTGCCGCGTTCGTTTGAGCGTAGCCTGTGGTACAATTCATGAGCTCAAAGTTTAAAAGGAAACGCGGGTGTTTTTTATATACAATATTAAAATTAGTATTATGCGAAACCTCGATATAGTTTGTTCAGAATAAGTAACTGAATCAAATCCAATAATTTTTATACCATGTTATATTTTGTTCCAAAAAATTATAATGTTGTTTATTCTATTAGACTTGCGTTTGACCGCAACTTACCTGATCTTAAGTGACGTTGCGGCCTAAAGTGGAACACGCTTGCCTAGGATGAACCGGTTCAATCGTGCTTTAAAGATACCTAGACTTATCAGGGAACAGAGAGATAAATCTCTTCACGAGAACGTTATTGTTGTTTTTCACGGAGACAGTACTTTTTTTGGGATGAAAAAACCTGGCAACGTACATGAAAAATTTCACGACGATCGGTTCTGTGGTTTAGAAGTTAAAAAGTAACAAAGAAACTTACTTTTGTATTTATAATATTATTTATTTTTTATTCGAGATGGGTACTGGGACCGCGGTCCCACATAATTGCGGTCCCAGTAGCCGGAAACCTCAAGCTCTTGACTCTAGTCTAGGTCAGAGGTGGCATAAACAAAGTCCACGATAGAGTGAGCTTACTCAGAAGAAGCCTATTCACTCTAGCTTTCAAGAGATTAGGGTTGGATGCGTTCGGAAACACAGACGCAAGTAGAGAGTTCCACTCCTTTGCAGTGCGCATTATAAAAGAAGCTTAAAAATGCTTAATGCGAGAAGTTAGGTAAATAAGTATGATTCTGATTGAATAAGTCCACCGCTATCTCCTCCAACTTGCACCGTCTATCTAACCTAATTGAGTGTAGTTGGGGAAGCGGTCAGAGAGGCACAAATGCGATTTATTTGTTCGCAAGTCAGTCAGTGCGCACGAGCGTTCCCGCTGCTTGCACTCACTCAGATATCTTTGCACTTTGCAAACCTTCAGTTTTATCTTTTTCTTTTATAAATCTGTTGTGCTTGTTGTGGTTGTGTGGGGTTTTAAATACCTACTTATTTGTATTGGGTGTTGGTGTACATGTCGCAGGATAATGACAAAATTGTTACTTTATTTTATCATAAACCTACGATACACACATACACATACTATCACGCCTGTATTCCCCGAAGGGTTAGGCAGAGGTGTACTAATGTACACCCACAGTTTGCCGGTATGTTTAGGTCCTATGTATTAGATGCATATTTAGATGCAATTAATCAGCGTTAAATATTTTATATTATGATACATACATACATGGGGGTAGGCAGAAACCACAGAACGCCACCAGCTACGATTTTTACATACTACTTTCGCCTCCTCCACGTTCATACATCTGGACATACAAGCACGCCGGTTACGAGTACTGCGCACCTGACCTTTCTGAAGAACCTCACCAATAAGGTCACGGTAGGTCTTTCTAGGGTGTCCCCTCCCAAAATATTTAAGGATACATATAATTAAGCATACGTGATAACTGCTCAGAAAAATGTTTACGTAAATACGTACGTATGTAGTTTAGTTTGTTATGACTAAGTATAAGTATGACAGAACTAAACTCGGTACCTAACAATAAAAATATCCGCAGCAAGTTATCAAAGCGAATTCCAAATGTAAGTAGGTACCTAAGTACACAACGTAATAAAACTAAGTAAGATGAGAAGGCAGTTACTCTTACTGGCAAATTTAATTTTCCAAGCTTGTGGTCTCAGAATTTATTTAGGTAATACCCGTAAGACCTAACTTTCTAGGTTTCTCTGAAGTCTTAAAAGAATTATTCTTATAATTGACGTAAAAAATGTGGTTTTCTTTAAATTAATTGGCATGCAGATGAAAAATGGTTTGCTGCCCCGCTATAGTAGAATTAGATAAAAGACTTACTTAATTTTTTCTTTTATTTTACCTTAAATACATACGAATAGTTTTTTAAACTATACTTTATCCAAATTCGGAAAAGAATCTCCAAGAACAAACATTTTAAAAAATGTGATTATAAAGTTTTTTTAGGATTTTAGTCGGTTCGATTCCCGGGTGTGGCAAGCGTGTTTTCAAAATTATATAAATGCAGTTTTGTTTCTTTTTAAAAATAAAGGAATATTTCCTTTGAGTAAAATTTGCTAACTTAAGTATTTAGAGCACTTTCCCTTCAGGCTTCAGGTAGCATTATAAAATTCCAATATATCCTGTATAATGCAATAAAACGTTTTAAAGGTTGTGAAAAAGTCATTTTTGTACCCGCACTATTCCTTTATTTGACAGTTGTTTGTTATTGAATATTCTGCATTGAATGTGGTGCAAGTAAATATAGGTTCAGTTAACACAAATCCAGGTTTGAACCAACCCCGCGGGAGACGCTCCAGACGTCGGGAGCCACGAGACGACTCCCGGCCACCGCAGACGAGGGTCTGTGGACGGTCAGCATGGGTAGCTCACCGTCCGTACGTTAACTGACTAAAGGATGACTCACGGTACACCGTGCCTCGGCCGTAGCACGGGCATCTAAATATTACATATATATTGTATGGACACACTCACGCTATACCAAGCGGCAACCGAGTGACGGCCGATTCAACATTTAAGTAATGTTAGATGACCGTCTTACGGCCGACACTCGGCTCGGACCCAACACGGTCTAGCGTGAGTCAGCCTTAACGCGGTCTGTCGTTAGTCGCGGTCTGTCGACGGCGGCGGCGCGTTCGTGTTCCACGCGCGCCTCAAAGAGATGTCAGCAAACATTGGATGGGGCCACTAAGGGCCGATGCCTGCCGGGGCTGCGGGTTGTTCAAAAGAGATACCGCGCCCCCGGAACACACATGGGTATGGGCATGGGCACATGAAGGAACATAGATGGGTTTTAGTCAGTAAAAGTCTGACACGTCCCGCCCAGGGCGGGAAAGTTATTTGATAATTTCCCATCCATAAAAAAAGGGTTTGAACCAATCCCCACAGACACGGGTAGCTGTGTTTTCTAAGCGGTTTACGAAAAAATGTTTCGCTTTCCAGGCCATTTGGAAAACAACAGTTTTTGCCTTCCGCGGTACAAACTGACATATTTCATGCAACGTATGTACCGACGGGAAACATCCGAGCATGTGGATGTGAATACTGGGGCAACGAAACGGTCAAGCGTGAGTTGGTACACATGATAAGGGTTTTAGACTTTCGGACAAGTCTTTTTTTTGGTGTTTTTTTTAAAGATGTGAAATCATCAAATTACTGCCTCGTTGGCCTAGTGGTCCTAAGCGCGACTGCTCAGCTCGGAGTTAGGATTTGTGCCCGGTTAATGGCAATAGGCTCGCCCCCTATTACATGGGACCTAAATATTCCGGCAAACTGTGGGTGTACATTGGTACACCTTTGCCTAACCCTTCGGGGAAAACAGGCGTGATGGTAAATATTATATAAATCATCAAATGACTTTTTCCGCCTTGGGTGGGGAGAAGAGAGTGTCAGACTCTTACTGACTAAAACCCATCCGTGTTCCTCGTAATTTCCTTTGCGGTCTAGGATTGCGGTAACTCTTTCAAACAATACAAGAAGATAAAAATGTCTAGGACATGGTGTACAGTCACGAGCAGAAACATGTATACACTTGGCAAACATGAAAAGCAATTTTCTCTTGAATGAACAATTCTAACGTTGGGATAAGATCGATTTCATAGTAATATAGGATCCAGAATATGATATTCGTAACACCACTATATTTTAATCGATCCTTTGGGCAGAAACTGCTTTAGAATGTCGCTAAGTGTATACATGTTGATGCTCGTGACTGTACCTACCTACACCTATATGACATACCTACTAGCGAACTATTCGCGACTTCATCCGCGTTACTTTACGTTATTGGTTACTGCTCCGCTCCTATAGGTCGTGGCGTGATGTTGTGCCTATGTTAATCAGGGATAATGTAGCATACCTACTAATAGTGAATGAATTTTTGAAATCGGTCCAGTAGTTTTTGGGTTCATTCGTTACATACATACAAATCTTTTACAACATTAGTATAGATATACCCACTAGTGTTTGCCCTTGACTTTGCTCGAGTGAATGCTAGTTATCGTGAAAAATAAAAATAATTAAAAACCTTTTTTAAATATCTTTTTTTTATGGTATTCCGATAAAAAAATCTTATTGTCTGATTATACGTATATAATGGTTTCAGTTTAAGTATAGATATCCCTTACACCCGATATATACCCACATGTACCCAACCTTCGTTTTAAAATTGCGCCACGGGCCCCTAAAAGCCTACAACTGCATACAAAGTTCAGTTTTTAATAAAAACGGGTAACGAAAAATAAAAGAATTGTATCAGAGCTTTCAATCTGGATCCAATTCTTTTATTTTTGGTAAAGAATTTCAAAACTTACCTATGTATGTACTCTCCAGGCTGATTTTAGCCACGACGAGTAATCTTAATGCAGACTAGGCAAGTACGCAGGAGATGTTATAGTGCACAAGTGTGTGCGCAAACACAGGTGCACTCCCTCTTCCCTAACTCTCATAGTCCGATGGGCCAGCAATCCGACACGACCGGGGAGACATCAGGCGCAGGACCGGCTTTACGTGCTTTCCGAGACACGGGGGTGTCACCAACACCATCGACCTCCATACTCTGGGCTGTTACTGAGAAATTCCTAATAGAAAACCCCAATACTTAGTTAACACTTTTTGCCCGACCTGAGAATCGAACCCAGGACCCCACGCTCAACAGACGTTCTTGTTACCATGAGGCCATGTGCTATTCCAGACTATAAATCTATTTCGTGGCAAATTTCATCGCGATCTGTTCAGCCATTCTGGCGTAATTGAGTAACAAACATTCATCCATCCTAACAAACTTTTGCATTTATAATATTAGTGGGAAGTTATCAGTCAGATACATGACTATTCCTCATGAATCTCAAATTCAAATTCAAATTCAAATCATTTATTGTTTGTCACATGTAGATAAAGATGTCAAAGTCATAATAATTATAGGAGCAATGTAACATACCTATAAGGTGTACAATATTTTTGGCGCTTTGTTTTTGACTTACGTTAATATAATATACATTTTACACTTTATCCCCAGTTTACCACTCTTTACATTAGTATAAAATTGTACCATAATAAAGTATTGTAAAAAAAATATTTTGGATTAGTCAAATTATACATAAAATAAAAAGTCATAATAACATTCATTCATTAGTCAAGTTGAAACATTGAAAATATTATAGGTACATGTCAAATTATAAATAGAATATTAGTCGTACAACAGTCGTCATGGTAGAGAAAAAACAAAATATTTAAACTAACACAAATTTTTGTCGTTAAAAAACTCGTTTATAGAGTAGTACGCTTTACTTAAGAGGAATTCCTTTAATTTATGTTTCTGTATGATCTGACTCTAATATCCTATGTAATGTATCTATACTATACATAGACACATAATAAATAAAAAAAGACGTGTGGCACTCGGGGACTGCCGCGGTAAAGCTATTGCATAGCATTTTTTATCATTATCATTTTTTCATCCATCCATCCATCCATCCATCCATCCATCCGTCCGTCCGTCCGTCCATTCGTCCGTCCGTCCGTCCATTCGTCCGTCCGTCCATCCATCCATCCAATTGCAGTGCATCGTCTAACGTCAAACGACGTTACACGATGCACGGCTTTCAACACGGGGGAGTGGGGGGAGGGGGGGAGTGTTAGGATTTTTCGTTACGGAATTTCTGGATTCGGTCTCCACCAGGCCCGCGATAGAAGCTATGCAATAGCTTAATAAGCAGGTATTATTATTAATGAAATTCAATTTATACTTAGAATATTTTTATTGTAATATCGTACCTACTACTGAAACATTATTTCTTGCCATCTTAAAAAAAAACGTTGCGCCACACTAGTAACTTCTGTACGCTGCCCGCCCATGTCAGATAATTATCGACCCGATAAAAATATCGGTCGTACATTATAATCGACGACCAATATTTTTGTTGGAAAGAATGGAACAGTGCTTGTATGACCAGACATATGACCATTGAAAGTATTATGTGAGGATTGTAGCAGGTGGCATTCTGTGGTTTCTGTCTACCTCGCGTGAGTTTATATAATATGTATGTAGAATGGAACAAATGAATTCAAAAAAATCGGTCACCGATTAGCGGGCAGGCTAATATTATACGGTGTCATTGAACCTTTCGTGTGCGACTCCAGTATCTAATTATAAATTAATATCCAATGTAGCTTCCATTCAAAACACTTCGTTGTAAATATCTAAATCAATGGATCTAATGACCTCTTAGGTTGTTTTCTCCGAGCCGATGCTGACGAAATCTGAATCACTCTTGTTCCAACCCCTGGTGGTCGCGATACATCCAACACTTCTGGTTGCCTGTAACAACCACTGGAACTCGGTTGGTCGTTCGAATGAAACCTTTCTCCACTTTTGATGTCTTGCAAAAGATTGATAACACCAGATTGGAATGCTAAAACTTGATCGTCGTTAAGCAAGGTCAAAATGGGATGCATACTTTTGAAAAATGCAAAATGACGGTCTTCTTGCATCTCACATGGATTCTTTATTTGTTGCATTCGTTTATCAATGTACGCTGACATTTTAGCATCAGTTATGTCTGGAACGAAAACTGTATCCCGGTTTTTGACTGAATCGTGTTTGTGTGTGTTAACTTCTTTTCTTATAACTGTTACATCTACTACTACGTTTTCGCTTTCCTTTCCTTCATATTCTTTCGTTTTTCCATGTTCTTCTTCTTCCATGTCTGATTCTTCGGCTAACTGTGTATCGGCAACGTTGGGTAGTTTTCTCAGGAACAGCATTTCTTTGTGATACTTGTACGGTTTTACAACTGTTCCTGTTCTTCTTGCTTTTGGTCTTGCGGTTACGCTTCTTCTCCAAGTGACTCTAATATGTCTCCATATTTTGATGATGGCGTTATCTGCGAAAATGTATAAAAATATTTTTAAGTGACTTGGCTGTAGATCTTAATTAATATAGTCACAAGACCATTGTGGGGTGGGCACGGCCAACCCCCCCCCCCCCCTACGCCTAACTGAACGCCTATGCTGACGTCTCTTGACTTTTATTTCTGGGGAGACGTTAAAAGGTTAGCTTATTAACACATCTTTCCATTTCCATCAAACGTAGAAAACATTTTTAGACTTAGTAGATAGGTTATGTACAACTTATGTACCTAAGTATTATTGCCGATCCTCGGCCCGTTAAGTAGGAAGGAAAATTTCAAATCAACCAATTTAATCCACAAGTAAACACAAAATCACTACGAAACTATATGCTGAAGGATAAAGCAAAACTATTTATTTATTTATTTATTTAAACTTTATGCACAAAACAAGTACAAAGGCGGACTTAATGCCTTAGGCATTCTCTACCAGTCAACCAAAGGTGGTGAAGAGATAACATGGCAGGTGCAAATTACTGTACAAGAGTATTATAACAATGAAATGTACACAAGTACAAAAAAAATTAAAATACTCCATACTCTAAATGTACAAAAACAATAATATTATAATAATTCAATATATATTATTCCATATACATACATTTTACATATATACAAACATACATATATATATATACATACATAAATACATACATAACTGTATACTTACATATAAAATACATATCCTATGAAAGTTCAGAAAAGAAGATTAAGAGACAACTCTTACAATTGCTCCGAAAAATAAGTCCGCAATTTCTGCTTGAAAGCATACCGACTGATGGCTGTCCTGATATCGAGAGGAAGCGCATTCCAAAGAAGAATAGCCTGGACATGAAAGGAAGAATGAATGAAATCAGAAGTATGAGAAGGACAGTTAAGTAGAAGATTATTAGAGGAACGTAGACTCCTATCATGAGTAGAACAAAGATATTGGAAATGAGAAGTAAGATAAGAAGGAGGAGAGCGAGAATTGAGAAGGGAATAAAGCGTGGTCAACGCACGTAAATTTCTTCTTTGACGAATGGGTAACCACTTAAGCTCCGATCTGAAGCTAGACACGTGGTCATATTTCCGCAAATTAAAAATGAACCGAATGCAGTTATTTAGCAGCCTGTCCAGTTTATCCAACAGGACAGCATGCAGGTCAAAGTAGCACACATCACCATAGTCAATTATAGGGAAGATTAAAGACTGCACAAGCATTGTTTTCGTCTTTGCAGGCAAAAAGTTCCTCAGACGATACAAGAAACGCAAGGTACCGTTGACCCGCTGACAAACACTGGAAACTTGATTTTGCCAGCTAAGCGTTGAATCAAGATATAAACCGAGATCTTTCACGCAAGGGCTAATTGGGATGATAGTACTATTAAGAACTATAGGAGGAAGATGTGACACCGCCACTCTGCTCATCATTCGTGAACTTCCTATGATAATGGCCTGGCATTTTGTGGGGTTCACAGACACCCCAAATCTGTCAGACCAATTGTTGATGGCATCCAGATCCCGGTTTATATCCTGAATAGCTGCTGACAAGTTACCCACCTGTGATGAAGTATACAGCTGAAGGTCATCGGCATACAAATGATACGCACACTGAAGAAAGGGAGTAATAAAATTTATGAAAATAGAAAACAATAAAGGAGAGAGAATACCGCCTTGAGGAACACCAGCACCAAGATCACGCCAACTCGAAGAATTCTCATCAACGCGAACCGACTGCTGACGTCCCCGAAGATATGAAGAGAACCATTCCAGCGCCTCAGGCGAAACTTTAAGATGCGAGAGCATAGGTAGGAGAATATCATGGCTGACAGCGTTGAAAGCATTGGAGAAATCAATTAATACTAGAACAGTAACCTTTGTGTTCTCCATTGCCTCCTTTACGTCACCAGTCACTTTAAGGAGGGCAGATGTAGTACTATGACCAGGCCTGAATCCAGACTGCAAAGAACTCACGAGGTTGTTACGGTAAACATACCCCGAGAACTGCTTATGGACACAGGCCTCAAGCACCTTCGACAGGAATGGGAGAATGGAAATGGGCCGGAAATGACATGGAAGGCTGGGATTTGAGATTTTAGGGAGAGGACGGACATAAGCTTTGCGCCACAGGGATGGGAATACGCCAGAATCTAAAGAAAAGTTAATAATGTAGGTAATGGGGGGAAGTAGGAAGTCGAGGATTGTAGTGACCATACAACGACTAATGTCATCGCAACCCACGGCCCTGGATTTGATGGACAGGATGATCTTTTTAATTTCATCCTCGGTTACTGGAGAAAACTTAAAGGAATCCACACTGGGCCTAGCTAAGCCTGCAATGAAACCAACCGTCTGAGACAACACTTGGGGATCCAAGAGACGGGATGTAGTAAAATGACGGTTGATATCATCTAAGGCAATAGTCCTAGGGAAATCTATATGACGTTGTTTACCGATACCCAGAGTACCAAGGAACTTCCAGATATCAGCAGGAGAAGAAGACGTTATATTCTCAAGAATATGGCGGCGTTTAGCATTGCGTATCATCTGATTGCACCGATTCCTAGCTACCTTGTAAAGGCTCCAGTTCTCTTCATCTCGTTCCTTCCTGTATCTGCGAAAGGCCCGATCCCTACGCCTCATCGCCATTTTAACCCCTCTCGTCATCCACGGAGCTGGCGGACGTTTCAGCTTCACCTTCTTCACAGGAGCGTGGGTGTCATAGAGCGCAAGGACAGTCTGATTAAAAAGACACAACTTGTCATCAACAGTCCTCGCCGCTGTAAGGTGTTCCCAAGTCAGATCTGACGCATCCTGACGCAACTTGTCCGCATCCATGCGCGCAAAACAACGCATGTGCAGTACTTTAGGGACAGGTCTAGGAGGTTTAAGGACATATGATAGGTAAATGAGGTCATGGTGGGAAAAACCAGGAGCAGGACACTGACCATGAGAGGAAACAAGATTAGGAGAGGATGTTAGGATAAGGTCGAGCCAAGTGTCATCACCTGAGATATTACAGTGAGTAGGCTGCAATGGAAGGACTTGGAGACTGACGGATTCGAGGATATGGAGGAGTTTACGGGTACGAGGAGTATGGTGAGTAAGGTCAGTGTTGAAATCACCCATAATGATGCAATGTGCATACTCCGATCCTACAGCTTCCAGAGCCAATTCAAGGTCAGAAAAGTAGTCAACTGCAGGCGGACAATAAACAACACCCAGGAGGGCTTTTACACCTTTGAAGTAAACCTCAAGAAAGAGATACTCTGCGGTGGCGCCATAATTAGACGGAGAAGAGGCAAGGACGTTAAAAGGGAAATCGGCTCGAATGTAAATAGCTACACCACCCCCTCCCTTCCCAATCCTATCATTACGGACAAGAATGAAACCAGGAAGAGGGTAGGTTGTAGAAAGGAGATGAGGTTTAAGCCAACTCTCAGATACCAGAACAGCATGTACATTGACATCATAAAAGGTGTCAAACAAATCATTGTAATGACTCGGTATACTTTGAGCATTTATGTGACAAACATTAAACAAATGCCCTTTGGGATGTGTAAAGATTTGACGCACAAAGTCACCCAGAGTGTCTGGCAATGACTCAAAACTTGCGTTAGCAGAACTAACAGAACTAATTGCAGAGCAAAAAGAATCATCATCAGATATCATACTATATATTATACTATAAATACTATATATATATATAAATAAAATAAAATAAAAATTAAATCAAGCAGTTCTAAATTAAGCAATCTAGCCAAAACTACTATCGATTCACCACCTACCAGCGACACCAGTAAATTACAATGTTAAAATAAAAATAAACCGTAACACAGAAGCAAAAAAACAGTCACTATTGCAAAAACACAAAAGATGAGATACAATAATGTTCGGGAAAACTAAGAAAAAAAATAATGAAGCAATACAAAAACAGTGAAACGGAACGCAACACATAGAACAGACGAAAAAAAGTTGTCATTGTCATAATTGACATTATGACATATGTCAAGTTTACTAACATCAAACACCAACAAAATACATGTCGGCGCACATAAAAATGTCATTGTCAAAAGTGACAGGTCGTTAACGTCACTAGCGGAGCGTCGAGTAGAGGGTAGCGCGACTGTCATCTTGGAAGGGACTTCTTCTTGGAGAGCGGTCACCAGCGCACCACGTTATCGACGAATCGCTGTCCATCGCCGGAATTGTAGCTTAATTTAAAAGTGATTAGTGTTATCAACAATACTAATGGACTTCGATGAAGTCCGCCTCCGTCCTGAGCTTATATCAGAAGTGGGATTACCTTGGACAGCGAGTTTATTCTAGATCATTCTAAGAAAGCAAGACGTCGTAAAGTGTTGTGTGTCGTGCATCGTGTGCAGTGCGTCGTGCGCCGTGTGTTGGTGTTAAAGCTGAGAGTTGCAAGCTTGTTGCGGTCGGACGTTCGGCGGTAATTCGGAGCGTCGACGCGAGCGTAACTGCGAGCTAATGAAGTCTGTGATGGCGCATGACTCGTTTGAGTTGTATCCTTTTTGTTTTCAATTTAATTGGAACCATAGAATGATATCATTGTTCAAATTGTAACCTAGCGTGAGCGTGTATGGCTAATGTTCACGTTACGACAAGACTGGTCAAGTGATTCATCAAATCGTTGTAGGTATTTGTCGGACATGGGTTCGCATCGCGGCGTTGCCGTTACATTCTTTGGCGCGTCTTATGTGCGTGTGGGTAAGTTTGAGAAGAGAAATGTGTGCAGTCTATTACAACGTAATTTTCATGTTTTGATTGGTAATAGTAAGTACTAGCGGTGGCAATAGTAAGTACTAGCCACGGCTATGGTAGGTACCATTCATGGGCATGATAAGCGCTAGAAAATGTAAGTGAAAGATAGCCGGGGAACGGGTGTAGTAAGACACTGGTGTTACGGATAATATAAATGGTCAGGTAGATCATACAATCACACAATTTACATAGTAAAACCCATTTGGTCTCGAGCGCACACACAGTGGGTAGGTAAACTTCTTAACGTTACGTACGCATAGACTAGACTAACTAAAAACCATAGAGACCAAACTCTCTAGAGCCAGCGCGAGCGCCCTCTCACAGGCGTCCGGGTAACTCCCTGGGTTGCCACTTTACACACACGCTATACTCTAAGCGCTATAGGCTTTGCAAAACCATGACTACCATTGAGTTAGACTTTTAACTACTCAGCAAGACCGTAAAAGCGTTTTACTTAAAATTAACGGTTTTCCAATTATTCGTGTGAGGACAGGTGAATTAAGAGGTACGGCAACATGCCATAGAGGTATACTTCGTAGGAACACCTTATCTCGTCCTATGTATCAACTACGTAACTCATGAAGTTTCTACGAGGAAGGAGTTTTATAGTAACTGCGTGAGTAAGAGTTTCAAACTTCATTTTATAACTGCTGGCTCATGTAATGTGACTTGTGAATGATGAGCGGTTATGATGGTGTTAAAATCGATGTGTAACATAGTAAAGCTTGGTCTGAGTGTTTGAAGATAATAGAAATAACTAAAGTTAGCCTAATTAATTAGTCCTAATAGATTCTCATAGGTATGAGAGTTGTTTTATTGATTTTTTTCTAATGATTAATAATGACGCGATGTCGTTACACACTGAAAGCTTTAAATTCTAAGCGTACTTACAAATATGCGCACGATAGGCTAAGAAAGATGCCAGGAGGTCATATACCAGTTGATGTTGATAAGAATTTTGATGATGATGAGCAAGCTTAAGTTGTGGTAGAAAGTCGAAGTAAGGCATTCTAACGGTCGTATTGTGTTTGACCGTACCAGTGGTTATCACATAGTCGTAGCCCGGTAGAAATCGGTGTCGCTTGAGGCAACTCAAGTGGTCCGTGGGTACGCGATGCATGTTTAACTCAGCCGGAGGTCGGGATCTAGAGAGACCGCAGTGTGTAGTCAGAGGGTGATGCACACGGGCGATCCACTTGATGGATATGCGTACAGTAGTGCTGTTCTAAAAAGTTAGCTGCGAAATCGTTTTTGAATCTGCGGTGAGATTTTAGTTTCGTATTCTTACAATGACTGAGTTCGGCATTCTAGCGCCACCACGTGATGACGTAAGTGGGAGGTGTTGTATCGAGTGAGTGTTTTAACGTTCTTCAATGGGATTTGATATTCTGCGAAGCAGGCGTGACTATCGAGATGACTTGCGTGATGACTTTCGAAGTGATTTGCCTGTTTCAGAGTAGCATAGCTGATCCATGCGCTGGATGTGTGAGAGCAATGTGATTGCTGGTCGGCTGGAGAGCCGTGGCGTTGGAGGTTTTATTCGAATTTCTGTAAGCTTGGCAGTTTTTCTTGCAGTAATTTTAAGGGTTGTTTCGAACGACTATGGTACATGACTAGGTAGGTAATGATTATTGTATTTTCAATGATTTCTAATTTTACAAAGTCAGAAAGTTTACCCGCCAAAGGGGTTGATGATCGCGCGCGCGTTTCCTCTTTTATTTGTGAATTTTGTCACTAATAAGTATAGAGCTCGTCGGGTTTGCTTTATAGAATGAGAAACACTACCAATGAAATTGTTGATTAGCAAGCTTTACAAATGAAAGTCCCTCAATATAAATGTACTTACAGCAGTGCGATTCTCTAAGCCTCACTCGTAATTCTAAAGCTGAATCTGTAGTGAGATAACAAAATGGTATTCTGTTAAATACGATCGCACCGGTAACGTCACCACAGCAAACGAATACACAACCAATGTCAAGTGGGTTCGTTATCGAAGTGAGCGCGGTCACTTGAGTGTGACTTGTTTTCGAGTTTGCATTTTAGAGAATTGCACTACAGGTTCGTGATCATTTTGAAAAGGGCAAACTTTTCAGCCCAAGGGCCAAGCACCTATTGAAGTTCCTGTAAAATACGAGACAGACATTAAACTGGCATTTGTTTAATTTCGATACTACACGTTCTCAGTTCGATGAGTTATGGAATCAAGGATTGATTCGGTATTCCGTTGGGTAATGCGTACTATGTAGCAAATGTGTTTGCTGAGCTATTGTTGTATCTGATGTTGACCACGAATAAGACACCTGGAGTTCAGTTAACTTTGATGCTTTTGAAGGGAACTAAGAGTGGTTTATTTGTGAATAATGACTGTTCAATGATGCTTGGTCTCGGTGATGTTGAGTATTGTTCAAATTTGATCAAAGCCAGCATTGTGTGATTTAGCCCTTAAAATTTTAATTAGTTTAGAATTAGACAGTGATAGAAAGAATCCAGAGTAGATAGCAATAGCGAAAGTACTTCCGCTATTGTTTGAATATGACGCACACTAAAATGACTAATTAACCTTTGTTAATCAAACTGTAGTTTGGTCGTAGTTGTAACTGTGATTTTATGACTCGTTCAGGGTGCAATGCGCGGTTAGATGTATGTATAGTGGCCGAATCTAAGTATATGATTATAACTTGGGTCTCAAAAAGAGTAAGGGGCTCTGAGAGACTAGGTACTGTTCAGGTCTATATGACTATTGTCTGGGTCTGAATAAGAATACTGTTTAGGTTTCAATGAGACTACGCTGCCGAACAGCCGGGCCTTTTAGTGTTGTGTGTTTGTGTTTCATAACCGAGAGTAAAATAAGTAAAGTGATAGTGCCAGTAAGGGCACTGATGTTGAATAAAGCATCTTAACGTGATTTGTTAACTAGCCTGTGTGGCACTGACGCCTGTATGGCAATGACGCCTGTGTGGCAATGACGCCTGTGTGGCAATGATACCTGTGTGGCAACGACTAGTCTGTGGTAGTAGTTTGTGGTGTTGCACGGCCGAAATCAGCCTCAGTCGTAGAGCTCCAGCTAACCATTGCTGACGTAGACGTGCGGCGTAGGGCTGATTATGTCGTGGCACCTGGGTTTGATGACTGGCACGCCTTAAGTGCTTCGTCGTCAGCCCAACTTGACTTATAACGGACCCATAAATGGTGTGATGGTTTTATGTTGTTGACTGATAATGATCTTGATTTGATAATGATTTTGACTATGGACTATCGATGACTTTTGATTAACATCTATTGTAATTTTTGGAAAATTTTGATAACACGAGTGCAACCTCGCGGACACGAAGGTTTAAATCACTTCTAACCTTTTGAATTATGATGAGGCCGAGTCGGCGGCAGAAGATGTAGACGCTAGGAATGACTTGTTATCCCCAATCGATAGTGACACCTTGACCGCATGCTCTTCCGCTATTACTGGTAATTCAGACTGTCAGGGCACACTCAGATCCTGAATAACAGAATCGAAATATAGGATGATAGGATATTCCGCAATCATAGGTATGACGTCAGTGTGTTTGATGTCTTGCATGGGTCCGTTGGTTATTGTAAGCACTATTTAATCCAGAATTACCTGGATGAAAGGAGAGTGTCGTCCGGGCCACACCCAGTGGGGTTGGTTGAAGGGATGCACTCGTCCGATCAAGAAGTAATATCCTTATAGTCTATCCTGGTCGTAAGGACAATGTCGTCCGGGCCACACCCAGTGGGGTTGGTTGAAGGGATGCATTCGTCCGGTCCAGATGTGTTATGTTTATCCTGGTCGAAGGGACAGTGTCGTCCGGGCCAGACCCGTCAGGGTTGGTTGAAGGGATGCACTCGTCCGGTCCAGATGTGTTATGTTTATCCTGGTCGAAGGGACAGTGTCGTCCGGGCCAGACCCGTCAGGGTTGGTTGAAGGGATGCACTCGTCCGGTCCAGATGTGTTATGTTTATCCTGGTCGAAAGGACAATGTCGTCCGGGCCACACCCAGTGGGGTTGGTTGAAGGGATGCATTCGTCCGGTCCAGATGTGTTATGTTGATCCTGGTCGAAGGGACAGTGTCGTCCGGGCCAGACCCGTCAGGGTTGGTTGGAGGGATGCACTCGTCCGGTCCAGATGTGTACTGTTGGTAAAAAGTTCCAAGTCACTATGGTAATGGTCAATAGACTGACTTTGTGTTTGATGTCGTTGGAGCGCATTCATGTAAGAAGTAGTATTAGCAGAATGGACGAGCGGATGTCTTGGTGATTAGACCTTGTCTGGTTCCGGAAATACAATAACGCCCGAGGACGGTCGTATGTCAGTCTGGCCGTGTCGGCGCACATAAAAATGTCATTGTCAAAAGTGACAGGTCGTTAACGTCACTAGCGGAGCGTCGAGTAGAGGGTAGCGCGACTGTCATCTTGGAAGGGACTTCTTCTTGGAGAGCGGTCACCAGCGCACCACGTTATCGACGAATCGCTGTCCATCGCCGGAATTGTAGCTTAATTTAAAAGTGATTAGTGTTATCAACAATACTAATGGACTTCGATGAAGTCCGCCTCCGTCCTGAGCTTATATACATATGAATTGACAAGTTACAACTTATTAAAAGTACAAAACACATACTGAGAATACTAATAAACCAATTACCGTCAAACCAAAAGGAATGAAAAGTGAATATGCTATATTAAAAAGCGGGTAAACTAGTGTGAAATACATAAAAGCAACCCTACAAACAAAATAATCAAAAACGTTCAAAATAATCAAAATAGAAAAACGTTCCGAACACAAACACAAAGTCGAAGTGAAAACTAAGTTACTAGTGGATCAAACACCAAACAACTTCACTATTGCGCATTCTTAGGCTTGGTACCAGCTGTGACTTCAGTTTTCTTGGGGTACTTTGCCACCAAGGGGTTAAGTTCCTCCAATGTAGTAATCTTGTGCCGCACTCCATCTGGTGACTTAATAAATATGACACCTTCCTGAGACCAACAAGCCGGCATCCCGAAATGCAAGCGAGCCGCGCCAAAAACAGTCTGTCTAGACTTTGTCAGAAACTCTTTGACGGTTATTGACGAGCCTTTGAGGGCAACCTTGGCTTTCCAGACGGCAGATCTAAGTTGAATGGAAGAAAACCTTACCAGAATAGGTCTACTCCTAGTAGGACTACCGCTGGATGTTCCCAACCTGTGGCACACTGTGATGGAGGTCTCCGTGATGTCCTTTATGGCCATCTTGTTCTTAAGTATGGCCACTATCGAAGCCTGGCAATCCTCCTTCTCCGCCTCAGCAATGCCGGTGAAAATTAAAGCCTTCCGCCGGGAACGTGTCTCCAACCCATCAATCACTCTACCTATCTCTAACTATCATTTTTTAAATGATAAATAAATAAAATAATTTATTTGCGTACAACATGGTATACAATGGTGTTAAGTATAGGTTATAGCACAAACATGTTTAGCTAAGATGAAACATAGCATGCAAAAATGTTGTTACAGGGAAATCATAATTCATCACCTACCCACATTAATGTTAGAATAAAATGTCAATATTTTTTATCCATAAATTCTTTCAAACTATAAAAGCTACACTCATTCAGCCATTTGTATAATTTATTTTTAAATAGTCTTACATTTAATAGTTTGAGATCGTTTGGTATTTTATTATAAGTACATACACATATGCTAGACAGCTTTTATTATATTTGGTTAGCTTTGGTAAATCATTTAACATCAATCTATGAGGATCACGTCTGCTACGAGCACATACCTCGCTTGCTTTCTTGTATAATTGTTTATTCTTGGTACACACATCATTCGAAAATGTAGAGAGATGGAAGCGGTAACAAATCAAGTTTTTTAAATATTGGCCGACATGTATAATCCGTCTGAAGTCCATAAATTGATCTTAGGCACTTTTTTTGAGCGATGAACGCTCTATTTAGATCTGTGCTATTTCCCCACATAATAAGACCGTAGCGTAGTAACGACTCAACATATGCATGATAAGATATAACAGCAGTTTTTATGTTTGTTACATGTTTAACTTGCCTCAAAGCGTATACAAATTTATTAATTCTACTACAGATGTTATTTACGTGTTCCTTCCAGTTTATGTCTTGATCAATTATAACTCCTAAAAATTTTGTATATGTTACTTGTTTAATTTTATTTATCTTAAGTTTGATATTATTTTTATTGTTATTAGATTGGTTAAATTGTATGAATGAGGATTTTTCTAAATTTATTTTCAAATGGTGTATGTAAAGCCAGTGTAGTAGTATGTCAATAGTGTTATTAATGTCAGTCTCGTGATCTGTAATAGTATTATGTTTTTTATCAGATGTCACAATTATGGATATATCGTCAGCGAATAAGATGCATTTATGATTAGTTATTTTTATGATATCATTTATATATAAAAGGAATAATATTGGCCCTAGTACGCTACCTTGAGGAACGCCGTATTTATTGTGTTTGTATTCTGATGAGTATGATGTGATGTCTTTGATTTCGTTAATTTTACTGATAACTAGCTGTGCCCCGCGGTTTCACACGCGTTACGTTAAGTTTTTGGTTACTGATCCGTTCCGTGGTTCATAGCGCGATGTTATGTAGCCTATAATGTTATTCTGATGTTTCGCAGAGCCATTATTTTGCGGCTAAGTTATTTTAAAACTGTGATATCTCCTAAGATATTCATTGAAGTTAAATGATGTAAAGGGCAATTTCATTCAAAATTAAACACTTGTGATGAATAAAGTATTTATGTTGATAAGGATTAATACTATTTCCATAAAAACACCTTCGCAAATAATGCATTATTTTAAAACAAATTTTCTGGCCATAAAAATGGCTATAGTGAGTCAACCTTAAAAGTTAGGCATTTACCACTGTGGTCTTTTTTCAGTATATTTTAAGAGGAACAATTCTCTCATACATTATTTTTAGGTAACTTTAACCGTTCACGCAGCGCACGCAACGAAAGCTCTCAAAAAGAATATTTTTTCCCGTTTTTGCCACATTTTTCATTGCTGCTCCGCTCCAATTGGTCGTAGCGTGATGTTATATAGCCTATAGCACTCACGAATAATGTAGCTTTCTACCAGTGAAACAATTTTTAAAATTGGTTCATTACTTCCGGAGATTACCCCCTACATACAAACTTACAAACATACAAACTTACAAACTTACAAACAAATTTTACCTCTTCATAATATTAGTATAGATAACACATTGCTGCCTGTTACTTAAGTAGCTGGATATCCAGTGAATTGCAGGTCCCCTAATCCCAATTTGTTTCTAACTTTTGAAGCAGAATATCGTGTGACACCAAATCGAAGGCTTTGGACATATCAAAGAACAGTGCTGTAGTCAGATAGTTATTATGAGTATAGTTTCCATAAGAGAATAGATAGCTAACGTAGTGGATTTATCTTTTTGGAAGCCAAACTGTTCACTACTTATAATTTTAAATTTGTTGCAGTAGTCAATCAGTCTTTTATACATACATTTTTCATATATTTTCGATAAGATAGGTATTAAAGTAATAGGACGGTAATTATTGATATTATTTTTAAACATCTGATCTGATAACAGGTCAATGAACTTTTCTTTGACGCACTGGTATTACTGTCATACGTAAGATTTCCGTGTTCCAATTATGCTCAAAAATGAGTTAATAATCAAGCGAAATTTATGACAGTAATGTAGTTGATTTTCGAAATAAAATAGGTAAAATTATTGTTACCGGTCATTGCTCAGGCGCGCTATCTTTACGTAGGTAAAACGGCGACGCTCACGCACACAGCTGCATTGTCGTGTGTGCGTAGTCGGGTAATTCTGTTTCATTTGCATTGAATTAAGGGTTTAATTCTGAAATACTGTTAAATTTCAACAACAACAAAAACGGCGCTTATTGATACTGAAATGCAATAATTAATATCGTAACACCGAATATTTAGTTTTAGATGTAAAAAAAGTATTTGGAAACTTTACAAATGCCTTTTTTGCACCTAAAACGGTTACAACATCAAATTCAGTGTTTTAATTGCAATTCATGATTAATATTCTAGTTCTTTAGTGAGCCATATTTCTTATTTTCATATAGTAATATTGACAAATTAATCAAAACAGGGAAATATTTGACAGCTGGTTGCGACGTTGCCAACTTTCTGTGTAAGCGCTCTTATACTGTAACTTCTTGACATTCGAAAGTGCCTGTAAATGGTCTAAATAATTGAAACAAATGCTTTGACTTTGACTTTTAAATTTTATCGGAATTGGTAAAAAAAATTAACCATGTACCGAACTAAAAAAATATGTCATCCATGTGAACGAAATTCTGCTTTCTTGTGACTTTAAAGTGATGTCTTGTTAATTTACGTAGTATAACCGTTCCTTCATGGATTTGGTTGACAGCAAGTTGATATTAAAAAGCGAAAAATAAAAAAACTTTTTAACAAAAAAGACAACCGCCTTCAAAAACTAAAAATGAAAAATAACTAGCTTTTTTGTAATAAAACAGCTATGTAAATACCTATAAAAATTTACCCATGTTTTCAAAGGAAATAAATTAAGTACTTATTTGATATTTCTTAATGTGTCACACACGTAATACCTATTAGACTTTTTGACAATACAAAAATGTTCTTTACTGCTATGAAATAAAGCTGCTATTTAGTCGAACAGCGGTATTTCCGTCCCGCAGTCTCGCTCTCGCCCCCTTCTGCGCTTCAACAAAACAACATGCAAGTCACGTAGCCGATATTATCACCGTTAATAATCACGCTAGGTTTAATTTTCATCTTGTATGAAATAAAATCTCATAGAAAAAATACTTACAGAATTTAAGTTTCTCTGTCGCATTTAGTTTTCCATAATCTTTATTCAGAAATCCGCAAACTTCTTGCCACGCCGCCTTCTTCGAGACCCAACATTGATAACTCTTCACAGTTATATCCCACAAGATTGGTCTTTCATTAACTAATTTAATTAACAACAATTCGTCTACATTATTAGGAATTGGGTCGCGTGTAGACATGCCAGATATCAGACATGTGCACTCGTCTAGAAACAAACTTGTACTGAGTGACCAAGATGGCCGCGAGGAGAGTAAACGAGAAGGAGCGATGTGTTACGCAGGCGCGTGCGAGCGAGACAAACGCCGTTTAGGTACAGTTTATTCATCGATTGGTACGACAAAGAGGTTTTTATCGTTCCAATCTATGACGCAGCTGCGATATTATCACTGGGGGGATAATGTATTATCTATACCGTATAGATAATACATATTATATTATACATATATGCGCGAGATAACTCAAATAATCAAATAATAATGATCTCGATAATTTGTATGTTATCTCGCGCGACCGTTCACACGTAGGCGTAAGCAAGCTGGCAGATATTATTATGACGGCTGTGATAATATCACCAAAACGTCTCCACCCCTGTAGCACTTTGAAACCTAATTGAAGGGCCATAGCCATCTTATTATTTTATTGTATGACAGCGAAACTGAAATGTCTGTCTGAAAAAAGTTATATCGAAATAAAGTACCTACGTTTCGAAGTGAATATTTACAGACTTAACTTTACAAAATATTTTGTTTTAATCATTTATTTTTATTTGAAAACTCCTAAAAACGTCAATGGTCACTTCACGAAAACGATATTCAACAGATTTTTTGCCACGATCTGCCGTTAATTAACTTATGGATAGTAAGCTATCCATTGCTCACCATCCACAGGCCCACGTCTACGGTGGCCGGGAGTCGTCTTGTGACTCCCTACGACGGGAGAGTCGCCCACGGCGGCTGGGACACGAGATTCTACGCCTCTGACGTCTCGCCACCTCCTTCTCTAGCATAACGATTTCGTAAAAGGAGGTGATTGCCTCTCATTCCCTCTCATTGGCCAGATGCGAGAGTTCGCCGCCGCCGATAGCCGCCACGAGGACACGGCGGCGGTGTCTCGCCCAAGCGGGGCACAACGCTACGGTGTGCTCCACCGTGTCCTCAGGGCGATCCTCGCATTGGTAGGCTAGCAACGATGCGGCGATGTTAAAGGCTCTGGAGCCCAGTACTAACTAGTGAGTCGTTGTCAATGAGCCTCTTGGCACATCTATCGATAACTTCCAACGCCTCCAGTTGGTATTTAGCTGATCCATCCCAAAAGTGCGAACAGTAGGTACTCCATAACGATCGAAATTGTGCTTGGTATAAGTTGAGCAGCTGCGCCGATGGGAAGTACTTTCGCACTTTTGCAAGAATTCCGAGCTTTTTGGCAGGTAACTGGGCCTAGGATTCGGTCACTGATCGGGGCGGATACAAGTCGGAAAGTAGAGGCGAGATGGAAAGGCATCTTCTTGGCAGAGAAAAGACACGCCTGGGTCTTCTTAGCTGCAATAAACTTGACCAGATTGGCATCACCCCAATCGGAGACTGCCTTTAAAGACAAGTTCAAGCGCTGGACCATGGACTCTCTATGAGTCCGGATTTCAGCCGCATTGCATTTCTTGCGCTGGATATGTAACTCTCTACAACCGTGCTGTAATCTGCATACCCGAAGGTACCGGGTTTTAGCAGATCGTTGATATGCAGCAAAAAAAAGGTTGCAGAGAGTACCAGGCCCTGAGGGACCTCGGCATTATTAGCTATTCGCTTAGACGAGCAGCCATCGATGACTACTAGAATTAAACGATCTCCTCACACCGCATTCTAGCCCATACTCATCCGATAATGAGCCTGCCCACCTCACACAATTGAGCTGATTATTATATCAGTACCTTAGTATTAATGAAATACAATTTAAACATAGAATAATTTTATTGTAATATCGTACCTACTACTAAAAACATTGGGTCTTACTTATAAAAATAACGCTAATTCATGTTTAATTACCTCTCAATTGATTAACTCTCAAATCCTTGACTAAAAATCAATTATTTTTCACATAGCAACCACTTTCAACGGTGTCTCAGGTGAAAAATCTTACCTATAAACCTTAATCAGCGTTGAGATGTTGCCTAAGTGACAGAAAATTTAAACAGCGGCGACCCGTTGTTTAAGTATAATTCTCAAGTAAGATGGCGGGCTACAATCAGCTGTCACGATGACATTTTTGGTCTATGGATTCTATTGTAACTTTTGTCAATTATGCTCAATTGTTCGTTCGATTTGGTTCTTTAGTCGAATAATTTGGTCATGCTCTATGCTGACCGTCTAAGTGTTGACAGATTAAAATAGTGTTTCATCGTTCAGTCAGTCACATAAGAGGTAGCTGAGTATGAATCAGCGCTATTTTTATAAGTAAGGCCCATTATTTCTTACTATCTTTCAAAAAAAACGTTGCCCCACACTAGGAATTTCTTCTGTAGGCACTCTGCCCGCCCATGTTAGAAAATCGACGACCGATATTTTTGTCGGACAGTATGGAACAGTGCTTGTATGACCAGATGTATGAACGTGGCGAAAATAGTATGTAAGAATCGTAGTAGGTGGCGTTCTGTGGTTTCTGCCTACCCCCGTGGGAAAAAAGCGTGAGTTTATATATGATGTAAAATGGAACATATGAATTCTATCATAATGTTCCATTCTCTTCGACAAAAAATCGGTCACCGATTAGCGGGCAGGCTAATATTGTACGGTGACATTGAGCCTTTCGTGTGCGACTCTAGTATCTACAGTAGATCCTCGATTATCCGAACCCTCAATTATCCGAACGCTGACTTAGTTTATCCGAACATTGGCGAAAAATTGTTGCTGAAAAAGCGTTGCAGCTGTTCGTTATTAAAAAAAATACTATTTTATAAGGAAAACATTTGTCTTTTTTTAGGTGTTTTATATTTCAACTTTAATAATTATGTATGTCAAATTTTAAATTTTAGACTGTACAGTTTTTAGGTGAAAAGGTGTTGTTTTTGTTTGATTTTGTCCCAAAATACTCACAATACGATTATCCGAACTAGTATCGGTCCCAATTAGTTCGGATAATCGAGTTTCTAATGTAATTATAAAATCAATATCCAATATAGCTTCCATTCAAAACACTTCGTTGTAAATCTCTAAAGTGGGTGATAGAGTACGCGGACTTGTGTCTCGACGACCTTTTTCGCTTGTGTGTCACCTTAAAAACGAGTACTTTAAAATTGCCGCGCAAGTTCGCCGGCGATTCAACCTATTTGAAATCACTCGTAGCTCGTCTCGGCTCCAAATAACACAAAGCTTCTTCTCTCGACGACATCGCGATATAGTATGAGCAAGCTTCACGTGTGTCACCGACGGCGAGCCGAGTAAGTTCACGATCTTAAAAACCGCATACTTTAAGTTCGTACGTCTATCACCCACTTAAATCAATGGATCTAATGACATCTTAGGTTGTATTCTCCGAGCCGATGCTGACGAAATCTGAATCACTCTTGTTCCAACCCCTGGTGGTCGCGATATATCCAACACTTTTGGTTGACTGTAACAACCACTGGAACTCGGTTGATCGTTCGTATGAAACCTTCCTCCACTTTTAATGTCTTGCAAAAGATTGATAACACCAGATTGGAATGCTAAAATTTGATCGTCGTTAAGCATGGTCAAAATGGGATGCACGCTTTTGAAAAATGCATAATGACGGTCTTCTTGTATTTCACATGGATTCTTTATTTGTTGCATTCGTTTATCGATGTACGCTGTCATTTTAGCAGCAGTTATGTCTGGAACGAAAACTGTATCCCGGTTTTTCATTGTATCATGCTCGTGTGTGTTAACTTCTTTTTTTATAACTGTTACATCTATTTGTTCTTTCGTTTCCACATCAGATTCGTTTTCGCTTTCGTTTTCTTCATATTCTTTCGTTTCTCCAGGTTCTTCTTCTTCCATGTCTGATTCTTCGGCTAGCTGTGTATCCGCAACGTTGGGTAGTTTTCTCAGGAACAGCATTTCTTTGTGATACTTGTACGGTCTTACAACTGTTCCTGTTCTTCTTGCCTTTGCTCTCGCGGTTACGCTTCTTCTCCAAGTGACTCTAATATGTCTCCATATTTTTAGGATGGCGTTATCTGCGAAAATATATTAGGTAGGTTCTATATATTTAAGTGAGTAAGGCTGTAGATCTTAATTAATATAGTTGTTTGTATTGTATACATAAGTAAATAATGTTTTGTTTTTTTTCAAACTTCGCCTCACAGTAGTTATTTCTCCGGCGTCGCGGGTGCGTTTACAAACATACAAACTTACATACTTACACAAATAGCCAGACCCGAAACGACTATCTGTAGGCCGAACATATATTTGTTCCATGCGGGAATCGAACCCGCGACACGCAGCGCAGCAGCCAATCGCTCAGCCACTGCGCCAACCGTTTTTTGTCTTCATATTACTTTACTTGATAAATTATGTTAAATCTAAATTATCAAGGGGAAAGATTTTTTTGTTTGTTTATTTGTACCGAAACGGCTCCAAATCAACAGAACCCATTTCAACCATTTTTTCACCAATAGATAGCTACTTTATCACTGAGTAACATAGGCTATAAAGCATCACGCTACGACGCCCACAGGAGCGGAGTAGTAACCAAAGACGTAACTTAATACGGGTGAAATAAGTCACGCGGACGAATTTTTCATAAACAAAACATTGTTCTCTGGAAATCTCTCCTGTATTGTGGGCACGTTTTACAAACACACACAAACAGGTAGACCCGGAACAACTACCTGTAGCGTGTGTGTCGTGATGGCCCAGTGGTTAAGGCGCCCGCCTTTCATGCACGAGGTTGTGGGTTCGTAACCGGGCACGGGCAAGTACCAATGTGACTTTTTCTAATTCATATGTACTTTCTAAGTTTATCTAGGACATCACTGACATCGGTAACCATGTCAGAGGCCCTTGCGGCGGTTTAGAAACTCTGACACTAGGGCAGCGTTTCCCAAAGTGGGCGATAACGCCCCCTTGTGGGCGCTGCAGACCTAAAGGGGGGCGGTAAGAGGCCCAGAGAAAAAATGGGGGCGTTGTGTAGAGGGTTGGGGGGCGATTTGTAATTTCATCTAGGTAGGAGGACTCTTAAGACTCTCGACTACAACTTCTGAACATCTACTATTAATTAAGAGATTGCTCAAACTCGGTTCGATATTTCTCTCTTCGTAGTTAATATATCTGTCCTGTTTTATTTATTTAAACTTAAAATTTCAACGAATAACATTCCAAGTTATTAACAACATTATATTAAAATGCATGCCATTATAGAAGGGAAGTACGCGGAAGGCGTTGTTTGATTGATTTTTGTAGAGCCCCCCCCCCCCCCCCGTCCTGACAAAAAGGGGGCGCTACAAAATAATTTATTCTCAAAGTGGGCAGTAGACAAAATAAGTTTGGGAACCTCTGCACTAGGGTGTGTGGAGTCGTTAGACCTTACTGCCCACACGATAAAGAAGAAGACTACCTGTAGCTCATAAAAACATTTGTTCCGTGCAGGAATCGAACCCGCAGCACCCGAACAACGATGGACAAAGTAAAAAGCATATAGTTATTTATATTATTTCGTTATATTATACCTACTGGCGAACTGCCCGCGATTTCGTCCGCTTGGCTTATTTCACTGCCATAAGTTACATCTTTGGTCACTGCTCAGCTCCCGTAGGTCGGAGCGTGATGTTATGTAAATGGTTAAAGTCGGTCCAGTAGTTTCGCAGCTTTTTCGTTACAAAGTAACAAACAAAAAATATCGAATATTTTCATATTATTAAAAAACTGGGCGGTCCTGGAAATATTACTTACATACAGGACGAATTGATAACCTCCCTTTTTTTGAAGTCGGTTAAAAAGTATAGACAAATGACGTCTGACTTAAAAAAAACAATTATCTTTCCATAGTTTAATATTCTTTTTTTACATTATAAATGTACTTGAGAGGGTAGAAAAACCGCCTTCAAAAACTAAAAGTGAATCTGAACTTTAGCTCTTTTTGTACCTAACAAAACATCTATGTAAAAATATCTATACTATTTACCCATGTTTGCAAAGGAACCAAATGATTTGGTATTTCTTAATGTGCTACCTTAGACTTATTTGACAGTAGACTGTACAAAAATGACCTTTACTGCTATGTAATAAAGGCGCTATTTAGTCAAACAACGATATTTTTGTCTCCCTCTAAGCCATATTGCGGTCTCGCTCCCACCCCCTTCTGCGCTTCAACAAAAGACACTAGTCGCTTACCCGATATTATCACCGTTGATTATCACGCTAGGAATAATATTCATCTTGGGTTAAATAAAATCTCATAGAAAAATTACTTACAAAATTTTAGTTTCTCCGTCGCATTTAGTCTTCCATAATCTTTATTCAGAAATCCACAAACTTCTTGCCACGCCGCCTTCTTCAAGACCCTACATTGATAACTCTGCACAGTTATATCCCACAATATTGGTCTTTCATTAACTAATTTAATTAACAACAATTTGTCTACATTATTAGGAATCGGGTCGCGTGTTGACATGACAGATGTCAGACATGTGCACTCGTCTACAAACAAACTTGTACTGAGTGACCAAGATGGCCGCGAGGAGAGTGAGCGAGAAGGGGCGTTGTGTTACGCAGGCGCGAGCGAGCGAGACAAACGACGCATAGGTACTGTTTTTTCATCGATTGGTACGACAAAGAGGTTTTTATCGTTCGAAAATGACGCAGCTGCGATATTATCACTGGGGGGATATTAATATATTATCTATACGTAGAAGAATTTGTAAGTTATCTCGCGCGACCGTTCACACGTAGGCGTAAGCAAGCTGGCAGATATTATTATGACGGCTGTGATAATATCACAAATGTGTGTAAAGCGTTTTAATAAAAATAGTGTTACAAAAACGGCTTTAATGACAATTGTTGTTCCGTATTAGGTAGTCTGCCCCCTACACCGTACCATACCATGCCAGTCCTAGGAACGTATCAAGTAGAAAAATATTAATTGTATTACAAAGTATGAGACGGTAGCCTCTAAACCGTAACGAATAGGCTCCGAAACTACTGGACCGAATTAAACCATTTTTACACCAATAGATAGCTACATTATTCCTGAGTAACATAGGCTATAATAACATCACGCTACGACACACAGGAGCGGAGCATTAACCAAAGAAGTAACTTATGGCGGGTGAAATACGCGACGCGAACGATGTGATGTAGTATGTAAGTACCCATTATTTCTATGTGTGTAACCAATATATAATCCGTGTAACAACATAATTAAAGACAGTCTTGTGCTATATCTTGTGATGTTTCATTCAATCTGACACCCGACCTTACATGGCGACCCTGCCACCAAACAGGGCTTGAATCATGTGCGCGACTAGTGTAGACTTTGCTCTGCGCGACTACTGTTTAAGTGAGAGACATATTAAAAGTGACTTTTAATCATGTGTAACTCAAAAGTAACTAATGAAGAGGTATTTCTCAATCAAAATAGCGCCGCTAAAAACACCGCGACGGTGGAGGAATTTAAATTTCATTTGTCGGCAATAAGTATCGTGTTAACAATCATTTGCACGATTTTATTCCTTGGCACGCTGTACTTCATGTTTAAAATTTACAAGAGATGTCATGAGTCTTGGACGCGAGAGCAGATAACGAGACATATCTTACGGCGTTCTTTGGATCGATCCAGAAGGTACCGCGGCGGCGCTACTAGCATGTCTGCAAACGAGGAATGTCGGGTCCATGCTTCCAACAAGGGTTCTTAGCAACACAGAGGCGTGTAACAAAAAGTGCAACTCGGCAAGTGTTCTTGTGAGTTCAGTGTCCTAATAAATGTATGAAAGTGCGGCAATTCTAATTCGGACTGTATACGCGTGTCTTATCAGTGGAATCATAATCGTAATCTATAAATATGGACTATAAACTTATTAACAGTTATGTATGAGGAGTTACTGCAGTTATACAACGACCTTGGTAAGATAAGAATATATTTAATAAAAATAGGGGCAAGTAGACGAAGAGGTGAAATTGTTTTAAAGAAGCTCAAAGAGGCCGATAATTTATTGAGTGCTTTCAATGAGAGATTAGAGCATTTAAATTTGCTTAAAACTGGATTAAAGGACGAGGAAATTTGTAAATTTGATAAATTAAACAAAGATTTTGTTAGGTTATATGACAATATTTTAGACTTGTGTAACAATTCAACATCAACTGAAGAATCAAAAATAGAACTAAACATGGAAAAATTTGATTTAAAGATCGCCTTGAGCTTATTACCAGTTTTAAATGAGGACGGCACAAATACGAAACAGCTCATTGATGGGATAGAATACTATCAAACAGAACTAGACTCAGTCGGTCAAATTAAGTTAGTAAATTTTGTTTTAAAGAGCCGACTTTCGCAGTCTGCTAAACTCAAACTTAATACAAAGTATGACAGTGTAAATGAGTTAGTCAAGGCTATGAAAACAAGCCTGCTACCTAAAAAATCAGCTACGGCTCTACAACACAAATTGTACAATTTGAAACAAAACGATCTCTCTATAGATGACTATGGTAAGAAGATAACTGATTTGTTTGTTGACTTGACGATTTCTCAATCAGAAGGCAATGAGTCTAACTTCGGTATATTGAAGCCTATAAACGAAAAATTAGCCATTAAAAGTTTTGCCGACGGATTAAGAAATCGTCGTCTAAGCACAATAATAGCAGCACGACAATTTACATCTCTAAGTAATGCTATACAAGCAGCGATCGATGAGGAAGTTTCAACACCGTCCACTTCAGGTGATATTTTATTTATACGCCGTAATAACAACTATTACCAAAATAGGAATTCCAGAGGTCAGGGGATGTCACGAGGACGAGGACAAGCAACCCCACCGGAGGAACGGAGGGATGATCGAATTTCGCAAGCAGGTCGCGGTGGATGGAGATCTCGCGGCCGTGGTGCATCAGACCGTAGAACTAGAGGTAGGATATTCTTTAATCAAGCTAATAACCAGGAACAACAACAGCATATGCATATTTTGACAGATGCAAACCCGCGAGAAAGTCAATCCGAAAATAATAATGATAATTTAGAAGAGTTTTTTCGTGAATAAAAGCGTAATGATGTCATGTAGTAGCATATATCATATTTCATTACACTCTAAATATAATAATCTTGCATATACGTGGCTAATCGACACCGGTGCATCCATATCGGCCATAAAATATAAACACATTAGTGAGTTGAATGTACCCATCCACAAAAGGAAGCTTGTTGTAAATGGTATTGGTGGAAAAATAGAAGCGATCGGTTATGTTTATCTCGAATTAAGAGCAGGTGATCAAATACTAAACCATAAATTCTACGCATTTGAATCTTTACCCTGTAAGGCCAGTGGCATTTTAGGCCAAGACTTTTTGAGCAAATACCATTCCATTATTAACTTTAGAAAAAATACATTGGTTATGAATAGTAATAATAAAGAAATTAGTCTGCCGATTACCTTACATAATGAGACGCTTACTATACCAGCCAGGTCCGAGAGTACACATTACATTGCGACCGACATAGCGGAGGACTGTGTAGTCTGTGCGGCGGAAATAGGAAACGGAATATTTTTAGCAAGTACACTGACAAAACCCGTGCATGGAAAACTACCAATTAGAATCTTGAATACCACTGAAAATGATTATTATTTACATAATATTCAACCAAATATACATAAAGCAAGCGATTACAATATTTGTATATTTGACAAGCCCGGTAAATATGCAGAACGAGTCAAAAAACTGATACCTTTATTAAATTTGGGGCATTTAAATAAGGAGGAACAAAGTAGTATTACAAATATATGTGCAAAATATAATGATATATTTTATCTCGAAGGTGACCAGCTCACTACGACAAATATATACAAGCATTCAATAACTATAAAACCCGGTACTACACCAATTTACAGCAAACCTTACAGGCTCCCACATTCACAAAAAGAGGAAATACAGAATCAAATTGACCACATGCTCGAACAAGGTATAATTGAACCATGTAATAGCGAATGGTCTAGTCCCGTTCTTTTAGTACCAAAGAAAACAAACGGAAAGAAAAAATGGCGTCTAGTCATTGATTACCGAAAGCTAAACAACTGTGTGCAAAATGATAAATTCCCACTACCAAATATTCATGAAATATTAGATTCACTCTCTGGTTGCATTTATTTTACACACTTAGACTTAAGTCAAGGTTTTTATAATGTGGAACTCGAACCCGACAGTAGGAAATTTACAGCTTTTCATTCAGGCCAATTTCAAATGACTAGAATGCCAATGGGTCTCAAGACAAGTCCTAACTCATTTGCCCGAATGATGACAATGGCAATGGCGGGTCTTAATTACGAAAAATGTTTATGTTATCAGGACGATTTGATTATAATGGGACGGGGCTTATTAGACCATAACAAAAATTTAATCGAAGTTTTAGAAAGATTACGCAGTGTTAATTTAAAATTAAATCCGATGAAATGCGACTTTCTTAAGAAAGAAATGCTCTATTTAGGCCACGTTGTAACAGACAACGGTGTGCTACCCGATCCGGAAAAGATTAATGCTATACAAAACTATCCAGTTCCTTGCAACACAGACGAAGTAAAGCGTTTTGTAGCCTTAGCGAATTATTATCGCAAATTTATTCCAAATTTTGCAGAAATTGCTAACAGTTTAAACATTTTATGTAGAAAAAATGTTCAATTTATTTGGAATAGTGACGCACAAAAGGCATTTGAGACGCTTAAAGAATGTATGACTGCACCTCCAGTTCTACAATATCCGGACTTATCAGATAAAAATCAGTTTATTGTAAAAACTGACGCGTCAGGTTATGCGATAGGAGCGGTTTTATCCAATGGCGATGGTCGGCCAGTCGCTTACGCCAGTAGGAGTTTAAACAAAGCAGAACGGAACTATCCGACTATAGAAAAAGAACTCCTGGCTATAGTATGGGCCGTGAAACATTTTAGACCCTACCTGTATGGTCGTTCATTCAAAATAGTCACCGACCACAAACCACTGGTATATTTGTTTAGTTTAAAGGAACCGTCAAGTAGATTACTCAAATTCAGATTATGTTTAGAAGAATATGACTATTTCATTGAATATGTCAAAGGTCAACAAAATGCAGCCGCCGATACCTTATCTCGAATTCCGATATCGTCGAACGATTTAAAGAACATGCACGAATGTCTGTTTGTAATGACACGAGCACAAATCAAACAATTAGAGACCACTACACAGATTCCCGAGCCTACCGTGGAAAACTGTGTCACAGGTCAAGCAAGGATTGTAGGAACTATTAATAAACCTAATAATGCAGTAGAGCTGCAATTTATTGATAAAACATGCCTAAACAGGCTACAAAAAATAAAAAGAATATCTAAGGAAAACGATATATTTTCATATGATCAAAGAAAAATGGTATTGTATATAAATCCATCTGCTCGATCACAACTGACGCCAGCCGCATTTGTGAGAGCGATGAGCCATTTCTGCAATGATAATGGTATAAATGAAATATATTTTGTGAAAAATAAAAACCATAACATATTTTTAGAAAAAATAACTAATGAGATTAAAGGACATACTAAATGGGAAGGACCACGGTTATGTATTTTAAATGATATAGAAAGAGTAGATAATTTAGAAGATAGGAGAGTCATTTTAAGGCGCTACCCTGACCAAATAACCTTGAGCATTCGTTCCTTTTCGGCACACTAACGCGGCGCACGAGATACGTAGGAAATACGCTCAGATTTTAGAGTAAAATCTATATAAAATCAAATTTTCGTGTTTTGAAAAAAATAAAATTAGCATAATGTTCTTTATTAAATTGCCTAATTATTAGTTTAAGTCGCAAATCAAAATAATGTTTACTTTACGAGGAGATGCATGTCAAAAATTATTATTTCTCATTTCTGTAGTTTCGTTATGACCCTATAATTAAGCATTATGTTACTAAAAAGTTAAAAATAAATCTACCATTTTCGAGTCAAGAATGTGTAGAAATTAAACGTATTTTTTATTAGTTGGTATTTCTATTTGATATAGAGAAGTGGGCTCCTAAAAACTGCCCTAAAAACGGCTGCCGCTGCGTTTTGCACGGCCACGCGCCTTAAATGACTTCCACTTGTTACCAACCAGTGGCCATGCAGGTATAAAAAGAATGTTTAACAACATTAAAAAATATTATTTCTGGCCGGGTCTCGAAAAGGATATAAATAACTTTGTTAAAAAATGCTCTATTTGTCAAAAACAAAAGTATACTGTAATGGTAAAAGAACCCATGGTTATAACCACAACGGCACAATCATCATTTGAAAAAATATTTTTAGACATAGTAGGGCCACTTGATAGGGATTACAATAATTACACATATATTTTAACACTTCAGTGCGAACTGTCAAAATATGTATGTGCCATTCCATTAGTGAGTAGAACGTCAGCTGAAGTCGCTCGTGAGTTCGTCAACAACTTCATTCTCGTGCACGGGGTGCCTCGGGAAATCGCTACTGACAGAGGTACGGAGTTTATGTCAGAAACCTTCAAAGAGGTATGTAAAATTCTTAACATTTCTAAACTGAACTCAACAGCGTATCATCATCAGAGCATTGGCGCTTTAGAGAATTCCCACAAAACCCTAGGGGCCTTTTTGAGAATACACATCAATGAAAGACCGGACTCGTGGGGTTCATGGTTACCTTTTTGGGCCTTCGCGTACAATACCACAGTACATTCAGCGACAAAATTTACTCCTTTCGAACTTGTTTACGGAAAGAAATGTAACTTACCAAGTAACCTTTTAAGAACAGTAGAACCACTCTACAATTATGACAGTTATCCCCTTGAGCTTAAATATAGATTGCAGGTTTCACAAACAGAAGCACGGAAAAACTTAATTAATTCGAAATTAGAAAGAAAAAACAGATATGATCAATACGTAAGACCTATAAAATATAAGACAAATGATAAAATTTTGATCAAAAATGAAACTGGTAATAAACTCTCAAATCTTTATACGGGTCCTTACACTGTTATTAGAGACTTGTCGCCAAATGTAGAGGTAAACATCAATGGTAAAAATGATGTCATTCATAAAGACAGAACGAAGTTGTATTACTCATAATTATGTATAGTAACAACCAAAGGTAACTGACCGACATTGCGATTATAACTGTAAATGATATCCACTCATGTTACACTGAATAGATTATACCAGCAAGTAAGCATAAGCATTGTTTATATACTCTAATGGAACATCAGTTGTAATCTTAGGTATAAGTATCATATTAATAACATCTTATTAAGATAATAATCATGTAACCAAATATTTTATATTAGTAATACTCAGATAATTGTAAAAAAAAAAAAAAAAATATCCATAGAAAGGAACACTTTTTTTTTTTAAATGCGTTGGGAGGTGTGATGTAGTATGTAAGTACCCATTATTTCTATGTGTGTAACCAATATATAATCCGTGTAACAACATAATTAAAGACAGTCTTGTGCTATATCTTGTGATGTTTCATTCAATCTGACACCCGACCTTACAACGAAGTCGCAAGCAGTTCGCTAGTGTATGTATGAAAGGAGTACTTACTAGGTATCACATTCTTTACAGACATTAGTCTAAAGTTAGTACTTAGGTAATAAACCGAGAGATCTAGATTCTAACTAACTTTAATGGGTCGTTTCTTATTTTTATGGGTGGCCAGTTTAATTTAAGAGTAACTTAACGTAAATGACTGTTTTTCTCTGTGTTATAATTTTGAGAAACTTTCATTGCACTTTTTTTATGCGATGCTTATATAAAATTTCATTTTATATTTGATTTTAATAACTAGTTAATCTCAAAGGAATATAAGGTTTTACCAACATATCTGCCACGGATTTAATGGGAAGTAGTATTGTGTTTATAGATTACAATAGTAAAGATAAATTATTGATAATGTGTCATATTTTTTTAAATCTGTGAACCGCGTTATGCTGACTAGAGTCAATGTTTATTAAATTACTTTATTTTCTCAAATTGAATTAACTTTCTGGGGTATGAAATTTCTTCACTATTGTAATCTTTAAACACAATACTACCTCCCATTAAATCCGTGGCAGATATTTTGGTAACACCTTATATATCTACATAGTATAAATAAAACAACATAGGCTAAATCTTTTAAACTACGCAATAGATTTTAATGCGGTTTTCATCAATGAATAGAGTGATTCATGGATACTTGAAAATCTGTAGGTCACGTAAAAATGTGTTCCGTGCGGGATGTGAACCCGCAACCAGCCCTGAACCAGCGCAACACAACCAACATAGGCGTATATATGGGGGGGGGGGGGGCGTGCGTATCCTATGTGTTATTCCGCAGTACTGTACTGTGCCAAATTTTATCCAGCAGTGCGATTCTCTAAAATGCAAACTCGAAAACGAGTCTCACTAAAATGATCGCGCTCACTTCGATAACGAACCAACCTGTCATTGGTTTAGTATTTGTTCCCCGTGGTGACGTCGCCGGGCGTGATCATGTTTAACAGAATACCATTTTGTAATCTCACTGCGGATTCAGCTTTCGGATTACGAAGTGAGGCTTAGAGAATCACACTGCAGATCCGTTAAGAGGTTTAAACGTGAATGAGTAACACTACTCTTTAAACCTCTTCGGGGTTCAGATCCCGCACGGAACACATTTTCTGTGACCTACAGATTTTTGTTAGCCGAAGTCGCGGGCAGAGGGTAGTCTAGTTATAAATAAGTTATGAAACCATAACCCGGTCCAGACTATCGAGTGCCAGTCGACCTTTTATGAGAGGAAGTTGCGTCAATTTCCGGTTGCATATCCGATGTCCGCAGACCGGCGACGCTTTTCAATTATTCTGTAATCCCAGCCTCCGTTTATAGCCATCACATACCATCACGCGCGTATTCCCTGAAGGGTTAGGCAGAGGTATACCATCGGTATGTTTTAAGGCGAGCCTATTGTCATTAACCGAGCACAAACCCTAACTCCGAGCTGCTACTGAAAATTTTATAGAAAAACCCAATAACACTTTGCTCGACTTGGTATCGAACCCAAGACCAAAAACAAAGTTAAAAAAGTGACCATCACGCTACGACCAACGGGAGCAAAGCTGTAACCAAAGACGTAACTGACGCGTTCAATTGCCATAGCATATGGCAGGGATGGCGAACCAATGGCACGCGTGCCAGTAGTGGCACGCGACAAAATAATTCGGGCACGCCAATATATGACAACTGTATATGTATTTAATCGAAAACAATTTACAACAGCAGAAATCACACTAACCTTTTATTAAAATAAACATAAAATAGTAAATATTACGATTCTTGTACAAACTAGTTGCAAACAAAGAGTGTTAACAGCTTCTAGTTGTATTTTTCTCCATTCAATGACTAAGCCAAGATTCTTTGATGGCACGTCTTAGTCACATTATTATTTTTCTATAAAAAATGGCACTATCACCGAGAAAGGTTCGCCATCCCTGGCATATGGTATTATGATTTTATCAATGCATTGAAATTTTAAGTGCCTACCTATACTTGCGCCACATTTAATGCAGAATATTCAATAACAAATAACAGTCAAATTAAGAAATAGTGCAGGTACAAAAATGACTTTTTTACAACCTTTAAAATGTTTTATTGTTCAAATTCAAATTCAATTGTATTTTCTAAAACAAGCTGTTAAGGAAACACATGTAATAACGATAGTACTTACTAAATAATACAGAACTAAATTGTAACGCTAAATATATTAGTTTTATAACATGCAGCAAGTGCTTACATACCCACATTTTTTAAATATTTGTTGTTAAAGATTTGAAAAGAGGATGTAGTGATAAAGGTTGAAAAGAGTATGCTTAGATGGTTCGGTCGTGTTGAGAGGATGAGTGATAGGCGACTAACAAAAGGGATTTATGGCAGATGTGAGTGGCAACGCCGGGAGGACGCCCTAGAAAGACCTACCTTGACCTTATCGGTGAGGTTCTTCAGAAAGGCCAGGTGCGCAGTACTCGTAACCGGCGTGCTTGTATAACCAGATGTATGAATGTGGACGAGGCGAAAGGAGTGTGTAAGGATCGTAGCAGGGGCGGTCCGTAGTTTCTGCCTACCCCCATGGGATAAAGGCGTGAGTTTCTGTATGTATGTATGTATGCAAAGATTTGTTTTCGAATTTGGATAAAGTATAGTTGCACGACTAAAAACAATAAAAAATGTCAGTTAGTACCGAGAAATTCGTGTTTTCTCATCAAAACAACCTCGGGAGCCTGCAGGTGAATTTTCAAGGGGTGTCAAGCTAAACGAAGGTATAACAAATGTTATTTTTTTCCTTGTTCTGGTCATTTATCAGTCTGCTGACGGTTCGAACGTAGGGTTGCCACAAAGCAAAACTATATAAATGGTTTATTCGTTTTTTTTTGTTTATGGTTTAATGTCAATTTCGTATTTTTTTTTTAATTATAAGTATTTATCCAAACTGTTGGTTGACACTTCTCGTGACCCAAAGGCTGGCTTTTACCTTGGCCAGAGAATTAGCATTGTCGTCACACGTAGTAGGTAATGCCGCCAGTCTTTTGGGGACTTTTCCAGTTAACGGCGATGCGGAGATTTTGTTTTGATAAAGTTTTAGTTTTTTTCTTACTATTAGATAATGCTTTTTTATGTATGTAATTGTAAGATTCTATAGCAATTGAAATAAAGCTTTTCACGCCTATACTACGTACGCTTGTAAACACTAAAACCTATTTTCCATATTTTCATGCTGGCAACCCTATTCAGGAGTAGGAAAGGTAGAAAAAATTTACCCTCTCTAACAATGACTAATTTCGGAGAATTGCTGTCCATTTTTTTCACGCACTACATATTGAACATATCTTGAGTATATTGTATTTTCCAAACCGATGTCGGTCACGGCGACCAATCTCAATGAAGACTAGCCAAGTACGCAGAAGATGTTATAGGGTACGAGTGTTTGCGCAAACACAGGTGCACTCCCTCTTCCCTAACTCTCATAGTCCGATGGGACGGCGATCCGACACAACCGGGGAGAGATCAGGCGCAGGACCAACGGCTTTACGAGCTTTCCGAGGAACACCACTAAGTTCCAAAAATTCCTAATTGAAAAACCCAATAACAGTTTTTGCCCGACCTGGAAATCGAACCCACAACCCCGGCACGCTCAACATTCGGCTTGCCGCCACGAAACCAACGGGGCAATTACTAAACAAACAAACAACAAATTAGTATTATGATAAAGGAAATATTTATACGTTTCATAGAAATGCTATACCTAGAAAGAGAAGGGTGTCAGTGATAGTATGACGGTTGACAGGTTGGCATGGAAGAAGAAAACATGTTGCGCCGACCCCAAGTAAAATGGGATAAGGGCAGGAAGATGATGATGATAGAAATGCTATACCTAGTATAATGCCAGATAATACTTTTCCTATAAATTTGGTTGAATCACTCTGGGTAAATAAATACTTAGGGGGGTATTAACGGCACGTTCCATACAAATGTAATCTAGTCACATTTTAGTCAATAGGTATCTAACTCAAATCATTTGTCATTTCATGGTAAACAAGTTGACGGCCCACCTGATGTTAAGTGGTCACCGCTGTTTATACTGCAATTATTGGCGTATCTAGAGTTAGATTTCAGGGGGGGCCTGGCCCCTAAGATGCCATGGCCGATGTCATGCAATGCGGTCAGGCGGAAGGTGAGCCCTACAGCCTGGGGTAGGCACAAGACCATTCTGGGGTGGGGAAGCAACCCCCCCCCCCCCCTATATACGCCTATGGTGGTGTCTCTTCCTGAAACAAGCTAAAAAAAAACCTGTAGATACATTGACATCAATGGATAGATAGTAGTTATGCTGTTTGTCAGAATGAGACAAATTGTCATTCGGCTTTTAGGATGAGTGAGACGGAAAGTGACGCCGATGTTTGATAAGTCGTTCATCATCATACATATATACATATACATAATGTACAAGCTGTTGATTTGCATCCTCGTCAAATTTTAGGAGCTTGTCATAGAAAAAAAGAAGTAATCAAATATATTTACGATACCTGGCCAATATTTAATAAATGCTTGTTTTTTTAGTTGCAACTATCAAAAAACAGTATTCCAGAATACTCCTCTTGCAAAAATCAGCATCGCATCGCCCAGTTGCGTATGCGGTAGGCAGAGTTGTCGCGCGGCTATATCAATGCGTGCAGCGGTGTTATTCTGTAAAACCCTCCTTCCGTGAAGTGAGCGTGTGGCGACCTGTCAATCCCTAGAATCGTATAGTGACAGCCCAGTTTTAGCTCACTTCACCTTAATTCACTGAGGGAGATTTCTTACAGAATAAGCCGGCAGTGCGCCTAAACCCTCTGGCGAGATGGCTAATTCGAATTGGAAAATCACGTCAAAGAATATAAATTTTAAAACAAATTTATTTTATTATTGATTTGTGTTAAGAATCACGAGCATAGTTAACTCCTTGAATTTGACGAGAATGCAAATCAACAGCTTGTATACTTAATAAAATCGTAACGAGGCCAATTCTGTACATTCAATATTTTTTCAAAGATTAATTAGTAATTAGGACCTAAACATACCGGCGAACTGTGGTTGTACATTGGACACTTCTGCCTAACCCTTCGAGAAATACAGGCGTGATGGTATGTATATAAGATTTTCTAGGGGCAAATTAACACATATACGAGTAAATAATGACGGAAATCGATTCAGAAGCTGACTCTGAGCAATTGCGTTTATTCAGTTACAGTACTTACAGTCAGGTTTTATATTATGTCCTTGTATAATTTAATGAATGTTTAAAATTCAAAATGGTTTTCATTATTTCTATTCTGAGCAATAATTTTTCATCTGGTGTGAATGGTTTGATGCTTGGGAGTAGAGATTTCAAGAATGCTTCATCGTCATCGTCTGCTTGGTTTGTTAGAGGGTCTGTTACTTTGTGTGTATTCATCATCATCATCATAGATTTATTATCATCATCATCATCATCAGTAACATCATTAGTAACAATCAATTGGTTTTCTTCTTTTATAACTTTAAATATCTCTTCATCGGAATTCTGATTAGGGCTCGTTGAATAAAATTTTCTCTTAGATTTTGAAACAGAACATTCTACATTATCTTCTGAATTTTGGTGCGCACTGTAATTATCCCCTTTTTCTAATGTAGTTTCATAATCATCTTTGTCTGACGATGTTTCATTATCTTCTAATGTCGTAAATGGCACTAAAAATGAAAGAGAATCAAAGTACATGTACTTTTTTCTTTTCTTTGTGGCACTACCAGAAGGAGTTGCCTTTTGTAATGCCAGTTCTCTTCTAAATCCACGCCTGAGAGTTGCCCATTTCTTCTGTAGATGTTTTCCTGAAAAAATGGTTTCTTTTTACATTTGTGTTCGATGTTATAGGTACTTAAACTATATTGTAAATTTAGCTAGGAGTCTCTCAAATACATACATACATACAATCACGCCTGTATTTCCCAAAGGGTTAAGCAGAGGTGTACAAATGAACACCCACAGTTCGCCGGTATGTTTGAGGTCCTATGTAATAAGGGGCGAGCCTATTGCCATTAACCGAGCACAAATCCTAACTCCGAGCTGCTACTGAGAATTTCATAGAAAAACCCACTAACACTTTTCTTGACCTGGGGAATCAAAACCAAGACCTCTAGCGTAGCAGCCGCGCTTAGGATCACTAGACTGACGAGAAAATAAAATATTGATTTTATTTTCAGGCTTGTTGTATACGCCAGACTATGCGACAAAATAATGTGTGTTTTCGGTGTCCTGTGTTCGGATGTGTAGTTAGTGCACTTTGATTTTTTATGGAGCGGTACAAAATGATACTTTTCGCAGTTTTAATTACTAAAAAATGGGTCTTCCCGAATAGTTAAACAAAAAGTGTCACAGATATTATTAGAACCAGGTTCGCCCCCTATTACATGAGACCTTAAATATACCGGCGAACTGTGGGTGTACATTGGTACACCTCTGCGTAACCCTTCGGGGAATACCGGCGTGATGGTATATTAGAACTCGTCATGCTAATCACGAATATAAATGTATCTCAATTTCGACAACAACAAAAAGTCAGCAACAAAAGTAGATAAACATTTCAGATTTTTGAATCCTTATTATTGAGCACAAAATAAACTCTTAGGTATTGCCTAAAATTCTAAAAAGCAGTGAATTGTGTTATTTCATGTTTTTTTAAGTGATATGTAAAAGTAGCATTGTTAAACGACTTTTGTTGCTGACAGTACCTACTAACGTACATAAATACAAGGCGTTGATTTGCATCCCAGTCAAATTCAAGGAGTTAACTATGCTCGTGATTCCTAACACGAATCAAAAATAAAATAAATTGGTTTCGTTTTTTTTTTGACTTGATTTTCAAAGTCGAGCTAGGCATCTCGCCAGAGGGGTTAGGCGCTATGCACACATTGATATAGCCTCGCATATAGCAATTCTGCCTACTGCATACGCAACTGGGCGATTCTGAATTTTGCAAGAAGAGTATTCTGGAGTACTGTTATTTGATAGTTGCAACTAAAAAAACAAGGTATTTATTAGATATTGGCCAGGTATCGTAATTATATTTGATTACTTCTATTTTTTTATGACAAGCTTCTAACATTTGACGAGGATGCAAATCAACACCTTGTATAGTTCAATGTTATGAATACTTCAAACTACAAACAACAACTCATTGAACTATAGGTATGTATTAGGGCTTTCAGTCTCGATGCATTACTGATTCCCGGGAAAAAAAAAAACGAGACTCGATGCGGTCTCGAAATTCCCGGGAAAAACGAGACTTTCGAGACTATTTTAAAATTAGGTTTTTTACTTGTAGGCTGTGCTATTAGGCATTGAAAACTGGCTATGCCAATCAAATATACAATTAAAAAAACGCAAATTAAAAAAAAAAAAATATTTGTTGCAACTTTTGCATTTTTGTTGTGGGCACGTAAAAAACAAAGGGCGTTTAATGTGGTTTCAGACAGAGAGACCTAATTTTATTAGAAAAGTAGCCCGCGTTAGAAAAGCTCTCTCTGCTTCTACGCTAGTGGGTAGGTATAGATATTGAATAATTGTAGCAATAATTTAGGTACTTCCCCATTTTCAAAAAGAGCTTTTTTCTATGAGCAGGTTTCTTTGCAAGTCATGGATAGACGTGGAAAATATATTCTGCCCTTGGTCTTCTTGAGGGTTTAACAAACTATTAAGCTTACATTCCAGCTGTTCCTCTGTAGTTAAACTTGTGAGCTCCGCAATCGTCGCATCATTTGAATATCTGGTATTTGCGGTATAACTGTCAGATTTGTCAGTGGTGGATTTATTTAACCTTTCGTACAATTCTTTTAAAGACACTGTCATTTCGTCATTACAGTTACAGTTTTGCCATTGCCATATCCATGTAACCATAATAAAAACAGGCCAAGTGCGAATTGGACTCGCGCACGAAGGGTTCCGTACAATGACGTGATCTACAATGACGTTAAAAAAAAACAACTACTCACTAGATCTCGTTCAAACCAATTTTCGGTGGAAGTTTACATGGTAATGAGTACATCATATATTTTTTTTAGATTTATCATTGACACATTTTACCACTTTGGAAGTGTCTCATTTATTGTTTTTTTTTAATATTTTTGTGTGAAAATCTTAATGCGGTTCATAGAATACCTACATCTTTTTACCAAGTTTCAACAGTATATCTCTTAGTTTCGGAAAAAAGTGGCTGTGACATACGGACGGACAGACAGACAGACATGACTAATCCATAAGGGTTCCGTTTTTTGCCATTTTTATTTTTATTTTTTATTGAAAGGAACAGCAAACAGTTACATAATAAGAGCTTAAAACTAATTTAACAATCAATGTTAACAATAATGTAACCCACAACGCTGTCCACAGGTAGACATAATAGTTTAATAAGAAAAAAGAGTGTATCGCTAGGAGTTACAATAGTACGTGCGGTATTAGTTTTGTAGGCAATGAGCATTAATAGTTGGAATATAGTTAGAATCTTCTAGAATTGAGACAAATTTTAGACATAATACAAAAAATAATCTGACCTTATTAAGTTTCAGGAGGACATACAGGTTTTTTAATAGTACACACATGGGTTTTATTAAATAAAGTGGAGCGGGTGAGGCTTTTGTATTTACTCATTGGACAATTGAAGATGTCAATATTTACAAAGGTGCTATTATATGAATCAACCATACGGCGGACAGGAGAGCGCTCGCCAGAATTAGTTCGACAAGAGTTTACTGCAAAGAGAGTCCCTGCGCGTACCTGTCGCCTATGGAAGGTTCTAGGCACAGCGTAACAAATCATGTTATTTAGATCTATACAGTTGAATTTATTTCTGTCAATTTTGTATAGAATCATTGCTTCAAGATATTCTCTTCGAAAGCTAAGGGGAAGGAGCTTGTACCTGCTGAGTAACTGAGAGTAAGGTAGGTAGGTTTTATGGCATCTATAGTGCATGGCGCGTAAATATTGCCATTTGGCTACTTAACCCTAAAAGTTACTGTTGGTTTAGTAGATTATTTCATACTGTCATATAAGTGATTCAAGTCTCAAAAGTCTCGTTATTCCCGCGACCAAAAACGTCAGTCTCGATTCTCGAAAATACCAAAAAATCGTCGAGACTCTCGAAATTTCCGAGACCGAGAGTCCCGGGATGAAAGCCCTAGTATGTATGTATGTATGTATTGTATAGTTCAATCACCTCCTCGCTCTTATCTCTTCGCCGTAAAGTCGTTTATTCAATAAAACGTTAAGCTTGATTTATCTATAACTGTACATAGAATAATAACAATAATCCTCAACTTACGAAAAAGAAACGTGTGTATTAAACCATGGTAACATGAATAAATGAAACTCACCATATTTAGTTTTGTTAGTCGATGACAACTCACTCCATACTGCAGGTGTATAAATTACTTGGCAAATTTGGTACCACAATTTCTTTTTGACTTTTACGTCGCGATATTCTTTTAGCGACGTGTTGTATATTGGCGATCTTTTCTGCACTTCAGCAATTAGATTATCAACGTCTATGAAGTCCATTACTAAAGAGCGCGCGGCGCGGACTGAGCTGACCGTGACCGCCCCGCGCCGCCCCGCGCCTCCCCGCGCTGCCCCGCGCCCTCCCCCCAGACTGATTACAAACCGGTCTGTGTGATATAGCGAGCAGCTGCAGATATCTCCGCCAGTGCCCGCCGGGCATCGGGAGCGCGGTCTTTTTGCCCTCTATGTGCGTTGGTAGTTTAAAGGCTTATTACATTACACGATTTATCGTGCCCTGCCCGCAGGTAGGGTTGCCATCCGTCCGGATAAAGCCGGACAGTGTTAGGCTTTTTGACCTCTTGTCCGGCCATATTTGACTGCGTCCGGCCCGTCCGGCTTTTGTTAGGCTTTTTATACTATCGATTAATTCTTTTCTACAAGAAAAACAAGAGGATCCCCGCTTTAAGCGACTGTTGTGTCGCTGAGTAACATATGTATTGATAGTCAGACATGCTCGCTATGTGCGAGTATGATTTTTCAAAACCGCGGCATGATGCAACTGTCGAGAGAGTATTCTCGTTAATTGGCCAGCAATAGACAAAACAAAGGAATAGGTTATGTCCAGAAACCATCGCCAAAATTTTAAACGACGAATTTAATGTGAGACATGTAACTTGTAAACAATGTTATGCGAACAATTATTAAAGAAACAGATCTCGTCAACCGTGTTTTTTCAAAACCAAAAGTATATTAAAAGTCCCTTTTTTCCGGCTTTGGAATTCAAAAGTCCGGCTTTGGAATTCAAAAGTCCGGCTTTTTTAACCTGTAAGTCCGGCTTTTTGATTTTTAGAGATGGCAACCCTACCCGCAGGGAAAGATGATTTATGATTTAGTAGGTATTTAGAGTTTATTTTTTATATTCATGGCAGTCACATGGTAGCGACCACCAAGGTTACCGCTAAAGCAGCTTTTTAATGCTTGGACAAACTAGGCGCCATAATGTTGGACGTACAATGCTATCCAGGTACGCGTTTAGACTGAGACAGGGAGCGATTTGTAACATTCGGAGGGGCCACTAAGGGCCGATGCCTGCCGGGGCTGCCGGTTGTTCGAAAGAGATACCGCGCCCCCGGAACGCAAAGGGCACAGGAAGGAATATGGATGGGTTTTAGTCAGTAAAAGTCTGACACTCCCTCCCGCCCCGCCCAAGGCGGGCGAGACATTTGATGATTTCCAATCGGTAAAAAAAGGAAGAGGGGAAATAGGCCAAGTTTCTTTTTTAAGGCTTTAGATATTTTTTTTATTCATGGCAGCCACGTGGTAGCGACCACTAAGGTTACCTCTATAGCAGCTTCTTTATGTTTGGACAAACTAGGCGCCATAGTGATGGACTTACAACGCTATCAACTTACGCGTTCAGACTGAGACAGGGAGCGATTGATGTAAAATGTAATTCTCCAGGCCGATTCCGGCCACGGCGGCTAACCTTAATGCAGACTAGCCACGTACGCAGAAGATATTATAGTGGACAAGTGTGTGCGCAAACACAGGTGCACTCCCTCTTCCCTAACTCTCATAGCCCGATGGGACGGCAATCCGACACGACCGGAGAGAGATCAGGCGCAGGACCAACGGCTTTACGTACTTTCCGAGGCACGGGGGTGTCACACCACCAACTTCCAAACTCCGGGCTGCTACTGAGAAATTCCTAATGGAAAAACCCAATAACACTTTTTGCCCGACCTGGGTATCGAACCCGGGACCCCTTGCTCAGCAGTCGCCCTTGCGACCACGAGACCAACGGGGCGATTGATAGCGTAGTATCATAATCGGCACCCTTAGGCAGGGCACACGAAAGACAGGGCCCGAGAAGTCGTGTGATGTAAAAACCCTTTTAGGGTTCCTTTTGTACTATCGTTCACGGTCAAATGGACCGGCTCGGCCCGCTCTGCCGCCGCGCCGCACGGTGGGCTGAAAATCGACTCTAGAAGACTTTGGGTCCATTTTTGTGTGTCGGTTTTTTGCCGGACCACGCATCCAGTATTACTTTCTGCAGAACCGTTTTGGCAAAAATTCGTGAAGATCCGGATTTTATAAAAAAAAAAATGGACTGACTAACCGTGGTAATTCTTTTTCAACATGGAGCGCCAAAGTTAACTACTTAACAATAATTTTATAAACCATAACTCGTCAAAACTTAATTAATTTTTCTTAGTTAACAATGTTTATTAAGTACTTTGATTTGTGGTTGCGATTAATAGCACTGTTAGTTGAGATTACATTATTCAAAAAATCACTGTAAAATTGTGACAAATGATTGTGATTTGATGACAGTACTTAAAAATGCGACCAAGGGTGTCAAATTTTCAACTTTTTCGAAAAATATCTTTCATCACTTGACTATTTTTATTTCATTTTTTTTTTCATAACTGGTATACCTTGGCCTCTCACCCTGTAACAGGTTATCGTTGAGTTTCGGGACACCCTGTATATGTATATGTTGAGAGGATAAATGAAAGGAGACTAACAAAAGGCAGATGTGAGTGGCAACGCCGGGAGGAGACGCCCTAGAAAGCCCTACCCTGACCTTATTGATGAGGTTCTTCAGAAAGGTCGGGTGCGCAGTACTCGCAACCGGCGTGCTTGTATGACAAGGCGAAAGGAGTGTGTAAGGGTCATAGCAGGTGGCGTTCTGTGGTTTTTGCCTACCCCCATGGGACAAAGGCGTACTTATCAATTATTTAAAAAAAATGGGATTCGTAAAAAAACTTACACGAATGAAGTTGCGAGAAAAAGCTAGTTTTAGGCACGTTCGCATATAGCGTTAAATACTTATTCATTTACCGTCATCATTAGTATTATTTTAAATAGTTTTCCTGTGATTCATTATTTCAGAAATCGTTCAACAATACAATCTGTAAAAAAATTCATATTTTTCATTGTTTTGACCACATATGACGTGCTCTCAATAAACAGAAATATATTATTTGCTTGTGAAGTATGTACATACCTACCTAGTACCTACGTCTTACTTATCCTCTTATAAAAAAAAGGGAAAATTTGTGAAGATGGATGGATGTTTGTTACTCTTTCACGCTCAAACGGCTGACCGAATCTGGATGAAATTTTTAACTAAGATAGATGGTAGTGTGTTATAACACATAGGATACTTTTTATCTCGGAAAAATGTGTATTTCCAATGGGATAAGATATCAAATTCGATGTGCACGAAGACGCGGGCATGAGCTAGTTTTTTGTATAATTCTTAACAGAGGAATAGATGTGATAGAAATTTCCTAGAAAAAATACCAATCTGTCATATTTATTTCTCAATCAAAAATAATTCACAATTGAATATTCAACTCACAATCATTTACTTACTTAAAAGGTATAGGTTTAGGAACTAGTGCACAGTACATACTAATATAAGCAATAAATAATATCACGGTAAAGACACAATTTAAAATGTTCGCGAATTTTGTCCAATCTTGACTAAATCGTTTACAGTCTATCGATTCATCATTGACATTCCACTGAGGGATAATAAAATACTTCCCAGAGCTCTCAAACACAGCATCGTTTGTACTTATGATATAGTTTTGAGGAACCGACTTTAACTTACATATAATACGCAGTAAGAAGGACAACAAGATAATAAGCATTGTCAAAACCATTGAACCACGATAATACAACAATAAGCTTGGTGGATCAGAAGATTGATTTGGTATGTTCTCGGATAACTCCATCAGAAAATTATAATGGCCGAAGATACTGAGACAAGCGATTGACAGGCGAACGAAACGTCTCACATCGAGAAACAGTGATGTGACACTTAGAGCAGTAAGTATCGCTGCTGGGTATACCACCATAGCTGCCAATCCTGTAGCTTCACGCTCCAAAACAAAAATCATCTTCAACTGGCGTTCAGACGTGAGATTCGCTTCTTGCCTATAGTCTGATATAAACCATTCCGCTCCATATTCCGCCCCCAACATTTGTATCGCGCGCGAAGGAAAGTCCAACCTAAACGGTACCTTCTTTGGAGAATTTCTGTGAGGGGTCCACGGTCCGAATACAAAACTACATTCCTGCTGGTCGTAGGGCCAGTTTGTGAGTTTGACGGGGCAAAACACGTTATGAGTCTCCTTATAAACACAGCTGACAACTCCGGTATAGTTCACAACGCACCAGGTGTAGAAATATCTGTCAAAGTCGTGGGAATCCGCGCTATTGAACAGCCTGAAGCCTGGATTCCAAATGTTTATAGAGATCAAATCCGTTGATTCAATTCCGTAGTATTTTTCTGGGTCCCACTTAATCCGCTCATCTCTCCACGAGATTTTCATCCATGTTTGTAATGACATCACTTCTGCGTCACTGTCGAACGTGAAACGTTTTAAAATGAACCTGATGTTGACTGAGAATGTGGAACTGTTCCCACCTGGTGGTGGTTCGTACCTGTGGTTCTCACATGTCAAATCTTTTCTCAGCTGTTTTTCAAAGGCCATTCGTTCGGGCACTTTATTGATGACACAGTCTTTGGCAAGTGTAAAGGGTAGGAAGGTTAGTAGCACAATATAAGTGGATAGGTCCATGGTTTGGTCGGTACTGCCCGCAGCCAGTACTAATCGTGGCTTGAAGTAATACGATCCAGTTACGCCCACTGTGATAATTCTCGTTGTGCGGACAACGCTTGTTTATAATCAGTGTGCGTTTTATGTTTAATGGAATTGATTGAAGTGTCTATGACTGTGATAGAAATATAATTACTTACGTTGGCAATATAGTTTTGAATTTTGTTGTAAGTTTGGAGTTTAACTAGCGGTTTTGTTTGTCGTGTCTCCCAGTGATAACTAAAAAATACTTAATAGAATAATGTAAAAAAAAAACCGCCTTTAAAAACTAAAAAGTGAAAAATAACTTTAGCTTTGGAAGTCGGCGGTTTTGATTCTGTTATGTTGTTGTGTATTGCCTCCGACATCCAAAGCTTAAGTTTTTCACTTATTGGTTTTTGAAGGCGGTTGTCTTTTTTGTGAAAAGGTTTTTTATTTTTCGTTTTTTATTATCAACTTCCTGTCATCTAAATCCACAAAGGAACTGTCATACTACGTAAATTAACAAGACACCACTAAAAGTCATAAGAAAGCAGATTATGCGATTTCGTTTACTTGGATGACAAATTTTCGAATACTTATGTAAGTAGTCTTTTTTGTAAAAAGTTTTTTAAATAGTATCTTAATTAATTATTACCAGTATATTATTTTTAACTGTTATCTATCTCAATATACATAGCAGCATAACAAATAGTCATCCAATTAAAATATTTGAGCCATTTACCTAGTAACTTACGTCAAACATGTTTATAAGTTTAAGGTACTGATACACATGCTTAAAACTAGCATGCTAAAGCACGAGAGCAAATTTTAATGCTACTTAGTAGCATGTGTATCGAAACCATTTGCTAATAATGAGCATGCTAATTTTGAGCATGCTCAAAAATCAAGGTCGTTCGATTTTCGAGCATGCTACCTGCAGCGCGGGTGGCGTTTGATTGTCCATGACTTTGTTAGAACTGAGAGCGAGAGCGCATGCTTATTCAGTCAAATCAAATCAAATCAAATCAATCATTTATTTGCAAGGAATGTAGGTTACATAAAAATTCAGGTGGACTAGACAGGAGTGAGCCGTGTACATTCTGCCTGGAAGTAGGCACGCAAAATATATAAAAAATTACATAAGCTGTCAAACAAAATTAAATTACAAATTAAGGTCACAGTTAGAATTGTTACAATTATACATTTATTAATTAATATTGATAAAATTATAAGTCAAATTAAAATGTTACTTTACACCAAAATTAAAATTAAATTTATACCGGGTCAGTCATTGTTCAAAATAGTATTAATTATATTTATAATTTTACACATAGCTGATTAAAAAGTTTTATCTATTAAAAAATCATTAATCGAATAGTAGCATTTTTCTATTAGAAAGGCAACTAATTTCTTTTTAAAGTTCTGAACTGTGTTATTTTTCATTACATCCGGCAATTTATTACATATGGTAGGGCCCATACATATAACACTTTTTCTCAATAACGCTGTGTTACCGGACTCGATATGTAATAAATTCTTGTACTGATTTCTGATGGGTCGTTTTCTAGTTTCTGACATTGTGGGAAACAGGTTTTTATTAGTCTTAACAAACATGGCCATTTCCAGAATATACAATGACGGAAATGTAAGCACTTTCAGGGACTTAAACTTTGGTTCGCAACTATCTGTGGTTTTTAAACCACATATCGCTCTAATGCAACGTTTATGCGCCTTGAATATGTGTCCCCTGGAGCTGCAATTACCCCAGAAAATAATACCAAATCTTAGAACTGATGCAATCAGACCATGATAAGCTATTAAGGTAGTTCTCATGTCAACTTTTTTGGATAACTTTGAAAGGGCATAATGCCGCTGTATTTATCCTTTTGCAAATTTCCTCTGCTTGTGGTTGCCAATTTAAGTGGCTGTCAATTTAAATTCCTAAAAACTTTGCAACTTCAACTTGTTTAACTTTTTGTTCATTGTAATCTACAGATACTTCTTTATAATTTTCTACCAAAAAAACTATGTTTTTTTTCTTCTGGTATCCCCAGTCGTTTGTACTGCGCCACTGGTGGCAGGTAGCGGTACTATTTTAGTTTGTCTATTCACCGCTTGGTGACGAGCTGGCGCTAGTTGTCGAACATTTAACACAGTCCAAAGGTCAATTTTAAAAAAAATATTTGTCATTACGATGTTTATATAATGTATTTCGTAATTTTTTCACTATTTTGATGAAAAAACTGTTCTAACGCTCACCACTTGATATTAATCAGAGTAAGCGCTTAGTGCATTGTTATTGTTATCACTGGTCCACCGCCTGTGAGCACTTTGAACCGAAACCTAACACAGGCCTAAGTTAGACAAAAACTTGTTGTTGATAGTCACAAATAATATCACTTGCAAGTTATAGTTATTGCACTGAGTTCCACTACTTTTTGGTCAATTAAAAAGGCTTTTTCTTAAATTATACATTTTTAAATAATCAGGTATGTAAACAGTTGCTGGTGTTGCCAGCTATTAGCATGTAGCATGCCAGTAGCATGCTTATTGCTAGCAAACGCTAGCAAATGTAAACTATACATAAGCATGCTCGAATGAAGCATGCTCTTTTAGCATTCTAGTTTAAAGCATGTGTATCAGTACCTTAAGAATCATCTCGTATGTAGGATTGCGGTAACGCATTGCCTTCGCCACTCGTGTGCCGGCTGCCGTATAGAGCGCACGTCTTGCGCTGCTCCCATTCCTCATCATGTCTGATAACAACGCAAGTGACCTTACATACAATAACACCTCAGGAACTCTTATCGACGGAAGATTCACTGCAGCACAATCCGTAGCCGTCGCTGTATTTATACTGACAACAATCACGTTCATCGTCGGTATTTCTTCGTGGTCACTAATAAAACAGTTCAGACATTTCAAAAACTTTCTGTTCCTGAATATAATTTTTAATAATATTCTCAATATTGTACTAGCGTTCGTGGCTAAAGATGTTTTGTCATTCGGAAGCGATGCTGTGAAATACGCGCACGGATTGTCGTTCTTATATTTCAAATTGACGGCACATTTTTGGTTACTCCTGTTGTGTTACGTGTTCTATATTGCCTTTGTGAAAGTATTTGGTGGTAACGTGAATAGAAAGTACTTAAAGAGTACTTTATTCGCTTGGGGAGTACCGGTATTAATTGTAGTGTTTCATGTGTTCGTAATGCCCAACATAGTTCGTTCTAGCTGGGTCACTGCAAAGATTTACATTTGTACTCTTTTCTTTCCATTGTTTATTAATTTGTTACTTTATGTTCGAATGTTGTGTGCTTTGTTTAAAACTGAATTCCATGACAGTAGTGAGAGGTGTCGTGCTATTAAGATGGTGACTAAATTTTTTATAATTATGGGTATTTTTTTTATGTTAACGCCAATAATGTTTTTGGTTAAACTTCCACATTATTTGTCAATTGTACTGTTTTTTTTGCAACCTGTTGTAATGAATTTGTACTTCTTTGCCATTACACTGAACCGCATTGTGTGGAAAAATTATTACGAAAGAAAATTTAAGAATACTTTTAAACCAGTTGGAGTAGAGTTAGATCTATTGCGCCATTAAACAGTTTTTGTACTAGTAAAATCTAGTTTCAATTCTATGTGTTTTATTTATTGACTAGCTGTTGCCCGCGAGTTCGTACGCGTTCAGTATTTTTAAGTTAATAGTGTTCATACTGTTTCTGTCTAACCCCTATGTGACATAGCGTGATGAATTGTAAGATTACAGCTAGGGTTACTGCGAACACAATGCCAAAAGTTTTGTTCAAATCGGTGCAGGAGTTCAAAAGTTATGCGCGTACATACAAACAAACAAACAGACAAAAATTCTAAAAACCATTTTTTTGGGTTCAGTATAATATGTATTTAACATGTGGGAATCACTCTTTATAAAAATATTGAATGTACAGAATTGGCCTCGTTACGACTAGTGGTCCTGAGCGCGACTGCTATGCTAGAGGTCCTGGGATCGATTCCCAGGTCGACCAAGACGTGCCATTGGGTTTTTCTATGAAATTCTCAGCAGCAGCTCGGAGTTAGAATTTGTGCCCGGTTAATGGCAATAGGCTCGCCCCCTATCACATGGGACCTAAACATACCGGCGAACTGTGGGTGTACTTTGGTACACCTTTGCCTAGCCTTTCGGGGAATACAGGCGTGATGGGATGTTATCTAAATTTGACTACTATCCATATATGTTAGCTTTATTTAAAGGGAAAATATACAGAAACAAAAAAACAGTAAAGTGGTCTATCGAAGTTGATACCTGCACTCAAGAACATTATAGGTACAATACAACTTGAAAACTTCCTCCTTTTTGAAGTAGATTAAAAATTCAGTATGAGGAAAAATGATTTGGAATTATTTTTCTTAGTGACCTTGAATTTACATAAATGAATAAATCAAATCAAATCAAATCAAAGCATTTATTTCAATTAGACCATTTACAGGCACTTTTGAATTGTCAAGAAGTTACAGTTTAATATTGAAGCTAGTTGCTCGTTCCAAAACGTAGGTCTCTATGGAGAAGAACGAGCAAGAAACTCCATGGACACTCTTTTCATTCAATTTGGTTTTTACAAAAACTTGGTTACAATATTCTTGTTGCTTCTATATGTGAAAACAATGAAGGTGAATATAAAAAATAACTAAATTATAATAAAGATGTAAGCCATGGCAGTCAAGAGATGACCAATTCCAACTGACAGCACCCGTTCACGAATATGACGCGTGTGTTAGAAATAGGGTAAAATAATTAAAATAAATTTCAATCAAATATATTTATTTATTTAATATATGGCAATTATTTTATTTATTAAAGTTGCTCAATATTGAAACTAACCTTATGTATCAATGAAAGTCATTTATCATTATTACTCATTTCATTTATTACATTATTATTAAACAATGATTCTATATCATCATGTATACACACCAACATTTATACATAAATATTTTTACACATATACTTATGTACACAACATTATTACTCACTGGTAACATCATTTAGTTACTACATCAAGTATATAACCAACACTGCTATCAGCAGTACAAAAGTATATATATGTTAACACATATAGGAAAGTGTCTTTATATACATACGTATACATATATATACACATAATGTATATATACATATAGTACACAATATATTTATACAACATTATTGCTCACTAATAACATTATTTAGATACCATATCAATTATATAACTAAATCAAGTAAATAACCAACATTACAAAAGAATATAAGGAACACATAATTATAATTATAATTATAATATCTAATAAAAGAGGAAATATACTTAACTAGCGATCTGCTCGGTCCGACAGCTCAGATAAGAATGACACTCCAAGCGTTGGGCTCTCGCCTTTATAGACAGTGACAAACAAGTGACGTCATCGAGTCGTTAGTACAGAGACTTGTACAAATGTGTCTAGAAATTATATTTATGTGTATAAAAAGCTATAATTATGTAACGACATAAATAATAAAATATAAATAACGTAAAACTGGTTTTAGCTATGATTTTATGATTTGAATCATAACCGAACCAACTTCCGGTATCAACGAATCACAAAATACAACTTTAACAATTAAAAATATAGTACATTTATAACTTTTAATGATTATTATCATTAAAAGCCATAATATATAACACGGCCATTCTGATAAGTACTTCGTTCTCGAAGTACAATCATGATATATTTTTTATCTTTTTAAGTAGTACTTTTATTGTTGTTATAGGCACAGCCACAGGCACAGCCACAGGCACAGCCACAGGCACAGCCACAGGCACAGCCACAGGCACAGCCACAGGCACAGCCACAGGCACAGCCACAGGCACAGCCACAGGCACAGCCACAGGCACAGCCACAGGCACAGCCACAGGCACAGCCATAGGCACAGCCACAGGGACAGCCACAGGCACAGTCATAGCCATAGGCACAGCCACAGCTACAGGCACAGCCATAGACACAGCCACAGGGACAGCCACAGGCACAGCCATAGCCATAGGCACAGCCACAGGGACAGCCACGGGCACAGCCATAGCCATAGGCACAGCCACAGCTACAGGCACAGCCATAAATTTCGTTCAAGCGAGGCTGAACACAAAGTATATTCGCATTACTACCAATTAGTAGTCGTACAGGGGAAAAACCCGTAGATTTCGAACTGTGGTATTTATGGATTACTGCCATTTTCATAGTTCGTTCGGCCAATCTGACATATTACCGCGGTGTTGGTTTGATCAAATATTGAGAGATTCACGTCATCCTGCCTATTCTTGCTGGATAACGCTTCTTTTTCAGCAGTAAGCAGCTTCTGGATAATCTCTGTCTCTATTCGGGTAGTGAAAAAAATCCTGGAAATATATTCTCATTCACTTAATAAATCCTAATTTTATTTACATTTAATATAAAAATAAAAACATAATTATAATAAATATTGGTATGTGATCCCACTTCTGATGTTAGAAATAGGGTAAAATAATTAAAATAAATTTCAATCAAATATATTTATTTATTTAATATATGGCAATTATTTTATTTATTAAAGTTGCTCAATATTGAAACTAACCTTATGTATCAATGAAAGTCATTTATCATTATTACTCATTTCATTTATTACATTATTATTAAACAATGATTCTATATCATCATGTATACACACCAACATTTATACATAAATATTTTTACACATATACTTATGTACACAACATTATTACTCACTGGTAACATCATTTAGTTACTACATCAAGTATATAACCAACACTGCTATCAGCAGTACAAAAGTATATATATGTTAACACATATAGGAAAGTGTCTTTATATACATACGTATACATATATATACACATAATGTATATATACATATAGTACACAATATATTTATACAACATTATTGCTCACTAATAACATTATTTAGATACCATATCAATTATATAACTAAATCAAGTAAATAACCAACATTACAAAAGAATATAAGGAACACATAATTATAATTATAATTATAATATCTAATAAAAGAGGAAATATACTTAACTAGCGATCTGCTCGGTCCGACAGCTCAGATAAGAATGACACTCCAAGCGTTGGGCTCTCGCCTTTATAGACAGTGACAAACAAGTGACGTCATCGAGTCGTTAGTACAGAGACTTGTACAAATGTGTCTAGAAATTATATTTATGTGTATAAAAAGCTATAATTATGTAACGACATAAATAATAAAATATAAATAACGTAAAACTGGTTTTAGCTATGATTTTATGATTTGAATCATAACCGAACCAACTTCCGGTATCAACGAATCACAAAATACAACTTTAACAATTAAAAATATAGTACATTTATAACTTTTAATGATTATTATCATTAAAAGCCATAATATATAACACGTGCATCAGCACCATTTAGCTCAACCATCTTGAAGGGAACCAAACGACCCAACCCACGCGCCACCGTCAGCGAGACATTAAAGTGAGCATGACGAAGCTCTCAACTGCCATGCTCAGTGTCCAACACATAGTAACTTAACAAATAAATGGCTCCATGGTACTCACTTTTACAAAATTGAAATATTGATATATATCTATACTTAATATTATGAAGAGGTAAGATTTTTTTGTTTGTTTGTAACGAATTGGCTCAGAAACTACTGGACGAATTTTAACCATTTTTTCAAAAATAGATAGCTACATTATTCCTGAGTAATATTGGCTATTTGACATCACGCTGCGCCCCACGGGAGCGGAGCATTAACTAAAGGCGTAACTTAGGCGGGTGAAATAAGGCTCACGAACGAAGTCGCGGGCAGTACGTTAGTTAATTAATAAATAAAATGAAAGTGTCTGTAGTGTCAAATAATAGATTTTTACTTAATAAATAAATAAATAAATATCTTGGGACAACTCACACATAGCTATCTGATCCCAAGCTAAGCAGAGCTTGTGTTATGGTAACCAGACAACCGATACTTATATAATTTATAAATACATACATATTATAGATAAATCACACCCAGACACAGAACAAACAATCATGCTCATCACACAAAGTTTGTCCTGGGTGGGAATCGAACCCACGACCTCCGGCTTAGGCTAAGCCGGAGGCGAGCGGCCCTGACAGCTAAGCCGCTTAGCAGTCAGGGCCGCTAACCAGACCAACAGGCCCGTCAAAATAATAATGCATATACTTTTATACGATACTTATAACAAAAAATAAATAAAAACATTTTTTTTATTCGTCTGTCTGTTTGTTCCGCCTAATCTCCAAAACGGCGAAACCGATTTTGACAAGACTTTCTCTAGCAGATGACTGATATTATAAAGAGTAACTAAGGCTTTTATTTAAGAACAAAAAAAAAACTTCAATCCTAAATTCACGCGAACAAAGTCACGGGCATAAGCAGTTAATGAAATTAAAAAAAAAACAAATAAACAAACAAAGCATATCGGAAGAACCGGATTGGTGCTCACGCGCCATTTCACATAATTATCACAGGTCAACGACCTGCTGACGACGCGAGCGTTACTGACCTTGCTCAACAAAATTCTGTCGCATATTTTATTACGTACGTAGTGAATGTATATTTATGCTTTTCTTATAACACTTTGAAGTTTCTCGCCGACTGCCCCATTGGTCTCGTGGTCGCAAGCGCGGCTGGTGACTGTGGAGTCCTAGGTTCGATTCTCAGGTCGGACAAAAAGTGTTATAAGTTAAGTAAGTCGAGGGGTGTTATATGTTTGACGTGTCTGTGTGTCCGTCTGTGGCACCGTAGCTCTTAAACTTGTGAACCGATTTGAATGCGGTTTTTTTTATTTGAGAGCAGGTTTCCTAGCAATGGTTCTTAGGTATGTTCTATCAAAATCAGTTCAGCTGTTTCAAGGTTATCAGCTCTTTTGTTAGCTGTGGTAAGGATCTTTATTCTTTTGTCGGGGTTTACCTAAAGCTTTTAATTTTATTACTTGTTTCTTACAAATGGGCAAGAGGGATAAGTACTTGATAGTTATTATGTAAGTTTAAAAAAATGCCCAAAGTTATAATTATTATAGGTACTTTTAAAAAGCGTAGACAACCGGGCGAATGCCGAGGTGCGATGCATATAATATGTAGCTAAACGGTTTGTAGGTACAAAAAACATTCCAAAATATGTTTACTTTGAATATAAACATTACAATAAACCAACCGTTTTCATTTTGTCCTTAAGATTCATTAAACATTCATTCATTCATTAAAAAATTATTCATTCATTAAACATCCACTCATTCATTAAACATTCATTCATTCATTAAACAGGCGGAACCAGGGGGAGGGGTGGAGCCCCGTTGGTCTCGTGGTGGCAAGCACGAATAGTGAGCGTGGAGTCCTGGGTTCAATTCCCAGGTCGGGCAAAAAATGTTGTTTTTCCATTAGGAATTTCTCAGTAACAGCCCGGAGTTTGAAAGTTGGTGGTGTGACACCTCCAGGTCCCAGAAAGCAAGTAAAGCCGTTGGTCCTGCGTCTGATCTCTCCTCGGTTGTGTCGGATTGCCGTCTAATCGGACTATGAGAGTTAGGGAAGAGGGAGTGCACCTGTGTTTGCGCACACACTTGTGCGCTATAAAATCTTCTGCGTACTTGGCTAGTCTGCATTAAGATTAGCCGCCGTGGCCGGAATCGGTCTGCAGAATACATAGAAGACGTCTGTAAACGCTTAGTGCGTGAAGAACTTATTCTAGTATTCTACACTATACATACAAAACTTAACTAGTAAACAAGTGGTATTAAGTGCGACTGCTACGCTAGATGTCCTGGGTTCGATTCCCAGGTGGAGCAAAAAGTGTTATTGGGTTTTTCTATGAAATTCTCAGTAGCAGCACGGAGTTAGGATTTGTACCCGGTTGATAGCAATAGGCTCGCCCTCTATTACATGGGACCTTAAACATACCGGCGATCTGTGGGTGTACATTGGTACCCACACCTCTGCCGAACCCTTCGGGGAATACAGGCGTGGTGGTATGTATGTAAACAAGACGCTATTTTAAGAACTGGTTATTTTTATGACGCAGAATACGTTCTCTCGAAGTTATTTATAGACGAGGTCAGTATGACGTGGTATACATAATAAAAATAAATACCTTTTTACGTCTATCATATCATAATTATACTAGTTTTTGTCTGCGACGTCATACGCCTGAATTTGCTTACGGATCTCTATTTTTTTTAAACTAGGTATGTACGTTCAAAAGGTAGGCTAGGTACGCAAAACAATATATATAATATTTATATACGTACTAGCTGTGCCCCGCGGTTTCACCCGCGTCTATGGTTACCTACTGCTCCGCCCCCGTGGGTCGTTTTAAATTTTTCTCGCCCTTTAAACCTTCCCTAGACCTCCACGAACATTTCAAGACTAAGATAAGATAAATCCGTTCAGCCGTTCTCGAGTTTTACCGAGACTAACGAACAGCAATTCATTTTTATATACATAGATATTTAAAACAAAGTCGTGTTAGTTACACCATTTATAACTCAAGAACGGATCGACCAATTTTGATGATTTTTGTGATTTTGCATTTGTCTTAGCCCGTAATAGGATAATAAATATTAAAAATATTGGAAAATTGTCATCAAAATAAAATAACAATTTCTCATACAAAATCTTCATGTTTTACATAACCGTCAGTTGTTTGACATAACTGTCAGTTGTTTGACATAACCGTCAGTTGTTTGATATAACTGTCAGTTGTTTAACATAACCGTCAGTTGTTTGACATAACTGTCAGTTGTTTGACATAACCGTCAGTTGTTTGACATAACTGTCAGTTGTTTGAAATAACGCTAGATCGCTGCGTCGAGTGGATACAAGGTAGGTAGGTAGATAAGGTAGATAGTTAGGTAGGTAGGTTAATGGGGTAGGTAGGTATGTTGGTAGGGTCGGTATGTAAAGGTAGGGTCGGTAGAGTAGGTATTTAGGTAGGTAGGGTAGGTAAGTAGGCAGGTAGGTGCGGTAGGGTAGGCTAGAACTAGACTTTTGCTTGTGCGACTTTCAGATTGTGCGTTAAATGCTCGTATGTTACACGTACAACTGCCCCGTTGGTCTAGTGGTGGCAAGCATGACTGTTGAGGGTGGTGCCCTGGGTTCGATTTCCAGGTCGGCCAAAAAGTGTTATTGTATTTTTCCATCAGGAATTTATCAGTAACAGCCCGGAGTTTTGAAATTGGTGGTATGACACCCCCGTGCCTCGAAAAGAACTAAAAGCCTTTGGAACTGCTTCTGATCTCTCCCCGGTTGTGTCGGATTGCCGTCCTATCGACTATGGAAAGAGGGAAAGCACCTGTGTTTACGCACACATTTGCGCACTATAATATTTCCTGCGTAGGTAATTGGCTAGTTTGCATTAATAGCCGCCATTGCCGGAATCGGTCTAGAAAATACACACACACATACACACAAAACAAGGATTCATTTAAGAATGTGGAAAGAAAGAAAGAAAGAATAACCATTTATTCTTGCGAAAGCGACGCACAACACAAAAATAAAATTAAAAAATAACAAAAACAATAATCTATTTGCGCCACTATCGCGCGAAAAGGCTGACGCTCAGCATAAAGCCGTGGCCCGTGCACGAGGCACGGAACCACAGCGCTGGTTTTCAGCGTCAGCCGGCATGTCGCTGTCAAGGATTCATTAATGAATATTGAGCCTCGTCGAGAGACGTGTGCGCAATCGTTTGTGGTCTGTGCCTTGTGGTATCAACAGCCAGCGGTTGGTAACCATTCAGCTGTTTTATTATGATTCTCGTGTTTTCCCCATCATTACGGCTGAGATAAGGTAAAACCGATTAAACCTTAAATTTTTTAGCTCTTTTTTAATCACTAGTTGTCATAGTCTAAGATCCAGGAATCGCTTGACGTACGTCATTAACATAGGTGGTGTTTTCAGAACAGTGCGTAGTTTGTAGTAGTAGAGCTCTTTGGGTAGGAGCTCCGGGGAAGTACTGCCACCATACCTATTTTTGCCGCAAAGTAGAGTTGCTGTGTTCCGGTTTTTTTATGGGTGCCGGTGTAATTACAGGCACATGACACATTTCATTTGCTGGTCTAGTGGTCCTAAGCACGACTGCTACGCTAGAGGTCTTGGGTTCGATTCCCAGGGCGAGCAAAAAGTGTTTTTGGGATTTTCCATTAAATACTCAGTTCTATGAAATTCTCAGAAGCAGCTCAGAGTTAGGATTTGTGCCCGGTTGATGGCAATAGGCTCGCCCCCTATTACATAGGACCTAAACATACAGACGAACTGTGGGTGCACTTTGGTACACTTCTGCCTAGCCCTTCGTGGAATACAGGCGTGATGGTATGTGATAGCCAGGTTCATGAGGAATAGTATAGGCATATACAATCACACTACGACACACAGGCATTGGCGTATCTAGAGTTAGTTTTCAGGGGGGGCCTGGCCCCTAAGATGCCATGGCCGATGCGATGCAATGCGGTCAGGCGGAAGGTGAGCCCTACAGCCTGGGGTGGGCACAAGACCATTCTGGGGTGCGCCCGGCCCACCCGGCCCCCCCTTATATACGCCTATGATAAAAGTAATGACAAGTTTATATAAAGTTTAGTTTCATGGAGCCAGATACTTCAGCCAGACACTACTTCAGCAGTCGCGCTTAGTATCACTAGGCCAACGAGGCTGTTAGCCTGGCTATAATATACAAACGTTTTTTCTTATCTGACGGGTAATTCCAGAGGTTAGCGCATTTTAACAAACAAACAGAAAAACTGTTTAACTGATATATTAAGTATAGATTGCCGAATTGCCGTGGCTAAATAATTACAGCCGCATAGACCGATCTTCCGGGTTAAGCCACGCTTGCCTAGGTTGGTCTGTGGATGGGTGACCATTTACCATAGCGAGTTTCCTCCGTGCCTCGGAAAGCACGTAAAGCCGTTGGTCCCGGCTGTCATTTGTAGATCTTTGACAGTCGTTACTGTTAGTCAGAAGCCAGAAAGTCTGACAACCAGTCTTACCAAGAGTATCGTATTACCCATTACTGGGTTGTGGAGGTCTGATAGGCAGTCGCTCCATGTAAAATACTGATATTCAGCTGCATCCGGTTCGACTGGAAGCCGACCCCAACATAGTTGGGAAAAGGCTAAGCAGATGATGATTGCCGACATGCTGACGAAGTACTCAACTAACCTTTGACTCCAGTTAGTAATAAAATCACCGTCATTTTCTACGAAAACACATTTATCCGCGTATTTACAATAGTCATAGTTTCGAATGATGTTTGAATCCAGTTCATTTCCACTCCGCAACAAAAGTATCGACCTACTAATAATCTATGCTAATATACTGATATTAGTAATATTATAAAAAGGTGAGATTTTTTTGTGTGTTTGTAACGAATAGGCTCCGAGACTACTGGACTGATTTTAACCATTTTTTCACCAATTCTATGTTATTTTCTGGTTCCCAAGATACAAGCCCCGCCTATTTTGGGGACCACTGTTCTTTACTACAAATGCGAATCGTTAACAGTTGCCGATCATTTTTTGTCGGTACCCTGTTAACCTAGTTATAAGCAACCTATGTAACAATGAATAATAAACTTTTACTTTATTATTCCTGAGTAACATAGGATATATAACATCACGCTACCACCCACGGGAGCGGAGCAGTAGTCAAAGACGTAACTTAATGCGCGTGAAATAAGCCACGCGGACGAAGTCGCGAGCAGTTCCCTAGTCAACTGTAAATTGATAAATTATACAATATTATGATAGTTGATAAACGAGTTTAAATAAGTAGCGTTAGATCCCTCCACTGCCACAAACGCTACAGTACTTTCTAAGTTTATCTTGGACACCACTGACACCAAGTTCTTAACTGTCGCATTAGGGTAAACCCTGTAATGATAGCATAAGCTGTTATAAATGAATAAAATAAAACTAGTCAGTAAAGTTTTCTTGAAAGCCTTGGACAACGCACACACACACACCTTTTATAGATATTTTATAGTTAATAGGTTCGTTGACATATGAACTATATATCTGGTGAATATTATTTTATCTGGAGACGACAATACAGCTTCTCTGCCTATAGGCTCGCAGGTTTTTTGTCAACGTCATTGGATAGCGATAATAAGGAAACATGACATTTGTGTTAATTATTTTTTTATCATTTTGTACCTGTGTGACAAGTATGACACCTTTTTTTTACCTACCGTCACGCCTTTATTCCCCGAAGATTTAGGCAGAGGTGTACCAACGAGCCTATTGCCATTAACTAAGAATTTTATAGAATCAGACCCAATAACACTTTGCTCGACCTAGGAATCGAACCCAAGACCTCTAGCGTAGCAGTCGCGCTTATGACCACTAGGCAAACAAGGCAGTAAGTTTTGTTCTCTGGGGGATACCTTCAAAACGAGCCCGATCTTTGGGGTAAGACCAGGGTATGTGGGATTCTTACCTCACCGAAACCATCCCGGTGGACGCCACCACAGCACATGGAATCAATATAATATAATTCCATCAAGGGCCTCCATCAGTTCTAGCCTTCAGTTCGTGAACGGCTGGCCAGAACATGGCTGGAGGTGGACCACTGTGTTACCCAATTTCTCACAGGTCATGGCAACTTAAAGAGTAAATTATTTTCTTTTAAGCTTGTTGCCTCTCCTTTATGTCAATGTTCTACATCTGACTGTGAATATAAACAATCTGCTCATCACATGTTATGGGCATTCTTTGGTGTATTCTTTGGCAGAATGAGCGAAATATTATGTTAGAGTGTACAGGTTACATCCCATCCACCGTCGTCTCTGGAAGAGCTCTCCCAGATAAGTACTACCACCATACCTGTTTCTGCCGTAAAGCAACTTGCTGTGTTCCGGTGTGTAGTGTATATGTGCCGTTGTAATTACAGGCACATGGTACATTTCAACTTTGTCTCTGGGAGGGCAATGCATTTGCAAGGCCTCTGGTATTGCAGATGTCTATAGGCAGTGGTGGCCACTGAACATCAGGTAGGCCGTCGGCTTGTTTGCCATCCAATGATATTAAATATATACATATGTCGAAACGTGGGCGAATATTTAGTCTTCACACTTCACAGTCTACACACTTGGGTAACTTCGGACAAACACATCACAGTCCCTCCAAAGCCAATCCACAGATGGAATGCAACCTCATTGCACCTTCAGTTCCATTTTTGAATAACAGATGCCGTTGTTACAAACGGATTTCAATCTCCGACATACATATTGATTTAATTTAACGCAGGATACATCAATTTATTTAAATCTTCTCCGAAGAAGTAGCGGTAAGCGGCAGGTATAAAGTAGCAGTTACATAATTCGCCAATCCAAACAATTCCATATATCAAGCCATAAACTTGTTTAACTTCCGCTGACCTTCGTATTGTGTCTCTATAGAATTGAAACCATGTTCTCATACATAAACACATGAACACAAATACCTACATAGCAATTATTAAGGTATAATTATGTACATATGAAACAAAAGTAGTTGACGAAGTGAAACCAGTTAGAGTTCATCGAATTTAAGTAAGCGACGCGTGAAGATCTGCAAATGTGTGCGGAACCCACACTGGTTATTTCCCCAGCTGAGCAAGTTATAGCGGTTTTTCCTGCGGCTTGTATGCTTGTATATAAAGTTTTTATTAGTCACAGACCTCCATTTGTGAGTCTATCGCAGAGACGGTGTGGTCGTGTTCACAGCTTCTGGCGAGAAACTCACAATGACGGACAGTGATGTGCATTACAGTCGTATCGCTGTACCCATCACCACAGCCTTCCGGCCACCAATGGTGTCAATCCTGGTGGAGTACTTCGTGTTGGCACTGACGTTCGCAGCCTTCACATACGGAGTGACATCATGGTGCCTCATCAACAAGTTCCGACACTTCAGAAACTTTGTGTACATCAACGCTGTCATGTCAAGTTTGTTACGATTAATAACAGTGTCGCTTATCATTCCTGGTGTGATGCAAATCATTGTGATTGATGACCAGGACATTCTTGACATATGCCGCTACATTTGTACGTATTTCTCGGCAGTGCAGAACTATTGGATGTTAGTAATATGTTACATTTTTTACGTGGATATTGTGAAAGTGTTTCGTGGACATGTGAAAAGGAAGTATTTGAAGTGTTGCCTGTTTGCCTGGGGGATACCTTTTGTGACATTTTTGTTGTATTATTTATTCGTGTTCTATAATCGCAGAGAGCTGCATTTGTATGAGCCAGACTCTACGTGGGATGTAGTTGCTAATTCTGTGGAAGTATTCATCATAGTTTCGCCTTTAATGATTAACTGTTGTCTTTACGCTGCTGTGTTGTATTCTCTGTGTAATTGTTGTAAACCGAAAGCGACCACGTCTACTAACAATTGGCGTCGCTTCTACATAGCAACGTTGTTATTTCTCTTGAGTGACGTAATCGTGTTGTCTTCATTCATATGGGACGTAATGAGCATTACTTTTTCAATAAGGGCGGTTATGTCTAAGTTGCAACAAATAGCAATTGCCTTATTTCTTCCTTTAGTGAGGAGTAATAGGGAATTATGGCAACAATATTATGCTCAGAAAGTGGCTAAGAATATTCCGTGAATGAGATGTATTCTTTGAGTTGTATTTTTGGAATTTCTTCGTCAATATTTGACACGATTGATAAATAAAATTCGAAAAACAAAAGAAGGAATCTTGTCTCAATGCGTTTTGTTTTTTGTGAGTAAGTAAACTCGGATGGTAAATAAATAAATGCTTGGTGATTCATCAGTGTGAAAAAACCCAAGATTACCATATATATGCGTGGTGAATACACTTAAAAAGTAGTAGTTACGACGAAACTAAGTATGTATACTAATGTAATAAGTATACGTCTAAGTTTTATAATAAGAATATTAAATACTTTAAAAAAAAATCAGTGTTTATTTACACCGCATGCCTTTATTATAAATAAGAATAACATATCGGTCAATTTGTTACTTTGAAGTAAATATCTAAAATATACTTGGGCGAGCCTGTTGTCATTAACCGGGCACACATCATAACTCCGAGCTGCTACTGAGAAATTCATAGAAAAACCCAATAACACTTTGCTCGTCCTGGAAATCGGACCCAAGACCTCTAGCGTAGCAGTCGTGCTTAGGACCACTAGGCTAACGAGGCAGTATCTAAAACAATATAAAGCAAATATCTGAAATGTCAGTAAATATAATTATAAGTTGTTAAAAAAACAACTTTACTAAATTTTTCACAGGTAAATGCAATTTACATGTGAATAAGAATTTGAAGACGGACGGCGCCGCCGAGGCCGGCCTAGAAAGAGGTGGCGAGACGATGGACGCGTACCACGAGGGATGGTTCGAGGTGGCTCAAGAAAAGAGCAAATGGAAGGAATTGGGGAGGCCTTTGCCCAGCAGTGGGACAGTACGGGCTAAATAAAAAAATGCAATTTAGTAAAATTTATTACCAAACTAGTGTCGTGATGGCCCAGTGGCTAAGGCTGCCCGCCTTCCATGCACAAGGTTGCGGGTTCGCAACCGGTCACGGGCAAGTACCAATGTGACTTTTTCTAATTCATATGTACTTTCTGAGTTTATCTTGGACATTACTGACATCGGTAACCAAGTCAGAGGCCCTTGTGGCGGTTTAGAAACTCTGACACTAGGTTGTGTGGGGTCGTTAGACCTTACTGCCTACACGATAACAACAACATTACCAAACTGCCAAATTTTTTCTTTGCAATTTATTAGTTTTTCTATAGGTACTGACCAAGTACACGAAATTTGTAATTTAGATTTTTTAACACCTTATATATTTGCAGTAACTACTTATGTTTTTATTGCAATGACACTAGGTCATTGACCCGTGTTCGAATGCTTAAGGAATCTTGCTAACGAGCAGTGTGAAGAAACCAGTCTTACCGGGCACCGTGTTACCCAGTAACTGGGTTGTGGCGGTTAGATTTGTACTTACTTCATGGTATAAAGCTGCATCCGTTTAGACTTTTTTAAATTTATCATTGGATGGCAAACCGGCCCTCCTGAAGTTAAATGGTCACCGCTGCCTTTAGACGTCTGCAATACCAGAGGCCCTTACATTGCGTTGCTATCCCAGAGGCAAAGTTGAAATGTCTCATGTGCCTGTAATCACATCGGCGCCCATACCCTCTTCCGGGGCTGCGGGTTGTTCGAACGAGATACCGCGCCCCCGGAATGCAAAGGGCACAAGAAGGAACATGGATGGGTTTTAGTCAGTAAAAGTCTAACACTTCCTCCCGCCCCGCCCGGGGCGGGGGAAGTCATTTGATGATTTACCATCGGTAAAAAAAACCATACCCTCTTAACTGGGAACACAGCAACGCTGCTTTGCGGTAGAAATAGGTATGTATACTTCCATGTTAATTAAACATGTCAACACAAACGCAGGTAATAAAATAACTATTTTGTGCTATGCTATATTATTTATTTTAATACAAAAGTTTGACACAATTTGGATTTATGCTAATTATATCCATGTCTTAGGATGCATTCGTGATTAAAGGCCACTTTCACCAAAATAAAATAAATAATAAATAAATAAATATCTTGGGACAACTTACACACGGCTATCTGATCCCAAGCTAAGCAGAGCTTGTGTTATGGTAACCAGACAACTGATATACATACTTATATAATTTATAAATACATACATATTATAGATAAATCACACCCAGACACAGAACAAACAATCATGCTCATCACACAAAGTTTGTCCTGGGTGGGAATCGAACCCACGACCTCCGGCTTAGCAGTCAGGGCCACTAACCACTAGACCAACAGGCCCGTCAGAATATCACTAACAATATATAGTGCTCAAACGTTTTTAGAACATCATTGCATCCCTGTCATATTATTATCATCATCATCTCAGCCATAGGACGTCCACTGCTGAACATAGGCCTCCCCTTTAGATCTCCACATATACCGGTTGGAAGCGACCTGCATCCAGCGTCTTCCGGCGACCTTTATTAGGTCGTCTGTCCATCTTGTTGGTGGACGTCCTACGCTGCGCTTACTATTCCGTGGTCTCCACTCTAGCACTTTTCGACCCCATCGGCCATCTGCTCTGGCCATATATTATTATTATATGAAGTGGCAAAGACACAATGATAATATAAACACATTTAACACTAAATTTATTTAGTGACTGCCTCGTAGGCCTAGTGGTCCTGAGCGCGACTGCTACGCTAGAGGTCCTGGGTTCGATTCCCGGGTCGAGCAAAAAGTGTTATTGGGTTTTTCTATGAAATTCTCAGTAGCAGCTCGGAGTTTGGATTTGTGCCCGGTTAATGGCAATAGGCTCGCCCCCTATTACATGGGACCTAAATATACCGGCGAACTGTGGGTGTACATTGGTAGACCTCTGCCTAACCCTTCGGGGAATACAGGCGTGATGGTATATATATATATTTAGTGATTTTGGTGAAAGTTGGCCATAATTCATTAACAATTTTACTTAAATTATAATAATACCAGCCTCTTAGTGTCCCACTGCAGGGCAAGGGCTTCTTACCATACACACAAGGTAAGAATATTGATCGACAAAGATTTGAAAATGCCACTCCCTTTTTTTGAAACTAATGTTAATTGGGTTTAATTGTGTCAAAACGAACCACGCCCACATCAAAAGTTCTCCCATTTTTTGGAAGAATTGTCATTTATTTACTATCGTCATATCAGCCACAGGACGTCCACTGCTGGACATACGCCTCCCCCATAGATTAACGGATTTGGATATTTATCGCTAATTATTTTTTTAACATTTTTTTGTGTTAGTTTGGGGTATAGATTAAACTGTTATTGCAAGATAGTAATATGGCACATTTGGCATATTAAATTCACGTATTTAATGTTGATACATAGTTATTGAGACACTGTGGTTTGGCTCATTTTAACAGAACTAAGCTCAGTTAAGTTGCTCAATTTGTTTCCCAATCACGTCATATTTCTTCTTAAACGATTCTCATAATATTCATACCATAATGCCCGATTACTTTTTAGTAAAGGCACAAACAAAGCCAGGGCTATTACTTGTATGTTCAATGTTATAGCACGTAGTGGGAATGACCAATTAAATAACTCCCAAATAGCCACTGTCAATACATTAATGTTAGTTAATACAAACATAGCGCTAGCGGTACACAAGCGACGACAATTTTCTTTCATTCTTTCTTTTTTAGAAACCACTGTCGCGCTTTTGTCTTTACAAAAAAATAAAGAATACACAAGTTTTATAAATATAATGATGTTTATACATAAAGGGAAAATGGTGCATGTGGCTATTGTAATAAGAGTTATCATAAGAAGAATTAATTTTTCTTCATGGCTTTCTAATGCATATTCAATAATGAATAAAATCAGTCTACAAATACCTAACACTACTAGAGGCGTGCCCCAAGCCAAGATACAGCTTTTGAGAAACTTTCTCTTTACATTCTTTTGAAATACTTTAACAATATCGACATAAAACATATAACACATGATCAATAACCAATAGTTATACACAGCCGTTAAGTATACAAAAATGAAGAAATGTATAAGCGAAGAAAATCCTTGAAAACAAGGTACATAAGTAATTGTTACTACTGATACTCTGAGAAGATTCACAAACACTGCATTTAGATACACGAAGTTGTTGAATTTTCGAAACTTTCTTAAGACACAGTACGATATCACTCCGTAAATAAACGTTACTATTGTGAGTGAGAATTGAATGTAATGTCCGATCAAATATGATTTGCATGATACGTAGATGTCACTTTCCACTACACTCGAGTTTTCAACATTTTTATAAACTTCTGCCATGATGAAGATTAAATTTTGTTGTAATTTTCCATTGTTAAACAATTGAGAACTGAAATGGCGACGAGAGACACTATTGTCACTATAACAAGGTCGATTTTTATAAAAGATTCACTTCGAACGTTACTAGAAAAGGGTTTGGAACCAACTAATATTATTACACCAGATTTCGGCTATTTTGTATGGTAATCGATTTTATTTATCTTATTTTATCTTTTGACAGTTCATAATGGTATAAGTAGTCAGTAACAGCGCATCAAAACGTACCGCAATTAATGCAAAATGTATAATGGTTGGTTCCGCTGATATGTGGTTGTAGTAGAGCTCTTTGTGAAGGAGCTTGTCCGGGGTAGTACTACCACCATACCAATTTCTGCCGCAAAGCAGCGTTGCTGTGTTTCGGTTAGAAGGGCATGGAGTGCTGGAGAATTACATGTTCATGAGACATTTCAATTCTTTCTCTGGAGTGACAACGCATTTGCAAGGTCTCTGGTGTTGCAGATGTCTATAGGCGAAGGTGAGCACATAACATCAGATGAGCCGTCGAACGAGGATTTAAAAAAAATTGTGGAAAGATCTATTTTTTTATCCCATCGATTTTCCTAGGTAGAAAATACTGTAAACGTAAAATCGTTAGGCAGTCGCTCTTTGTAAAACATTAGTATTCAGCTGCATTCGGTTAGACTGGAAGCCGACCCCAACACATTTGGAAAAGGCTAGACAGATAATGTTTTATGCTTGTGACTGTACGACACTACTTACCGCATAATGTACTGTATATTTTCACACATTTGTATGAAATGTATTTTTTGCATGCTATATGGCGATATGAAAGGCTTTTACGGACTCCTAGTACCATTACGAACTGTATCGATAAGACAAGATAAACAAAATAGATTAGTATATTAAGGCTCCATTCATACTGGCGCGACGCGACAAAGCATCGCGCGAATAAACATAATCGTTTATTCACCTGCCTCGTTAGTCTAGTGGTCCTAAGCGCAACTGCTACGCTAGAGGTCTTGGATTCGATTTCCAGGTCAAGCAAAGTGTTATTGGGTTTTCTACGGAATTCTTAGTAGCAGCTTGGATTTAGGATTTGTACCCGATTAATAGGCTCGCCCCCTATTACATGGGACCTAAAACATACCGGCGAACTGTGTGTGTACATTGGTAGGTACACTTATGCCTAACCCGTCGGGAACACAGACGTGATGGTATGTATGTATTATTTTTGTTTAAAAGTTTATTATATAACTCGAAGCCAGAAACTAATAATATACCATCACGCCTGTATTCCCCGAAGGGTTAGGCAGAGGTGTACCAATGTACACCCACAGTTCGCCGGTATATTTTAGGTCCCATGTAATAGGGGGCGAGCCTATTGCCATTAACCGGGCACAAATCCAAACTCCGAGCTGCTACTGAGAATTTCATAGAAAAACCCAATAACACTTTTTGCTCGACCCGGGAATCGAACCCAGGACCTCTAGCGTAGCAGTCGCGCTCAGGACCACTAGGCCAACGAGGCAGTTAAAGGTAAGCCAGAAACTTAATAAAAATAATAGATTTCGCGACTCTTAACTTCAGCTGCGCCAGTGTGATTGGAGCCTAATTGTACAAATCTTGTTTACCCACATTACTTACCTAGTTTGGTTCTGTTCATACTAAAGTAATTTTCGATGTGATTTTTTTATTATAAGCACATTGTCGGAGTCACCTGCAACGGTCGCAATTTCTTTTTTCAAGAGAACTTATTATGAGAAGTGTACGTGTCTGTGTGTTAGGCTAAAGTTTGAAGATCATCATGGCGGATAGGATTCTTAGTGAAGCCTCTACAGCGAGTCCTAATGATGACCAAGAGCAAGGAACAGTTATTTACATAGTCGTCATGCATTATGTTCAGTTTGCCATGATCCTGGTGACGTTTACCTACGGAGTGATATCGTGGTGCCTCATTAAGAAATTCCGCAATTTCAACAATTACGTGTATCTAAATACGATATTAGTTAATATATTACGTTTATCAGTAGTGTCCATTACTGAATCGTACACTGGCGTTGTCTTTGAAACATTTATTCAGTTTACAATCTTTTTATTTTTCTCTACAGTGTACAACTATTGGTTACTGGTCATGTGTTATATGTTTTATGTAGATGTGGTGAAAGTTTTTCATGGAGATATCAAAAGGAAGTTTCTCAAGACTGTCCTTTTTGCTTGGGGCGTGCCAATAATAGTAGTAACAATTTGTTTGATTCTGTTGCTTATAATTCTAAGAGTATTACAATGTGATGAAGATAAATTGTTGTTTCTTTTTCTCATTATGGGAACATTATTCACAAGCAACATTTTGCCTTTGACAATAAACGTAATAGTGTTTATTAAGCTCGTTCGTTCCCTGTTCTATTGTAAAGATAAGAACGCGTGTGCGATGCCAAATAAAGAAAGAAAAATAGATAATTTGCGTCGTTTATTGACAGCAACGTCTATGTTTATGTTGACAAATGTTAATGTTTTTATCTTTTTAGTTTGGGATTTTTTTGACATTTCATTTTCTATACAATTTGCCACATTAAGTGTTCAAACTGTTGCGCTTGCGTTATTTGTTCCACTTGTGAAGAGTAATCGTGTTTTGTGTTATGAGTATTATAAGAAAGTAATGAAAAGGATTAGGTCGTGATTGTCCTTTGCAAGAGTATAGGCAGAACCTTCCAGCTTACCTGTTTTAGTGAGCAAATGTAATGTCGAAAAAACGCAGCAACAAATAAGGTTCAAAATAGAAATGTAATTTGTTTAGAAAAACAATCAAACTCAAGTAATTTTGAGGTTTATTAATAAAAGTCAGCCATGCTAAAATATCGTATGTCTGAAGACGAATGTAATCATGATATGAATATTTTGTGATAATAGGTACTTAGCACATTACGTACTGATTTAAAATAAATATTGTAAAATTTCAACATGTGTTTATTTGCCTGCCATATTAGAGCGTCGGTCTTTTCTCCATAGAAACGCTCTCACCTGTTTTCTTTCTGTGTAACGATTGGAAGGCAATTATTTTTTACAGGAAAGTAAATACCACCTGTGTGTGTTCCTTTTTTTTTATATAGACGGGAAATCATCAAATAACTTCCCCCGCCCTGGGCGGGGCGGGAGGGAGTGTCAGAATTTTACTGACTAAAACCCATCTATGTTCCTTCATGTGCCCTTTGCGTTCCGGGGGCGCGGTATCTCTTTCGAACAACCCGCAGCCCCGGCAGGCATCGGCCCTCAGTGGCCCCATCCAATTTTACTGACATCTCCTTGAGGCGCGCGTGGAACACGAACGCGCCGTCGACACGGTGCAATATCAGAGGCCTTGCATATGCGTTGCCATCCCAGAGACAAAGTTGAAATGTCTTATGTGTTCCTATGACACATTTTACCTGGGTCACTGAGATGGCAACGCCTTGCAAGGCCTCTGGTATTGCAGATGTGTATAGGCAGCGGTGACCACTTAACATAACCACCGGTAATTTGCCATCCAACGAAAAAAGGAAGGAAATCTATTGTTTTCGGTAGAGTGATGAATCAGATGATGTAAATGTACTGCTGATTGCGTATGATAACATAGCTAGTACGTTAAAAGCTCGCGGCGCGGCGGTTGATTGTGCGATTAATAGTAATACGTGGGCACTTCACGTGTAATGACGATGTGACACCAGCCTTATCATAAGTTAAGTTCATTTTCAGCTAGGAAAGGATGGATACGCGACTTCCAAAAAATGATCCGGGAACTAACTGCAGAATTGCCTCGTTAGCCTGGTGGTCCTAAGCGCGACTGCTGCGCTAGAGGTCTTGGGTTCGATTCCCAGTTCGAGCACAGTGTTATTGGGTTTTTCTATAAAATTCTCAGTAGCAGCTCGGAGTTAGGATTTGTGCCCGGTAAATGGCGATAGGCTCGCTCTCTATTTCATGGGACCTAAGGATACCGACGAACTGTGGGTGTACATAGGTACACCTCTGCCTTGCCCTTCAGGGAATACAGGCGTGATGGTACTGGTGATTATAATTCAGTTAGTGCAACACCATCCGCTGACGCAGTCATTAGGTCCGCAAGTGTGTAGATGACAGAGCGCCAGATAAAAAGTGGGCCATGGTCTGCGGAGAGATGTAGGTATGTATGTATTGTACAAACTAAGTAAAATTTATAAAAAAAACGAAGCTCATAGGGCATCAAAATCTCATCCGCCAAGTGCCCAAAAGGCTGGAAGCATTGACACGTATAACAATGCTGATACTTTGGCCCAAGAAAAGGCCAGCCTTCTGGTCACTAGTACACTAATTATTATTTTCTAAATGGGACAAACCCGCCACACTGTTCCCAAACCACTGCAAATTCTGTAAGCCAGAATCAACAGTGGCGACCACAAGAAAAGCGCCGAGGCAATGAAGCTCGACGAGTCCCGGAGAAACGATTCAACTGTGGAAAAACAGGACACACTTTGTGTGATGAGCATGATTGTTAGTTCTGTGTCTGGGTGTGATTTATCTATAATTTGTATGTATTTATAAATTATATAAGTATGTATATCAGTTGTCTGGTTACCATAACACAAGCTCTGCTTAGCTTGGGATCAGATAGCCGTGTGTGAGTTGTTTCAAGATATTTATTATTTATTATTATTATTAACTGTCTTGGATCCCGCAACGAAATTAATCAGCAAAGATTAGTGGACACACCAGCACGGTGTGTGTTGCAGTAGTACATTAGCAGTACACTAATTAGTTCAAACCCCGACGATCTCCAAAAATCTAATACAAATGACATAATGTTGCGAGCACCTAGAACATACTACGGCAGGAGGACTATCCTGTATGAAGGAGCACAGCTTTACAACAAATTGCCTCTGACTGTAAAAAACCAAAAGTCCATGTATTCCTTTAAACAACACCTAAAGAAACACATTTTAGCGGATTTAAAATCCTGAGCATTTTGTGTAGCACCTATTTTTATTTTTTATCGTTATACATATATAACCGTTTTTATCAAGTATCCGCGTCACGTCGCCTAAAGTACCCCAATAAGAAATAAGTTTTTCTCATGTAAGTGAATGTAATTCTTTTTGAGAAATAAAGATCTTAAACCAAAAAAAAAATGTCCCTTCTACACTACGCTTACATCAAAAGTTTAGATAAATATTCATCCCATTATCCCTACCTATTACTAAACATTACCGTACCGCTGATAAGGCGAGGATAATCAGAATCCATATTCAGTACGATAAGTGCACAAAATCAGGTTTATCACATTCGATTACTACAGGAATAATCAGTTCGAAATTTCTGTTGCATCGACTGTGTTGTTCGTCGCACCAGAATTATGTCGGCAAAATTTTTGTTTTAAGAAAATAATGATGAGGAATTATTATTAATTATTCTTGTCATGGCAAGTGACAACAGTGCGACTTCAAACCCTGCTGGAAGCGACTTTCACCTGAAGCCCGACCACATTACTGTTTTCGGTGTCGGACATTATATCCAACTTGCCCTGTGCTGTGTAACATTCACATACGGTGTGACATCGTGGTGCCTCATAAGAAAGTTCCGAAATTTCAACAACTACGTGTACCTCAATGCAGTTCTAGTTAATATTTTACGGTTAATTATCGTGTCAGTAACTTTAATTCATTGTGAAGAACGGAAGATTGATTTTAGGAACTGTTTTAACCTTTACTGGTTGGTGACCTTTGTTTATTTAACGACTGTGTACAACTGTTGGTTACTGGTACTGTGTTATATGTTTTACGTTGATATTGTTAAAGTTTTTTATCAAAATATTCAAAGGAAGTATCTTAAAAGCACTATCTTTGCCTGGGTTGTGCCTTTGGTATTATGGAAAATTTGTATTTTGTTAGCATTAATCATAAATGCTTTTACTGCAGAAGATGAGAGAGAACGTTTACTATTTTTGTTTGTAGGCGTATTCTCTTTGATCACGTGCAACCTAACGCCTTCGATTCTAAACTCGATAATTTTTGCAAAGCTTGTATATTCTATGTTTTTTACAAAAAAATCAAATGCAGTTTCTAAAAGTGAAAAATTTAAAGACAAATTCCGACGGTTCTCAGTAGCGTTTGCCATGTTCATTTTAAGTAATATATTTGTGTTGACTTTTGTTATTTGGGACGCTTTCGATCTTTCGCTGTTAGCACGAGGTGTTACATTAAGCATACAAATATTAGCCCTTACGTTATTTGTGCCTTTTTTGAAGAGTAACCGTGCATTGTGGTATGAGTATTATAAGAATCGGTCTACAAGGAGTATGTCATGATTATTTACTGTTTATTGCCGTTGACTAATTATGTGTATTTTTATACATTATGTGCATAAAGTTTGAGTAAATAAATAAATAAATGCTCAAGATTTTGCTTCCATCTTTCGCACTTATCGGGGTAAAATATAATTTGCCTTTTCATTTCGACTACCACTAAAGTTTAAATAAGAAAATGTGCTATGTGGTTATTTTAAATAAAGACTTTCTATTTTGATAAATTATCAATTATTCTTTTTTTCCACCACTTTCACCTCCGCCTACGCATCAGTTAACTTCCGCATCTGCCGAGGATCCTCACCTCCGCGTCACCTCACCTCCGCTAAGAAGGCCTTCGTTACAACCCTAATTCATACTTATGGAACAGTCCACCCAAAGAGAGAAGCGGATTGTGGGAAGAAAGACATCCACCATCTCATGATTAGGTACTTCAAGCCCCCAGAACACCTGCCTCCCGGGCTTAAATTGCATTGAAAGAAAGAAAGAAAGAAGAAAAACCATTTATTTAAGCGAAAGCAACGCACATAACATAAACTTACGTAACCTACATAAATATAAAAACAAAAGCTTAAATAAAAAAAATAAAAATCTCACTCGCATCTCAATTTCTCGCTTTTTAGTATCAACTTCCTGTCATCCAAATCCATGAAGAAACTGTCATGTTACGTAAGAAAAAGTCACAAGAAAGCAGAATATGCGATTTCGTTTACTTGGATTGGAAAAACGGATTCATGCAGGCAACGTAACGAGATATCAATTAGAGTTATATATTAAAACCTTCTCCAGAATGTAACAAATACTTTTCTGAAAACCACATCAAGATCAGTTCAGCCAAAGGCGAGATAACTAATTGCGGACAAACATACAATCGTCTTTGAAAATCTACAATCCAAGTAAGCAAAAAATTCCTATTTTTTTACTATTTCAAAAACTACTGAACCGATTTTGATAAAACATGCAGTATTCCCTAAGTTGAATAATACTTGGTACAACAAAAAAATAATTACTTAAATTGGACTTGTAGTTACGGAGATATGCGAACACAAACATAAAAACATACATACATACACTTTTGAAATTTGGCACACTTGTTCAGACGCCTATATAGACTAACATATACGAAAACTGGGCAGTTCTGGAAATATTACATAAATACGGGTCGAATTGATAACCTCCTTTTTTTGAAGTCGGTTAAAAAGCAAATAAAAATAATTTTATAATATTTTATTAATATTTATTTATATAATAAAATAAAATAAAATAAAGGTTTTTTTTTGTCTGTTTAAACAAAACAAACGGTAGTCTTTGGAACTACCAGTCGGATTGGCAAAAAAATATATAATTACATTTTATTTATCTAACCAAATAAGAAATTACCGGTTTGGCAGCTTAGTATGTTTCAAGCGCGCGATCTAAGCACACGTCTCCACTCATCATGTCTAGTGATATTCTCGCCGAACCAGACTTAATCTTCGAATGGGTCGTGGGTGCGATATGTGTGACAGTGGTCGTGTACGGAGTGACGTCATGGATTGTCTTAAGAAAGATCCGAGAGTTCAGAAGCTATGTGCTCCTCAACGCAATCCTAGCGAATTGTTTAAGAATGTTTACGTCATCCGTCATGCATCGTGATTTTGTCCTTCCCGCTTCTCTGTTCGAGAATGATAATTTAATAACTGTGTGTTCTTTTTTTATCAACTACTTTGTGACAGTGCAGAATTTTTGGATGTTGGTGTTGTGTTGTGTATTTTACGTTGATTTTGTGAACGTTTTTAACGGAGGCCTTCAAAGGATGTATCTAATAAGTAGCGTCTTTGCTTGGGGTGTGCCTCTGGTGACAACCTTATTGATTGTAATTTTACTGCCCCTTGTTTCGCCTGAATTTGAAGTGCATGTTTTAAGGAATTTAATATTATCACTACCTTTATTTATTAACGTAATACTCTTTATAACTATTGTTTGTTCCCTGTTCTGTTCAAAGACTACTGCGGGTACTGCTACTAATAAATGGCGTCGTCTCTACATAGCTACTTTGATATTTATTTTTGCCAATATCTTTTTGTTATCTGGTTTTAAAATGGACGTTTTTTTGAACTTTCAAGATACGTGGCAACGCTTTTGGCGGTCTCTCAAGTAATATTCATGGATTTATTCATTCTTTTAGTGAGAAGTAATAGGATATTATGGCGTGAATTATATGTAAAGAAAACGCCAAAGAACCTACCTGTGTGAACTTCAAACTTTCCAAAACGGGCTGAAGGCTAATTCTACTATTCCTAAACGTTCAAAATATAGTCACGCGGGGCTGAGCGCAGGTGAAGCGGGGTTTATTGCAACATAAAGTAATTATTTTGTCTTCCACCGGTTCTTGATTAATATCCTGGGTTTTTCATAAAAAAACTGATTTAGTCATAAGCCATAAACATATTTAACGACTAGGCTATATATATACCTAATATCACGCTACGATACACGGAGGCAGAGCAGTAAAAAAATCCGTAACTGAACGAGCTAGTATTAAATATTAACATTAAATTTATGTAAGTATACCGGCGAACTGTGGGTGTACATTGGTACACCTCTGCCTAACCCTTCGGGGAATACAGGCGTGATGGTATATTATATTTATATATTTAAATTTATGTAACCAAACTAGATAGCAACTTAAGAAATTACCGGTATGGCAGCTCAGTATGTCTCAAGCGCGCACCCAAGCTCTCGTCTCCACTCATTATGCCTAAAGACATTGACGTAGATCCATACTTAATATTGAACTGGAGCGTGTGTGCGGTATCTGTGATAGTGTTCGTGTACGGAGTGACGTCATGGATTGTCTTGAAGAAGTTCCGACAGTTCAGAAACTATGTGCTCCTCAGTGCAATCCTAGCTAATTGTTTAAGAATGTTTACGGACACCGTGATCTATGGGGTTTTTATCCTTCCCTCTTTTTTCTTAGAGAACGACAACGCATGGACGGCATTATTATTTTTTGTCTACTACTTTATGACAGTGCAGACTCATTGGTCGTTGGTGTTATGTTGTATATTTTACGTCGATTTTGTGAAAGTTTTTAACGGAGGCCTTCAAAGGAGATATCTAAAAAGTAGTGTCTTTGCTTGGTGTGTGCCTCTGACGACAACCTTATTTCATATGCCACTTTTTTCGCTTGGATTTTACGAAGATGTTATAAGCAGTGTAATATCATCATTACCGTTATTTATTAATGTAATACTCTTTATAACTATTGTTTGTTCCCTGTTCTGTTCAAAGACTACTGCGGGTACTGCTACTAATAAATGGCGTCGTCTCTACATAGCTACTTTGATATTTATTTTTACCGATGTCATATTGTTAGCTGCTTTTATATTGGACGGTCTGTTTCAACTTGAAGAATATGAGGCAATACTTTTAACTTTCTCTCAAGTAATATTTCTGGACTTATTTGTTCTTTTATTGAGAAGTAATAGGACATTATGGCGTGAATTTTACGTAAAGAAAACGTCAAATAACCTACCTGTGTAAACTTCCAACTTTACAAAAAGAACTGAAGATCGACGCTAATCATCTAAAATGTTCAAAATCTAGTCACAATCTTATTTTAGCGACAATTTTTAAGAAAATCTTGTCAAAAATTTAGATTTAAAACAGGGACAAGTTACGAGAAATGCCCCTCTTATCTCCTTATAAGCATACTCGAGCAGATTTCATTTATTAATTGAATATCAACCATAAAGCCTCTCTAATAGAGTTAAAAATTAATAGGCGTCAAAGAATGTCCGCGCGGCATCTTGCTTGCAACTACGCAATTGGGAAATCTATTTACGTTGTACTATGGTTCATTATCAATTAATGACTGGAAATTGCTGAAGTACATTGCTGCTCCGTCTTCCATGACTGTAACAGGAAATACATAACAAGAAACATGTGTATAATTATGTCTGTGCAACAACTATGGCGATTGATGTAAAGTAATTGTAAACATTGTGTTAATGTATTAATAAAAAAATATTACATACATACCATCACGCCTATATTCCCCGAAGAATTAGGCAGAGGTGTATCAATGTACATCCACAGTTCGCCGATATGTTTTTCGGCCCCATGTAATAGGGGACGAGAAAAAAATATTGTAATAATTAATTACTATTTTTAATGTAAAGCGCTTAGTTATATTTTGAAATTATATTCTTAATTTAAGTTCTTGAATCGTCATTTTTCTAATATTAGTATTGTTTTATTGTTTAGAGTCAATAGTTTTGTTTATTATTGTATGTGTTAAGTTCTAGATATTGGAGTATACATGTGAAGGTGTAATAAAGAAGGTTTTGTTACTAAGTTTAGTTTGTATTGGTACTTGCCTGATATCAAACCCACAACATTGTGTACAAGAGGCGGACGACTTAACCGCTGAGCCGTCACCAGGCGTATTATTAATACGTCATTTCTTTGATCTTTAAATACAATGTTTTTTTATAAAATGGTGTGGTTTTATTGATGAATTTATAATGAACCAAAAAAACTACAGAAAATAATTAAAAACAGCATCTATATCTTACACGGAAATTTCAACTCTATTCTAGATTGACTATAGTTCATTATTAATGATTTTCCAATATAAAGACGTTTCCCGTTATTTGTCTCGCAATGTTTGTGTGGATTTCAAATAAACATTTTGTTTGGAATCTAATACACAATAACAACACATAACATACCATCGTAGTATGAGATCCGTAGAAGAAAAATATACCCTCATCCGTTATTTAATAATGGTAAGGATTATATGCAAGATCAGACATAGATTGATACATCGCACGTGGGTTGCCTAGCTAAATCGCGTACCAAAAGTGTTAAATATTAAAAAATGTGGGCCAATTTTTTGGGTAAAATCCCCCCATCTTTAGGTAAATCGTGCATTAGCTGATAGAATATATACCCCAAGGAATCAAAAAAAGTAGGGTTGCCTAATCTCATCCGGGGCTAACTGTAGGTTTGCCTGGTTTGAAGGTGGGCAAAAATGGAGTAAAATACCCCCATCTGTTATTTAATCGAGATGTATGTCAAATGAAAGGTTATTTTTATTCCCAATCCAACTGTATAGGGTTGCCTTATCAAAAATGGGGCTAAGTACATGGTTGCCTAGATTTTAGTTGTAAAATTGTCATATTTGAAAAATGGCACCTAGCCGCAGTTTCGGTCAATACCTCCTTTGTGACTCATTTTACGATATAAACATTAAAAAAAAATATAAAAAAAATATACCATCACGCCTGTATTCCCTAAAGGGTTAGGCAGAGGTGTACCAATGTACACCCACAGTTCGCCGATATAAACATGTTAAACAAAATTAAAGAACAGGAAATTTCCTACAATTTGTGGTAAACAATTTTTTTAAAAGATCAATAGTTCTGGCGTACAAGTTCCGCAAAGTGTACTTCAACATGCATTTTGGCCAAAGAAACTCTTTTGCAATATTTCATCATTTACTTCCATTTATGTATTCATTTGATCTTAAATTAAAATTCATTTAAGTCATTGATATTTATTACAAATAAATACCAATAATTGACACAACGCGATCGAAGTCGCGGGCAAAACCTAGTTATTTATAAACACAAAATGTTGGAGCATATTCCTATACAACCTTTTCTGTTTTTTTTTTGTTTTGCCCAGTGCAGTAGTGGGTTTCTGTGTTTGTATGGAATTTAAAAAAAAAGTCTTTAGTTTGGAATCTTTACTAATATAATAAAGGTCAAAGATTTTTGTTTGCCTGTTTAAACGTGCTAATCGTCTGTTGAATCGGAAAAACCTTTGTATTTGATAAACAGATGCATGAGTCATAATACAGGCTATATAACATCACGCTACGCCTACAACACACGGGGGCGGAGCAGTAACCTAAGACGCTAACTATAAACGCGGGTGAAAAAAAACTACGCAGACGAAGTGGCGGGAAGAAGCTAGTATTAAATGTTGATATTGAATGTACGAGTATGTAACCAAACTTGAATAGCAACTTGCGAATTCCCAGCTTAGCAGCTTAGTACATTACAAGCTCGCGACGCAAGCGCACGTCTCTTCTCATCATGTCTAGTGACATCACGTCTCCTCTCATCATGTCTAGTGACATCACGTCTCCTCTCATCATGTCTGACACTGACGAACCAGAACCAGTAGGGCCAGACTTAATATGGGACTGGTGCGTGTGTGCGGTATCTGTGATAGTGTTCGTGTACGGAGTGACGTCATGGATTGTCTTGAAGAAGTTCCGACAGTTCAGAAACTATGTGCTCCTCAGTGCAATCCTAGCTAATTGTTTAAGAATATTCACGTCCGCCGTGGTGTATGAGCTTTTTATGGATCCCAGTGATCTGTACCAGAATGACAATTTAGATTTGTTTCTTATTAACTTTAGCGTTTTATACTTTCTGACAGTGCAGACTTATTGGTCGTTGGTGTTATGTTGTGTATTTTACGTTGATTTTGTGAAAGTTTTTAACGGAGGCCTTCAAAGGAGGTATCTAAAAAGTAGTGTCTTTGCTTGGGGTGTGCCTCTGATGACAACCATATTTCAGCAAATTTTATTGCCACTTTTTTCGCTCCCAGTGTTTTACGAAGATGTTATATTCCATGTATTATTACCACTGCCTTTAATTATAAACATAATAGTTTTTATAACTATTGTTTGTTCCCTGTTCTGTTCAAAGACTACTGCGGGTACTGCTACTGATAAATGGCGTCGTCTCTACATAGCTACTTTGATATTTATTTTTACCGATGTCATATTGTTAACTGCTTGTATATTGGACGGTCTGTTTCAACTTGAAGAATATGAGGCAATACTTCTATCTTTCTCTCAAGTAATATTTCTGGACCTATTTGTTCTTTTATTGAGAAGTAATAGGACATTATGGCGTGAATTTTACGTAAAGAAAACGCCAAATAACCTACCTGTGTAAACTTCCAACTTTACAAAAAGAACTGAAGATCGACGCTAATCATCTAAAATGTTCAAAATCTAGTCACAAAAATGTAGGTTTAAAACAGGGACAAGTTACGAGAAATGCCCATCTTATCTCCTTATAAGCAATATACTCGAGCAGATTTCATTTATTAATTGAATATCAACCATAAAGCCTCTCTAATAGAGTTAAAAAATAATAGGCGTCAAAGAATATCCGCGTGGCATCTTGCTTGCAACTACGCAATTGGGAAATCTATATACGTTGTACTATGGTTCATTATCAATTAATGACTGGAAATTGCTGAAGTATATTAGGTACTGCTCCGTCTGCCATGACTGTAACAGGAAATACATAACAAGAAACATGTATAATTATGTCTATGCAACAACTATGGTGATTGATGTAAAACAATTGTAAACATTGTGTTAATGTATTAATAAAAAAATATTACATACATACCATCACGCCTATATTCCCCGAAGAATTAGGCAGAGGTGTACCAATGTACACCCACAGTTCGCCGGTATGTTTTTAGGTCCCATGTAATAGGGGACGAGAAAAAAATATTGTAATAATTAATTACTATTTTTAATGTAAAGCGCTTAGTTATATTTTGAAATTATATTCTTAATTTCAGTTCTTAAATCGTAATTTTTCTAATATTAGATTGCTTTATTGTTTATAGTCAATAGTTTTGTTTATTATTGTATGTGTTAAGTTCTAGGTATTGGAGTATACATGTGAAGGTGTAATTAAGAAGGTTTTGTTACAAGGTTTAGTTTGTATTGGTACTTGCCTGATATCAAACCCACAACATTGTGTACAAGAGGCGGACGACTTAACCGCTGAGCCGTCACCAGCCGTATTATTAATACGTCATTTCTTTGATCTTTAAATACAATGTTTTTTTATAAAATGGTGTGGTTTTATTGATGAATTTATAATGAACCAAAAAAACTACAGAAAATAATTTAAAACAGCATCTATATCTTACAATGGACGAAGCAATAGAAACTACGTGCCGGGGTTGCCGTGTCTGTGCTGTGGAAAGTGAGGCGCCGCCGCGACATATGCCCTGCTCTTGGCCCTGGCCAGATAGACCGTGGGCCCGTATACATGTTGATTTTTTAGGCCCCATTGCGGGGCGGATGTTTTTAGTCATGGTTGACGCTAGAACCAAGTGGCTAGAAGTTACTCAAGTACCTAGTACAGCGGCTTCTCACACAATCAGCGTCTTAAGTGACGTGTGCGCACGTTTTGGTTTACCTAGACAAATAGTCTCGGACAACGGACCACCATTTACAAGCTATGAGTTTTCACGGTTCCTTAATGCCAACGGCATTGAACACATATTCTCAGGGCCGTATCACCCTGCTTCAAACGGGGCAGCGGAAAATGCAGTACATACGGTAAAAAGGGCGATTAAAAAAGCTATAAGGGAAAATTTAAACATACCGTTATTTATAAATAAATTTCTACTATATTATAGAAACACGGAACATTGTACAACCGGTGAAACACCGGCGTTTCTCATGTTCGGCCGTAGGTTGCGCACTAGATTCGACGCGCTGAGACCCAATAGGGACAATAAAGTTAGAGATGGTCAGTCGCGGCAACAGAAGTATGGCGCAACTGGGTCACGTCAGTTGCGTACGGGGGATGAAGTCTGGTTGCGTCAGTATACGGGGCAAGATAAATGGGTATCAGGAAAGGTAACAGAAAAGCTAGGAACCACGGATTATAAAGTAGTGGATTCGTTAGGTAGGGAAACTCATAAACATGTTGATCAGCTTAAACAACGGATGCGGAGTTCATTAATCTGTCCTTCCAGCCCGGTTAGAGAGAATTCAGAGACGGGAGAGGTCGTGATGGACCAGGAAACGCCCGGTCCGAGCGATCCGGCCCTCGGTGACTCAGGCGCAGCAAAGACCCAGCAGGAGGTCAGGGAACAACAGCATGTTGACGATTGTGTCGAACCAGAAACACAAACCTCTTTGCCTTCCCCTGAGCCGACCCAGTCTCGTCCCCTCCGGAGATGTAGAATTAATAAGCCAACTAATTATAAGTTATGATAAGGATGTTGTTTTTTTGTTTGTAGTTATGCTAATTAATTAGTCATTGTTATCTAAGTCAGTGTTTATGTATAATTATTAAAGGCACCTTGATTAAGTATAGGATTGTAATATTAGGTAAGCAAGTTATTCTTAAGTATATAATAAACGTGTGTTAGAATTAAGGGTGAAGGTGTAATGTATGTATAACCGGTGTGCGGGCGCTTACGACAGCGCCGCAACCTTGTAAACGTTTGAAGGACGGGCGGTCCACATTAAACTACTGTACTAGCAACACGTTGTTTTTATTTCAAATATCTCAGCAACCATTAGCTAATTGCCAGCAAAAATTAGCTAATCATTATACCCAATTTACAAATATTTTTGAAGAACAAACACTGATTGCTAATTAATCCTTTAAAGGTGTCGATCGTTAGCTACTTAATTTAGAACAACAGTAAATATTTCTCAAAAATTGGTTAATTACTGGGAATTTCTGTACTCATTACTTATTGACACAAATCAGCGTTATCGGACAATAGTATTTTTTTTATATTAACTAATGAGTACACAAATTAACTAATGAGTACACGAATTAACTAATGAGTACACGAATTAACTAATGAGTACTTCCACGAATTAACTAATGTTTACACAAATTAACTAAGGCGCACATAAAACCCGTTATATTTATGTTCGTTTATGTCAGATCTCAGCTAATTCGACCTCATTTTAATTTTAACAATTTTTAAACTTATATTCCTAGTGTGACAATTGTTTTTGTTGGTAGCGGCCATCTTGAAAAATATATTTTATTAAGTTTTTCCATTATTAGACCAGCACTACCCACCTATTCATAAAATGCGATCGGAAAATACATAATAAAAAATTTAAAATATTCTCCGATTTTTTAAAAAAAAAACCGCACCTATGCCCGATATATGAAATATACCAAAAAATTCTAAATAAATAGAGGTATGACCGTGTGTAAGGATATTACGGCCAAACGTGCGGTTCCGGAGATATTCGATATTTTTAACCTAGTTCCATACATTTTTTTTAACTTTTGTATTTTAAAAATAGATACACTGGCTCCAATGATCCCATATTTCATAATGAAGTATAATAATGGTCAAAGAATCCATTTCCAGCCAAAAAAACACGACTTTCAAAAAAAGCAAACGAAGTTCTATGAAACTCAAAATCCAGCCCACTGTGCGACGCGAGTTTGCCGGAACCCATGAATGGAATATAGAAATGGAAAAGTCCTGTTCGTAGTATTTTGTATTAGCAATGGTTATGAATGATTGATTCAATTCAATTCTGAATTTACCAATTATGACAAAATTTCGTGGTCAATTCTGGGATTTTGTTTTTTCTTCTTTTTATTACACAAATATGATCAGCAACAGGTACAAACAGGGCGCCATTTTTTTGTACTAATTAAAAAATAGTAGTGTATAACATCACTCTACGCCTACGTCACATGGGGGTGGAGCAGTAACCAAAGACGCTAACTATAAACGCGGGTGAAAAAAAAACTACGCAGACGAAGTGGCGGGAAGAAACTAGTATTAAATGTTGATATTGAATGTACGAGTATGTAACCAAACTTGAATAGCAACTTGCGGATTACCAGCTTAGCAGCTTAGTACATTACAAGCTCGCGACGCAAGCGCACGTCTCCTCTCATCATGTCTAGTGACGTCACGTCTCCTCTCATCATGTCTAGTGACATTGACGAACCAGAACTAGAAGAACCAGACTTAATATTCGACTGGTGTGTGGGTGCGGTATCTGTGATCGTGTTCGTGTACGGAGTGACGTCATGGATTGTCTTGAAGAAGTTCCGACAGTTCAGAAACTATGTGCTCCTCAGTGCAATCCTAGCTAATTGTTTAAGAATATTCACGTACGCCGTGGTGTATGAGCTTTTTATGCATCCCAGTGATCTGTACCACAATGACAATTTAGATTTGTTTCTTAACTTTAGCGTTTTATACTTTCTGACAGTGCAGACTTATTGGTCGTTGGTGTTATGTTGTATATTTTACGTTGATTTTGTGAAAGTTTTTAACGGAGGCCTTCAAAGGAGGTATCTAAAAAGTAGTGTCTTTGCTTGGGGTGTGCCTCTGATCACAACCATATTTCAGCAAATTTTATTGCCACTTTTTTCGCTCCCAGTGTTTTACGAAGATGTTATATTCAATGTATTATTAACACTGCCTTTAATTATAAACATAATAGTTTTTATAACTATTGTTTGTTCCCTGTTCTGTTCAAAGACTACTGCGGGTACTGCTACTAATAAATGGCGTCGTCTCTACATAGCTACTTTGATATTTTTTTTTACCGATATCTTATTGTTGTCTGCTATTGCGATAGACTTTTTTTTTAGTCCTTCAAAATTTGTGAGCTTAATTTTGTTAGCCTCTCAAGTAACATTTATGGACTTATTCATTCTTTTAGTGCAAAGTAATAGGATATTATGGCGTGAATTTTATGTAAAGAGAAAGCCAAATAACGTACCTGTTTATACTTCAAACTTTACAAAACGAACTGAAAGCCAACTCAAGTAATTGAGGTACAAGTGATAAAAAAAAATATATATATATTTAATCCGTTTAAACAAATGTTACGAAAAGACGCGTCGTCTGCTTTTCCAAGTATTGTACTTGACGAGTTACCGCATTTTTTTTTATTCCTCAAGCAAACAATTTGCAGGATTTCCCTACATTTGCGGCCTGTATTTTTTAATTAATTAATTTTACAAATTTTCATCTTACGTTAGCTCTTGAATTTATGTTTGACAAATTTTCTTTCGAGCTTACATATGATATCCAAATGAAATATTAGTTAATTATTTAGTAGTTCGATCATTCAAAGATCACAGAGATCGGCACGTGGGTGGATTAAGTGATCCAGATAAAGCGTTAAAACTTTGCAACACGACATCCCAATGTAAAGATTTTAAATTGTTAATAGCTTTTACAAATTCTTTACTAATATTTGAGATGAAAATGGAAACCACAAATCTGGTCAATTTCTGAGATACGTGATATATGGCATTTTCTTGAAAGTGGCAGATTGAGTGATCTAGTTTTTTCACCATAACTTTTTTAGAACAGGTTTTATAAATGTTTTACTTTACTTTCATGTTTTTACATTTTTTTACTAAAAAATAGGTACCTTTTTTGAATGGAATAAATAAACTTTTAAAATGATCACACGTACATACAACACGTACATGCCAATTCTGCTAATTTAAAACGTACAAAATCTAGTCGCAATCCCATCTCAGCAACAATGTATGTCAATTGACCCTCTTATTTACTTATAAGCAATATACTCGAGCAGATTTAATTTATTAATTGAATATCATCTCTGAAGCCTCTCTAATAGAGTTAATAAATTAAAAATTTAAAAAACCCTCGACTCAAAATCCTAAGTTCCCTTTAAAAAGTAAAAAAAATAAAATACGTCGCGTTGGGGGACCGATGTTGCATTTTGGGACTGTCCCGAGCGGTCCCCCAACGCGACGTATTTTATTTTTTAAAGGGCTTAGGTTTTTGTATTGGGGATTTTTAAAATTTTTAATAAATTTTTATTTTATACTTTTTATAGGTATTTTATACTTATTATAATTTCGATTTTGTTAAGTTGTAAATACATAATAGGTTCCTAATAATTTAATAACACACATGACAAATCATCTTTAGTTTTTCTTCCCTACTTTCACCCCCACAACTTTTAAACGGCTCAACCGATTTTCATCAAACATGTCTAAGAACACTCGCACATAAGTCACCTTTAATGCAAAACAAAACTAAATTGAAATCGCTTCATCCGTTCGGCAGCTATGATGCCACAGACAGACAGACAGACACCCCTCTTTTTGCGTCGGGGGTTAATTAGTTAATGGAAATAGCTGAAGTACATTGCTGCTCTGTCTACCCTGTATAGTAGTGATAGAAGGAAAAGAATAAAATGAATGTGTGATTATTTCCAACAACTAAGGTACCTAATTGAAGTAAAATAATTGTAAACATTGTGTTAATGTATTAATAGAAAAATATTGTAAAATTAATGACTATTATTAATGTAAAAGCGCTTAATTATAATTTGATATTGTGTTCTTAATTTAAATTCTTGACTGAGATGGTTTTAGAAGTTTTTCTTTTCTAATATTAGTATTGCTTTATTCTTTAGAGTCATTAGTTTTGTTTATACGCTAGCCAGATTCGTGTGGAATAGTATAGGACTATAGGCTATATAACATCACGCTACAAAGCAGTAACCACAGACATTGGCGTATCTAAAGTTAGTTTTCAGGGGGGGGGCTGGCCCCTAAGATGCCATGGCCGATGCGATGCATTGCGGTTAGGCGGAAGGTGAGCCCTACAGCCTGGGGTAGGCACAAGACCATTCTGGGGTGATCACGGTATATATATACACCTATAACCACAACAGCACAATGATGTAACAGCACGCGGATGAAAACACCACGCAAAAGATGTCGCGAGAAGTATATAGCTTGTATAAAATATTAACATTTAATTTATGTAACCAAACTAGAATAGCAACTTAAGAAATTACCGGTATGGCAGCTCAGTATGTCTCAAGCGCGCACCCAAGCTCTCGTCTCCACTCATCATGCCTAAAGTCATTGACGTAGATCCGTACTTAATATTGAACTGGTGCGTGTGTGCGGTATCTGTGATAGTGTTCGTGTACGGAGTGACGTCATGGATTGTCTTGAAGAAGTTCCGACAGTTCAGAAACTATGTGCTCCTCAACGCAATCCTAGCTAATTGTTTAAGAATGTTTACGGACACCGTGATCTATGGGGTTTTTATCCTTCCCTCTTTTTTCTTAGAGAACGACAAATCATGGACGGCATTTTTATTTTTTGTCTACTACTTTATGACAGTGCAGACTTATTGGTCGTTGGTGTTATGTTGTATATTTTACGTCGATTTTGTGAAAGTTTTTAACGGAGGCCTTCAAAGGAGGTATCTAAAAAGTAGCGTCTTTGCTTGGTGTGTGCCTCTGACGATAACTTTATTTCTTATAGTATTGCCACTTTTTTCGCTTGGATTTTACGAAGATGTTATAAGCAGTGTAATATCATCATTTCCGTTATTTATTAATGTAATACTCTTTATAACTATTGTTTGTTCCCTGTTCTGTTCAAAGACTACTGCGGGTACTGCTACTAATAAATGGCGTCGTCTCTACATAGCTACTTTGATATTTATTTTTACCGATGTCGTATTGTTAGCTGCTTTTATATTGGACGGTCTGTTTCAACTTGAAGAATATGAGGCAATACTTTTAACTTTCTCTCAAGTAATATTTCTGGACTTATTCATTCTTTTATTGAGAAGTAATAGGACATTATGGCGTGAATTTTACGTAAAGAAAACGCCAAATAACCTACCTGTGTAAACTTCAAACTTTACAAAAAGAACTGAAGATCGACGCTAATCATCTAAAATGTTCAAAATCTAGTCACAATCTTATTTTAGCGACAATTTTTAAGAAAATCTTGTCAAAAATGTAGGTTTAAAACAGGGACAAGTTACGAGAAATGCCCCTCTTATCTCCTTATAAGCATACTCGAGCAGATTTCATTTATTAATTGAATATCAACCATAAAGCCTCTCTGATAGAGTTAAAAATTAATAGGCGTCAAAGAATATCCGCGTGGCATCTTGCTTGCAACTACGCAATTGGGAAATCTATTTACGTTGTACTATGGTTCATTATCAATAAGCAAATGGAAATTGCTGAAGTATATTTTTAATATAAAGCGCTGAATTATATTTTGAAATTATATTCTTAATTTAAGTTCATGAATCGTAATTTTTCTAATATTAGATTGCTTTATTGTTTAGAGTCAATAGTTTTGTTTATTATTGTATGTGTTAAGTTCTAGATATTAGAGTATACATGTGAAGGTAGAATTAAGAAGGTTTTGTTACAAGGTTTAATTTGTATTGGTACTTGCCTGATATCAAACCCACAACGTTGTGTACAAGAGGCTGACGACTTAACCGCTGAGCCGTCACCAGCCGTATTATTAATACGTCATTTCTTTGATCTTTTAATAAAATGTAATTATAAAATCAGACGGTGTCGTTTTATTTATGAATTTATAATGAACCAAAAAAACAACAGAAAACTTTTTTACAAAAAAGAGAACCGCCTTCAAAAACTAAAAAGAGAAAAATAACTTTAGCTTTGGAAGTCGGCGGCTTTGGTTCTGTTTGTTGTTTTGTATTGCCACCGACTTCCAAAGCTAAAGTTATTTTTCTCTTTTTAGTTTTTGAAGGCGGTTGTCTTTTTTGTAAAAAGTTTTTTATTTCTCGCTTTTTAGTATCAACTTCCTGTCATCCTAATCCATGAAGAAACTGTCATGTTATGTAAATTAACAAGACACCACTAAAAAGTCATAAGAAAGCTGAATATGCGATTTCGTTTACCTGGATTGGAAAAACGGATCCATGCAGGCAACGTCACGGGATATCAATTAGTGATATATATATTAAAACCTTCTCCAGAATATAACAAACACTTTTCTGAAAACCACATCAAAATCGGTTCAGCCAAACGCGAGATAATTGCGGACAAACATACAATCGTCTTTGAAAATCTACAATCCAAGTAAGCAAAAAATTCCCTATCTCAAAAACTACTGAACCGATTTTGATGAAACTTGCAGTATTCCCTAAGTTGAACAATACCTAGTACAACTAAAAAGGTTTAACGAAGCCATGGGCCGGAGCGAGAGGGAGTAGGAAGCAGTCACCTCTTTCTGCGAAGCAGTTATACCGGAGAAGGAGGTGGCGGGACGGACGTCTGAGGTGGAGAACCTCTCGTCCCAGCCGCCGCGGCAGAAGTTCCGGGCATCGGGAGCCGCGAGACGACTACTGGCCACCGCAGACGCGAGCCTGTAGACCAGGGTTTCTTAAACTTTTTGTGGCCACGGACCACTTTCACAATTAAAAAAATTCCACGGACCCCTGTCAAAAAATATTTGGAAATGAAAAAAAAATACTTATTTGTATTACCTAATAAAAATCTTTATTTGGTACTTAAGTACTACTAAAACTAATGAGAAGGGTGCTGCTGTTTGGCTTCAATCAGAATATTAAATTGTCTGTGATTACGTATTGAATTCACCACTCAACAACTACAATGCGTCTCGTCGAGTTTACTACACAATTTCTTATTACACTCTACAAACTGACCTACTGCGGACCCCTGATACACATTCTACGGACCCCTAAGGGGTCCGTGGACCCCACTTTAAGAAACCCTGCTGTAGACGGTGAGAAATGGGTAGCTTACCGTCCATACGTTAAATACCGACAGGCGTATCAACGGCGCGTTCGTGTTCCACACGTGCCTCAAAGAGATGCCAGCAAATCGGATGGGCCAGTCAGGGCTGATGCCTGTCGGAGCTGCGGGTTGTTCGCAAGAGATAACGCGCCCCCGGAACACAAAGGGCACAAGAAGGAACATAGATGGTCAGTAAAAGTCCATCCGGAAAAATAAGAATAGGCTGTTGGATTAATGATTTGAAATTCTAGGATAGACACACACTATATAAGGATCGTATCAGGTGGCGTTCTTTGGTTTCTGCCTACGCCCATGAGAAAAAGGCGAGAGTTTATGTATGTATGTTCAAACATGTGGAGCAAACATAACGTTACCATTGCAAGTAACATAGATATTTCAAAATAATTTAATACTTAGACTGCTACGCTAGGGGTCCTAGGTTCGATTCCCAGGTCGAGCAAAAAGTGTTATTGGGTTTTTTTATGAAATTCTCAGTAGCAGCTCGGAGTTTGGATTTGTGCCCGGTGAATGGCAATAGGCTCGCCCCCTATTACATGGGACCTAAACATGTCGGCGAACTGTGGGTGTAGGTATATTGGTACACCTCTGCCCAACCCTTCGGGGAATACAGGCGTGATGGTATGGTATGTAACTTTATACTTATTACATTGGATGTCGACTCTGCTTCATCGCATTGCATCGCGTCGACCATGGCATCTTCAGGCCGCCCCTGAAAAATAACCCTAGATTCGCCAATGAATATGTTAAAATATTTGTTCTGTGCGAGAGCCGAACCCGGACACGCAGCGCAGCGAATTCAAAAGTGGTAAATAATTTAATTGAAATATTTTTTTTACTTTGAGTTTGTGGATTAATAATAAAAATAAAAATCTTTCTACAATTTCATTAAACTTTATAACAAAATCTTCTTAATTACACCTTCACATATATACTCCAATATCTAGAACTTAGATAACACATATAATAATAAACAAAACTATCTAAAGAATAAAGCAATACTAATATTAGAAAAGAAAAACTTCTAAAACTACCACAGTTAAAGAACTTAAATTAAGAACATAATTTCAAAGGAGATGGCTAAATGGAAGTATAGACCACTGCCCCATGTGCCAGGTACCATGTATAAATATGGTACTAGGTACAATGTAATGCTGAATGGCTAAATATTTGTATTTCATGTAAAAAAGATTCAGATACTTTTTGGGAATAATATAATGGTAAAATAATATTGCCTAAAAAGGAAAAAAAGGTGTGTGACAGTATGTAATTTTCTTCAACTGACAAAAAATAAAACGAAAAAGAATAAAACTAAAAACGAAAATGAGGTTGTATATTTATAAGCGAATGTTTGTGATGAAAAAGTTTTTTTTTTAGATACTTTATTATGTTTAATAGTTCACGAAAGTGCTAGGAAAATATTAAACACTACATAATTCATGAATGATTTTTTAAATATTATGAGGCTATGTAAGATTCATATACATTCCAGAATGTATCTGGCCCGGGGGCAGTCATTTAGCCATCACCTTTTAATTAAGCGCTTTTACATTAATAATAGTCATTAATTATTACAATATTTTTCTATTAATACATTAACACAATGTTTACAATTACTTTACCTCAATTAGGTACCTTAGTTGTTGGAAATAATCACACATTCAATTTATTATTTTCCCTCCATCACTACTATACAGGGCAGGCAGAGCAGCAATGTACTTCAGCTATTTCCAGTTATTAATTGATAATGAACCATAGTGCAACGTAAATAGATTTCCTAATTGCGTAGTTGCAAGCAAGATGCTGCGTGGAGATTCTTGAACGCCTATTAAATTTTTACTCTATTCGAGAGGCTTTATGGTTGATATTCAATTAATAAATGAAATCTGCTCGAGTATATTTCTTATAAATAAATAAATAAGAGGGGCATTTTCGTAACTTGTCCCTGTTTTAAAACTACATTTTTGACATAAATTGTTGCTGACATGAGATTGCGACTAGATGGTGTACGTTTTAGATTAGCAGAATTGGCATGTACGGGGGGTACGAGTGATATTTTTTAAAAGTTTATTTAATCCGTTAAATTAAAGGTATGTTTTAGTAAAAAAAATGTAAAAAACATGATAGTAAAATAAAACATTTATAAAACCTGTTCTAAAAAAGTTATGGCGAAAAAACAAAATCACTCAATCTACCACTTTGAAGAAATATACCAGATTTGTGGTTTTCATTTTCATCTCAAATGTTAGTAAAGAATTTGTAAAAGCTATTAACAATTTAAAGACTTTTTATTGGAATTGGGATGTCGTGTTGCAAAGCTTGAACGCTTTATCTGGATCACTTAATCCACACACGTGCCGATCTGAGCGATCTTTGAATGACCGCCCTACGCTAAATAACTCTGCGGGTTGCACTGTATCTAAGCTCGAAGGAAAATTTGTAAAACATAAAATTCAAGAGCTATCGAAAGTTATTTTATTTTTATACCACTGTAGGTGGCAAACAAGCTAACGGCCCGCCTGATGTTAAGCGGTCACCGCTGCCTATGGACACTTGCAACACCAGAGGCATCACTCGTGCGCTGCCGACCCCGTAAAAACCTCAAAACTCCTTTCTTGAAGAACCCCATGCTGTAGTCTCGTGGGAAAACCTTAGCAGGGAGCACATTCCACAACTTAAGCGTACGAGGGAGGAAGTTCCTCTGAAGCCTTACCGTACGGGACCACTTGGGTCCCGTACGGTACTACTTAGGTGCTTACTTGGGTTTTTAAATTAATTCATAATTTATTAATAAAGACAGGCCGCAAATGTATGGACACCGTGCAAATTTTTTGCTTGAGATGTAAAAAAAATGCGGTAACTCTTAAAGTACTATACTTGGAAAAGCAGACGACGTGTCTTTCGTAACATTTTTTTAAACGGATTAAATTATTTTTTTAATATATCTCTTTTACCTCAATTACATGAGTTTGCCTTCAGTTCGTTTTGTAAAGTTTGAAGTTTAAACAGGTAGGTTATTTGGCGTTCTCTTTACATAAAATTCACGCCATAACATTCTATTACTTCTCACTAAAAGAATGAATAAGTCCATAAATGTTACTTGAGAGGCTAACAAAATTACGCTCACTAATTTTGAAGGATTAAAAAAAAAGTCTATCGCCATAGCAGACAACAATATGACATCGGTAAAAATAAATATCAAAGTAGCTATGTAGAGACGACGCCATTTATTAGTAGCAGTACCCGCAGTAGTCTTTGAACAGAACAGGGAACAAACAATAGTTATAAAAACTATTATGTTTATAATTAAAGGCAGTGGCAATAACACATTGAATATAACTTCTTCGTAAAACCATGGGAGCGAAAAAAGTGGAAATAAAATTTCCTGAAATAAGGTTGTCATCAGAGGCACACCCCAAGCAAAGACACTGCTTTTTAGATACCTCCTTTGAAGCCCTCCGTTAAAAACTTTCACAAAATCAACGTAAAATACACAACACAACACCAACGACCAATAAGTCTGCACTGTCAGAAAGTATAAAACGCAAAAGTTAAGAAACAAATCTAAATTTTCATTCTGGTACAGATCACTGGGATGCATAAAAAGCTCATACACCACGGCGTACGTGAATATTCTTAAACAATTAGCTAGGATTGCACTGAGGAGCACATAGTTTCTGAACTGTCGGAACTTCTTCAAGACACTCCATGACGTCACTCCGTACACGAACACTATCACAGATACCGCACACACGCACCAGTCCAATATTAAGTCTGGCTCTACTGGTTCTGGTTCGTCAGTGTCACTAGATATGATGACAGGAGACGTGACGTCACTAGACATGATGAGAGGAGACGTGCGCTTGCGTCGCGAGCTTGTAATGTACTAAGCTGCTAAGCTGGGAATTCGCAAGTTGCTATTCAAGTTTGGTTACATACTCGTACATTTAATATCAACATTTAATGCTAGCTTCTTCCCGCCACTTCGACTGCGTAGTTTTTTTTTCACCCGCGTTTATAGTTAGCGTCTTTGGTTACTGCTCCGCCCCCGCGGTCGTGGGCGTAGCGTGATGATATACACTACTGTTTTTAAATTAGTCCAAAAAAATGGCGTCCTATTTGTACCCGTTACTGATCTTATTTGTGTAATCAAAAGAAAGAAAATCCCAAAATTGACTACGAAATTTTGTCTTATTGGTAAATTCAGAATTGACTTGAATCAATCATTTATAACCATTGCTAATACAAAATACTACGAACAGGACTTTTCCATTTCTATATTCCATTCATGGGTTCCGGCAAACTCGCGTCGAAGCCTATTGAGTGACATTTTGGGATATAAACAAACGGTAATAACTTGGCTGTTTATGAATATTATTTATTGAGACTTTTTAAAAAGTAGTGTTGCATAGCCTATATTATTCCTTATACAGTATCTGACTTTCAAATAAAAAGAATGTTTCCAATTCAACAGGCGATTAGCACGTTTAAACAGACAAACGAAAAACTTCTCACTTTTATTATATTAGTAAAGATTCTAAACAAAATACTTTTTTTGTTACAAATATTCCACACAAACACACTGCTGCACTGGTCAAAACAAAACAAAAAACAGGAAAGGTCAACGCTCAAAAGTGTACCAATATGCTCCAACATTTTGTGTTTATAAAAAACTAGGTGTTCCCGCGACTTCGTTCGTGTTGTGGTTTTAAAACACGACCTGCCAGCGACTTCCTCTTCGGGGCTTATTTAATTGATTTAATCATTTATTTTATTAAAAGATCAAAAGAAATGACTTATTAATAATACGGCTAGTGCAAGGATCGCCCTGCGGACACGGTGGAGCACACCGTGGCGGTGTGCCGCGCTTGGGCGGAGCACTGCCGCGTCCTCGTGGCGGCCATCGGCGGCGCGGCGGCGAACTCTCGCGCCCGGCCCTGGTGCAAGCTTTGGTTCGGAGCGAGAGGGATAGAAAGCAGTCGCCTCCTAACTGCGAAGCAGTTATGCTAGAGAAGGAGGTGGTGGGACGTCAGAGGCGCAGATCCTCTCGTCCCAGCCGCCGCGGGAGACGCTCCGGGCGTCGCGAGCCGCGAGACGACTCCCGGTCACCGTAGACGCGGGCCTGTGCGCGGTGAGCAATGTGTAGGTCACCGTTCTTACGATAATTGACGACAGAACATGTCGACGGCGCGTTCGTGTTCCACGCGCGCCTCAAAGACATGTCAGCAAATATTCGAAAGGGCCACTCAGGGCCGATGCCTGCCGGGGCTGCGGGTTGTCCGAAAGAGATACCGTTCCCCCGGAACGCAAAAGGTACAAGAAGGAACAAGGATGGGTTTTAGTCAGTAAAAGTCTGACACAGCCATTTTATGATTTCCCATCGGTAAAAAAAGTGGGTGAGTACAGGCGTGATGGTATGTCATGTGTTGTTGTTGTGTATTAGATTCCAAACAAAATATTTATTTTAATTCCACATTCCAAAGGTCTTTTTGTTGAAAAATATTTGATAATGAACTATAGTCAATCTAGAATAAAGATGGAATTTCCGTGTAAGATATAGATGCTGTTTTAAATTATTTTCTGTTGTTTTTTTAGTTCATTATAAATTCATTAATAAAACCACACATTATGAATTTATAATAGCATTTTATTAAAAGATCATAGAAATGACGTATTAATAATACGGCTGGTGACGGCTCAGTAGCTAAGTCGTTCGCCTCTTGTACACAATATTGTGGGTTTGATATCAGGCAAGTACCAATACAAACTAAACCTTGTAACAAAACCTTCTTAATTACACCTTTACATGTATACTCCAATATCTAGAACTTAACCCATACAATAATAAACAGAACTATTGACTCTAAAGAATAAAGTAATACTAATATTTTTAACTCTATCATAGAGGCTTTATGGTTGATATTCAATTAATAAATGAAATCAGCTCGAGTATATTGCTTATAAAGAGACAAGATGGGCATTTCTCGTAACTTGTCCCTGTTTTGAAACTACATTTTTGACAAGATTTTCTTAAAAATTGTCGCTAAGATAAGATTGTGACTAGATTTTGAACGTTTTTGATTATTAAAGTTGATCTTTAGTTCTTTTTGTAAAGTTTGAAGTTTACACAGGTAGGTTATTTGGCGTTTTCTTTACGTAAAATTCACGCCATAATATCCTATTACTTCTCACTAAAAGAACAAATAAATCCAAAAATATTACTTGAGAGAAAGTTAAAAGTATTGCCTCATACTCTTTAAGTTGAAACACACCGTCTAATATAAACCCAGAAAGCAATATGACATCGCTAAAAATAAATATCAGAGTAGCTATGTAGAGACGACGCCATTTATTAGTAGCAGTACCCGCAGTAGTCTTTGAACAGAACAGGGAACAAATAATAGTTATAAAGACGAACACGTTAATAATTAACGGTAATGATAATATTACACTTCTTATAACATTTTCGTAAAATCCAAGCGAAAAAAGTGGCAATACTATATGAAATAAGGTTGTCGCCAGAGGCACACCCCAAGCAAAGACGCTACTTTTTAGATACCTCCTTTGAAGGCCTCCGTTAAAAACTTTCACAAAATCGACGTAAAATATACAACATAACACCAACGACCAATAAGTCTGCACTGCCATGAAGTAGTAGATAAAAAATAATAATGCCGTCCATGCGTTATCGTTCTCGAAGAAAAAAGAAGGAAGGATAAAAACCCCATAGATCACGCTGTCCGTAAACATTCTTAAATAATTAGCTAGGATTGCGTTGAGGAGCACATAGTTTCTGAACTGTCGGAACTTCTTCAAGACAATCCATGACGTCACTCCGTACACGAACACTAACACAGATATTGCACACACGCACCAGTTCAATATTAAGTATGGATCTACGTCAATGACTTTAGGCATGATGAGTGGAGACGAGAGCTTGGGTGCGCGTTTGAGACATACTGAGCTGCCATACCGGTAAGGTCATAAGTTGCTATTCTAGTTTGGTTATATTTAATGTCAATATTGAATACTAGCTCGTTATGTTGCCATAAACCCCGCTTCACCTGCGCTCAGCCCCGTGTGACTATATTTTGAACGTTTAGGAATAGTAGAATTAGCTTTCAGCCCGTTTTGGAAAGTTTGAAGTTCACACCGGTAGGTTATTTGACGTTTTCTTTACATAAAATTCACGCCATAATATCCTATTGCTTCTCACCAAAACAACGAATAAGTTCATAAATATTACTTGAGAGACCGCCAAAAGTGTTGCCACGTATCTTGAAAGTTCAAAAAAAATGTCCATTACAAAACCAGATAACAATATGACATCGGTAAAAATAAATATCAAAGTAGCTATGTAGAGACGACGCCATTTATTAGTAGCAGTACCCGCAGTAGTCTTTGAACAGAACAGGGAACAAACAATAGTTATAAAGAGTATTACGTTAATGAATAAAGATTTAGTAATATTAAATTCCTTATAACATGCACTTCAAATTCAGGCGAAACCAGGGGCAGTAAAATTACAATCAATAAGGTTGTCACCAGAGGCACACCCCAAGCAAAGACGCTACTTTTCAGATACCTCCTTTGAAGGCCTCCGTTAAAAACTTTCACAAAATTGACGTAAAATACACAACATACACACAACACCAACGACCAATGAGTCTGCACTGTCACAAAGTAGTCGCTAAAAGAAGTACACGCAGTTATCACATTATCATTCTCGAACAGAGAAGTGGGAAGGACAAAAACACGATACATGACGGATGACGTAAACATTCTTAAACAATTAGCTAGGATTGCGTTAAGGAGCACATAGTTTCTGAACTGTCGGAACTTTCTTAAGACAATCCATGACGTCACTCCGTACACGAACACTATCACAGATACCGCACACACGCACCATTCGAAGATTAAGTGTGGTTCTGCGAAAATGTCACTGGACATGATGAGAGGAGACGTGCGTTAAGGTCGCGCGCTTGAAACATATTAAGCTGCCAAGCCGGTAATTTCTTGTTTGGTTACATAAATTTAATGTAATTATATAATTTTTTACCCGACTACGGCGAAGCAAAAAGGAGGGTTATGAGGTTGACCGGTATGTATGTATGTATGTATGGATGTTCATCTGTTCCCTCATAACTTCTAAACCATCTAACGTAAATTGACAAATGAGGTGTCATTGGATGTGTCTAAATTGTCCGCTGGTTATAGGCTACGATATGTTGCAATAAATTGTATGTGGCGCCCTGTAGGGCTCATGAAGATGTGATTTTTTTTTTTTCTTCCAAATATGGTCGTGTTGCATATCAAATTAAAGGGCTTAATTAGCACATTTCAAATATATATGTATTGTATTAATTAGTAAATTCACGCCCCCCCCCCCCTATATACGCCTATGCATATATTATGTAGTAGTAGAGCTCTTTGTTAAAAAGCTCGCTCGGGGAAATACTACCACCATACCTATTTCTGCCGCAAAACAGCTTTGGGTGCTGTGACATTAAAAAGTAAATAAACAAAACATAAGTGAAAGTCGACCGGACTGAGCGACTGATCGTGCGGTTTGGTATGCTACGGCGTAGCTAACGGCACGCTACGCCGTAGCCTCCACGTAGCTTGTACTTGTACATTTTAAGATATTTTTTGTGATCATTGAATGTTGTTACACAAGATTTGATTATATTGGGTGTAATAATTATGTCACATAACGAAGCCAAAACATTACACGTTACATTATTGCGTTATTTCTTTTGTTTTGAATCATGCCTGGGAGCCTTCTGGCCTCGGAGATATTGTAGGTCCAAGTTACAAGTTAAACTTCTTATAGATTATTACAAAACAGTCGCAGTAACGTACAACGCCATCTTACGGCAAATGGCGGCGACCGATCGCTCCACGAGTACACCATTAACAAGGAGTCATTCGCGACGACCAATCACCCTGCGCCGGCGCGGAGCAGTTTCAATGTCAGTGTCAGAGCTGCCAGATTGTATAATTGGATACAAAATCTGTATAATCTGACGATCTTCATGAGCCCTAGAGGGCGCCACATACAATTTATTGCGACATAACGTAGCCTATAACCAGCGGACAATTTAGTTGCGTCCAAGGACACATCATTTGTCAGTTCACGATAGATGGTTAAAGGTCATAGCACACTTAAACGACTCTGCTCCATCACCGCTCCCACCCGACACCGCCCTAAACTAAGACGACTGCTCGCAGTAAACGCGGCGACAGCTAGCAGGCACCCAGCAGTCCACGTGGAGACAGCTAGTAGACAGTCAGCTGTCCACCCGTCGTCTGACTGTGAGTGACTGAGCGGCGACAGGCGGCGGCTGCTAGCAGTGAGCGCGCGGGCACCGCGCCGACCGCTAGTCTACAACGCACGTGCGGCCAGGGAGGCGTCAACCACCGAGCAGTCTGACGGCGGTAAGCTCGCTGACAGCGAGCTGTCTGCTAATTTATGATGCCAATCTAAAATATATCTAAAGAGCAATATTTAAAACCCCTATTTGAATTATATTATTTTTGCCGGGTGGGAGCAGAGTCGTGTAAGTGTGCTATGACCTTTAGAAGTTATGAGGGAACAGATGACATTCATACATACATACATACATATATACATACTGGTCAAACTCATAACCCTCCTTTTTGCTTCGCCCTAATTGGGTAAATTTGTTTTTTTGTAAAAAATAGGGTCTGAAACTACTAGACCCATTTTAACAAATTTTTCAACAATACAAAGCTATATTAATCCGGCGTTACAAAGGCTATATAACATCACGCTGCAACACACGGGAGCGGAGCAGTAACCAAAGACATAACGCTTGTGAAATAAAACCACGCGAACGAAGTCGCGGGCAGTTCGCTTGTGGTATTATAAAATCATACTGTGTGGTTTTGTTGATGAATTTATAGTTAACGATAACAACACAAAATAGAGTTTTGAAAGAGCATCTATTTCTTACACGTAAATTCCAACTCGACGTCTCATTAGCCTAGTGGCCCTAAGCGCGACTGCTACGCTAGAGGTCTTGGGTTCGTTTCGTTACGTGATTTGGAGTTCACCTTTTAAGCAAGAAGATGCTCGTGTTAGGTGACTCTGTTCGTCCACTTATCATACAGAGTACCTACGCAATTGACGAATAAAATGCGATTTATTTTTCTTAAATTTAATTAAAAAAAAATATTTTAATTTTCTTTTTACTGGGTTCAATTCAACACAGTTCAGTCAGTCAGTTCAGTTCAGTTCGGGTCGAACAAAGTATTATTGGAAATTGTTTTTCTATGAAATTCTCAGTATCAGCTCGGAGTGAGGATTTGTGCCCGGTTAATGTCCATAGCCTTGCCCCCTATTACATGAGGCCTAAAAACTTACCAGCGAACCGTGGGTGTGTCATCAGTACGTCTGCCTTACCACTTCAGGGAATACAGGCGTGATGGTGAGTGTGTGCATATTTCACACGATCATTTCACATTCATTCATTTTCATTTTTACATGGTGCTGCTGAGTCCGTCGATCAGTGCTATGCGCAGGCTGCTAGACATTTGTGAGAAGTATGTGCAAGCCCAGGGACTTAGATATAATGTAAATAAGAGTGAAGTGATGATGTTTAAGGCTGGTAACAAATCATATGAAAATGTGCCTCCGTTGTTTCTTGGCGGTACCAGCTTAAACAGGGTGAATAAATTCAAGTATCTAGGTCACTGGGTCTCTGAAGACTTGTGTGATAACGTGGACTTGGAGAGAGAACGCAGGGCACTGTCTGTACGCTGTAACATGCTCGCTCGCAGGTTTGCACGGTGTACTGAGCAGGTCAAAGTGACACTATTTAAAGCCTATTGTCAATCCTTCTACACCTGCAGCCTGTGGACGAAGTACACGCAGCGTACATACAGTGCTCTGCGTGTGCAATATAATAACGCGTTCAGGGTCCTATTCGGGCATGCGGGCCAGCTCGAATAGTCTCCTGAGAGTGTTTGTGAGTCGCTGGGACTCGCTTATGTGGCGGCACTGGATGAGACTACACACTTCTGGTGGTCGCGTCCAGGGCTTGCCATAATTATTGCGATTTGGTGCCCCACAGTGTCTGTATTTTATTTTTCGTACTAACATTAGTTTATTTAAGGGTTTTGGTGTGTTACTAACAATCTATGGACTTTGTCTGAAATAAATGATTTATTATTATTATTATTATCCATTTATTCATTATTCAACATATTTATTGTATTTTTAAATATTAATATAAAAAAATATAAAAACATTTAAAAATATAAAAAATAGTAGCCCACCGGCGTCGGGAACAGGGTCCAAGCCACCGGCGGTCAGGGCTCCTGAGAAAGGAATCTCCTAACAATACGCGCCGTGTCTAGGAGTACCGCTTTCTGAATCAAGCCCTTATTATTATTATTATTATTTCTCATTTCTTTGTCCTTCCCCATCACCAACTTCCTCATCACGTATCCTCGTCACCTGCGCACGATTGCTTTAATCCAAACAACTAAGGACGTCAATCACGAAACTTTCAGACTTCCTCTTATACTTATATACCAACTTTTGCCCGCGACATGGTCCACATGAAAAAGATACATTTCCTCCCCCCCCCCCCCCTCTCTTATTAGTACACCCCATAATTAGGGGGCAGGGAGCGTGATGATCAGCCCCCCTAGCCAAGTCAAACGCTCGGTAGGTACCAATAGATTTTCAACTTAATACCCAATATAAAAGTAAAAAGTTTAAAAAGTATTAGTATTAGTAAAAAGTATTATTTATTTAAGTTGAAAATCTATTAAAGATTTCTAAGCGTTAGCGACTGAAACGAACGTAAACGCTATGCAATCTTCATTAGATCTTCAACTTAAAACCAAGCACATAAAGTTGAAGATCTATTAAAGCCTACTCAGCGTTTGCGTTTATCGTTTGTGACTTGGCTAGGGGGGCAGTTATTCAGTTTCGGCGTAAAAGCATAAAAAATGTATTCTCCAGACCGATTCCGGCCATTCCAGACTAGCCTAGTAGCTACGCAGGAGATTATTGTAGTGCACAAGTGTGTGCGCAAACACAGGTGCTGCTACACTCCCTCTTCGCAAACTCTTATAGTCCGATGGGACGGCAATCCGACACGACCGGAGAGAGATCAGGCGCAGGACTAACGGCTTTACGTGCTTTCCGAGGCACGGGGAAGTCACACGACCAACTTCCAAACTCCGGGCTGCTACTCAGAAATCCCTAATGAAAAAACCCAATAACACTTTTTAGCCCGACCTGGGAATCGAACCCAGGACCCCTCGCTTATTTGTCGCGCTTGCGACTTCGAGACCAACGGGGCAATTAAAAAAAATAAACAAACTCATTCTCGCATTTATTATAATATTTAGGATGCTCATTTAAAGCAACAGGTACTTACGAGGTTGTGACGAACCGGTCTCGTAAGAGTTGAAACTTGGTTTTTATACTTATTCAACACACGTCACGAATTACTATACAGCTACCCACTTATGGTATATAACTATAATACCGTGCTGTGTAGATTTTATAACGCAGTGCGGTGTGTACCAGCGCGGACGTGCGGCGGAATATATTTCGGCGCGCACGCGACTCTCAATATGGCCGAAAACTATACCAGTGATAACTATACCAGTGATTACAATAACAGTGCATATAACTTTACAACCGATAATGACACGATCGTGGAAAAACCTCAAAGATTTTATGAACTCGTTGGTGACCGTTGGATGGCTATTGTGGCCTGGTTCTTGTTCGTGGTGACTCTGAGTGCCGTCGTGTACGGAGTGACATCGTGGTGCCTCATCAAGAAGTTCCGTCATTTCAGAAACTATGTGATTCTAAGTGCAATTATAGCGCGAATGCTAATGCTTCTGTTTTTCCTTAATGAAGAATCGTTCCAGAATTTAAATATGCATATTATTATGGTAGCCCTAATAATGTATTGTACCCATTCATATTTTTGTTGGTTACTAGTGTTGTGCTTCATTTTTTACGTTGATTTTGTAAAAGTGTTTCATCTTAACATACGTAGGAGGTATTTTAAGAGTAGTCTGTTTGCCTGGGGTGCTCCGTGTCTAGCTAACGTACTGCTTATCCTTCCTACCTTGTTTTTATATGTTTACGGCTGGGGTGAAATAACAATAACACAGAAAACTATGACTGCTCTCTTCATTTCATTGAATTTAATTCCTGTGGCGATTAGTTTGGGCCTCTACATAACAGTACTACATTGTTTATTCCGGGGTAGTGAAGCTGGCGCCAGCTTGTATCTTAACAAATGGCGTCGCTTCTACATAGCCACCCTGATTTTTATTTTCAGTAATATTGTTGTGTTAACAGGTTTGTTGGAATTATTGGGAGTAAGGATTTTGATAATTGATGCAATAGGCGATGTTATTGGGGAGTTCTTGAACACCATAGCATTAGCTGTGTATTTTATTATTTTGAAAAGTAACAGGCAAATATGGCGTGATTATCTTGATAAGAGGTCGAGTCAAAAGTCACTTGAAATAAAGTGAGTTCGAGATAGTATAAGGTCATCTTTGAGGATAATAAACTAGTTTCTAGTGTCTAGAACGTACAGGGAAAACGCATTCCTACCTATTTGAACAAACGTATTGATACTTGTAGTTTTTTATTTATTTTTTAAGTTATTGTAAGTTATTCTGTATTAGACCTACCTATTCAACATATACTCTTAAATTCTAAGTCAAACAAAGTACTTATAATCTAGTTTTTATGAAATAAAATTGTTCTTATATGTTTTCTGGTAGAGTTTTTTTTAACCCTTCTGTAATCTGAATAAATGTTTTCGTCAAAATGTCTAAAGTATGTCAAACCACCAAATTAAGGGTCAAGCCAGATGACAGTAATATTGTGAGTTGTGAGTCGCGTAATTTCTGCTACATTCGGTTTTATACAAAACTCCCGACGACGCAAAATGAGTGGTCAGTTTCAGTAGAAAGTAAATTACGCAGCTCAAAAAAACGCTAATTTAAAAAACTACAAAACCCGACTGCTTTTCTGAATATTTATGAAAAATCCCTAAAACAAGAAAGTCGTTGTACCCGATTGCACTTAAAATTGTAGCAGTCGGGAACCATCTGCAATGTAATATAGGGTGCTCTCAATTCACTAAGCCTCCATTTCTATTGGTGAGGTTCTTCAGTAAGGTCGGGTGCAAAAAAATACACTTTTCATTCTTTGAATTCAGAATACGTTGCACTTTCTCACAATTAAATGTATATCTTTTCGCACCCGACCTTTCTGAAGAACCTCACCAATATGGTCAGGGAAATGTGTACCTTTTCGTGTAGTAAATAAAGTTATATTTTGCGTAGCTATAATAAAAGGTGCGTGCAGCGTCGCGTCGCGTCGCATCTCGGTGTGAATTGACGCGCAAAACGGGTATTCCCAAATTGAAAATCCTTCGAATTTACGTCACTTTACTTATGTGGGTATCCTAACTCCTCTGCGCGCGCACCTTTGTTTAATATTTTTAAATAATATACCATCACGCCTGTATTCCCCGAAGGGTTAGGCAGAGGTGTACCAATGTACACCCACAGTTCGCCGGTATATTTAGGTCCCATGTAATAGGGGGCGAGCCTATTGCCATTAACCGGGCACAAATCCAAACTCCGAGCTGCTACTGAGAATTTCATAGAAAAACCCAATAACACTTTTTGCTCGACCTGGGAATCGAACCCGGGACCCCTTGCACAGCAGTCGCACTTGGGACCACGAGACCAACGGGGCAGATTAAATTATTTATTTAATATTTTTAAAGCGTCTACAAATCCTAATAAACAACTAAAATTGGTTTTAAATAAAAAATAAAAATATTTTCCAAACTGAGATAAATTTTATTTTATTGTTACAGACCAAAACACAGTTAAAATAAATATATCCAATAGTACATTACTAAAACAATAAAAAAGTAGATATTATCAAGTTTATGAAGAAGCATTTAAAATAAATAGGTAATATTCTATCTTTTTAAGGCGCTCTGCAGTTGGAGCAACTTTATATAATACTAGCTTTTGCCCGCGGCTTCGCTCGCGTTAAAATCTAAGAAGATTCATACAAACTTTCATCCCCAATTTTATCCCCTTAGGGGTGGAATTTATCAAAAATTTTTGTTAGGAGATGCCTAGATCGTAGTAGCTTTATACATGCAAAGTCTCAGCCCGATCGGTTTAAAATTGACAAAGTTTCATACAAACTTTCATCCCCTATTTTATCTCGTTGGGGGTAGAATTGATTAAAAATTCTTTCTTAGCGGATGCCTACGTCATAACATCTACCTGCATGCCAAATTTCAGCCCGATCCGTCCAGTGGTTTGGGCTGTGCGTTGATAGATCACTATCTCAGTCAGTCAGTCACCTTTGAATTATATATATTTAGATTATATTAGTATGGATTAAGTAGATATAGATATAGATTTTTACCAATAGTTTTCAAATATGATTTCCGGCATATAACTGCCATCACGCTGGTTTGAAGCCAATCTAGCAAAATTCTGCTAGATTGAAAACAAAACACTACTGCATTACGAAGGAACATAGATGGTTTTTAGTCAGTAAAAGTCTGACACTCCCTCCCGCCCGCCCAGGACGGGGGGGGGTCATTTGATGATTTCCCATCTCTAAAAAAAAAAAAAAAAAAAAAATTGCAATCCGTTACCGCAAGTAATAAAAAGTTGACAGTTGCAGCAACTAAAGTCAAAGTCAAAGCATTTATTTCAATTAGACCATTTACAGGCACATTTGAATGTCAAGAAGTTACAGTTTAAAATTGAAGCTAGTTGCTCAGTTGCTAAAGTTAATTCATCTGCGGGCTACCTTAGTCAACAAATAGGCTTTGAGGAAAATCTTCGCATAATTTATAACTGGATATGTTAGCGGTTTTACCAGTTTTGTTTTCCTCAAAGGTGATATCGAACAGGTCATTCGAAGAATGTCGTGTATCGATCTTCTCTTATTTAAAAATTCAATTTATAATTTATAGCTTTTGCCCGCGACTTCGTCCGCGTGGATTAATAGTTCCCGTTCCCGGGGGATTTCCGGGATGAAAAGTATCCTATGTCCTTTCTCGGGTCCCAGATCTTATCTGTACCAAATTTCATTGAAATCGGTTCAGTGGTTTAGGCGTGAAGAAGAGACAGACAGACAGAGTTACTTTCGCATTTATAATATTAGTACGGATTACTGTCCTTACCCATAATTGTATATGCATTTAATAACATTGCATTCACAAAAAGACCCAGATTTAGTGTCTTATCACACTAGCGGTTTGCGAGCGGGTGCGATGCGGGGCGGGTGCGCAGCGTAAGCGTCGCGAACACGCCGCGGCTACACAGCGAAGATGTTGCCGTCGCGTGGCAAATTCGCAACGTTTTTAGTCGCGTATTTGTAGCAAATTAACTTCTTACAAAATGGCGTCCACACTGATATTCTCGGCGATCTCGTTGTGCATCCGCAATGGATTCGCTGCGCATCCGCCGCGTGTTCGTTGCGCGCCCGCTATGCTTTGAAAACGCTCGCATTCCGCTAGTGTTGAAAGGCCCTTAACATACCATTACGCCTGTATTCCCTGAAGGGTAAGGCGGAGATGTACCAATGTACACCCACAGTTGCCGGTATGTTAAAGGAGAATTTCATAGAAAAACTCAGTAACATTTTTCTCGACATGGGAATCGACCCCAGAACCCCTAGCGTAGCAGTCGCGCTTAGGACCACTAGGCTAACGAGGCAGTTAAGCTAGACTAGGAGGATGCTAAAAGAAAAATTCCATTTAAGTAGTTATAATAAAAACAATTTAATTTATTTTTTCATAAAGAAAAAGTTTACAATGTGTACAAAATTTAACTTAAAAGCCAAAAACATAGGTTACAAAATATAACACTACGATTAACATTAAAATCTTAAGCCTCTCCACACACGACCTACATTTCGTAGGACAAATTATCGGACCGATTCATTAAATCCATAGTTACAATACGGTCGACGTATCTTGGCGAGTCTGAAGTTAGCCGATTAGCTGCGCAGTAGACAATTTTGTTCCTAAAAGATCCATTGCGCAGCCAAACAGCTAACTTCAGACTCGCCAAGATACATCGGCCGTACTGTAGTATGAGTTACTAATACCGGTCGGTAAGTTTTAGGAATCGGGCATTAGACATATACTCACTTAATTTGAAGTGATTTTTGATTCGATCGTTTATCAAGAAATTCACGCCACAATTCCCGATTACTTTTTAATATAATAAAATACACAGCCAATGCTATGGTGTTCAAGAACTCTCCAATAACATCGCCTATTGCATCAATTATCAATATTCTTATTCCAAAGAAGTCTAATATACCAGTTAACACTATTACATTGCTAAGTACAATGATTAAAGTTGCTAGGTAGAAACGACACCATTTGTTAAAAGATGTACTCGCAACAGCTTCACTACCGCCGAACAAAGAATATACAACAGCTATATATAATACCAAACTTATCGCCACAGGTATTAATATTGCTGAAATGAAGATAATAGTCATAGTTTCCCGTGTTATTGTTATTTCACCCCAGCCGTAAACATATAGAAACAATGTAGGAAGAATAAGCAGTAGGTTAGCTAGACAAGGTGCGCCCCAGGCAAATAAACTACTCTTTAGGAACCTCCTACGAATGTTAAGACTGAACACTTTTACAAAATCAACGTAAAAAATATAGCACAACACTAGTAACCAACAATAATATGTATGTGTACAATACATTATTAACGAAACACTTAAAATATGCAGAACTAAATTCTGAATCAATCCTTCAGTAAGAAAGAACGAGAGCATCAGCATTCGCGACACAATTGCACTTAGAATCACATAGTTTCTGAAGTGACGGAACTTCTTGATGAGGCACCACGATGTCACTCCGTACACGACGGCACTCAGAGTCACCACGAACAAGAACCAAGCCACAATAGCCATCCAACGGTCACCAACGAGTTCATAAAATCTTTGTGGTTTCTCCACGATCGTGTCATTTTCGGTTGTAAAGTTATATGCGCTGTTATTGTATTCACTGGTATTATTGCCTTCCATGGTGGGAGCAGCAGGGTAATGACTAATATTCTACCACGCGACCGCACTGCTACACACCACACAGCGTTATAATATATTCCACAAAATGACTGGTAAGTAAGTAGAACTTATTGGAGCCCTGGTGAGTCAAACAGTAGCTTGCAATTGCAACACGTAATGAAAATAACATAATAATAACATGTTATTGATAACAAACAATGAAGGATATTGTAGTACATGAGAGATTATAGAGGTTATAAATAACTTGTTCGAACTTACAAGCGAAGAATTAAGTACCACGAGTAAGCTATGGCATTTTGGCTTTGGTTAAGTATTTTTTTTATAAACATCTTTGGATGACAAACCATCCGACGGCCCACCTGATGCTAAGTGATCACCTCTGCCTATAGACATGTGCAATACCAGAGGCCTTGCAAATGCGTTGCTATCCTCCCAAAGTTGAGGTGTTTCAAATGCCCGTAATTTCACCGGCATCCATACCCTTCATGCCGTAACACAGCAACACTGCTTTGCGGTAGATATAGGTATGGTAGTAGTGCTTCCCCGGGTATCATGTTGCCAAGTTACTGGGTTGTGGAGGTCAGATAGGCTATCGCTCCATGTAAAACACTGATATTCAGCTGCATCCGGTTAGACTGGAAGCCGACCCCAACATAGTTGGGAAACGGCTAAGCAGATGATGAGTATGCTTCCCCGGATGAGCTCTTTTACAAAGAGCTCTACTTCTACTAAAATATAAAAATAGTACAAATATGAAGACGGCCAGGGTTACGGAATTTATTCGAAAGAGTCACCGCGGCCCTGGAACGCAAAGAGCATTAGGAGGAACACAGATGGGTTTTAGTCAGTAAGAGTCTGACACTCCCCTCCGTTCCACCCAGAGGCAAAAACCAAAACAAAAGACATTTTGTACACACAAGTTTTTTAATGTAACCTTGCTCTCCTAGTTCTAGCTAGATCGCAAAGTAATTTAACAGGAAAATTGAGTAAGACGTAGTTTTGCAGCCTCGTCAAATTTCAGGAGCTTACAACATTTAAGATTAAAAAAAAAGGAAGCGATGAAAGCAAAAAAATAATAATTTAATATCCAGGGGGCCAGGGTCAAATAAATTAGGGCTGAGTAAGTAGTAGATGACCCCACCTATCCACCATTTTCGTATGTTCAACGTTCTGTCAAACAACCCTGTATGGCGGTCAGTGTCGCGCGACTATATTAGCATATTAGTATCACTGTGTGAGTGAAAGTTCATTGCTCCACCCGCCTTATTGTGAGGACGTGTAACGTATTCTGAATTGTGGCAATGAAATGTGTATCTTATCATAATTATCATGAAGTAAATATTATTTTGCACTTGTATACATTTCAATTTATTTACTCTCGTACAATAATTTGCACTTGCCGTGTTATCTCTTCACCACCGTTTGTTGACTGGTAGAGAATGCCTTAGGCATTAAGTCCGCTGTTTTACTTTTTTTTCTTGCATAAAGTTTCAATAAATAAATAAAAAATAAAAATAACTTTAGGTTTGGAAAACGGCGGCTTTAGTTCTGTCTGCCACCGACTTCCAAAACCAAAGTTATTTTTTACTTTAAGAGGGCGGTTGGCAGTTTTTTTTTTATTATTTTTCGCTTTTTACTATCAGCTTCTTGTCATCAAAATCCATGAAGGAACGGTAATACTACGTAAATTAACAAGAGCACTTAAAAGTCACAAGAAAACAGAATAGATACGCAAATTCATCTCATCGGTTTTAGCAAATTACCCCTATACTGTTTTGAAAGAGGTTTCACGTCAAAAAAGCCTATTATTAGAGACGCTTATTAAAAATCCCAAGCATAGCCTATTCCATACTCCGTGAATTTGAAGAGGATGCACAACTACATATTTTGTAATGATGACTAATCGTAATAAAGTAATAAAATTATTCATTTGTTTTCTAATGGTGACAAATCTATTTGTTATTACTTAAGTATTGTTGACAAATCAAAACTGTGACGTATTGTTATTATTTCAACATTCTTACATCCCATCGTTCCATACTATTCCATAACATTATAATTATGGTTGTATGCTTTACTAGCAAAACCGCCGACGACTTCGTGCGCGTGGCTTACTTCGCCCGCGTTATGTCCTTGGTTACTGCTCTGCTTTCGTGGGTCGTAGCGTAATGTTATATAACCTATGTTACTTAGGAATAAAGTAACTATCTATTGGTGAAAAAATGGTTAAAATTGATCAAGTAGTTTCGGTGCCTAATTGATACAAACAAACAAACTAAAAAGTGAGGAGCTCGTGGCTAAACAATGACAGCCGCATAGACCGATCTTCCGGGTTAAGCCACGCTTACCGAGGTTGGTCTGTGGATGGGTGACCATTTACCATAGCGAGTTTCCTCCGTGCCTCGGAAAGCACGTAAAGCCGTTGGTCCTGGCTGTCATTCGTAGATCTTTGACAGTCGTGACGGATAGTCAGAAGCCAAGAAGTCTGACAACCAGTCTAACCAACAGGTATCGTGTTGCCCAGTTACTGGGTTGTGGAGGTCAGATAGGCAGTCGCTCCATTTAAAACACTGGTATTCAGCTGCATCTGGTTAGACTGGAAGCCGACCCCAACATAGTTGGGAAAAAGGCTAGACAGATGATGTGTTTTGGAATTATTGTTTAATGGTGCCTACTACCCAATTGGTGCGAATTAGGTACATTCTGATACAAACTAGTTTTCAATTCATTGTACATCACAGCTTTTAATACAGAAGCGTTAACTGCGTTAAAAAAAACTGTTGTTGATCTGTTTTTGTTAGTTTATATTTGTAAACGCGCCCACGATATAAACGAATAAATTCCTAGAGTAAGGTCATAAGAGTATGTATGGATCGTAGCAGGTGGCTTTCAGAAGTTTCTGTTTACCCCTATGGGAAAAAAGGCGTGGTTTTATGTATGCATGTATATATGTAAGGTCAATTTATTTTTCTTTTAATGATAGCAAAGCACGTGCACGTGATACGGTTTTGTTTCTTTGTTTATTGGAACAAAGCCAACTATACTTTTTATATTAGTCAGGTTCACATTTGTACATCTACACCAGCGGTCGGCAACCTTTTGGCAGGCAAGGGCCACATGGCAGCAAAATGAGGTAGTGACGGGCCGCGCTATCACATAATTTTTAACCGACTTCAAAAGGGAGGAGGTTCTTATTTAATCTGTATGTTTTTTTTGTATGTTTGTTTCACGATATTTCCGCCATTTATGATTAGAATTTGATGTTTTTTTTTTTGTTTTGTAGGTCATGCTACAGAAGTGGTCCCATAATTTTTTTATCGGAATTTAATTTCTTGCAGAAAATTTGAAATTTTCCCCTTTTTTCGGCAGATCAAGTTTGAAAAATTAGCCTATTACTTTTTTAGTCGTCTCTAATGGCAATAACCATATTTGTTGACCTAAAACAAGGGCAAAAGAATTTTTTAGCAGCCGCTGAGGACGATACAGAAGGAGTAACAGCGAGTACACATTAGGCGTTTTGAAGGGCGCGTTTCAGATCAAGCGCGCGTCGAAAGCGCGCTTTGAGATATTCGTTCAAACGCGCGTTGGGAGAGCGTCAGCCGCGCGCTTCGAGATACATGAGCCTCCATTTTGTTGTAAATTTGAACGCGCGCTTTCGTGTAGAGTGGACGCAATTCACCAAAGGATTTTACGGACTTTCTAAAATAATTAAAAAACTTAGGTTCACAATGTCTTAATTTGGGATACAATGTTATAAACATTCCATGCGTCAGTCTATTTCGTAGTATTGGGTGTACCCAATATTCTCTTTGTCTCTGCCGTCTGTAGTGTCTTCTGTAGCGACGGTATAGAAGCCACACACAAGCAATCACTTCGACGTCCATTTCCGAACTGAGTCGAGTATGGACGCCCTACTAACGCTCGTAAAACGCCGTGCTAAGCGCGCTGTATGTACGCTACCAACGCGCGCCTAACGCAACGCTGAGCGCCTAATGTGTACTCGCCTTAAGAGCGGATTTTTACTTAGCTGGAAAGTATTACAAACTTCCATATCTCTTTACTTGTGGTTTTCATATAAAAACATTTTGTTGTCTGATACTCAGTCCAAAATTAAAAATTTAAAAAACCCCCAACACAAAAACCTAAGTTCCCTTTAAAAAGTAAAAAAATAACAAAAAAATACGTCACGTTGGGGGACCGCCCGGGACGATCGTATCCTAAATGCAACATCGGTCCCCCAACGTGACGTATTTTTTTGTTATTTTTTTACTTTTTAAAGGGAACTTAGGTTTTTGCGTTGGGGGTTTTTTAAATTTTTAATTTAATTTTTTATTTTATACTTTTTATAGGTACCTACTTATTATAATGTCGATTTTGTTAACTTCGAGACCCCACTCGAGTATATTTACAGACATTCGGTTTTTCTTCCCTACTTTCACCCCCACAACTTTTAAACGGCTCAACCGATTTTCATCAAACATGTCTAAGAACACACGCACATAGGTCACCTTTAATACAAAAAAAACTAAATTGAAATCGCTTCATCCGTTCGGCAGCTATGATGCCACAGACAGACAGACAGACAGACACGTCAAACTTATAACACCCCTCTTTTTGCGTCGGGGGTTAAAAATAGAGTATTCATGGTTTTAGTTTAAGGATAGATATGTCCCTTACAGCCGATATTGGTATTACATGTGATGCACAAACTTTTTTTTAATGTAAATTTTATTAATGGGTATGTATTTGGGTAGGTAGCACTATGTCGACGTTAAAGCAAGAATAAAAGAAAAAGAAATGAGAAAAAATTATAAATCGGAACTTCAAAGTTGTTATATAACCGTACTTATACACATCTCAGTGTAACGTTCGAGGCTGTATTTGAATGACTATTTTCTTATACGTTAGCTAACGCGCCTAATATTATTAATTTAGGTAAAATGTAAGAATTATAGTTTAATTTACAAAACTTTCGCGGGCCGCAAGGAGGAGAGCCGCGGGCCGCATGCGGCCCGCGGGCCGCGGGTTGCCGACCGCTGATCTACACTAATACACTAAAGAGGAAACATTTGATGTTTGTATGTAACGAATAAACTTAAAAACTACTGGACCGATTTCAAAAACTCTTTTGCCGGGAACAAGCTACATTATCACTGAGTAACATAGGCTATAAAACACCACGCTACGACCCACGGGAGCGGAGCAGTAACCAAAGACGTAAACGCGGGTGAAATAAGCCATGCCGAGGAATTCGCAGATAGTTCGCTAGTCATATAATATTAAGTAATCTGCATACTAATCTAGTGATGTTAAAAATAAAACTGGTATAAGTATTGTGAATGACGACAAGGCGTGTTCGCGGGCGGCACACCGCGGCGTGGCGGCATTCGCCGGCTGTGCGTCCCGACCGCCGCACGCGCTCTCACCATGGACGAAGAAGAACTTCGTGAGGTACGGGAGCTCCCCCACAAGTTAATGGCACTCCTCGGGGACGTCATTAGTGACACAATAGCCTGGATTTTCTTCGTGGCGAATGTGTTGGCAGCAGTATTCGGAATCGTCTCGTGGTGTGTTCTCAAAAAATTCCGCACATTCAGAAACTATGTGCTCCTTAGTGCCATCATCGCAAACACGTTACTTATGTTAGTGATTTACATATCTGACCATTTCATATCTGAACAAGCAGTGGAGAATAATCAAGCAGCGCGGATAATACCATTAGCTTTTCTCCTGTTCTTCCAACCAGCGTACCAGTATTGGTTGATAGTGTTGTGCTTCGTGTTTGCTGTTGACTTTTCAAAAGTGTTCCATTACGAAGTTCGTCGAAAATATCTGTGGAGTAACCTCTTTGCATGGGGTTTGCCTTTTATAACAGTGCTTATATATGTGATTGTGGGAACCGTTCTACTTAATAAGCCTGAAGATGACGCGATTGACATATTTGTAACTCCTATCGCTGTGTCGTTGGTATTAATACCTGTGGCCATAAGTTTACTTACTTATCTAGCAGTTGTAATTGCTCTATTTAGCGGTGCATCTAAAATGAATTTATGTGGTCGCCTAACTATAGCAACGATGATATTCGCAATCAGTAATGTTATTTTGATTACTGCTATTCCAGAAATAATGGAAAAAGAAATCTTCGTAGTAGACATAATGGGTGAGATATTTGAATACGTGCTTACAATAACATTGATTGTGTTTGTGGTTGTATTGAAGAGTAATTGGAAGTTATGGCGAGATTATTTCAATAAAATGACGGCGCCAGAGTCGGGAGTTATGTTGGGAGATCAAAACCGAATCTAGTCAGACTTTAAAGCGTTTCCTAGAGACTATTTTCCAATGAAAACGTATTCCTGATATTTCTTTTTGAATTTAAATCTTAATATTTAAACCTGGTATCAGTCGTGGCCTTGACCGACCGTTTTGTTTTTTGAGCAAACTAATTAAATCATAACTAATTATATCACAATACAATCAAGTTATGACCAGCCACATTTCATTAAAAAATATCATTTTAAATAGCCCCAAATAAGGTCTAGTAAACCTTGATGGCATAAAAAAAGGAACGGTCAAAAATAGTCTGTTTTCGTTCAGACTGGTTAGAGAAAAAAAAATGCAATCGGTAAGGTTTTGAATGAGAAAAATAAGGAATGCGAAGCATCGATTTTGACGATTTTTGTTTGTAGAAATCGGCCTAGTTTGTGGTTGTCTCTTTCGCACGCGGCAGCTCGTATACGGGGGCAGCGCGATAGCAATAAATGTTATCAAATAGGTACCTATTTTACAAAGCAGCCGTGAGTGGTTTTTGGTGAGTTTTTTAATCGCATTTATTAACATAATATGAATATATCTCTACTAGAGATGACAAAAAGTGTAATTAATATTAAAATGGGCCAAGAAATACGGCCGATTTATGCATTTAAAACTATTAATTACGCACCAAAATAGACAGAAAAATCTGACAGGACATGTGACGTCACAGGTTACAACGGCCGTATAAACTCTGAGTTAAATTTCGTTTTGCTAAAAAGAAAGAAACAAATTTCGATGTCTTATATCTTTCTTAATTTTTTGGTTATTCGAAAATTAGTTTTACTAAACTGTTTATTACACAAATGAGGATTGTTTTTTCTTTATTAAAAAAAAACATGCATCCTGCCTATAAATAATGTACGTCACTAATTTTATATGTCAATAAAATTGACCTTAAAGATAAACTTTATGACCTAATAATGTAAAAATAGTACAAAATATAAACTCTACCGTAGATAATAATTTTGTATCATTCGTTTTTAAGCAAATAAATATAAATATATGTGCACAAATTATCTGTTTTTCATTCCTACCAGACGAATTCTTATAATATTAGACAACATCTATTTTTATAATATGTTAAGTAGTCAAATAGTTATCATACTATACTAATATACTCGTATTTGCGAAAGTTGGTATGCACGTTCGTTACTCAAACACACCAGCCCTCCTAGCCAAGTCACAAACGATAAACGCAAACGCCGAGTAGGCTTTAATAGATCTTCAACTTTATGTGCTTGGTTTTAAGTTGAAGATCTAATGAAGATTGCATAGCGTTTTCGTTCGTTCCAGCCGCTTAGAAATCTTTAATAGATTTTCAACTTAAGGCTCTTGGGTATTAAGTTGAAAATCTATTGGTACCTACCGAGCGTTTACGATTATCGTTTGTGACTTGGCTAGAGGGGCTGAATAGCTAAACAGATCTGGATAAAATTTGGCACAAACATAGATTATAGTTTGGAATAGCCCATAGGCTACTTTTTATCCTGGAAAATGTACGATAATAGAAATTTTAAAACGGAGAAAGTCGCGGGCAGAAGCAAGTTTCAAATAAATTAGTTGATGGTGAACTAAGAACATTAAAAACGTCTATTATTTTTGCTCATAATTTTATCACAGAAGGAATTAAAATTATCACATTTTCATATCATTTAAACAGACACGAAATAACACAATTCACTGCTATTCAAAATAATAGGCAATAACTAAGTATTCATTTTATCTTAATTTTAGATCCATTTCGTACCTATTTCCTTTGATATAGTGCTCAATGGACAGGATTTAAAATTCTGAAATGTTAATCTACTTGTTGCTGACTGTGCCTTCATATAACAATGTGTTTTTTTTTATACCACTTAAGGTGGCAAACAAGCTAACGGCCCGCCTGATGTTAAGCGGTTACCGCTGCCTATGGACACTTGCAACACCAGAGGCATCACTCGTGCCTGTGTCATGTGTTAAGAAGTAATTATATCATCATCATCATCATATCAGAGTGGTCCAGAGTGGGTATATCATCATCATAGTATCACTACACTTAGTAGTATATAGATTCAATAGTTTTAATTACTTGATGTTCAAAAGTGCCTTTTAATGGTCTGATTGAAATAAATGATTTGACTTTGAGTTATACCTAAAAGTAAATAGAAAAAGATGGGTTTGTTTAGTAAACAATTCAATTTAAAATCCCATTGACCTTAATAGAAAAGCGCACACATTCTAAGTGTCATTGACCGCCCCGCCCGATGACTCATTAGGTCGGAACCAATTAATGGTTAGGTTAATCTTGTCTCTTTTCCTCGCAAACAAAGACATGTGACAGACAGAGACGCGAGGTGGCGCCAGACGGTTATTCGTTTTCAGCGGGCGAGTAATGCGAATGTCAAGGGCATAGTGGCCATGAGAGGCCTGTTGGGAGGAACGAGACAGCGCGTGTAGGATACGTGAACACTGGGCTTTCGGACAAAGTCAAAGTCAATTTTTGAAGAGTTCCGTTCCGAAAGAAGAGGCCTTTGCCCTGCAGTGGGATAATAATAGGTATTGTTGTTGAATAACCGTGTTTCATGTAAATAAAGAATACGGGTCAGTTCACACCGAGACGCAACGCGACGCATTATAATAGAGCTTTTCAAAATATAACTTTATTTACTACACGGAAAGATACACATTTCGTTGTGACAATTTAATTGTGCATCCAAGAAAATGGAGCTCATTTCGAGCATGCAATTAGTCAATTCTCGATTTTTTCGTCCGAATAAAATAAGTTTTGTTAAAAATTTCATGGCTTTTTTTAAATTTAATTTATCATGTTTGCAGAGATTTGATCCTTATGATTGACCCTATCGATTAGTGCCATAAAAGTACAAGATGCTATTTTTTCGGATTTTAGTCGGTTCGATTCCCGGGTGTGGCAACTGTATTTTCAAAATTATTTAAATGCAGTTCTGTTTCTTTTTAAAAATAAAGGAATGTTTCCTTTAAGTAAAATTTGCTATCTTCAGTATTTAGAGTACTTTCCCTCCAGGTAGCATAATAAATTTCCACCCTGTATAAAGTTATTATCTTGAATAGCTCTATTAAAACTGCCTCGGTGGCCTAGTGGTACTAAGCGCGACTGCTACGCTAGAGGTATTGGGTTCGATTCCCAGGTCGAGCAAAAAGTATTACTTATTGGGTTTTTCTATGGAATTCTCAGTAGCAGCTCGGAGTTAGGATGTGTGCTCGGTTAATGGCAATAGACTCGCCCCCTATTACATGGGACCTAAAACATACCGGCGAACTGTAGGTGTACATACATTGGTGCACCTCTGCCTAACCCTTCGGGGAATACAGGCGTGATTGTATGTTGTTGTTGTGTTGTCTATTAAAACTGACCCTTATAATTATAATTATCAACGCGTCGCGTCGCGTCTGTAACGGGTACCCATCCGCTTGACAGCCGTCAAAGTCGTCTATGGGTCGTCATTTGCATGCTTAATGCGCATGCGCGGATAATGGCGTACGTCACGCAACAACCAATAGCGACAGTCGTTGCGTCATCGCGTGCGCAAGTAAAATAGCGGTAACTTTTTTATTTTATTAATTATGAAGTTCACAAAAAGATAAATCTATGCTATAAAGAGGTGAAATTGTTTTGTTGGTTTGTTTGAAACGAATCGACTCCGTAACTAATGGACCGTTTTTAACAATATTTTCACCAATAAATAGCTACGTTATTCCTGAGGAACGTAGGCTATATAACAGCCTTTCCCAAAGTGGGCGGTAACGCCCCCTTGGGGGCGCTGCAGACCTGAAGGGACCCAGGTAAGAGACCCAGAAAAAGAAATGGGGGCTTCGTGTGGATGCTTGGGGGATGCTTGGGTTTTAATTTCATCTAGCTAGGAGGACTCTTAGACACCGACCGAGCTCTCGACTCTCAATTATATCTTGTAAACATTAATTAATATTAATTAAGAGGTTGCTCAAACTCGGTTCGATATTTCTCTCCGCGTAGTTCATATAGTATCTGTCCTGTTTTATTCAATAAATTTAAGAAAAATCATATCAATCGGTCGCTCCGTTTCGAAATCAAAGTAGGTACGCACAAACAAACATAAAAAGGTAACAGACACATATAATATAGATATAGCTTACAATAATCAATTATTTAATTTGAAGCTATGTGGTTTTTAGTAGGTGAAAAAATATATACCATTACGCCTGTATTCCCCGAAGGATTAAGCAGAAGTGTACCAATTCTCACCCACAGTTCGCCGATATTTTTAAGTCCAATGTAATAGGGGGCGAGCCTAATGCTATTAACCTGGCACAAATCCAAACACCGAGCTGCTAGTAGCGGGTGTGTGTGTGCGGTGGCAAACACTACAGTGACCTGCTTGCTCGTTTGACCCCTTTCATATAAAAAATAACTCTTCAGCTATAAAAGTGTTATTGGGTTTTTCTATGAAATTCTCAGTAGCAGCTCGGGGTTTGGATTTGTGCCCGGTTAATGGCAATAGGCTCGCCCCCTATTACATGGGACCAAAATATACCGGCGAACTGTAGGCGTACATTGGTACACCTCTGCCTAACCCTTCGGGGAATACAGGCGTGATGGTATGTAACTCGTCAGCTTTATTATATTAGTATAGAATATAACGATTTGTGGTAAGCAGTTTTTATACAAATTGTATTTAAAGATACGCTGTAGTGGAAGTGAGACATGTCTGCAGACGGTCAGACGGTCGGTGGAGCAAACACGTGTTGGAGTGATAACGAGTGTCAGATTTTTGTTACTGACTAAAACCCGTCCATGTTCTTACTTGTGCCCTTTGCGTTCCGGGGGCGCTTTATCCCTTTCGAACAACCCGCATCCCCGGCAGGCATCGACCCTGAGTGGCCCCTCCGATGGGTTTGCTGACATCTCTTTGAGGCGCGCGTGGAACACGAACGAGCCGTCGTCACGATCTGTCGTTAGTTAACGTACGGACGGTGTGCTACCCATTGATCAGATCAGAGACGTCAGTCACATAGACCCGCGTCTACGGTGGCCGGGAGTCGTCCTTTTTGTTAGTCATCCTCTCAATATGACCAAAAAAATTAAGCATATTGTAAGGAGGTATATTTATCTCAGGGCGTTTTGGGAGCTTCTTCAATGAGTCCGACGCACGATTATCAGTAAAAATATATATTCTCTAGGTGTACACGATAAATATAACAAAACAGGTAGAAAAAACGGTATAAACAAAATTAGGTTCGCGTATTGGCGGCAAATCGTACAGATCGCTCGGAGGCTAGTCGTCCACTGTCGGTGGCGGGGGCGCGGGGTGCGTATGCGATCTCCCGCGCTTACGGGTACGTTCGAGCATAAGTAGCGCGTTCAAATAATGCCGCGTTATAATATTCTTTTCAACCTTTGTCACTACATATTCTTTTAATCCGCAACGTTCTCGTATAATCTCACTCCTTTTCTGTCGTTCAAAGTTACATCACACATACTTCGCAAAGAACAAAAAATACAATGACATTTGGATAAAGTCGCGGATAGTATTTTTATGTTTTATTTTAGCAGGATTAAATTAGCAGTCTAACAAGTTTTAATGTTCTCAGAAATATTAACGATGCCATCGCTTTTTATTTATTTATTTATTATTATGCTCGTATGTTCACTAAAAGGTATGCAACCTGTTTTTTTATATCCCCCACAAAACCATAAAGCTACCGTTAAGTAGTTTGGTTTATAAATCTAGACAACTGAACCAAAATGTCATGATCCAAGTAAGCGAAATTTCGCCCCGAGGACACGGTGGAGCATACTTTGGCGGTGTGCCCTGCTTGGGCGGAGCACCGCCGAGGCCTCGAGGCGGCCATCGGCGGCGGCGCCCTCTCGCGTCCGGCACTGGTTCAGGCCATGGTCCGGAGCGAGAGGGAATGGGAAGCAGTCGCCTCCTTCTGCGAAGCTGTAATGTTAGAGAAGGAGGCGGCGGGACGGGAGAGGGAAAGGAGGGTCCCCCGTCCCAGCGGCCGCCGCGGTAGACGCTCCGGGCGTCGGGAGCCGCGAGACGACTCCCGGCCACCGTAGGCGCGGGTCTGTGGACGGTGAGCAATGGGTAGCTCACCGTCCGTACGTTCACTAAACAACGACAGACCGTGTCGACGGCGCGTTCGTGTTCCACGCGCGCCTCAAAGAGATGTCAGCAAAAATTGGATGGGGCCACTGAGGGCCGATGCCTGCCGGGGCTGCGGGTTGTTCGAAAGAGATACCGCGCCCCCGGAACGCAAAGGGCACATGAAGGAACATAGACGGGTTTTAGTCAGTAAAACACTGACACTCCCTCCCGCCCCGCCCAAGGCAGGGGAAGAAATATGATGATTTTCCGTCTTAAAAAAAAAAAGTAAGCGAATCCTTTTTTTACTTTTAAGTGGTGTCTTGTAAATTAACGTAGTATTATCGTTATTTTATGGATTTCGATAACAGGAAAAAGATACTAAAAGTTGTATTTTTTTTGTAAAAAAGTTTTTTGGCATTCACTATTTTTAACCCCCGACGCAAAAAGAGGGGTGTTATAAGTTTGACGTGTCTGTCCGTCTGTGGCATCATAGCTCCCGAACGGATAAAGCGATTTCAATGTAGTTTATTTTGTATTAAAGGTTACTTATGTGCGAGTGTTCTGAGACATGTTTGATGAAAAGGTTGAGCCGTTTAAAAGTTATGGGGGTGAAAGTGGGGAAGAAAAACTAAAAATGATTTGTCATGTTGGTTATTAAATTATTAGGAACCTATCTATTTACAACTTAACAAAATCGACATTATAATAAGTATGTGACAAGCCTATAAAAGCATAAAATAAAAAACTAAATTTAAAATTAAAAAAACCCCCGACACAAAATCCCTAGTTCCCTTTAAAATACGTCGCGTTGGGGGACCGCTGGGGATAGTCTTCCCCTAAATGCAACATCGGTCCCCCAACGCGACGTATTTTATTTTTTTACTTCTTAAAGGGAACTTGGGATTTTTTGTCGGGGGTTTTTTAATGATCTGCAATCAATATTTTTGATTGACTGCCCCGTTGATCTCGTGGTCGCAAGTGTGACTGATGAGCGCTGCATGAGGGTCCTGGGTTCGACTCCCAGGTCGGGCAAAAAGTAAGTATTATTGTTTTTTTTTTTTCAATAGGAAGATCTTGGTAGTATGACACACCGTGTCTCGGAAAGCACGTAAAGCTGTATGTCTTTGCAGTCATTCGTAGATCTTTGACAGTCGTTACGGATACGCAAAACGCACGCGTACTTATTACGCGTATTTATTTTAATGGGACAAACCCAAAGTCAAAGTCAAGTCAAAGTCAAATCATTTATTTCAATTAGGCCATTAAAAGGCACTTTTGAACGTCATTACATAAAAAAATCATTAATATTGAATCTAGTTGCCCATTCCAAAAGGTAGTTTCGTATGGAGAAGAACGGGCAAGAAACTCCATACATACTCTTTTAAATAACAATGTATTACAATAAGTTGTATAGTTACATTCATTCCATAAAAAGATATATAAATGTCAAAACGATCTATCAAAAATAAAAAGTCACTCAAAGTACTACAATACGTACTCAGTGCTACAAATTAGAGATGAAAGCTAAATTAATTATAATATTTAACGCCAATATTGTGATCGTAGATGATTACTTCTAACATTTCAAAGACAACGAATCAGTGTGTGAGTCAAACTCAAATGTAGAATTAATGTCGAGGAGAAAAACAATTATTGGTCAAAACAAATTAGTTTTATGATTAAATAAGCAACCAGTTGATTTTGTCAAGACTTGAAATTGTCCTATGGAGCAAGACCAGCATGTTTCCAAGCATTATTATCTTGAATATAATCCTCTAACTTGTAGTATGCTTGTTTACAAAGTGTGCTTTTAATACAATTTTTAAATTTTCTTTCATTTAATTTTAATATATCACTAGGTATTTTATTGTAACATTTAACACAGTACCCCATGAAAGATAAGTGCACTTTGGACAATCTAAAAAATGGTTGAGCTAATTTGTCCTTATTTCTAGTATTAAAATTATGTCTATCACTTATTTTATCAAAAAGATGTAAATTTTTTCTTACATACATAATATTTTCGTAAATGTATTGACAAGGCACTGTCATAATATTAATCTTTTTAAATAGTTCCCTAAGAGATTCGCAGCGACGGAGATTATAAATGGCTCTGACAGCTCTCTTTTGTAAAATAAATATGGATTCAATGTCAGCAGCCCGACCCCACAGTAGAATGCCATACGACATAATGCTGTGAAAGTAGCTAAAATAGACCAGACGCGCAGTATCGACATCTGTTAACTGTCTAATCTTCCTAACAGCAAAAGCTGCTGAGCTTAGCCGCCCTGCAAGAGATGTTATATGTGGTCCCCATTGTAATTTTTCATCTAGCGTGATTCCTAAGAAAACCGTTTTATTAACAAAAGCCAGTTTTTCGCCATTCAGTATGAGGTCACATGCGGTATTTTTAACATTTGGTAAAGAAAATCTAATACATTTGGTTTTCTTTTCATTTAGTACCAAATTGTTTACCGTGAACCAATTTTGAACCTGAAGAATTGAGTTATTAACTTCGTCAAGACTTCTAGAACGTCTGTCTATCTTAAAAATTAATGACGTATCATCTGCAAATAACACCATATTAGGTTGCTTTTGCAGTAATTGTGGCAAATCATTTATATATGCTAAAAAGAGAAATGGACCCAAAATCGAACCTTGAGGAACGCCCATTGTCATTTCAGACCCCAATGAGTTCACGCCGTTCACCTGAACTTTAACCTGTCTGTTTTCCAGGTATGATCTTATTAAATCAAGAGATGTGTTTCTAATCCCATAGTGCTCCAGTTTCAATAATAGTGTCTTATGGTCCACACAATCGAACGCTTTGGAGAGGTCGCAAAAGATTCCAATGGCATCTTGTGCTTCCTCCCAGGCATTAAAAATGTTTTTAATTAAGGAGACACCGGCGTCAGTTGTACAACGCCCTTTGGTGAAACCGTACTGTTGGTCATGAAAGATGGAATTTTTATTAAAGTGACGTAACATTTGACTGAGTAATAGCTTTTCAAACACCTTACTGAAAACTGGCAGTATTGAAACAGGTCTATAGTTGTTAAGTTCCTTACTTTCACCGGATTTAAATAATGGAACTACTTTACTGAGTTTCATGAGATCCGGAAAGACTCCCTGATCTACGCTTATATTAAAAATGAAAGCTAAATAAGGCGCAATAGTTTCTATTATAGATGTACAGACTTTTACTGACATTCCCCAAAGATCTTCTGTTGATTTCATTTTAAGATCTTTAAAAGTTTTAATAACAGCCTGGGGATTCGTATGTTGAAATCTAAACTCCAAGGGGCATGCCTTTACATTATTTCTAAGAAGGGCAACGGAAAGTGCAGGAGATGAATTTAATAATTCCGTTGTGACTAGGGGAATATTAACAAAAAAGTTTTCAAATGCCTGAGCTACTTCTACATCAGAGTTTACAATCCCATGTGAAGTCTCCAAACTAAATTTATTATTACACTGTTTCTTCCTACCTGTTTCATTATTTATTATTTGCCAGGTAGTCTTAATCTTATCATCAGATGATTTTATTTTATTAGTAATATAAAGAGATTTAGCTACTTTACAAACACTTTTGAAAGTTTTCGAGTATTTTGCAACATACTGATGAAAGCTTGTATTAATTGAATGTTGCTTTAGACCATATAGTTCAAATAATTTCCCCCTACTTTTACGAATGCCAGGAGTCGCCCAATCACTGAATAAAAACTTTGTATAAATATTTTTAGTCTTAATTGGGAACGTGTTATTAAATTGCGCGTCTAATAGTGAAAAAAACTCGGCATAGAACTCATTTGGGTCACTAATATTATTAAAACTCTGAACACATAATTTACTTGCTAAGGAATCATTAAATTTTTCTAAATGTTTACATGTTATTGGCCTAAACCTTATTTGAATCTTTTGTACAGGTATGTAGGCGCAAAACGTTATCATTTGTCCACTGTGGTCAGATGGCAGCTTATTTACAATTTCTTTGTGTGAGTAATCACAATTACAAAATATATTATCAATACAAGTGGCAGAAGAAGCTGTCACTCTACTTGGTTCTATAAACACATTTGACAAATTAAATGACCTAAACAGGCTCAATAATCTAATACTAATAGAGTTATTTTCTAATAAGTTTATATTAAAATCGCCACATACGATGATTGATTTACTGGAGGAACTAACTTTTTTCAACACATCTTCCATTACAGAATCAAACACAGATAGATTCTGGTAACTTGGAGGTCTGTATACACATACTATGACGTGCCTATCAAGCTCAACACAGGACAATTCAATGGTGTGTTCAACCGATAATCCGATGATATCTTTTCTTTCTTTAGAATTAATTGAATTTTTAATTAATATTAATGATCCGCCATGTATCATGCGTTTTCGGCTGAAATGGCTAGCTACACAATAATTTTCATAATTTATAGACATTACTTGATGTTCATTTAGCCAATGTTCAGTTAAGCAAATAATGTCAAACTTAGTTTTTTCTAAAAACAATTCTATTTCTAATAATTTGGAAAGACAACCTTGAATATTTTGATTAAGTAATTTTAAAGTTTGTTGCTTCCCCTTTGGTTTTTTTTCTACTAAATGTAAATTGCCAGAAGCTATCTTTGTACTATTCAATAATAACAATTGGTTATCTAATCTTGAAACTTCTGACTGGATAACTTCTGTTGTCTCACAAACTAGTTTAAACAATAATTATCCGGAGTGCCCTCCGTGGCTACAATTGATGGATCTGAAGTCCCTTCATGAGTTTCAGCAGAAAGAGCATACCCTAACTGGCTGCTAGTGGCCTCCAAGGTTGTTGGTATTATAGGTGGGCCCTCCTTCGTACAACTTGAGGATTCACAATAATTAATCACTATGTTGTTAGTGTAACTAGACAACACAGGTTCGTCTCTTATTCTATGATTCGTTATATTATCTATAACATTATTAATATTATATGCTATCAACATAGCAATCATGTGTCTACATTCTCCTGACAGAGATAAACTCCTCTGAGTTAATTTAAAACCACTAACAAATTTATTAGTGTCAAAAAATAATAATTTGTCACTATGACAACATGTCAACCTATGTATAGTGTTATTTAGTTTTAAAATACTGCCATTTTCCTTATCTGACATAGTCTGAGAATAGGGAAAAGCACACAATATTATCTTCCCTATGTTTAGCGTTAATAAGGTGTTCACACCATCCACTACATCCTTTTGGGTAACATTAGTACTATTACCTAATAATAGAACCATTGTGGAATAATGGTTTAGATTTGATTCTATTATTCTTTTAATTATTTGTAAATAATTTATGTTGTGGTAACTATGATTGGTGAAGCTATGGCTAAGGTAATTGTGTAATATTTTTCCAAAGCCAGAGCCTAATTCATCACAAAATAAAATTGACTTTTGAATATTCTGTGCAGTAACACAGGTATTTGCTGGAAGAGCCAATACCGGGGGAGACATGTCAGGCTGAGGCTGAGGAGCCGGTGCTTGGTTAGCACAACTGCATGAGACAGTATTAGTCAGAGACTCACACCTCTCAGCATTGAACTTCACCAAGTCCAGTAATTCCCCAGCCTCAAACAAGCGTTCACTGAGTTGTTGTTGAGACAACTCATATTTCTCAAAAATATCTTTCAGCAAATACTCCTTGTACAATAAATCACTATGGAGCTGCTGAGTATCTGTTTCATATTGATTTAACTGCATAGTACAACAGGTTAATTTCTTAGAAAGCATAATGCGTTCCTTTCTGAGAGAAAGATTTAATTTTAAAAGATGTTGTTTTTTAATTGCTTTCTGTGACCGTTTAATTAATTTATTGATTCTAATGTACTTTTTCAATTTGTTGTGACTTGTAATTATAGGGTGTATTGGGATGGTGTCATCACCAGTCAAATCTATCGTGACAGTTGACTCACACACTGAATTTGCCTTACTACCTACTAACTCCTGATATAAGTTATTTGTGCTAGCTACTTGTTTATTCACTCTCACAGACTCTAAGTGAGTTAGGGCCTTATGGGCAGTACATAATTCTTGTTCCAAGTAAGATATTCGCTTTAAAGCAAGGTGGTGGGTATCACTGCACTCTTGGAATGATAATAGGGTGTCCTTTAGTTGAGTATGTTGGTCGGCTAAGTCCATATGCTGTATGTGCAGCTCAGCCAGCTCATTCTTAAGGAATGTGTTCTTGTCAACAATGTTCTTCACTTCCACCTCACTATCATCCCTTTCCTGTAGTAGCTGTGCACATAAAGCTTTAGAGGCCTCAAGCTCCTTTAAGGTTGACCTAAGTTTAGCTTCCATCTCCTTGACTGTAGCACTGCGGGTCATCATTTTAACTCTTGCAAATGTCAGTAACCTGGAACGTGTGAAGTTTTGCAGCTGAACAATAGTGCAAGGGGAGATATTTTTATATTTTTATTAGTAGAAGGTAGTAAGGAAAATATAAAATAAAAATTAATATTTAAATTTAAACAGATAACTAACAATTACAAACTGAAAAATAAGTAAGTATTAAGTTTATGATGTAAAGATGAGATTGTTAAATAAAAGTAAAGATAAACAGGAATAAGTACAGTACTTGATAGAAAGTTACCGCACTGACACATACAAAATATAAAACTATTCTTATGATATATATTAGATATTTAAAAGAAACTAAATATAATAATAATAATACGCTGCTAATGAGTTTATTTTGTATAGTAACTTATGCAGTGTTTAATGTCTGGGCGAATGTTTTCGTCGTCGATTCTGCTTCCACAATTTGTCAAGCAAAAGGAGACATAAACCGTGCCAGTGTGTGATGGACGTAGCTCAGGGACCTGAGCAGTATTTCGTGTTGTTCTGTAGTGTAATAAATACAGCATAAATAGAACAAAATACTCCCCGGGTTCGTTGGTGGTTCAAATCCTTCACCGTTAGGTTAGCTGACAGCCGGTTTTTGTTGTTTATTACGCGAAGTTCTCGCGACAAAAACACTGTACAAACACTGTACGTAGTACTTAGCACTTATTTTAACTATATAACACAAATTTAAAGCTAATTGAGGACTTTTATTAATTTTATACAATATTAAAACTAAGAGATCGTAATTTTGACGACCGGCAACCAGTGTTGCCAGCAAAAAAAAAAAAACCCGCCACACTATTCCCAAACCACTGCAACTCCTGTAAGCCAGAATCAACAGTGGCGACAACAAGAAAAGCGCCGAGACAATGAAGCTATACTAGAAAGGTTTAGGTAGTTAACTAAGAGTAAACAAAACAAACCACGTGACTCATGGATGCTAAACCTTTCACTTCAAATTTTAAAATCGTATTATTTAAAGTCGTATAATAATAGGCTCTAGTCTATATCAGAATTTGAGGAACTACCTGTCACGTTAATAATAAAACGTTCAGTGGTATTATCAATCATTTTATCTAATTTAAACATTTTCTGTTCTTGTTTTATTACATGACCCTCGCAATTTTCAAAGGCGCCTGGTTAATCGACTAAACGTAATACCTGCAATTTTAGTTGCCATACTACATCACGGGCGTACTCTTCAATTTAGCGACGTTATCTAATTCATCGTATCTTCTAAAAGGTTTTGGGAACCTGTTTTTTTAGGCTCTTTACAATAGACAGATTACAAAATATTATACTATTTTATAAAACTAACAAAAAAGTGGTGTCCAAACAATGACATCTATGAAGAGTAGTTTACGAATAAATGATTAAGTTTAACATACATTAATAAAAGAGAAAAGTATCGCATAAATCGAAATTAGAATTGATTTTGTTGTAACGTATTTTTAAACAAGGAAGTGTCAACTATAAAAAACCTTTTCTACGATTTGTTTACCTTTAGTTAACTACCTAAACGTTTCTAGTATAGACGAGTCCCGGAGAAACGAAAACACCAGTAGAGTCGCGGTTGTGTTGCTAACCCTTTGTAAAGGTGTACGCTCTTCTCTTAAAGATCCCCAATTTGAAACGGTCAGGAAACACCAACATACATACATACATACATACATACATACATAACCTCACGCCTTTTTCCCATGGGGGTAGGCAGAAACCACGGACCGCCACCTGCTACGATCCTTACACACTCCTTTCGCCTCGTCCACATTCATACATCTGGTCATACAAGCACGCCGGTTACGAGTACTGCGCACCTGACCCTTCTGAAGAACCTCACCAATAAGGTCAAGGTAGGTCTTTCTAGGAAACACCAAGTTGTTTTTATTTATTAGTTTAATTTTTGGAACTAGCAATCGGATTGGAAAAGTACTTCTTGTATATGGTAGCCAGATTCATAAGGAAAAGTATGGGCTATATAACATATCGCTACGAGACTCGGGAGCAGAGCAGAAACCAAAGACGTAAATACCATGCGGACGAATTGACATACAAATAGTCACACACACACTCCTGCTTATAGCTCGTAGCATGTGTGCGTGCGCACAGTTGCTACACGCTGTAGATCAGCTACGCACTCCGCTACGACGTAGCCTCGCTCTGCGCTACGAAAGTTTTCACTCTAAAGATCATCCATGCTTAACAGTCGTGCTTTGCCTAGCACGACTGTTGTGAATGCCCCGGGTCATGCCTTGTGTCATATTATTATGTAGGATCAGGGGAGCTTATCGGCACATCGTCTCGGTTTGAACTTCCCATTTTATTGGGATAAACAAGACAGTATAATCAATAACAAGATATTATTATAATAGAAAACACACACACAATGTAAAAGATAATTAATAGTTTTACATTAACAGACAAGACCACAGAACAGACCTAAGGTCAACTACACTATCATCTATACTAATATTATAAAGCTAAAGAGTTTGTTTGTTTGAAGGCGCTAATCTCAGGGACTACTGGTTGGAATTGGAAAATTCTTTTAGTGTTGGATAGTCCATTTCTTGAGGAAGGCTATAGGCTATGTAACATCACGCTACGACCAACAGGTGCTGAGCAGCGAGGGTGAAACCGCGGGGAACAGCTAGTCACAAATATATGTATTAAGTATAAACTAATTACAATAAACAAATAAAGGAACAGTAGATAAATAAAAAAAAACTATTTATTGTCTATATATAAAGTAACACAGGTTTTACCATAGGCTCCTGGGTACCAATATGGAGAGTTCACACTTTATCATTACATAAAGACAACCAACAATAAAATGAAAAATTGAATTGAAATAATCTAGAAATAAACACCTGACTGCTATGCATGTGTAAGGGAAATATCTATGTTTGAGAAAAACTACTATTTTAATAGTGTGTGTGAGTGTGAGCTGTCGGTAAGTGTGATATTACCTGTCATATAATGTCAGGAGACTTGCGGTTCATTCTCATTTTTAAAAACTGCCGCCATAATTCCCGATTACTCTTTCCTATGATGAAATACACAACCAATGTTATTATATTCAAGAATTCTACAATCGATAGAGTTACTTCGATAAATAACAAAAAAAATCTATAAATTATTTGAGATGTCAAAAATTTGAGTAACACTATAACATCGCTGAATACAAATATCAAGGTTGCTATATAGAAGCGACGCCACTTGCTGATAGATGTAGTTGCGCCTGCATCATTACCACAGAACAGAGAATAGATAACTACTATGTAAATAATCAAACTTATTGACACAGGTACAGCGTACAATGAGTAAACACCACGAATAATTGTTAAAACATCTGTCTTGTAATAGTCGCCATCCAAAAAATAATCAGAAATATCCAGCAACCATCGGAATTGGAAAAATAAGAACAAAATTATTAAAGGTGCTACCCAGGCAAACATACTACTCATAAGGTATCTCCTAGGAATGTTAATTTTAAAAACTTTAACAATATCACAATAAAAAATATAACACAACACAAGTAACCAACAATGAACAAGAAGTTCACAGTACACGTGAATATACACGCCTACAAGATCACATGGTTTTCCAATAAACAAATAACAAATTTTGTGAAACGGAACAAAAGCTAAAATTAAGAAACGTAACAACAGTTTTAACAGGTTTGCTACGATTATGTTAAGAAGCACATAGTTTCTGAAATTACGGAACTTCATGATAATGCACCACGATGTCACGCCGTATACGAACGCAACAAGACACAACACAGCAACAATTATTGGTATACCAGTATCATCGATTGAAAAATAGTAATAATCGGTTTGTGAGTCGTCATATTCATATTCACTGATATCATATGCACTGGTGTTATATGCACTACTGTTATATGCACTTTTGTCAATTAAACTCATGATGTTGTGGGACATGATGGGCGACACGTGCGCGTACGCAGTGCAGCGCGCTCCGATGAACAATGCCGATTCAACTTCAAAAGGAAAAGCCAAGCTTTGAAACCTGATTAATGATACGCAAAATTATGACACAATATACATAATAATCTTATTCATTTACATTTGAATGTGGTGATATTTATCACGAAGGTGTGTTTTTGTTTCTCTTTTAAATGGTACAACATTTGTATTTTAAATTAATAATATTTAGCAAATTTCTTATCAAATAAATCAACTGGTTAACAAAACTAGTTTCTACCCATTATTAATTTGTATGTTATTACAAGTTTGTGCACGGAAGTTTCAAGAATTTACATGACAAGTATATTATTACTGTCATATAATTTCTCGAGACATCCGTTTTTTAACTTTATTTATAAACTGCCACCATAATTCTCTATTGCTCTTTCCTATTATGAAATACATAGCCAATGATATTATATTCAAGGATTCTCCGAAAAAACATATGTATGAGACAAAAATCGATGTTTCTCCAGATATTTGAAACATAGCATTGAGAAACACTATAACATCGCTGAATACAAATATCAAGGTTGCTATATAGAAGCGACGCCACTTGCTGATAGATGTAGTCGCGCCTGCATCATTACCACAGAACAGAGAATAGATAACTACTATGTAAATAATCAAACTTAATAACACAGGTACTACATACAATGAAACAAGGTATTGATTTATTATATCGGATGTATCGTCATCGGAAATATACAAATTAAAATCAGGAAGATTAAGCATCCATTGCAGATTATAAAATAGGAAAATTGTTATAAACGGTGCACCCCAGGCAAATATGCTACTTATCAAGTACTTTTTGCGAATGTTACTTTGAAACACTTTTACAATATCACAATAAAAGAGATAGCACAACACAAGTATCCAATAATAATAGAGAAGCATGCAGTACATTAATAAGCATAATATTCTTAGTACACACGGTTCTCCAAACAGATCACAAATCGATTCTGGCAGAGAATAATGTAATACACAGAATCGTAAAAAATTCACTAAGAATATGTTGATAAGCACATAGTTTCTGAAATGACGGAACTTCTTAATGATGCACCACGATGTCACTCCGTATATGAACGCAGCCAGAGTCAACAAATTAATAAGCGACGAAATCATTCTAAAACCTGCGTTTGCATTATATTCGGCTAGTGCCGTGTCGTATTCACTGGTATCGTTTGCACTGGTGTTATATGCACTGGTGTTATATGCACTATTGTTATATGCACTGGTGTTATATGCACTAGTGCTATATTCACTGGTGTTATATGCACTGGTGTTATATGCACTGGTGTTATATGCACTGGTATTATATGCGCTGTTGTCAATTAAACTCATGATGTTGTCGGCCATGACGGGAGCAGCGTGCGCGTGCGCAGTTCAGCGCTCTCCGATGAAGTGTGCCGCCTCACTTTCACCGCTTTGAAACCTGTACGGTTTTAGAAAATATTATGACACAATATACATAATAATCTAGATCGTATATATGACTGTGGTGTCGTTAATCTCAAAATAGACTCAATATTATATAGTAAATTATTTTGATTTTAGCAAATGACGTTGAATGGGTTTTAATGGTCTATATATATGTCTGTCTAACCTGTTCCCAACCATGTGTCAGCTGCATCCGGTTAGAAGGGAGGCGACCCCGGTTCTAGTGCAACCGGGATTTTTAACTAAAGTTATGTCTGATTTGCTTTTCCCCGCGACTTTTTCCGTTTGGTTTTTTACACTCACGTTAGGTTACGCCTTAAGTTACTGCTCCGCCCCGTGGGTTGTACCGTGATGTTATGTAGCCTTTACAAAACCTCATGCATCTGACTATCAAAAACTTATAATTAATTTTTCAAGTTTGATTTTTTTCGATTATGTCATCATCATCATCATATCAGCCTGTACTGTCCCAATGATGGGCAAAGGTCTCCCCAATTATTTAGGTTTTTTTTTAATGAATTTCAAAGCATTAATTTCTGTTAGTTAGACCATTTACAGAAGTTACAGTTTAAAGCTGACGCTAGTTGCTCCCACTAGAACTTTCAGAGATGATCGTGTTTAAACAAATAAAACAAAACTCCTCGACAATGGTGTCGTTTGATCCGGTGTCGTATGATCCGGTGTCGTATTCGACCATGGTGACCGTCGTGTGCGCAGTGTACTAATCCTTCTTCGTCTTTTGTCAGTAGACCAACTCAAACTCCCTTCAATAAATAGCGATCTGGACTGCACTGTTGCTTATCTCTTTTAGATCCTGTAAGATGGAGTTGGATGTTCCTATCGACATGCTCTGTGGTTATACTCTCACTGTGTTTAAGGTCGGTTTGGTTCGGTAGGATCGGCAGCGTTTAACTTGAGCTCGCGATCGGTTCACAGATTTCCAACTAGTTACTTTAACTTTTGTCCAGGAGGCAGTTGTTCTGCCGGAGTGAAGAGTGTGGGAGTCTGGGTTGTGTCTCCACAATTTGTAGTTATAGTCCACAGCACTGTTGCACAATTAACCCCGCTGATAGTAACACGCGACCACACCGACACGCGACGCACAGCGGTATGAAGTCAGTTCTTTTTCTCTCAGATCAACCTAAGAGGTTGTCGGCTGCTTAACCGGACTTTTTGGTGGCAATTCAGCTAGACGTATCATTAAAAGGCAATTATGCAAATATTAACCTTGTTTTGTTATTTTTATGTTAAATGGTATCTTAGCTTCTAGTGGAATAGCTGATTTTTTATACATGTTTTGCAGAGCATTTTTAATCTATTCAGTGCCTGAGACTGCGCCTGACCTCTCTCCGGTCGCGTCAGATTGCCGTCCCATCGGGCTATGAGAGTTACGGAAGAGGGAGTGCATCTGTGTTTGAACACACACTAGTGCACAATAATATCTTCTGCGTACGTGGCTAGCCTGCATTAAGATTAGCCGCCGTGGCCGGAATCGGTCTGGAGAATTACACAATTACATTACACTTCCCTAGCATTGAAAATAGCCAATACAGGAAAAGCTTTTTATCATACATACATACATACACACTTATACTCACGCAGAAATCACAGAACGCCACCTGCTACGATCCTTACATACCCCTTTCGCCTCGTTCACGTTCGTATATCTGGTCATACAAGCACGCCGGTTACGAGAACTGCGCACCCGATCATTCAAAAGAACCTCACCCATAACATTAGGGTAGGTCTTTCAAGGGCGTCCGTTCTTGGCGTTGCCACTCACATCTACCATATTATTTATAATGACGCAAATTTTGACTAAATAAACTTATAACAGTTTGAATAGGAACTTATGTTTTATGTATCTGATACCTGAAAGATAGCGTAGCCAGACAGTACACACACCTTATTAACTACATATTCGTCTATCTAACTTTAATATTTATTATTACAGGCAACGGCCATATTGACGTGTTCCATTTGGCTTTTAAAATATTAACCAGTTTAAAAAAAATAGTATCATAAATGTAAGAAGTTATTGAATTGTTGATAATGAATTTGTGCCCGGTTAATGTCAATAGACTCACCCCCTATTACATGGGACCTAAACATTCCGGCGAACTGTGGGTGTACTTTGATACATCTCTGCATAACCCTTCGGGGAATGCAGGCGTCATGGTTTGTGATCTTTGTAAGTGTGTGTATGTTTGAAGTTTTATTTTTTCACAGCTTCAAGGGACTGTAGAGCTGAGTATGTGGTTTTAATTTCAACTTAATAACTTCACGAGTTCCCGAGATAAAGGGTCTTGACAGACAGACAGACAGACAGATGAAAAAAAGTGACCTTATGAGGGTTCCGTTTTTTCCTTTTCTGATCCGGAACCCTAAAAATGAACATAATTCAGGATATTAAAATAACAAATTATCTGTTAAACATTTATTTCGTTTTCGTGTTCAGTTATACCTACATTTATTTTCGTTTATTCAATTTACTGAATAAATGATTTCTTCATTTATTTATTGCTGTTTTAAAATTGTTAATTAATTTACAAAGGATAAACTAATTACAGAAAATCAATCAAATACTGTAGTTATACATATTAATTCAATAAATAAAATAAAAAAATGGCTTGGTGTATGGTGACTCTTATTATGCCCTTTATTTATTTAAATTGCATTTTAAAATAATAATCTATAGTAATAATTAAAAGAGGTAAAGTTTGTGAGGTTGTAGGGGGTAATCTCTGGATCTACAGAACCGATTATGAAAATTCTTTTACCCATATAAAGCCACGTTATTTGTGAGTGTCATTGGCTATATAACATCACGCTACAACGCACGGGAGCGGTGCAGTAACCAAAGACGTAACTTAACGCGGTTGAAATAAGCTACATTATTAAGCTAATGAAGTCATGCATATCTGTTAGCCTTATATTCCATGCATAGTTTCGATTGGCTTACCGGTTAAATAGACATTTAGACACAAGGCACTGTCAACAGCAAGTATAGGTAATTTAGTAACGCAAATAAGGTTCAAAATTCAAAGTTAAAAAGGTAAGAGGCGAGCGTCAACCTTTTCCCAACTATGTTGGGGTCGGCTTCCAGTCTAACCAGATGCAGCTGAATACCAGTGTTTTACATGGAGCGACTGCCTATCTGACATCCACAACCCAGTAACTAGGCAACACGGTACCCCTTGGTTAGATTGGCTGTGGCTTCAGACTATCCATAACGACTGTCAAAGAGCTACGAATGACAGCCGGGACCAACAGCTTTACGAGCCACGGGGGGTGTCACACCACCAACTTCCGGGCTGTTACTGACAAATTCCGAATGGAAAAACCCATTAACACTTTTTGCCCGACCTGGGAATCGAACCCGGGACCCCACGCTCACCAGCCGCGCTTGCGACCACGAGACCAACGGGGCAGTCACAAAACACAAAACACAAATACACAAATCATAACAGTTTTAATATACAAAACATTATGGAATTATAAAGATGAGGCTCATAAAACCGGTTTCATACATTTTAATAAGTATTTTTCCTACACTACATTCCTCAGTAAACAAACCAGTTTTTTGTAAGTATAAAAACTGCTAACAAACACATAGAGGTTACTATATTACTCGCGATTCTTGCTTCGATCTCTTATTTATAAATTCACGCCATAACTCCCGATTACTCTTTACCATAGGCAAGTAAATATTCAATGCAATTAAGTTTACGTATTCTCCTAAATCACCTAATATGCTCAAAAACAATGGTACTTGAAATACTTGTAACAAACCACTAAAAACTATGATTGCATCGCTAAGTACAAATATCAATGATGATATGTAGAAGCGACGCCATTTGTTAGCATGTGTACTTGCAACAGAATTACCAGGGAACAAAGAATATGTAACTATAAAATAAATTACAGAATTAATTGCCACTGGCATTAATAACATTAGCATGGCAACTGTGAAGTGCCTTTGAGTAATTTTCGTTCTTGAACTTGTAACGTAATAAAAAAGAAACGACATGAAATAAATAAAAACTGAAATTAAGGGCGCACCCCAAGCAAAGAGACTGCTTTTAAGGTATCTCCTACGGATATCGACATTAAACACTTTGACAAAATCAACATAAAACACATAGCACAACACTAGTAACCAGTAATGATAGGCTAGTATACAGTATAAGAACACAGTAACAGATAAAAGACGGATTAGTGGATGTTTAACAGTCTCGGGTCTTATAATATAACTCATCACAGTCTCAACAAAACGCAGCAAGTTTGCCAGGATCGCACTGAGAAGCACATAGTTTCTGAAATGCCGGAACTTCTTGATGATGCACCAGGATGTCACTCCGTAGATAAACACGACAAGCGTGAATGCACACAAAACCCAATTGATTATTTCGATGTAAGCCTCTGTGTCGTTTTTAGTAATGTCACCAACAGTATTGTTGAAACTAGTGGTAGTATTGTTTGTCATGATGAAAGACGAGTCTACAAGTCGGCATGTGCTGTCCAATACAGCCACAAGACCGCTCTCGTCCGCGGTTCACTGATAATACCAGTTTAGAAACGAGTATCAATATATAAGACCAGTGTACTGCCCGCGAATTTTTCACCCGCGTTATGTTACGTCTTTGGTTACTGCTCCGCTCCTGTTGACCGCAGCGTGATGTTATAAAGTCTATGCTAGTCAGGAATAATGTAGCTATCTATTGGTGAAAGAATGGTAAAAATTGGTTGAGTAGTTTCGGAGCCTCGGTGCAAATAAACAAACAAACAAAAAAAAATCCTCTTTATAATATTAGTACAGATAAGTAGTTATGCAAATTGTTTCCACGAAGCTAGGTAGCAACTCTACGTATAATATATTATTTTCCTTATTTTTTTTTTTACTTTGAGCCATAGTGGTATTAGATCCAGAGATTACCCCCTACAACCTCACAAACTTTACCTCCTTATAATATTAATATAGAAATTATTTATTGAAAAATGCGATTTTAATAAATAAAGGACATAATAATAGTCACCATAAACCAAGCCATTTTTGTATAAATCCAAACACAGTTGTATTTATTGAATTAATATGTATAACTACATTGTTTAATTGATTATTATCTGTAATTAGTTATATCCTTTATAAATTATTAAATAATTGTAAAACAGCAAATAAATAAATGAAAAAATCATTTATTCAGTAAATCGAACAAAGGAAACAAAATACAGGTATAACTATAACAAACATAAAAAAACAAAACAAAAAAAAATGGTTTAACAGATTTGTTGCTTTAATATCCTAAATTAACTTCATTTTTAGGGTACCGTACTTCAGAAAGAAAAAATGGACCCTTGTAGGGTATAGCAATAAAGCAAGGTCAACATTTGCATAATTGCCTTTTTATTGTACATATAACTGAACTGCCATCCAAAAGTCCGGTTAAGCAGCCGACAACCTCTTTGGCTGATCTGAGAGAAAAAAGAACTGACTTCATACTGCTGTGAGTCGCGTGCCGGTGTGGTCGCGTGTTGCTGTCAGCGGGGTTAATTGTGTAACAGTGCTGTGGATTAAAACTACAAATTGTGGAGACACAATCCAGACTCCTACTCCCATCACGGAGGCAGAACAACTGCCTCCTGGACAAAAGTTAAAGTAACTAGTTGGAAATCTGTGAACTGATCGCCAGGTCAAGTTGTACGCTGTCGATTCTACCGAACCAAACTGACCCATGAGAGAGTGACCCCAAAATTGGGAACCATACCACAGTCATATATTATACGATCTAGATTATTATGTATATAGTGTCATAATATTGTCTAAAACCGAACAGCACCCCTAGACAAGTGTCAAACGCTCGGTGTCGTTTCTATTCTAATGAATATGAAAGCTTAAGCGTTAGCGATTTTCAATTGGTAGCCAAATGTACAACCACTTGTCGACCGCTCAGTCTATTCGTTTTTCAGAAAAACATCAAGTGTTCTCTATGGTTTGTCGTACGCAAACGTCTCTTTGACATTGGGTCGTCGGTAAACAAAAATATTTTATATATGTATTTTCAAGTGAAATTGGATAGCTTTTTATAAACGGTAAGTATTGTAAATATAATATAATAATCTGAATTAAATCATTATAGTACACCCACAAACGTTATATAAATCATCATGCAATAATTAATCATCATTGTCTATATAATACTGTGGTTTTAATGGTTACTAGCAATAATATTATTTTATTAACATTTTAATACTATTCTATGATTGGAATCGAAGTTGCGAGCTAGCCCAGAGCAATTCGTAATTCTAATATATATTTTGGAAAGGTAATTCATTGTGGAAATCTTATTATTACTTCAGTATTTTCACATAAACATAATACAAACAATGACTTGCTCAAGCTTTACTATCCACAAAGGATTAGTAAGAGGACAGCGGCTGTGGCTGGTATTAACCAATTTAATAAATTCTGTTGGTGGTGGCGTTCAAAAACCACCAGACAAATGGAAAAAAGTAGTACTCAAAAATATTATTGTCTTCCTCATTGATTTTGATCGCGGCAACTTCAGAAAGTTAAATTGTATTTAGGTATTTGTATATATTTTCACCAATATAAAATATATTTTCATAATAACAAAGTTTTGACACAATGTTTAATTAATTGCGCTTTTTAGGTGTGGGCAGACTACAGCAGCGGCAGTGGCAGCTCTCGTGAGATATCGCCAGGAGTAGAAGAGGGAAGTGGACTAGATTTCTGTGTTTTGGAATAAGAATATAGTCAAAACAGTTAGTTTCATGTGTAAATGTAACTCTCCAGACCGATTCCGGCCACGGCGGCTAATCTTAATGCAGACTAGCCGCGTACGCAGGAGATTTTATAGTGCAGAAGTGTGTGCGCAAACACAGGTGCACTCCCTCTTCCCTAACTCTTATAGTCCGATGGGACAGCAATCCGACACGACAGGAGAGAGATCAGGCGCAAGACCAACAGCTTTACGCGCTTTCCGAGGCACGGGGTTGTCACACCACCAACTTCCAAACTCCAGGCTGCTACTAAGAAAAATTCTTAATGGAAATATCCAATAACATTTTTTGCCCAGCAGCCTTGCTCAGCAGTGGCGTTTGCGACCACGAGACCAACGGGGCAGTTTAGTTTAATGTAATAATTATACGGACCAATTTAAATATTATGTAAATATGTTGCTTTAAGTAACTGTAAAATTAATTTGATTGAATATCACAATACACCGAATGATTCAAAAAATATTATTTTCAGCTGAAGCCACAGCACTTGCACGAAGCCCACCACGCACAACTTTGGCACCGCTTCGGGAGACAACTACGCCACCACCCCAGCTTGCCCCTCTCCCTCCTCCTCTGCCGCGAACTCCTCCAGCACGAAGCTCTAGGTGACAGCCGTTAGCCTCTCCGTGGTCAACGGCTACAACACCACATCATCGTGCCTTATTTAGGGCGCGTAGGAACAGAGAATTGACGCCGTTTGAGAGAGCGACGAATGCTTTTGTAGCCGTCGAGCAACGCCGACTTGAATACGAGGAGAGGCGAGACAGGCGCCTACCTGAGCGAGTGTTGCAGACGTTAGAGGATTCACCTCTAACGTGCCGGCTACTGGCGTAGCCAGTTGCTACATCGACTAGCTCTTGTTAGCGTCAGCTAACAAGACTAGCTAACAACTAGTCTAGCTCTTGTTGGTCACAACAAGAGCTAGACTAGTTGATGTATTGACCCAGCAGCGATCCCCTATAGTCTACCTTCTACAGATATTCTTTCTGATGCTGTTTATAGCATGTTCACAACATTTTGTAAATTGTGCCAGGATTTGGCACAATTTTCCAAATGTTGTGACGATGTAACTAAAGTGACTACCATACCAAAGTTTAAGGTGATATGTATGCTAATTTTAAGTTCGAGATTTATGTAACGAAATTTTATTCTTTATAAAAGGTTATTTACTAAAAATAAAAAAGTTTTATCCTTATACAATTTATTTTATTTCACCATTTAATTTAACTGCCTTGTTGGCCTAGTCCTCATAAGGGCGACTGCTACGCTAGAGGTCTTGGGTTCAATTCCCAACTCGAGTGAAATTCTCAGTAGCAGCTCGGAGTTTGGATTTGTGCCCGGTTAATGGCAATAGGCTCACCCCTCTTAGGTACATGGGACCTAAAAATATACCGGCAAGCTGTGGGTATACATTGGTAAACCTCTGCTTAACCCTTCGGGGAATACAGGTGTGATGGTATGTATGTTTATTTCATGTTATGCCTGAACATGTCGTGTGGTGTTTTCAAGAGAACGAAGTGCAGTATTTAATATTGGCGTCATTGGCCAGGGTCTTTGCGGATATCCAGAATCTACGTAACACGTGATTCCCGGCACAACTTATAAGATGTTTGTTTATCGAGCCTAAATCTCTCTCTAAACAATAAATCCGAAATTTCATAAATTTTCTATAAGCGCTGAAGAGATATTTCTTATATGACGCCTGAGCCAGCCTTCTTCGTTATGTGCAAAATTCATTATAATTAATAAAAATTGTAAAAATGCAAATTGTAAAATGTTTTTGTGATTTTTTTCAAAAAAAAACGAACTCTCCAACAGCTGACCAAAAAATCGCCATCTTGGTTAGAGTAGCGTAGCGTCTGTCTACAGGGTCCTAGCGTACGCTTCGTAAGCGTTAGATTAGAAACGCTCACAGTCGATTTCGCTTGTCATACGTGCCACTTGGCTACCGATTTGTATGCAGAATATTGACGTATCAATGGCGTTTCGTTTCATGGAATAGAATTTAATACACTTGGCTACCAATTTGACGTTCTAAACGTTAAATCAAATTTCGTGACTATAATTCATTCTATTCTACAAGCGTTTATGCCACTTGTCTAGGGCCGCAGGTTTCAAAGCGGTGAAAGTGAGGCGGCACACTTTATCTGAGAACGCTGAACTGCGCACGCGCACGCTACTCCCGTCATGGCCGACAACATCATGAGTTTAATTGAGAAAAGTGCATATAACAGTAGTGCATATAACAACAGTGCATATAACAACACTGCATATAACCATAGTGCGTATAACAACAGTGCATATAACAGTAGTGCATATAACAACACTGCATATAACCATAGTGCGTATAACAACAGTGCATATAACACCAGTGCATATAACGCCAGTGCATATAACAACAGTGCATATAACAGCAGTAACTCAACACTACCCAACAATGATGTAACCAGATACACAAAATACTTTGACTTGATTGTCTTTGTGTTGACGCTGGCCGCGTTCATATACGGAGTGACATCGTGGCGCATCATCAAGAAATTCCGTCATTTCAGAAACTATGTGCTTATCAACACATTCCTAGCGTATCTTTTCCAAGGCTGTGTAACATATTTGTATCAGCCAGAATGGATTTGTGCTTTATTTGAAGAGCAGAGAGAGTGTGAACTAAAAATATTTTACGGGTATATGTACTGTGTACTTCCCTTTTATTATTGGATACTTGTGTTGTGCTATGTCTTTTATTGTGATATTGTAAAAGTGTTTCAAATTAACATCCGCAATAGGTACTTCACAAGTAGCATATTTGCTTGGGGTGCACCTTTTATAACAATTTTCTTATTTTATAACCTGCAGTGGATACTGTATCTTACTGACTTTCTTTTTTCCGACGACGATAATAGCGTTTCATTAATGAATTATGTTGTTTTACTGTGTATAATACCTGTGTTATTAAGTTTGATTATTTACATAGTAGTTATATATTCTCTGTTCTGTGGTGGTGATGCAGGTGCGACTACATCTAACAGCAAGTGGCGTCGCTTCTATATAGCAACCTTGATATTTGTATTCAGCGATGTTATAGTGTTACTCAATATTCTGTTTTATGCATCTGGAGTAGCATCAATTTATGTCTTAGGCATTGCTTATTTCGGAGAATTCTTGAATTTATTATCATTGGCTATGTATTTCATAATAGGAAAGAGCAATAGAGAATTATGGCGGCAGTTTATAAATAAGATTAAGAAGCGGAAGTCTCAAGAAATTATTTGACAGGTATACACATAATTTCTTGAGACTTCCGTACACAAACTTGTAATACATGTATAAATAACATATAATTAATAATGGGTAGAAACTAGTTCTGTTAACCAGTGGAATTTTTTATAACAAAATAATAAAATATTATTACTTAATTAAAAAAAAAAAAAGTTGTACCATTTAAAAGAGAAATAAAAACATACCTACGTAATAAATGTCACCACAGTCAAATATATTAATAAGATTATTATGTATATTGTGTCATAATTTTGCGTATAATTAAACAAAATAAATAAAATAAAATAAATAAATATCTTGGGACAACTCACACACGGCTATCTGATCCCAAACTACGCAGAGCTTGTGTTATGGTAACCAGACAACTGATATACATACTTATATAATTTATAAATACATACATATTATAGATAAACCACACCCAGACACAGAACAAACAATCATGCTCATCACACAAAGTTTGTCCTGGGTGGGAATCGAACCCACGACCTCCGGCTTAGCAGTCAGGGCCACTAACCACTAGACCAACAGGCCCGTCAAAGTTTCAAAGCTTTGCTTTTCCTTGTGAAGTTGAATCGGCATTGTTCGCACGTGTCGCCTATCATGGCCCACAACATAATGAGTTTGATTGACAAAAGTGCATATAATAGTAGTGCATATAGCACCAGTGCATATGACATCAGTGAATACGAATACGACAACTCACAAACCGATTATTACTATTTTTCAATCGATAATACTGGTATACCAATAATTGTAGCTGTGTTGTGTCTTGTTGCGTTCGTATACGGCGTGACATCGTGGTGCATTATCAAGAAGTTCCGTCATTTCAGGAACTTTGTGCTTCTGAACATAATCGTAGCAAATCTGTTAAAAATGTTGTTACATTTCTTCATTTTAGCGTTAGTTCCGTTTCACAAAACCCGGCCCGCCGTACTCGTAACCGGCGTGCTTGTATGACTGATGTATAAATGTGGATGAGGCAAAAGGAGTATGTAAGAAATGTAGCAGGTGGCGTTCTGTGGTTTCTGCCTACCCCCATGGGAAAAAGGCATGAGTTTATGTTATGTTGGTTTGTAAACATGAGACTGAAACGGGGGTCTCGAGAAATTATACGACAGGTATATATCACACCTACCTACACCTCACACGCCGATGCCTGCCGGGGCTGCGGGTTGTTCGAAAGAGAAACGTGGCCACCTACAGGGTCCAAATCCAATCCATCCAAATCTATTAAAAAAAAACTTATTTAATATTAGCTCGATTCATCGACTTGAATATGTACAACTGCAACTGCCTCGTTAGCCTAGTGGTCCTAAGCACGGCTGCTACGCTATAGGTCCTGGGTTCGATTCACAGGTCGCGCAAAAAGTGTTATTGGGTTTTTCTATGAAATTCTCAGCAGTAGCTCGGAGTTTGGATTTGTTCCCGGTTAATGGCAATAGGCTCGCCCCCTAAATTACATGGGACCTAAATGTACCGGCGAACTGTGGGTGTACATTGGTGCACCTCTGCTTAAACCTTCGGTGAATACAGGCGTGGTGATGGTAGTGTACAACTCGGCATAGCTGTGGATGCTAGCATGCTCGTATTATTTCAATGAGATAAAGACGTTGAGATAAATCATTAAACGAAACTGGTTCTAGATGTTTCTTAGCAACCTGACCAGTTTGTTGGTTTTTGGACGTAGCTTTAGAGTTTATAGTTGCGTAGCGCAGAGCAAGGCTACGCCGTAGCGAAGTGCGTAGCAGATCTACAGCGTGTAGCAGGGTTAACCAGGTTTCATCGAAAAAAAATTGACAGATTATGAATTTCCAAATTCCGCATAATTTATTTTGCCAAATTATTCATCATCGTATTAGCCACAGGACGGCAACTGCTGGATATATGTAGGCGCCTCCCCCATAGATTTCCAAAAGGACCTGTTGGAAGCGGCCTGCATGCAGCGTCTACCTGCGGTCTTAATCAGGTCGACCCTCCACCTTTTGGGTGGAAGTCCTACACTGCGCTTGCCGGTGCGTGGTCTCCATTCAAGAACTATGCGGTCTCATCGGCTATCAGTTCCGCCAAATTATTACTCAGCAGATAAACTCTTCACAAATAGTATTGTAACGCAAACCTAAGGTTTGGTAGGTGAACGTTTAAACAATAACTTGCTTACCAACTAGTACTTTCACGAATTTTCCACTCATTGCTAATAATGCAATGGTATGAAATAAAAATTCTAACATTATTGTTTGGGTAGTGGGATTTTGTTAAAATCTTTTCGAAAAAATAGCAGGATCCCCTTGTAGCACGTGTACGCACACACGCGTTAAACACGCTCACACCCCTTTTTTTTTGTTGCCGAGGTGGATAATCTTTATGGATGTCCACCGCCCTGGGTGGGGCGGAGAGGTCTGTCAGAATCTTACTGACTAAAAACCACCCCGGTGTTCCCTTCTCACACTTACGCCGGGGATCCCGGGAACGTACGCGCCTTCCGCGTTCCCCAACTGGCCACTGCGGGCGTCCTCAGGTCAAGGGTGAGGTGTTGAACTCGCCCCGCGACGTCAAAGATGGGCGCGCGTGGAACACTACGCGCCGCCACCTCGGGTCCACTTGAATAGAGGGCGACGAGCGTCAAGTCCGCCGCCCCTGGACCCATTCAGGGGAGCTAGAAGGGGGTGTTGTCAGCCCTCCGCCGACGTCCGGTACGCTTGCTGCGGGCCGGGAGAGAAGTTGTGATCTCTCTCTCCCTTTCCACAGCCTCCATCTGCGAGATGACCGTCTAACCTATGCAACAATGGAAGGGTGTGTGTGTGAGTTCATATTCATATGTAAAATGAAACAAGGTTGTTAATGATTTCCCTTTATATTTTAATGTTATTTTGATTTTCTTTTTTGTTATTTTTTTTAAGTTTTTAGGTAAATAACTTAGGCTATAGGCTGGAAAAGTCAGCAACAAAAGTAGATTAAGATTTCCGATTTTTTTGAGCACAATATCAAAAGAAATACGAAGAAAAGATAAAGTGAACTATTAGGTATTACCTAAAATTCTGAATAGCAGTGAGCTGAGTTATTTCGTGTCTACATTGTTTCGGCTGTGTGTTGTGTGGTAATAATACAATGTTGTGCGATGCTTCGGTGTTTATTGGGCTTCTACAAATTATATAAATGACTGAGTATTTTAAGATAATGGTTTCTGGTCTGGTTCTGTGTGAGCGCAGTCCGCGCGTGCGACGTTGACTCGCCGCTACGACGCACGGATGAACACTGCTCTATGGTGGGACGCGCAGGCGGCGCGCCGGAACCAGCGCGGGGCGCGCATGGCACAAGCATGGCGCTCGCAAGTGCGACGCCTATGCTTGTCTATGAATGCGGGGCCGTAACAGGCTCCCGGGGTTGAAGCTTGCTTCAAGTTGATGCTGCGATGGGGAGAGGGCATATGTTGTTGTATGCCCTCTGTATGACACCCTTGGAGGTGCGGATGTCTGCCACTCTGCTTATGCTGTCTGGTCCGGGATGCAGCTTGGTTACTCTTCCCAGTAGCCACAGAAGAGGAGGCTGGTGCCGGTCTTTGATGAGGACCAAGGATCCCAGCTTGAGGTCTTCACCTGTTGAATGCCATTTAGTCTTGTGCTGAAGCAGAGAAATGTATTCTTGAGAAAACCTTAGCCAAAAATGCTGTTTCAGTTTTTCAACTCGCTCATAGCGCTGCAGGCGGTTCATGTTGATTTCTGTGACTGGAGGGTGTGGTACTGTGTTGAGGGTTCGTCCAATAAGGAAATGGGATGGTGTAAGACAAGTGAGGTCTGAAGGGTCTGTAGATAAAGGAGTAAGGGGCCGGGAGTTTAGGATAGCCTCTATCTGTGCCAGGCAAGTCGACATTTCCTCATAAGTGAGATGTGTCAGAGAGAGTATTCTCCTGAGATGATGCTTGACTGACTTGACTGCTGATTCCCATAACCCACCAAAGTGTGGAGTGTAGGGAGGAATGAATTTAAAATCAATTCCCTGACTGGACATATCGGTTTGAATATCATCTGAATAAGTTTTAAAAAATGAATTTAAATCATTACTAGCTCCGACAAAGGTTGTGCCATTGTCAGATGAAATTGTCTGTGGCTTGCCACGGCGACTCATGAACCGGTGAAGAGCAGCAACGAACGACTCTTTGGTAAGGTCCGTGACGAGCTCGAGGTGCAAGGCTTTGACTGCGAAGCACACAAAAACACATATGTAAGATTTCGTGAGTTTACTACCTCTGCCTTTTCGATCTGATATCAACACTGGCCCAGCATAATCAATACCTGTATGTAGGAAAGGAAACTCTAGATGCGTTCTGTCATGCGGTAAGTTACCCATTGTAGGCTGAACAAGCTTGGGTTTGAATCTGGAGCAACGTACACAATTGTGTACGGTACGCCTCGCGAGGTTCCTCCCCCCCACTGGCCAGTAAGATTGTCTGATGTGTGACAGTAGCGATTGTGGGCCTGTGTGTAATAAATCTATGTGCTGTTTGTGAAAGATGATCTGTGTAATATGATGTTTGCTACTTAGTAAAATAGGATGTTTTACATTGTACTCATAATTTGAATTATTTAGGCGTCCACCGACGCGTAAAATGTTGTTGGTATCAACAAAGGGTGATAATGAATTTAATCTGTGTTTTTTATGTAGAGGTTGACCTGATTTAATTATGTGATATTCCTCTGGGAACATATCACATTGTGCGATATTTAGCACTGTTGTTTCTGCACTTCCAAGTTCTGATAATATTAAAATACCTGAGGTTTTGTTGCCAGGATTTCGACAATTCTGAATAAATCTTTTGATGTAAGCTACTGTTCTGATTATCTTATTATAATTTCTTTTATTGTTAATAAGTTTTAATATGCTGTTATCATTTAAATTGTCTGTAACTACTGTGTGTAATGAAGTTTCTGGCAGAGATGCCTGTGTATGTGTGTCTGGTAGTTTAGGAAAGCTGATGTGTGTCTGATGAAGAAAGCTAGGTCCGTGCCACCAAAGCGTTGACTCTGTGATGACATTAGCCTTAATTCCACGAGAAACCAGGTCTGCAGGATTCATTTTAGAAGGCACGTAGTTCCATTTGCAATCAGAGGTGGAATCTTGAATTTCACCTACTCTGTTTCGTACAAACGTTTTCAAGCGACTAGGTGAAGTGTTTAACCAACCAAGGACGATCATGGAGTCAGTCCAATAGTATCGGTGATTGAATTCAATTGTAAGTGAGTTTAAAATTTTTGTGCAAAGTCTTGTACCTAATAATGCTGCACACAACTCTAGCCGGGGAATAGTTTGTGGTTTTAAAGGTGTTACTTTATTTTTAGAGGCTAGCAGTCTGACACAGGCTTTACCTTGGGTGTCAACTGTTCTGACATACACGCATGAACCATACGCTCGTTCTGAGGCATCTGTGAATATATGTAATTCAAATGTAACAGCGGTTTCACAACAAACCCAACGTGGGATGGATATTAACTTTAAATGTGAAAGTGACTGAATAAAGGCCTGAAATCTGGTTCTGATATCAAGTGACACTTCGTCGTCCCAACTGCATTTGTCGAGCCATAATGTCTGCATGAGCATTTTTGCTTCAACTGTGCACGGTCCTAGCAGTCCTAAGGGATCAAAGACTTGACTGATTAACGATAGTATCACTCTTTTTGTGACTTTCTTTTTGTTCGACTCTATGTTTATGCAAAACTGTAAGTGGTCTACTCTAGAGTCCCAGTATACGCCTAACGTTTTATTAGGAAGAGATTCATCTAAGTCTAATGTTTTCTGTTTTATTTCTGTTTCTGTATTAGGGCAAATAGCTTGCAATATTTCTGTATTATTGGACTGCCATTTTCTTAAATTGAAATTGGCACCCCTTAATGTTTTGACAACATTCTGACATAAGTCTATTACTGCTGGAACTGTCTCACCTCCACTAAGAAAATCGTCGATATAGAAATCCCGCATAATAGCCTGTTTTGCATCTGGATTCGAGCATTGTTCTGCAAGTGAAACTAAAGCCTTAGTGGCTAAGTAAGGCGCTGATGCCGTGCCATAAGTGACTGTGTTAAGAGTGTATGATTCTATGGGTTCTGACGGGCTGAATCTGAACAAAATTTGTTGTAGTGACCGTTGTGAGGGTGCGATTAATATGGCTCTGTACATTTTTTCTATGTCGCCTATGATTACGAATTTGTGTTGTCTGAATCTGAGTAATATGGACAGCAGGTCTTCCTGAACCACAGGTCCAACCATCTGAATGTCGTTTAACGATTTACCTGTTGTTGTCACGGCCGACGCGTCGAAGACGACTCGTAACTTAGTGGTTGTACTTGCTTCACGGATTATTCCATGATGAGGGAGATAGAAACTAACCTTTTGTTCTGTGTTCTGCTTATTTTCTGTCATGTGACCCAAGGACTGATACTCAGACATAAACTGTAAGTATTTCTCTTTTAGACGTGAGTCACGTGATAGTCTGCGTTCCAAGGAAAGGAAACGTTGCTTCGCCATCGAGTAGGAGTCTCCGAGAACATCAGGTGAATCTTTTAATGGTATACATACTACAAACCTACCTTCATCATCTCGTCGAGTATTCTCTGCGAAGCTCTGCTCACAAGCTCGTTCTTCCTGAGATAACTTGTGCTTTGAAGACACAGATTCCAACTCCCAGAATCGGGTAAGTTGTGAGTCTTCATTCTGTGTGAAGTAACATTTATGTTGTTCTGTGTTCTGTTTAATGTTTTTCTGTTTATTATTCTGATAATCTGTATTTTTGTTGGTCTGAATAAAGGTGTTCTGAATTTCTGTGTTTCTGTCTGTTTGTTTATTTATGTTAATTCTGCCTGATACTAACCAACCTAATTTAGTTTGCTGCAACTTAGGACGTTGGCTCCCTAAATCAATGAAGTTGGAAGTTACAATATCCCAAAATATCTCTGCTCCAACTAATATGTCTATAGTGGAGGGAACATTAAAAGAGGGATCTGCTAGAACAATGCCCGAAGGAAGAGGCATGTCTTTGATGTCTACAAACGACGAAGGCAAAGACTTTGTTATTCTAGGTAATACATAACAACTAAGTTTTGCTACATAGTCGCCTGAGAACGATTGTAAGGTTATGTCACAAGACTCTGCACTGTAGGAACATTGATTGTTGATACCTGACACAATGGAGCCTGCGCTGTATGTAACCAGACCTAGTTTCTCACAGAAGTGCTGCGTGATGAAGTGAGAAGTGCTGCCGTTGTCAAGAAGGACGCGAGCTGTGCGAAGTCTTCCCGTGTAGTCTGTTACCTTCACGAGCGCTGTGGAAAGCAGGATGCAAGTTCTGTTAGTCTGAATTTCTGCTGACAAAGCGACAGGAACTGGTGTTTCAGCCTCTTTGTCCATATGTAGAAGTGTGTTGTGTTTTTCTGTACAGTATTTGCAATGTGATAATTTGCAATACTTTTCTGTATGTCCTGGCCGCAAGCAATTCTTGCAAACCTTAAACTGTGTCATTTTTTGATTACGGGTGATAGCATCTAAGTTTCTGAAATCTTGACAGCTGTAAAGCTCATGATTCTTTTTGCACATAGAACATGTAACTGTTGATGATTCTGATGATGATTTAGTATTATTAGTGGATGATGATGTTTTAAATTTCTGATCTGTCTTTTGAATATTCTGTTTGGTTTTGTGTAATGTGTCTTGTTGCTGTATGGTGTCTAACAAGTCTGCTCTGTTTGATAAAAATGTTAAGAAATGCTTAAGTGTAGGACGCCCTGTGATTGTACTGCGATGCTCTTCCCATTCCCGGAATGTTTTGTAATCTAACTTTTTGATCATGAAATTAATAATTACATCATCCCAGTTGTCTGTTGGTAGACCTAAGGTGGAAAGTGCACACAAGTTTTTATTAGTTGTGTCAATAATATTTCTTAAAAAGGTACTTGATTCTTTTTGAGCTTGCTCTGCGTCAAAGAGAGCATTCATATGGTTATTGATTAATAGACGTTCATTGTCAAACCTACTTGTTAATAATTGCCATGCAATATTATAATTTTCTGAACTACACTCTAAACTTTGAATAACTAAAGCTGCACTGCCTTTAAGAGCAGCCCGAAGATAGTGAAATTTGTTAATGTGGTTCACTGATTTGTTATTGTGTATGAGTGAAATATACGTATCTTTGAATGCTAGCCAGTCCTGATAGTTTCCGTCGAAATGTGGCAGGTTGATTTTAGGTAACCTCACGAAACCCTGATGAGCGTCGTCGAAGCTGGTGGCGGCGTGCCTGCTTGCCTCCAGCTCGTCGCGGGCCGCTCGCTGCCGCGCAGTCTTGACCAGCGCGGTGGCTTCTGCGAGCAGAGCGTAGAGGCGATTGTCGAACTGCTCGCGCTGCTCGTATTCATCCTGTTCATCACTCGCCAGCATCTCGATCTCTGTTTGGATGGTATCAAATTGAGCGGGAATAATATCCAATTTAGCTAAACGGCATTCAAGTTCGGTTACTTGAACTTCTGTTAATTGCGTTTCGGGTTCTGATGCTAATGTTTTTAAATGCGCTGAGAAATGTGTGAGCTTTGCTTTTAAGCTGCCACGTGCTGCTATTAACTGTTTGTAGCGTGCTTCCGCCATTTTTCTTTATGTACAAAGCCAGCCAAGCACACCATGCACACCACGGCCACGAGAAAACTCGACACACCGTGCACAAATAGATTTGCGAGACAATGAAAGGAAGTTAGAAAGGAGATTGGAACGAACTCACTCAATACCAGTCCCTTTTTTCTGTTCTGGGTCAATGTGTTATCTTCGCCGCGACCGCGTGGCACTTTTCTGTTTTCTAGTTTTCTTTTCTGCTGGTTCTTGAAGACGGTTGAAGGACCACTGTTTCGGCTGTGTGTTGTGTGGTAATAATACAATGTTGTGCGATGCTTCGGTGTTTATTGGGCTTCTACAAATTATATAAATGACTGAGTATTTTAAGATAATGGTTTCTGGTCTGGTTCTGTGTGAGCGCAGTCCGCGCGTGCGACGTTGACTCGCCGCTACGACGCACGGATGAACACTGCTCTATGGTGGGACGCGCAGGCGGCGCGCCGGAACCAGCGCGGGGCGCGCATGGCACAAGCATGGCGCTCGCAAGTGCGACGCCTATGCTTGTCTATGAATGCGGGGCCGTAACAACATAAATGATTTGTAAAAGTAACATTGTTAATTGACTTTTGTTGTTCACCATACGACTACAAGCACATTATTATAATTAGTACTTTTATTACCGATGTTCTCTGCAATAGTATAAGTTAATATATTAACAATTTCTTGTAATCTATAACTACATAATACTCGTATTAAAAAGAGGTAAAGTATGTGAGGTTTTACTTAATCATCATCTTCCTGCCCTTATCCCATGTTACTTGGGGTCGGCGCAACATGTTTTCTTCTTCCATGCCAACCTGTCAACTGTCATGCTATCACTGACTCCCTTCTCTTTCATATCTTTTTCACACAATCCATCCATCTTTTCTTTGGCCTCCCTCTTCCTCTCCATCCATCCACATTTATATCCATAACTCTTTTTGTAACATGCGTCTCATCGAACATAGATGGTTTTTTGATGATTTTACCATCTCTAAAAAAAAAAAAAAAAAAACCCTCCTCTTCACATGTCCATACCAAGACAAACGGTTCCCTTTCAACTTTTCTGTCACTGGCGCGACTTTCAGACTTCCTCTAATATACTCATTCCTTACCTTATCCATTCTGGTCACACCACACATCCATCCCAACATTCTCATCTCCGCTACATGCAATCTTTGTTCATCCGTCTTCTTCACGGCCCAACATTCCGATCCATACAGTACGACAGGTCTTATCACAGACTTGTAAATTTTCCCCTTTAACTTGAGGGGCATCTGCGGATCACAAGTTACTCCAGTGACCTGTCGCCATTTCATCCACCCAGAGTTGATCCGGTGCGTTACGTCGCGGTCTACGGTCTAGGTTTTACTTAATCGATTTAAAATAATCATTTACTCATAGAAAGCCACGTTATTTGTGAGTATTTTACACTACATAAAATGACGCTACGACACACGGCAGCGGAGCAGTAACTAAAGACGTTACTTAATCCATTCAGTGCGGGGCGACGCACATGTGCGTTTTTTTTTTGACGCGTATGATCGTTGCCCACCCTAAAAGGTTTAACACGGGTGTAAATATAAACGCGGAGAAAGTCGCGGGCGGAAGTTAGTTCAAAATATTTTAGTCGCTCCGGAGTCGAAGCTAGATTAAAATATTTAGGTAAAATGCTATCTACGACCTTCTAACAGAACCTGTTACATATTTATATTTTTACTGAATTAATTAATAGTATAACAGGTTTAATGGAAAAATCTCTCATTTTATTTCTAATAACTTCTGACTCATTTTACTATACCACACATACCATCACGCCTGAATACCCTGAAGAGTTAGGCAGAGGTGTACCAATGTACAACCACTGTTCGCTGGTACGTTTAGGTCCCATGTAATAGAAGGCGATAGCCTATTTCCATTAACCGGGCAAACATCCTAACTCCAAGCTGCAACTGGGAATTTCATAGAAAAACAAAATAACACTTTTTGCTCGATCTGGGAAACGAACTCAAGACCTCACCCAGTCGCTTGGGACCACTAGGCTAATGAGACAGTTAGTGTTTCATTTTCTTATTTAAATACTTTCGCCATAACTCCCGATTTCTCTTTCCTACAATAAAATACACAGCTAATGCTATTTCATCAAAATATTCTCCAAATAAACCAAATTCCTGGTTGATGAACAAAAAATCTTTATCTGCCAATTCCGGTATAGACAGAATGAGGAATAATACCACAACATTGCTAAGTACAAATGTCAAGGTTGCTATGAAGAAACTACGCCATTTGCTGATAGTAGTAATCGTTCCAGCATCACCACCACAGAACAGAGAATAAATAACTGTCAGGTAAGTTAACAAGTTTATAGACGCAGGTATTCCAATCAGAAAATATGCGACTTTACTAAACCTTATAAAGAATTTGTAATCATTATAAAGTACCCATTCGAACGCCCAATCTAAAATAACTTTTGCAAAAGGTGCACCCCAGGCAAATAAACTGCTCAAAAGGTACTTCCTACGAACGATGATATTAAAAACTTTCACGATATTGAAATAAAAAATTAAGCACAACACTAGTAGCGAGTTATGGAAAAGTAATGCACAGTATACTTGTATACGTAATCTTAAATGCGAACACCAGGGATGAGAAACATCAAACAAATCACAAATCATTTGAAACGGAACTAAAGAAAACAAGAATTTTAACAGATGCGCTGCGATTATGTTAATTAGCACAAAGTTTCTGAAATTACGGAACTTCTTGATGATGCACCACGATGTCACTCCGTATACGAACGCAACAAGACACAACACAGCAATCATTGATGGAATAAGATCATTGACTATAATTTTATAAACTGATGAATCTTCTCCGTTTTGTGTATCATCGTATTTGTTATATGCACTGTTGTTATATGCACTGTCGTTATATGCACTGGTGTTATATGCACTGGTGTTATATGCCCTGGTATCATATGCACTGGTGTTGTATGCACTGGCGTTATATGCACTGTTATCATATACACTGGCGTTATATGCACTGTTATTATATGCACTGGTGTTATATGCACTGACGTTATATGCACTGGTGTTATATGCACGGGTGTTATATGCGCTTTTGTCAATTAAACTCATGATGTTTTCCGCCATGATGAGCGTCGCATGCGCAGTTTAGTACGCTGTGATGGAGAATGGAAGATTACTGCCTATTAGTACAACGAAAAGCCATGGACAAAAAACTATAAAACTTGTTTGATTACTGCTAAATTAAGACACAATATGTTAAGCAACTCAGTCGTATATTTGACCTTCGATAGGCTCATTGACATGAGCCAACAAAAAGAAAATACTCCCTGTTTTTCATACCTCTATAAAACACAGGCAGTATTACAGGCAGTATTTTTTTTTGTTTTATTATTCATCATCATCATCGCAAATAGCATCATACAAAAATAAAATTCAAAGTCAAAGTCAAATCATTTATTTCAATTAAACCATTGAACGGCACTTATAAACGTCATATACCTACCTACAAGATAAAATAATTTAATCAAGTCGCACCTTCCAAAAGGTTGCCATACGGAGAAGATTGGACAAAAAACTTCAAACTTACTCTAAAAGACTTTATTCAGATTCCATTTATTTTGTATAAAATAAAGATACTTAATCAAAATAAGTATAACAACTGGTATAGTTTTTAAAGTTTGTTATTAAAGTTGTTCAATCCCGGGCACTGAATGAATGAATGAAATGAAGGAATGTGCATATTATTCTTTCGTTGGAAAAAGTTTAAGTATAATAAGTGCACGGCTATCCGATCACTGGTTAGAACAAACTTAAAAAAAAATCGTCTAAATGACTTGTTTACAAGAATCATTTTGTATATTATGTTAGTTCAATTTCTATGGAATCTTTTCCATAGAAAATTGATTGAGCTGCCTTATTTTCATTACACAAAAAAGCAATAGTATCCGACTTTCACAAATAATCAAATAGAAATAAAAGATCACAACTATATTTATTTTTGTTTACAACTAATTCCCCCCCATACCCCTCTCAATATAATCCAGTATTCGCGCCTGAGATAAATAAAACGAAACTGGTTCCAAACGTTTCTCTTTTGCGCATTTGACTTGATTTAATAGCGGTCTGACCAGTTTGTTTATCCTTGATCATGATAAACTAAGATCTCTAATGTATGATTTCTATCAGCCATTTACACTGTGCTAAAGAAAATTCAGGCTTCTACCATCACGCCTGTATTCCCCGAAGGGTTAGGCAGAGGTGTACCAATGTACACCCACAGTTCGCCGGTATATTTAGGTCCCATGTAACAGGGGGCGAGCCTATTGCCATTGACCGGGCACAAATCCAAACTCCGAGCTGCTACTGAGAATTTCATAGAAAAACCCAATAACACTTTTTGCTCGACCTGATTCGCTCTGATCAAAGTCGACGCTTTTCAAATATTTGAATTTTCACCATTTTATTACATGTTTCTTTTTTTCGGACGGGAAATCACTAAATCACTTCCCTGAGCGGGGCGAAAGTGAGTATCAGACTTTTACTGACTAAAACCCATCTATGTTCCTCCTTGTACCCTTTGCGTTCCGGGGGCGCGGTATCTCTTTCGAACAACCCGCAGCCCCAACAGGCATCGGCCCTCAGTGGTCCTTCCAATTGATTTGCTCTCATCTCTTTGAGGAGCTATGGCCTACAGATAGCTCTTGGTATTAACAAGACCTGCCTATACCTTACAGCATGTCTACTGTCCTCTCAACGAAATATTCCTGTAAGTATTTATTTCAAAATTTCATCAATGACGTGGGTCATAGGGACAAAGGGAAAGTTCTTGCCAGTTTTGTTTCGATCTCTTTTTCAGAAATTCCCGCCATATCTCTCGATTACTCTTCATTATGACTATAAACACATCCAATGCTATCGTATTCAAATAAATTCCTAATTCACCTATAACAACAATTATAAAGATCTGTACATCTAAAATTTCTAAAATAACAGTTAATTCTATTATATTGCTGAGTACAAATATCAATGTAGCCATATAGAAGCGAAACCATTTGTCTGTTGACGTACTCGAACTAGCAACACAAACGCGAAACAGAGAATACACAACTAAAATATAAATAACAAAATTTATCATAACAGGAATTAAGAGAATCGTCTTAGTCAAAGCTTGAAACATGTAGTCTGTAATTATCTCACTTGAGTTATAAACATAAAAAAATAATGCACCAATGAAGTATATAATCGATAAAATGCAAGGTAAACCCCAGGCAAATACACCACTCTTAAAGTACCTCCTACGGAATTCACGATGGAAAACTTTAACAAAATCTACGTAAAAATAATAACACAACACTAGTAACCAACAATGATACGATAACTTGCAGTACATTAATAGAGAAATAGGTATAACTCTCACTACTGGGTACCGAACCACAGCGTCATTAGTTACCAGAGCCATACACAACTCAAACACGACCAAACGCACCACGTTTGCGAGGATAGCACTGAGAAACACATAGTTTCGGAAATTTCGGAACTTCTTGATGATGCACCACGATGCAACTCCGTATATGAGCGCAGCCACAGTCGGCACTAACAGAATCCAGTTGATTAGAACGACATTTTCAGTGGAAAATAATTCATCGATTTGTTTACTGTCGTTGTCAGCCGGCTCCATGGTGACCGGCGCGTGCGCAAGCAGCGTAGCCACGCGTCTGCAGCGAAACGCGCCACGCAGCGCATTGAGGCTTCGAATACAAGTGTGATAAGTATGAATGAATTACAGTTGTCATCCCCACCAGATGCGTCGACGTCACATTGTTAGGCAACGTTCATACAAGCGCGAATGTTTAAGACGCGACTAAAACATTCGCATTCATTTCGTTTTATAAAGATATGTTTTAGTAAAAAAATGTAAAAACGTGATGGTAAAATAAAAACATTGTAAAACCTGAACTATTAACGGATTCAGACATAGCGCGCGCTGCCGAGTGGACGTGTTACGTGCCCCGCCGAAAAGAAAAAATAATAATACAGTGAATTTATTTATGATAATCAGTACTTAACTATTTAAACCAAGTGTAGAACTTAGTGACCTTAAGGAATGGTGATTCGACTTTAATAAACTAGCCATATCTGGTTTTCTAAAACGCTCAAAAAATCTAACTAAAGAAACGTGGAAACTCGTAAATGAACACACAAAGAAAAGGAAAAACAAGCTGTGTAATAACCTCACTCTAAACGTAGACAATCAAGTAATTACTGATCCACAGGAAATTGCAAACAAATTCATGGACACTTTTGTTTTCAAACCTTCACTAGCAAGCAAAGATAAAGATAAAGCAATGTCATTTTTGATACGGACGACAAATAAAGTACAAGACGATATAACTTTTACTCCAACTACACCTAATGAAATAGCTAAGTTAGTTGGTAAGATGGCTAACAAACATTCCTGCGGATATGACGACTTACCGATAACAATCATAAAGCAAAATATAGATATATTGGATTCTGCTCTTTCATTTTTTTTTAATAAATGTATCGAGGAATCAATCTTTCCTGATCAGTTAAAATTGGCAAAGGTTATCCCAGTATATAAAAAGGGTATAAAGACTGATCCGAAGAATTACCGTCCCATTTCCTTATTGCCGACCTTATCAAAACTCTTTGAGAAAGTAATTAAGACTAGACTGATGGTTCACTTTAATTTAAACAAGGTCATAAATTTGAGACAATTCGGGTATCAAAAAGGAGTCGGTACTTCGGAAGCTATTGATACTCTAATAAACGATATAGTTAGTAAACTAAACGACAAAATGAAAGTAGCCGGACTGTTTATTGACCTGAGTTCCGCTTTTGACACGATAGATCATCAAATACTACTAAGTAAACTCGAATATTATGGTATTAGAGGTAAGGTTTTACAACTTATGAAATCGTACTTGCTGAATAGAAGAATGTTTGTTGAAAAAAAAAATATAAATGGAAGTAATCACGAACTGACATATACTTCAAAAATGGCAAACATAGACCGCGGTGTACCTCAAGGCTCAATTTTAGGACCTATACTATACATAATTTTTACAAATGATTTACTTAATTACATGGCCAAAACTCAGCCTGATGAAAGACTTGTTGTGTTTGCAGATGACACTAATATAATAATAGGCGCAAAAAATATAGAAGACTTGACATTAACCACAAATAAAAGTCTAGAAAACATTTGCGAATGGTTTACAGCCAATAATTTATTTTTAAACACAAGCAAAACCAACATTTTATTATTTAAGACTACGACTCGTAATAAGGATGGCATAAACGTAAGAATAAATGGAGACATGCTAAAGTTAGTAGACAAGGTCAAATTTTTAGGGATTCATATAGATTCGTTTTTAAATTGGAAACCGGAGCTGGCTGCTATTGAGGCATCTATATCTTCAGCATGTTATGCACTTAGGAGCCTTAGGGATGACGTAGGTTTAGAGCAGTTAAAATGTGTTTACCACGCGCTAGTCGAATCTAGATTAAGATACAGCATTATGCTTTGGGGTAATAGCTATAGTTATAATTGTCAGAGAGCGTTCGTCCTGCAAAAAAGGGCCATTAGAACTATTGTTAGAATCTCACAACGTGACTCTTGCAGAGATTTCTTTAAAAAATTGGGTATTCTGACAGTACCTAGCTTATATATACTGGTTCTCTTAAGTTTTTTTGCGAAATACATGCGTCTACATGAATCACAAGACGAACGTGAAGTTAGAGAGAGCACACGAAGAAAGGTTCTTAAACATGAGATAACTCCCAAATTGAACATAGCAGAGCATTGCTCTAAGTACCAGGCGATTGAAATGTTTAATAGGTTGCCTCCAGAGTTAAAGACTCTAATTTATAATACCCACTTGTTTAAAGTAAAACTAAAAGCCTTCTTATTGGATAAATGTTTTTACAATTTGTCCGAACTAAAGCCAAACAATATATAATACAAATCAATTCATAAATCATTGACATTACAATTACTTTATAATATACTGTACTGGCTGAACGCAATAATTAAATTTTGGACTTTTGTATCTTGTATGAATTTCAAAAATAATTTATCATTTCCCTTTGACAACATCGTTGTTCCAAACTTATTTGACTTAATCACAATTTGACTTGTATTAATTAATTTATCTTTATTTATTTATTCTAAAATAGAACTAGTGACATTATATTAATATACTTTGACTTGTAATCTGTAAGTGTCTGTAATAATTATCTGTATGTAATTTCAAACACAATGTAAATTGTTTAATGAAATAAATAAATGAAATGAAATGAAATGACTAAAAAAGTTATGGCGCAAAAACTAGTTCACTCAATTTGCCACTTTGAAGAAATTGCCATATCATGTTCGTATCTCAGAATATACCAGCTCTGTGGTTTTAATTTTAATCTCAAATTTAGTTATAGAATTGTAATAGCTATTAACAATTATTGCTCCCTGCTCAGAAACATTGGAATTTAATAGTTGAGTCTCTTGTTGTAACGTACATTTTATATCGATATTTAAAGTACGCTCAGCGCTTGAATAGCAACCGCGTCGCAAGTGGTTCGTCATCATCATCATCATCATATTATTAGCCGTAGGACGGCTAACACTGCTGGGCATATGCCAATATGTCCCAATAGCCCCCATAGGTTTCCAAAAGGACCGGTTGGAAGCGGCCTGCATCCAGCGTTTTCCTGCGGTCTTAATCAAGTCTTCTGTCCACCTTGTGGGTGGACGTACTACCCTACGCTTACCGATGCGTGGTCTTCATTAATAAATAAATAAATAAATATCTTGGGACAACTCACACACGGCTATCTGATCCCAAGCTAAGCAGAGCTTGTGTTATGGTAACCAGACAACTGAAATACATACTTATAGAATTTATAAATACATACATATTATAGATAAATCACACCCAGACACAGAACAAACAATCATGCTCATCACACAAAGTTTGTCCTGGGCGGGAATCGAACCCACGACCTCCGGCTTAGCAGTCAGGGGCACTAACCACTAGACCAACAGGCCCGTCGAATTCATTCGAGAACTCGAACCATGAACATCGGTAACCATGTCAGAGGCCCTTGAGGCGGTTTAGAAACTCTGACACTAGGGTGTGTGGGGTCGTATAGACCTTACTGCGCACACGATAAAAAAAATCGAGAACATTACGACCAATATAAATAGCTCGTGTAAACACACCCTTAGAGCGCACGCAGGTCTGACGATTTTGACGTCATTTATATCGAAAGAAAAAAGAATAATTTAAAGATTGTTGTGACTTAATCACACATAAGTGGCAAAACGGCTTTGTATGCCACAAGTTTTTTTATGATTATAATTATAGTATGTACTTGTACAGGAAATTACATAATTATTTTTATAAGAAATAAAACTGGTTTGTTCATATCATGTATTTTTGTATTGTGTTGTCTGTGCATGTATGTATATGTTACGGCTTAAGGTAGGTGTGAACATACCTAAACTTAAGATTAGCCGGCTAAACTTAGGTTTATCTTCGAGAAGCAGCTAAAGTTCGATAACATGTTAGTTTGCGTCGTGATATTCCATCTTTAGCCAGTTAATGTGCACATTAACCGAAACGAAACGCCAAGGGCCTGCAGTTACACTTAAGTTTAGCCGGCTAAAGATAGAAGAAACTAACATTAACACCTCGTTGAAGATAAACCTAGGTTTAGCCGGCTAATCTTAAGTTTATGTTCACACCTACCTTTAGCCGTAACATATACATATTATTTATAATATAAAGAGGAAATATTTGTATTTTTGTGGTTCCGGAACTACTGGACCGATTTTAACCATAGATAGGGATTTATGTGGCAGATTTGAGTGGCAACGGCAGGAGGGGAAGCCCTAGAAAGACCTACCCTGACCTTATTGGTGATGTTCTTCAGAAAGGTCGGGTGCGCTGTACTCGTACCCGGCGTACTTGTATGAACGTGGACGAGGCGAAAGTAGTATGTAAGGATCGTAGCAGGAGGCGTTCTGTGGTTTCTGCTTACTCCCATGAGAAAAAGCTTGAGTTTATGTATGTATGTAGATAGCTACACTATTCCTGAGTAACATAGGCTATATAACATCACGCTTCAATCCACGGGAGCGCAGCAGTAACCAAAGACGCAACTTAACGCGGGTGAAATAAGCCACGTGAACGAAGTCGCGGGCAGTTCGTTATGAGGGTTTACGCCGGCGGCGCGCCGTCCACGCGCTATTTGCCTCAAAATCAATGATTTTCAAACCTGTTAATACCCATTAATAACTTATCGTACAAACATGCAATTTGCGAATAATATTAGGAAATTTTGTCTTCTAGAGTACGTGAGAGGTTTTTTTAAAATTAAATAGCATGCTTGTAAATTATATTAAGATAGCTAAAGTGAGATTTGCGTATTTTACGTTCAGAGTCAATTTCGAAGCCGTTAATCTCCAAAAATTGCTGATAGAATCAATAAACAAAAATATTTACTAATTGGTAATATCCTTAATAATTTTTTACTGGAACTGGCTACCGGCCGCGCGCCCAAATTTATAGTAGTTTTAAAATATTCATTAAAAAATTATAAAGCTAATCACACGAAAATTTTGAATTGTAAGTTTTAAAAGAGATGTTCTTCTATTAGAATATGCTATTATTATAATGATAAATGCAAGTTAAAACGTTGAAAAAGATCATTTTATCTACGCGTAATTTCTTAATAATTAGACACTGTTTTGATTTTATTTCCGTAGTAAGTAACCTAAATCAGAAAATCTGTCTCGACAAAAAAATTATTAAGGATATTACCAATTAGCAAATATTTTTGTTTATTGATTCTATCAGCAATTTTTGGAGATTAACGGCTTCGAAATTGACTCTGAACGTAAAATACGCAAATCTCACTTTAGTTATCTTAATATAATTTACAAGCATGCTATTTAATTTTAAAAAAACCTCTCACGTCTTCTAGAAGACAAAATTTCCTAATATTATTCGCAAATTGCATGTTTGTACGATAAGTTATTAATGGGTATTAACAGGTTTGAAAATCATTGATTTTGAGGCAAATAGCGCGTGGACGGCGCGCCGCCGGCGTAAACCCTCTTAATGTGATATATTGGGGCTGTGTAAGTGTTAGTAAACACCGGTTTCATAAAGTTTAACAATTCAGAGAAGGCACGAGCTTTGATCACCATGTGAATGTTATCATCATCATCATATCAGCCGCAGGACGTCCACTGCTGGACATAGGCCTCCCCCATAGATTTCCAAAAGGACCGGTTGGAAGCGGCCTGCATCCAGCATCTTCCTGCGGTCTTAATCAGGTCGTCCGTCCACCTTGTGGGTGGACGTCCTACGCTGCGCTTGCCGGTGCGTGGCCTCCATTCGAGAACTTTGCGGCCCCATCGGCCATCAGCAATGTGAATGTTATAACTAAACATTATTTATTTTACTTTAAATAAAACCAGTAGTACCTACTTGATGTGTAAGTGTACAAAGGTATAATATGTTATATGGAAAGTAGAGAAAAGAGTTTAGAAATAAAAATCTGAGGGTATTACATCGCTCAAGTCCTAAAAACACCTTATGTTTAAAGAAATTTGTTGAGGAATCCTTCCGTACGTTTTCCATATAAAAAATATATGTTATACTTAAAGTCATCCTAAACAGATCGCATTGATTAGAATTGTAATAAACTTGCCCAAATTTCGGAAAAAAAAATTTGAAACAGGTCATTTTTCAATCTAAATTGCAAATTGTTGGTAAAACAGCTGAATAGTTCGGCATGAATTTTATACCTAAAGACATGTAATGACATATCAAACAATTCGCATTGTTTACTTTTTCTTGTTTCTGTTAAGAATTTGTAATAATAACTTAAAACTCGAAATTTCATCAATTCCCCCCACGAGGCACCCCCGCTATGCCTGAGACGCCAAACTTCAGTGCCTTGATGGCTGTTGTCAAGGGTGGACTATACGCATGTTATTTTTTCCAAAATAAAAACCAAAACTTAATTTTTTTTATAATTTATGAATGAAGCAATATAGTAAATAGTATAAATATAAATATTTAGCAAAATAAGAATTGAAATTAAGTTCGTAAATAAATAAAAAGAAATTTGTAATTTCGTTTAGTTTTTGAATGTATCATAGAGTAAGCCTGACTACTATGCCTATGTATAAAAACAAATGCTTGTCCGAGCTCTCCAAGATTATTGGTAAATACCTACTCTTTGAGTAGATACATTATTTCTTTGGTGTTTATTTTTTTTTATTGTTCTTAGCCTTAAGAATTTCGTTTGACGGAGAACATAGATGTAGGTGATTTAAAAAAAAAATTGCTTACCAAACTTTCAGAATGTATCATGTATGAGCACATTGAGCACAACTATTTCCGTTACTGAGATCCGATAAGCACTTACTTGGTCATCATCAGACCTTTAGAATATACTACATAGTGGCACCCGTGCTTAGTTAGATAAATATTGAAAGCTAGGTCATCCTAACTATTTTCGTTTCCGACAACCGACAAGCACTTTCCTGTTCATCATCAGACCTTTAGAAATATCACATGAACACTCCGTACTCAATTAGATAAATGTTGAAAGTTAGGTCAGCAGACAAAGTGAATATTTTATTTACACGGTTACCTTTAGATCGTTCGGGAGCCGAAACACAGGAACTCCAGTAAAGTAATAATTACTATTGGCGTTCTTTTAACACGTCTCAAAGAATTTGAAAATTTGCGACTTTTTTTTGTCATTCGAGATCTTAGTGCGTTTCTGCCTGATCGATGAATGGATTTTTCAAAGGCTACAATTCGCATGTGCAGTCGATAAGGTTTACACACAAATATGCATGTACTGCAAGGAAGCGTCACTTCGAGTTCTCACTATTTCACAAATGAAACCATCATCATCACGCCTGTATTCCCCGAAGGGCTAGGCAGAGGTGTACCATTGTACATCCACAGTTCGCCGGTATATTTAGGTCCCATGTAAATGGGGCGAGCCTATTGCCATTTATCGGGCACAAATCCAAACTCCGGGCTGCTACTGAGAATTTCGTAGAAAATCCCAATAACACCTTTTGCTCAACCTAAGAATCGAACCCAGGACCTCTAGAGTAGCAGTCGTGCTTAGGACCACTAGGCTAATGAGGCAGTTCAAATTAAATTTTCATGTTATTTATTGAAAATAATATAGCCAATAGTTTCTGTTACTCTGACAGAGTTTATGGCTTTTGGTTCCAGAACGATGTAAAAGTAAGAGTGTATAATAAAATAAATATAAAATTACGATGTACCAAATAATAAATAATAGAAGAACAAAATGTATCTGTAATATATATGTAATCTCTCAGAGAGCGAATAAAATAGGCAAAAACAATGACAACTCTGCGACACATCTGTGTTCTTGCTTAATGTTAAGTTCCGTTTATCGTAGCATACTGGATACCGGTAGATGGCGCTAATTTAAAAAAATAATAGTACAGATGTCAAATCCTCAAGGACATCGAGCGATGTAATAACCTTAATTCAATTTTCTTTCATTATTTTAAAATACTACACTGTGAGTACTGTCCTAATAAATATTATTTATTTTTATTATTTATTTTATTTTAATTAAAACGGTTACAATTGTTACCGATTACAATAATTAAAGACTTAAAAATATTAAAAAAAAGAAAATACAAACATAAATTACAGTACTGTCTCTATTCTAAGGTAACAACTTAAATAATGAACAACATCAATTAATCATAGTTTGTAATTTAATTATTATTTAGTTTTAACTTTGTAGTTTAATTATTATTTATAAGTGTTGCGTAACATAAATAAATAAAGATGTCTAAAAAAAAATGTAATTATTATTTATAAGTTCTGTGTTTAGATTAATGTTTACATAGTATAAAACAAAGTCGCTTCTCGCCGTCTGTACGCTTAGATCTTTTAAACTCCGCAACGGATTTAGCGCGGTTTTCATCAATAAATGGTTATTCCTACCACCTAATATTACAAATGGAAAGTAATAAAGAAATTGAGTATTTAAGAAGAAGGTTTATACGTATAGAACATCTCGCTACCACCACAGGAGCGCAGCAGTAACACCGCGGGTTATAAAGCTAGTAATTCATAAATTAGTTTTCGTTCTGTCAAATTAACAAGAAACAAAGTTCACAAAACCACTTTTAAAACTGGATTCTAGTTTGGCACGGAGGAAGTACATATAATTATTAAAAAAAATATTAACCTGGTTTTTATGTTACATCATAGTATTGTTAATAACAAAACACATACATTTTATCATACAACAAACTAACTAAACTAAAAGAATAGATTAAAATTTATTACATAATAAGTATCGGTTTGAAGGATATGGGTGCCTTTGTAAATACAGGCACATGTGACATTTCAACTTTGTCTCTAGGATGGCAACGCATTTGCAAGGCCTTGGATAGCAAACAAGCTGGCGGCCCATCTGATGTTAAGTGATCACCGCTGCCTATAGACAGAAATCTGCAATACCAGAGGCCTTACAAATGCGTTGCCATCCCAGAGGCATAGACGAAATGTCTCATGTGCACCGGCGCATGTGTGTGTGTGCGCGGCGGTTTCCCTTTAAACTGGAACACAGCAACTCAGCTTCACAGCAGAAATTGGTTTGGTGGTAGTACCGGACGAGCTCCATCACAAGATCTCTACTACTTTCTTATAGAATTATGTCTCTAATAATGTCAAGGTTAATCGGTGTATAGAACAAACTAGTTACAAATAGGTATTTGTCATTAAAATATTTAGAACTGGTCTCAAAAAATAACCAGTTGAATTTTCCTTAAATGTAATCTAATCTTAAACATTCCTAACCCTATCACATAATTTCTACAGACTTTTGTAATAATCTCCTATTCAAAAATTCTCGCCACAGTTTTCGATTACTCTTACCTATAATGAAATATACAACCAAAGCTATTGAATTCAATAGTTCTCCAGACGCTCCTATAAGCTCTATTAAGTTAGGCTTTATATCAAATATTTCTTTAGCTGCGTACAAAACTATTATATCGCTAAGTATGAATATCAAGGTTGCTATGTAGAAGCGACGCCATTTGTTTGGTGTTGTACCCGCACAGGCTTCACTACCGCGGAACAGAGAATATACAACTATTACGTAAATAACGAAACTAATCGTCACAGGTATTAATAACAGCGACATGCCGATTGGAATTGTAAGCGTCTCTTTGGAATCAAGCAGATCAAGTAACCAACTTACAAGATAATACAAAAACACCAATATGAAAGGTACACTCCAACCAAACATACCACTTTTAAAATACCTCCTACTTATATCAATATTGAAAATTTTAACAAAATCAACGTAAAAGATATAACTCAATACGAGTAACCAACAATCAAAAGTAAGTACACAGTACAGAAAAAGATATTTAAAGAAATTAACACACTGAAAGCGATACTCGTAACCGTCACCGTTGAAAATAAAAGTTTCACATAACAGATATAGACAGAATCGTTTTAGAAACGACTTGTAAAATAAAAACGCGAAGCTCCGCAGTACATTCGCAAACATTACATTGATGAGCACATAGTTTCTGATATGACGGAACTTCTTGATGATGCACCACGATGTCACTCCGTATATAAAAGCAGCTACACTCAACACGATAATAATCCAGGCGAACTTCTTAAAAATATCTACCGATGATACATCTTCTGATGGTGTAGAGACGAATGCGCTAGTGTCGTACGTACTCGCGTGGTATGCACTGGCGTAATATGCATTCTCGTTATTTGCACTGTCGTTATATGCACTGGCGTTATTTGCACTGGGGTTATATGTAATAGTGTCTGTTATACTGGTATTGTTGTTGACCATTATGAGTGGCGCGTGCGGAGGTCGGCACGCACTGATTGGTAGTGGCACCACGCGCCCAAAACGATACGCATCGCACATGGTCAAGTTAATAATTTGGTTAACAAGACAAGTATGATAATTATGGTATTATCCTCATCTATAGTCATATCATTTATAAGAGTTACACATACATACCATAAGCCACACATATACCACTTCCCGTAGGATTATGCAGAACCGTACCATCGACGACGTTGTTCTTTGGATCAACCTACTTTACGTCTTATAGTTTGCCCTTAGTTACCGAGCTTAATAAATTATAAATTATCATGATGTGCGAGGCAGAACCGGTCGCAGTTAGGGGAAGTATCAGGTTTTTGAGTTACGTATGAGCAAAATCATTTTAATCATTAAAAAAACCATCAAGTTCAAATGATAGTTGGTACCATATCAACATTTTAGTCTTTTTTTTTTTTTTTTTATAGACGGGAAATCATCAAATAACTTCCCCCGCCCTGGGCGGTGCGGGAGGGAGTGTCAGACTTTTACTGACTAAAACCCGTCTATGTTCCTTCATGTGCCCTTTGCGTTCCGTGGGCGCGGTATCTCTTTCGAACAAACCGCAGCCCCGGCAGGCATCGATCGGTCCTTAGTGGCCCCTTCCAAGTTTGCTGACGTCTCTTTGAGATGCGCGTGGACACTTTAGTCTGGGAAATGATTACCATTGGATACTCTTGTATTCCCTCAGGTTTTTAAAAATCAAGGTCACAGCAACACCTTTGCATTGCATTTGCATTGTTGCGGTTAACAGCATTACTATTCTGTGAAAATCATTCTTGGTGAATTTCGGTGAAGTGAGACTGAGGTGAGCTGTCAATCCATTTCCTAAAATTCTCTGGGAGACATTTCTAGAGGCAGTACTACCAAATTCCTCAATTTATTTATATACTTTTTAATCCCTATTCATATTCTGTCTAACTAATTTATTTTATGTGTAAAGAGATGGCAATAATATCATCGAATTTCAATTGATTTTAGTACCGATCTCTTTTTAAAATATTCTCGCCACAATACCCGGTTACTCTTACCTACAATAAAATACACAACCAATACTATTGAATTCAACAGCTCTGCAGATGCACCCAACAGTACAACAAGCTTATTCCTTATTTCAAATATGTCCTGAATAGCGTACAGTACCATGATATCACTGAGTATGAATATCAAGGTTGCTATGTAGAAGCGACGCCTTCTATTAGCAGATGTAATCCCGCCAGCTTCACTACCGCGGAACAGAGAATACACAACTAAAACATAAATAACCAAACTTACCATCACTGGTATTAATTCCAGTGACATAGTGACAGAAACTGTAAGTATGTTTCTCGAATCGTACAAGTAAAACAACCATGCAGCAATTAAAAATATTCCCATAGATATAAAAGGCACACCCCAGCCAAATAAACCACTCTTAAGGTACCTCCTACGAATGTCAATATTGAAAACTTTAACAAAATCAACGTAAAATATATAGCATAGGACAAGTAACCAATAATCAAAAGTAAGATTGCAGTACAAAGAAAAATATAAATAGGTATCGATACAGTTTGAACGATTGACTCTCGGACAAAAACGTATAAACGCATAAAAGAACAGAAACAGAAAGTTTCGCAAAACATTTGATAGCATTACATTGATAAGCACATAGTTTCTGATATGACGGAACTTCTTGATGATGCACCACGATGTCACTCAGTATATGAACGCGGCCAGACTCAACACAATTATAATCCAGCCAAACGTTTTTAAAATATCTCTTGTTAAATCATTTTCGAGTTTTGTTGAGTTATTGCTGTTATATGCAGTCATGTTATATGCACTACTGTTGTTTGCACCAACATCATATGCACTGGCGTTATATGTACCAATATCATATGCACTGGTGTTGTATACACCGATATTGTATGCACTATTGTTATATGCACTGCTGTTATATGCACTGGTGTTATATGTTCTAGTATTAGAACTAGTATCGCTTCTATGAGTGTTGTCGGCCATGTTGATCGTCGCGTCCACACCAACAAGCTTCACACAGCGCAATGATACCAGCCCCCCTAGCCAAGTTACAAACGATAATCGTAAACGTTCGGTAGGTACCAATAGATTTTCAACTTAATACCCAAGAGCCTTAAGTTGAAAATCTATTAAAGATTTCTAAGCGTTAGCGACTGGAACGAACGAAAACGCTATGCAATCTTCATTAGATCTTCAACTTAAAACCAAGCATATAAAGTTGAAGATCTATTAAAGCCTACTCAGCGTTTGCGTTTATCGTTTGTGACTTGGCTAGGGGGCCAGTTCCGGCTTCGCTATAATTTAAGACCAGTATGCAAATTATCTGCCATGACCTTTGTATCAGTTATTTTAATTATTTGTATTCTGCAGTATACCTATAATAACAATATATACCGATTTCGGTGATGACGGCTAATGTCAATGAAGAATAGCCAAGTACACTGGAAATATTATAGTGCACAACTGTGTGCGCAAACGCGCTAAGGATCATTAGGCTAACGACGCAGTCAAGCCCTTACATGCACCCATGCCATTGGGCAGGTAAAAATGTAAAATAATTACCAAATATAATGACGACTTAAACATTTTTATTATTATTTTAATGAATTGCAATTTTGTAATATTTTGAATTCGGGGTATTACCTATTTTATTTTTTAATTAGTTTATAAATGTATGGTCACTATGGGTCAGAATGATGTCAGAAATAAATATAAGATTTTTTGAAACACTAAAAATAAACAATATGCTGCCTGGCCGTGATTTCGTTCCCGGTATATTCCTTTGTGCCAAGAACCTTCATGTTCTCAACTACAGCTACAGAGTACGGTACGCAGTATAACCCACAAAACTTTCATCGCTATCGGATCATAGGTTTAAGCACTCATAGTGGACAAACATATAAACACTCTTTTTTTTCATATTGATAAAATGATAAAACAACATTCCACGTTGTGTGTAGGCGACTTAATTCGTAGCCGTGTTAGCTACGCCGTAGCAAGTCTCGTAGCCATCGCGTAGCACACCGTAGCGCTCGGAGAACCACCACTTACCTAAGGGCCTCCGCCCACGACCGATTTTTTGAAGGACCGATTTTCAGACCGATTTAACAGATCTGTGGTATTTGATAGTTTCGTGGGGCCAACTTTTAGTAGAACGTACGCGTTGGTATCGGAATTCATGTTATGTTCTATTTTCTTCGATAAATAAATCGGTCACCGATTGTCTGACGTAGGCGTGCAGCGTAAACGATGACATTTATAAAAAACCCTTTCGTTTATTTTAACTTATCCAAATGTTATAATATTATAATGTTATAAAAAATGTTTGTATGACCAGATGTATGAACGTGAACGAGGCGAAAGTAGTACATATGTAAGGATCGTAGCAGGTGGCGTTCTGTGGTTTCTGCCTACCCCCATGGGAAAAAGGCGTGAGTTTATGTATGTATGTATGTATGTTATAAAAAATGCGAGTGACATACGAAAGTTTCATGCCACCAAACAATATTTAAATACTATGTACAAAAAAAACGCTTCGTGTTTAAAAATAAAATTAAAAGTTAAAGCCCTCTTTATTTTTTTAGTTTTTAAATTTGCTGTACGGTCAGCAACAAAAGTCGATTACCAATGTTTATTTTACATATCATTTAAAAAGACACGAAATAACACAATTCACTGCTATTCAGAATTTTAGGCAACACCTACGAGTTCATTTTACTTAATTTTTTTAGATCCATTTCGTATTTCCTTTAATATTGTGCTCAATAATAAGGGTTTAAAAATCTTAAATTTTAATTCACTTTTGTTGCTGGTAGAAAGATTTAGAAAAAAACAAGCAAGGTCCATATCGTGAACCCTCAATGTATTTACCACAAAACTGGTTCAAGTATTATGTACACACAAGTACTGGATTACAAGGTAGGTTTTATCATGACAAGTTATGCTTATTTATTGGTTTATTTTTTCATACATTTCAATATTAATCTTAATTTATGCACACAAAACTAGTACACATATTTTAATAGATAATATAATTATTCGAGTATTATTTCCAGTATTCAAAAGCAGTCAAACAAGTTTCAGTATCTTTATAATTTAGTATTTGACATCACCCCATTTCTTGCGATGTCGAAATTTTAAAATATTTTTCCCATAAAACACGATTACTCTTACCTATAATAAAATACACAACCAATACAATTGAATTTAATAATTCTGCGAATGCCCCTACAAGGGCTACTAATTCATTTCTTATTTCAAACATATCTTGAATAGCATACAATACCATGACATCACTGAGTATGAAAATCAAGGTTGCTACGTAAAAGCGACGACTTCTATTAGCAGATGTACCCCCGCCAGCTTCACTACCGCGGAACAGAGAATACACAACTATTACATAAATAACTAAGCTTATCAGCACAGGTATTACCTCCAGTATCGTGCTTACAAGCAAAGTAAATATATCTGTCCGGCCGTCATACAAGTATAATATCCATCCCACAATGTAAACCATTAACATTGCTATGATCGGCACACCCCAGCCAAATAAACCACTCTTAAGGTACCTCCTACGAATGTCAATGTAGAAAACTTTAACAAAATCGACATAAAATATATAGCATAAGACAAGTAACCAATAATCAAAAGTAAGTACACAGTAAGTAAATAAATATTTATAGACATTAATGCAGTTGTAACGATAATCATGGCGATCATCGCTATTTAAACAATTTCTGTCACATAACAAATATACACAGACACATTTAAACAACTCATACAGTAAATATAATAAGTTGCGTAGAATATTGGCTAACATTACATTGATAAGCACATAGTTTCTGATATGACGGAACTTTTTGATGATGCACCACGATGTCACTCCGTATATGAAGGCAGCTAGACTCAATACAATCATAAGCAAGGCAATTATTTTAAATATATATGCGTTTGGATCATATTCGGATTGTTTGAAGTCGCATACATTTGTTTCGTATTCACTGGTGTCGTATACAACGGTGTTATATGCACTGTTGTTATACAAACTGTTGTTATTCACACTGTTGTTATATGCACTGGTGTTATATGCAATATTGTTATTTGCACTGGTGTTATTGTCGGCCATAGTGAGCGTATCGTTTCAAGTGCGTCAAGTCAACCAATCAAAACACGTCTGCACTGATACGCGCCGCACAGCACTATGAGAGGTGATGGTTAAATTATTGGCATCTATGTTAAGTTAATATGGAAATCACAGTAGTGTTTTACTATGATATACGTTGTTTCTTTGAGTTCCTTTATTAAACTAAGGTAGAAATGATTTTAAATGTATAATATTCGGAGTCGCAAAAAGATGATGATGTCTAATATTCGTCAATTTTATGTCTGTGCACCCATCGAAAAATGTTCAATTTTAAGCCAATTTTTGCGTTAGTCCAATAGTAATGACATGGCGACCCCGTTTCAGGTTTATTGTTTACATAAACTAAACTTATATAGGCAATAGCCGTTTAATTATTTTATTATTTCTTATGCCGTTTATTTCAGCTTTATCTCTGGGATGGCAACGCATCTGCGAAGCCTCTTGTATTATGTGTGATAACCTCTTACAATCAGGTACGCTTGACTTGTATTCCGTCCAAGGATATAAAAAAAAAACAACATTTTAGGAACACATTTAATACTGTTTTGTAAATATAAAGTAATCTAAAAGTAATGTAATAATATTACAATAAAAATTGTAGCCAATAGGTAGGCTACCTCTTCATTCCTCCTCCCCTAAGAGTACAAATCCTTGACACAGCAGGGCAATGAGAGCTTGCAGAGTCATTCGTCAAGACACTTCGCTATTAGGTCATCGTCCATTAAAACTGTCGGTACAATACTTGCTGAGTCACACAAATACAGCCTAGTTTACTGTTTGTTAACTAGGTTTAAATAGCTTACTTATTATATAACTACAAAATAAGGTACTGGCAACGTAGAAAAATGTCGGATCTTTGACCCTTTGCTTCCCAAGCAGTCCACGTCAAAAATGATGGCAATGACGAGAAGAATAGATCGGCTTCGAGTGTTTTTACATTCTGTATAATAAAATTATAAAATGTAAGGTCAACTTGCTACCAGAGTAACATTAAACACACGCAATGTGTTCATAAGTGGTCTGACCAGCTTTATTTTCCTCAAAGATTATGTTACGAGTACAAGTTTCAAATATCAATCTTATGTAAATGGTTTTACTTGCAAGGATGTTTGCATTGATCTCTTTTTTAAGTACGCTCGCCATATTTCCCTATTACTCTTCCCAATAATAAAATACATATCTAGTGCTATTATATTCATAAACTCCCCAAATACTCCTAATACATTCACGTATTGATCCGTTACTTCGAACAGATCTCGTAAACAGTATAACACCATAACATTGCTTATTACGAATATTAACGAAGCTATGTAGAAGCGACGCCATTTGTCAGGAGATGTACCCACAGCATTATTACTAGTGCTAAAGAGAGAATATAAAACTATAAGATATACAATGAAACTTATTGTCACAGGTAATAGTAACAGTGAAATACCAATTGGAGTTGTTAATATTTCTATCGAGTAATAAATATGAAGTATTCTTCCAGTAACAAAATATAAGAGCACTGCTACAAACGGTACACCCCAGGCAAACAGGTTACTCTTAAGGTACCTTCTACGAATGTCAACGTTGAAAACTTTAACAAAATCAACGTAAAAAATATAGCACAACACGAGCAACCAACAGTTGAAGGTTAAGGCACAGTACTCAAATATATACAGGAAAAACTGAACTCTTACGAGATACAAATAGTGTATAAAACAATTTGACTCAACATAAACAAACAAACAGTAACGTATCATATTAGTTAACATTAAGTTGATTAGCACATAGTTTCTGAAATGGCGGAACTTCTTGATGATGCACCATGATGTCACTCCGTATACGAGCCCGATGAAACTCATCACAACAATAATGCAGGCGAACACTATGAGATAATATGCACTGGGAACGCAGGGTTCGGGAAAGGCACTGGTATTATATGCACTGTTGTTATACACACTGTCGTTATATGCACTGAAATTATATGCACTGCTGTTATCTGCACTGTTGTTATATACACTAATGTTATATGCACTGCTGTTATATGCACTGGCGTCATATGCACCTGTGTCAATTACACTATTATTGTTGTCAGCCATATTGAGCGACGCGTGCGCAGTTAGGCGTGTGTTGATCTGCAGAGACACAGCGCGTCCGCTCTCAAAGATGCCTCACTGCGTTTTGAAGCCGGCTAAATTATTCATTACATTATAAACAAGTTTGTAAACCTGAATCATAACTTAATTGTCAATCACCTGTTTACCTGTGACATCACGACGGTCTTTCAAAGTATAATAAATACAGCGTGTCCCTGAATAAAGTGAATAAATTAAAATGATTAAATGATACAAAACAGACCACAATTTATTAAGAAAAATGAATATCACAATGACCCGCTGCTGGCTCGTTTGCCTCCGTCTCACACGAAGAAAAAATAAATAAAACTATGAATATTTTTTTAAATACTTACCTGTTTGTTTAATTTAGACATTTACGAAAATAAGTCCGAAAAAAAAATCCTCATCCTTCTCGTGTTTATTATTTACACCAAATGTACACAACATTTGGTAGCCTAACCCTTCGGGGAATACCCATATTATAATAATCAACTGAACGTTTATTTGCTCGACCTGGAAATCGAACCCAAGACCTCTAGCGTGGCAGCCGTGATTAGAACCTTTTCTTTTGCGCACATTAATTCTAAGAAAAGAACACACTGTATATTCGTCTTGTCTGGGGAATTACTATCAAGTTAACCACCTACCTATTTCTGCATTGATAGCGTTGGTCAATTCTGGTTTGATGAATATGGTTGGGAAAATCCTAGTGACTCATATTGTGGGGGACATCCTTAGTTACTGTTGAAGCCTCCAACGATTTTGTTTTGTTTTTAAAATAAAACTGTTGAAAATAATATTATGGGTTTGTTGGATGGCACTGTTGACGCAGTGGTTGAGTGATAGGCTGCTGCGCTGTGTGTCGCGGGTTCGATTCCCGCATGAAACAAATATTTGTATGGCCAACAGATAGTTGTTGTTGTATGAGGGTTGATGTGTTTGAGGGTTGTTGTTATTTGTGTTTGACCCATGTTACAGAAGAAATTCCTAGTTTGGGGCAACGTTGAAGGGTTCCGTACCCAAAGGGTTAGACACTTCAATTTTCAAAGAGGATTTATGTTTCTGCTGCCAGTATAAAAACAAATACTAAAAAATATAATAAAATAAATATTTAAGGGGGCTGCCATACAATGAACGTGATTTTTTTATAACGGCAACAGGTAGACGCTTGAAATATTCACAGAATATTGAGTTATACATATATTCACTTTAAAAATAAATAATTAAATTAAAATAAAACCAATATTTAGGGGGGCTCCCATACAAAAATCTTGTTTTTTTGCCGTTTTTATAGAAAATGGTACGGAACCCGTCGTGCGCGAGTCCGACTCACACTCGGACGGTTTTTTTTTGTACTAATTTAATACATGTTTCTTATTTTCTAATTATATTAATTGTGCGTCACCTATAGATATAATATGTCTGACGTTTGTGTGTCATGCTAGTTTATAATTAAACCGCATATTAATTAAATTACATAAAAAAACATTACAGTTACATGTATAATTATCCTGTAAAATACCCTAGTATTTTACAGGATAATTATACATGTAACTGTAATGTTTGTTGTAACTACCTATAGTTAGATCAACTTCAATTAATTAATTTCGCTTTTCAATCAAAACTGTTGGTTAGAAACATACTCTTTACAATTATTGTAATTGGTAACAAATACCAATTACAATAATTAAAGACATAATAGGTATTTAAAAATAAAAATAAAAAACCATCCATCCATCACGCCTGTATTCCCCGAAGGGTTGGGCAGAGGTGTACAAATGTACACCCACAGTTCGCCGGTATGTTTAGGTCCCATGTAATAGGAGGCGAGCCTATTGCCATTAACCGGGCACAATTCCAAACTCCGAGCTGCTACTGAGAATTTCATAGAAAAACCCAATAACACTTTTTGCTCGACCTGGGAATCGAACCCAGGACCTTTAGCGTAGCAGTCGCGCTTAGGACCACTCGGTCACCGAGGCAGTTCAAAAATATAAAAAAGTAAACAATACAAGAAAAACTATTCAGAAAAAGGCAGAGGTATCAGCGAGTATACATATTTTGACTAAATGAAAACTAAAATTGCCTCATTAGCCTAGTGTTCCTAAGCGCGACTGCTACGCTAGAGGTTTTGATTTCGATTCCCAGAGCGGGCAGTGTTATTGGGTTTTTCTATGAAATTCTCAGTAGCAGCTTGGAGTTATGATTTATGCCCGGTTAATGGCAATAGGTTCGCCTCCTAAACCCCCTAGGCTAACGGCAGTAAATAGTTAATACATATAAACTCAAGCCTTTTTCCTAGGGGGTAGGCAGAAACCACAGAACGCCACCTGCTACGATCCTTACATACTACTTTCGCCTCGTTCACGTTCATATATCTGGTCTTACAAGCACGCCGGTTACGAGTACTGCGCACCCGACCTTTCTGAAGAACCTCACCAATAAGGTCAGGGTAGGTCTTTCTAGGGCGTCCCATCCCGGTGTTGCCACTCACATCTGCGTCATAAATCCTTTTTGTTAATCGCCTTTCACTAATCAAATAAATAAATAAACAATACGAATACCAAAACTGCCTCGTTAGCCTAGTGGTCCTTTGCGCGACTGCTACGCTAGAGGTCCCGGGTTCGATTCCCAGGTCGAGCAAAAAATGTTATTGGGTTTTTCTATGAAATTCTCAGTAGCAGCTCGGAGTTTGGATTTGTGCCCGGTTAATGGCAATAGGCTCGCCCCCTATTACATGGGACCTAAATATACCGGCGAACTGTGGGTGTACATTGGTACACCTCTGCCTAACCCTTCTGGGAATACAGGCGTGATGGTATATTTGATGGTATACGAATACCGGTTTTATTTACGTCACGTTATAAAATGGCTTAATTATAAAGATAATTATAACTGAAACGTTTTCAGAGGGTAACGTGCTGTGTTAAAGAGAAGACGTGTCTTGTTTCGATCTAGTGTATTTTTTTATAGTGTGCAAGCACAAAAACTTTGTTTAAATATGTGTGGAGATCAATACTTTTGGAGACAGGTTCGTTATTTTTTATTTTATTGTTTTTAATATGCTATTTTACCTATACATATCTTTTGCCACAAAAACATTTCTAGGGGTATTTTTAGGGGTATAAAAATAAATATCTAAATATCTTGTATAAATATCTTGGGGACAACTCACACACGGCTATCTGATCCCAAGCTAAGCAGAGCTTGTGTTATGGTAACCAGACAACTGATATACATACTTATATAATTTATAAATACATACATATTATAGATAAATCACACCCAGACACAGAACAAACAATCATGCTCATCACACAAAGTTTGTCCTGGGTGGGAATCGAACCCACGACCTCCGGCTTAGTAGTCAGGGCCACTAACCACTAGACCAACAGGCCCGTCAAATAGTTTACGACCTTTTCTCAGACCAATCAAATCTTTTTTTTTAAAGCGTTGAACTGCACTAAGATTTTCTCCTGTATCGTGGGTGCGTTTTCAAACATAACTCACATACACAAACAGCCAGACCCGAAACAATTATCTGTAGGTCATACAAATATTTCTTCCGTGCGGGAATCGAACCCGCGACACGCAGCGCAGCAGCCAATCACTTACCCACTGCGCCAAATCTACACAAAAAAATATATAAAAACTGTGACATGAGAATGTTATATGTATAGATTATACTGGGTGGAATTTTTGAATGCTACCCAGATGGAAAGTACCTACTCTAAATACTGAAGATAGCAAATTTTACTCAAGGGAAACATTCCTTTATTTTAAAAAAGAAACCAAACCGCATTTAAATAATTTTGAAAATACGCTTGCCACACCCGGTAATCGAACCCACTAAAATCCGAAAAAATTGCATCCTATACTTTTATGGTACCAATCGATAGGGTCAATCATAAGGATCATTTCTCTGCCAAAAAAAAAAAATATTGTGTAATACGACTTACGAGTGTACTTTAGACCACAGGACTGAAGAAAACTTCTTTAGCTCCATCTAGTAAAGTGGCTATGAGAGGAAGAGAGAAAGAAAATGCGCGGGCGCACCTCTCTCTCTTTTCCCCCTACAGTAATATACGAAACTTAACTCTCTCTCACTTATATCACTAACTTATATTTCCCTCTCACCTTCCGTTCGCGTCGCCCGATCACACTTTTCGTAACGCTCTCGTGACGCATTCATCAGCTTACTCCCCAAGTAAAGCATGCTTAAAGAAGATTTACTTAAAAAAAGAAGTTCCAAAAACTAAAACCCGACTACAAAAAAATCACGTTCTAAAAAGTATGAAACAAGAAAACATTATCGTCTGAAAGCTGTGGTCGTGTGAAGAAAAAATTTTTTTTTCATATCTTCATAACTCCTAGAGGGCGCCACATACATTTTATTACAACATAACGTAGCCTATAACCAGCGGACGATCAAGACGCTTCCAATGACACCTCATTTGTCAATTTATCCATACATACATACATACATACCGGTCAAACTCATAATCCTCCTTTTTGCTTCGCCGTAGTCGGGTTAAACATAACAGCAATTACTGACATTCAAGTAAAATGATAGAAATAGAATTAGAAAAAAAAAAACAATACAAAATTACGAAACTAGTAAGTAAACATTAGACTACAAACTCCCTAAATTTATTAACAAAGAGATTAAATACGTCAATGTTTTCAAGTGTATCGTTGTAAAAGCCATTTGGAGATAAATTACTGCGTAACAAACATATAAAAACGATACACACATTCGAATTGAAAACCTTCTTCTTTTTGAAGTCGATTAATTACACTAGCTTACAAAATTTCGCAAAAGCGTAACCGCTTATACTTTTTAATTAGTTAGGCATTACTGATTACTAATATTAGTATCAAATATCGCCATCACGTCAATTTAAATAAAAAAAATTAAAAACAAAAATACACTGTCTATGGTCAAGTTATACACAATGCAGTATTTTATTCTTCCCCCCCCCCCCGCAACTGCCCCGTTGGTCTCGTGGTCGCAAGTGCGACTGCTGTGCAAGGGGTCCCGGGTTCGATTCCCAGGTCGAGCAAAAAGTGTTATATTGGGTTTTTCTATGACATTCGCAGTAGCAGCTCGGAGTTTGGATTTGTGCCCGGTTAATGGCAATAGGCTCGCCCCCTATTATAGGCAAACTGTGGGTGTACATTGGTACAGCTCTGCTTAACCCTTCGGGGAATACAGGCGTGATGGTACATTTTTTTTTATATATATTTTATTCTTTTGTTTTTGAGGGTACATAGAAAATTAAATATGTCTAGTCATTTATTACGTGTTATTGCTTGATCTACCTACACAATCTTTTGTTCCTTTTCTATTTTTGGCTATTCTATAAACTTTTTAAGTACGAAATGATTAAAATCGCTAATCGTATTCCCCGTGGGGTTAGGCATAGGTGTACCAATGTACAACCACAGTTCGCCGGTATGTTAAGGTCCCATGTAATAAGAGGCGAGCCTATTATATACCATGAATTTCATATAAAAACCCAATAAAACTTTTTGCTCGACCTCTAGCGTAAATTATTATAATATTATAGCAAATGAGTAGGTACTTTCGATTAAAATAACGAGAAAATTTCTAACTAGGTAGGTTGTAGTATTTATTACAATGTAAATAGTCGCGTGTTCTCATTAAAATATAAACTTTACAATCATTATTAGAGAAAAGACACTTAAAAACTAGTTTTATCTCCACTTGCGTTAAGAATAACAATTAAATTTGCAAAGAATTATTTTTAAATTACCTAAATATATTCAACGTGTTGCGTTCGCGTTGTTTTTTCCAACCGTGTTAAGTTACGTCTTTGGTTACTGCTCCGCTTCCGTGACTGATAGCGTGATGTTATTAGCCTATACCAGGGATGGCGAACCAATGGCACGCGTGCCAGTAGTGGCACGCGACAAAATAATTCGGGCACGCCAATATATGACAACTGTATATGTATTTGATCGAAAACAATTTACAACAGCAGAAATCACACTAACCTTTTATTAAAATAAACATAAAATAGTAAATATTACGATTCTTGTACAAACTAGATGCAAACAAAGAGTGTTAACAGCTTCTAGTTGTATTTTTCTCCATTCAATGACTAAGCCAAGATTCTTTGATGGCACGTCATAGTCACATTATTATTTTTCTATAAAAAATGGCACTATCACCGATAAAGGTTCGCCATCCCTGGCCTATACCTTATGAATCTGTCTATCATATAGAAATTTATTTCCAATCCTACCTAGTTCAAACAAAGAAATTTTTTAGATATTTTTTTCTAGCGCACTACCCGCTACTTTGTGCATGTGGCTTATTTCACCCGCGTTAAGGTACGTTTTTGCATACAGCTCCGGGTTTATAGTTATTATGAGTTTTGCCATTAATGACAGATAAGAATAATCTTAATGCAGAATAGCCATGTACGCAAAGTGTGTGCGCAAACACAGGTGCACTCCCTCTTCCCTAACTCTCGTAGCCCAATGGGACGGTAAACCGACACGACCGGCGAGATCAAGCGCAGGACCAACGGCTTTACGTGCTTTCCGAGGCACGGGGGTGTCACACCACCAACTTCCAAACTCCGGACTGCTACTGAGAAATTCCAAAAGAAAAAACCCAATAACACTTTTTGCCCAACCTGGGAATCGAACCCGGGACCCCTTGCTCAGCAGTCGCGCTTGTGATCACGAGACCAACGGGGCAGTCAACGGCGTAAAAAATTAGTTGCACTAAACAAACACTGTTCTTGTTTCAGTTTCTCATCTTAGCGACAGGATCGTTCTACGCTGTCACCGTGGGCATCATGCTATCGTTCCCTTCAGTCCTCACTCCTGCGCTGATCTCTCCTAATAGCACCGATATCCGAGCCACTTCTAGCGAAGCTTCTTGGATAGGTAAGCATTATTCGTTACTATCTTCTGCCCGTCCGTGTCTTTGCCCTCCTTAAAGTTAACATTTTAACCCACGATTATTAGGACTATTAGGGACGACTAAGAAAGCAACAGGCTTATTTTTCAAACTTGATCTGCCGAAAAAAAGGAAAAGTTTCAAAGTTTTCCTGCAGGAAATTCCACTTGTTGTGAATTCAGAATAGTTTTCTGAGTGCACTGGCGAAGTTTAAGGATAGGTGTCCCTTACACCCCATACAATGTGGCCCATGCGCATGTGACCGCCCGTAATATTCTGAATATTCATGAAAAAATGACCAAAATAAACTTCAAAGGGGGGGTCTATCTATAACTTTTTTACACTAGTTTTTTAAAAATAAATACACAATTTTTTAATGAAAAAATGACTTCGATTCCGTCTTTCTTTTCGTAGTCGATAATTTTTAGTAAAAATGTTAATTAACCTGTCAAAACAACTCATAAGCTTTTGGAAATAATAAACAGAATCCAAATCGACCCATAAACTTCGGAGATGTGTCAAAAAACAGAAAGCAAATCTACAAACTCTAAAAAATTTAATATCATGAAAAATGTTATAGATAGACCCCCCCTTTTTTGAAGTTTATTTTCGTCATTTTTTCATGAATATTCAGAATATTACGGGCGGTCACATGCGCATGAGCGACATTGTATAGCTAGTAGTGAGATATCTAAATTCAGTACCACAGGTAAAGTAACGATTATTTCAATTTTCTTTCCAGCTGCTAGCAACGGGCTCGCAGGCATGTGCGGCTTCTTTATTCTATCACCGATCCTACAAATGTTAGGAAGAAGACTCGTCTCTATCAGCTGCAACGTCCTAACGCTCATTGGATGGATCATCTTTCCTCTAGCCAATAGCATTCCAGCGCTGTACGCCGCCAGAATCATCCAAGGCCTCTCGATTGGTGGAATCTATATGAACAGCATGATTATCAGCGAATACGTTGACTGTAAACGGAGAGGGTACTTTATGACAACCAAGAAGGTGTTTGTGGCTGTAGGTACTCTAACCTGTCACGCTTTGTCACTGTTCTGGGACTGGAGGCAAATATCAACATTTTCTATAATCCTTTCAAGTTTTGGCATCATTTTGACGTTTTTTTGGCCAGAGAGCCCATCGTACCTCGCAATGAAAGGCCGCTTTAAAGACTGCGAGAAGTCGTTCATTTGGCTCAAAGGTCGATCAAATATGAAGGAACTTGAACATTTAATCTCAACGCAAATGGAGAGGATTCGAAACGAAAAAACGAAAAAAAGTTACAAGTTCTTAATGAGAAAAGATTTCTTGAAGCCTCTATTAATCGTGTCCCTTCTAACGTTACTCTTAGATTTGTGTGGAAAGTATTATTTCGTAGTTTATGTTATCCAAATCATGGTGGAATTGATTGGAGATCAATCTTTAGCAAAATACTGTTCTTTAGGCGCCGATAGCTTAACAATAATCGCTCTAACATTGTCATGTTTTGTTATAAACCGTTACAAAAGACGCTCAATTTTATTCACATCTTTGATTGTAACCGTAGCTTTAATGTTTTTGATTAGTTTATTAATGTTACTCAAATCCTATGACATTGGAACGTCTATAGTATGGCTGACTCCTTCAATAATTGTTTTACAGAGTTTCGTGGTTAATATAAGTCTTATTCCTGTCGCCTTTACTATTATTGGTGAAATATTTCCCTTAGAGTACAAAGGAAGTGGGTCTTGCATTTCTGGTGTAGTGTTCACAGCTTTATATGCCTTAACAATAAAGGTTACACCAATTTTGATGGAAAACACAGGAGTAGGAGGTACTTATGCTGTGTATGGATTGTGTATAGCCATGTCCATGGGTTTATTGTACTTTGTGGTTCCGGAAACGAAAGACAAGACGTTGGAGCAGATTGAGGATGAAATAAGAGGTGTTAAGAGTGCTAAGTGTCCCGTTGATACTAATGCTTTGTTACTGTAAACATAGTATAAGTGGTATAAGTCCTAGTTTATAATTAGAGTATAACCCGCCGGCCACAGCCAAGCGCTTCATGCGACATGAGGCGCGACAAGCTTCGAGATGCAAAGACAAATGGTACACAACGTATAAAGTATGCCACAGCTACCGGCGACACTACATGCGACGCTACACGGGGCGCTTCACGAAGCGCGACAAGTAGCGCGACATGTAGCGGCTACAGAATGCGCGCTGTGCGAGTGAGACAAATGTACTAGCGAGTACATCTTCGTACTCGAGCATCGTATCATACTCGAGCTGTGGCATACCACTGCAAATCGTGTCGCTGTCGCAACTCCTGTCGCAAAGCGTGAAGCGTCGCCAGAGACTGTGGCTCGTCCCAAAGTCCTAGTTTGTAATTATGTTGATAATGATAGTAATGAAAGGTTAAATTATATCAATGATTATTTCATGTATATTAACTTTTTGTTTGTTTGTTTGTTTTTTCACCAATAGAGGCTATAAGTACAACATCACGCTACGAAACTCGGGAGCAAAGCTGTAACCAAAAAAGATGTTTTAACATAATGCGGACAAAAAAACAAATAATCATATCCCTACGGCCGCCTTTGTACTTTTTTTGCTGTATAAAAATAGAATAAATATTTTAATGAGAGTAAGTTTGTTTTTTGTAAGAAGTAAACTCTAGAAAGAGTTCCTAAAGAGAGAGAGAGTAGGAAACCTTCACCTATCCCCCCCCCCCCAACTCCCCCCCCCCCCTCCCCTTAACCTCAAACCTTTTACACGGACCGGAAAGTACTTCTGTACTTTTTTAAAAAGGTTTTAGCGTTATTTAAGCCATCTATCCGTAAAAGAGTTAGGTCCATCCATCCATCCTCACTTTCCGTTCAATTTATAATAATATACTAGTAGGATTATGTTGTTGGCGAAATGTACACCAGAGGCGAGGGCGTCTAGTAACTTCCTGGCCTTCGGAAGTTCGGAATAACAGCTGCTCTATCGCCATTGAAAATTGGCACATTTAGTACTATTTACTGTTTTTTCTATAATTCCCCGAAGGGCTCGGCAGGGGTGTACCAATGAACACCCACAGTTCGCCGGTATATTTAGGTCCCATGTAATAGGGGGCGAGCCTATTGCCATTAACCGGGCACAAATCCAAACTCCGAGCTGCTACTGAGAATTTCATAGAAAAACCTAATAACACTTTTTGCTCAACCTGGGAATCGAACCCAGGACCTCTAGCGTAGCAGTCGTGCTTAGGAGCACTAGGCTAACGAGGCAGGTAAATTACTGTATTTTCTACTGTTCCCAATGAAACACAATATTTTACGACAGTCCTCGATTTGTTATCGTTTCGTGTTTTGGAAAAAAGGCGTGAAGCTATCTATTTATTTATGAGCGTCGTTAAGTTTTATTTTAGCATTTAGGCATAAATACTGTTAAATTGTGGAAAGTAAAAAGTAATGTTTCTCACCTAATAAAATTTCAATTAAGCAATGTTTGCATACCTATTATCCAAAGTTAAACACACACTAAAAAAAGTTTGCAAAGAATTGGCTACCGAATCGATTTCCGTTATTTCTAAAATAAGTTTTGCCTTTCCGTTGAGCAGTGGTATCAAACGAAAGTTAAACGTAAGTCGAAGCAATAAGGCTTCTTAAAACGTAGTACTAAATAAAACCGGCGTGCTTGTATGACCAGATGTATGAATGTGGACGAGGCGAAAGGAGTATGTAAGGATCGTAGCAGGTAGCGTTCTGTGGTTTCTATCTACCCCCATGGGAAAAAGGCGTGAGTTTATGTATGTATGTATGTATCTACTAAATAAAATCTTTCGTTAAACATACAGCAAAAAATAACCTTTTCCTAATGAGCATAAGGTTTTTTTTACAAATTAATAATTCGATATGAATAATCCTTAAACAAACAAAAAAAAAACTATTTTAGGAATAATTAGCTGAAATCGATTCCGCATTTTCACCCGATTTTGGGCAAACGAGTTTCAGGGTGTGTCTTTGGACAGTGAAATGTAGGTACTATACACCTCTGCCCAGCCATCTAAGAAAAAAGGCGAGGCGTGATGATATGCTAAGATGTATAGTGAACTAGCGACATCTACATTACTAAATGTAGTACTACTACGTAGTCAGCTAGTGTACTGTGAATGTTCTAGATGGCGCCACTTTATAATGGCTACAGATGAGCCAGCCTTAGATCGGAACATCCTGAATCCATTCTATACTGGAACCTTGCGTTAAACTTACCCACAAGCTAGCCTAGAAGCATGCAAATAGAGTATGCTAGTGTAGTAACTAGTAGTTGTATGCTTTGCAGTGTTATTTTGACTTGGTCGCTGCAAACATAGTAGTAGTAGAGCTCTTTGTTAAGGAGCTCGTCCGGGGAAGTACTACCAGTGCTACCACCATACCTATTTCTGCCACAAAGCAGCATTGCTGTGTTCCGGTTTGAAGGGCATGGGTGCCGGTATAATTACAGGCACATGAGACAATTCAACTTTGTCTCTGGAACGCAACGCATTTGCAACGCCTCTGGTTTTGCAGGTGTCTATAGGCAGCGATGACCACTTAACATCAGGTGAGCCGTCGGCTTGTTTGCCATCCAATGATATTTAAAAATAATAAAATAAAAAGCCTGCACTCCAGTATATACCTTCTTATTACGAATGCCCTACGTTCCTCGTCAATATCAACCCGGTCATCGATACCCTCGGTAACATATTACCCGAAGGGTAAGGGCAAAGGTGTACCAGTGTACACCCACCCAACACTTTTTGCTCCCCAGATCAAGCAAAAAGTGTTGAGTGGGTGACACTGGTACACCTCTGCCTAAATCTTTGGGGAATACAGGCCTGAAGTTATGTATAATTTTAAGGAATGATGAGAATCGAACCCAAGACCTCTAGCGTAGCAGTCGTGATTAGGACCACTAGGCTAACGAGACAGTCCTCAATGACAAAAATGCCTTAAGTATTTAAAAAAATATGATTAAAAAGGAATCTTGGCGTAGTTAAGCATTGAACAGGTTCTTCAAAGTCAAAAGTTACCGAAGGACTCAGGTCTAAATCCCGTGTCAAAGTCTTTGATCCAAAGTCTTCCAAAGAAATAGTTTTGTATGTTGAAGAGCTCTTTCGTTAATTATTTCTCCGAAGTGCTTATTTGGGTTCGCTTTCGGTGTTTCGAAAATTCCTTTATACAAGAGGGCTAAGGTTTAATAGACCGTTGTTAAAGTCTGTATAGTTTTGAGTACTTGCTATTTACTTTTGAACTTTGCAGTAAAACCACACTTTGGAATTAAATTAATTACATTTATAGGTTGTAAGTTGTTTGAAGAGATGTAAAGTCTTAAAAGATATTCTGAATTGTGAAGACATGAAATTCTATTCATTGTAAATAACATGGGCATCTTGACAAATACACCATATAAATTATACACCCATAATCAGCCATTTCTTCGGGCTAAACTGTTCCAAACACATGCCTGACAAAGTAATACTAACAACAAGTATCACATTTACAATATTGCTATTCACTTTTTATCAGGCGTTTGTGTTGTGACGTAAAAAATTATATACCTATTAGGTGTAAAAAAGCATCAAGATTCGGAATAGATAATAAATCTAATGTCTTATACATTCATAAAATCAGATATAAATTAAACATTTATCGATACAATAGACTGGGACATAGAACTTCAAAGTTAAAATAAAGACTAACTTATTTCCTCTTTATATAGTAGTACTAAATGTTTTATTTTTTTTGCAAATTAGACCAGCACTACCTGAGATAAACGCGTTTAAAAACACAAACTTTCCAGTTTTATAATACCAGTATAAATAGGTACCGAATGTTTAAAAATACGAAACCAGACATTGCAACATCACTGTGGACCAATCAAATTTCCGCCTCACACCCGCAACCAATTAGAAAAGAGAATAAACTGGCGAAGTGCGAGTCGGATTTACGCACGAAGGGTTCTGTAACATTATCTACAAATACGGCAAAAAAAAAATGGCGTTTGTTGCATGGGAGCCCCCTTAGATATTAATTTTATTCTGTTTATTTTTGTGTTTGTTGCAATAGTAACAACAGAAATACATCATCTTTGAAAGTTTCAAGTGTCTAGCTACCACGGTTCATGAGATACAGTCTGGTGACAGGCGGACAGACAGACAGACAGACGGACAGACAGCGCAGTCTTAGTAATAGGGTCCCGTTATACCATTTGGGTACGGACCCCTTAAAAAATTATACAAAAAAATAAACGCGACAAAAGTGGGATTCAATTTGGTCGGTCGCTGGCAAATTAAATAAAGAGACCCGCTGTACATTGCATTTTTCTATAGCCCTAATTCTGTGTACGTCAAGTGAATTCTAATTTAACTTAATTTAATGCCGTTTTTAACAGTTTGGTTACCTGTGGTGTATGGTGGTTACCTAAGTTGTGAGTTAGATAAACTAATTTATAGAAACGTATCGAATTTCGACTATACCTAGATATCGATTATTTGATTGCTCGTCTTTTTATTATATCATGATGATAAAATGTCGAATTTCAAACGGTCCAAAATTAAGTATTTAAAAATTCAGCTTTAGTATCTTTGTGCCCTCAAAACTTCCATTATTAAGTGTCTTCAAGCTTCAAACTCACAATACCTAAACTCAATCAAAGGCGCCTACAACACAACAACCGCAATGAATCGTCGATTAACAAAATCGAAACCCACAAAAAATACTTCAACTTTCAACCGACACACAAACGTTAAAGCAAAAAGGGGTGCGACAAAAAAAACCATGAAAAAAGGCCCGCCGTCGCGAAAGTTGCGTCGCTAAATATAAATGTATTCAAAATACTTGCTCCGAGGTCCTGGAACGGACGAGTTTGTGAAAAATTCAGAGCCACAGACCGTCGCCACACCGCTGGCCGCATTTCAATTAGACGTGTACAAAGTTCCACGGCTCACTAAATACGTTAGCCTACTGTTGGACTGTAGTTCCGTCTGATTTTCATGTTGGTATTTATTTAGTTAGGTACTATATTTAGCCGGCGTCTACGTCCTCGTAAATTTTCTTAAGGATTCCTAATTGTTTGGTTCCTTTTTGGGTTGGATTTCCAGGTCGAGCGAAGTGTTATTGGGTTATTCTTCGAAATTCTTAGTAGTAGCTCGGAGTGAGAATTTGTCCCTATTATATGGGACCTAAAACATACCGGCAAACTGTGAGTGTACATTGTTACACCTCTGCCTAACTCTTCGGGGAATACAGGCGTGGTGGTATGTGTCCTAATTGGTTTGTTAGTAAAATATAGCATATGGCACTAAGAACAAATTTTGCTTCTGCTCCCGTGTTTGTGTATCTTCATCGCAAAAATATCGGTTATCGCGTACGCAAACCATGTCGCGAAATAAAAACTAGCCTGTTTCCTTTCTTAGTCAGATTTAATCAAAATCGGTTCAGTGGTTTAGTCATGACAGTGTAGGTAACAGACAATCAGACAGACATAGTTACTTTCGCATTCTTAATATTAGTAAAGAAGAATGGATTGCTCATGATTATGAAAGTACGCCAAATAAATCAAAGCTCACGAATTCAATTAATTTATTTTAAGGCTCTTCGCGCATGGCCCTCTTCGTAACCGATTATCAAACCGATTTTTGACAGATTTCTTCTGCCCGACAAAGAAATCTGTTAAAAATAACCCGATAATCGCTCACAAAAATCTCACAAACACTCGACAATCGCATCATTTACAAATAAAAAAATCTTTTGAAAAAATCACATTGTACATTCACAGGATATTTAATTTCCCTTCAAAGTAAATAAGTACTTATGTAACTCTAGGTATTTACTTCGTTCCGTATGTAGGTAGTTCACAAATAAATGTCTCGTTCGGAAATTGAAAATTCGTTTTATCGCCACATCTATGCTTTGGATTAAATCCATCAATCTGCAATGTTGTTGGCATTTTGGAAACGGAAATTTTACCTACCTACCTATTGCGGAAGCCAGAATTTACACAAAGAACTCGATAGGTACTCCATTCAATATAACGTTAAAACGTTATATTTATTCCAATGTTAACGTTTAATAAACTTAGTTATCCTAAAACAAAATCGCTTCACGCTATCTGTACGCTTAGAATCTTAGATCTTTTGAACAACGCGATGGATTTTAATAGATTTAACATCACGCTACGACCAACGAGCGCAGAGCGGTAACCAAAGACGTTACTTCTCGCCAGTTTCACCGTGGGCTGTATAGCTACTTTTTATGATAAATATGAAACAATTTAGATTATTAGTTTGCGCGGCAAGATCGGCGGCACTGTGTGCAGGACCCTTAAAATGCTAGAACAAATGGAAAACAGCTTCCCTGAAAGAGATCAGTTGCTAGTTCCAACTTAAACTATAAAATAGATCCCGAAATTACCCGTTAAAATTACCTGCTGACGTACCGCATTACTCTTGAATAAATGTTTTAAAAATACCGCATAGTCACCTAATGGCCATTCTGGAGGTAATCTCTTGTTTTATTCGCCGACCCTTCCGTTAAATTCATCATTTCCATGCCAAGCGAAAAACTTGAGAAAGAGGTTACACGTGATAAAAAGTTGGTGGACGATTTTGTTGAAGGTTTTTCCAAAAGGCAACTATGCATTTTTAATTGCTTAGAGTTCTTGTAGGAAGTATCTCTCTGCGCCAGTATACATTTTAGCTACCACTATAACTATTAAAAAAACAGTCATTCACTTTCTGTGGAGTTTTGAGTAATGTAGGTATGTACTGAAACCAACATAACGCCTGTATTCCCTAAGGGTTAAGCAGAGGTGTATCAAAGTACGCCCACAGTTCGCTGGTATGTTTAGGTCTCATGTAATCAGGGGGCCAAGCCTATTGCCATTAATTTCATAGAAAACTCCAATACCACTTTTCTCGCCCTGGTGATCGAACCCAAGACCTCTAGCGTAGCAGTCGCAATTAGGACTAGGCTAACGAAGCAATTACCAGGTACTGAAACTATTTTTAAGTAAATGTTTGCCCGCCGATGTCTCAATAAACTATGAAAATTATTGTGACTTTTTATTTTAAGTGCAACACCGGGAGTGGGTGTTCTAGAAATACCTACTCTGACCTTATTAGAGAGGTTCTTCAGAAAGGTCGGGTGCGCAGTACTCGTAACCGGCGTGCTTGTATGGCCAGATGTATGAATGTGGACGAGACAAAAGGCCCTGCTAAGGATCTTAGCAGGTGGCGCTCCGTGGTTTCTGCCCACCTCCATGGGAAAAGGCGTGAGTTTATGTATGTATGTATTATAAGTCAGTTGGTAAGGCCATACAATTTCAGCCGGCTCCAATAACATAGCTCCCAAGGGTTCAACACTTCGAAAGTGGTTCCAAAGTCCATTTTAGTTTTAATGCTATTTTCCAATTGCAATTGTAGTCAGGCACAAGTTTAGATATTAGTTTTGTGGATATTGTGTTATTGGCAGAGGTATATTGTTGGATTATTTTTATTTATTTACTTTATTTAGGGAAGAGCTAACAGAAGCACAATAAAAAATTGGAAAAATACCACACATACCATTACGCCTGTATTCCCCGATGAGTTAGGCAGAGGTGTACCAATGTACACCCACAGTTCGCCGGTATGTTTAGGTCCCATGTAATAGGGGGCGAGCCTATTGCCATTAAACCGGGCACAAATACTAACTCCGAGCTGCTACTGAGGATTCCAAGAAAACCCGGTTTAACAGTTTTTTCCCAACCCGGGAATCGAACCCCAGTCCTCAAGCGTAGCAGTCACGCTGAGGACCACTAGGTTGGCCTAGTGGTCCTCAGCAGGAGGCAGTTAAAAATATAAAAATAAAATTAAATAGAAAATAGTAAAAATATCCTTAACATTACATATAAAACACTTATGCTGCCCATTAAGTTCTCCACAGATTACACTTAAAATATTTAAAACTGGCTAACACAGATACACTTCATACACATATCTGCATTTACAAATCTAGAACACTTATCTGAATTTTTGAATAAAAAAAGAAAAGAGAAATAGTAAAATTGTGCGCGTACATTATAAAAATTTACGTTATTATTATTTTATATTACTTTGCTGATCTTTTAGGATTTCTTATGACAATTTTTTTTTTTTTAATTTATTTACGGTGTAAAGTCACATCGCCTTAACTTTGCACACGTACTTCCAATCAGACTAATTAACATTGAGTGAAAAAAATTGGTAGGACACTATTTTTATTTTTGACTACATAGATCTTCCCCGCGTCTTCGTCCGCGTGGCTAATTTCACCCGCTCTACGTTACATCTTTGGTTACTGCTCCGCTCCCGTGTGTCGTAGCGATATGTTATATAGCTTATGACGAGTGTCAAATAACGTGGCTTACTATGGGTAAAAGAATTTTCAAAATCAGTTTATTAGATCCAGATATTACCCCCTACAACCTCACAAACATTACCTCTTTATAATATTACTATAGAATTATAGATAAAACACGAAAAAAATTGTGCTTACGGTTATATGCAATAGTACATGGGTCGAAAAGGCATTTACAGTTTAGTTAGAACATGTAAAACTTGTTTTCGTAAAAAAACTGTAAGTAGTAATAATTTGGAAGTTTGACCGTCAATATTTCCGTAACCAGGTTTCCAGGTAAGGTCCAGAACAAAAACAAAGGATCGCGTTGGTAAGGAGAACATGTAACTACCTTGTTAGCTTAGTGGTCCTAAGCGCGACTGCTATGCAAGTAGTCTTGAATTAGATTCCAAGGTCGAGCAGTGTTACTGGGTTTTTCTATAAAATTCTCAGTAGTAGATCGGATGTAAAATTTGTGTCCAGTTAATGGCAGTAGAACCGCCCTAGGAGGCGTGATCCATCACGCCTGTATTCCCTGAGGTGTTAGGCAGAAATGTACCAATGTAAACCCACAGTTCACGGGTATGTTTACGGCCAGACTAATTAAAAATGTACTACCAAATAAGTTTAGTTTAGTAGTAGTAGAGCTCTTAGTGAAGGAGTTTGTCCCAGGAAGTACTACCACCATACCTATTTCTGCTGCACAGCGGAGATGCTGTGTTCCGGATTGAGGGGTATAGGTGCCGGTGTAATTTTGTAATTAAGTACTTACATAAGACACACTCACATAAGAAATTTTAAACTTTGTCTCTGGAATGGCAACACATCTGCAAGGCCTCTGGTATTGCAGATGTCTATACGTAGAGGTGACCACTTAACATCAGGTAGCCCATCAGCTAGTTGCCATCCAAGGACATAAAAAAAAAATAAGAGGGCATTCAATACTATGTGTCATATGTGCAAACTATCTTATTGAGGCCCATAGTAAGGCACCACATTTCAATATTGCTTGATGCGGGCAGCACAGGTTCGATCGTTTTGGTTATGTGTAGTAAACGTGGACATCATTCGGCCAATATGATGAATATTATGATGTAAACAATCCTACCAAAATTATAAACTTAGGTGACCTGGAGACTACTGAAGACGTTTAGTGAAATGATGATCAAGGATTGGTAATCTTGCTTGGAGTAGTATTGGTCAGTGGGTCATCTTCTGTGTACATGTTATGTCTATCAAGCACTGGAAAGAAGAAGCTTATTTAAAGCTTCTACACACGCCTACGTAAGCCATTTAAAATTATAGTATTTATAACAAAGTCGTCGTAGATAGTTGGTCTGTACTCTAGTACTATATTTCAGATTCTAGACACTAGGGTCTGATCTAAATATTAAACGAGACTCTGCGCAATGCTAGCTACAGTATTTTATAGAAATTAAATCGCTTACTTGAGTGATCAACTTTATATACAATAAATTAATTCAATAAAACTCGCTCACTTTCTTATCTTGTCCTATACTAAAGTTACGTAAAAAACAGTATCTATGAAATTGGAGATTACTTTATAACGAAATTCAAATTGCTTTTTCTGTAACTAATTACTTTAAGAGAGTTTAACTTTATTATTTCAGGCAAGAGGAAGAACAAAACGATAAGCTCATCGCAGATCGCACGTTATTTGTGTTTGTTTATGTTGTGCTTGGTTGTGCTTGACATTGACAGATGATTGACATTATTCAAATCTGGTGTTACAATCATATAGAAAAAAAAATCTTCCAATAAAATTCTGCAGTGTCGGCTAACTGGCTGTGCGTAAGTAAATTACGTTAAAATATTAAACAATTACATACCTTCACGCCTGCATTAACCGAAGGCTTAGACAGAGGTACATACCAATGTACACAGTTCGCCAGTATGTTTATGTCACATATAATAGGGGGCGAATTTATTACCCATAACCGGACACAATCTTAACTCAATTTCTTTAAAAAAAACCCAATAAGACTTTGCTTGACCTGATAATTAAACTATTAATTTATTGAAAATTGGGTTTGTATAGTACTTAGACAAAAGGCAAGCAAACCACAATGAAACGGGCCGGACAGTCGTTTAGAAAGAAGCACTGCCTATATAAAATTGCTACCGAAGACGAATCGTACGAAGCAAGATTGCATCTTGTTGCCAATAGGTCTGCAAATCAGGGTCTTTGACTAATCAGGGGTCCTGATCTGCAGGGCTAGTGGTTATCTTTTTTATTACCAGTGGCTAACTTTGATGTGAACACTGAGAATTTCGTCTTCAACTTCTGTGATTTCAATTTTATTTCACTTTGACAACTCCTATAACTTAAATCATACTGACCAAAACCCTAATAATCTTAAAAAAAACGTGAAAATCGATCATGAATAATTTCCAGATAAAGGACGCTTTCATCACTTTTTGCTGAAAAAATTCTCATACTGGTTACTAATGTAAATACTACATGATAGATTACACACAAATTATAAAAGTAAAACATTAATATCAGCTTACTTGAACTTGAAAAGCTTTATTACTCTAAACTAATAACACGATAATATCATTCAATCACATTAAATTGAATACAATAAACTGGAATGAGTCCCTTCATTATCTCATAATATTTAAAAAGTACTTTTCTATAAAACAAAAAAATTGTTAATAAAAGTAAAACTACTATGGCTAGGGATTTATTTTTCATCATGCAACACTGTATCAAGCAGTGTTGTAACTATATTGTAACTGAACAATAACAAAATGTACCGGCCAAAGTAATCCATTTATGTATTTAAGTGGTTCTGTCGTGTTATGTTGATTGAATTATATTTCTTATATTCATATATGTTTTTAAGAGGCCTTTCTATTTTTTTCTGTAAACTTTGAAAAAGTTTGCTTATTAAAAACTTTTAAGTTGGGTGTATCGTAACTCCCTCTAGTGAAATTAACCTCAAACTACGCGTTCGCGGAAGATGGCCGTCGCGTGCCGAGTGTTGCTCCGATTGTTTACGACGATTTTTTAAGTTTTTATAATACGAATCCTTAAAATTGACCATTGAATAAGTAAACAAGTTGTATAGTTGACCTTAAAAGTGTTGTTTGGGGTGTTTTTACGGTGTTTTATGATAAATTTCTGTCAAAAAGTGCGGCATCAGTGTGAGTGAAGCAACTAGTTTTGAGCCAGTGTTTTTAGGAATGTTGTGAATCCAAGTGGATTGTGTCTATATTACTGGAGTTTGGACTTGGTGCAGCCACATTTAGCCCTAAAGGTAAGTTTTACTAACTTTAGTAAACTTTTTCAAACTTTCAAGTTTGTTTACATCCGAAAGCGCTACCGCGCATGTTCAGTTCATAGACGAAGTTACTTTGAAATAGTTCGTAAGTAATTCGGAGAGAAAACTTTTTGCTGAAGTTTTTTTCTTTTTAAGTCCTATTGTTTTGTTATAGATTTCTTGTGCCTTGCAACGAATAAAGTTACCTTCCTACTTATTTTTTGTGGCCGTTAGGCTGCGAGATAACGTTTCCTTGAACTTATAGATAGATAGGTATTATATTGTAGCTTACCTTCTTAATATTCAAATAAGTTTTTTGTCTGATTAAGTTTGTATCTAGCTTGTTACCATAATTTCTGATAAGATTATCAAATCAGACCTCAGCAGCATAGTCTATAGCGCGGTACCTACAGCCTTCATACAGCATGCATTACTTTTTTTGAGCGTGTCAATGAACTTCGTTCGTGATGCCGACATAAAGCCTCCATGGTTATAATTGCTCGAAAAAGTTTTGAGATTATGAAATAGGTAATAAGGTAAGTAGGTAGGTATAAACCGAACTGTTTAGGTAGGTAGGTAACTAATTAAAAGTAATTAAGATATTTTTTTCTTGAATAAGTACACATAGGAGTTATGCTTATGATTAATCAAAGTAGGTATTTGTAGGCAGTTAAGTAATTATACCTACTTAAACAATTAGATGAAAACTAAGTGCTTTGTTTACTTATTGTTATTATCAGTAAATAAATAATACATTTTGATCAACATCTTTAAGTTATTTATGCATATTTAACTAAACATTAAAGCTAGATACCGTAAATCTCTATAGCTTGTTGGAACTATGTCGTAATTTACGAGAAAATCACTGTAAAACGTGTTAAGAGCCGTATTTATAGCTAAGTAGGTAATACGTAATTAGACTATTAAAATGCTAAACTAGGTTTTACTACACTTAAATGTTATGTGTGTAGGTAGGTAAGTGCTTTCTAATTAACACAGATTAAATAATTTATCTCCAATATAGGTATGTCTGTACCTATCTACTTCTTAAGTTATTAGATTTTATGTAACTATCAATTTACCTACGTTCTTAAAACGTCACGCCTTTTTCCCATGGAAGTAGGCAGAAACCACAGAACGCCACCTGCTACGATCCTTACATACCTACTACTTTCGCCTCGTCCACGTAAGTGTTCTTGTAAAATTGATAGGTACATATTAAAAATCCTAACAGATAATTGAAAGTGTTTCCGAATCTGAAAACTAATCTTACCTTTTTTACTTAGGTAAACACCTATTCCCATCCTATTTTTTTTTTCAACTAACACGTTTTAATGGCTGGCCTCAAAACAGATTCAATATTAGGTTCTCCATACATTCTTAATTAAGGGTACGTAAAAACATTGCCAATTAACGAATAACACACAAAATTCATGCTTAATTAGCCAATGTTTGCAACACCGTTCATTTAAAATGGACACTACTAGCAATGTTTAATTTGAACTCAGTTTTGTTTAATAATTAAATACGATACAATACAATAGGCTCTTGTTTATTAAATACAATTTACGGTTGAGATGATCTTTATTAATTAAATTAGTAAATCTGGCTTCCTTTTGTTTTGTTATGTTAAATTATGAAAATATGATTATTGCAGACATTTTCAGTTTTTTTGCAAATTTCGATGCCATTTAAAAATGATAACCTTACATATTATACCAATACATACATACTCTCGAAAAACATAACCCTCCTTCTGGCGCAGTCGGGTAAAAAGCTTATTTATTGTAATGAGAACTGAATTGAATTTCGGTCAAGACGGGCTATTTCTATGAAGACTAGCCAAGTACGCCGAAGATTTGATAGTGGACACACACAGTGGGGGACAACCGGGGAGAGATCAGTCGCAAGACTAACAGTTTTACGTGCTTCCCGAGACACGGGGGTGTCACACATCCAACTTCTTAACTCTGGGCAGCTACTGTAAAATTCTTAATGGAAAAACTCAATAACACTTTGCTTGGCCTGAGAATCTAACCATCTCGACCCTCAGTAGCCCACCACGAGACCAATAACTTAGTCTGAATCTGGATCCTGAGCGGTAGAGTCGCTAGCTAGTCTAGCTACATAGAATCTTAGACATAACTGGCGAAACGTTGATCTTACCTATCTCTGTGTACACCTTAGGTGGCAGTCGTGATATTATGTTATCCCTTTTAATGTGACGGTTTTTGTTACAAACTTTCGGTTTTTAATGACTTTCCGGCAGTTTATTCTTGACATTTAACCATAATCGGGCCAGTACTAAAAAAAAATATTCCGACGAATAGGACCTCCTTGCTGTAAAGTTGACTAAAACACTTAAGTAGATGCTGCTTACTGCTTAGTCGAACTTTATTTCTCATAATTCTCGTAAGATCTCACACTTAACTTCTTAAGAACAAGTACAGTCGTAAATTACAGTATGATAATACATTAAGTCCCCTGATTAAACTTTTAATAACTAGATCAGATGAGTTACTACCTCAGATGAGCGCTTTGGGTGTAGCACAAGCGCGCGGAACAAACGTGGCGTTAACTCGTTCGATTTTTGGATGATTATTGTAAAAGGCAGTTGACACAGAATATAAAAGGGTTTAAAACTATTCTTACCAGTGGGTGATACTTATTGCGTTTGTCGTACCCATAACCGGTTTTTTTTTTTTTTTTTAATTTCTCAGTCTGTTTGTTCCAGCTTATCTCTGAGTCTGCTGTACAGACTTTGACAGGACTTTCACAAAAAAAAAAGAAAATAGGAACGTTACTCGAAAACCAAACTACAATGCGAGCGAAGTCGCGGGCAAATTTTAGTTTCCAATATAAATCCATTACTTAAATATATTTAGCGCGCTCGTGTGTTAGGCCTTCCTTATGTGTTATGTTAAGATGTTAGCTGAGATCGGTACCTACCTCCTATTAATATTTTGAATAAATAATAATTTGGGACCTTTTGAGGTAAGATCGTTGTTCTGCGTGTAATAAATATTGTAGAATAAGGGCTTGTGTAATGTGCATTATAAGATGAAACAGTGCCCAGTACATTTTTCATTCATTTTTTATAGGTATTCAACGGTGGTTTGGAGTTTGAGGTGATCTCAGAGCTGCAAAATGTGTGTGAGAAGGATATATCATGGATATATCTTAGTAGGTAATTTAGATATCTACACTCGGGACTTGCTTTGGCTAAGCATTGTTCTTATCCGATACCCGCACTGTTCCAGCGCCAAAGCAGTGCTCATTAATAATCATATCATTATTTTAGGCATCTACAGTCCATATTAGGAATAGAATAACACATTTGGTAGTTAGGTACAGTCAGCAAAGGAGATAAGTAACCAGGGTCGCTTAATACATTCATAGTTTTTAAAAAACCTATCATCATCATCATCATATCAGCCGCAGGACGTCCACTGCTAGACATAGGCCTGCCCCATAGATTAAATATATATATTTTTTTTATTAAATATTAAAAAACCTATAGAAGTTTTTTAATAAAATTTATTTTTATTAATAGAAAATATACAGTTTTTTAATTAAATTAAATTTCATTTAAAACCTAGCACTGGTTTGAAAGAAAACTTAAACTTTATTAGACCGTCTGGTTACTTATCTCTTTTGTTGACCGTACATGGTACTAATTGAATCCAGTTCCGGAGCCCAGGAGTCCGGAGTCCAGTACTGGAATCTAGTAGGCCGGAGTCCAATCCAGCGTCAAACGGATAAATTGAAAGGGCCTTTAGTTAACTTACTTGCTTATAAAATCGTACAAAAAGTGATTTACCATTTTAAAGATTTTTCTTTATATTTTCTTCTTTTCGAAACAATTTTTACGTGTCTAAAACTAGTTTTAAAATCTGGAAAATGCTCTTTCCATTTAATCTAAACATTGTAAAGATTCCTTATCGTTTTAAACAGAAATAAGTAAATAAAGGCATGACCTTCGCTGTGATAGACGAAGGCAAAAGGGCGAAGATCAAAGAATGACGAAATTACTGAAAGGTGTTCTTAGAAATTGAGTTTGTAGGCTTCCGCTCTCGTAGCTTTATGCTACCGAAAAGGGGTAAGCAGAAGACTGGCATGTCCGTCACAGATATTCTTAAAGATGGTATAAGGCCTCTTACCATTACGCCTGTATTCCCCGAAGAGTTAGGCATAGGTGTACCAATGTACACCCACAGTTCGTCTGTATGTTTAGGTCCTATGTAATAGGGGAAGAGCCTATTGCCATTAATCGGGTACAAATCCTAACTCCGAGCTGCTCTTCACACGGGTGCGATATTATAATCGGCCATAATATCTCGTATAGAAGGTATATTATTCACTATATCGGCGCAGCTGTAATTTTTTCCAAAAATAAATAAAAAACATCCATTGTACTCAGACAAAAACAGACCCTAATTATTTCTCCCTAAAGGATTTTTTTATTTAAACTAAAAAAACACCGTCAATGCGCCAGTTTCAACGTTCGAATATTAAATAAAATATCAGACTACCCACTCATGCGTCAGAGTTGCATCGGCCATCAGTATTCACTGGCATATTTCATAATAATTCACCATGCATGCTTGCATTCATTGATTGGTTAATTTTTATGCAAAACTGCACTGTAACAATTGTCTTTGTTGTGTAAAAATGGTTGTTGCACAAGAGTTGAATTTTAATCAGGACTTTTATTGAATTTAATTTGATTAGGTTGTTATATCGTTTGTGTTTAGTTTATCAATGAATAATGAACTGTATGAATGAACTTATTAGGTCGATAAAAGGTTTTGTTTTCACACAATTTATTGACATTATCTCTATCTCTACATAGTACAAAACAAAGTTACTTTCTGCCGACTGTATCCATTTGCTCTTAGATCTTTTAAACTTCGCAACGGATTTTAATGCGGTTTTCATCTATAGATAGAGTAATTCAAGAGGAAGGTTTATGCGTATAGAACATCACGCTATGAGTAACGGGAGCGGAGCGGTAAGCAAAGACGTAACGGAATGCGAGTGACACTACGGGGTATGCCGCTAGTACTATAAAAAGTAACAGGGAATTAAATTATGTCACAGGTATTTGATTTTGAGAATTTTTCTTTTTACAAATACGGTTGGTTAGCTTTTACATTGGAAAAAACCGACCGCTTTTAACCGACTTTTTTTTTTTTTTTAAAGATGGTAAAATCATCAAATGACCCCCCCCCCCCCGTCCGGGGCGGGGCGGGAGGGAGTGTCAGACTTTTACTGACTAAAAACCATCTATGTTCCTTCATGTGCCCTTTGCGTTCCGGGGGCGCGGTATCTCTTTCGAACAACCCGCAGGCTTTTAACCGACTACGGCGAACTAAAATAATTATAAGTTTTATGATTTCAGCATGTATTGTACATGTTTGTGATTATCTTTTAAACTATTACCTTAATTTGACAAATGTGGTATCATTAGAAGCTTCTTGAAAGTATTGATATCGATAGGCTAGTAATAGGTTATGTGACAACACTCTTAATTCAATATGGCGCCCACCGAAAGACCTAAAGTCCTGTACAGTCTATACAAAATTTGAAAACAGACAGCATTTTAAATAAAGCATCGTTTACTTCCAAAAAGTTCCCATATCGATTAAAATAGAATCGAAAGTTCATAGTATCGATTGTCTCTTACTTGTAAGTAGTAAAACTCGAACCTGTTTTCCTAACTTGTTTTTTACGATGTACATGGAGCGATAAACAATCGAATTGGGTTCCCGTGGCGCTGTATTAAGCTAAAAATCTATCACTATACAACAGCTATAAAATCTGATAAGATGTTGTTTTATGTGGCTACAATACCTTTGAATATCCCTGATAATTAAACTTGGTTACAATGTGAACGATACAGGATTTTATGCTAATGTAACACTAAGCAGTGATATTTCTCATGGCCTGCCACTGCTTTAAAAAACAAAACAAAATGGTGGATAGGATGGGAATGACATTAAAAAATTAATTGTGTGGAAAATAGAAATAAATTGGAAGGTAGATTCTTAAACCTTATCTACATGATCCAATATTCTAGATCATGCTCACTTAGTAGTTTTTGGTCGCGGATCAGCCAGAGTGATTTTCGTTATGGAGCCCTATTTTTTTACGATTAAATATTACGTGTACCAAACAATGTTAACGTTTCGGAAAAAAGCTTATTTAAACAAAAATTCAAAGTTGCAGTAAGTTATGTTTTTGGTCACTGTTACGCCCCCGTGTATCGTAGCGTGATGTTCTATACGTATGAATCTTCCTCTTCAATCTCTATTATTGATGAAAACCGCATTCAAATCCGTTGCATAGTTTAAAAGATCTAATGGTACAGACGGCGGGAAGCGACTTTGTTATTAATATGATTTTGATATTGTATGAAACGTAGCATTTATTGTCCTAAATAGTTTCTATTTAACCCTCCTAAAGAAAAAGCATGATTTTATGCAAGTAATCCTCTATAGACGACGACCTGATTGAGACCGCAAGAAAACGCTGTATGCAGCCCGTTTCCAACCAATCCTTTTGGAAATCTATGGGGGTGGCCTATGTCCAGCAGTGGTCGTCCTACGGCTGAAATGATGATGATGATGATGAATCTTCGATAGAATAAAAAGTTTTAGAAAAACAAACATTCGCTAACCACTGTAACCTTTCGTTAACCACGGTTATCGTAAAGACGGTTGCGTCACGGTTCGGTTTTTGTAACAACGATATCAGGATTGTGTTACTAATCGTGGTTAGACGGCAATTATACAATTAGCTTTAATGAATGAGTCTTGAAACTGGACTTCTTAGAGTCACGCATCACCTGTGTTTGATTTTTTTTAAGGTGCAATCATATTAACTTGTTTTTTTTTTTCTTTTACTAGTCTTCGCGTGAATGTCGGATTCATTTGCATTTGGTTTATAATTTCATGGGGCTTTTATTTTTGCACGGTGCCCTAATTCTTTTTCTTAAATAAAAGTCTAAGGGTCGGCACATATCTGACGGAAAATGTGTCGCGTATTATCGGTTGCGTAACGCCAAAACAGTCAAATATATAATAAAACATTCAACCTTTCACACCTAACCGATGATGCGTCAGCGCGTATACCTAAGAGCGACGATACGCTCGACGCATTTTCCGTCAGATATGGTCCGACCCTAAGTTACTCTTTATAACATTAACAATCTGCGAGTGATAGTCGCGCCCAAACAGGTCCAGCCGTTTCAGAGATAAGCCGGAACAAACAGACAGACAGACAATTATTTTTAAATTTTGTTTTTTATGCAAATACCGGTACTTTCATATGCATTTAGTGAAAAGCTGTAAATTTGAAATTACAAACAGACACTTCGATTTTATTTTGTGTGAAGCACGCTGTCAGCTATGGAGATAAGTTATACGAATGTCAAAATAATTTCTGAATTAAGTTAGAATACACAAGATTTTATTTTCCCAAATGGAGACATATTTGCACACAAACGTAGGAAGCTTCTTAATAACATAACAACGCTTCTTTTTATTATTTGCAACATTATTCCTTCCCATCACATAAAAATGTGACAATAATTTCCATTCATCGCTACCAAAAGGGACACACTCGAAAAATGAAACGAAAACAGCAATAACGACTCCAATGACGGGCAAAAACATTTATTCCCATCGTTCATGGCTTTATAACTCATTTGATTGCGTACTTATTTGCAATGAAAATGAAACACCCCCAATTATTAGCGTAATAATCTACGTATAAGTACTAGTATATCTCTGTACTAGTAAAAACACTTCTGTAATACATATTATATTATTATGTAGTACTACCGAACTACTAGCGAGCATTACACGCATTAAGTTACGTCTTTGGTTACTGCTCCGCTCCCGTGTGTCGTAGCGTGATGTTCTATACGTTTAAACCTTCCTCTTGAATCACTCCTACCTATTGCTGAAAACTAAATTAAAATCCGTTTGCGTTGTTTAAAAGATCTAACGGACATACAGAGGGAGTTATTTTGTTTTTACTAAAGATTTGAGCGGATCTGAATGAAAGGCAATGAAAAGAAAAAGATATAATGTAATGTGAAATAACACATAGGATACTATTTTCATAGAATACATACATAAACTCACGCCTTTTTCCCATGGGGGTAGGCAGAAATCACAGAACGCCACCTGCTACGCTATACTGTTTATCCCGGAAAAATATACGGTTCCAGAGGGATAATGACGCAAACGAAGTCGCGAGCAGAAGCTATATAGTAAATAGGAATATAAATAAGTAAATAGGTAGATAGCTACATTATTTGTTCGTAAATATTGACAAATCTGGAGCGGTCTTTGAATCTGTTTACAATACTTTCCATAAATCGTCGATAAAGACTGTCATGTTTGCTTTGGATTTACGGTTTCAGGAGTATGCAAATGAACGGTTTCGGATGGAATAATAATAATATGTCACTTGGATCTTGTTCGGATACACGTGTTTAACATCTATACAATCTTACTTCCTTCTAATATTATAAATGAGGAAGTTTGTGAGGATGGGTAGATGGATGGATGTTTGCAACTCTTACACGCCTTAACGGCTGAACAGATCTGGATAAAATTTGGCACATAGATAGATCATATTCTGGAATAGCACCTAGGATACTTTAAAATTGTAAGTGTCCACCTATTCCGGTTTAAAAGATACAGCTCTGTGACAGACGGACGGACAGACAGCGGAGTCTTATTAAAAGGACCCTTACCCATTTGGCACCCTTTGAATTTTTTTATTTGCTTTGTGCGGCTGATTTATTGTGATCGCCGCTTTAACGGTTAGAGATCGCCACCAAACACTGCAGCTACGATGAACTCCAGGATCAGCTTTGGGGCTCAATCAGGGTCCGTTATTTCATCCGGGCTTAATAGGTGTTTACCCAGATGATTGTTGCGCTTGTGAATCAGTGCTTCGCAGTCCCTCAGAAGATGAAGTAGCGGTTCATCTGCCTCCTTACAGCGTCTGCAGGTTCGCGTAATCACCCTTTGGTTACAGAAACCTAAAAAGACAAAGAAACCTTTATAAAAAAAAACTTAAAAAAAGCATCATATATTCATACCTGATACTTTTGCAAAAGCATCCATTTTCTTTACCTCTCAATTCTGCAAAGCACAGACAGTTTGTCGCACAAACGTAATATCAAGCTCATATTTGCACTTACAAAGTAGCTTGAAGCTTGTACTTTAAATAAAACAGTGTAAAGACAGACTGAACTCCATTCAGCTTGTGTTTGCGCTTCTCGTCAACATTTACTCTGGCCGGCCATTTAGTCGTGTTTGCACGCAGAGTAGTTAGTTAATGGAGTGAGCATTTACATGGACTGTAGTTATTTGGGTGATGTGAGGTGACAGAAGTAAAAAGTTGGCCGAGATATCGATGCTAGGAAATGAAAATTGCCGGATTCGAATAGTCACTAAGTTTTTGTTTGGTTTTGGTCAAAGTCAAATCATATATTTTAATAAGACTATTAAAAGGCACTTTTGAAAGTCAATTAGACGTAAAAAAAATGTAGTTGCCCATTCCAAAAGTCAATTTCGTATAGAGAAGTATGGGCAAGATATTCCATAAATACTCCATATTGTAATGAGATTTATTGGTAGACATATTTAAGTTAAAGTATTAGGACTTTAACTTGAAAAAGGTATAAAGCTTGCAAAAATATTAATATTTCCAAGCAAGTTAGTTACAGCAATACTAGCAGATGTAGATTTTAGACAAAAATGCTTTAGAAATCATGAAAGTTTGCGGGAAAATGGGTATTTTATATGACCGACGGCCATGTAAATTAAACATGAATACGCACATGCGCACTCCATTGACTCACTTCTCCGTACACATCAGCTATGTCATTAGAAACACTCTTTATGACTAACAACGCGTCATTTGAATGTTTGGAAACTGATTTGGTAGGAGATAAGGTTGACTTTGTACTGACAGTGGCACACTGATTTGGTAGTTACAATTTTGAATGTAAGTACCTAGTTACTGTTTGATGTACCGCATTTAAAATAAATTGGACTAGTTGTGAGTAATCTGGCAGTTTAGATTGTATGTATTTATAAGCTTGGAGTTTATGATTACCGGGAATCTTGAGTTTTTTAAGTGGTTTTTTTTGCTGTTTTCAACGTCATGGTATAAACTACTTATTTCTCTGATAAGTACCTACTTTTTATAATACTGGTTTAGAACTCAAAGCATTTATTTTTTAATAAATGACTAAACAAAAGACTATTCAAATTTGTGCATCTGCAAGGCCTCTGATAATGCAGTAGTCTATAGACAGCGGTGACCCCTCACCATCAGGTGGACCGTCTGCCGGATTGTTTGCCAACCAAGGCAATGACATAACAAAACTTTAAAGCACTATTCAATTGTCATAGGATCAGACAATCAGAAAATTAAAGCCAGTTGCTCATTCCACACCGTAGTAGGTTCCTAGAGAGAGGACAAGAAACTACATGGCCATATAAAAATCAAAATTTCGTACCACCAACTTAATAAAAACTCTAAAAAAAAAAACAAGTACCAAAGAAAATGTTTTCTTCCAACCTTCCCCCTATACACATAAAAGTCAACGACATTATAATCTAGCGTCTGTCTGAAAGTCTGAACGTTGCTACATCATGAAAAATCCAATACAGTGGAGAATCGTGACCTGGAAGTGTAATAATCCTGAATAACTGAAAGTTATTCTTCTAGCGACGCCCGAACAGTTTGACGCCTCAAACACGACTCACGATCGAGAAAAATTGATGATGTCCATCGAAATTGAGGGCTTCGTAATAGCCTTTTGGGGACCTTGTACACAGATACCTAAATACTGGAAAGACTTTGTCTCGAGGAACAAAGCTAAAGATTTCGTTTTATTTTCTACTAGATTCTCGTGTCTTTGTTCGCGTGGATATCAAGTATATCAGGAAATATGTATATCCTATGACACTCAGCAACAATGTAATTGTCTATCAGTGAAAGTATTTTTGTAATCGGACAAAAATACAAATAATTAAAACAAACTAAATTTAAGATAAAAATATTAATTATAGATTTAAAACCGCTTCCTATTTCAGTCACGTCTAGCTAAATACTGGCATTTAGTATGGGATAAAAGAAAGGGTTATTCGGTAAAAATCACCATTTGTAAACCTTGTGTAAACTCATTCCCTATAAGAATCGAAAATAATTATGCATTTTAGGTACTTAAAATAAGCTATAAGCTGCCTTCGAAAGTAAAGTTCACTTAACTAATGATGATCAAGGCATTAGTCATATCCTTGCTAAGCTAAGCGGGGTTGGCCTGGGAAAGACTAGGCTAACAAGAGCATAAACTACCTAGGTCAGAATTTCCCAAACTGTGGGTCGCGACCACTGGTAGAATATTGAATTAGCTTCTGAAAATTACAACAAATTTAAACGTAATGGGTATTTACGTCTGATTGTAATAGCATACCATGTTTCTTTTTCTTATTTAAACAGTCCGTTATTGATCTGGTTAAGCATGACTCTATTTTCGTCATGACAGCCTAGAGTTCTGCTTTTCTTATCGATGATACATCCTACTACTATTATATCCTACTACTATTATAAAGGCGAAAGTTTGTAAGTATGGATGTATGGATGTTTGTTACTCTTTCACGCTTAAACGGCTGAATGGATCTGGATGAAATTTGGCACAAAGATAGATTATAGTCTGGAATAACACATAGGCTACTTTTTATCCCGGGAAAATGTACGGTACCCGTAGGATAACACATCAACTGTGACGCGGACGAAGTCGCGGGCAGAAGCTAGTCTATAATAATCTTACTAATTGGGCCCATCACCCATTGGGCAACATCACGCCTCTGATGCAGCAATAACCATAACCACCTAGGTTATGGTTATTGCTGCATCAGAGGCGTGATGATGAAGAGTGCAGGTGATCGGACAATTGGCAGGTACATTCCAGCATATAGATAGGACCTAGTCTGATCTTAGTCTGAAGTCAGATTCTATAGAAGTTTTTGTTAAATGGGTCGCGGTTCAGTCAACTTTGGGAAACACTGACTTAGGTAATATTGTGATCATTAAACTCAATTGGATGCACCATGTTTTACGAAGCGTCAAGTGGCTACAATGCATCTCGTGTTAGCTCTAAGCTCATCAGAGTCCAATCAAAATGATATTGTAAATAGAACTTTGTTTTTAACCGTTCAGGGTGGTTGTTTCTTTGTAGGTGAAAAGTATTTGGAAACGTGATTCCTATGTACTAAAAAAAATAAGTACGAAAATGTAGGTAATAATCTTCTCAATCATACACGCAATGTTGAGGCTGGTATTAATATACGTTTTAAAGTGACCACATTTGTTTTTGTTTTTATTTTTTACCTATGTAACTTGGAACGATGCAAGGATTGTAACGATACCTCATACATCTAAATCAGTTCAGGCGTTGAGAACTTATGGTGGAAAAGTAAAAAGTCAAAAAAAATCACGCCTGTATTCCCCGAAGGGTTAGGCAGAGGTGTACCAATATACACCCACAGTTCACCGGTATATTTAGGTCCCATGTAATAGGGGGCGAGCCTATTGCCATTAACCGGGCACAAATCCAAACTCCGAGCTGCTACTGAGAATTTCATAGAAAAACCCAATAACACTTAAAAAAAAAAAAAATTACATGTTTGCGATATTTTTTTGGTTCCATACCATGCCTGGGAACCTTCTAGGTATTGAAGATCAAAGATCCTACTTTTCGACACGTTTTTTTACGAAAAGCAGTTTTAAATGTTATAACTAACTTTGTGCTTTTACCTGACATAACCACTTCCCGTTTGTTGCTGTTTTTTGTGAAATAAAGTTTAAAAACAACGCATCTCGAATTACGTTCTCTAGACTGCCTGACTGACAGGGGTGGCCAACAGTCGATCGCGGCCACTACTCAGGTCGATCCCATATGCAACGCTCGCACTAAATATAAGTAAGTAGTAAAATTAATCTTCAATTTTGTTGATTCTGTCTTAACGAAATATAAAATACTACTCTTTGTTTAATTTTCTCACTGACAATTGTATAGTAGGTCATATAATATGTAAATTATGTCAAATTCGATTCAATGTTATTGTGTGTTATTGTTGTTGTGTGTTTCGTTGTTTGTTGTTTGTTGTTGTGTTTATGAAGATGTGCTTGTGTAATTGGTAGATTGCAGAAAATCTTGTTAGTAAACAATAGATCTTGGGTCTAATCAAGTTGTTGCGGAAATTGTTTGAAAGAGTCACCAAAATCCTGGAACGCAAAGGGCATCAGGAGGAACACGGGTGGGTTTTAATCAGTAAGAGTCTGACTTTCCCTTCCACTCCATCCAAAACGGAAGAAGTCAATTGAAGATTTCCCCTTACCATCACGCCTGTATTCCCCGAAGGGTTAGGCAGAGGTGTACCAATGTACACCCACAGTTCACCGGTATATTCAGGTCCCATGTAATAAGGGGCGAGCCTATTGCCATTAACCGGGCACAAATCCAAACTCCGAGCTGCTACTGAGAATTTCATAGAAAAACCCATTAACTCTTTTTGCTCGACTTGGGAATCGAACCCGGGACCCCTTGCACAGCAGTCGCACTTGCGACCACGAGAAGATTTCCCATTCTTAAAAAAATATAAATAGAGTCTTATCAAGTTGGCCACCATTGGCCTGTAGCTACAACTGTCTTAATCTTTTTTTTTCCTCCGAGCATCTCGGTACTGCCTAGAGAAGAACACGTATTAAAAAGTTCCATCAATAACGTCTACAAAGTTCTTTGATAAGAATTCTGCAAGGTCTCCTCAGACAATAATAAATTGCAGAACTTGTAGTTGTTAGGGTTCAGCAGGGAAAGGGTTCAAACGGAGCCGTATTGCTCTCGCTCGTCCATCTGTCGGTCTGTTCGTCCCTAAGACATGGGTCTGTATCTTTTGAGACTTAATAGTAGATACTTGTGTTTTTTTTACAGAATGTGTATTAGGCGATTGACACATTACTCCGCAACACGGAGCGTGGCGCGTAAGCGTGTATTTCTACGTTGTTCGCAAACAGTATCTGTGTTTGTATAGAAAACACGCGTAGTCCAACACACTGAGAACGCGTTCACGTGCAGTGTTGCAGATCACCACAGCTCCGTCGCCGCGCACCACGCTCCGTGATGCGGGGCAGTGTGCCAATCGCCTTACTGTGGTCGTATAAAGAATTACTGTGGTCGTATCTATACTAATATTATAAAGGTAAAGAGTTTGTTTGTTTGAACGCGCTAATCTCAGGGACTACTGGTTGGAATTGGAAAATTCTTTTAGTGTTGGATAGTCCATTTCTTGAGGAAGGCTATAGGCTATGTAACATCACGCTACGACCAACAGGTGCTGAGCAGCGAGGGTGAAACCGCGGGGAACAGCTAGTAAAGAATAATATAAATATATAAAGAATAATAAAAATGCATCTGTCACGGTGTATTCCGCCACCTTTGGTTGAGTGGTAGAGAATGCCTTAAGCATTAAATCCGCCTTTGTATATTTCGTCGCATAAAATTTATAAATAAAGTAAATATTTAAAGGTGTGCACCACAAGAAACGTGTTTTTTTACTCGATCTTAATATTCTATCGTAGTACGAAACCCTGCAAGTGTGCGACCCACTCGCACTTGGCCAGTATTTTTTCCAGTCACTGTTAGTACTTGTTGAAAAAGAAGTTCGCTACATCCTTCTTATCTGCTCTTAAAACTGGAGTATTAACTTCATTAGCTGAACAAGCATTCTTAAGTTTTAATTGAGCATTATTCATGATGTTTTCACTAACTCACTTAATTACTCATGCCTTCTCGGGGGAATATATTAAAATCTTCAAAGTCAGTCTCGAGCTTCAGTTTGTTCTGCATAATTTATAGCACCAAATTCCGTATCCATATATCTAAAATTTTCATAATCCTCTATCCCCAATGTTCGTTGTAAGTGTGCAATAAATATTGTATGCAATGGGGCTACAACATGTTATTTGCTAACTCACAATCCCCTGCTTCTGTGCAAGGGTCGTTTCTATTCATAATACGGCCAGAAATTGCGAACAAATCATTTGTAGTAAAACAAACTTTACGCCCTTGGTGTTTGGGCTGGAATTTGTTTCAACTATTTCTTAAGTTTCACCGTCCTAGATTTATGTTGCTTATTACATTTTACACGCGTGAAATGAACACGGTATGAAATGAAAAATGCAATTTGGAACTTTATTTTAGTTGGCACAGGAACTATTTGAGAAAAAATCTTTGGGCTGTAGAGGTCCTTTGTTAGATCCCCGTTGAACCCTTTTGTCGTTGAGGCCGTAAATTATCTATTTAGGTTTGCAGTTGGCGATAAATTGCTTTTATTCAACGAATCGTAAAAAGAAACATGTCAACACAGTATTATTAAAAACTACATGGAGATATTCGACGATAATGCCACACTATCATCTAAATAAAATACGAGCGACTATTGTGAGTTTTTTATACACTAGAATTCGTTCGCGTGGTTTTAATCACCCGTGTTAAGTTACATCTTTAGTTACTGCTCCGCTCCCGAGTGTCGTAGCGTGATGTATAAAACTTATAGCCTTCCTCCACAAATAGACTATCGAACACAAAAACATGATTTTTATTTGAACCAGCAGTTGTTGAGATTATCGCGTTTAACCAACCGATCAAACAAACTCTTTAGCTTTTCCTACATAAACTTTTTGTACTGGTTTTGACTGTGCCGAGATCAAAAATGGCAAACTAAAACCACAATCAATAGTGAAATGAATTACGTCCAACTATTTGGTACATAAAAGTTGAATGTACAAGCTAAAATTGTGGAAAGAATATATTTAATATTAAACAGCATTACACATTCAAAATTATTAGAAGTTGTTCACAAAAAAAACTACGCGGGTTGTTTTGTTTTGACAGAATTAAAAGCTAAATAAACATTTACACAAACGCGATCGAATAGGCTAAAAAAACACAGGCATTCAGGTGTGCTTCAATCAGTTTTAAGCCTAGATCTACTACACCTTTGTTACTAGTTTCAACGTTAGTTCAAAAGCAACTCCAATAACATTTTCGAACTGAAATACCGATGTTATCCATAAAGTTATTAGAACACGGAGCCCTTTATCTAAGCCATCGGATGTACTGAGAGCCGTTCGTAGTACTTACCTAATCTGTACAGTTGCTATCTGGGGTCATAGGCCAGCAGATACCGTAAGTCGTACGCCAAAAGCCTACCAGCGATACTGTTACGTATAGGTATCAAGCTAAGGTTAATTTTCCAATGAGTTGATGTGAAAGCTACGTCGGAGTTTCCAACATACCGCATTTCGTTGAACAGTACATTTTAAAGAACTCTCTATTCGGCTTGACCTATATCCCAATGTGATTGATGATTTCAACCCCTCATTTTAAGGGCGGCATCATTTTCAATCGTATCTTGATAGAAATACAGTTCGATTTTACTATTCAATTTGCAATTATTAATTGTATAGTTGCAGCTGTAGACTTGGTCGAAACATATTTTTGGTAAGAAATTAAATGTAGCCGGTATACATTAATGCAAGTACCAGGAAATTCTCAAGAGATAAGTAAATTGTGACCTAGTTAGCTCAATTGCTAGAGTTTGCCTCTAAAACGTGGAGTTCTTGGCTTGAATAGTAAGTGGAGTAGGTATTTCCAAGCATTCCTTATCTGTGTCTTAAGGATGTTACAAGACTTATTTAATCTTTTTAGTCACGGATGAAAATAAATTGCCACTTTTCACGACAGAAGTAGAAAGTGTCGTTTAAAACTATACTGCTGACATTACTCCTAGCTATACTATATAATATTATAAAGAAGAAAGATGTTTGTTTTGCTTGTTTGTTTGTAGCGGAAAAGCTCCGAAACTACTGGTCTGATTCAAACCATTTTTTTTTCACCAATAGATACAAAGATAGAAACCAATACATAGCTTAGCATTATTATTTCCTGAGGAACATATGATATAACATCACGCTACGACCCACGGGAGTGAAGCATAAACCAAAAACTTAACGCGAGTGAAATAAGCCACGCGGACGAAGTCGCGGACGTAAGCTAGTCATGTTTTTATTATTAATTTCATATCAAATAACTAAATTATATTTATTCCGCTTCATTTGGCTTCACTAAACCGTAATATTGGAAAAATAATACTCGAAAAACATAGCTTCCGCCATGAGTCCGAGTATATCCTTACCATTTTTTTGGTGCGTCACATCCGTTTGTCCGGACAATTAGCTTGTTCCCTTCCCCGGATTTTGTCCTCTTTTGCATAATATCCTCAAGAACACGACTTAATTTCTTTAAAGACAAATATTGCTTTTTTCTTCAGCCAGGAATTAAGGACGCGACGTCCCTTTTGTTACTCAAAATCCCCAACGTGGAAACAGCTACTGGAATAGGAGCTTTACGGAGTTAAAAAATGCTTCTAAGACTGTGGAAATTAAAAATGAATTTACTCTGAAACTCTTTTAAAAGTACAATGGACAGAGATAAAAGAAGGGAACTTCGTAACCCGACTGTTCATTAAACGAGTCATTAAGTTCATTTTCGCTTAACTAAGACGAGGACTTAATCTTCGTGATACGAGGCATGTTTTTGGTTTTTTAAGCTTACCATTTGACACATCCGTCTTGCATCGTTGAATAATGGCTCTGGTCCATTAAAATATCTACTTTGGACGCCCCTAAGCTTCTAAATATAACGTAACTGTGTCCCTTGACAGCTAAATGTTTATTTGTGGGGATTTTTTTGTCATGAACTGACGTTTTTTTTGTGTGTAAAGCGGTATGATACGGGATTTTACATGTTAAACTTGAGTCCTGTTGAGCTCTCGTAATATGTTTTATTTTCTTAGTTTTAACACTCGGTGTTTAGACATTGAGTACGTAAAGGACTTACTTGGGGCTTTTAGTATTTGGTCCGTGAAGTTTATAACTGAAGTAATACAATTTATTACGAATTTTGTACTTTATCAACGTGGTATTAAGAGTATTTATGATGAGTGTGTTCTTAAGGTTAATGTTCTTCAGTTGGGTTATACATAAATAATACTAGCCTATTATTGTCTCACTGCAGGGCAAAAGCCTCTTCTTATACAGAGATGGCACGAGCATTTATCACCACGCTTGCTCAAGGCGGATTGGTGATTCCTTATAATTTATTTGTCCAGGTTTCCTCACAATGTTTTCCTTCACCGATGTCATTGATGTCCAAGATAAACTAAGAAAGTACATACGTCCGCAACTGGGATACCCTGTTACATATAAACTGAAAAGTCACATTGATACTTGCCCGGTTTTGATAGGGCAACCTCATGCACGGGAGCCACAGGGCCATCACGTCAATTTGGTTAATTTCTTATTAAAATTAACTTGGAAACCAGTATTTGAGCTCCAATTTAAAAGGGAAACAGTATAAGATAGTCGAGTAGGTAAGATAGTTGAAAATGTTAAACTTTTCAGCGTCTAGTTGTTAGCACTGAAAACTTAGTCATCGGTGTGTTAAGTGGAAGCAACAGGTAACTGCAGTGGCTGTGTCTACGTATATGAGAGAGTTAATTCTACATACATAAATAATATCCCGCCTTTTCTTACGGGGGTAGGCAGAAACCACAGAACGCCTCCTGCTTCGATTCTTACGTAATCCTTTCTCCTCGTCAAACATACATACGTCAGGTCTTCTAACTAATAATATACTAATTAAGTATTCTTTAACTACCGGTTGCTTGCGTTAGTCATCGTCAGTCCACCTTACAGACACTTACAAATCCTACTAATATTATTAAACCGAAAGGATGGATGGATGTTTGTTAGTCTTTCACGCTTAAACGGCTGAACTGATTTGGATGAAAATTGGCCCTCAGATAGCTTGTAGTGTCGAATAACACATAGGATACTTTTTATACCGGAAAAATGTACGGTTCCCGTGGGATATTGTATTACATTTGATGCGGTCAAAGGCGCGAGCAGCGCTAGTACTTTTTTTTATAAACATTTAAAAACAAAGAGTTATTACTCAGAGCCAATACCGAAGAGTATTACTCATAAGTTTTATTGATATTTCAAATGACCGGCGCGGTATTTTTATCTCCGTAAGTTAGCTTATCTTATATTTACTTAAAGAATTCTACCATTCCGTGTCGGACAGAAGACAGAACTGTCATTGTAAAGCGTGTTTCTTGTTTATGGATTGTTTTTTTTCTGTTGTATCCTTGTCTTTGAAGATGGTATTCGGTTTTACTCATTTTAGTTAAGCGGCGTTTGGAAGTATGTTTTTATTTGGTATAGGTATCCTTTACTTAAATTGTAACTTATTTAGTCATACATAAGTATGCCATGAATTTACAGTTTTTCGATAATTCCTTCAAAACATAGAGAAGAGGAAGAAGATTCTGTTAGCGAGGAGGTCAAGTATTATTATATAAATCATATCCCTTGACACATAAGAATAGTGTAGTTTTCTATCAGAGAAAGAATATTTGTAATCGAACTAGGTCTACCAGAGATCTCCTACTTATTACAAACAATCTTACCCTTAAATAATGTTAGTATAGAGGTGATTAAGAAATCCCTACGTCCCAAAGGTGCAGAGGAAGAAGGTGTTTTTCCTTTCAAGTACGGAACCTTAAAAATAGGGTTTTGGATGCAGGAAAATACTTCAGTTTTCTTTTTACGTTATTAAAGAACACATAAGATATTCAGAAAGGTCGGGTGCGCAGTACTCGTAACCGGCGTACTTGTAGGACTAGATGTATGAACGTGGACGAGGCGAAATGAGTTAGAAGACTGTAGCAAGTGGCGTTCTGTGGTTTCTGCCTACCCCCGTAAGGAAAAGGCGTGAGTTAATGTATGCATGTATAAGAAATTGTATTTATTTTAATGGCTAAATTGTAAAATTATGAAAAAGATTATGTATTAGTCAACATAACTTTTAGGAAATCTAATAAAATTTCTACAAGCTCTCATAGATTAGAACTATTTAGTAATTATATTCAGTCTGACTTTGCTGTGTAACCTAGTTTAAGCTGTAAATTAATTAAGAGTTTAATTTCGGTTAGTTCATGAAGTGCTGTCGAGCGTATTTACTACTATCTGCAATTAAGGAGTAAGTTTTTAACTAATAAAAACTTTATCTGATCTAAGTTATAAATAAATACGTTAATTAGGTTTGCTGTAAGTCTATTAGACCAATCTAAGTTGGTTCCTTTTTTTTAGAAAATAGCGAACTGCCCGCGACTGCATCCGCGTATCTTATTTCACCCGCCATAAGTTACGTCTTTCGTTAATGCTCCGCTCCCGTGGGTCGTAGCGTGATGTTATTAGCCTAGGTTACTCAGGAATAATGTAGCTATCTATTGATGAAAAAATTGTTAAAATCTGTCCAGTAGTTTCGGAGCCTATTCGTTACAAACAAATAAACAAATCTTACCTCTTTATAATATTAGTGTAGATTTACCAGTAGGATTATTTTTGGACAGACGACTTGAAGAAGGCTCAAGGAAAACGCTGAATGCAAGCCGCTTCCAATCGGTCTTTTTGGAAATCTTTGAGGAAGGCCCATGTCCAACAGTAGACGTCGTACGGCTGATTTGGTGATTGTGATGATAATGATGGATTATTTTTCTTCGACGCGATTTACAAATACGTCCTAACAACTACCTTCCTAGGCATTTTATAAGAAAAACATACCCTATGTTACTTACCAATAAAGTATCTTTCTATCAGTAAAGCATATTACAATGGGACCAGTAATTCTAGAGATTACCTCTTAGAAACAAACTTTACCTGTTGAGTATGCTCGGTTCCTATATGCCTAACGGATAGTTTATCTTACCATTCGTATTTCCTTTGAATGCTTGGCTGGTCGTTTGTGAAAATTCGTGTGACAATTTTGAATGTAAGAAATGTTTATAAAAAATATGGATATACACCTGAAAAATAAACTTTAATAACTGCAAAAATACGAAAGTATTTGTTAGTTACTATGGTTAACAATTACCGATCGGTAAGTTTTAGGAATCGGGCATTAGACAGGTAAGGTCGTATCACTCGATATCTAACTTTGGCCTCTAGTAAACATAATTATGCACAATTGCACTGGAGTGAAACTAAACACGTTTACGCCTGTCCAAGCACGTCTAAACAAGCGTGTCCTTGAATAGTTAAAAGCGTAACCCCTGACCTTTTTGACCCTTGTAAGTAGTACATAATTATATCGCTCAATAATTAAATGTTATTTATCTACGGGTTTACTTTTGCGCATTTATCTTTTTTTTGTTCGGTAAATTTTAAATAAAATTAATCTAATTCTTACATTAAAAAAAGTTGGAGTGTCGTGATGGCCCAGTGGTTAGGTAACGCGCCCGCCTCTCATGCATGAGGTTCTGGGTTCGTAACCGGGCACGGGCAAGCACCAATGTGACTTTTTCTAATTCATATATACTTTCTAAGTTTATCTTGGACATCACTGACATCGGTAACCATGTCACCCTTGAGGCGGTTTAGATACTCTGACACTAGGGTGGTGGGGTCGTTAGACCTTACTCCCACACGATAAAGAAGAAGATTTAAAAATGATATTAACTTTCCGCTTTTTTTTACAGATATTCAAGCTTGCACATCTTGAAGCATGGCGGCCATTTTGTTATTACTTTCCTAATCTATTAGTAATCCATTGTTACTCTATCATGTTCCATTAAATTTAGTTCTCACCTACCCGTATGTAATGTATCTAGACACATTAGATTACTTAGTTTACCTAGTAAAGTAGAGTAGATTATATTACAAATCGACTGCCTCTATCTATTAGTCGAGACTATACTGAAACAGTAGAATCTTACTAACATTATAAATGCGAAACTTCTAACTTCGAACTTTTAAGATTTTAGATATTAAGTTGTTGCTGCATAGCCCTTTCCTCTCTCCTATGTTTTTGCTGTGCCCGACAGGGTCCATAATTGATTCTGTACTTTTATATTGTTAAGACCATTATGTACATTATGGAATGCAATAAAAAATTGAGTATTGAAACTAACTGCCTCGTTGGCCTAGTGGTTTTAAGCGCGATTGCTACGCTAGAGGTCTTGGGTTCGATTCCCAGGTCGAGCAAAGTGTTATTGGGTTTTTCTATGAATTTCTCAGTAGCAGCTCGGAGTTTGGATTTGTGCCCCTTTGTTAATGTCTATAGGCTCGCCCCCTATTACATGGGACCCAAAAATATACTGGCGAACTGTGGGTGAACATTGGTACACCTCTGCCTAAACCTTCGGGGAATACAGGCGTGATTGTATGTATGTATGTATGTATGCTTTTAGTAGTCGACACTATACTGAAGCAGTAGAATCCTACTAACATTATAAATGCGTAAGTTTGTGTGTGAGTATGGATTGACGGATAAATGGATGGATGAATAGATGTTAGTTACTCTTTCACGCCGGCAGAACGGATCTGGATGAAGTTTGGCACTGATATAGATTGGAGTGTGGAATAACACATAAGGATACTTTTTATCCCGGAAAAATGTATGGTTCCCGTGGGATAAGATATCAAATTTGACGCGGACGAAGTCGCGGGCAGAAGCCAGTTGTTCTATAAATTATCTCTCTCGATAGTCTCACCATCTCTATTATAAAGTTATCACCTCGTTATTAGATCGTTTGTGTAAACTATACATATTTCTAACTTCAGATTCATTTAGTTTTATTGCTTGACTAGTAAAATCTAGATAAAACTTGAACATTGAACATTCTTGGATTGAGAATCATCAAGATAATTTTTAACACTTAGAAAACAAGATGATTAGGTTGTCTTAACTCGACTTTGGATGTCATCTCATAACTTATTCCCAGGTCTTGCAAAGTGTTATTGGGTTTTTCTATGAAATTTCCAGTAGCAGCTCGGAGTTAGTATTTGTGACCGGTTAATGGCAATAGGCTCGCCCCCCTATTACGTGGGACCTAAAACATAAAGGCTAACTGTAGGTGTATATTGGTGCATGTCCGGTTAAGTAGCTTCAACCTTATCGTGTTGTTGCGCTACGAGTGGTCCTTCCTAAAAAAAAATATATTGGTGCACCTCTGCCTAACCCTTCGGGGAATACTGGTGTGAAGGTATGTAACTAACACCCATGTTCATCTTCCAAACATAAGTCATAAAATAGTGATTTATTTCAAAGCCATTACCTAAATTGTTACAGACTAACTTAACAGACTACATTTTATAGATTAATTCCACCCCCATGGTTTGTAGCCTGATGTTAAAAGCCTACATTCCTTCAGTATTGCTAATGAATCTGACTATCACATACGAAAGTTTTTTTCTAATCCGGCCGGCAGTTTCGTAGGTTAGCTCGTTTAAACGTACACACAAACAAACAAAAAACTCTCCATCTTTATTATATTAGTAACTAAATAAAATTTGTCCACACCAATTAACGCATAACACAAGCATCGAACGATGTGTTTTTCAACGATATCAATGCCTAAAGCGACGATCAATTGAAATTCATATGACAAGTTTTTGAAAGCTTCTGCGCCTAAACTAATGGCTATTACTACTTCCCTAGATATGTAACTACATCCCAAAATCGTTCTCTTATCGCATTTTACCTTTAAAAAGTTCTAGTATCAATTTTTATGACATTTTTCTATCTTCATTACCTCACCTGCTTAGTGATATCCATAAAAGATTTGTTGATGGACTGGTTTGACTACTTTCCAGGAATGTTATTGGTTTACCGTTACCTATATTTGCCCTGTTAGTCTCGTGGTGGGAAGCACGGATGTTGAGCGTGGGGTCCTGGGTTCGATTCTCAGGTTGAGCAAAAATGTTATTAGGTTTTTTTATTCAAATTTTCTGAGTGTCAGCCCGGAGTTTAGAAGCTGGTGGTGTGACACCCCCGTAATACCCACACTCTTTACTCGACCTGGGAATCGAGCCAACGACCTCTAGCGTAGCTGTTGCGCTTAAGACCACTAGGCTAACGAGGCAATTGTTTTTTTTTTAGTTATTTTTAAAATCTGAAAGGTCTTACAGACAACTTTTCCAAATATAGTCCTTATAATTTAGAACAATAACTGACTCCTTTAATAAACTTTAGTTTCAAGGCCGACCGTTCGATAGATTTGTTGCCAAACTAGTTTGACAGCTGTCAAGTATTTTAAGCTTTAAAGCCAATGCATCATACTCGTCACATTTATCATTAGTTTCCACTTCGTTAGAATTATGTGTATTAGTACTTCTCTCATCTTTTAGTTTTGTTGCATATTTCATTTCTTTGCTAGTGTTGGAATTTGTTTGTTGTTTTTCTTGGACAAGCAATTCGTGACTTGTCAGCAGTTCAGTAAGTAAAATGTGATGGCTTAATGTTAAAAAATATAAATTATATCTAATTACGTTTGTTCACCAGAACTTTCAGGAAGAACACGACCACGATTATGAGAAACAACATGATGATAGCTAGACGTTGATTAAACTAAGCCTGGGCCCACCCTGACCTACCCTGGAGTACCTACTTATTTCTTGACCTTGAAATGTTGACATGCTCGTCAGTTATTAAAAAAAAACAGCTATTCCATATAGGGATTGCAAAATCCGGAGTTTTTTCAAATCCGGATTTCTGATTTCTCGTCCGATTAAAATCCGGATTATCCGGAGTTTTCGAAGTTTTTGGTGTTTTAAGTTATTTTGATAAAATTTATATAAAATAGTATAAATTAATTAAAATCTGCATCAATTGGCTCAATTCACAGCTCGACATAATAAAAACAACTAAAATAATCAATAAATTTTGGGTATCAGTAATTTTTCTCGTTATAAATTTACATAATCATTAGATAACATAAACTGTACTTAAATATTGATACTCCAGCACTCCAGTGGGGAGAAGCTGGAAAAGCACTTTTATTGAAATCGAAAGAGCTCAAAGAGCTGTTATCAAAGTGATGCGTAAAAAGCTTTTCAGCTTTTTATTCTCAGTGCATGTTCACAAATCCATAAAAAATAGAGTTAACTACCATAACCTACTCTCGAAACGTATTCTACATGTCCCTCTTCATAATGCAAACAGACCAGATGATGCCCCTTTTATTTACTCACACATATCTACAATAAAGCAAGTAAGTACTGTGATATCAAAGATCTCGCCTCCCATTCATGTAGAAGAACCACAAACTTCGAACGAGCTGGCTTCTTTCACTGTCATACAATTAAACCGAAAATTTCTAAATTATCAACAAAAAAATTCATACATGTGATCCTACACAAGTTCCTACTCAAAATAATCCTAATCTCAATATTACACACATACACCATTTCACCAGCACACATCTCATCTCACTATTACAATATTTACAATCACATTTCATATTGCCATCACACCCACACACCTCATTACACGTATTCCCCGCGCTATTAAACACCTTAACATTGTAAAACAACTTTTTTTTTGTTTTATTATTTATTCCATATTTTATTCTAACTTATAAAAAGTTGAAAATTAGATTGCCTTGTTCAATCTCATATAAAGTCTTGATTTAAAAATTAATTTATGCAACTCTAGCCCTCAAGGTACGGGCGCTGCCTATTATGGGGACTGCTATATATTTTATAACACATTTATTTTATAAATAAATTGTCACACCATATTATACTAATTACTAATAATATTATAAAGAGGTAAGATTTGTTTGTTTTTTTGTAAAGAATAAGCTTCAAATTACTGGACCGATTTTACCAATTTTTTCACCAATACATAGCTACATTATTCCCGAGTAACATAGGCTATATAACATCATGCTACAACCCACGGGAGCGGAGCATTAACCAAAGACGTAACATATGGCGGGTGAAATAAGCAACGCGTACGAAGTCGCATGCAGTTCGCTATAACTTAGAATAGCATACCATAATATGAAGTACTTTTAAGTTTATTTTGTCTTGTAACAATGCACCAATATTTTTTTATTTAATTTTTATTCTTATTTTCGCATTAAAGTAGGCAATATCGATATACCGATTAATTACAATCAAAATTATTATTATAATCAAAATTAATTACAAATATTATGCGTTATAATCAGTTTTGACTGAAATCCGAAAAAATCGAATTTGAGTCTTAAAATCCGGATTTAAAAAAGGCAAGAAAATCCGGATTTTTCAGTTGTTTTCGGATTTCGAAGAATCCGGATTGCAATCCCTAATTCCATACATTTTATGCAGGTGATGCACTGGTATAAGTACATGAAACTTGATTTTTTTTTTCATCACCGAGGATAACTTTGACTTCTGAGGAGTCTAGTACCATATTATGTCTTCCACCATGCTATTTATAAACTTAAACAACTAACAACATTATTGAGCTGTTCCTTAATTGTAGCCCCAGAACACAGCATACTACAGGTACTTAGGTAGGTAAGTACTTACTAAGCTTTTAGAACGAAGACCAGTCCGTTTATACCCGCACTTTACTTTGGATAAAACACAAAGCACTCCCGAACTACCAAAATTGTTTAGATTTAATTCAATTTCAAAACTTGTTTATTTATAGGCGTATGACACTAGTCAATAGTATAGCTTTATATATATATAAACCATCACGCCTGTATTCCCCGAAGGGTTAGGCAGAGGTGTACCAATGTACACCCACAGTTCGCCGGTATATTTAGGTCCCATGTAATAGGGGGCGAGCCTATTGCCATTAACCGGGCACAAATCCAAACTCCGAGCTGCTACTGAGAATTTCATAGAAAAACCCAATAACACTTTTTGCTCGACCTGGGGATCGAACCCAGGACCTCTAGCATAGCAGTCGTGCTTAGGACCACTAAGCTATCGAGGCAGTTATAGTTAGTTAGTATAGCTTTCTGTCAGTGAAAGACTTTTTGCAATTGGACCAGCATTTCTAGAGATTACTTCTTACAAACAAACAAACAAACAATTTTAAGGTATAGATTGATATAATGCTGTGCAGTTAGAGTCCCGTTTCGCGGGACGTTTAGATTTAATTGCGCGTGATTAAGTACCAAAACAACGGTAGACCGTCAATCTCGTTGCGTGCGGCAGAAACATTCAATTTTGAGGCGAGGCGTTAACTTTTCTTAATTCATTATTTGGTGCATTGATAGTCAAGAAATAATCGTTCATTCACATTTTTATTTTATAGTAAAACTATTAATAATATGGATGAAGATGGGTTTAGGTGAAATTAAGGATGGATGGATTATGTGAAGAATGAGTGAAAGAGAAGGGAGTTAGTGATATCATGACGGTTGACAGGACGGAATGGAAAAAGAAAACGTTTAGCATAGGATAAGGTCAGGCAGGAAGACCGCTACGTCAAACATGACAGATGGGGGCTATCGTGATATGTTAAGAAAAGTATTTTATTTTTAATTTAGTTTATGCTGGTCTGCTACGCAAGAAAGCTTGCAAATGTCAGTTGAGAATACTGGACAGCATGTACTTCATTTGCATGCATACAAATAGCAACTTTCTAGACAGTGAAATGGGAACATTTCATTCAAAAATTCCTTGTAATTTTGAACTGCAAAGTTACTAAATTTTCGCATTTATAATATTAAGTGGGATGGGATCGCTTATAGCACGCAGCGATAACGTAGCTTCCTATTAGCGAAAGAATTTTCAGAATCGGGCCAGCAGTTCCGAAGATTAGCTCTTTCAAACAAAAAACAACTCATTACACACACACTACATTTTTTTTTTAGTCTGCAATGTTCCACTGCCGGGCAAAGATATCTCCAACTCCTCCATTTTACTGATTTTACATTCTATCTATAAAACTAAATTATCTTTCAAAAAAAGAAACACATCTTTTTTTCTTAAAACAACATCACATAAAACGTTCCAACAATACTTTACCAACACTATTAATCAAAAACTTTCTTCTCTGTGGGAACATAAAAATCTTACCACGAATGTCTCAAAATTGGTATCAATACAGGCCCTTTACAAAGGCGTAAAATGAACCGAATAATGAAGAGTATCGGGCAGAAAATTACAAGGCTTTGGAGAACACATGTTTCCTAATAATAGGGGGAGGGAAGGTGAGGGTCTTGCAAGGTAGAATGTGCTCTTTTTTTATACACGGTGAATCGCTTATCGATCGTTTTGAAGAATGGCTGTTGAAGTTTTTTTGTTGTAGGATGATGGTTGGGCGCCAAATTGGTTTTAATGAGAATGCTGTGTTGTATTTGAAAGGGTGTGTGTATCATAATTAATTGAAACTGGCTTTTGCATGTGGCTTCGGTCGCTTGGATGTTAATTATACCATAAAAGCCATTTGTGTAGATTTCTTCCAGTGAAAGAATTTTTGTAATCGGACTATGTAGAACTTCCAGAGATAATAATAATAGGGCGCCACATATGAGAGAGGTTCTCAGGGATGAAAACAAAATAACAAATAATCACGGGATTACAAAACCCTAAGGTATTTATTTTCGGTAACAACAGTAACACACAATAATTATTTCACAACACGGGCACGAGGAGATGGCGCAGCGGCTTTGCGCATGCGTGTGCGCGGTAAGCGGGTAGGCAACGGACTGACGCGCCACGCCGCGCAACAACCGCGATGGAGAATCCCGCCCCGGGCCACCAGGTTCGGGCAGCCCTTCGTATTCTGGGGAGGGCACCGTATCGCAGCAGCCTGCCCAGTCTCGTACTGTTGCAGTCCAACATGTACAATCGTCATCATCATCATCACCATGTTCCTCACCAAAATCATCACTGTTCTCATCAATACCTTCATCGCCACCCTCATATCTTGATATAGATCACGAGTCAATTTCATCTAATCCATCATCATCTTCTTTACCATCACTTCAACCCGCCATGAATGTTGTGCAGGAGGCTACTCCAGCCGAAATTTCTGCACCCATTCAAGGTGGACGGCGCACACGTAAAAAGTGGACAAAAGACATGAATAGTTTCATCATGCGCCATTATTTCATCCTCAGTGAATTAGAGACCAACACAAAAACATATCTTACACCTTTACACGCACGATTTATAGAAGAGTTCCCTGAAATGAAAATAGGAAAACAAAGAGTAGGAGACCAGCGTCGGGCTATAGTCCAGAGACAATTTCTAACAAAACAGGAGATTGAAACTATCAAAGAGGAAGTAAGAGTGCTACTCCAAAACCAACCACCATCACACACCAATACTGATAACACACAAAGTAGGAGAATAAGATGGTCTGACAACCTAAACGAAGCTATAATAAAAAGTTATTACCGAATCACAAAGCTAGAAACAGATTTGACCACATACAGACCACTTCTACACCAAGAAATCACTTCTAAGTACCCAGAAATTGCACACCTTTCTGCACAAAGAATAGCAGACCAACGTAGATCAATTATTAATAATAGACTTCTATCTGTTGATCAACTTAATAGGATTCGAGAAGAAGTTCAAAATGAAATAGGTACTAGTAACACACACACTCCCGAAGACATAACTCAACATGTAGAAGAGAACCTAACACCTCTTACAACACAACCATTACAGACTAACAACACTGAGCTGAACCCAGAGGCAGAACAAACAACAAACGACCAGGCACCAAACTTGTCAACAGAAATACAACAACAATTACAAGAAATGTACATGGAAACATTTGACAAATTTAAAGACACACACCCAACAACTCGACCGTACCTACCAAAACTAAAGCCCTCAAAGAAACTAGCAGCCATTACAAAACATCTCAACGCTGATATACTCCCAAAGATACTTTCTTCTGAAACAGACTTTTACACATTACAAACAGCCATCTACAGCGCAGCTTATACCGTAGCCAAATTTAATGGTGCCAGAATACTAGAAGGAAATAGACTAAATAACAAACCACAAAGTTTACCCTGGTGGCAAAGACGTTTGCAAGGAAGGATTAACGATCTCAGAGCAGATATTGGGAGGGTAACAGAATATACAAGAGGCGTCAGATCACAAACATTAGAAAAACATATCATTAAAATCAAACAGCAATACAAGATCCATGCTCAACACGAAAACGAAAACACTGATATTGAACACTTCCTAGATACGTTAAAACAAAAATTAAACACCTTATCAAGCAGGTTAAGAAGATACAAACAAACAACAATTAGAAAAACACAAAACAAACAATTTTGCAATAATGAAAAACTATTTTACAGAAACCTTACACAACAACATAACTGTTCACCCGAAAACAATAGCACATTACCCACCCCTGAATCTTTACACACATTCTGGTCAAACATTTGGTCTAATCCCGTCAATCACGTACACAGTCAATGGGTCGCGGATGACAGGGACAGATTGAAGGATGTGCCAGAAATGAAATTCGAACAAATCAAACCGGATCTTCTGGCAACTGTCATAGGAAAAACACACAACTGGAAAGCAGCAGGGTCTGATAACATACACAACTTCTGGTACAAAAAGTTCACATGCACTCACACACTATTACTCAAACACATTAACTCATTCATTCAAGCACCTGATACATTACCATCTTACATTACACAAGGTATAACATACATGCTACCAAAGGACCCATCAGACATGGCGAACCCTGCTAAATATCGTCCAATTACATGCCTGCAGAATATTTATAAAATTATAACATCTTGTATAAGTGAATGTATATACAAACACACTAACGAACATCACATTTTAGCAGAAGAACAGAAAGGATGCCGAAAACACAGCCAGGGTTGTAAAGAACAGCTCACAATCGACGCCGTAGCTTCTAAACAAGCACTTACCCAAAAACGCAATATTCACACTATGTATATAGATTATAAGAAAGCTTATGACTCTGTCCCACACTCTTGGTTAGTATATATATTAAAACATTATAAAATTCACCCCACAATCACCGCTTTTTTGGAAAACGCAATGATAAATTGGAACACCAAACTCAAAATATGTAATTCTGAAAGTAGCACTGAAACTGATTTTATACCGATAAAAAGAGGTATATTCCAAGGGGATGCTTTAAGTCCCCTTTGGTTTTGCCTTGCACTTAATCCACTTTCCAATATGCTTAATACAACTGACTTAGGATTCAAAATTAAACACGATGCACACCAAACTACTCTCTCTCATCTCATGTATATGGATGACATCAAACTCTTTGGAAGCACACTTAACGAAATTCACACACTCGCTGACACCACTCAAATATTCTCAAAAGATATTTGCATGGAATTTGGAATAGACAAATGCAAAATCCAATCTATCAACAAAGGAATAGTACAACCTGTCTCGTATGAACTAGCAAATCACGATGTTATTGACGCCGTAGACCCTGTAGAAGGATATAAATACTTAGGGTATTACCAGTCGCAGCAAATTCACCAAAAAAACACAAAAAATGTACTAAAACAAAAGTTTAAAAACAGACTTCACAAAATACTACACTCACACCTAAACGCACGAAACACCATCAAAGCCATCAACACTTTTGCTATCCCCATACTTACTTACTCGTTTGGAATCATACGCTGGACACAAACAGACCTAAAAAACTTGCAAAGACTGATAAACACCACAATGACTACGCACAGGAAACACCACCCGAGAGCTTGCATACAAAGATTAACGTTACCTAAGACTGAGGGCGGTAGAGGACTCATTGACATAATAAACCTACATAATAAGCAAATCACATCACTCAGAACGTTTTTTCACATTCAATCGCAACATTCAACACTACACAAAGCCATATCTCAAGCCGACACATTCACACCGCTTTGTCTTTCTGACCACACTAAAAACATGGAAACAACCACCAATCAACAAAAAATTGATACTTGGACTCAAAAATCACTTCATGGACGTCATCGCCTTGACTTGACCAACCCAAATGTTGACAAGATAGCGTCAAACGCATGGCTCAAGCGAGGTGAACTGTTTCCCGAAACAGAAGGATTTATGTTAGCGATTCAAGACCAGGTTATAGATACCAAAAACTACAGGAAATTCATAATCCGCGACAGCACCCTAAGGAGTGACCATTGCCGTCACTGTCATAAACAACCCGAAACAATACAACATATCACAGGTGCATGCTCATCCATTACACAAACAGACTACAAACACAGGCATGACCAGGTAGCTGCAATTATTCACCAGACACTCGCTCATAAACACAAACTTATAACAGAAAAAATAGCATATTATAAATACACACCTCAAACCGTACTAGATTCACCTAATTACAAAATATATTGGGATAGAACTATTCTAACTGACAAGACTATACACCACAACCGACCTGACATAACCCTGCACGACAAACAGAATAAAACCGTATACTTGATAGATATAGCAATCCCAAACACACACAATCTAACATCCACGCACACAAACAAACTGTCAAAGTATGCAGACTTGACAATTGAGCTCAAAACCCAATGGAAAGTCAACAAGGTCAAAACCATCCCTATCATTATATCCAGCACCGGCGTCATCCCCAAAACACTTCATAAAAGCCTTCAAAACTTAGATATTCATCCACTCACATTCACACTTTTACAGAAAGCAGTTATTCTGAACACCTGCAGACTCGTCAGGAAATTCCTATCAATCGACTAAGACGAAACGGCAAGGTTGTTTGGCCAAAAGCCCGCAACTTTGGTGTAGTTCCCCAGTAATGGGAGAGATAAAAATCTAAATTCAAAATAATAATAATAATAATAATAATAAATCGTTTATTTCAACAAAAAAAAACAACTCCAACAAAAAAAAATGAGGTTGTTTTTAACTCACTCTCTTGTAAAGTGGCTCTTATTGCACCGTTTTAAGGTTCACAATACAGCGTATCCCGCACGCGGGCTTATATCACAGCACAAATGCGGTAATAGATCGTATTTTTTTAATCTCAGTGTAAATCTAAGAAATATTCTGTATGCAAACCTACATGCTGAGACGTGGAGTTGCGTACTCTAGCCCGTTATGCAATAAAATATCAAAATATTTTCTGTAAGTTGCATAATAAAATTATTTCCATACGGTATAAATGTCTTGGTTCGTTACGAACACTATGCACAACGATATCTGTACTAAACAAAGGCATACATTTTTCCCATTATAATAACCCACACACGACGCGTCATACACTCATTCCTAACCATAAAACATCCTTCAAACGTTTAAAACCCTATAATTACTCGATAACGTATTCATTACCTGTTTAAAAATGTACACGGGAATAAGGATTTTCCACCACGTGTGTATTCCCATAGAAAAATAACTCACTTGGGAATAAACCAACATAATATGTTGTAGGTATTTTTAATGTTTCAAGAAATATTTGCATGTCAAAGCTTTGTGATATGAATATTTTTACCGGTTCGCGTGGCTGTGGGTAGTCGCGTTTTCAAGTAGATTTGGGGATCGGCTCTTTCAGTTCCTTTATTTGATTTCGGATAGATATACTTATATCGATTTATGAAACCCTTTGAAGTAACTGTTCGATTTAATGTGTAGCTAATATACACACAACGACAAAAAAAAACGCACCTTCCAAAAATGTTTTTGATTTTCAGGCATTTTCAAACATAACTTGGTTATGTATCGTTTTAAAAATCTCTTTGGAAATTAGGGTTAATAATGGTTATTTTTCCTTTATCAGTTAATCTGTATTTTTTTCTTATATGGTACTTAAACAAAAAAAAAGATTAACAATAGTTTATTTCATAACCTTTCGACTGAAACCGACAAGATCTCTCAATAACGGTTAAAAACATAAATATTCCTTACACCCTTATGTTTAAAAGTGAAAGGTCACTCATTCATCCACTGAGTAAATACGACATCTCGAAACCTACTTGACCTATATAACTGACAGGCAGGGAGACGTTAGGTCAGAACGGATTTTTTACAAGGCCGAATTGAGGAGGTCATTCACTTCTACGCGGCCAGCGTCCTGGGCGAAAGCTAGATTAGTATTTTACTTGAGCTTTTACAAAGTATGAAGTCCCCAACACGTAAAGGTCAAGAATCGACCCTAAGACAACACAAAACGACTTAATTTAAAAAATAATTGAATGAAGACTTCAAATTAATTCAACTCTAGTACCATTTCGCTCCTTTTTTGTCATCCGTCGCTCATTTGTTTGGCTTGATTATGTGATTATAGCCTTATTAAGCAAGTATTTAATTATGTGTTTCACAGTCCACACTCATTAATATTCGCAAATATCGAAGTAGGTACTACCTATTTCACTCGAGTTCAGTTACGTCTTTGGTTACTGCTCTGCTCCTGGTCGTATGGTCTATGTTATATGCTATTCATGTTATAGCTATCATATACAATGTTTTTTTTCCAATCCGTCTGGCAGCACCAGAAATTAGGCGTGAAACAAACAAAAAACCTCTTCTGGATTATTATATTAGTCTAGATAATTCTGAGTATTATAATACATACTTTCGATGTTTCCAAGAAATAGAAAGTCAGCAATTTAATAGCGGATAGCAATAGAATTGGAAAAACTAAAGATAGAATCTATTTAATTACTTACCTTAAGGACTAAAGGGTAAGAGTCAACTGTATGAGTTTCTCTATGGTGCTTCTAAGCGATGAATCGGCAAACTATTGCAATCTAATCGTTCCCTTCCTTACTTGAAAGTTCATATTGCCTTATTCGAAGATTCGATGAAGTTGGAGATCTTAAATTGAATAAACTTGGGAAAAGGTCATGGCGGTGTTAGTTGATTTGCAGCGATATGAAAGGCTAAGGGTGAACACACTTAAAAGTTGTGACGTCACAGCGCAATAATTGCCCACGCCACCTGAAGGCCAATCAAAAACGTTCAAGATTTTGTTGCAATCTCTTTAACGACAATCAACGTCAAAAAAATGACAGACTGCGCTTATTTCTGTGTTTGTATACACCTTTAAAAAGTCTTTCCCACGAAACTATGGATCTATTGAATCGGTCCGATAAATCGGTCCTACTAAAATTCGATCGTAGTTGGGGGCTCCAAAAGTTGGATTACCCCTTTGTTTTATAAGATTTGTTTTGCAACGTCACACCATATATTTTTTTTCTTACAAAACATGAGTATGAACATGTAGGTACTCCCCCAAATTCTTAAACTATAAGACGTTAAATGTATCTCTGTCGCCACAAAACACCTTAAAGCGACAGAGATAGCTTAACTTTAAAGGCGACTTAAAATTGAGTTACGTTTGAGAATTTGACCGTATAGTCTTTAAAATCTCAAAGTAACCGTCCTGGCTTGAAGAATGTACGAGTATATAGCCAAAAATTTATTTGTATGCGCGTCTGGCATCGTACAATAAACTTTTATCAGTCCCTTTTGCACCGCAAGAATTGTACAGGTTTTTGTTTTATTATATTTATCACTGCCTCCATAGAAAAGGTGATCCCCAGGTGACTATACGTTCAATGTACAGACAGATCCTTTTACCGTTAATATGTATTTTGATATTTTGGCATATTATCTTCCATAGGTCGCTAGAGGTCTTGGGTTTGAGGCCAAGGTCGAGCGAAGTGTTATTAGGTTTTTCTATGAAATTCACAGTAGCAGCTTGGAGTTAGGATTTGAAATAGTCTCGCCCCCTATTACATGTGACCTAAACATACCAAGGGGTGTACATTGGTTACAGCTCTGGCTAACCCTTCGGAGAATAATGGGGTGATGGTATGTATGTATCTTCCAAAGGTCGTAGATCGGTATGACGAAAAGAGAAGACAAAAAATTTTTTTGAATAACGTTATGAATTCTTCTTCAAAAGTTTTTTTTTGTTTTCGTCTGATCTTGACCCAAAAGTAACGTAAACTCTGTAAGTATTAGCATTTAGAACGTTGTTATGTTTTACTTTTTTATATAATATGTTGAAGTTAATGTAATAAATAATGGGGTTTAAGTATTTGATTTTTTAGTTTTAGATACTTTTTTTGAATGATCCACCTTCTATTTAATTTTGTTATGTATTACACGTAGGTACCGTTTTTATTTCCTAACCTATAATAAAAAAAAATAATAATGTCTCACTTCTGGGCAAAAGCTTGCCTTGAGTTATACATACCATATTGTTTAAAAAAGCATTAGAGAAGAAAGATTCTTGTTTTTAAAGTCGTTTAAAAATATCGACACTCCCAGCTTCGTCATTTGGTTAGCTATGTCACAAACATTTTCTTCTTTTTTATTTATTTGATCCCTATCAGGCCATTCCACAACAATAAGCCGACGTTACTCCGGTAATACTGAGAATAACTGTTTTAAGTTAAGCAATGCTGACAACTTACGCACTAATCTGATGGAGGAGCCGACTGGTTTGGTTTACTCTGTACGTGACTCCTTAAAATGAGGAAGCTACATTTTTATAACGTCTTATGTCACGACTAAGTAAGTAGGTACCTAGTAAATAGCTTGGTAAAATAGGCTTATATAAAAAAAAACTGCACAGCTTCAAAAAGATAAACCTACTACGAAAACGGAATATTGCAGCGACTGGTAGGCCTAGCATGAGGGCAGATGTAAAAGTAGTAGATTTTCGTTTCATGAAAAACCTTATAGCTATGATTGTCGACAAAGTCAGAATTTGAAAAGATTACATCCATATGCAAGGGATGACGTCATAACGTGACATATCATAAAAATGTGAACCATTCATCATACCATCACGCCTGTATTCCCCGAAGGGTTAGACAGAGGTGTACCAATGTACACCCACAGTTCGCCGCAACCAAATGAAATGTGAACCAAGCTTTAGAATTGCCATTTGCCATAATAAAGACATTAGTCAGTCAGCAGGTGAAATGGTGACATTGCAAACCCCTAAAATAACCTCCAAAAGGTACTTACACATTAAACTACTTTATATTCTTGCAGAACGATCGATTGACAATACATTAACTGAATTCAAACTACAAAGTACCCGCACTTTTATAGTCAGCAACTTAGTTTTACTGCTCAATAAAAGCTCACCACACTTCCTTAACCGAACGGTTAACTGGCAGATAAAAAATAAAACTATTTTTACTTTATACTCAACATTTGTTTGGACCACCGTGTGTTTTAGTTTCAAAGGGAGTTTTAGGTTAGTTTTAACTGTTAAAATAACCCGACCATGGCTTTGCGTTTGTGTTTTGCTAGAGGCTACTGAATTTCTGTTTGTTTTCCTACGTCATAGTTAGTACATGCCTTATGTACATTAATTAGTTATCCACACCCTAAGCTAAATGGGAAAAAAATAGCAAGAACAGGTAAGTAAGCATTGATCACCACGCTTGCTCCAAGCGGATTGGCGATTTCAAACTTGTATTACTTAATTTGAAGACCACATTTCCTCACGATGTTTTCCATCACTGATGTCATTGATCCGATTTGACAGCTATAAAAATACTTTGTGTTTGTAGAGATGGGAAAAATATCGGTTTCAAATCGGTTAAAACCCGTACCCGTAAACTTTGTTATAGTGTATGGGTAACCTAGTAATTAATTAAGATTATGAATTAGATCTTCAATTGATTACGTAGACGGTTATACAAAGTTATCGCGGCGTCAAATCTGACTTCTAATATTTAATATAGAAAGTAATATGAATTGAAAAGTCTTAAAGCTAATTCAATTACCAATTTAGTAACAGCGTCATTTTAAAGTACACATATAAAGACAGAGGTGATATAATGGCGTTACGAAGTTTAAAAAATTAGAAGTTCAAGCGTTGAATCTGCGACACAATTCATTAATTGCTGTTTCATAAGTCTGATACCTTCGCAGACAAAAGTTCTTAATATTTTAATGAGTTCAGAAGAAACCTTGACACGGTACTTCAAATGTCGTTACGAAGCTTACGTCTACAGAATAAAATATTTTGTAATGCAATGACAGTCACCCGTTAAGTTTCTTTAGGGTTATGTAAAAAAAAAGTGTTCTCCAGGCCGTTTCCGGCTACGGCGGCTAATCTTAATGAAGACTGGCCAAGTACACAGGGCATATTGTAGTGCACAAGTGTGTGCGCAAATACAGGTGCACTCCTCTCTCTTATTTAACTCTAATAGCCCGATGAGACGGCAATCCGACACGACCGGGGAGAGATCAGGCGCAGGACCAACGGCTTTACGTGGTTTATCGTGCTTATTCGTTTGCCACCAGACCACAGACCGGACTACAAAAGTGAAGGAAAAGGGAGTGCATCTGTGTTTGTTCACACACTTATGTACTACGATTTCTCCTATGTACTTGGCTAGTTCAACATTTAAAATTGGTCGCCATGATCTAAATTGGGTAAAGAGAATATTACATGATAAGTAATCTGTTTTGTCTCATATAATTCCAGTTAAGTCCAGCCACTACCTAAAATCAGACATTTTTCAGGATAGAAAGACACAATGCATTGTTACAATTTCGAAACAACTTCACTTAAAAAAGACATCAGCAGTCTTGTAAGGGTTCCCACCCACCAGCACTCGAATATCGACAATTCCGTCGCTGACGTGGCAAAATTGGACTGTTAACGGTACTCATAATGGCTCTTAAAGTCGTTCCAACAAAAAACCGGAGACTTCCATTCAGAAAGTACTACTTACCTTCATCTAATAAGTGTTTTTGTTCGTCATTTCTTTGGTAAAATCATGTTTTTGTGGTTATACGCCTACGGGATGGTTCTGAGAAGTAGATTTTTAATTCATCTTTGTTTAGAAGTAGTTAATGAGTAGTCTTGAGTTGAAAGGCTTGTTAAAAGTTTATGACTTTACCTAATAGTTAGGTAAAGTCATCAACGATTTAACGATTCATACTTGAACAGTTTATCAATGAGCATTATGGTGTTTGGGATCGTTTGATGGCGATCATCCATATAACAGCTCCTAAATCTTCATCAGAACTATTTTTATTTCTCATCATTGTAGAAGAAGAAGAGTAAAATCAACACACATACCATCACGCCTGTATTCCCCGAAGGGTTAGGCAGAGGTGTACCGATGTACACCCATAGTCCGCCGGTTTGTTTTTAGGTCACATGTAATAGGAGGCCAGCCTATTGATGCGAAGTGTACACTTTGATGACCATTACTTACCTAATTCATTAATTTAAAAATTACTTCCCCACAATGATTTCTAACATGTCTATGGTTGCACTGTCCTAACATGTACATCAGCACAAAAACTATTAGCACAAAGATCCGATAAAAGCCGACTTTCCGCAACATCGGGGAAATATGATTTTGCTGAACCTACTTTTTCGACGACATTATGCTAATGTTTCCTGCCCTACATCTCGTTTGAGAGTGGCTCTTTCGCATTAAGAGTGATGCCACACGGGCGTTGCGGCTACGCTGCGTCGCCAAACGAGCGCTGTGTCAACGGAGCTATATGCTATTAAATGTTTTTCTTTATCATGTGTCGCCCTAGTGTCAGAGTTTCTAAACCACCTCAAGGGCCTCGAACATGGTTACCGAATATCAGCGATGTCCAAGATAAGCTTATAAAAGTAAATATGAATTAGAAAAAGTCACATCATACAATACTGCGCTACCGCTCCTTAGTTTCAACGCAGCTCCCTTCCCCACCTAGTCTCTCCTTTCCTTGTACGCATTGCGTCGCCGTCCGTCATTTCAAAGCATCGAGTGACATATCGTTCAGATGAATATGTAAAACGACGAAGCGTCACCGCTCAGTCGTCGCAGCGCCAACGCAACGCACAGACAAGCCCGTGTGGCATCACTCTAATATGTGTCTGGCTATACTTAGGAAGGTATATAACTTACATACATACTTTCAATCCTTTTTATATCTTTTTGTGACAAATTGAGGTCAAATCTCTTCGAAGAATGAGGAAGGAAAACATTATTTTTGGAAAAATGGTTTTGATAATCCTGTAGCTTTGCACAATGACTTTATAGCTAGTTAAATAAACTATCTTTCTGTTCTCTGAAGAGAGTACTGGCAGGGTGCGGTATGTTTAGAAATATTTTAGAGTTGTATGTAATTTAATATGATCTAGTGTTTATTTTTTTGAATTGTTGCTCCACTCTAGGAATTTCTTCTGTATTGTGGATCCATTTACAGACATATAAAATCACGTAGGTACACAAACAGCGAGACTAATAAAAACTATCTGTAGGCCATGCAAATATTTGCTCAGAGCGGGAATCGATCATATAACATCACGCTACAACCTATGCGAGCGGAGTGGTAAGTCAAGAAGTAACTTAACGCGAGTAAAAAAACCAAGCAGACACGCGTACAGAAGCCAGTTCCATATATCCATAAACTTAATTAAACTTAATTAAACTTAATTAAACTTCAGAAACTCCAAGCAAATCAATCAGCAACTTCATAAAACCATAAACTACCCTCTTAACGTGACTTTTGAACATCAACCAAGTTCACCATGTCGTGCGCCATAAACTAATTGAATTGTAGCGCAATAAAATAATTTAATTACTCGTCAAACACATTTTGAAGCATTAATGGCCGCCCTGGCGTCTCTAAACGCAATTAAGACCGCTTTGCATAATCACGAAATATGCGATGCGTGAATATTCTGACAGTATTTTCATCTGAATACTCCGTAAATGAGGAAAGAGTGTTATAGGGTATCTTGTCTAGGTGCTTCAAATTAGGACCATTTTTAGGACCGATTATTGTAGCTGTCTTTAGGGGAGGTATATGTCCATTGTCCAGCGGTGGACGTTATTCGGCTCATACGATGATTATCATGATGATGAAGACAATTTCGAGGACCGAACAGGTCCTGAAAGTGATCCTGGTAATTAGCAGAACCAAAGGTTTCTTTTAAGGAAAAAAACCGCGTTGGTAACTGATATTCGAGCAGACGAAGTTTCGGGCTTAATGTACTCACTAAAATATTCTAGACGGAGTTATAAAATGGTAGAAAATAATAAACTCTATTCTGGTGCCAACGACAGAACAGTTGAAAGATCTCATTTAAAAATAAGTCGTATATCTGATCTCAATCCATAAGAAACTGGTACACGGTGTGTGGTCTAGATAGAACGATCAACATCTGTTTCTAGATGTACAAATAGACAAATAGGTCATTCATATAAGCCATGCCTAAGTATCAAACACGTAAATGGGATGCTAGTATACATATGGCCTTTGACAGTGCTGTCTTGTTTGAATACTGACAGACCATTCTTGATCTCAAACTTTGGAATTCTGTTTGTCATCATAATCCTAACTTGGTCTTCTACTCTAACCTCCAAAATGTCACGTGTCACTACGTCGATGACATGGCTTACCAAATTGGGTACTTGACACCACCAATCATATTTTGACTCACTTTTGATAAGCTGTCAAAACGGGATTCCTCTATAGATTTTGTATGACAATACTAAACTATGACGTCACTTTTTGTCAACTCAGTTGAGTAACTATTGATTAATTTAAAAGCAACTCAAAATTTAATCTTACTTGAAAATTAATCGGATTTTCAGGGCTAAAATAAAGACTTTTTTCAAAGAAGTTGCGGCTTGGAATTATTTGCTAATGACCCAATTCTGCACAAATGTCTAATTTCTAATTGTAAATCTCTGCGCGTGCTCCAATTCCGTCTGGCACAGGGGGATTAAACGTTAGGTTAGGAGACGCAGGTGATCGGTTGGGGCTGCGGGAATTCCAATTTAATAGAACAATTTAGAAATGATTAATGTAAGTATCTTAAAGATGCTTTATTTCCATGACATCGACTGAAGACTTTCATTCGTTCGTGAAATTGGTCGGTAGGTCTTTACACTGTAATGTAATTTATATGTAATAAATCGAGTTACTGAGCTCCAAAACGGGTAGCTGACGTAGCCTTTAAAGCTTCCAACTTAATGGGATCGGGCAGAACATGTTGGCCGCATGCCGGACAAATTGTGGGACTAAGTAGCATAGAGCTATTGCCCTGAGACAGTGATACAAGGCCGCGGCAGGATGAACTGGGAAGAATAACCGCAACGCAATAGATGGCAGGAGTGGACGGAGGTCTTTGTTAAGGAGTAGAACAAAACAGTAAAAAAAAAGTGACTAGAACTACTTATAGGACCATACTGAATTTCTGTTGTACATCTTCATTACAGTACTATTGATAGAAACTATTTTACATATAGATCTCTTCCAAAAGAAAGGATGCACTCCAGACGCGTAGAAAACCGATAATAAAAACTGTTAAAAGCGCAATATAAAACTCATAAGGCCATTAATTTACAGCAAATAAGGCATCCGACATCACCAACCGCCAGATCATAAGATCCTGATGCCGGAAATAACCGAGACGGCGGGCTTTCATCCCACAAAGCCAGTGGTGTGACGTTTCTTTTGTTTACCCTGCTAATCACGGATTGAATATTTAACACACCGTTTAAACGCTTGTCGGGAACCCGACAGCACAAACATTGCGCACCAATTGTTTATCATTTTGTTTGAGTTACAATTTCAATTTCCGTTTTGAAGTGTGGGTAATTTTTGAAGTTATTTTGAATGTTCGTTTAGAATGTTTGTTTAAATTTGGAAGTGAAAAGTTGTTCGTTTGTTTGTTTTGACAATTTGAGGTGAACTTGAATTGTCTAAAGAAACAGTAGGAACCTATAACTTTTGTGTGTAGCACGAATTCTGATGTTTATGTTATCTTTATCATAACGTGATGCTTCAGATTCTCTCATTTTGTAAAAGGAGAATTGGGAGTTTGATTAAAGGTCTGACTGGTAATAATAAATAATAATACCAGCTTGTTATTGTCTCACTGCTCATACAGGGCAGACACGTCATTGATCACAACACTTGCTCAAGTCCAGGTTTTCCCACGATGTTTTCCTTCACTAATATCAGAGTGATGTCCAAGATAAACTTAGAAAGTACGTATGAAATACAAAAAGTCACATTGGTAGTTGCCCTTGCCCGATTACGAACTCATAACTTAGTCCATGAGACGTACCTTAACCCACTAGGCTGGAAAATTATATTCTGCAGCATATTGAAAGAGTTAAAGCAGATAAGCCGTAAAACTACCTTTACACCATTACCCCAATCCATTTTGTCCAAACGTGCGAACTACCCAAAAGTGCAAAACTTTTTTCTTTCTACCCTCGAAAAACAGGAACCAGAAGCTCCCTAAATTCTTAAAAGCCAACTTTAGGTAAATTTTAGTAGCGAGCTGGGCACGTTCTGTCAACTTGTCACGACATAAGTGACTCCGGCGTGCTCCAATTATGCTGGCAGACATGTCCACAGTTCTCCAGTGGCTTGAGGGGTTTACGGGAACATCGCACGTATGATTTAGTTAGCTTTGGGACCAATTTGAGACGGTTTTGAGGTCAAGATGGTGTGGAGTTGACTGTTTATGTTCAGTTCAAGTTTTAGCTGGATTAAATGTTTTATTTAAGGTGTTGTTATGATTGTTGGGTGGAGTACCTAAGGGATAGTTGTTGGAGAACGTGTTTTGGGGATTGTGTTGATGTGGTCAGTACGAATATCATCCTACTTCTGACTACTATTATAAACGTGAAAGTTTGTGGGGATGGAAGGATAGACGTGAGTTACTCTTTTTTACTACGGAATTATCTAAACAAATAGATATTGGCCTAGCTTACATATGATACATTTTTTTCCGCTTTTGTGTTTTCGTGGGATAATTTAGGTTTAACTTTAGCCTACTAAAGTACTACTACTATTTTAAACGAAACATTAGTTTATATTACTAATTTTGGATCTTGCTGACACGTGAAACACCAATAACATTGCATCACATTCGTTTGTACTGAAGAATTGTGAAAGCATAGTAATAAATGGTAATGGTAAACTATAAAGTAAGCGATGTTCAATATAAGGTATTTCCTACGTATCCAAATATTCAAACAAAGTAAATCCAGTGAAGCTGCAAATACCTATATCTCCAAAATACGTAACATATTTTCATTTCATCATGTAGGTATGCGTATATTTTGCTTCCTGATTCGCTCGCTTGGCTAATTTCGCAATTCAGTCTGCGAAGTGAATTAATTTTCACAATTTCGTATTCGCAACACGATTCGCTTTACACACATACGTTAAGTGTTATACGATTATTTGGATCATCAAATTATTCTGTTGAAATTCAAAATATGAACGGTTTAACACTATACAGTGTGTGTGTGTGTTTATATCAGACTAGCTTTTGCTCTTGACTTTGTCTCTTTATAAATATTGCGTATCGTAGACGCAGACGAAGTCGCGAAATAAAAAACCTATGTTCTTTCTTGGGCTCAAAAATTACCCCGTGCCAAATCGGTTGAGTGGTTTAGTCTTGAAAGTGTTAAACTAGTATGGGGAATAAAAGTAGGAACCTAATTAAATTGAAGATGCCTTGTTTTACATGATTAACGTTTCACCAATGATATTGGCAAGATATGCGAAAATATAGCCGCAGGAGTACCAACTTCCAGGATTGGATGCAGGATTTTTTCGAAAGGGTCACCGCGGCGCTGGAGCCCAATGAGCATTTGGAGGAACACGGATGGGTTTTAGTCACTACGAGTCTGGCACTCCATTTCGCTTCACCTCAAAAGTCATTTGATGACATTACCAATCTTAACAAAAAAGCAGTACCTAAGTACCTATAAGTTATAGCGTGTAACGTGTAAACGTTCATCACGCGCGTTCGCGTGCGTGATATAAAGTTAGCTCTGAAATATGTTCCTGCTTTAATGGAGACTTTTTACTTTTAAAAGACCGTTTTAAGGCGTGTTTTTTTTTATAGCTTACGACGAATGTTTTATAATTTATAGAGTTTTTTTTTTCGTATTAAACACAATTTTGTGAATGATTTATGGTCAGTACTACAAAATGATAACTTGGAAGCCTACTCCCGGGGCTATGAGGTGTTCGAAGGATATACCGCGCCTCCGGAATGCAAAGGGCACAAGAAGGAACATGGATGGGTTTTAGTCAGTCTGACACCCTCTCCACGCCCAGGGCGGGAGAAGTCATTTGATGATTTCCCATCCGAAAAAAAAGATTCCTACTTAATCCTAATTAACAGAACAAGGTACTTTTTAAATTTGACATAACTTTCTAAAGAATTAAGCAAGCAAGCAGGTAGTTGGTAAACGACTTAAATTCATGTGCAGCACATAAAAACATCAAAGTGTCAACCATAGAAAACAAAACCACGTGCGTACGTAATTCACTGACGGAAACGTTACACAGCTACTATGTACAATCCCTGACCAAACTGTTCCATCTAATATTTAACTTAACCAAGCACAGTCCCATGTGACAACCCCTAACTACACTTACGTCAATTCTGTTACAGAATCGCGAATTCGCTCGTCCATATAGATTCGTGGGCTGTGTTCCTGTGACGTCATGGCGTGTCCTCTGTGATCTGATGTGGCTGATTAGCTAGCCGTTTGACCTATTGTGATGGGTTCAATCAGGTGTAAAACATGATTGTGATATAGCTAGGTGTAGGTAGTTGTGTTGCGAGTTTGTGTCAGCTGTTAAGTGTGTGCAAATCTATATACATATGTACTAAGGCCCATTTTCACCAAAATCACTGAATACATACATGCTTAAACGCATTTAAAACAGCATTGCATCCCTGTCACTGTTAGAAGGTGGCTGAGACAGAATGATAATTTAAATACATTTAGCAATAAATATGTTTAATGATGTTGGTGAAAGTGGGCCTCATTTATATTGAACTAACTTCTGTACGCGACTTTGTCAGCGTGATTTTTAAGTAACGTCTTTTGCTACTACTCCGCTTCCGTGTGTCGTAGCGTAATGTTATATAGCCTATGTTACTTCCTGATAATTTAACTATCTATAGGTAAGAAAATGGTTCAAATCGGACCAGAAGTTTCAGAGCTTATTTGGTACAAATAACAAAATAATATTTCCTAAAGAGGAAAGATTCGATATTATAAAGATAATATTGTAAAATAATCGCACATAGTACACACTTACCATCGTAGCTACTGAAGGGAACTATAACTCTCCATTATCTACGGTAATTATATAGCCAATATGTAGCCTATTTACAAAAATGAAAAAAAAAAAAACAACAAAATTTAATCCAAATAACTGCTGTCATTTTTCTTATGCTATAATAATAAGAGTATAAATAAGCATCGGATTATCCGATCCCTAATTACTTATGATTTTTTTATGAGGGCAATTTCGAATCTGATGTTATTGGTGTTATGAAGATAAAAATTGCCAATTTTATCATAAGAAAAAATTAAGTATCACGGCGTCGGCAAAGAAAATGGAGGAATGAATGTCAAGAGAGATGTCAGTTTATCATGTTGCTTTTACATTATCATTATATACCCTGCTCATCCGCCCTGGATGAATACCTTCTTTACAGAACGAATTTACCTAATCCAATGACGGGATAAAATATAAAATTCAAAAACAAAATGAAAGTGATGAGAAAACAGCGCATGATTACAGAAAATGGCTAAAATAAATAATAAATTATAACCTCATTTGAGTTAGTTCATTAAAAATGTATGTCGGAGGAACAATTTAAATTGTGCCTTATTGTTTAAATGTAGCAATGAGCAACTGGTAGCTTAGCGATTGTTTAACGAACCATTGATTAATTAGCTCTGTTGTGTCTGTAGTGGTTTTATCATGATGCAGATAAGCCAATATCATAATTATAACTGCTATGAGTTTTTTTTTAATCTCAAAATTTGTTGCTTTTCTCTCGTAAATTAATTTGCACCTGGCATGTTATCTCTTTAATATTTTTGGTTAACTTGTAGTGAATGCCTTAGGCATTAAGTCTGCTTTTGTACTTTTTGTTCCATAAAATTGATCTAAATAATAATCTTCCTCGTCTCATAGCGTTAGTAATTACGCTAATAAAAGAAAAAATAAATCTATACCTATTTTTTTATTTTGTAGTTTGCCTAAAATATCCCACTGCTGGACAAACAAGTCTCCCTCAAGTCCTTGCAAATACTCTTTACTTGCGCTACCTCGAACCTTGCGGTTCTTGTCTGACCACCATCATTATCATCATTTCATATCGCCACCTGGCCCGGCCCTCGGTGACGCCGTCCATCCTCAGACACCCATTGTGTAGGGACTTTTACTCAGCGTTCGTTGTGCATACGGCTGACGTGATCCTCCCAATTCCATTTTAGCCTAACCAACACCTACTTCTTCTTCGTTTCGTGTTGATTGACTCGTTTCAAACTTTGTCCGACCAGTATTGAGTAACCTGTACAGTTCTATCATTGCCCTACCGACTAAAACAGAGAAAAGGCAGTCACACTAATTTACGTAATTTTACGTGTACAAGACTATCCACTTTCAAAGGTCAGTAATTTCCTTCCAAAATGTTCACTCAAAATATGTGATTACGTCAAACAATCCCAAACGATGTCAAACAGTTTAAACTCACAAAAACACCGAAGTTGTATCTAAAAACGACTGGTAAGCAATCATTAAACAACCGTTGTTCCTTCCATTTGTATAATGTACTCACGATATCAACGCTTGGGTGCTCCGTACAAAGTGCCCAGATGCATGCCGGAGATAGAAGTAATTATTATGTAATTTCCACGATATTTTGCTGTGAGTAGCATTCGTTGAAAGACATTTGCAATTTGTACTTTTATGTATTATCAGTATTTATCAGCTAGGAGTATTTTTCCTGACTATTTGTTTAGTAGCTTTCCTTATATAAACTTACCTTTTAGATAATACTTTGCTAAATATAAATAATTTTAGTTGTTAAAGCTCTTTGTGAAGGAACTCGTCCGGGGTAGCCACCATACCTACCATACCTATTTCTTCCGCAAAACAGCGTTGCTGTGTTCCGGTTTGAAGGGTATGGGTGCCGGTGTAATTACAGGCACATTTTATTGTCACTTTGTCTCTGGGATGGCGACGCATTTGTAAGGCATCTGGTATTGCAGATGTCTATAGGCAGCGGTGATCACTTATCATCCTTTGGGCCATCAGATTTTACGCCATCCAATGAAATAAAAAAAAAACACTCTATTTTGCATTTAAACCACCATTTGCACGCGACTTCTTGGCTGTGGATTTTCTTTACAGATCCCTTATTTTCTTTTTAAGTAAAATATATCCTGTGCGTTACTCACTGATACTGTAGCTTTCCATAGGAGAAAAAATATATAAATTGGTTTAGTAGTTTTTGAGTTCACCCATAACAAACAAAAACACAAATCTTTTCTCTTTATATTACTACTTTAAAATTTAAATAAACAAACCTCAAACTCAACCCTCCACCTGCAGCCCGACAAAATGCAATCAAAAACCGTTCTTAAACCCAAATAACATTAAACGTTGATATAAAAAGCATGTAAAATAAACCTCGGCTCGCCACAAACCCGATCGTATTGCAAACTAACGCACATCAATACGTCGTGCCGTGCAAATTTACTTACCGACAGTAAACTTTGGGTGTAAAATCGCCTAAAATACTCCAAGCTGCTGTGTTTGTTTGTCCACGACTGGGAATTAGGATTTAGTAACAGTGTTGGGATTATTTTGTGGATTGAGAATTGAGTACGGCGAAAATTGTGTGGTACTAACACGCACTTTTTTTTCTTGTTTTTTAATGTTGGCCTTTATGAGTTTTTGTTTAAAAAAAACGCTGCATTTCTGCTTTTTCCCTTGTGTGTGCAATTACAAACGTAACTGCACATAGGTACTTCTTCTTTTCGAATCGATTTTTCTTTTTGTTAATCATTTTATGATACTTTGTCCCATAGCTACTCAGACAGCCACAGTACTAATTATGTAAGACTTAATTGACTTATTTCTTTGTCAATTACTTACTTTACCACGTGTAACTAGAGATGTAAAGTGACCGTCAGGTTATATGTGACCGATTAATCTGACCGAGCATATTGGACATTTATCCAATTTGACCGGTCACTTATTGTCATTTATTGTCAGCAACGTCAGAAACGTTTTTTTTTAATATAAATAGACTTTATTCTATAAAACTACGGAAGTTTTAGAATCATCGAAGCTAACCAGATGTCATTCATCGATCTATAACACAGTAATAAAAAATACTTAATAAAATACAGTATAAATAAAAATAAATACCTACGTGAGAGTCTATATTTTTTAAAAGTTATCTACACACTTTGTTGGTTTAGAAAGTCAATAGGTATTATTTCACATTCATAAAGTTAAAAATTTGCCTGACTTTCAATATTTTACGAAAATAATAGTTACACCAAGTAAAGAATACTAATTTATCTGACCAGTATGACAATAAATGTCCAATGTGACCGGTCATTTAATGTTAATTGACGGACGCTTATCGTATGTGACCGTCAGTTAACAACCCTACGTGTAACAGTAGATACATATTAGAAAAAATATGTACCTATACTAGAAAGGTTTAGGTAGTTAACTAAAGGTAAACAAATCGTAGAAAAGGTTTTTTATAGTTGACACTTCCTTGTTTAAAAATACGTTACAACAAAATCAATTCTAATTTCGATTTATGCGATACTTTTCTCTTTTATTAATGTATGTTAAACTTTATCATTTATTCGTAAACTACTCTTCATAGATGTAATTTTTTGGACACCACTTTTTTGTTAGTTTTATAAAATAGTATAATATTTTGTAATCTGTCTATTGTAAAGAGCCTAAAAAGACAGGTTCCCAAAACCTTTTAGAAGATACGATGAATTAGATAACGTCGCTAAATTGAAGAGTACGCTCGTGATGTAGTATGGCAACCAAAATTGCAGGTATTATGTTTAGTCGATTAACCAGGCGCCTTTGAAAATTGCGAGGGTCATGTAATAAAACAAGAACAGAAAATGTTTAAATTAGATAAAATGATTGATAATACCACTGATTGTTTTATTATTAACGTGGCAGATAGTTCCTCAAATTCTGATATAGACTAGAGCCTATTATTATACGACTTTAAATAATACGATTTTAAAATTTGAAGTGAAAGGTTTAGCATCCATGAGTCACGTGGTTTGTTTTGTTTACATTTAGTTAACTACCTAAACCTTTCTAGTATAGTATTCTACTTTGAAATAAAATCTGCTAGCATGAAAACATCTAATTTAATTCTCCCTTACTTTAAAACCACCTTGTTAAATTAAATTGTCAAGACGACATTTAATTTGAGAACGCAAGCAACGTCACGCAATCAGTTAGGTCGCGTAAAAACGTTACGTTTTACGAGGTCACGCCACGTGTGCCACAGTCGTCTGTAGGTGCCATGAGCATTATAGGGTTGAGCTCTTTTTAAAGTACTTTTTGATGATACCAACTCTTGTTGAGTGCCTTACAAATTGGCGCTGAAATTTGCATAGATTAGTCACAGTTTACAATTTTAAGTAGAAGGAGGGTTTTAAAAAAGTAGCGTGACGTTTTAAAGAGAAAATATAATGTGTAGGTAGATCCTGTAAAATTAAAGAAGTGTTTTAATACATTTGAGGTGTACAAAGACAAACCACGTAAATCTTAACTTCGGATAATGTATAGAAATTAGGATACACGTTGAATTTTCAAGCAAAAATTCTTTGAAAATGATGTAAAGTGTGTCTTTTTCCTTTTCGTCACGGTTACACGGCTCCGGGTCAGTAGGTCCTCAGACTGCTAAACTGATTACGTCATTGTAAAAGCTGAAGCCTCTCCGATAGGTTTCCAAATTGCCTTTTCATTCTTGAAAGTCATCCATGCCCTGAAACGTTTTGAGCAGAAAATCTTTTTTGTATGTATTTTTTTAGGATTGGCAGTTAGACCCTGAACGCGTAGCTAATGCTCCCAGCAGAGGCTTATGTGTAATCAGGCACTTACTTCGGCGAGACAGTAAAGAAGCAACTCATTTCTTTTTATGTCATTGGATGGCAAACAGCCGACGCGACACATCTGTAATACCAGAGACCTTGCAAATGCGCTGTCATCCCAGAGGCAAAGTTAACATAACTCATGTGCCTGTAATCACACCGCACTAATACCCTCCAAACGGGAACACAGCAACGCTGCTTTGCGGCAGAAATAGGTATGGTTGTAGTACTTCCCCGCACAAGCACCTTCACAAAGAGCTCTACTACTACTAAATTCCTTCGAGAATGGTCTGTGAACATTATAGAAATCACTCCTGAGTATCTTCTAATTTCTATTGAAATACGGCAATCACTTTAGATATCCCTTGACATGCATTTTTAACTCTTATTTCTGCCTTTCTGGCCCAAAGGGGCGAAGCGCCGTTACTTTATTTAGATCCAAGGTGAAAGGCACCTGTACCTTTGGGGATATTAGGATAATATTATAAGACTCACCTTTTTTACTCTCAATTTTGGGTCATAATGATTGTCTTTTTTTTCGTAAATGTCGGTCATCTTTGGGTATATTCTTTTTTTGCTCGGAACCCTAATTGTGTTTCTAAAATAAAAGTAGTTAGGTTATGTTACTCCTTGTAACTTCAGCTGTCTGCCGGTGAAAGTCCCGTCAAAATCGGTACAGCCGTTTCGGAGATTAGCGGAAACGAACAGACAGACAACAATTATTTAAACAATTGGTTTGTAAGAACCTTGCAAACATTTATATACCTAATTATTTTGTAAGCTGTTATTTTGACATTACAAAAAATATTTTTCAGACTAAAATTAGGTACATAGACCGTAGGTAGGTAGTCCGCTCTTGCACTTTTTTGTACATAAAGTTTAAATAAATAAATAGACTAGGGACATACTAGAAACTGCCCCGTTGGTCTCGTGGTCGCAAGCGCGACTGGTGAGCGTGGGGTCGCGGGTTCGATTCCCAGGTCGGGCAAAAAGTGTTAATGGGTTTTTTCATTCGGAATTTCTCAGTAACAGCCCGGAGTTTGGAAGTTGGTGGTGTGACACCCCCGTGCCTCGGAAAGCACGTAAAGCTGTTGGTCCCGGCTGTCATTCGTAGATCTTTAGCAGTCGTTACGGATAGTCAGAAGCCAAGAAATCTGACAACCAGTCTAACCAAGGGGTATCGTGTTACCTAGTTACTGGGTTGTGGAGGTCAGATAGGCAGTCGCTCCATGTAAAGCACTGGTATTCAGCTGCATCTGGTTAGCCTGGAAGCCGACCCCAACATAGTTGGGAAAAGGTTAAGCAAATGATGACTAGGGACATACTTGACCAGCAAACCTAATTCTAAAACTAATAACTACAAAAAGAACGGAAATTTATCTGTTTTATTTCCCAGTCAAATCTATTCCAAAATCTAATCAAGGTAGAGACCAAATCGTAAAGTATTTCATAGCCAATCCTATTAAAGATCTTATTTCTAGATAATAAGAATGGTTTTGGATTGATTCAGCAAAACAGACCTGTCTTCAGCTACGAAAACTGCCAAATTATCAATTTTATGAGTTGTAAAGTTATGTTATTTCATAATTTTATGGCATGAGCGTTTGAGTGGTTTATTTATTACTTACCTAGTTGACTGAATCGAGATTAACTTTTAATGTTCTATAAAAGTTATATTTGCTGGTTGCTTGTATTTTATACCTATACTTAGTCTTCTTCTTCTTTCTTTATGTCTGCCTCTGAAGCTTAGCGATTCGATTCCCAGGTCGACCAAAGTGTTACGGGTTTTTTATGAAATCTTAGTAGCAGCTCGGAGTTGGGATTTGTACCCGGTTAATGGCAATAGGCTCGCCCCCTATTACATGGGACGTAAACATACCGGCGAACTGTGGGTGTCCACAATCCTTCTGGGGATACAGGTGTGTGTACCTAAATCTTCTTCTACTTCCTATCTTCATCATCCAATCAGCCGAATGACGTCTACTGTTAGAAATAGGCCTTATCCTATCTTTATTTGGGGTCGGCGCACTTAATCGCTCTTCTTCAAAGCTGTCTTCTGTGTTGCAATTGGGTCTATATTATGAGCGGCTCTGCCTGGAGGGCAACGGGCATTAGGAGGAACACTGATGAGTTTTAGTCAGTAAAAGTCTGACATTCCCTTGGAGGAAAAAGTTATTTGTCGAAGCATGAAAATTTGCACTACACACTCAGTTCCCGACTGTTTGCCGCCGATTTTTATCAAATTACACAAGATAATAAAATATCCATTTTAAGTGCCGCAATCTTTAAAGTAACTTCAACGACTTTTGCAATGGCTCTCTCATAAAACCAAAACTATAAAACTTTGAAAAAGCATTACCATATGTGCGAAAGTAATAAAAACACTGTTATCCATAGTAGTATAGCCATTCCAATCTGTTCCCGATAGTAAAATATACTGATGGCAGAATTTTTAAAGGATATGAAAACATCTTTTCATATAATTCATGTTTTATCGAATTTGTTTTATTGATACTTCAGCTTCTAGGACTTTTTGAACTCTTTCCCATAAAACAATAGTCATGTACTCACATAGGATTTTATATCCTCGGTTTAAAAAGATAGTTCAAGCATTAAATAGTGGATATGGAAGTTGCTCTAAGTAAACTTGAATCACTCAAGTCTTTTTTATATTTTATTTTAAAGATGGGTAATCATCAAATTACTTCTTTCGCTCTAGGCGGAGCGGAAAAAATTTTGAACGAATTCCGCAATGCTTTTGATCTCATAAGTTTAGAAATCAGTTTGAAATACATGTTTGAACACGCTATCCTCCGGAACTACTGGTCCGATTTTAAAAATACTTTCCCTAATATGAAGCTACAGTGTCGGTCAAGTGCGACTGCTGTGCAAGGGGTCCCGGGTTCGATTCCCAGGTCGAGCAAAAAGTATTATTGGGTTTTTCTATGAAATTCTCAGAAGCAGCTCGGAGTTTGGATTTGTGCCCAATGTCAATAGGCGCGCCCCCTATTACATGGGACCTATATATACCGGCGAACTGTGGGTGTACATTGGTACACCTCTGCCTAACCCTTCGGGGAATACAGACGTGATGGTATATTTATATATTTTTTTATTTTTAGTATCGTTCAGTGCTCTATGATCTGTACGAAAATTCATGCTGAGAAAGTCATTGGCTAAAGTGTGTATGTTTATAAAGAGGTAGATAAAGTTTATTTGTAAGACGTAATCTCTAGAAGAATCTCTAGTTCCGGTTAGTCCGGTAGTTACACTATTACCGAATGCTTAGTTCGAACGCTGATGAAGTTGTGTGCAGAAGCTAATATATTCATAGAATCATTCGAGACTAAAAACAGTCTCTTTTGAACTCTTGACATACAAATAGCAAAGTTAAAAAGTCGACATTGCGAATGCAAATATTGATTCCTTGCGAATTTACAGAGGCGCGTTGGAAGATTCAAAATTATCTTCCATTTAACAAAGAAGCCTTGTTTACTTTCCTTCGATTTGCAAATTAAAGAATAACACGTCTTCAGTTCGACATTTGAAGGCTCGGACGTTGTTTAACATGAAAATGGATATAAACAAAAATTTCAAAGGAATAATTGAGAAGAAAGCAAATTAAAACGTGTATTTTATTTATTCACCTTGTCATAAATTATCAGATTCTCCTTTATGTAATGTAGCTATTCTAGATTCGGTTGGATGACACGGCATTAGTAGTAGAAGATTTCTTATAATCGAACCATACTTATTTCTGCCGCAAAGCAGCGTTGCTGTGTTTCGGTTTGAAGGGTATGGGTTTTTGTTTCGGAAGGGAAATCATCAAATGACTTCTCCCGCCTTGGGCGGGGCAGAAGGGAGTATCAGACTATTACCGACCAAAACCCATCCATGTTCCTTCTTGTACCCTTTGCGTTCCGGAGGCGCGCTATCTCTTTCGAACAACCCGCAGCCCTGGCAACAGGGGCGTAGCTACCGCCGTATTTGCCGTATCAATTATACGGGGCCCCCGGGCCACAGGGGCCCCCACTCAGACATCTCACTATTGTCCATAGAGGCAGAAACTTTAGAAAAACTAAAATCATCATCAGCCATATATGATTTAATAAATCAGTTTGCCGAAAAAAAGGCAAGGAGAGTGAATATTTAAAATTCGATTTTTATTTGTAAAATGGGTAAATTATGTGATAAATAAATATTTCTTCTCACAATATTTTTTTTCTTTTGTGAAAAATCTTTACCTCCATATAAGGGCCTCCAAAAAAATTTTTATACGGGGCCCCGACAAGGCACGCTACGCCACTGCCTGGCAATGAAGGGTATAGGAGCCGGTGTAATTACAGGCATATGAGACAGTTCTACTGTGTCTGGAATGGAATTGAATCTCTTCGAATTTCTCTTTGGGATGGCAACGCATTTACAAGGCTGGTATTGTAAATGTCTATAGACAGCGGTGACCACAGAACATAAGGTGGGCCATTGGCTTGTTTGCCATATAATAACAAAAAAGAGGCTCCCAGAGATACCACAAAATATTAATTAGTAAAGTATACAAAAAGTTCATACCTAGTTTCTTAATTTACAATTCCGTTGCAGTGTGAACCAAAAAAATTAATAACACCTAACATCAATATCAATTAGGATTCTGTTATAAAAACACTCTAAAAATTACTGTAATATCATTCTAATGTATGTTCATTAGTGTTAGTTAGTCATCTCAGAAAAACTAAGTAGGTAGGTATCTAGATATAATCATTTAATTGATAATATGAAGGTGGTTTCGTAGGTCCACCTTTTTGATCTGTTGTTATACCAGCACATTCTTAGTAGTGGTCTTTGTGAAGAAGCTCGTCCGGGAAAGTACTACTACCATACCATACCTATTTCTGCTGCAAAGCAGCGTTGCTGTGCTCCGGTTTGAAGGGTATGGGTGCCGGTGTAGTTATAGGTATATGAGTCGTTTCAACCTTGGTCTCTGGCATGGCAACGCATTTGCAAGGCCTCTGGTATTGCAGATGTGTATAGGCAGAGGTGAACACTTCACGTCAGGTGGGCTGTCGGCTAGGGAAGACAAGTGTTACTTCTACAGTTGTACCAGAAGAATCAATCTTCTTAAGATAGATGTCCCTTACAAACTTAGTATGTATACTCTTAAACCTACGCTTGCATACAAATTCCAAGTAAACTAAGTCGCGGGCAGGAACTAGTGGTAAATAAAAAACTCGGCAAGCAACTAACAAACATACGAAACTAAAATCTAAACTAGTGCATGCGGAGTTGACTGGTGTCCTAAAATCGTGGCGTTTCTATTTCAACTTCCTGACGTGAGGTTATTAGTTCGAATGTCTGAACATTTTCTACTATACCTAGGGCTACCATTTATCACCTAAATTACAGAGGGAACACAAAAAAAAACCCAGAACATTTGGGTGAAATTGTTGTATTTTTCTGGACGCCACTGAAAATAGAAATAGATACATTAAAATAACACTAACTTATTTTATTTTTTGTATAGTCTGGTGATTAATATGATTATCTAATCTGGAATCTCCTAACATTGAATTAAATCACCTTTTGTTATCAGCTTCCAGGCGACTCCCGGAATCCATCTACTTGGACATATCTGCGAAATCCCGGTCGGATGGTAACCCTAACCATACCAAAGTTTAGAAACAGTTCCTACTATCGAACCAAACTGGTCCAGTGAACCATCAAATATGAATTTCATTTTTGACGTTGAACCCCAAAACTTGAAACAAAGAATTAAGCATATCTATCATTGTCATGCATAAACACAACCCATGTTTTTGCCACTACACAAATGCATGCTAATCAAATACCACTCTTAACACTTTGTGATAAAAGTTATTATTAAGGCGGTAGATAGTACAGTCGAGTGTATTACATAAATAGGGAGCAAATTGTGGGAAAATACAGAGGTGTCCGAATACAAATTACTCATTCAGAATGACAGTTACCGTGAAAAATGCATAAGTATGCTTTGGACGGCGTTATGCATAGCCAGGCTGTTGCATCTTTGTTTGGGTACGAAATAAAAATTTTACGTTTGTTATTCTGGTTGAAATGTGTCAAAAACGGACGCTGTGTGATGTAGTCTGAGATCACAGTGACGCTGGACCTACATCATATTTTGAAGGTATGGCCGTAGTTGCTAGTTTTAATACATACTTTTATCATCACGTCTGTATTCCCCGAAGGTTAAGAAAAACTTAAACGTTTGAATTAAGTTCCTAGTAAGTGCCTGATACCTAAAATGGGCCCTGCAAAAGGTATGCCTCTTAACTACATATTCAATAAAATAAAATAGTGAATTTTATTTAAAATGAATAATTTTAATCGATGAATATAGATAAAATTGATTCACTGAAAATAACTTTATGGGTATACCAAGCCACCGAAATATTCAAAAATTTAAATGACATAGGTCTGACGACTCTATGATCTTGGACCAATTGTTTTTCAGTATTTGCAGTACATGACACTTGTTCTGAGAAAACGTTCGAGCTTTTTCAGTATTCAAAATTGTTGCAACTAGAAAATATAGTAAATGTCAGCTTTTCAGTTATAGTTAGTTAGCATATAGCAGCCAACCCCACCTAACCTGCAGTGCTATTCTCTAAGGATACAGCCTCGCGCGCAGCGCTGCCGCACACTGGGTCGAAACGATGATTTTAGTGACATAGGGGTCAAGTTTGTTTTTTGACTTTTTTCTTTATGCAGATTGATAGAGCTCATTAACCTCAATAATAAGTGTTCTGATGCGTTTTTTCCTAAACTTGCTCCTTTGGATGGAAAAATGCATTTTGTTATTTTTTTGTATGGAGCGGGTCAAATAAAATTAAATTCCCGCTAAGTGGCGAGTGATCCCGCTTTGAAACTATATTTTTCTTAAAGCTTGTCCAGTCTACTATCATTTGATGCTTTGAACATTTGCATAAAGTTGCAACACTGCCAAATAAATGGATCGAAAAAAATGAAAAAATACATTGAATAAAAAGCTTCATTTTTTATTTTCGGATGTTCTTTTAAGTTTTAATTGATATGGAATAGTAAGTCAAAGCTCTTAATAATTCACATAACTACTTAAAGACTAACTACAATACATTTAATGGTCCTTAATTTGCTTGAATTTACTAAGTACGTATTATTTAAAAATTTTGATGTATTCATTTATATTTATTTATTTAATGAACTTATAGATCTTTTAAATTAGATTTAATACTGAATAGTAAGTAGATATACACGCAAATACATATTTACTAAATGTAAAAACTTAAAACTAACTATATACAACATCAAATTTACTATTTCCTTTCAGTCATGACATACTAACTTATAAAAAAAATCAAAAAACTTACAATCTACCAATAATCGTATTCACTATCGCTATGACTAACTTGTAAATTATCTACATCAAAAAATAAATAAATAAAAAATCTGCATCAATAAAATCTAAATCGGGTTCTGAAGGAAAACTCAGCAGAAGCTCTTTGCCTTTTGGAAAGAGAACCATTATTTTTTGTTTCGGCAATCGAGGCCGTAGACTTGTGATTCAATCTTTGGATCACACGACAAAAGAAGATTGTGTAAAATATCCTCATTTGTCGCCGTTCTACTTATCTTTCTAGAATGACTCTCTCTATAATTTCTAAAAACTTTATTACGAGCTTCCGCTGCCTCTTCCGACAGTTTCCCTATAGGTAGGACACCAAAGGTCTTTATTATATCACTCCCATGTACCAACAATGTATGTACACTAGAAGGCATATAACACCAGGGATACAAGGTAACATACAATTCTGCCGTATCTTTACAAAATTCAGAAAATTTAGAAAGGTCCACGCGCTTTCCATATGCTACGGTTTGAGGAATCACGTGAAACCTTTCTATCAAATCTTCACGAATCCCTGTTATGCGGGCTGTTGTTGCTGCATCCCTTAAAAACCTTTTGGCTTGGTGGATTCTTGTTGGCTGAAGTCTTTCTTTTTCTTCTCTTATGTTACCCTTTATAGTTGTCACTGTTGTCTAGGTTTCTTTGGTAAATTTAAACATCATCGGACGACAATAGAGAGTTTATGATGGTCGGTCGTTTTCCCAAACAATTCTTCCATCAGATTGTTGAAGCCTTATCGGAACTAGACTGGCCATCAAAATAGTAGAGTCATCAAACTCTGTCTCAGTCTTTTGTTTGTAATTGCTTTGACCTGAGGCTCCATCAAAGCCCCATTTGCTTATACGTAGTAACTCTGTTGCAGAGTCCAAATCCAAAGCAATTACATCCAAAAGCCTAGAAACCGTTAAGTTTAGTAATGCTTGCAGTTTAATACCAGCTCCTTCTTCAGTTATGGCTATGCCTCCTTCCCTGGATAACGTGTTGACTTTTCTTGCTTAATTTTATAATTAGAAGGGTATAAAACAGACCCATTTTCACTTACTGCTTCTCTTAGGCTTATATATTGCCACTTACTTAATTTAAGTGAAACTAATAAAGCCAGTGTCTTATCGGGTGAATATGTAGTATTGTTTGCTTTATTTGCACTTAAATACTGCTTAACTTTTTCTAGATCTTCGGGGTGATTTAGCAAATGGTTAATAATTTTTCCTACATCCTCATTTCCAGTGTTCTTAAATTAGTGATCGTAGTAACTTTCCGTTTACCCCGGGATAACCCAATGATGGAGCCCAATTCTTCGAAAGGTTTTCAAGGTGTAAATGTAGATGTTGAAGCTTCTGTAGTAGATGGTGGTAGATTTTCAACTTCTTCAATATTACAAATCTCGAGCTTCCTGTTCAGTGTTCACAGTTTCAGGTATTACTCCTTCGGGCTAGTTTATCGCACTTTCTAATTAATTACCATTTCTTCTTAAAAACGGTGCTAACGTGCGAGTAATTCGTTCCCATCTTGAAATTTATAGATAAATGATATGCACATTTTTAAGTAATACGTACTTAGTAAATTGAAGCAAATTAGGGACCTTTAAGTGTATTGTAGTTAGTCTTTAAGTAGTTATGTGAGTTATTAAGTGCTTTGACTTACTATTCCATATCAATTAAAACTTAAAAGAACATCCGAAAATAAAAAATGAAGCTTTTTATTCAATGTATTTTTTCATTTTTTTCGATCCATTTATTTGGCAGTGTTGCAACTTTATGCAAATGTTCAAAGCATCAAATGATAGTAGACTGGACAAGCTTTAAGAAAAATATAGTTTCAAAGCGGGATCACTCGCCACTTAGCGGGAATTTAATTTTATTTGATCCGCTCCATACAAAAAAATAACAAAATGCATTTTTCCACCCAAAGGAGCGAGTTTAGGAAAAAACGTATCAGAACAATTATTATTGAGGTTAATGAGCTCTATCGATCTGCATAAAGAAAAAAGTCAAAAAACAAAGTTGACCCCTATGTCACCAAAAACATCGTTTCGACCCAGTGTGTGCCGCAGCGACGAATTAACAGAACGGTATTCACTAAGCTGCGAGTAGCTACACTAGCGCTCAAGGCTGCGACGGCTGTGAGTTAGAACTACTCACGGAGGGCTTGGGAGGGCAGATTTGACAGTTCTCCATACATTTTGGTATTCTCTAAGAAAAAACAGCGTCGAGTGCCGCCGACGACGCTTACAGCCTAGCCCACAGCCTCGATTTTATCTGTCAAATCCAAAAGCTACAATATTTGCGCGTATCTTTCATTAAATTTGTTATAATCTAAAGTAATAGTTACTTAATTTA